>JAWPNB010000010.1:28117500-29548750 GCA_033996785.1 Trichosanthes truncata
GCTTCCTAAGTCAACCTTTCATGTAGAGGAAATCATGGGTGTCATGACTGCCCCTGGTTACTTAGTTAACTTTGGAAGGAGGAGTATCTCTTTTTCTTTTTCTTTTACTTTTTTTTTAATGTAGTAGTAGTGTTATACATGATACATCAGTATAATGGCATTTACAATGTGACAATATCACTGCAACTCTCCCCCCCCCCCCCCCCCCCCCCAAACTTAAATGGGTCAATGTCCCCATTGACTAAAGACATAAGGCATAAGAGGGGTTGGGGTACAAATTTTGTTGTGACTAGACTTACTCAACATTGAACTAAACTCTCCTAAGCATACTAAGTAGTCTAAACACAAGGAGAATTCAGATTTGAATGGTTTATGAAGAAAAGTGATTGCTAAGGTACATGAAACTTAAACTTAAATTAGCATGAAGTATGTGGAAGTTGAGAGAGCTCTATGTATCATCATAAAGGACTTTTTAACTTCACAACCAAAGAAAGCAAATTGAAAACTATGTTTTTGAAATTTCATTTTTTTATTCATGCATGTGCAAGGTGTAAGGAAAATCATTTAAGCAAGAAGTGTTTTTACCAAAAACAAATAAACAAAAACAATTCAACCTATACTAGAAAGCATAAAATCTATCCTATGAAAGCAAGTAAACTAACTTAGCACAAAAGCAAGTAAAACTAACTACGAAAGCAATAAAGATAGAGTAGAGAAATAATACTCCTGTAAGAGGTAGAGGATGAATCATCTCTCTGTGGGTAGTGCTGGGGCCTTTCCCTTGGTCAGCTCTACGAGGACCTTTTGAATGGCCTCGTCCCTCTCTCTTGCATAAGCGTAATAGGCCCTGCTCTACTCCTGAAGTCGATGTATCTGAGCCTGAATATTGTCTTGTGGTGGCTCAGATGGTCCTGGTGTGATTGATGCGGTGGAGTTGCGGCTGCAAACTGTGGAGTAGAATGAGTGGTGGGCTGCTTCTTTGAAGAAGTGAGCTTCAGTCCGTGCAAGGCCTTCAATTTGTTGATGGCCATCAGATCCGAGGTTACTTTGCACCTATCAATCTCTTCTTTTCCTTCTTGGTACAGTCCCGCCCTTTTGGAGAGTTTTGTAATTAGGGCAGGAAAGAAAAGGCATCCCACGTTCCTTTGAGCGTAGGCCACAATCTCTTCTCTCTGAATTCTGCCTAGATTGATGTCTAGGCCCTTGTAAATGCTATACAACAACATGACATTCTTATGTGAGATAGTGGTGTCATGTGTTGTGGGTAGAATTCTGTTCTTCAGGAAGTTGAGCCAAACATATGGCTCTGTCTTGATGTTGGCAGGCACCAAGGTCCTCAGTCCCTATTGCGAGACTCTCCATTATGTGCCCTCGTGTGCAACGAACTCTAGGACTTCCTGCAGCTGCTCATCAGTTGGATTGTCCATTGCTTCATTACCTGTAAGATTCCTCAAAGAGGGGAGCATGTATAACCTGTTGATGTCTAGTGTGGAGAATCGCATTGTTTTCCCTTTGAGTTCAAGTTCGTTCTTTGTTTCATCCCCCAGGTGGGCATAAAACTCCCGAACTAGTTGCACCGCCACTTTGTTGGGCTATTCACAGAATCTCTCCCATCCCAACCTGCGAATAATATCTGTAATGAACTCTGGGATGGGGCCTGTTTTGTTGGTGAAGCCCTTCTAGCACATAAGCGCTCTGTCCCCCATGATGATTTTGAAGGGAATAATTGAATTAAATCCACAACAGAAGCATAGGAATCGTCTTTGACTTATTTAGAATTAAACTAAAATACAAGGGTTAAGCAATAACATACCTTGAAAATATGGAGATTCTTCTGGCGGATCTTTATCTCTTCCACAAAGTCTTCCTGGCTATGACTCAACACAAGATCAAGGCTTGTGGGAGCCTCTTGAAAGAAAATCCATAAGGGATTGGAGAGGAATGGGTCTAGAGAGAATTCTCTAATTCCCTCTATTGAGGAGATGTGTGTTATGAAGAATGGCTCAACCAAATGGTCCTATTTATAGTGACCAAGGGAAAATCTTTGCCATAATTAAAATATTATATTTTAATATCTAATATATTAAAATATATCTTGTATTTATTTAAATCTCATTCAAATCTCCTACGATATTTATTTATTTGAATCTTATTCAAATTCTATAAAGATCTTTTATTTAATATATCAAATATACATTAATTGTTTTAATATTTAATGTATCAAATATAATAAATATATTTTCCTCTGTTATATTTAATATTTCTAATATATTAAATATTAATTTGAACACTTCAAATTAAATATTAAATTTGAACATTTCAAATTTTAATATTTAATGTATCAAATACAATAAATATATTTTCCTCTTAAATATTAATTTGAACATTTCAAAATTTTCTTTCAACAAAATTGATCTTTTAGTGTTACTATGAGCTAGCAAGGGGACCTTATGGACCTACAGATTATAAGCTCCAATGATACAAAATTAATTAATTAAACTCTTTAATTAATTAATTTTCATTCATTAACTATAGGTCACTCCCCTATATACCTAGAGTTGCACTCTTATGCACTGTAGGACAAGTTGTGTCCATAGATATAATCATTACATGCAAGTCGATCCTTCACGAGTTGTTCGTAATTACAACTGCGTCAAAAGTCCGTTTTACCCCTATAATTACATCTTGCACCTTAAGTACCACTGATCCTCTAATGAACAATCTATTTATAATCTAATTATAAACTAAGTCCCTCTCGGGCAAGTGAGAGGGTGGGGCCCTATTGTTCAAGAACCGAAACCAGCACTTAAGGGAACTACTCATCTACTTTCCTTATATGGGAAAGAGTGAACTCCATCTTGTGAGATTATTTTCCCAACTCCCTATTTGGTCAAGTCCCCAAAATGGTAGGCATATTGAATCGGCTACAAAAGCCACTCTCACCCATGTAAATCAAAGGACAAGCCCTCACAAGCAGGAGTTCATAACTCACTCAGGATTAATTTCGAGTCGCATATGATCATCCTGATGAAATATTAATCTTCTAAATTAATGAATTTATAAAGAGGGATTAAATATTTCGTGGTCCGACCTTCTTTTTCTCCATCTCTTCTAGGGCTCTGATCAGGAGTGAGCCCCCTTGTCTCATACTCGAACAGGTTGTCAAATTCTTCGTGTCTCTGCCCTTGTTCCTCTGGATGCCCCTTGGATGCGGTCGCATCCACAGCATTGGCCTCAAATGGCCTTTGCTGGTTCTTTGGTGGTGTCTGGTTCAAATGCGATCTGGATGTGGACGCATCTGTTTCCTGCACAAATCTTTGGTTTGCGGCCGCAATCCTGGCCGCATTTTCTTCTTCCTCTTCTTTTGTTCTTCTCTCAGCCTCTTATTAGAGCTTTTCAGGAAGCTCCACAGCCTTGGCCTTTCCAGCAGCGACCATGGCTGCCCACTCAGGTTTGGGGATGTCTTCTTGAGCCACTTGTTCGTCAGTTTGTGGCGGTCTTGGCTCCGCAGCTTCTCCCACTCTTCAGTTGGTGAGATGTCCCACCTTGACTTCCTTTTGTGCTTGAAGAGCATCTTGACCCTCCGTTTTCTAGGTGAAGGGCTTGACATTGATATCTGAGTAGCGGCGGAGGTGACTGACTTTGTTGGAGTGGCGTGAGTTGGTTTGGGCACCTCCAAAGCGCCGCAGATGCGGGCCCATCTCCTCTTTCAGTAGATGGAGGATTTTTAGTTCGCTGGGCCAAATGCGCCGCAGATGCGGGTGCATTTTCCTTCTTTTCCTCAGGCTTGACAGTCTTTTGAGGCTTCTCCAGATGCGTCGAGGATGCGATAACATCAGGGCCTTTTGCCTTGTCTTTGTCGCTTGGCGCCATATTCTTCTCCAACTTCCTTTTCTTCACATATATGGCCATGCAAGGCTGTGAACTTCCTTCTTCAGCGCCGATTTCACCAGCCTTCGGTGTGTCTTTGGGCTGCTTCGCGGATTTCTGCAAAAGTGGGGTCACCTTTTCTTCTTCATCTTCCGAATGCATTCTCAAACTCTCGATGGCTTCTCTGCTCAATAGAGTTATCTCTCGCACATCCTCCTCGCACTCTCTCAAGAGTTTTGACAGTGGCAAACCAGTGGGGAGAGTTTGCGCAGTCGACTTGCCCTTTGCTTCCTTTCTCAGTGTTGTTCATCTAGGGCTAGTGCGAGTAGCTTGAGCTACAGAGAATTTCAGCGGTGAGGACTGATTCTTCACGAGCCTTCATCTCTTGTAGGTCACTTTTTTGTGCTCCATTGTATTCGAAATACCTGCAAAAGAAAGAATATGGGTGGTCAGTCCTTTCTATGAAGGAAGGAAGGATTTTTATCGAGGAGTTTGGTTAGAGAAGATGATCGGAATCTCGTCGAAGTATGGTCGGACGTGGTGCTTGAGTTGTAAGAAAAAAGGAATAAGGTGTGGGAGTTTGAAAGTTTGAAACGTGTTGACCTAGTCAACTAACGGACGTTTTTATACGTTTCAAACTTTCCAAAAACGACCCCCTCTTTCATTTTTCTTATTTTAATTGACGTCATCGACATCCTTTTCCGACTTGAGGTCCTTATGCGGTTGCAATTCTGGCGGCAATTCTCCTTCAGTGTGTGGTTCCTACAAAACAAATATTTAGGGTCAAATGCACACACAATCAAGCCGCATTTGCCCTATACGCATCTTCCAATATGCGGCCTCAATTCCAAATGCATTTCTTTGAGCTGAAAACCTGCAATAATCATTATGCATTTGGAATGTGGTCACAGTTAGATCTTCATTTCACATTTTTTCCTTAACCATTGAAATTTCACGAGTCCTTCAAAATTCCCTGCACACTAACTCAAGGTATCACAAAGTTCACACATTAAATATAAAGAATAATTGAATCAGATACAAGGTGATGATGCTTAGACTTAAAAGTTTGATTAATTCAACTCCTAGGTAGGTCCCCATGTAGATGTGTTCCCTTACGGCCAGCTTAAGTACCTTAGCCTAGACAGAACCCTCCTAAGATAGAGTTCCCTCTTAATCAAAAACTTATAGTTCTAATGCATTAAGTCACTTGTGCACCACTTACACCATTTTTTTTATAAAGAAAACAAAAACATAAGCAAAAGAAATATTTACGTATTTACAACACGTCACCTGATATTCTTAATCTGGGAGACTGAGGCCTGGTTCCTGCTTAGGCCTTCTCCCTAATATGGTTTCACTCTCTGTCCGTTTACTTTAAATATGGTCCCTTTACTATCCTACAAATCAATAGCTCCGTATGGATATACTTTAGCAATAGTGAATGGTCCGGACCATCTGGATCTTAGCTTCCCTAGAAAAGGTTTCAATCTCGAATTGAACAGCAACACCTATTGTCCTTTATGAAGTCGTTTGTCAAAAATCTTCCCGTCATGCCATTTCTTTAGCTTCTCCTTATAGAGTTTAGCATTTTTGTAGGAGAAGTGCCTCAGTTCTTCAAGCTCGTTCTACTGCATCTTCCTTAATACATCTGCATCATTCAAATTAAAATTCAGCCTTTTCAGAGCCCAATAAGCTTTGTGCTCCAATTCTAAGGGTAAGTGGCAAGCTTTCCCAAAGATAATCTTGTATGGAGACATTCCCAATGGAGCTTTAAAAGCTGTCCTGTGTGCCCATAATGCATCATCGAGCCTGAGAGACCAATCCCTTCGCGATGGATCAACTGTCTTTTCTAGGATTGTCTTGATCTCTCTATTCGATAATTCTGCATGTCCATTGATCTGTGGATGATATGATGTCGCAATTCTGTGCCTTATGTTGTACCTTGCAAGCAAATTTCCTATGACCCTATCAACAAAATGAGTTCCCTCGTCGCTAATCAACACCCTTGGTGTACCAAAACGAGTAAAGATGTTCCTATGAAGAAACTTCTTTACTATCTTTGCATCATTAGCAGGTGTTGCCATAGCCTCGATCCGTTTAGACACATAGTTTACTGCAAGTAACATATACACATTCCCAAAGGATGGCGGGAAAGGTCCCATGAAATCTATACCCCACACGTCAAAGATTTCCACCTCTAACATGTAGTGCATTGGCATTTCATGTCCAGTTGTTAAATTCCCTGTTCTCTAGCATTGATCGCATCCTTTAGCAAAAAAATGTGCATCCCTGAAAAGAGTTGGCCAAAAGTATCCACATTGAAGTACTTTAGTTGTTGTCTTTGTACCTGCAAAATGACCTCCATATGGGGTTGTGTGACAAGCTTCTAATATCTTTGGGACATCCTCCTTCGCAACACATCTTCTAAGTACTTGGTCTAGTCTCATCCCGTAAAGGTAAGGTTCATCCCAACAGTAGTACTTACAGTCATGATAGAATTCTTCAACTGCTGCGATGTTGCATCTGATGGAGTAAGCCCACTAAGTAGTTAGCTATATCAGCATACCATGGTAACTCAATTGGTTTGACTGCCAACAGTTGTTCGTCTGCAAAAGTATCATGTATTTCCTTTGAATCGTCCTTCTGAGCCTCCAACCCTAATCTTGACAAGTGGTCTGCAACCTGATTTTCTGTTCTTTTCCTGTCTAAGATTTCCATATCGAATTCCTGCAAAAGTAAAAGCTATCTGATGAGTCGGGGTTTAGCATCTTTGTTTGTAAGAAGATACTTGAGTGCCAAGTGGTCTGTGTGGACAATTACTTTTGTCTCGACCAGATATGATCTAAATTTGTCGAATGCGAATACGACTGTAAGCAACACCTTCTCCGTTGTGGTGTAGTTAACCTGTGCGTCATTCATGGTGTAGACCGGTCTTGTTGGCATAGTAAATGGGATGTATTATCTTGTTTCTTCTCTGTGCCAGTACTGCACCTACAGCAAAATCACATGCGTCGCACATAAGCTTGAACGACTGACTCCAGTGAGGTTTAATCATTATGGGGGCCGAGCTTAATGCACCCTTCAACCTGTTAAAAGCAATTAAACAATCTTGATCGAACACAAATGGTCTATCATTCTCTAGCAATGTGCATAAAGGTTTAGAAATGTGGGAGAAACTTTTGATGAATCGTCTGTAGAATCCTGAATGACTTAAAAAGCTCATGATCTCCTTTACTGATGTAGGTGGAGGTAAGTTGCAATTAGTTCCACTTTTTTCCTATCCACCTCGATTCCTTTCCTTGAGATCTTGTGCCCTAGAACAATGCCTTTCTGCACCATAAAGTGACATTTCTCCCAGTTGAGCACTAGGTTGGTGTCTTCACAGCTCTGCAAAACCTATTCAAGATTCATAAGACAATTATTGAATGATTCTCCAAAGACAGAGAAGTCATCCATGAAAATTTCTGCAATTCTCTTCACCATTTCTGAGAAAATGGCCATCATGCATCTCTGGAAGGTTACTGGGGCATCGCACAGTCCAAATGGCATCCTTCTGAAAGCAAAGGTTCCATAGGGATATGTGAATGCCATCTTCTCCTGATCTTCTGGATCTATCGTGATCTAGTTTAACCTGAATATCCGTCCAGAAAGCAGTAATACTCCTTCCCTGCAAGATGATCCAACATTTGATCGACAAAAGGCAATGGAAAGTGGTCCTTCTTTGTGGCCTTGTTGAGGCGGCAGTAGTCCATACATACTTTCCACCCTGTAATAGTCCTGGTTGGAATGAGCTCATTCTTCTCATTTGTTACAACAGCCATCCCCCCTTTCTTTGGCACGCACTGTACTGGGCTAACCCAGCTACTATCTGCTATGGGGTAGATTACTCCTGCATCAATCCACTTCAAAATTTCCTTGCGAACCACCTCCTTCATCTACCAGATTCAATCTCCTCTGGTTCTCTATTGACTTCTTAGCTCCCTCCTGCAAATTGATTTTGTGCATGCAAAAAAAAAGGGCTATTTCCTCGTATATCTACTATTATCCATCCTAGAGCCTTCTTGTGCTTGGAGAGTACCTGCAATAAAGAAAATTCATCCTCATCAGTGAGGTTTACAGAGATGATAACTGGTAGAGTTTCATCCTTTCCCAAAAATTTGTATTTCAGGTGAGAAAGAAGTGGCTTGAGTTCCAGCACTGGTGGTTCGATCACTGAAGGTTGCAGTGGCACTGTTTTATCATCTGTTGGTCTCAATGCACTTGGTTCTTCAAATGCGGGCGCATATGCGGCTGCAATCTGTTGCTCTGGCACTTCTTCAAACTTGTTTGATAAAAAACTTTCTCCTGTTAAGTTGTCTTCCTGCAAATCATAAAATTAAAATGGATCATAGAGTTCTAAACTTGAGCATTCCTTCGATTCCCTTGGGAAGCACATAGCCTTCATCACATTGAATGTGATGTATTGGTCATTTACTTGCATAGTCAGCTCTCCTTTTTGGACATCTATGATTGTCCTTCCTGTGGCTAGAAAATGTCTTCCCAAGATGATAGGCACTTCCCTGTCTGCCTCACAATCTAGGATTATGAAATCTGCAGGAAAAACAATTTTGTCCACCTTAACAAGAACATCTTCAATCTTTCAGATGAACCTAGCTATTGACCTGTCCGCCAATTGCAAAGTCACCGTCGTGGGTCTAGCTTCTCCAATTCCTAGTTGCTTGAAAACTGACAGAGGCATCAAGTTGATGCTGGCGCCTAAGTCACATAATGCTCGTCCAACGTCCTGCTCTCCTATCATGCATAGAATAGTAAAGTTGCCTGGATCCCACAATTTGGGTGGCACTTTGCTTTTTATGAGAGCACTGCAGTTCTCAGTGAGAGCTACAGTTTCATATTCTACTAGCCTTCTCTTTTTAGTCAATATGTCCTTTAAGAACTTGACATCATTGGGCATCTGCTCAAGAGCTTCCACCAACGGAATGTTGATGTGCAACGGCTTGAGTATGTCCAAGAACTTATTAAACTGCTCGTCCTGGTTCTTCTTTTGGAATCTATGTGGTAATGGTGGTGGAGGCCTAACACCTTGATATAAATTTTCTTGCTTCTTCATTGGTGTCACCTTCTTCTAAAATTCAGCTTCCTGGTGCTTTGCTGCCGCATCCTTTGCCACATTTCCTGCAAAATTTTCATTCTTAGGAATGTCCTTTCGCTCATCAGGCTTCTTTGCAGTCACAAGAGTGGTAGCATCACCTGCAATTTCTTCATTTAAGTCCTTATTCACTTCATTGTCAACAACACTTTCCTGCAAATAAGAATCAAAAGAAACTTGTGGAGATTTGCACCCCACTGGCATCTCAGGCTCAGCGTATTTGAGTCCACTCGCTTTGCAATGCTCATTTCCCTCTCTATGCGGATTCTCCGTATTGCTTGGTAATGCTCCTTGAGGCCTATTCTTCATTTCTCTTGCTAATTGTCCAACCTGCAATTCAAGATTTCGCAATGACGCAGCTTGACTTTGAATGATGGCATCATTCTTAGCCATGAACTCCTTCATCAGGGTTTCTAATGAAGAGTTCTAAGCTGATGATTGCGGTGGAATTTGTGTAGCATTCTTCTGTGTGTATGGTTGTTGTGGTTGATTATTGAAACCTGGTACAAATCCCTGCTTCACGTATTGATTTGATGTGCTCGCATTCTGCCCTCCCCAAGAGAAGTTAGGATGTTGTCTCCAGTCTGGGTTGTACGTATTTGAGTAAGCAATTAACCTGTTCTGCCCTATAAAACACACAGAGGTAGGATTGTAAAGACAATTATCATATAGATGGCTTTACTGCAATAAACACAAGTAGGTGTTGAGATTTGATTCAAAGTAGCAACAGAGGCCTGGTTCCCCATAGTGCAATTATTCATAGTGTTGTTCATTGCTGAAATCTGCGCGCTCAGTGCTGCTATTGCATCCACCTCGTATACACCTGCAACATTTTTAGTAGAATGTGTGTCTTCATCTCCCCACTAATTGTTATTGGAGACGATTGCATCTAGAATCTCATTAGCTTCATTGACTATCTTTCTTAACAAAGATCCATTTGCTGACGCATTGACCAAGGTCTTAGAGGCCTTGGTCAATCCGTTGTAAAAATGATCGATCAAAAGGCTGGTAAGCCATGATGTGGACATCTCATGACTAACTTCTTGAATCGCTCCCATGCTATATCCATGCCTTCATTTGGTCGCTGTTTAAAAGTGATAATTTTCCCTTGAATCTAAACATTCTTGGTTGGAGGGAAAATTTTTAGAAGAAACTTTTCCGACAAGTCATCCCAAGAAGTGATCAAGTTCGGTGGGAAAGAATCTAGCCATGCTTCTACATTATCCTGCAAAAAAAAGGAAAAAATTTCAACCTCAATGTCTCGCTTGATACTCCATTCAGCTTGAACGAGTTGCATATCCTCAAGAATAGCTTCATGTGTTTGTGAGGATCCTCGTTTGGTAATCCTGCAAATTTCCCTATAGTCTAGAGCATCTGAAACATTATTGGTTTCAACTCAAAATGAGCTGCCTCAATATTTGGTTCCATGATTCCTGCATTAAGATTATGGAAAGTTGCGATCGCATAATCCCTTATAGCTCTATCTCGTTATCTACAATAAAAATGAGATTTTGTTGCTCCACTCGTTGTTGTTGTTGTTGTGGTGGTGGCACATTATTGGGTTGTGCTCTTCTTTGTTGCTCACAAAGAGGATCGACTCCAAGTGAATCCATCGAAAGTTCCTGCAAAACAGATTCCTGCAAAACAAGTTCTCCTGGATTCTCTTGTGCGCTCAACTATTGTAGATCTTTTCTTTTCCTCCTATGTTCCTTATGGCACTGGCGAAAAGTTCGCTCTATCTCAGGATAAAAATCACAAGGGCAAGGCCCTTTGCGTATACACCAACTCTAACCTGCAAAACCTGCAAAATAGAATCGGATCCCTGAGACAAAGTGGAAATGAGATCGCAAACCGACCGCAATTCTGCTGAAAAACTAAAAAAATTTATTTGTTAAAAAATCGTTCCTCGGCAACGGCGCCAAAAACTTGGTGAGTGTTTGGGGGAAGACAAAACAAAGTGCAAGTGCATGCTGTCCAACAAGTAATATATGGAAGTATTCCAAGTATCGAACCCAAGGGAACGGTTAACAAAAATAACTTTTCAGTTAACTACACAGTGCTCTCAAGTTGCAACCGAAGGTAACCAAGTAAATGAATTATTTTGAGGTTTTTGTGCAATAAAAATAAAGAAAATATAAGAAAACAATAATGAGAATCAGGGAATTCAAATCTATTTCAACCCTGATGAAATGTGCCCACATGCGCCCGCAAACTTGCTTAATTAGGTCCGGCTATTTCAGAGATTTTGCCTTTTGCGCCCGCATACTGCCTCTTTCGAGTTCTATGCGATTTAGACAAAATGCTACTGAAATGCGCTCACAACCTACCCTAATTGACACTTAACACCGTGAATCAAGTTTGGCACCTATTCAGCCCTCCTTTTCTAAGTGCTTTTAGGAGACTAAGCAATAAAACACATATGTCTATGGCTAATTTTAACTTAGATAAATAAGGAACACAACTCAATGATTCTAAAGGTTTTTGTCCTATGTCTAGGTACAAAAAACGAAGTTCTATGTCTAGACTCTTATCCTAGATTGCTTTTATGAAAATGCATGCTCAATCCAACCTTTTCAGTATTGAGTCTCACACAAACTATGTTAACTCAAGTGATCAGTTTAAGCTAACAATGCAACTTAAACTCAATAAAAGCAAACGATGCTAAATGTTAAGCAAAGTTACTTGAATCACGTGGCGAGGAGTATATCCTTTTTAGGGTATCCACTTTATTGAATCCCTTCCAAGGATTTAGCTACTCATTAAAAAGAAAACTAAAGTGCATAAAATAAAAAGAAATTTTGAATAAGAAAAGATAAACTTCATTGAATTAATCATGCGAAATTGGAACAAAACAATCTTGAAGAATTGAAATTTAAATAAGAACAAAAACTTACAACTTAAATGAATGAATAGAAATAGTAGCTAAACTTTAAAGAAAAAAAAACAAAAAGTACAAAAACTTAAATGAAAGAGATAAAGAACACGAAGTTGTTCCTTCTTTTTGACTTTATTCAACCTCTCTCTCGAGGAGAGCAAGTGCTTACACTCCCTTCTTTCGAAGTTCGTGTCCAAATGAAGTATGAACAGAACTTGGGGGAGACTCGGTATGGCGACTGAAAGAGAAACTGCAGAATTTGGGGTAGAAGATAGAAATTCGAGCTCCCCTTGAAATTGAAGCTTGAGTCGCCTTTTATAGACAAGGTCTAGGGTTTGCTGTCGAGATTAGTGTGGAGAGGCTTAACCGATCATATCCCTTGATCCTCAGAGATTTGATTAAGAATATTTGATTTTATCTGCAAATCTCATGAATCTGGGAGAATCTGCCGAAAAGGTCCAGATGCGGCCGCATAGTTGAGCGCAATTGTGTTATTGTCGAAATGGCCTAAATGTGGTCGCATAGTTGGGCGCATTTTGAGCTTTTCCTGCAACAGTTGGAGTTTGGCTTCTGCTCTCAATTGTTGGCGCGTCCTGGTCGCATATCTCTTGCATCATCTTTCTTTTGCCTCAATTGTGGCCAAAATGTGGGCGCATTTGGGTTATTTTTTCAGTCTCTACACAAAACGAACAAAAATTAATACTTTCTTAACAAAAATGACTCTAAATACACCTAAAAACTTATTTTTTTCAAATCACGACTTCAGACACATGCAAAACTTGTTTTTACTTAAATTTGCTCTAAATGTCATGAATTATAACATTAAACACTCGCTTTGTAAGCAAATAGCTTAGTTTTTAAAGCCAAATAACACTCATAAATGAGCGTTATCAAATAACATTATCAAAAGTATAGAATGAATAAGTCTAAAGTAAAAAGGGTATTATTAAAGGTTTGAGATTTTGAAAGTATATTTTACACAGTAGTTTGACAAAAAGTCCAAACATTGTGAAATGAACTATGTTTTTTTTTGCAAGTAATTTTAAAAAAATTCATAAATTTTGGTAGGTGTCATAAGTTAAAGTAGTTAATGAGAAAAAAAATACATGGTTAATGGAAAAGGAAAAATTAGAACAAAGAATTACATATAGAACAAAATTTAAATGGTTTTAGTAATTTTAATTTAATTAAATTATAAATAAAATACATTCTATATGTTATTTTGAAATGACTAAATTAAAAATAAATAACATATATTTATGTTATTTTAATATAACTAAGTTAAAAATTAGTACCACACATATACTTTCGTTTTTTTTTGGGTCTATCTAATTGGAAAATTACATAATTTTTTTTACTATAGCTAATTTAAAATTAAATATTATTTATTTTATTTTGATAAATTTAAAATAAAATACTATTTATTTTTGTTACATTGAATATTGTTAATTTGAAAATAAAATATTTTTTAAAATTTTAATATGTTAACTTAAAATTAAATGTTTTTTTTTAAATATTAATATGAGTAAGTCATCTAAAATATACTTTTCTTATCTTAAAATTTAAAAGTTATACCTATTGTTAATTGAATTAAATATAGATAAATGAAAAAAAATGATTTTGTTTAGATAAAGATAATGTAACTCTAAAATTTTAATGGGTGAAACTATATAATTGTAATTAAAAAAAATCTTTTAAGAGAGAAAGAGAAAGAGGAAGAGAAAAATGGTGGGACCCACAATAATTATGAGAAAAATGGAGAGAGAAGTGGTGGGCCCCACCAATTTTTTGTAATTTCAAGAGAAACGATGGATTTAGATGGGGGGTTTCCGTAGGTTTGGAGAGCATTTGTTATTTGAACCCTAGGGATGAAAAGCCCATCTCCTAAATATGGGTCTAGATTTGGAACCCAAGCTCACCCAAATCCAAACCCATCCCGCAAACAGCCCCTTTCGGTTTGCTTTCTTCTTTTTTTTCCCCTCCAAATGAACCTAAATAACCTTTCAATAAATAGAAAGGAAAAAATCTAGGGCTTCCTAATTTGACTAAATTATAGAAAATGCCCCTAAACTTCGTACCTTGTTTCAATAATACCACTAAACTTTAAAAAGTTTCATTAATATCCTTGACCTTTAAGAAAATTTCAAAAATACTCTTACCGTTAAGTTTTGGATAGAAAATGTTAAACTTTCATTAATACCCTTAACTTTTCAAAAATACCTTACTGGAAAATGTTTCTTCTTTTTATTCCTCTCTCTTCAAATTTTTCCTTTATAAAAATTAATGCGAAATTTTGCATATAAAAACTATGTGCAACAAAACACTGGATGACAACAAAGTTTGAAATCGAGCTTTCTCTTTTTAAATATGTAAAAAAGATAAGTGGAAGAAAAAACATAAAAAAAATTTCTTCTCACTCTATCTGTTTGTGTGTTCACATGAGATTTCAACAAAGAAAAAAATAAGACACGTGTAAATAAACTTGAATTTGTATTAATTTGAGTGAGTGTAGTACAATCTATAATTTGTTCTTTTGATTCTTTCTTTCAAATGTACATTTTGATAGGAATGAACTCTTCATCCACAACGGAAGCATTGGATCATCTTTGATTTTATTTAGAATTAAATAAAAACTAATGTTAAGAAACCATGCCTTTGAGATAATATGGAGATATTTCTAGCAAGTCTTTCTCTCATCCACAAAGTCTTCCTGGCTATAGTTTGAACACAAGACCAAGGCTGGTGGGAGCCTCTTGAAAGAAAATGAGATAGATGAGATGTTTAGAGAGAATTCTTTAATTTTCTATATAGGAGAAGATTTATCTCATGGCTCAACCCAAGGGTCCTATTTGTAGAGACCTAGGGAAAAATTTTGCCATAATTAAAATGTTATATTTTAATATCTAATATATTATACTAATTTTGATAAGGATAATGGAGATCAAACTATTATCATGAAGACTAATTATTTATGGCTTTAGTATATATATGGTTTCCATTTTGTATTCATTAAAAGTTCAACCAAATCCTAGAATCCATTTAATTAGGTTATTAGATAGGTACTTTAATGAGGTAGTTGGAAAGTACATTAATTACGTGGTTGGGAAGTTCATTAAATGTGGTAGTTGGGAAGTCCATTTAATGAGGTAGTTGGGAAAATGTTAATTTACTAGAATTCCTTGTCTATAAAAGGAATTGATCTTGTTAGTGAAGGAAGAACTTTGATGATGTTTCAATGAAATTGAGTCTTTTGAGCCTAAAGGCCATGAGCAACTTTCTTTGCATATCTTGTGTTTAGATTTGCATGCTATGATCATTCAAGCAGCGATGATCGAACTACTTGTGGAGTGATTCGAATCTTGAGTTTAGAAACGACTTTTCTCTACTCTTTATATTGATCATCAAGGTAAATCCGTTTCTATCTTCTTCCTTGGGATAAAATCATCTTGATTTGGGGTTTTTGGGTCTTGGATCTAAAGGTGTTGTTTATTAGCAAGGTTGATAGATCTAATTTTCTGGGAGTTTCGTATCAAATTTAAATCTCATTCAAATCTCCTACAATAATATATATTTAACCTATTTGAATCTCATTCAAATTTAAAATATATAGGCCCCGTTTGATAACCATTTGGTTTTTGGTTTTTGGTTTTTGAAAATTAAGCTTGTTTTCTCCCAATTTCTCTACCATGGTTTTCATCTCCCTTAAGGAAGCATTTGAATTCTTAGCCAAATTCTAAAAATAAAAACTACTTTTTAAAAACTACTTTTTTTAGTTTTCAAAACATGGCTTGGTTTTTGAAAACATAGGTAAAAGGTAGATAACAAAACAAGTAAATCCATGGATTGGAGTAGTATTTATAGGCTTAATTTTCAAAAACCAAAAACCAAAAACCAATGGTTATCAAACGGGGCCATAGTTTTCAGTTTTCAGTTTTCTTTAATGTATCTAATATACATTAATCATTTTAATATTTAATGTATGAAATACAATAAATATATTTTTCTCTTTTATATTTCATATATCTAATATATTAAATATTAATTTCAACACTTCAAATTAAATATTAATTTGAACATTTTCAAAAAAAAAATCAACTAAATTGATCCTTTAGTGTTACTATGAGCAAGAAAGGTGACCTTATGGACCTACAAATTATAAACTCCAATGATACAAAAATTAATTAATTAAACTCTTTAATTAATTAACTTGCATTCATTAACTCTAGGTCACTCTACTATAGACCTAGAGTTGCACTCTTATGCATTGTAATACAAGTTGCGTCCATGGGTATAACCACTACATTCAAGTCGATCCTTCACGAGTTGTTCATAATTATAGTTAGGTCAAAAGTCCTTTTTACCCTATAATTACATCTTATACCTTAAATCCCACTAATCCTCTAACGAGCAATCTGTTTATAATTCAATTATAAACTAAGTCCCTCTCAAGCCAGTGAAAGGGTGGGACCCCATTGTTCAAGTCTCGAAATTAGCACTTAAGGGAACTACTCATCTATTTACCCTATAAGGGTAGGAGTGAATTCCATCTTATGAGATTATGTTTCCAGCTCCTTGTTTGGTCAAGTCCCCAAAATGTTAGGTTTATTGAATCGGTTACAAAACCCACTCTCACCCATGCAAATCAAAGGAAAAGCCCTCACAGGCAAGAGTTCATAACTCACTCAAGATTATGATCGAGTCACATATTATCGTCTTGATGAAATATTAATCTTCTCAATTAACAGATTTATAAAGAGAGATCAAATATTTCGTGGTCCAGACGTATACAAACTCATTGTATAAGATACCCCCACTCATATGTCTCCACATGAACGATTTGGATCAAATTATTTGTAACTATTACAAAGTGGACCGTATCAATAGTGTTACCAGGATGAGGCACCTAACATTTTCGATATACTATGACCCTTTAGATTATTTCTTGAACATGATCATTTCGTATGTCAATCACATACTGTTCAAGATTACACTAATAACCTTGGATTTTTCATATAATGGATAATATTATATTACAAATAAAATAATAATTACGAGGCTTTAGGGCATAAATCTCAACAATCTCTCACTTGCACTAAAGCGGGTAAGACATGTATCCTAGGGCATACTCTATACCCAACATGCTCTCTCACTTGCCCTAGCGAAGATGAGACATGTCTTGTAATCTTAGACATTCTAGGTAACTCTCAAACACTTTAGCCTTGAGAGTCATTTTATATAGATCAAAATGACTGTCATTAAAAGCCATCTTAGTCACTTCCATGATGCTTTCTCTCTATCAATACAATTCCTTATATATTGGTATTTTATAATTTCATTAATATTAGGCTTTGCACCACTATTATCATAATAAAGAGTGATAGACTAAATCATATCTGAAACGCCTTTCAGATCTTTAAGGAACTATTATAGTCATACGAGTTCTTTTGTTGCTTCAAAAGCAAACATATTAAACTTGTATACCATACTTCACCACTTAGGGTAAAATTAATCTTAACATAGATTTCTTTAAATCTTTATAAGAACTAGTGTATCTTTAAAAGATCAAATCTTTAACTCCATACACAAAAATTTCTCATTATCCATAGATAATTTGAGAAAGTTTTTAATTTTCTACTCCATGGTCATACCATTCGTTTAACTGATATATGCTAACCAACTGTATATTAAATATTAAGTCTCATTTATACATTAATTGTCTCCCACTCAAGGTAGATAATTAACCATATGCTCTAAACATTTTAGGTGCTTAAGATACTCTTCCTTAGACATAAATATCGAATATTTGACAACAATTTTTTCAATATAAGATGTTTGAGACAAAGTTAACATTTTCACCTTAAAATCTCAATTTGGACATACAAAATATACAAAGTGCTTCCAAATCATTCATTTGGAATTGGTTAGCCTAGCCAACCTTTTATGTTAGATAAAATCTTATATCATTCCCAATGAGTAAAAACTCATCATTATAAAAACATGAGAAAACTCCACTAAGTAATTAATGATGTGCATGTTTATACAAGCTTTATTAATAGTTATTCCAAGTCATAGGTACTTTTATCAAACTTTAAATTCAAAGATCTAATCGTCAAATTCATTTCATAAATGAACATTTATAATTTGAAAACTTTTTGCTTTTGATCTTTGAAAATAAACCCTTCTAATTTATTTGTGTATATGCATTTTTTAAGATTATTTTCATAAACGAATTCTAAACATTCATTTTACATATTTCATATGCAACAATGAATAAAATAATGCTTACAGACTCAAGTATGGCAACAAGTGAGAAACTTTACTTGCAGTATACTTTCTCCCATTAGGTTTAACCCTATGCCATTAGTCTTACTTTAAAGATTTGTATCTTCTTATATACACATATTTTCCTTTTGTAGATCCATTCATATCCTATGAGTTTGACCTCATCAAAAATATCTACAAGTTCAGACCAATATGGAGTACATGGACTCTATCTCAAGATTCATGTTTTTGACCTATTTATGGAGATGTTCATTATCCCCCGAGGAATCCCCGTTTAGACGAAGAATGGGGGAGGGAGTGGGGGGGGGGGGGGGAATTTTTCCATCTTAGCTAAATTAAAACGGGGATGGAAAATGTATTTCCCGTCCTCGTCCCCGCCTCGATTATTTTATTTTTTTTAATATATATATTTATATATATAATAAATACTAAATTTAAACTTTTATGATATATTATTTTATTTTTCTAAAGATTTGTTTTTTTAAAAAAACTCTTTAAATAGAAATTTATCTTTAGGAATTAATAATTTAAATAGAAATTTTTTTAAAAAAATATTTTATTTAATCAAAATTTAAAAAAATATAAATGGAAAATAATTCTCCGTGGGAAACCTGATCCCCACAAAATTAAATGGGGAATTTCACAGGGATGGGAAATGAAATGAGGGTGGGGACAAGGAAGCCATCCTCAGCCCCGCCTCGTGGACATCTCTACCTATTTATCCTTATTGTCATCTCTTATTACTACTTTGAGGACAATAAGCTAAGCCTTAAACTGTGTCATCTAACAAGAGAACTTGGGCTTCAATTAAGTCCTTGTAAAGGTTGAGTCACCTCATAACTCTCCCACTACGATGAGGCTTATCACATCCATGGCTAGGATCCTTTTGACTCTCATATGTAATTAAGTTGTCAATAACTTTTGTTAACTATTTAGTGGCTTACCTGGAACCAATTTATTAACACTATCTCACCTTATTAAAAATTTGTAGTCTTTTATTTGACATTCTTTGTAGAAAAATGGTACTTGTTACTCCTTAGTAGTAGCCTACACTTAGGCATATCTTTGAACATATATATTTCCACCTTTTGGGGTTTGTTTCAGAATGTAAGCTTAACATTCCCAAATGTTGAAGTATTGTAAACTAGTTTTACTACTCTTCTATAATCCAAAAATTGTCTCATAGACACTTTTGGAGGGAATAATGTTCATTATGCAATCTCTATTGAATATCCTAACCAGAGTCTGGTAATGGTGTATAATTCATTATTGATGTGATTATGTCTAACAAGGTCCTGTTTCTCCTTTGGCAGCACAATTTCACATAATTGGACTTAGTATTAAGAGTTTGGGATACAATCCCACTTTCTATCAACAAATCTTAGTACGTAAGGTTCTTGTGCTTTCCATTATGATTTGATCATAATGTCTTGATAGACTTACCTAATTGATTTTGAACTTTAGCCTTAATTTTCTTGAACTTTTCAAAAACAATTAGACTTATGTTGTATTAGGTAAAGATACTTGTACATTGAACAATCATCAACTAGAGTGATGAAATATTCATGACTTTATGTAACGCCCAAGGTTAGGAGGGGTACATGAATGAACTGATACCACATTCGAATGAGAGGGATCCTGAGACTATACAAGGCATAGTTAAGAAAAGGCTTAAAAGAATTGATAACTACTACCTATACCAATAAGGTGCACTTTCCTTTTCCGTGGCTCAATCATAGGAACTCCAAAGTTAAGCGTGCTTGACTTGGAACAATCTTATGTTGGGTGACCTCCTAGGAATTTTTCTAGGAAGCATGTGAGTGAGGACAAAGCATGCTGAAAGGACCTGTGTTGGTTTGTGGGGACAGTCTTCACTCTTGCAAGCAGCTCAAGACAAGTAGGTAGCGTGGTAAGACTGCGGGGGATGTAGGGGAATACCGAGGCCTTTAGGTGTTGAATCCGAATTCCAAATTCTAGTCCAAATCTTAGGCCTGGGGCATTAACACTTTATTTGGCCTTTACATTCACTAGATCACTTAGGTCAAAATGTGTACGCTCAAAGTATTCTTTGGTCTTGTAGCCTTATCCAATAAAGGTCCAGTGATTATCTTGCACGAAAAGGAAGATCTATAAACAGTTAAAGTAATTACCTCTTACTAATCTTCATTATATTCAAGTTGATGTTAATCAACCTTAACTGCCAAAGTCAAGTATTTTTTAAGAGAAAACAATTTGTCTTTCCATTCTGGATTCTATAATCCTGAATACCTCAATATTTTGTTGTATAGTACATGTTAACTTTTTAACATATAAAATTTTTCTTATTTTCAACTGAACATATTTTCAAAAAAATTTGAAAATATAAACTTTAATACTTCAAAGTAATTCATACCATATGAAGTTTTTAGTAATAAAGTTTGAGAACTTGAATTAATCTTATGGTTACTAAAAATACCATATTCAGTATTAAGTAACAATCTTTACTTAAGGACACCTTAATGTCTCCCATTATACTAACTGAGATGGGTTTCCTAGTGCCAACCTGTAGAAACTATTCTACATCTTAAATATTTTCTAAGAATTACATATTAAATGTAATAAAGAATAAATCTTGATAATAGATCTTGCATCAACTATCTTGGTGGCGTTAATTATTCTCCACCAAAACATCTAGTACATCAAATTTACTTTCTTTTTTTTTTCATAGAGGTATTTCAAAATTGCCTCTCATTATGACTGTCTTGCCTAATTTAGAAACTATTTCTTTTTATATAGCTTCAGTCATTTGGTTTTTTTTCTTGTATTTTTGTAATACTTGATTTGGAGATCAGTTAGATAATTATCTAAATTTAGCTTCTATTGACTTTAACATCTCATATGTTGTTGTCATTTTCTTTATCTTCTAAGCTTGACATCTAACATGTCAACTAGGAGATATCTACAAGTCATCTCGTTACCTTTGATTCATCAATCATGTGCTTTACGAACAATTCGTTTACACTGGCAATAGGTTTTGAGAAGATTTTTTAATAAAAACAAATTCAAAATTTTACACAGTCAATATAGTATTAACGTTACTTTTCCAAGTAATAAAATTTTTTCACTTTTGACTTATTAATAATAAAATTAAAATTGAGAGAAATAGTGATAATATTGAAATATATAAAGCATATTATTTAACATCATCCAATCAATTATCCATTCAATTTTAGCATAGAAATCAAACAATTTGAAAAATTAACCCTATAAATCATTTCTAATGCTATGGTACTTTAGTGAGTGAGAATAAGTGTCGTCGTAGGGTTGGTCAAATGTTCCTTCACTAAACTAAGACAATCTCAACCAAGTATTATACCAGAATAGCTCTTATTCTTATAATATTTAGTTACCAATAGTTTGGTCAAGGGCATCATTAACAACTTTAATAAGCCTTTTGTAAGTGCGACCCATCATTTTAGACCCCGTAGTTTTATCCCAACAAGTGCCATCGTAGGGTAGGTCAAATATTGGAAACAAAACTACAATCTTATCATTCTCAGGGGTTCACCCTGATCTTGACCCATGCAAACACCTTCTATAGCAAAAGCCACCACGAGGCATCACATGGATCTCACGTTGTGAACTAATGATGGAAATCGTAGGATATGTTAACACATTTCCTTCTCCCACTTATTATAATACTTTCTCAGGGGATTCACCCTGATATTGACTCATGCAAACACCTTTCGTAAGGAGGATGGTCCAAAAGTCACCATCGTGAATCTCACATTGTGAATCAATGATAGAGACCATAGGATATCTTGACATATCTCTTTCTCCCACTAAGTATTTTAAAACTAGGATTTTCTTCTGGTTAGACAAATTAGGATAATCTCATTTATCTAAGTCCTCGATCTCTACCCTTTCATAACCCTTGTGTTGGTTAGATTGATTTTAATGTGAATTACCAAGTTTTAAACTATTTAAAAACTAATCACATTATGAGTCTACTTAACGAAATTAAATAAAATTTGACTAATTCGACTCTCAGGTCATATCCCAATTAGAGGTGTTCCCTTCCGATCAGCTTAAATACTCTAATCTAGACAGAACCTTTCATAGACAGAGTTCTCTTATAGTTAATTTTTATTTCAAAATTCATTAATATTTAATTTTCCAATAACTACTAGATTAAGGAACCTAAGTGAATTTAAGAAATGTTTTTAATCCTATTAAAAACTAATTCACCTCATGGATAATCTTAAAATTCTACCATTGTAAACCTTTTAAAACAAAATTTAAGATTATCTTAAATTCTAATCCCATTAGAAACAAATAAAGATAAATTAAATTCAAAATTTAAACTATTTAAAGAATGAATTAGAAATATCTTTATTTTAAGGAAACCCTAATCTCATTAAGAAAATTTTTAATCCTATTAGGAAACATGCATTCCAATTAAGAAAGGAAACATCCTACTTTTAATTTTCCAAATATAACAATTATATTCAAAGATATGGGAAATATAAACTTATTAGAAAAACATCTTAATTCTATTAGAAAACATCCTAATCAAATTTTCAAATATAACAATTATATTATAAAAATAATTAAGATGCATGATCGTGCTTAACCTATGGTGGGATTTTAATCTAAATGGCATACTTTATGCCATAATTAACTTAAAACATACATCACATGCATAATTATATTAAAACAAAGTAAAATTGACTGACATATTTGACATATCCCAAAAATTAAAGACTAAATTCAAAATTACATAACTTCAATTTCAAAGATATACCTTGGTCTTCAATTTCTTTCCTTTCTTGGATCCACCAAATTTAGAATTTTACAAACCCCAAATTTCCCTTTGAGAACTTGTTTTCACCGTTGCATGCATGGAGCTTTAGAGACCGCCGACATTAAGGATTCAAAACCCATTCATTTAACGCATCAATGCTAGCATTTGAAATCACAGCTAGCTTGCCGACTTGATCATATCCATCTCCGACACAAAGGATGAACTGCCTATCACGTTGATTACATCCATCTCCGACACAATGGGCATGAGTTGTTTGTTCTTCGAAGGTGCGGGACTTAATACCTTGAGAATGTACATAAGTTCCCAGTGCATACCTTGAATGCACTTTTTGATACCAGACAATTCAGTGAGACAATCTTTTCAATCGAGACTCATGGATCTTGTAACAGCCTGAATTTTCCAATACAGTCATTCTAACAATAATGCAGAAGCGTAACAATCAAAACTAAAATAGACTTAAACAAATTCAACTGAAGTAATTTCTTACAAAGGATTTCTAAATGAAACTATTGAATCCATAACAACAACTTTCTAAGTCTTGTGTCAGAGTGCTAAACTTCACTTCTTTCGAGACTATCACTTGATCCTTCGTCTGAAAACATTTTGGAAAAACAAAAATGAGTACATAAATACTCAATAAGCAATTTCAACATCAAGTTCAGAAATTCATTTTCTTCAAAACAAAACATAGAAATTCAATTTAACAAATCATTTCAATAGTTGAATCAAAAATCAAATATTCATTCGGTCGTTTTCATTTAAAACAATCATAAACAAAATATAAATATCCTTGCAAAACTTTTAATACAACTATTAAAACGTTCAGTCAAAACTTTAGAAAAACAAAAATCTTTCAATTGAACAAAACTTTCATTTAACCAAACTTTCAAATATCGAAACTTTCAATTCAAAGAGTACTTTCAATCAATCATTACTTTCAAATATCAGAGTGGGAATATGCATTATTTGGGTAGCCTTCATAATATATATGATGGTTACCCATCGGTAACACCAATCAATCAATCAGAACATTCAATTAAAGTTGGCGATAAAAATCGACCATAACATTCAATTCAATTACTTAACTGTGAGGCCATGTGAGTGAAGCACACACATGAATCTTCATTCCAAAGGAATGCCAAACCACAAACTGTCTTCCCATACATAAGCTTCTATCAGTCAGAGATGTCGATAAAATCGATTAGAACAATCAATATAATTACTTAAGTGTGAGGCCACGTGAGTGAATAACACACACATGAATCTTCATTACAAAGGAATGCCAAACCACAAATGTGTCTTATCACAAATAAGCCAAAACAATTCCATCAATTCCAATTTAGGCTACTACCACAAATAAGCAAAGTATTCCAAAAACAGAAAATTGGCATATCTGGATAGCCCTTATCAAAACGATCAAAAATTCTTTCATAAACATTTGAAACAAAACATGTAGTTTCAAATAACAATTTCAATAAAGATTCATCAAATCAACCATTCAAACTCAAAACCAAAACAAACTTATTTTCAATTCAAAATCAATCAAAACAAATTTATTTCAAATTATCCAAAACGGCAAAAATACTTTCAAATAGCAAAACACTTTAAAGCATACAAACAACTTCGACCAATTTCAAATCATACAAAACATACTTTCAAACATTTGTCAAATAAACAATAATCAAAACGGAAATTATTCCAAATTTTCTATTTTGGAAGGGATGTAGAAACTACTTACCTCGATCGATAATCCTACAATTCTTAATCTCAATCTCAATTCCAAATTTAATCCACTTTCTTGACAACTCATCAACTTTTCCTAGAAATCCAAACATATCCAATACTTCACTAATCAGAAACGAAAATTCTATCTTAAAGTCCAAAAGCTTATAAAAAAAATATAGACAATCTTATCTACCCAATTTTTTCTATTCAAAATAATTTTATGCATAAAAACTTAGGAAAAATAGGCTTCTTAGACTAAAAAAAAAAGCACAAAAAACTAGGTTAAAAACACTTTAAAATCCAATTAAAAACGTATTAAAATCGATAAAATCAATGCTTTTTAATACGTAATAAAATACCAAACAAATTTTCAATTCTATAATTTTTAAAACCTTTAAAACTATCATAAAAATTTCTTCTCATAAAATATGGACAAATAACCCAGAAAAATTTATGCTCATAAAACAAAACTTTTCAATATTTTAACATCAAAAGAATCAAGATTTCTACTATTTTACAAATAAAATCATATCTAAAAAAGTGCCTAAAACTGCTGTAAAAACCTTTAAAACTGCTGTAAAAACCTTTAAAACATAATGTTTTCATGTAGAAAGTAAAGCTATAAACCACACTTTAAAGAAACAATCATTCGGTAAACTTTCTTGTACAAAAAGAACTCAAAAATACTAAAAACAGTCCCAAGTTTAGAAGAAAATAATAGCTGAAAAATTTTCCTTGATCAAAACCTTCAATTTAATTCAAAATCCATAAGATGAAAAACTTTGATAAAGAATTAAGCAAACCAAAAACTTAAAAACTTTTTAGGGCAAAAGATTTCAAGAATCTTTTCATTCTAAACATTCATGAATTGAAAACAAAAACCCAAAACTTTCCAAGAAAGATTCAATCGATCAAAAAAAGAAAACAAACTTCAAAATAAAAGGGAAGAAAAGTTACTGCTTTTTCCTTAGAGAGGAAACTGCAAAACAACTTCTTTTCTCTCTTTTTGCCGTCAAAACTTTTGATCAAAAAGGGTATGGCTTAAAAGACCATTTTTAAAAGAACTCTAATCAAAACCCTTAAAAGATTATCTTCTTTTTTTTTCTAAAAGAAAATAAAGAGTTATCTCCTAATTTAAAAAGAAGATAAAATCATAATTCAAAAAGGTTTTAGATAAAAACAATAAAACAAATAAATTTTTTTTTTCGATTGTTACAGATCTCCAACAATTTATGTAGTCGACAACTGGTTCACCTTTCCGTTGTCTAGTGTTGATGAGCTAGAACATGCTGATGATGCGTCTTATGCTGTAGAAGCGATTTAGAAACTCCTTTTCGAACTGTTCCCAACTATCTACTGACTCTGGCTTTAGGTTGATGTACCAGTCAAAACCGTTCTCTTTAAGTGTTCATACAAACTATTTGACCAATAGATCTCCTCGCATTCCAGCATTTTGACATGTCTCGATGAAATGAGCAATGTGTTGCATAGGGTTTTCCTTTCCATCAAATTGCTGGAACTTTGGTGGTTGATATCCAGTTGGCATTCTCAAATTATCGATTATCTTGGAATATGGTTTAGAATTCAAGAAAGAACTTTGAGAAGCGCCACCATATTGAGCTCTAATGGAGTTGGTTATCATGTCGTGAACTTGTTGGGCAAATAGTGAAGCAATCGAGGTGGAGTGTTATGGTTGATTTTCATGCACAACGCTCTTCTCTTTGTTGCGATCTTTGACAATAGGAGTCTGGCTTGATTCAATGACATTTTGGTTCTCAATCTTGCTCTTTAAATATGCAATTTGAGAATCTTTTAGTATGCAATTTGAGAATCTCTTTCTTCAATCACCTTCAACAAGGTGTTGACTGCTCCTGTTTTTTTGCTATTCTTTCTTCCATAGCACTTGTTTCAGTCATCATGATGGACACTACGTTAGAATTGAGATCGAACAATGGGTTATACTTGATAAGAAACTTGTCATTAGTAAATTCCCTAAGCAACATCATTACCTTGCTCGCAATAATAGGAGTTTTATCTTCTTGCAATCTCAGTTCATTGGAGCAACTATGGGTAATAGAACACATGTTTAAGTTGCTCATGACATCGATCATCGAAGAAGTCTTTTTAAACACTTGTGTTTTGAGAAGAGAGAAAGGGATGACAGTGCCAATTTGTTCACACAAGATTTCAACAAAGAAAGAAATAAGACACATATAAATGAACTTGAATTTGTATTAATTTGAGTGAGTCCAGTACAATCTCTAATTTGTTCCTCTGATTCTTTCTCTCAAATGTACATTTGTCTCGAGGGCTTGCAGCTTGTTCACAAATGTAGATTTGTCTCGAAGACTTTGCAACTTGTTCTCGATGTTGAAGCTTCAATCAATCTTTAGAGTCTTGAAGAGTCTTTGGTCTTCAAGGAATGTTTAGCACCTAAGGACTTCAGGGACTTTCTGACCTTCTTTGCTCTGAATTCTCTCTGAGTTCTCTAGAGAGTTTAATTTTTGAAATATTCAAATGAATGAGAGCTCCTCTATTTATAGAGCTTTCCATGAGCATGTGGGCTTGGACTTTCATGACCTTTGACCCCAACCATTGGACTTGGCTTTGTTGGCTTTGGGCCTAACCACTTGAATTTGGGTTTTATTTAACTTTGACCCAAATTCCATATGAACCAATTTGACCAAATTAAGTTAATTATTTGGTCAAATGGTCATAATGAAGACATGTGGCCTTTTAATTTTAGTATTTGCCAATATTTGTCTTCAAATTAAATTTGGGATACATATCAAATTCTAATTGGTCTCATATTTAATTATTTGTAATTTTTTCATTAATTTGACATAATGACGTGTCAATTTTTTATTGGCTTTTTTCAATACATAAGAAGTATTAAAATCACTATATGACAACATTTTCATTTATTTTGCCTAAAATAAATTTGGAGAAAGCTTATAGGTAGTGACTGGTAAGGAATAACAATGAAAACGCTATCAACAAAATCAAATCAAGGAAATAAAAAAATTCAAGAATGAAGCAAAAGTCATCTTGAAGCTTCAACATAAGAATCTAGTAACTCTTGGGATGTTTTGTTGAAGGAGAAGATAAACTTATGGTCTATGAGTACATGGAAAATAAGCAAAGCTTCTCATTAATTGGCAGAGAGAGGAAGAACAAGATACATTTTCCAGTAAGGTTATTTTTGAATTTTTTTGAAAAGTCAAGAGTATTTATGAAATTTTAACATTTTCTATCCAAAACTTAACGGTAAGGTTATTTTTGAATGTTTTTTTTAAAGATCAGAGGTATTTTTGAAACTTTTTAAAGTTTAGGAATATTTTTGAAACTCGACCCATGTATTTTCTATAATTTAGCCTCTTAGTTTTCTTAATCTTCCTCATTTCCAAAATTTAAAACCCCAACTAAGCTCCTAAATTATCTTCAAATCTAGGCAAAAACTTTTGAGTTAAGCATTGTATTTTCAACTTAAATCTAAAATCCAAGAGATAACTAAGATTCCAAATTATTGAATTTGAGACTTAATAAAATAAATTCTCATCTAAGAATCCAAAATTTTAATTATCTTAATTTCACTCAGTTAAGTCCAATTTACTCAAAATTAACTTCATGCAATTTAATCATACAACAACATCGAAAATAAGCCCAAGAGACATAATTAATTGTACTTGAAAACGTCGGGCATTACACTATTGCTAGTGTTTGTACTATTCAATTTCTTTAATTAAATGCTTATATTTATCTCTTGCTGATATTTCATCTTGAAATCAACTAGATACATTCGAAGGGGCAAGCCTGACGGTTGTTTTAAACTCTTCGAGTTTTAATGGTTGATGGCCTGAATTTGTTGAGTTTGATGAGGTTAAGGGCAAAGTTCTAACCTACTCTGCACAGGATAGTTAACTTTATTGTCCTTTTTTTATTAGTCATTGTTTCATTTTATTCTTGTTTGTAACTTGTTTCTTTTTACCCCACTCTTTTGTTATCAGTATATGAAAAACTGTACCATATGCTTAACTCTATATCAAATAAACGTGTTCAAGAAATCAAGATCAGGTAATTCTATCTTCTTTTTTATCTCTTGGTGTTGTGTAATGGAATGAAGAAAACTCAATTAGCTAATTAGTCTTTAGATAACTCTTCGTGATTGTATAAAAAATTGCAGATAAATTAGAACGTGAAGATTATTTTCTAGCTTCAAGGTGAAACTCTTGATTCATTTGTGAATTAAATTAATTTGTTTTCTTTTCTAGAACAAAGTCTATCACCTCTGTAAGAGAGGTGAATTGCATTTGTAATACAACTAATTTTGAATATTGAGATGTTCCTTTACTCGATAATTATGCTTCAGCCTTCAAGTATATGATTCGAGAATAGGAGAAATTTAAAGCACAATTTTGATAAATTTTCCGATTTGAACTGAAATTGATTTCTAGACTCCTACTGGTTTTAACATACTTTTCCTTCTCATAAGTTGCCATTTGTTGGGGTGATATCAGTCATGAATCTGGTTTATTTATTTGATTTTCTGTTATATGAAGCTTGTACTGGCCAAGAATCTCAAGCCAAGAGGACAGAGTCAAAGAAAAAGGTGGGTTAGGCTCATCTCACCTATTTTTAACAAATAGTAACGTCTAGCATTATACATTATTTCACATATTAATGATATGAAGGGAGAGATCTGAAAGTTTATCCTATTTGCTTGGTGTGTGATATGAATATCATAAATTGGGTAATATGTTGGTATAATCTAATTTAATACTTCATTTACATCCTCACTCAACAAGGACCCTATGAGCAACTTCTTGTCTAACTCAATTCAATGGTCATCGAATAAGCTAAGTATATGGGACTTGAGACCTACCATTGACATTTCTACTCCACTTGAAGTTGATAAACCAAAGATGCATTAGTCTGGCTACTAAAATGTGCCTACTAGTGGCCCTTAAGATAAGTGGTAGTGTTCGATGAATGAATGCTTTTTGTGTCTATGAATATGTACCACTATCCTAATATTTTTCCATGGTCTAGTTTAAAATCTATGATAAGGATCAAACTTATGTTACTAGTTGATTGAGTATGGTAGTTGGATGTTCTAAAATATTTGTATTCATTTTATCTAAGTCGTTACATAAATAACTTGTGAGATCATGTCAAAATTATCAACCACTTTTAATGCATCCAAGTTTACTTTTATGCTAAATTCCACTCTAGTAGTTACTACCATATCCTGCCTATTCTTTATGTTCCACACCCTTGTGCTTGGCAATTTAGGGCACTACAGGTGGTGAATTAGTAGGGAACCTTCCGAAGTTTGCCAATAATAAGCTAAAAATTGGTTAATTTGGTTTTTATATTGTTGTATTCTAGTGCTAAAGATTTTTAATAGGTTTTTTTGAAGGATTTACAAATGTCGATAAAGAATTATTTATGAATGTTTTAAAACCATTGAAGATAGCATTATAAGCCTTTAAAAATAATGAAAACCTTAGAAAAAGTTAATTTGACAATAAATAATTACTAATAAATAATTTGACAATTATCGAAGACACATGTGACCTTTGAAAAATAATAATTTTCCAAGGTTAATGTACCTTTGAAAAAAGATTTTTCGACGGGATCTATGTCGACAATTTTTAAAGATTTTGTTACTTTGGAAAAAGATTTATCAAGGGTTTGTTTAATACTTTTTCAAAGGTTGTGATCTTTGAAAATAGTCAAATTTCTTGTAGTACTACTCTCTGAGCCTTTCCTAAATCTCATATAAAAATGATATCACAAATGTATTTTCTTTTATTTTAGTAAATTAAAAGTTACATAAAGCATTATTGAAAATTTTGTTTTTAGCAAATTTAACTTACAATCACAAATAAATAGTTTCAAATCACTTTTTTTTTAATTAAATCAGAAGTTCAGTTGATAAACTTTCAAGTTTATGCCTAAAAGATCTTTGAACTTTGAAAAGTGTCTAATTAGTTCATAAACTTTCAATTTTGTGTCTAATAGGTCCCTAAATTTAAAAAATGTCTAATAGGTCTGTGAACTTTTAATTTTGTGTCTAATAGGTCCTTGAAATTCAAAATGTCTAATAGGTCCTTGAAATTCAAAATGTCTAATAGGCCCTTGAATTTTCAATTTTGTGTTTAATAGGTCCCTGACATATTCAAAAAAAATTAAAATTAACTTAATTATTGGATATAAAATTGAATTGTATGTCTAATAAGCCCCTAAACTTTCACTTATTGTGTCTTGTAAGCCTTCAAATTTTAAACAATGTCGAATAGGCCAATAACCCAATATTTACCCAAAATGAAAAATTCAAGGACTTGTTAGACACAAAATTGAAAGTTTAAGGACTTGTTAGAAATGTTTTAAAGTTCAAGAATCAATTGGATACAAACTTAAAAGTTCAAGGACTAAACTTGCAATTTAATATTTTATTTTTTAGTTTTCTATTGAGCACAACTCAAACCATGAATAATTTTTAAGGAAATTGTAATGAGTAGCAAAAATGACACACCCCGTCCCAGATTACGCTAACCAATCCCAGAACATAGCATGCCGACAATTTTACCCAACTATAATTGAATCCATTGTTCGACTTATCAATGCAAATCAAGTTTTTGGAAAAGATAGGTGGCGAACTAAGGTTTTATTGAAATTGAGTCCACAAAATTTTTGGCAGAGTTTCCCCTAAAAAATGGATGAACAACCCTGAATTTTGAAACATTACTATTCCCAGTAGATGATATGCATATGCATATATAACTTCGCTACTCTCTCCAAATCCTTCTCAAACGTACTGTTCATCGACAACCATTCAAACATAACTTTAGAAAGCCAAAAACATCGTCAACCATTTACAAGTACTAAAACCCAAGTCAACGTGAAACACAAAACGTGGTGCGCTAAAGCTCATATTAGCCACTCTGGTTATAAAAGAAAATGCATTCAAAGCATATGTACATACAAAAATGATATGCAATCTAGCAAGTCTGGTGGCAGATGTAAACTTCAGTAGGTTCACCTGAAACTCAAACGCTACCTGGTAGGAAAAAAAAATTATAGGAAGAAAGAATGAGCTAAAGCCCAGTGAGTGGTAAGTTCATAAGTAAATGACTTCCATATTCAAAACTCTATAAAAATCATAATAAAAATCAAGAACAATTTGTAAATTCTTTCGATCACTAAAAACACAGTGAAATCTATAACAATACCTCTTAAAACATAACGTTCGCTAATAACAGTATATATATGTATAGTGAGAGAATATCTAGTTACAACTCTTAAAAACATACGCATAAGCCTGTAACACTCATCACTAAACCTGTACCCAAATTTCTGTCATACTATGTACCGAGTAATCTCAAAGTACATACCAGGGCCAATCTCTGTCATATGTGCACGTAGAACTGCCTACAAAGGGCTAAGCACCATAACACACGGCCCAAAGCCTATGTGTGTGCCAGAGTGGGTCCCAAAGACCTCTTTCTCTGGTATACTATGGAAACACATTCACACTGTATACGGGTAATCACCATGGGTACAAAGATCTAGTGGTTTGAAAACCACTTCCAACATAAACCTCTTAAATCACAAATCACTTTAAATCATAAAACTTCCTAACTTTTCAAGATCTCAAACTTTTTCTGAAAATTATATATTTCTCTAGACAATCGTTCATAAACTTGAGAGATTGGTAAATGACATTAAACATTTATAATATCTCAAATAATCATCAAATCTCTCAAATAATATGAACATTTTCAAAGTCATATTTTCTTTGAAATTACATCCCATGAAAGTCATACATTTCTCAATAAACATTTAAACTCTTCAAACATTTCAATAATCATAAATATCTCGAATATCTCTTAAAACAATAATTCAAGCTAAAATCACAAAATTACTGAAAATTTATAACAATTTTTCTCAAACATCTCTAAACCATATCTTCAGTACAAATCATAAAATATTGAGAACCTTCGACAATTCTCTATAAATCTCATATCAATTTCTTTAGAATCCTATATAATTAAAGAATTCCTGAAAATTCCATAAAAAGAATTAAATGATAAAAATATTTCAAAATTAAACCACTCACAAACTATGGTGGGGTTGATATGTTCGGGTCGTAAATTTTTCCAATCTTCGCTTGACCTAAAATGGTAATTAAAACACCATATGAGCACATACTTGCTTAATTACCAATTCATATTACATAGAACTCAATCCATTTACCAAACAAATGTATTCTTCTTTTTCTTTATGACAAGTACAATTTTGTCTTCTTCCTCCATCACATATTCTCTTTCCAAATGTCATCCATTTATTACAATCAATGCATTTCCTCAATTCAATCACTACTCACGTGACTCAACCCCTTTTTTTTTATAAAACAAAATATATATAAAACTAAGCACTTGTTTTTTACTCCCACTTCTTGAATAACATAATTTACTAACTCTTTTTCTCTTTCCTCTTCAACCACAGATCGACTTCATCTTCTTCTTCCTTCTTCTCACTTTCTCTCTCTTAACACAAAATTATGAAAACTCTTCTGTCATCCAACTTTTAGCTTAGCAAGTAAGGTAACAATCTGTTGAATAACCCAAAAAAAAACAAGTTCCTCTTTCCTTTCCAAATTACTAACTCCATAAATAAAAATCAAGCACTAAAAATCTCTCTCAATTTTAAGCAGCACCCACAAGAACATTGTAAGCAAAAGAAAAACCCACGCGAAAAATATGAAAATTTTCCTTGATTTCCTTAAGGAAGCTTACTGAAATTAAATTATGTACTTTGTAAAAGTCTTCCACGTCCAACTTAAGTAATTGAAGCTTGAACTCCCAAATCGCACATCCTTCTAAAATCTCTTGCTCGTCTCCCCACCTTATGATTTTTCTCCTATGCTAAAAAAAAAAACTGTTTTGCTCTTTTTCTTTTTCTTTTTTTTTTCTTTTTTTTTTTTAAACTTGCACACCAGCCACATGTCCACTTCTTCTAACACCACTATTAGCCAGACGTGTCCATTAAAAAACAATTTAACCAAATTACCAAACTAACCATTTTCACATTTCTAATTTCTTTTTAACCCTTAAACAAAATGCCAAAAGACAGTTAGGTCCTTATAAATATTACCCCCTTTTTAAGAATTTCGTCCTCGAAATTCAACAAATCTGATCAAGAGAACAGCTAAGGATATTGAACGAGCATCAACTCTTCACTTTCCCAGGTTGCCTCTTCCACTGCATGATTTTTCCACAAAACTTTAACAAGAAGAATAGTTTTATTTCGTAGCACCTGCTCTTTTCTATCCAGAATTTCTGTTGGCTGCACCTCATAAGATAGATTCTCCTTCAACTGCACTGACTGTGACTTAAGGATATGTGTTGAGGCTGGCACATATTTGCGCAACATAGAAACATGAAATACATCATGAATTCTGCAAAGCTCCACTGGCAATGCCAGTCGATATGCTACTGGTCCAATACGCTCAATGATCTCATATGGGCCAATATATCTTGGGCTCAACTTTCCCTTCCTACCAAACCTTAGCACTCCCTTCCAAGGCGATAACTTAAGAAAAACTTTATCACCAACCTCAAATTTTAAGTCTCTACGACGCTTATCTGCATAGCTCTTTTGTCGATCTTGTGCCTCTTTTAACTTTGCTCTTATTGCTTTCACCTTTTCTGCTGTGATTTGTACCAGTTTGGGTCCCATCAACTTTCTCTCACCAACTTCATCCCAACAAACGGGTGTTCTACACTTCCTGCCATATAATGCTTCAAATGGTGCCATTTCAATACTGGAATGATAACTATTATTGTAGGCAAACTCCATCAAAGATAAATGAGAATCCCAACTTCCCTTGAATTGCAGAATACAAGCTCGCAACATATCCTCCAAGGTTTGTATAGTTCTCTCTGATTGTCCATCTGTCTGCGGATGGAAAACGGTACTAAAATGTAACTTAGTACCTAGAGCTTGTTGTAAACTTGGCCAAAATTTGGAAGTAAACCTAGAGTCTCTATCTGAGACTATAGATATTGGAGCTCCATACAAACTGACTATTCATCCACATATAACTTAGCCAACTTATCAAGGGTATAAGTCATTCTGATTGGTAAAAATCGAGCAATCTTGGTTAACCTGTCAACTATCACCCAAATTCCATCGTTGCCATTTTGTGAGCGAGGAAGTCCAAATAGAAAATCCATAGTGATATGTTCCCATTTCCATTCTGGAATTGGAAGTGAATGTAGAAGTCCAGCAACTTTCTGACGTACCGGTTTTACTTGTTGACAAATTAAACATTTAGAAACATATTTTGCAATCTCCCTCTTCATTCCAGGGCACCAGTAATGCTCTTTTAATGTTCTATACATCTTCGTACTTCCTGGATGCATAGTATAAGCCGAGTTATGAGCCTCTTCCAAAATCTCCCTCTTCAAATCGAGTTTATCCGATACACAGAAACGATTATACTTAAGCAGAGCTCCATCACTTCTTAATGCATAATCTATTCGTTGATTTTCTTTCACTTCTTCCATTATCTTACTCAAAGTCGAATAATTCATCTGAACCTCTGTAAGTTTATCAATTAAGGTATGTCTTACTTGGAATTGAGCAAGTAACCCACCTAAATCATCCACTGTTACCTCAGCACTCAAATTCTTCAATTCACCTAACAAAGAAAAACTGATTGCATTAAGCGAAGCTTTCACATTAACAGACTTTCGACTCAGAGCATCAGCTACTACATTAGCCTTCCCTGGATAATATTCAATAGTGCAATCATAATCTTTTATCAACTCAAGCCACCTTCTTTGTCGTAAGTTTAATTCTTTCTGATCAAAGATATATTTAAGACTCTTGTGATCTGTGTAAATATGACACCTTTCACCAAAAAGATAATGTCGCCAAATCTTTAATGCCAAAACCACTGCAACTAACTCTAAATCATGAGTTGGATAATTACACTCATGTTTCTTCAACTGTCTTGACACATAGGCTATCACCTTCCCTCTTTGCATCAACACACACCCAAGACCTTGATGACACGCATCACTATAAATACTGAACTCCACACCCGGCGTTGGAAGTGATAATATCAGAGCAGAAACTAGTCTTTTCTTCAATTCCTGAAAGCTTTGCTCGCACTTCTCTGTCCATACAAATTTTGAGTTCTTTTTTGTTAAGTTAGTCAATGGAAGTGCTAACTTAGAAAATCCTTCTACAAACCGATGATAGTAGCCAGCAAACCCAAGAAAACTACGAACTTCTGTAACTGTGGTAGGTTGTTCCCACTTAACCACCGCCTCAATTTTCTGTGGATCAACATAATTGCCTTCTGCAGAGATTACATGCCCCAAAAATACAACTCTGTCTAACCAAAACTCACATTTACTGAACTTAGCATATAGCTGCTTAACACGTAGTGTTTGTAACACCATTTTAAGATGCTCCATATGCTTCTCATTACTACCTGGATAAACTAGTTTATCATCAATGAACACAATCACAAACTGATCCAGGAAGGGATGAAATACTCTATTCATAAGGTCCATAAATGCTGCTGGCGCATTAGTCAAACCAAACGGCATGACTAAGAACTCATAATGCCCATAACTTGTTCTAAACGCAGTTTTTGGCACATCTGTTCCTTTTATTTTGAGTTGATGGTATCCAGAACGTAAATCAATCTTTGAGAACACTGAAACATCTCTAAGCTGATCAAACAAATCATCTATTCGAGGTGATGGATACTTATTTCGTATCGTCACTTTGTTTAATTGTCTGTAATCAATGCACAATCTCAATGTACCATCCTTCTTTTTAACAAACAACACTGGTGCACCCCAAGGTGATACATTGGGCCTAATATAGCTTTTGTCTACCAACTCTTGTAGTTGTGTCTTCAATTCCTTTAACTCTTTTGGTGCCATTCTGTACGGAGCTTGTGAAATGGGTGCAGTACCTGTGTGTCAATTACATGTGCCAGATACGCTGTGCACCCTTTTCTCAGCAACCTATTGGCTTTCAATGCAGAGATCACAGTTGATGCCAAAATCCTCCTCTCACCCTTGAAACTAATTTCAGCCTCACCAGGTCGTTTAAATACAACCTCCTTTTGATAGCAATCAATCGACGCGTGATGTAAAGATAAGAAATTCATTCCCAAAATAATATCAAACTCATGGATATCTAGTGGTATTAAGTCCACAGTCAACTCCTTATCCTCTATTCGAACTACACAACCCCGATATACACTGTTTGCTATCAAAGTTTTTCCAACAGGTGTGGCTATTAATAACTCACCAGGCAGTTGTTCTAACTTTTTGTTCTCCCCAACAGTAAACTTAAAAGAAACAAATGAATGTGTAGCACCAGGATCTATTAAAACATGAGCATTTTTATCGAAAATAGATAACGTACCCATAACAACTTCTGACGAATCTCGAGCCTCCTATTGCGTCATTGCAAAAATCTTTCCCTGATTACGTGGTCTGCCTACTTGCCCTTTAAGTTTGGTTCCATCAGAGCTTCCTGCATTGCTTTGTCCTTCACCACTTATCATGGTAGGCTTTGCTTGTGGACCGGAGTACCCTTGACCAACATGTTGAGATGAGCCACCTTGTGAAACAATTCTCTGTTGTAGTAATTGAGGACACTCCCTCCTCAAATGTCCTGTTTGCCCATAGTTATAACAAACTCTAGCTCCCCACATACACTGGCCTGAATGAATTCTACCACAATTTTGACATGTAGGACCCCTATTTTGGCTGGATACAGATTCTCCTCGCTGCCCAAAATGTTGATTTCCAAAAGGTTTAGAAAACTGTCCCGAACCACTACTAGCTGATTGGCTAACATTTGAATTTGCTCTGAAATTCGTTACACCATAAGATCTTGGTTTAAAATTTCCACGTCCCATTATTCACGGAACAAAACTCCTGTTGCCACTTCTAAATGATTTGTCTCCTGAGTTGTTTATGGTCATAGATGAAAAACCACGTACATTTCTAAATGATTCCCTCTGATTCCTCGTTTTTGCTAAACTTTTCTCAACTCGCATAGCTGTCTCCACTAGTTTTCCAAATTCTCCTCGGTCGGCACTAGCTGTCACAATAGTTCGAATTCCTTCTCGCAACCCATCTTCAAATCTCTTACATCTATCCATTTCATCCATGATTACCGTGGCAGCATATTTAGACAGCTCAACATACTTTTTATGGTATTCAGTGACTGTCATTGATCCTTGTACAAGTTTCAGAAATTCATTCCGTTTTGCATCTTTATATGATTGCGAAAAATATTCATCGTAAAAGACCTTCTTGAACTCACTCCATCCGATTACTTCCGATTTCAGTCTCCTACTCCTCCACAATCTCCACCAGTCATCCGCCCCTCCCTGAAGTAGAAAAGTAGCCCTCACTTTTCTATTTTCAGGACATGCCATCACACGAAAACATTTATCTAGCATGTGCATCCATTCTTCAGCATCTGCCGGATTCGTCGTTCCAGCAAACGTAGTTGCTCCCAAAGCTTTTAATCTTTCAATACCGAAAATTTTCTCTGGGTCATTTCTAAGCATTTGCATCTCTTCTGCTATTCCCTGAACAATTCTTACTCTCATTCGCTCATCTTGATTGCCCACATTTTCAGGTTGATTTCCCTGTTGGTGACTAGTTTCACCAACCGTTCATTCCATCACATTTTGTTCCTCAGGTGCTTGTTGAGTTTCCAGGTCTCGTAGCCTACGAACTCTGCCACCGCGAGGCATGTTTTCCTATAATGTAATGCATATTACACAATCATTATGTTAGAATGTGACTACTACCGACTAATGCATGCAAACCCCAAAATCATGCTCTGATACCAAAATGACACACCCCATCCCAGATTACGCTAACCAATCCCAGAACGTAGCATGCCGACAATTTTACCCAACTATAATTGAATCCATTGTTCGACTTATCAATGCAAATCAAGTTTTTGGAAAAGATAGGTGGCGAACTAAGGTTTTATTGAAATTGAGTCCACAAAATTTTTGGCAGAGTTTCCCCTAAAAAATGGATGAACAACCCTGAATTTTGAAACATTACTATTCCCAGTAGATGATATGCATATGCATATATAACTTCGCTACTCTCTCCAAATCCTTCTCAAACGTACTGTTCATCGACAACCATTCAAACATAACTTTAGAAAGCCAAAAACATCGTCAACCATTTACAAGTACTAAAACCCAAGTCAACGTGAAACACAAAACGTGGTGCGCTAAAGCTCATATTAGCCACTCTGGTTATAAAAGAAAATGCATTCAAAGCATATGTACATACAAAAATGATATGCAATCTAGCAAGTCTGGTGGCAGATGTAAACTTCAGTAGGTTCACCTGAAACTCAAACGCTACCTGGTAGGAAAAAAAAATTATAGGAAGAAAGAATGAGCTAAAGCCCAGTGAGTGGTAAGTTCATAAGTAAATGACTTCCATATTCAAAACTCTATAAAAATCATAATAAAAATCAAGAACAATTTGTAAATTCTTTCGATCACTAAAAACACAGTGAAATCTATAACAATACCTCTTAAAACATAACGTTCGCTAATAACAGTATATATATGTATAGTGAGAGAATATCTAGTTACAACTCTTAAAAACATACGCATAAGCCTGTAACACTCATCACTAAACTTGTACCCAAATTTCTGTCATACTATGTACCGAGTAATCTCAAAGTACATAGCAGGGCCAATCTCTGTCATACGTGCACGTATAACTGCCTACAAAGGGCTAAGCACCCTAACACACTGCCCAAAGCCTATGTGTGTGCCAGGGTGGGTCCCAAAGACCTCTCTCTCTGGTATACTATGGAAACACATTCACACAGTATACGGGTAATCACCATGGGTACAAAGATCCAATGGTTTGAAAACCACTTCCAACATAAACCTCTTAAATCACAAATCACTTTAAATCATAAAACTTCCTAACTTTTCAAGATCTCAAACTTTTTCTGAAAATTATATATTTCTCTAGACAATCTGTAACGCCCGGCTTATTTAGGAGCATTAATTTTAAAAATATTGAAACTAAGTTGGATTAATTCTCAATTAAGTTTTTTTTTAAATTTAGAGTTAATTTGAAATTTGGAGTTTGGAATAAGAAAATGGCATTTATGCAAATGAAGAATGGTGTAAGGGCATTTTGGTAATTTTCTTCTCTTTCCCTCATCTTTATCTCCTTCTCCATTTTTTTTTTCTTCCTATTTTCTTCCTCCTTCTCCCGATAGCCCTCTTCCCCTCCTCAAATTTTTTTTCATTTTCTTCTTCTCTCTCTCTCCCCGATAACTCTTCCTCTCTCTCTCGAAAATATATCTCTCTCTCTGTCTCTCCCTTCCGTCGACAGCCTCCCGCACCGGCCGAGAACTGCCGAACGCCGTCGCAGCTGGCCGCCGTTGCACACCGAACTGCTGCACCCACGAAGACGCCACCAGCTGGCCCTGCAGAAGCAGTTCGCCGCTGATCTGCTCGATTCCACGCTCGATCGCCGGTGAAGCCACGCTGCAGCTCGCTGCCGTCCGCAGTCCACACGTCCAGCTCCGCCACCGCACCTCTCTTTCTTCCTCTCTGTTTATGTACAGACAGCAGCAGCAGGGGTGGTGTTTTTGGGTCATTTTCCAGTGAGCTTAGTGTTCGTTCAAGCCGTGTATGGGTTCGAATTGGAATGGGTAAGTATTCCGAGTTTGAATTTAATCTAATGGTTGGTTATGTATGTGATTTGAAGATTACCCATAAAGTTTTGGTTTTAATTTTAGATTACCCATAGCATTTGGGTCTTGGATTTGCAAAAATCAAGTTAATTCGGAGTCATTTCAGCAAGCTTTCGATTCGTTTATTCGTGGGTAAGTGTTTTGGTATTGATTCAAGGCGTTATTTTGGATTATAAGTATGTTTTGGTACTGTTATAGCCTTTGGAATTAAATTGGATTTGTTGGATGTAATTTTAGAAAGCCCATTGTGATTGGAGAACTAATTGTTAAATTTTTGATTAACTTGTTATAATTTTCAGCAAGCTTTGGAGTCTAAATTTGGGCAAGAATCAAACTCGTAAATTACTTATTCGGCTTATGTAAGTAGTTATTTGGATTTTAAGCCCCTTTAAGTTCCAAAATGCTTTGGATTTATGTTCGATAATTTGGAAATTGTGAAAGCATGCTTGAAAACCATATTTATGAAGTATGTAGTGAATTGTGGTTTGGTGTGGATGTTGTTAGAGCTAGAATGGCCTAAGTATGTGGTTATAATGGAAATAAAGGTTTAAAATATTAAGTTGATGTAGTTAGCACGTGTAGAGCCTCAAGAGTTTGCCAAGGTTGCGACTCAATGAGTTTGGTTCACGTTGTGGTGATTTGTGATTAACATACATGTTTAACATGGATGTGGGGCATGGTACGATTGGCTGAACTATCCTGAGTTGTCCTTGAGCTTAAGTTGCTTAAGCAAGTGTTAAAATGGTATTAGGGGTTTAAATTATTTTGGAACGTTTATGACTATTGATTGCTAATAAGACATCCAAAGGGTCCAAATCGTGTTCTATGTGTTCTGCATGTGACTTGTTAGAGTTTGGTTATAGAAGTGAGCATTGGAATACCCGAATGGCTATGATTGTGATTTAACTAAAAGTATAGAAGTACCGGATATTTGGTTAAACGATATGATCATAAGCGATGTTGAGGTGTTTAACCTAATTTAGAGGTTTGAAACACTTAAGTGGTTGGCTAAAGTTTAGCCTTCTTGGGATATGGATGAGTTAATCGTGTGCAGGATGCCGAAGTTGTTGGTTTGAATTAGTGGTTGAATTAGAATACCTTAAGGGAATACAGTGACCAGTGGTTGTCTTAAATTCTAGTGTGTTTAGGGGACTGGATTCTAGATTAAATAATTGGAGGGTAATATGCCACTGGCACAAGTATGGCTATAATTATGCAAAGTGCTGATTTAGGAATGTGGTGTCAAGGCGAAAGTCCATACTTGAGATTCGTGTTTGTGATCTATGGCGAAAAGTCACTATGATGAGATTGTGATTGTTTATGAAAGGTGGGCCTGGGTCATACGCTACGAATGACTTCTTAAAAGAAAGAGAAGTGGATTTGGCCTAGAAAGTAAGTAGCCTTTCGGATTTGTCCGTTAGGATTTGTGTTCGCCTAGATATATATATATATGAGGCGTAAGACGTTGTAAATGTTGGACAGGCTTGAGGGTGGCTTTCCCTCTTTGCTTGTGTAAGTTAGGGAACGCCTTCCCGTTGTGTGTGCTTGTGAATTTCGGGTCGATTGGTGATTGTGAATCAATCTTGATGGATGAATTTGGTATGATAGATGACCCGAAAGGTTCCAAAATCGTTGTGAAAGTACAAGGCCGTTAGATTGGTGCTACCCACCCTATCTCTGTCGTTTCGTGCGAGTTTGTAAGCCTAGAACGTATGTGGTGTGATGAGCATAGGGGATGCGTTTCCCTAGTGCCTGTGAGCTAGCTTAGGGGTGATTCCCCACTGTGTTGAGCATAGGGGATGCGTTTCCCTATTGCCTGTATGCTAGCTGAGGGGATGTGTTCCCTGGTTGCCTGTGTGGCTATCATGATGTGTTGAGCGTAGGGAATGCGTTTCCCTAACGCCTGTGTGCTAGCTTAGGGGTGATTCCCCATTATATTGAGCGTAGGGAATGCGTTCCCTAGCGCCTGTGTGCTAGCCTAGGGGTGATTTATCCATTGAGATGAGTGTGAGGGTTATAGACCTTCACAGGTTTGGGTTCTAGGTTATAGGACTCGCAGGTATGACACGAAGTTAGGGTCAGGTAGTAGTGAATGTTGTGTAAGGTTAAATGGACTTTTAGAATAACAGAATGAAGTATTTGAAATCTAAGCACGAGCGTGAGAAAGACAGTTTTCTTTTCGATATGGTTGCTTTAAATCATTGGGCCCTTAAGTGGGCTACTTACTGAGTATGTTTATACTCCTCCTTGCTACTTTGTTTGTTTTGCAGATCGTGCACAATCTCGGGGCGGATGACGCAGGTGACGACTTGACGAGACTATGGAGACTCCACCAAATTCTTTTCCATGTTTAGCTTTTAGTTTTGTTTCTTTGTTCCTTGATGTGCGTTTGGTTGTAAATCCTAAATATTCTTTGCTTTCGTGTAATTAGTTAGAAGTTCTTAGGTTTGACTGTCTGTTGGTTGAGCTCAGCACTATGTATTGTAGTTTGGAGGGTGCTGAGTCTATTTCCTAAATTATAGAAGTGCTCATCTCTTTCCAGGTCGTTGTACATTTTGGTTTTCTCCTAGTTACGCCGTCATGCTGCCGAAATTTCGGGCATGAGCGAGGTATCTAGATTGTGCTTCCGCATTTAGAGAGTCGTAATAGGTCCGGGTTTTTATACAATCGTTCATAAACTTGAGAGATTGGTAAATGACATTAAACATTTATAATATCTCAAATAATCATCAAATCTCTCAAATAATATGAACATTTTCAAAGTCATATTTTCTTTGAAATTACATCCCATGAAAGTCAGACATTTCTCAATAAACATTTAAACTCTTCAAACATTTCAATAATCATAAATATCTCGAATATCTCTTAAAACAATAATTCAAGCTAAAATCACAAAATTACTGAAAATTTATAACAATTTTTCTCAAACATCTCTAAACCATATCTTCAATACAAATCATAAAATATTGAGAATCTTCGACAATTCTCTATAAATCTCATATCAATTTCTTTAGAATCCTATATAATTAAAGAATTCCTGAAAATTCCATAAAAAGAATTAAATGATAAAAATATTTCAAAATTAAACCACTCACAAACTATGGTGGGGTTGATATGTTCGTGTCGTAAATTTTTCCAATCTTCGCTTGACCTAAAATGGTAATTAAAACACCATATGAGCACATACTTGCTTAATTACCAATTCATATTACATAGAACTCAATCCATTTACCAAACAAATGTATTCTTCTTTTTCTTTATGACAAGTACAATTTTGTCTTCTTCCTCCATCACATATTCTCTTTCCAAATGTCATCCATTTATTACAATCAATGCATTTCCTCAATTCAATCACTACCCACGTGACTCAACCCCTTTTTTTTTATAAAACAAAATATATATAAAACTAAGCACTTGTTTTTTACTCCCACTTCTTGAATAACATAATTTACTAACTCTTTTTCTCTTTCCTCTTCAACCACAGATCGACTTCATCTTCTTCTTCCTTCTTCTCACTTTCTCTCTCTTAACACAAAATTATGAAAACTCTTATGTCATCCAACTTTTAGCTTAGCAAGTAAGGTAACAATCTGTTGAATAACCCAAAAAAAAACAAGTTCCTCTTTCCTTTCCAAATTACTAACTCCATAAATAAAAATCAAGCACTAAAAATCTCTCTCAATTTTAAGCAGCACCCACAAGAACATTGTAAACAAAAAAAAAACCCATGCAAAAAATATGAAAATTTTCCTTGATTTCCTTAAGGAAGCTTACTAAAACTAAATTATGTACTTTGTAAAAGTCTTCCACATCCAACTTAAGTAATTGAAGCTTGAACTCCCAAATCGCACCTCCTTCTAAAATCTCTTGCTCGTCTCCCCACCTTATGATTTTTCTCCTATGCTAAAAAAAAAAACTGTTTTGCTCTTTTTCTTTTTCTTTTTTTTTTCTTTTTCTTTTTTTTAAACCTGCACACCAGCCACATGTCCACTTCTCCTAACACCACTACTAGCCAGACGTGTCCATTAAAAAACAATTTAACCAAATTACCAAACTAACCATTTTCACATTTCTAATTTCTTCTTAACCCTTAAACAAAATGCCAAAAGACAGTTAGGTCCTTATAAAAAAATATTAGGGTATTTGCAAACTTAGCTAGGGTTTTTGGGATTTGCAAATATAGCAAACTTTTCAAAATCTAATTTAGGTTTGTTCTAATATTTCGGTTTTACCCTTTGTATCAAATTTTCTTTTCTCTCAGTTTTATGCTTTCTGCATCAACTTTCTTCTCTCAATCGTCTTCTTTCTTCTCTCAGTCATCACCTTTTCAACATTCTCTCCGGCTGTTCTTTTTCTATTTCCGATTTCTTAAAGATTCTCTCAGGTTGTTCTTTCTCTTTTTCGATTTCTTTTGGTTTCGATTTTGTTGTTTTCCCTTTTTGATTTTCGTTCAATTTCTCTAGTATGCTTATATATTCATGATCAGTTGCGATTTCTTTTCTAGATTGTTATATTTTTTTGTTCGATTATGTTGGACATTATTTTTCTTTGTGTTTCTTTTTGATTTGGAGTTGTTTTTGTTCCATCTGTGGTTCTTTTTTCTTGATTTAGGTGTTGACTTCAATTTTATTCTGTTTTCTTATTTTTTATTTAATTTTGATCATGTATCAGTTATATAACAACTGATATACCTTATACTTCGTATATCAGTCAATTTTGATGTACAAAATATAAATTATATCAGTTATGTCAATTGATATTCTAAAGTTGTAACAACCCAACTCTCTAAGATCTCTAACAGGATCATTACTACATGCATTCTAGGATGACTTTGACATAAATTGAAGTTTATTTTTCAAATTAAAGAATTGTTCGTAGAACAAACTTTGAACAAATCAATCAACTTTTTGGTTTGGGATCCCGAAAAGAAGAGAAAACATTAACCAGAAAACAAGCACTAAAACATCAACTAAACAAAGTTTACTCAAAACTAAAACAATTGCAAGAGAACAAAATCTAAGAATGCGAAAAACATGTTGACTCAGTTCCCATGACATATATAGCAAACAATATGTCACTTGCCTCGTCCATTTTTGCCATTACCTGAAAAAAAGTTTTGGAAAATGTTGAGTATTAAAATTACCTCGTAAATAACTATGCTACTTGGGTCAGTCATGAATCTTGATACTTAAACATGTGGGACCTATTCTTTTAAAAAAAATTCTAACTAGTGTGGACAATTAACTCATCCCTAGTAACTGTACAAACTCGTGGTGGTGCCTACCCAGGCTCATGTTGTGATATCGAACCCCATCAGAAAATAGGTACCAATTAATCAATGGTGCAAGGCCTCACCCAACATAGCACCTCATAGAAATAGTGTACATGATACTTAATTGCATGATGTGTCAACTCGTGGTGGACTCAAGTGGGTTTAAGTGAGGGCAAACTCAAATAGAGGATAATTGACGACTCATTTGCAGTGCAAGACCTCCCCATAATGCCCCTCATGAATGTACACTAGCTTAGACGGGAGTGTAATTGTCACCGTCTTCTTCTTGAAAACACACTCGTGAAAACATTTTCATGATCATGCACATGCATGAGGTCTAGAGATGTCAACGGGGCAGGATGGGGTCAGGGAATGGCTTCTCCATCCCCAGCCTCACCCCCCATTTCATTCCCTGTTCACCACAAGGAATAATTACCCGTTTATGATTTTTATAAATATATTTTTTAATTTGATTAAATAAAACATATATTTTTTGAAAATTTATATTTAAATTGTTAATTCGTAATAAGAGATGTCTATTTAAAGAGAATTTTTTTTAATTTCCTTAAAAAAAATAAAATTATATTTAATAAAAGTTTGGATTTATGGTTTATTATATATATATATATATATATATATATATATATATATATATATATATATATATATATATATATATAAAGAAATTGGGGTGGGAACAAGGAACAGGGCGGGAATCGGGTCGGGGAGGGGAATCCCATCCCCATTTAGCTAACATGTAAAAAATTTTCCCACTCCCTCTCCTATTTTCTGTAAACTAGAGATTTTTCCTTGAAATTTCTTTACAAAAAAAAAAAAAAAAAAGAAGAGAAAGGGATAAAGGAAAACAATAAGGAGCTAGGTGTTTGGTATGTTTTGTTTTAAAAAAAAAAAGGAAAAGGAAAAAGAAATGTGGGAATGGATAAACTTTGGAGCACTCACCACCAAAAAAAATAATTAAATAAGGTTTCTAACCCATTTTCTCCCATTTGCTTCTTTTTTATTAAAGAAAAACAGGGCATTTCGTGGGAGAAGGTGGAAGAAAGAAGAAAAGAGAGCTTGCTAGGGTTGGAAGTTGAAGAAGAAGGGGGAAAAACTCAGCACAAGCCTCCATGGCAACTAGGTGATCAACTCTACTCACTACTGATGTTTAGAACGTTTTGAACTCCACAAGAAGAGTTAAGAGGTGAGGTTTGATTTTCTTGAAAGTTAACCCATTTTCGAACAAATTTTGTGAAGGAAGCTCGAGCAAAATCGGACTTTAAATTATTGATTTGCGAAGGGGAAGACAGAGGAGAGATTTTGCTGTCAAATCTGAGAAACCTCTGGTGTTTGGGACGTTCTGATCTGTAGGATTTGAATTAGAAGCTCCATTAGGTATGGTTGGAAATCTTATTTAATTTCCTATAACTTTCATGAAGAAATCGTGAGTAAAAAATGATTGGAAGTGGCTTTAAATTTCAGGTTAGGTGTGGTGTGCAGCAGAAAAACGATTCTGGAAATTTCAGAAGTTTATTTTTCGGGAAGTAGTTTTCGAGGTATTTACGGACACAGCCTTTGGGAATTTCGATTTCATTCCTTCAGATAAGTTTTAGAGGGTTCAAAAAGGAAGAGTTTGGTATAAAGTACATCATTTTTGGCCAAGTAATGAAGAAGTTATGAGTATGTGAAGTTAGGGTATGGAAGTGGTAAACTACTGGAAGTAGATAGAATGGTTTTGCAATTCTACGCTTGGAGTTCATGAATTCAAAGTTCTAATGCTTGGTTTTGGTTTATTTGACAGGCCAAGAGGAAATAGGTCAAGTATACGGGCCGAGAATCTAGATCTAACGCTGTGAGTGACAAAACGAATTTCGAAAACATATTCTATGCTTGAATTCATGTCTATGTGAATATAAGACTTCTTAGGAATGAATTAGCTTAAATGTTTTATGTTTTCTGAACACATGGTTATGAGCATACATGATTGCCTAGGAATGATTTTAAATGCTCGTTGTGAGCTTAGATTTTTCCAACGAAATTTACATGTGAGCATATGTTTATTGATTTGTTAAAATCGAGTGAAAATGTTATGATTTTAGGCAAGCATGCTCTAGCAGGTAATGTTTAAAGATTATCATGTGTTTTTCTGAGACTCGAATGAGTAAATGATTGAGATATTGAGCTGAGGCTGGTTAGTACCGCGTGCACACAGGTCGTTTTCTGTTGTCAACGTTGAGTCTACTCCGTGACAACAATGCTGTCGTGAGTGCTGGGCGGGCCCCACTACGACAAAGACGATGGGAGTGCTGGGCGAGCCCCACTACATCGTAGAGTGAACGTTGGTTGTACTGGGCGTACCCTACACAACGTAGATTGTCATATGTTTCTAGATGGTTAATATTCTTGGTATGCCTTGCGAGTTTTTAATGACATACTTGTTGGATTTCTGAGAAAGACTATGGTAATTATACGTTTATATTTAGCGCTTGACTACCGACACATATGCCCAGAGTTTACCAAATTAAATGTTGTAATTTGCGAGTTAATAGTTATAAACTCAGTCACTCACTGAGCTTCCCAGCTCATTCTTTCAATGTTTTCCAACTTTTCAGGTAGTGATAGAGCTCCCGGTGCCTGAAATCCTGCCATAGTCTGCCGAAAGCTCTACGAGTTTGATATTTTGTACGTGGGTGGAACTGTATAGCAAGTCCAAACATTTTGTAGATATTCTGAGAAGAACGTATAGTATATTCATGTATGCACTAGTGGTCGTGGTTGTGTAAACCATGGTTGGGATGTATTTTGGTTGTAGTACTCCCTACCCGCTTAGAAGTTCAAGTGGGGTTTAAGTAGGACTGCTCCGTATGTATGTATAGTGACTTTCAAACTTCCGTTGTGTTGTGTTTAAACATTTTAATTCAAGTATAGTATGTTTATCCGGTAAAACAGGGTCACAGGTATCGTTAGGGAGGAAACGATGTCTGTTGGCTTCACGCCATCTTCCGGGCTAAGTTAGCAGGTGGTTCAGGAGGGGGTGTGACATTTTCCATCTAAACAGGGATTCCCCATTGCGTTATAGGCAAGTTCCCACGGGAAAAATAAACATCTCTAATGAGGTCCCATCAATACTACATACTTTCAATTAGTGGCAGATTAAGAACTTTATGTGAGGGGGGCTTGATTTATTTAAATATTAGTTTGTTCAATAGAAAGTATGACTAATTTTTTTATAGGTTGAAAAACACTAGTCCATAGACTTTCATGAAAGTAACAATTTAGTCATTAAACTTTACTATATAACAATTTAGTCCTTGAACTTTAAAATTTATAACAATTTAATCTTACTATGAAAAATTTCTTCAAAATTAAGTGCTAATTTTTATTATGTACTGACTTAACCTTTGTTAATTATGTATAAACACATTTGGTATCTAATCAGTTTTATCGATCTATATATATAAGAAATTTCATAAATCCTAATAATATTTTTCATGATTGGGACTAAACTATTACAAAATTAAAAGTACATAAACTAAATCGCTACAAATTAAAATTCGACTAAATTGTTATTTCCGTGAAAGTTTAGGGATTAAAAGTATTTTTTAACATTTTTTTGTATAAATATACCAGAAAGAGAATAAAATTTGAATTAATAATTATAAAACAAGAAAACATACATATCATTCATACTAACAATCACACATCACAAAACAATTTAGCATCATAAAATATTTTCCAACCTAGCCTAAGGCGTTTGAATAGCATAGCTACTAACATTAATAGTGTTCTGCTATAAATTCTCACCCAACGTCGACATTGAGGCTTGTCCGATCAGTTCAAAACTATAAAACAGAGGAGTTCCAAGGTTTAATAGTTAATCAAGAACGTTTTAATCCAATCTGAGAGGGGTTTAAATGAACCGTTACCCACTGGTCCTTAACAAATAAACCCGGGTCCTTGCTCGTTCGTGTTCAAATGGTTCAATTTTGCAAATCCCAAACTCCATAGGCTATGGGTCTACAAATCCAAGGTCATTTGGGTCGTGGGTCGCAGCCGAGACTGTCAAAATCTCACTCCAAAATTCGTGGGTCTGTCGCTGCTACAGGAAGGCATGTTGTCGCTGACAAGGCGACGTGGACGGAGATGTAGTCGCGCCAAAGTCCATGGATTGTCGTGGTCTGTGGCTGGAGCGTTTAGCCCTTCTTTGCTAGAGCGAATCGCGTGCGTCAGTTCTGTTTTGCAACTACCATGGCTCGGTCGTCGGAAGCTGCTGTGAGTAGGTTAAGTCGAAGAAGGGAGAGGGGGTCGCCGGACAAATATCGGAAAGGGTCTCGCGCTGGGGGGCTGGCGGTTCGCGTGGGTTGCTGCTCCAGCGTGGGCCTTGCTCGCGTTTTCCGTTCACCAGAGAAGGACCGCTCGTGCTCACCGTTCGCTGGAGAAGATGGTTGCTGAACGAGAGAGATGCAGTTGGATGAGGAAGAGAAAACGATAAGGAGGGGAAGAAGAGGACAGTAACGCTTATAGGGTTATTTATTTATTTATTTACTTTTTATTTCATTTTTTTTTTTTAATTTTAAACAACAAAAATGCTAAACCCCATTTTGACCCTTTTCTTTATTTAAAACCACAAACAAACCCTTTCCCCTTCTTTTCCTTTATTTTATTTTCTTCTTTTCTCTTAATTTAAATCTAATTAGACACCAAAATAACTCTAATCTAGGAAAATCTTTAGGAGTCAAACTTAAACTCTTTAAATCCTAAAATAAACCTCCAATAAATAATTAGATTTCCAAAATAATGAATTTGAGACTTAATTAAAAATCTCTCCTCTAGAATTATGAAAACTTAATTATCATAATTCAATCCATTTAAATCCACTTTTCTCAAATTGATTTTCCAGTAACAATCTAAATTGATCTAAAAAATGGAATTGGTCTTACATGCGAACGCGAGGCGTTACAAAAGTGTTTCCAATATTTCAAGTATATCAGCAATCATAATCACGTATATCAGTGTTATTGATTATCCTTTAGTAATATAACAAATCAGGTATATCGATATTCATAGGTATAGAAGACAAAACATTTACAATATAAAAGACAAGTATTTCATCTAAAATCTATAAATAACACAACAAAATTCAGTAAGAGAAACTGAACACAATAAAGAAAAGAAAAGATAAGTAATATATCAATTATATCATTTTTATATCAACATTCATATCAAGTATATCGTTGGTATATCAATACTCATAATCAGATATATATATATATATATATATATATATATATATATATATATATATATATATATATATATATATATCAATGGTATATCAAATCAAGTATATTATTGGTATATCAACATCCATATCAGGTATATCTTGGGTATATCAACACTCACAATTAGATATATTAGTGTTATACAAATATTTAGGTTATAAAAGGTTGACATTTCGTCTAAAATTTGTAACTAACACAACACAATTCAATAAGAGAAACTAAACATAATAAAGATAAGTAAAGATAAGTAATATATCAAGTATATCGTTGGTGTATCAGACTCATGATCATGTATATCAATGGTATATCAAATAAAGTATATCAAATTATATATATATATATATATATATATATATATATATATATATATATATATATATATATATATATATATATATATATATATATAAGGTATATAGGTATACCATTGGTATATCAACATTTATATCAGTTATATCTTTAGTATGTCAACACTCATAATTAAGTATATTAGTGTTATTAATTATCCTTCAGTAATATAAAAAATAAGGTATATCAACATTCATAAGGTATAGAGGATATACATTAGGTTATAAAAGACAAACATTTCATCTAAAATCTTTAAATAACATAACACAATTTAGCAAGAGAAATTGAACACAGTAAATAAAAGTAAAGAGAAATAATATAGTAAGTATATCATTGATATATCAACATTCATGCCAAGTATATCATCATTCATAATTAAGTATATCAATGGTATATTAAATAAGATATTTCATTGGTATATCAAAGCATGTACATGTATCAGATATATCATTGGTATATTAGGTATATCATTGTTTGGGTTTCGTGTTCATTGGTATATATCAAGTATATCATTGACTGGTATATAACTTGGTATATATATGAGTTGTATCGAATTTGCATGTATATGAGTACCTAGGTACAACAATGATAGATTTACTTTATGTTTTTTTGTTTTTTTCCATTGATGTGCATTCTTAATTGCTTTATTAAGAAGGTTGTGAAAGTGAAAGTTAGTTTTAATATAAAGTAGGTAAATGATATAGGTGTACCATTGATATACTCCATATTAGATATATTAGTGATATAGATAGATCAATGATATACATAATATAAAGTATATCAATGATATATATACCTGATATGAAGTGTATTGATAGTGTATCAAATTTAGGGTTTTAGTAGTATTTTGAGTATATTAGCACTCAATAAGAGTTCATTTTAGGTAAAACATAAGTGTATCATTTTATTTGTATTTCGAGTATATCAGGCTTCATTTGAGATAAAACATGAGTGTATCATTTTAGTAGTATTTGGAGTATATCAACACTTAATTAGCAGTCATTTCAGGTAAACACATGAGTGTATCATTTTATTAGTATTTTGAGTATATCAGCAATATATCGGCACTCAATTAACATGCATTTCAAGTAAAACATAGGTGTGTCATGTTATTAGTATTTCGAGTATATCGATAGTAAATCGACTCTTAGTCAATAATCATTTGAAGTAAAACATGGATGTATCATTTTTGTAGTATTTTAAGTACATTAGCATTCACAATACAAGTCTATTATCAATTTTTCGAGTATATCAGTAGTATATCAACTCACCTTTTCATATGCTATGTCCTCAAGGATAACTTTCACTTTTCATACTTCTTGTTTGGGTTGGGCATGTTTATTTTTGGGGCGATTGGGCATATAGCAAAATGGGCCTAAATAATAGCAAATATAGCAAAACGTTAAAACAATTTGCAAATCTAGCAAACTCAATTATCTAGCCCATGTAAATTACTAAAAAGCCCATAGCCCAACATCTTCAACCTTCAACCTTCCTTTCAGTCGTGCGATTCTTCTTCAAGTCTGTTGATTTTTCCTTCCTTTTCATTTCTCCTCCTTCTTCAAGTCTCCAATAGTCCATGTGATTTCTTTTGATTTCTTCAGTTTCATTTTCCTTTTCATTTATCGATTTCATCTTCGTTGATTATAAGGTTCGTCTTCGTCGATTTCTTCTTCCTTCTGTTCATCTTTGTAATTCTTGCATGTTTGTTGTTTCAACAATTCTCAACCATTTCAAACGGACTAACTGTGCTTTCAGCAAATTTAAACCCGCATTTCAACCTCATTTCAGTGGCTTTGGAGCGTATTTTGCAAAACTCCTCTTCCTCAAGCTTGCCTCTCGATTCCTTTACTAGAGAAGTTACTGAGCGCCATAACTTTTGCTCTCAAGGTATGTTCTCTTCTCATTTGTTCTTAAACATATTGTTGGTTTTCAAGAAAATGATCTACTGACAGAAAACAGGATGCTAATAAATCACGTTATGATCTATGTTGTGATAGTATAAAATAATCGATTTGGTTTGTGGAAAGAGAATTTCTGTGTATTTTCACCATATTTAGACAGACAACCTTTCTTTTTTTCCACTTCTCAGAGTCCTCTATTTCTTCTCATGAATTCTTGAAGATTCACTTTCCTCTTCCTCTATTTGAAAGGTTTGATTCTATTTTCTTGGTGAATTGTTAAACTAGATTTTGTGGGTTTAGTGGAATAATTTGTGGGGTTTCTTGGTTTATACTTTTGAAGCCTCAAAGTATGGAATAGGCAACGTAACTGTCACTGATAGACTTGTAAAAGAGACGGGCAACATGTATTGTGATTGAAGTCTATCAGTGATAGACTTCTATTATGGATACACTTTAATGACAATAAATGTAGTATATTTGTCAATTAAGTTATTTCAAGCCATTCTATATATGTTGCATTATGCTTCTTCTGGTTGGTTTTGGTTTTGTTTCATGTTTAGTTGCTTCTTCTAATTTGTTTAGTTGGTTTAGTTTGCTTTTTTTTTTTTTGCATTATGCTTCTTTTAATATGTTTGGTTGTCTGGTTGGTTGCAATATGCTTCTTTTCTTTGCTTGGTTGATGTTTAATCATATTAAAATGTTGCATTATTGATGTTCAGCTGATAGACTACCATTGGGAGTGAAATCTATCAATGATAGAACCTTATCACTAATAGGCTTCAATCACAATTGTAATTATTGCTGATAGACTATTAGTGATAGAAGTCTATCACTGATAGACTACATGTATTGTGATTGAAGTCTATTAGTGATAGGTGTCTATCGCTTATAGACTTTAATCAGAACGCATGTAGTCTATCAATAATAGCAGTGATAGACTTCTCTCACTGATAAACTAGTAGACTAATACAAGAGAGACTACATGTTGTGAATGAAGTCTATTAGTAATAGGCTTCTTTCTATAAAAGTGTGTGATAAGAAGGATGATGATAGAATGACTATCACTGATAGTCTATCAATACAGATAATTGAATTCAATTTGAGTATCTAACTACATATTAACGTGTAATCAACGCTTCAAGTTATTGAAGAAAAAGCAACTAAAAAAAATAGACCTAAGGTCAGCTACGGAAAGGACCTCTCTTATTAATAGAATTTTATGTATTGAAGTCTATCAATGAGGCCAAATATAGACCTACTCCTCTTGAGAATTTTGTTGTGAGGCCAAAAACACAACCAAAGCCAACAACAATTTTTTTTTTTAGAATACAAAAGATCAAAAGAAAGACAAAGAATCTCCAAACAAACATAGACATTCTCCAAGATTTGTACCACGATGTTCCTACTTTTGATATGAAAATATCTCAAGACAAATGAATGAATACTTTTTTGAATGTGTAACTCTTTTGAAGGTTACATTGTAATACTTTTTTATAATATACTTTAAGTCTATCAATGATATTGGTGCAATTTTGGGATGGTTGCTTATTATCAGATGCTTAAGAACTATCGTTTTAGGTACTTAGGAACTTTACTAAGATTCTTTAATATTATCATGCGTAGTTTATTGTTGTACAGATGATTAATGTTCAAAGAGGGGACATCTGCTTAGTTACTTTACTTTATGTATCAACTTTCACCTGACTTCTATATATTAGAGTCTATCAGTGATAGAAGTCAATCACTAATAGACTTCTAACTGTGATAAAAGTCTATCAGTGATAGAAATCTATCGCTAATAGACTCCTATATGTGATAAAAGTCTATTAGTGATAGACTACTATCAATGATAGGAATCTATCATTGATAGAAATCTATCAATGTATTTCGTTAATATAGTTGCTAATGGATTTCAATGGCTAATAAACATGTTTGTCATGATCATGGTGACTATTGCTCAATTTTTGTTTGAGATTCGAATAAGAAGGAATAAAGGATTTGAGTGGATGAATCTTTTTGGAATGGTTGTTCATAATCAGGGGTATTTGCAATTGGAGTCTATCAGTGATAGATTCTTATTAGTGATAGAAGTTTCTATCAATGTATTAATATATTTCCTAATAAATTTGAATGGCTAATAGACTTGTTTGTCATGATCATAGTGATTGTTGCTCAGAAATGTTTTGAGATTCGAGTAAGAAGGAATAAATGGTTTGAATGGCTACATTTTTTGGGGATGGTTGCTGATAATCAAGTGCTTAGGAAGTATGGTTTCTGCAATTGGAGTCTATCAGTGATAGAAGTTTATCGATGATAGACTTGTATTATAGATAGATTTCAATAATAAAAAAAAAAAACACATCTCCACAAATGACTTTAACTCTTCAATTGCTTCCATTTTCTTAGTTACTTTATGTACCAACTTTCAAGCCTGACTTCAAGTGCAGTCTATCAGTGATAGAAGTCTATCAATGATAGACTTTTAGCTGTGATAAGAGTCTATCAGGCTTCAATCACAACCCTAGACTCTTAATTAATCAACTCAACAAAGTAAAAGAAAAAATGTGAATATCTGCTAATGCTAGACACATATTGATAGTATTGATAGTATTGATAGTATCATAGCAATAAATTTGTTGGAGTAAAGTGCATCAAACATGTATTAATGTGATTGAAATCTCTATAGTGATTGAAGTCTACCACTAATAGACATCAATCACTGTCTTGTGATAGAAGTCTATCAGTGTAACAACCGGAAAAAAAAAAAAAGAAATTTTATTTTATTTATTTTATTGGTTTTTTTTTAAAACCTTTTTGAATTAAGATTTTATTTTTTTTTAAAATTAGGAGATAAAGCTTTATTTATTTATTTTTTAAAAAACAAGAAGATAATCTTTTAAGGGTTTTGATTAGAGTTCTTTTAAAAAGGGTCTCTTAAGCCCTAATTTTTTTGACAAAACCTTTTGACGGCAAAAAGGAGAGAAAAAAAGAAGACGTTCTATAGTTTCCTCTCTAAAGAAAAAAAAAACAGTAAGTTTTCTTCCCTTCTATTTTCAAGTTTGTTTTCTTTCTTGATTGAATCTTTCTTGAAAAAATTTGGGTTGTGTTTTCATTCTTGATTGTTTAGAATGAAAAGATTCTTAAAATCTTTTGCCCTAAAAAGTTTTTAGGTTTTTGGTTTCTTAATTCTTTATCAAAGTTTTTCATCTTATGGATTTTGGATTAAACTTAAGGTTTGATAAAGGAAAATTTTCCAGAATTTTCCAGTCTTTATTTTCTTCAAATTTGGGACTGTTTTTGTAATGTTGTTGGGTTCTTTTTGTACAAGAAAGTTTACCAAATGATTGTTTCTTTAAAGTGTAATTTATACCTTTGGTTTCTACATGAAAAGAGTATCTTTAAAGGTTTTTACAGTAGTTTTATCCAGATTTTTCAGATTTGATTTTGGTGTTAAAAAGTGGCAAATCTTGATTTTTTTAATGCTAAAATCTTGAAGAATTTTGTTTTATGAAACACAAAATTTTCTGGGTTATTTGTCTATAATTCATGATAGGTTTTAAGGTTTTAAAAGTTGTAGGATTGGAAATTTGTTTGGTATTTTATTTCGTATTGAAAAGTATTGATTTTACCGATTTTAATACGTTTTTAATTGGGTTTTAAAGTGTTTTTAATCCTGTTTTTTCAGTGCTGTTTTTTTTTGGTCCAAGAACCCTATTTTCCCCCTAACTTTTTATGCAGAAAATTGTTTTGAATTGGAAAAATTGGGTAGATAAGATTGTCTATATTTTAGATAAGCTTTTGGACCTTTAAGATAAAATTTTGATTTTTGATCAGTGTAGTATTGGATATGTTTGGACTTCTAGGAAAAGTTGATGATTGCTCAAGAAAGTGGATAAGATTTGGAATTGAGATTGAGATTGAGAATTGTAAGATTATCGATCGAGGTAAGTAATTTCCACATCCCTTCCAAAATAGCAATTTTGGTACAATTATGTTTTTAATATTGTTTGTTTGACAAATGTTTGAAAGAATGTTTTGTATGATTTGAAATTGGTTGAAATTGTTTTATATGGTTTAAAGTATTTTGCTATTTAAAAGTATGTTTGTCATTTTGGGTAATTGAAATAAATGTGTTTTGATTGATTTTAAAATGAAAGTAAGTTTGTTTTGGTTTTGAGTTTGAACGGTTGATTTGATGAATCTTTATTGAAATTGTTATTTGAAACTACATGTTTTGTTTCAAATGTTTACAAAAGAATTTTTGATCGTTTTGATAAGGGCTATCCGGATATGCCAATTTTATGTTTTGGGAATACTTTGCTTATTTGTGGTAGTAGCCTAAATTAGAATTGATGGAATTGTTTTGGCTTATTTGTGAGAAGACACATTTGTGGGAAGACACATTTGTGGTTTGACATTCCTTTGGAATGAAGATTCATGTGTGTGTTATTCACTTATGTGGCCTCACACTTAAGTAATTATATCGATTGTTCTGGTCGATTTTATCGACATCTCTGACTGATTGAAGCTTATTTGTGGGAAGGCACAGTTTGTGGTTTGGCATTCCTTTGGAATGAAGATTCATGTGTGTGTTTCACTCACATGGCCTCACACTAAAGTAATTGAATTGAATGTTCTGGTCGATTTTTATCGACAACTCTGATTGATTGATTGGTGTTACCGACGGGTAACCATCATATATGTTCTGAAGGCTACCCAAATAATGCATATTCCCACTCTGATATTTGAAAGTAATGATTGAATGAAAGTACTGTTTGAATTGAAAGTTTCGATATTTGAAAGTTTGGTTGAATGAAAGTTTTGTTCAATTGAAAGATTTTTGTTTTTCGAAAGTTTTGACTAAACGTTTTAATAGTTGTATTAAAAGTTTTACAAGGATATTTGTATTTTGTTTATGATTGTTTTAAAAGAAAAAAACTGAATAAATATTTGATTTTTTATTCAACTATTGAAATGTTTTGTTAAACTGAATTTTTATGTTTTGTTTTGAAGAAAATGAATTTCTGAACTTGATGTTGAAATTGCTTATTGAGTATTTCTGTACTCATTTTTGTTTTTCCAAAATGTTTTCAGACAAAGGATCAAGTGAGTCTCGAAAGAAGTGAAGTTTAGCACTCTGGCACAAGACTTAGAAAGTTGTTGTTATGGATTCAATAGTTTCTTTTAGAAAACCTTTGTAAGAAATTACTTCAGCTGAATTTGTTTAAGTCTATTTTAGTTTTGATTGATACGCTTCCGCGTTATTGTTAGAATGACCGTATTGGAAAATTCGGGCTGTTACAATCAGTGATAGAAGTCTATCACTATCACTGATAGACTTTTATATGTGTTGTTTGTCTCTTCTAATTGAAGTTTATCACTAATAGATTTCTATAACTATCATTGGGAGTGTGTGATTGAAGTCTATCATATCATTAAGATGTTTGTTTCATATATCCTTGCTAACTATGGTTTTATGGTTTTAACAGATGGACATGGATACGGGTAAAGAAGAAGTTGTACATAAAGGAACAAAAGGAACAAAAAAACGTTTTAAAGAAGGATCATCATCCAAAAAGAAGATAAGAAACAAAGAGGTACATACAAACTAACTTCTAACTTCTCTGAATTTATCTGATTTCTAGTAATTAACTTTTTCTTTATCTTATGTTATTATATTTTTTGTAACAGGAAAATGAAATCAATGAAAACGAATTGGTTGTTGAAAAACAAGATTGGGTTGTACATTCTAAAATAACTCATTACTTCAAGCTTGAAATAATATCTCATATTCTCAATGGCATAGATGAGAACTCTTTGAAAACATTTAGGGAGGGACCATTTGGACACCTTTTACATTTAAAAATGAAAAAGGTTCCCCTCCAACTTCTTTCTCACCTAATTCTTAGACAATGCCATACCCAAAAAAAAAAAAAATGTCCTAGCTTTCAATATAGAAGGACATATTATAAAATTTGGGCTTAAAAATTTTTGTTTGATTACTGGATTAAATTGTGATGAGGATCCAGTAGAAGATATCTATGATGAGAAGGAAGAAAAAAAATGTGATATTAGAAATTTTTTCTTCAAAAATAAAGACAAAATAGATAAGAGAGATTTATTGCCTGCTTTTAGTCTCCTTTATTCTTCTGATGCTTGCACGAGTGAGAGCATTAAGGTCAAGTTTGCCAGTCTATATTTATTGGAGTGTTTGTTGATTCCAAAACAATCACACAATAAACTAAATTGGAGGCATGCAAAATTGTTAGATGATGACCTGAAATTTAAGGTCTATCCTTGGGGTAGACTATGGTATGACCTAACCATAGACTATGTTAGGAAGGCCACTAGAAGTAGCAAATCAGGGTCTATCTTCCTTCAAGGTTTCCCAATAGCTTTAGTATATTGGGCTTTTGAGCTAATACCCAAACTTTCTGATCCCACCATTGGATTTGCAAAAAAAATAGATATTCAGGGGCCAAGAATAATTCGTTGGGTATCTCAAAATCCAGATGATTGGCAGAACTCGAATGACAACATCTTCTTGGCAAATGATGTAAGATACCTCTACCTTTCTACCTTTTACTGTTTTATTTTATTTGTTAGCATGTAAAAGTAATTATATCAGTAATAGACTTCTATCATTCTATCATTGATATACTTTTATCAGTGATAGACTTCTATTACTCTATCAGTGATAAACAACTCAAGTAGGTTTAGATAAGATATAGATAGTTTGTTTCATTAAAAATTAACTTTTTTTTCATATATATTTTTAGTTTTCTATCACTCCATTGGTTGCATATGAGGAAGAAATCAAATCCAAACACTTCAGCTACTTTGTTGAATTGTCACTGAGAGAGATGGAGAAACAAAATTTGTACAAAGAAAAGGAGAAGGTTGAACATGAAGGAAAAGAGATTGGACAAGAGAATGTTGAGAAGACAAGAAATACAATTAAAGACAGAATATGTTCTTTAGAAAATGATATTAAAGAGCTCAAAAATGGACAGAAGGAGATCATGAGTTTGCTAGTTTCTCTAATGGAAGTGGTGAATGAGAGACTTCCACCAAAAGAAGAAATAGTAAAACCATCTCAGGAGCAAGAATCGCTCCAAAAGAACCAACCTCCATCTTATAGTCTCGACTTGATAGAAACTATGACCAATGTAGATAAGATGGTTGATTATGCAACCACTTATGCTACAGAAAAAGAGAAAGAGGTAAAATTACTTATGTTTCATTTACTATGTTATACATTTATACATCTATTTATACTGCTTGTTTCCATGTTAATGAAAGGTTGAAGCTGAAAACGCAACCAAGGAAACAGAAGTTGAAAATGAAGAAGAAAAAGAAGATGGAAATCCAAGGTTGAAGGAAGATGATAGAAGTCCAAAGGAAGATGAAAAAGAAGATGAAATAGAAGATGAAAAAGAAGAAGAAAATCAAGAAGAAAATCAAGAACATTGAAGTAAAAAGCACATGACTAGAAGAAAGGGAAGGTAAGTACTATTAAAGTTCATCACTTCAATACATAAAATTCTATTAATAATTACTTATATCAGTTTGATTTTATTTGTGAGCATGTAAAAGTGAGCATGTAAAAGTAATTATATGTAACGACCCTATAGGCTCAACACGCTACCTAAGAGTCATTACTAAGTCACGTCGCTATATTACCGAAAATTTCGGCAGCATAACGGCGTAACTACGCGAAAACCAAAAATTTGACCCTTACCTGATAAGACATAGAAAAACACACTTCTAAGATTTTCAAACAACCTCCTAGCATCCAACAAACTTCTCAATATGATGCTAGGGTTCAAACAGCAGAAACCAAGTGAATTCAAACATAGAAAGCCAAATACACGTGCACGATTTACAAAGAAAGGTTAAAAGACTTTGAAACATCCTCCTAAACATTTAAAAACTCGACATGAGTTCTATGACATCCAGAAACATAAAAGAAGCGGAATAGCGATCGCTTGGCTCCCATGACTCGAGTAGCTGATCTCCGGTCACGCGCTAGGGCCGATCTTAGCCTCTCCTGAAAACATTTTAAAAGGAAAAGGGTGAGTATTAACGAATAATACTCAGTAAGTAACTCATAGTTTCAAAATAAGAGTTTCACTCGCATGCAACATGTCATTTTTGAATCATAAAACCATCGTAAACCATCGCTTTTGTAGGGGACCTAAAATTCGTTTTATAAACCATGTACTTTTCCTTGCAGCTCTCGTGAACGATTAAATTCTCCCGAGGGCCTCGTAAATAGTCCGAAGACAAAATTTTCCATCGAATAGAGTCCTCCCCTAACTCTGAGAGTTGAGCTCGAAAGCTAACATACATCGTGGAGTCCGAAGACTCAGCCCGAAGGCTACCATCGTGGAGTCCGAAGACTCAAGCCCGTCAACTACCATCGTGGAGCACTCTCAAACCCCGGGAGCATAGAGAATCCGAAGACTCGGGTTCCCTCATAACCCACATAAAACTTTTGGGAGAATTATCGTCACGGCCTTACATAAATCTTTTCATGAGCACACAACACATGCATGAGGTCCCGCTCGTTTTAGAACATACTCATGAATGCATAAGTCAAGGCAATCGCATTTCAAAGACATACATATCATTTCCATTCTTTTTAACATGAAAACTCAAATAGAACTCATGGAACTAGTGTAAAAGGAATATACATGTAAAACACTTTCTTTCTTAAATACTTAACACGGAAACATAAACTTCAAAGTAAATATAGGGCTAGCTCTAGGTTTCGAAAACTTCTTTCGTTGTGAGATCCCTTACCTTAAATCTTTACTTACTAAAATACCCTTTCTCCACTAGTAATGAGCTTCTCGAGTTCCCACTCCAAGTACAATCCAAGGTCCTCAACAAATCACCCAACTCCGGCGAACGGCTGCGCGTGAAACTCCCGATCGGCGGGTTGAACTTCCTATCGGCACGTTGTCTTCGGATTTGGACAGATCCGTTCGTGGAGTGGCTCCGATCAGTGCGTAAACACAAATCCGATGAGATCTGAAACTCCGGCGAGTCAGATCCGGCTCGTTCGTGGCTCTGGTGAAGACCCGATGTTTAAACTAAGCTTCCGGCGCTTGTGCAATAGCAGCTTCATCCGACGAGGAGTGCGACGGCGTTCGGCAGCGAGCTGCAGCGGCTTCACCGGCGATCGAAAACAGAGGTGCGGCGGCTGGCTGAGTGTTCGTGGCGGCGGAACTGGGCGGCGCTGACGAGCAGAAGAAGATGAACGAAGTTGCAGGCGGTGGATGGGTGGGTGTTCGGCGGGGAAGAAGAAGAAAACAGATGGAGATGGGTTTTCGGTCATAGAGAGAGAGAGAGAGAGAGAGAGGCTGCGCGAGAGAAGAAAAAAAATTAATAAATTTTTTTTTTTTTTTAAAACTAATAATAATATAAAATCAAAAATATCTTCTCTATAAATGACCATAATACCCTTTCCTTTTCCAAAAATCACCAAATTACCCTCAAAGCAAATAAATTCTTAATAAAACTTTACCAAAACAACATTTTAAACTTACCCAAAACGTCTCGGGTGTTACATTCTTCCCCCCTTAAGAACTTTCGTCCCCGAAAGTTCCTAATCTTGGAATAGTTCAGGATACTTGGCTTGCATTTCGTCTTCACGCTCCTAAGTAGCCTCTTCCATCCGATGGTTCTGCCAGAGCACTTTAACCAAATTAATCTCTCGGTTACGAAGGGTCTTACGATCTCTTGCTAGAATTCGAGTCGGCCGTTCTTCATAACTCATATTTTCATTCAACTGTAATGGCTCGTAGTCAATCACATGTGAAGGGTCCGGCACGTACTTTCTTAACATCGAGACATGGAATACATCATGGACCGCAGAGAGAGATGGCGGTAATGCCAATCTATAAGCCACAGGGCCTATTCGCTCAAGAATCTCGAACGGCCCTATAAACCGCGGACTTAACTTTCCTTTCCGGCCGAACCTCAACACTCCTTTCATCGGAGCCACTTTAAGAAACACATGGTCGCCTACTTCGAATTCTAGATCCCTTCGTCTTGTGTCAGCGTAGCTCTTCTGTCTACTCTGTGCAGTCTGCATTCTTACCCTGATTTTCTGAATAGCATTGTTCGTGACTTGAACTAACTCTGGCCCCAAAAGCTGTTGTTCACCGACCTCATCCCAATATATTGGGGTCCTACATCTCTTACCATACAAAGCTTCAAACGGTGCCATTCCTATAGTAGCCTGATAACTATTGTTATAGGCAAACTCCATCAGGTGCAAGTAAGTATCCCAACTACCTGGGAAATCCAACGCACATGCACGTAACATATCCTCCAAAACTTGATTCAATCGCTCGGTCTGTCCGTCCGTTTGGGGATGAAAAGAAGTGCTAAAATCCAGCTGAGTACCCAGAGCTTTCTGTAAGCCTTTCCAAAAGTTAGAAGTAAAACGGGCATCCCTGTCCGAGACAATTCTAGCAGGAACTTCGTGCAGTCGCATTATTTCCTGCATATAGATTTGCGCCCATTTCTCTGTAGAATAGGTAGACTTACCCGAAAGAAAATGCGCCGATTTGGTAAGCCTATCCACGATGACCCAAATCACCGTGTAACCTTTCATCGTTCTGGGTAACCCAACAATGAAATCCATAGAGATTTCATCCCATTTCCACAAAGGCACATTCAATGGTTGCAACAATCTTGCCGGCCTCTGTCTCGGCGCTTTAACCTGTTGACATACTAAGCACTTACTGACAAACTCCGCTACATCCTTTCTCATACTGTGCCACTAGAAAATCTGTTTTAGGTCTTGATACATCTTGGTACTACCAGGATGCATCGAAAATGGCGAACTATGCGCTTCAGTCAAAATCTCACTCTTCAATTCATCAATATTAGGTACACATAATCGCCCTTGATATAGAAGTCCACCATCTGAAGACACAGAAAACTCTTGAGCTTGCTCAGTGCCGATTTGTCGTAGCTTTTCCATTAAACTAAGATCCAATCGCTGAGAGACTATAATACGTTGCCTCAAAGTTGGTTGCACAGTCAACTGAGCTAAGCGTGTAGTCGCTTCACCTATCAAAACTGCAATTTCAGCATTCTCCATCTCTGCCTGTAGCTCATCCTGACTAGTGATCTGAGCTGAAGTATGTACAGTCTTTCTACTGAGAGCATCTGCGACAACATTTGCCTTACCAGGATGATAAAGAATTTCTAGTTCGTAGTCTTTTACCAGCTCTAACCATCTACGTTGTCGCATGTTCAACTCTTTTTGTGTAAACAAGTACTTTAAACTCTTATGGTCCGTGAAGATCTGAATCTTCTCACCATACAAATAATGCCTCCAGATCTTCAAGGCGAAGACAACTGTAACCAACTCCAAATCATGGGTTGGATAGTTTTGCTCGTGACTTTTTAACTGGCGAGACGCATAGGCTATAACCTTTCCACGTTGCATCAACACTGCTCCTAGCCCTTTCCTCGATGCATCAGTGAAAACTACAAATCCACCTGTTCTCTCAGGCACAGAAAGACAGGGGCTAATACCAATCTCTGTTTAAGTGTCTGGAAACTTGCTTCACACTTTTCAGTCCAGACGAATGACTTGCTCTTGCGAGTTAGTTGAGTCAAAGGCGTAGCTATCTTAGAGAAATCCTGGATGAACCGTCTATAGTAACCTGCAAGACCCAAGAAACTCCGTACTTCAGTAACTGTAATCGGACGAGGCCATAACGTTACAGCCTCTACTTTCGCTGGATCTACGGAAATCCCTGCCCTTGACACTACGTGTCCTAAGAAAGACACCTTTTTAAGCCAAAACTCGCACTTGGAGAATTTCGCGTACAACTGGTTCTCCTTCAAAGTCGTCAACACTTTTCTCAAATGCTCTTCATGTTCTTTCTCAGTTTTAGAGTATACAAGGACGTCATCAATGAATACAATCACGAAAGCATCTAGGAACTCCTTGAATACTCTATTCATCAAGTCCATAAAAACTGCAGGGGCGTTAGTCAAACCAAAAGACATCACCGTGAATTCAAAATGTCCATATCGTGATCTAAATGCCGTCTTAGGGATGTCTCTTTCTCTGACCCTCAACTGATGGTACCCTGACCTCAGATCAATCTTTGAAAACACCGACGCTCCCTGTAACTGATCAAAGAGGTCGTCGATACGAGGAAGAGGGTACTTATTCTTAATCGTAACTTTGTTCAACTCCCTGTAATCAATGCACAGTCGCATGGTTCCATCTTTCTTCTTTACAAACAAGACCGGTGCTCCCCAGGAGACACGCTAGGTCGAATAAAACCTTTATCCAATAGGTCCTGCAGTTGCAACTTCAGCTCCTTCAATTCTGCTGGTGCCATTCTATAAGGAGCTTTAGAGATAGGAGCGGTTCCTGGTTCAAGTTCTATGGTGAAGTCTATTTCTCTCACGGGAGGCAACCCTGAAAGATCTTCAGGAAACACATCTAGAAATTCATTCACCACAGGCACAGACGATGCGTGAACCTCGGTGTGTCTCACTTCCACAACGCTAGCTAAGATACCCCATGATCCCTTAAAAACTAGCTTTCTCGCTTTAAGAGCAGATATCACTCTTGGATTAACTCCAGTTCTAGTCCCCTTAAACTTATAACTGGCCTGTTTTGGTGGCGTAAACACCACTTCTTTACGAAAACAATCAATATTAGCATGGTTCAAAGCCAGCCAATCCATGCCTAGAATAACATCGAACCCTTCCATCTCGAGGACTACCAAATTCACATCCAGCTCGTGGTCGGAAACTATCATCTAACCATTCTTAATCCCCTCAGTAGCTAATAGACTCAACCCCATCGGAGTAGCAATAGACAAAGCAGAGGGTAATGGCTCAAGTTCTAACTCAGCTTGTCTCACAAAAGACGCAGAAATAAAGGAATGTGTAGAACCTGAATCGAATAACACAAACGCAAGATATCCCAAAACGGGAAGCGTACCTGTAACTACAGCATCTGAGTTACCAGCCTCCCTGCTGGTACTAGCAAAAACTCTCCCTTGCTGAAGTGTGGGCCTATTAAGTCCTACTCCACCTGAACCCGAAGACTGGCCTCTCCTGTCTGGGAAGGAAGGCAATTTTCAGCTCTGTTCCCTCCTTTTTACACCGAAAGCACAACCCAGACCGCATCAGGCACTGACCCCAATGAAACCTTCCACATTCATTACAACGAGGTTTCTCCCCAGTGTTAGGTCCCGGCCTATTCACTTGCTGCCTCTGGCTAGAAGCGGCCTGCGACCTCATGGACGACTGTGAATTTAGCATCTTTGGTCATTATCCAGCAGTGGTGTTAGGTAATTTTAATTACTCTTAAGGTTTCGTGGTTAATTTTTGTTAGAGTATTTAATATTATGTGTTAGAATATTTAATATTATATTGTTTACTTTATGTTTATCTTCCTCATGTACAAGCCCATTGGGCTCTCTACCATTGTATTGTTCACTAGTATTTATAGTTTGTTATGCAATGACATTTGTGTGGCTGAAACCCTAATGGCAGCCTCCATTTTCTCTCCCTTTCCTCTCTTCTTCTCCAAGGGTTTCATACCCGTTCACAATTTTGGATGTAATTTGAGCTTGACCCATGAGTTTTGAATCATTTCAGAGAATACCCACAACACTTGGAGTTTGGTTTTGCAAAATTGGACCCAAGCGAGCTTGAACCGGCAACGTTTTAGTTTTAATTTTGTGTGAAAATTTATGTCTAACATTCCATTAGACTATTTTGGGGGTTTAATTTGAGAATTTTATAAAGGTCCTAAACTTTGGATTTTTTTTTATGTGAAGGTTGAATTGTTTTGCTAAGGTTCGTTTGTGATTGCAAGTTGGATGTTTAACTTGGGTATTTTTCTCCTTTCCTCTGAGTTTGGTAAGTGGGGTTATCAAATAAGGTTGATGCAAGTTGCTCTGGAAATTAGAATTCAAGGGTTTTAAATTTAGGTGCTAATTTATGGAAAATTTCTTGTAAGTTGGTCAGGAGCTTTCGACAAATTTTTGGACTGATCAAACAAGCTTTAGGACGATATTATGTAAGAATTTATTGATAAGCCTTGCCAACCTTTGAGTTGGGTTGATTTTTGTGCAACAGCTCTTCGAACCTCATTCCAGTTCTGTTAGTAATTCATAGTTCGGTTTAGTATCAAAACGAACATAAAAAGAAACCTAGGCCAATGCCAAATCTAAATCTTCAGAATATAAAATTTTCATTTTGTTTAGAAATTGATTTGAACTTAATATCATTCATTTTTGCCGTCTATACATGAGTTTCAAAATAATGTCATTCATTTGTTCTTTTCTGTTGTTAAGTTCTCAATCTTTGCTTTTTTTCCTTTCTAAATTTTCAGACCATTAAAAAATCAACTAACTACCTCTTTAAGATATTGAAATTGCTTGTGTTTCTTGACGACTATATATTGTAGTCAGTGGCGGATCCAGAAGTTTATGCTAGGGGGGGCACAAGTTCATATTAGGTTAAATTACAAGTTCAGTCGTTCAACTTTTAAATTTGTGTATATATGCTCCCTAAACTTTAAAAAATATTTAATAGGTCTTGAATTTTTAATTTTGTGTCTAATAGATCTATGAAGTTTCAATTTTATATCCAATAAGTCTCTGACATATTCAAAATTTTTAAAAAGTAAGTGTTCTATTAGAGATAAATTTTAATTTTGTGTCTAATAAGTCTCCAACCTATTTGACATATTTTAAATATATTTATTAGTTAAAAAATTGAAAGTTTAAGGTTCAATTAGATACACAATTTAATTTTGTGTCTAATAGTATAATTAATTATAAAATTTTTTGAAATCTAAAACCTATTAGATACAAAATTGAAAGTTTGTGAATCTATTAGACATTTTTAAAATTCAATAACTTATTAGACACAAAATTAAAAAGTTTATGACGTATTAGACACAAAGTTTAAAATTTGGGGACTAAATATGTAATTTAACCTTCATATAAATATAATTTAAGATGTATTGATATATAATATTTATAATTTTTTTAAAGGAAAATATATTATTTAGATAAGTAAAATTAATTAAAAAATATATAATAAACGAGGATAGAATTATTTGCCTAAATATATAAGCAAAAAATGAAACTTAAAATATTTAATATTTTTAAATATAAAATTAAGTTTTTTTTATGCATTTTTTTTAGTTCAGCAACAATTGAGGGTGGAGGCATTCAAATCTCTGACCTCTTAGTCGAAAGTACATTTCAATTACTGCTGAGTCATACTCATTTCGACTTTTATGTATTTAATTTTTTAAAAATATTTACTAAAGATTAATTTCTTTTTATATGTATATGTGTAAAATAAAAACAAAATTAACTAAATTATAACTGTATCCAATTTACTAAAAATTAAAATAATATATAGATATATATATTGTAAAATTTAAATTATATATATAATAAAAAAATGAAGTTAAACTAAAAGAGGAACGTTTTGTTTTGTTTTTTTTTTTTTGTATATATACAAAATAAAAGAAAAATAAGTTAATTACTAAAAATGAAAATAATATATAGATATATATATTGTAAAATTTAAATTATATATATAATAAAAAAATGAAGTTAAACTGTTAAACTAAAAGAGGAACGTTTTGTTTTTTTTTTTTTTGTATATATACAAAATAAAAGAAAAATAAGTTATAAAAGTGGGGAGAAGCGTAACCCATAGGATTTGATCCAAGGCCTCCCAGGCATAAGGGTATAGGGTGCCCCCATTTAACCAACATACCAAAAGAACACTATGTGTTTTAAGCTGAAACAAGTTTTAAATATATATAAAACTCATATGTCAGGGGGGGCACATGCCCATCCTGGCCCCAACGTGGATCCGCCCCTGATTGTAGTATTATGTTGTTCATTGCATCAATGTTTTTTGTTTGTTTAAATATATGTATTCTTTCAATGCGAAATGAAGGATAGGGAATTGTTGACTTGCTTTAGAGATCTATGAATTGTTGACTTGCTTTAGAGATCCAAGAATTAGGATACTACACATGTCTTAATATTTTCTACTAATGTTTCTAGATGTTAGAAAAATCATCAGAAAAGCATTGTGTTGATGAGGTCGTTGAAACTGATGGATTGAAAAGTGAGGGACCATGGCCTGATAATAATGAGACTCTATTTGTTGACTTAATGGATGAAGATGTTGCAAAAGGCAATCGACCAACCACAACATTTGCAAGGACTAGTTGGAATTATATGAGAACCCAACTAAACGCTAGTACTGGATATGCTTATACCCATGACCAATTGAAAAATAAATTCAATAAATTAAGACAAATTTACAAAGACTTCAAAAAGATATTAAGTGATATGTCAGGAAATGGTTGGGATCCATTATTGGGCACCATCACCCTAGAAGAGGAGTAATCGAATGATCTTTTTAAGGTATAAATCAACAGTAAGGATTTTCCTTTTCGATGTCTAATGATCTATTGAGCAATCGTTGATTTTATGTATTATTGTAAAATTTCTTATAGATCAATAAGAGACCTAAGAGGTTTAAAAAGTGGTTGCCCGCATTATGCAAAGCTTATGAGAATTTTTAGAGATACTACAGCTACAAGTGCAAATGCATGTCCATCAACAAAGCTTCCTTCAGATTCTGAAGATGAAAATGATATTGGAAGCAATACAAATTTTATTGGTGAAGACAATGGTCCTGAAAAAAGTAGAAAACAAGTTCGAAGGAAGAGAGACAGATTTATTAGTTTCATGTCTTCATTTATAGATGTGTATGATGAGAATGCCAAGAGAAGAAATGAAATCCTGGAGAAAATATCTCTTAATTCTACAGTTAGTCAAGTTGAGGAAGGTCAAACATCAAAAGGAAAAGATGTTGTCAATGAAGAGTTGATGGAATGCTTCAAAATTTTGAATGCAATGGAAGATCTTGATGGAGAGGCCTATAATAAAGTACTCAAACTTTTTTCATGGAGATGTTGCCTAGAGAAAGTTATTTTTTCTCATGCCTAATGTCAGGATGAAAGATTTCATTCATAGTATCTAGATTTCATTATGTGCTTTTGTAGAAAGTTATCTTTAATTTTTTGGATTTTTTTTTGACTTTTTGATCCAAACTTGAACATTATCTTTTGGTATTGTATTTTTGGCGATTGCTTTTGGGGATGTTATCTTTTGTTGTTTGATGTTATGTACTTTTTCACATATTAAACTTAAACATCGAATTATGTGGTTTGATTGTTTGATTCAATGATATTCTTATGGATTTAATTTAGACAATGACTTTAATTTCGATTATGACAACGATAATGATGTTATATACATCTTTTTCAATTTATTGTATGCTGACTTTCACAAGATGCAATCTTTTAGACAACCGTGTAGAAAGTCTTCACTAAAAGATCATGATTATGTGATTGAGTTGTTAAATGGCAACAACACAAGATGTTATGATTGCTTTAGGATGAAAAAAGGTACTTTCATATCTTTTTGTGAAGACCTAAACGCGAAGACGAACCTGAAAGCATCTAGGTATCTTATTGTTCAAAAAAAAGTTGCCAATTTTTTTATTAATCATATCATATAATGAGAGAAATTGTATAACAGTGAAAATGTTTCAACATTCAGGTCAAACTATTTCTCGAGTTTTTAACAAAGTTTTGAAAAAGGTTTCCGAGCTTGGAGTAGAAGTTATTTGTCGACCCAACCTAGACAATGTACCCTTAGAGATCATATCCAAGCCTAAATATTACCCTTTCTTTAAAGTAATGCCTTTTTTTTTTTCTTCACAAACATGATATTTTGAAAATATATTTATGTTCATGCTTATTTTTTAGGATTGTATTGGTGCGATTGACGGTACTCATATTGCTGCATGTATTCCTCAAAACGAACAAATACCATTTTGTGGTAGAAAAACTAACACAACATGGAATATAATGTGTGTTTGTTCATTTGATATGTTATTCACATATGTCATGGCTGGTCGGGAAGTGTCACACCCCCTCCCAGCTCACTTGCCTAATCCTAGGAAGGAATGCGAAGACAGAGAATAGCAGCCCTCTTACTGCCAATCCCTGCCCAACCTAACATTAACCTGAAATTGTATACAACGAAGCATATATGAACTAGTAAAATTGAGCGCACAGTTGCACACCTGAATAAGATGCAATCATTTTTCCATACTAGGTTTTCATAACAAGTCATAACATACTTAAGTATTACACCCCGACTAGAATGCTTTTATTTCAAAACTATATACAGGTGGAAGTATATATATACAAGGAGCTAAGTGGCGTGGTGGCAAACAGGTCTTGTCGAGGCTAAGCACCGGGAACTCGTTCGCTACCTGGGGAGAGAAAACATGTTGAAAACGTGAGCTGAGAAGCCCAGTGAGTGACTATTTAATAAGTTATGCGTTCATAGGTAAAATATCAAAAGTAATTAAACAATGTCGCCAAATTATAGGCTTTAAGCACCACGATAATCAATGCATCAAAACTCATGATAAAGAAAACTTGTAGCATGATACCCTAGCTATGGTAGAGTCCTCTCTAACCAACAACTTCAATACCTCTCTCTCTCACATGCACGTGGTATGCCATTTAGGCTCACTGGTCTCCCCTAATACCTTCTCCATGTCCTTCAGTATTGGGGTCAGACCAACTACCACCCGAATACCTTCTCACTGTCCTTCAGTATCGGGGGTCAAGTTTTCTCCCTCCCAGGTACCTTCTCCGTGTCCTTCAGTACCGGGGGTTAATAATATACAAGGGCATGCTTTAAATAGTTAGGAAACATGTTTTGGAATCACATTCAGCAAGTTCTCAACATAAACACAAATTTTCATCATTAAACAAGCTTCCAACTTCAAGTGTAGTTCATCGTATGATTAAAAGAGAACTCATTAACCAAACTCATTTTTCTTGTTCTCATCGCATAAATTCTTTAACATAGCCAAACCATCATACTTTAAGTTTCAAGCAATTCAAACATGTTTTAGAGTGGATTAATGCATGGTACTTCCAAGAAAAACCCTACTTCCAAACTTAGGTTTCATGCTTGAACGCGGAGTAACAAACTAGTTACAATTATGCTTAACTTTCAACACCGACATTTATTAGTAGGAATTCAATGAAAAGTGAATATAACTTAGTTTAAGCATGCTTCAATATCCATCACTAGTAAGCTTTTGAATAAATAAAGATCAACGCATAGGTTTTCAAACAAAATTACTCACAAACACCGGAAGGCTCCCAAGGCTTATAAGCTTCTCCTATCTTCGTTTGCCCTGAAAATGAATTCCATAACATTAATCCCTTTTGCTACTTGGCCCAAAAATTGATCTAACTCAGTCACATAACTCATAGGATAGTAATTGCACACACTTGGCAATAGGGTATAACAAATTGGAACACAACTTCCTTAAGCTCTCTAGACCCCTCTGTTTTGAGCCAAAAATTACAGATTCGACTTCCAGCATGAGTTTCTCAAAATTTAGCAAAACAACCACCACATTTTATTTGATAACCCTCAAATACAACATCTAAACTTACTTACCTCAAAAGTTTAGCTTCTAATTCGTCCTCAAGAGCTCAAAATCACCAGATTTCTTCACCCTGTTCTGCTGGCCGAAAAACTGGGAACACCTCTCGGTTTTCTTAAATTTTCACGACCTTATTCTTCATATTTTCTCACAACATTTTCCAGACCTAATCTTCATTCAATTTCTGAGATTTTGGCTCAAGAATCATCGAATTTCCTCAAGTGGATTGAGAGATATGACTGTTTTAAGTTTATCCACTTCCTAGAGCTTCCAGCTGTCTACTGCAGTCACAAGTGTTGGACAGCTCATCCTTCCACTATAACAAAAAAAATCCAACGAAAATGTAACTAAAATGGCCAGCTCCTCCTTCTCTCTTTAGGCTTTAAGTCTCTTTCAATCCACCTAAATTGTAAAGAAATTTTAACTAAATTAATTAGAAATTACAGCTTTTGTATTCAACACAACATACACCTAATGTGTACCCAACTTGCTCATGACCTTAACTTACTTCAACTCAACTTTTAATATGCTTATCCCAATGCGTAACTTGTCTCCTTATGAAGCTTTGTGTACGTTAATATCCACAACTTAGGAGATTCCCAAATTCTACCACGACATCTTTTAGTGCAACCTATATCAATTTGCATATGTCAAAACATCATATATGAGCACAATATGATCAAAAGAGAGTTTAGGGCTTACAGGAAGGATCGGCCAATGATTCTCGCATACTCCTTAAATGTATCAGGCATCCTGATAATAAATTTTCTATGCCTAAAGGAGGTATATAGTTATGTGTTATTTATATTGTAATTCAACATTTCACTTCATCACAAGTTTTTGTGTTTTATATTATGCAGATTAGTACTATCTTGTTGATTCTAGATATAAAAATATGCTTGGATTTTTAGCACCATATCGCGGTCAAAGATGCCATTTATGAGATTTTAGAGAAAGGAGACATCAACCTCGAGGTAGGGAAGAAGTATTTAACTATCGACATTCTTCACTACGAAATGTTATTAAAAGTTGTTTTGGCGTGTTGAAGGCTCGATTCTTTATTCTTAAACAAATGCCTCCTTACTCAATCAACACACAAAAATATTTGCCAACAACCTGTTGTACTGTTCACAATTACATTAGATTGAATGATCATCAAGATGATCTCTTCAATGATTTTAGCAATGAATCAATGATCGTTGAAGATGTACAGAATTTGTTGGACAATTTACATAGTAATGTAATTGAGTTAGATGTGAGTCAACAACATTTAAGGCGAATGGCTCGAGTAAGAGACAACATTGCAGATCAAATTTGAGCAACATTTGAAGGATAAATACAATATTATTATTGTTTTTAATTTAGCATCGAGACTTATTTGTATTAAATACTTTTTTTTAAGTACAATTTGTATTAGATACTTTTTTTAGTACAATTTTCTATCGGGATATTGGTAATTACTTTTTATAGTTATTTTAATGCATCTTATATATTTTTTATATTATACATACTAAATTCTATTTATACTACAAGGAAAAAAAATGAAACAAGAAACAGTTATAAAACAAGTTTTTGTTTTTGTTTCTTTCTTTTTAGAAATAAGAAACATAAATAGTTATCAAACATATTCCCGTTTCTAGTCTTAAAAAACAAGAAACAGGAAATAGGAAAGAAATAACGGGAAACAGGAAACAGGAAATAGGAAATAGAAACGTTATCAAACGGGGCTGTAGTTACGTGGTTATGTTGTCGAAATTTTTGGGGCGTTACACAATATAGCCTGTTTTGCCCAAATCAAAAGAGGATACATTAAAGGAGATAGAACAAAAAATATCGCACCAAAGATCTTCTACACCCATAACCTTGAAGCAAATCGCGACATCAATATTCAACCAAAAAAAATAGTTAAAATGAAAAATGGCTAAAAAGTTCAATGGAAAATTGTGACTGGTAGCTACAAAAAAAAAAAAAAGCATTGAAAAATGGCTATAAAGTTGCGATCAATATAATTTTAAAGATCATATCTTGATATTTTGAGATGCAAATATATTCTAATTTGGTGTTAAATCGAAGCTTATTGAATTATCTTTCCAACGGTATAAGAATCATTGCATTCCAATAAGTATTATGAAAGTTATGGCATTTTGAGTGAGTACTACTCCTGCGAGAAAACTGCGTACCCGAGAATACTTTGTGCTAACTTCTGTTCCCATGATCTTGCTGATCACGTTTTGGAATATAGCCAAATTAGATACCATTGTAAAGCTCTTTGAAAGATCTTTCCAATCATATAAAATTATATTGATCCAAGTTTTAGAGAAGAAGTTATTAGCAAATACTCTAGAAACTTTCATTATTTGCAACCTTTTATGTTTGTTTTGAGAATTTAGGAAATGATTTTCGATTTTTGGATATATTTTCCAGCATTTTGCAAGATAGAAAATAATTTACTTTATTTGATTTTATTTTGAATATTATTCCCTAATTGTTTTGAGAAAATATCTTTCTAGAATTTAGGGTTTCTTATTTGTGCAAGTTGTCCATTTCAAGGTTATTTAAGCCTTCTTTTGGACAGTTGCAGGGGGTCTCCGAGTGTAATTTTCTAGACAATAGTTTTTAGAGTTTTTCTCTCTTTTCCTTTACTTTTCTTTTGGCACTATATCGAACCAATGACGAATCTTGGCTACATCATCACGATGAGCAGCTAAGGTAAGTGTTCCAATTCATAGGTCGGTGTAGCCAATTGCAATGTTGTGAGGCTCGAACTTTAATGTAGTTTTCTTATAATTGAAAGTATTCTTTGATTCATGTGTTTATTTTATGAGCATGTATTTTTTATTGAATTGACGCCTCGATCGCTTTATATGTTTGATTGCTAGTCATGATGCATGATCCGTAATTGTCATGTTGATTGAACCTTGTAGCACTAGGATTACTACATGTGTGTGTTTTATGGGTTTTCATAATTGCATAGCTTGCATGTTTAATTCTAGGAATTAAAGGAGCATCTTGATTAGATTAAATTTATTTGATCTAATTGGTTGTCTTAGTCTTTCCAAAGCACTTAATGCTTTTATCTAAATAATTTGGAACGGTTTCGTCAAAATTGTTTAGGTATATCATTAACTTTGACGTTTGTTAAAGTTAATGACTTTAGGGAATTTGTTACTTTTTGGGGTTTCCTAATAAGTTGACTAAGTGCTTGCATAATTAAGTTAAAACGTTTTGTGTGCCTATGATCAATTTTGCAATTGGATAAAAATGTGCCTTTGAATTGGAATTTGGTAAGATTTGATCTATCTTTATTTTTATTTTCTTATATTTTATTTTATTTGTAAAAACTCAAAACCCCCCTTTTTATTTGTTTTCTCCTTTGCAAATTTAACTTGAGAAATTAATATTCGGTTCCCTGAGATCGACCCGGTCCACTCAATGATACAAGTAGCTGAGGATCGGTTTATAAATTGTAATTTGACAAGCATTCGACAAGCTCGCGTCAGACGCTGCTAGTGGCGTCTCAACACTAGCCTAGGGAGTTAAGACGCTACCCTCAATGCTTAAAACACCCATTCCTTGAAGTTTCATCCATAGCATCTCGACGCTACCATTACTTCCTTTCTTAGACGCTCCCTTTAGGGCAGAGCGTCTCGAAACTGCTTTGATAATTATAAAAACAAAGCTTTTTGGCTGAGGAAAAGGGGAGACAAATTTGAGACCAAAAAGACCTAATTGTGGATTTGAACTCAATTTTGAAGATTTGGAGTGATTGTTGGGGACTTGGAGCTTGGGATTTTGGAGATCGTCAAAGGGATGGGAGATTGGCACGTGTTTGCAATTTTCTCTCTTTTCCTTTGAATTATGTATCTCAAATTATGGTTTTATATCAAAGTTTAGATTGTGTTTTTGTGGTTATGAGTAGCTAAGCTTTGAATTCTAGAGATTGATGTAGTCATTGGGCCAATATAGCTTGATTAATTGAACCTTTGTATTAATTTACACTGATTCTTTTTATGCAATTTCGTGATTAATGCCTATAGTCTTTTGGCAATTGATTAATTCTTGATTGGTCTAAATTTATGCTTGAGAAAGATAAATTAAATCAGACCATAATTGCATAACTAATAGTTGTTCTGACATGAGAATGATTAGGGCTCTATTAGAGGTCGTTTAATAAAGGAAATTAATGCAATGTTTGTTTTTTTAATATCATCAGGAATGTAGGTTTTTTAATTCTTTGCGTGAGAATTGAGTGTGATCGAGAGGGTCATTCTTGATAATAGACTTCTAGGCCTAAGGAATAAATATTTAGCTTAGGCATTGATTAAGTTAAAGGTCCAATTGGTGAAATCACATTCCTCGAATGTTTTCCCCCTTTGATTTTTCTCAACCTTCAATTTTAGTTTGTTAATTTCTCAACCTTCAATTTTAGTTTGTTAATTTTGTTTTCATTGATTCACTTTCGATTTTGGTCTCTAGATAAATTTAAGCGAGAATATTTGTAATACTCAAATAAATTAAAAATGCCAGTCCTATGGATGACACTCATTACTAAAAAATCATTATTTTAGAACTTTACCCGTGTACTACTGTATTGCACAAATCACACAAGTTTTTGGCATCGTTGTCGGGGACTGGTGATATTTTTTTTAATTTGTTTGATATTGCAGAAAATTACTTGGTCTTAATTTAGAGTTTATTTCACTTTGTTTTAGTTTTCTTTTATTTTGTTTATTTATTGTATTTTTATTTGTTTTAGTGTTTTTGTTGGTTGTGAGGCTTTTGGCTTTTAATGTGAAAAGATAAAGAGGTCGCTCTAACTCCCTTTGATTCGGAGATTGAAAGAACTATCAGAAGAATTTGAAAGGAGTAGAGAACCTAACTCAAAGCCATGGCTGAACAATAGGAGGAACAAAAGGGCATTTGTGATTACTTTCAGCTTGTTTTTCCTGCTGAACGGATCATCCATGAGCCCATTAACGCCAATAATTTTGAACTCAAAATCGGTCTTCTTCAGATGGCTCGAGATAGCTCTTTCAAGGGGCAATCGTTAGAGGATCCAGATTCTCACCTTCGTTTTTTTCTTGAAATTTCTGGAACAGTTAAAATTAATGGAGTTTCATCTAATGCAATTCGCTTACGACTCTTTCCTTTTTCTTAGTAGGGTAAGGCGAAGGATTGGTTGCAATCTTTAGCACCTGGGAGCATTATTATGTGGGATGAGCTAGCCTAAGCGTTCCTCACTAAATTTTTCGCACCTGCCAAAACAACAAGGCTTAGAACAGAGATTGAAACATTCAGGCAGCTTGATAGTGAGTTTGTATGAGGCATTGGAGCGATATAAAGAGATGCTGAGGAAATGCCCACAACATGGATATCTCCACTGGCTCTAGGTACAACTCTTTTACAATGGGCTGACCAATAGCACTAAGACTATTCTGGATGCTTCTGTAGGAGGTAGTTTCTTTGACAAAATTGTTGTTGAGGCTTGGGCTTTACTAGAGGAGATGGTTACGACTAGTTATCAATGGTCATCTGAGCATCCCACGCCTAAAGTAGTTGTCAGTCTTTGTGAGATTGATGAGGTTATTTCCCTTAAGGCCCAAATGGCATATCTGACTAATGCCTTGAATAAGCTTGTAGGAGTAGGAACTTCTCAGTCAATTGCATCCATAACAATTGCTAACTCTCCTAAAGTCTATGAGGAGCCCACCAGTGAGCAAGCTCAGTACATCAACAACAAAACTTTTGGCTATACTAGGAATCAGATGTAGAATCAGTTGCCCACCCATTATCACCCAAGTATGAGAAATCACGAAAACTTATGCTAGCAATAATCATGTTTTGTAGCCTCCCCCAACTTTTGCATTTTCACTCACCTCAAAAAATTATCATTTTTGGTTACCTTTGGTTTCAAGCTTTGAGGAGGTCTTTGTTGTTAAATTAAACTAATTGTTAACCATTCCCTTGGGTTCTAATAGAGGACTTGTTCAAGGTCCTATCAGGATTAAATTTATAAAAATTGGACCTCTAAGTATTTTGTAATAGTAGTGGCGAGGGTCATCCACAGGGATTGGAGTTCTTAGATTTAATTAAGTACCATAGTTAATTATGCATTGTTTTATTTAGAGAAAAACTACTTTGATCTGATTCTTTAAACAAAAAATTAAATTAGTATGTATAAGGTTGGAGTCCAATTTTAGAGAGACATTCGTTAATTGCAATTCATGAAGCACAACAATGAAATTGACTAAAGAATTATGAATCATGCAATAGTCCTAAGCCAAGAATTACTAAAATATCCAATTGACTCTCTCGAGCCCAATTGAACTCATGCAATAAGTAAATCAACCTCTCGGTCTATTTCTACAACTCGACATGGCATTATAAAATTCTCTTAATAACTTCTAGTATTAACCTAATCATTCTCATGCAATAGATTAATCTTAGTTATGCAACTAAGTTCTTAGTTAAATTTACTTTCTCAAGCTAAACTTAACTTAACGTGCAAAGCTATGGCTGAGAGCTTAGAAAATTAATTCAAGATGTATAAAAGACTTTACAAACACGTTCAATAAGTCAAACATAATTTTATAACAATAAAACAATCGACTAAGAGTCTATAATACTCAAATACATTCAAATACAGTCCACTAAGTCCTAAAATTGAAGACACAAAGTAAAAGGAAAAAGAGAAAAATTGGACGATGCGTGCCAACACTCGTTCCCGACGTGATGTCACATGATCCCGAGCCTTGAGTTTCCTCCTTAGCTCTCCAAGTCCCTCTCTAGACCTCCAAACAATGCTCCTATTGAAATTAGGGTTTAGGTTTCTCCAAAACTGCTATCTTTGCTCGAAATAAAACTTTCCTTTTATAGAGTCGAGACAGTGTTGCAATGCTAGGGGCAGCTTTGCAACCCTGTCCCTTCAAATTTGTAAAAAGAAAAAATATTTATTTTGATGGCGTTGCAACGCTGTAAGTAGCGTTGCGACGCTATGTCTTCTGGTTTCGAATGCTGAATGGCTGCTGTTGTAACGTTGCAACGCTACCAGTGGTGTTGCAATGCTATGCTCTCGGGCTCTAAAGCTTTATTCTTCCTCTTCAACACTTGGATACCCGATTATGGTATTAATTTGCTCCAAATTCATCCAAATACTTCTCAAAGCTTTGGTTTTGCTCCAATTGCTCAGTTTCTGCAAAATATACATAAAAATACATGAAAGTACGCACAATCATAGCGAAACTATCATAAAAATAAGCCTAGAAATAGCACACTTATGCATGCTATCAAATACCCCCAAACTTAAGTTCTTGCTAGTCCTCAAGCAAAACAAAACCAAAATACAATTTCACAAGATTTTAATACAAGTGTCATGACTCAAGCCTCAATGATCTAGTTGACATAAAACAACATAATGAAGTCTTGATATGCCCTTCATTAATCAATTTAAATTCTATCTATCTCATTCCTTGCGTGTGTGTGTGTTTAACTTCATTTCTATTAAACTGGCTAAAACACTTTTACCAAGACTTTCCTTCGTTTTCCCCCTACACTTGCCCTAAGTTCTAATTTTCAAGCTTTCTCACACTACAGAAAGCAATCTACTTAAGCATTCATTTTCTTTCTCATTTTACAAGGGTTACTATCCCCCAAACTTATATTTTTCCTTCTTATGGAAACCCTAGCTTTCACACTTCCACTGTAGGGACCCTTATCCAGAGCACTCGCTCAATGGATGGCCTAACTGAACACAGTGGAGGTAGCTCTTTTGATTCTCACACATTGAGCACCCAATTATTGATGGAACATGATTTCAATTTTCTTCAAACATGCAAAAAATCAATAAAGATAAAAATTCTTTTTATTTCAACAGATTTCAATCACTAACTTTCATGTAAGTTGACTATCAATTAGTTCTTAAGCCTATCGGGGTGACAACAACCTCTACACTCAACAAAAGCATCATAGCATTCGAATATAATAGAAACTCAGTTATGTGCTCATATGTTGCAAGGAAATGACAGATAAAGTTCAAATGCACTCAATTCAGGACATGCTTTAGAGATAATTCTATTGCAAAAAAAAAAAAGATTACTTCCTAGGCTATCCTAATTAGTCATCATGCAATACAAATCATTCAAACATGCTTAAGATCGAAAAACAATTTTGTTCAGAATTTGCTCAAAATTATCAAGACTGCAAAGTGCTACCCACCCGCAAACTTAAAGTTTACATTGCCCTCAATGTAACATAATCAATGAAATAAATAAGGATAAAGATAGAGTGAGTGAATAATACTGGCCTGATAAGATGAGAGACTATTCCTTGAGAATTCCTTGAATTGGCTAGGAGGCTGCTTAGTATGATCGAGGTTCTGCAAGATGGGAACGAGATTTACTTGACACTCTTTTTTTTAAAATAACCTAAACTAGTAAAGAAAAACAAACAGGAAAAGTAAATAAGGGAAAGAAAAAACTTGGGTTGCCTCCCAAAAAGCGCTTTCCTTAACGTCTTCAACTAGACTAAACTCATGTGGCCTCTCAAGGTACATACAAATTCTCCCATTTCTTCGGGCCCCTCTTCCTAGAATCTACAAATCAGACCAAAGCTTGAAACACTAGCTTCTCGTGAAACCCTGAAGTAGAAATATTTTTGTTGTTTTTGAATAAGCAAAGCATAAAAGGAGAAAGATTAAAATAAACAGACTCTGAAACGGACTTGTGATAATAAGAAAAACACTCAAAGATAAGAGATGAATCAGAAGATAAAACAGACAAAGGTCTTATAGCCTCAAACTTTACCTTCTGAACCTTCTCAACTAAGATAGGCTCATCCTCACTGACTCAATCTTGGTGTGCATCTAAACTTTCTAATTCCTCCCTATTCTCAACACAACTCTCTCTCAATTGCCCAAACTCAATAGAATTAAAAGAATCATGCTCATGACAGGCTATCTGTGAATCAGTGATCAATTGACTCACTGGACATCCTATGGAAGTGGGTTTCACTTCACTAACCTCCCTAGGGGTCTGGAGACTCTTAAACATCTCATCAAATTGTAACCTCCTAAGTTTAGTCTGCTCTGTAAATTCCCTCAACATTCTATCTAAGGAGGATTTTTCCTCTATTTGGGCTTCTTGAAAGAATTTAGGATATGGTTCATGGGTCCAAATACATTCATCATTACCATACATGGGATTTCCGTAACTCATAGATTCAGTGTGATAATAACTAGGCATTTGATAACCATGATATACATGATATGCACTAGCAGGCTCATGATCAAAAGAGGGACAACTAATATAAAAAGAATTAGAAGGTGTGTTGGTTCTTCAAGCTTAGATTCCCTAAAGGGCCACCCAAATCTATTAGAAGCCATTAAACAAACAACAAATAATCACAGGCTCTCAAGCAACACCAAATAATCACACAACCATAAACAATGGACCTGAACTCAAAAGAAAACAAAACAAGCAAGATAAAAACAAAATAAAGATAAACCTCTAAATGAAACCAAAAAGAAGGAACTACAAATATACACTATTTATGCTCTAAATTAAAATCTAGCAATTTCCCCACGATATTAATTAAACTAAAAAATGCCAATCCTCGACAACGGCGCCAAATTTCATGGAGGACTTGTCGAAGGTCCTATCAAGATTAAATTTATAAAAACTGGACCTCTAAGTATTTTGCAATAATAGTGGCCAGAGTCATCCACAGGGATTGGAGTTCTTAAATTCAATTAAGTACCACAGTTAATTATGCCTTATTTTATTTAGAAAAAAGCTACTTTGATCTGATTCTTTAAACACAAAATTAAATTATTATGTACAAGGTTGGAGTCCAATTTTAGAGAGAGATTCGTTAATTGCAATTCATAAAGCACAACAATGAAATTGACTAAAGAATTATGAATCATGCAACAGTCCTAAGCCAAGAATTACTAAAATATCCAATTGACTCTCTTGAGCCTAATTGAACTCATGCAAGAAGTAAATCAACCTCTCGGTCTATTTCTAGAACTTGACATGGCATTATGAAATTTCCGTAATAACTTCTAGTATTAACCTATTCTTTCTCATGCAATAGATTAATCCTAGTTATGCATCTAAGTTCTTAGTTAAATTTACTTTTTCAAGCTAAACTTAACTTAACGTGCAAAGCTATGGCCATGAGCTTAGAAAATTAATTCAAGATGCAGAAAAGACTTTACATTCACATTCAATAAGTCAAACATAGTTTTATAACAATAAAGCAATCAACTAAGAGTCTAGAATACTCAAATACATTCAAATACAGTCCACTAAATCCTAAAATTGAAGACACAACGTAAAGGAAAAAGAAAAAAATTGGACGACGCGTGCCAACACTCGTTCTCGACATAATGTCCCACGATCCCAAGCCTTGAGTCTCCTCCTTAGCTCTCCAAGTTTCTCTCTAGACCTCCAAACAATGCTCCTATCGAAATTAGGGTTTAGGTCTCTCCAAAATGGCTATCTTTGTTCGAAATACAAACTTCCATTTTATAGAGTCGAGACAGCGTTGCAACACTGTCCCTTCGAATTTTGTAAAAAGGGAAAATATTTATTTGGATGGTGTTGCAACGTTGTAAGTAGTGTTGCAAAGCTATGTCTTCTGGTTTCCAATGCTGAATGGCTACTGTTGTAGCATTGCAACGCTATGCTCTCGGCTTCTTAGGCTATATTCTTCCTCTTCAACACTTGGATACTTGATTATGGCCTTAATTTGCTCCAAATTCATCCAAATACTTCTCAAACTCTGGTTTTGCTCTAATTGCTTGGTTTCTGCAAAATATACATAAAAATACATGAAAGTACACACAAATCATAGCGAAACTAGCATAAAAATAAGCCTAGAAATAGCACACTTATGCATGCTATCAGGTTCGATACTTGGAGTACTTCCATATATTACTAGAAGGACAACATGCACTAGCGCTTTTGGCATTAGCAGTTATCAAATAGTATGCAGAAAGGTAAGTTTCCCAGTGATACTGTGGTAATCCCAAAGGAGTAGTGCAAAATGATCACCTTGAGCAGTGGGACACAATTGAATGAGCTTGAGAAGAGATCAGTTGAGAACCCAAGTAGCTAGGAGGATCAGAAGACCATGGAGAAAGTGGCTGGGGAGGCATCAATGTCGTCTACATCAGAGAAGCCTTCTAATCCAATTTCTTTTATTCCTAATAATATTCCTCATCCTCAAAGATTTCAAAAGAAAAAGTTGGATTCTTAATTTGCTAAAATTTTGGATGTTTTCAAGATGCTTTAGAAGAAATGCCTAATTATGTGAAGTTTATAAAGAAAATTCTAGCAAAGAAGAATAAATTCGAGAAGTTCAAGATAGTAAACATGACTGAGTGTAGTGCCATTTTGTAGAAGAACTACCTCAGAAACTAAAAGATCCAAGGAGTTTTACTATTCCTTGCACTATTAGTAGTTTACATGTTGAAAGAGCACTCTGTGATTTAGGGGCAAGCATTACTTTAATGCTTCTTTCTGTCTACATAAAACTTCGTTTAGGGGAAGTACAACCTACCACAACCTCTCTGCAATTAGTTGATCATTCATTGACCTATCTAAGAGGTATTTTTAAGGATATGATGATGAAAGTTGATAATTTTATCTTTCATGTAGGCTTTGTGGTTTTGGACCTGAAGGGGGATTCAGAGATCCAGACCATACTTCGAAGACCCTTTTTAGCCACTGGTAAGGCTGAGATTAGCATGCATAAAGGTAAACTAACTCCATAAGTGGATGATGAAAAGGTAGAGTTCAACATATTTCGTCCTATGAGTTCTTCTAACAAGGTGAGTAAATGACATAGGATAGATGTTATTAATATTGTTTTTTATGAGTTTAGGGAGTTAGCTTTACCTATTGAGCCTTGAAAAACTTGCATGATTGATTTGAATGTTGAGAACTCTGAGATTTTGGATTAGGTGAAGGATGCTTAATTTTGATGAAGTGTATCTATCTAATGCCCTAAAGATGTTTTTTATGACTCTTCTACTTACGCTGAGATTTTATTTGTTTCGTGTGTAAAGTAGATGTTGTGAATCTATGGAAAGGGGTTGTAGGTTGATAACTTGTAAAAATACAAGTTATTTGCTACTTAAAGCTAAGTCATTCTTGCTTTGAGATTGCACAAGTATGCATTTAATGGACAATTTTATATCATTTTTGCGAAGTTTACACATTTAGCATGCTTGCACTCAATGTGTAAGAATCTATGCCTTTAAGCTCAAATTATGTTGAATATATTAATCTCTTGCGGTAAGTGTGCAGAGAAGAAAATGTGGCACAAGAGAAAATGCATGGCGCATGCTTTAAGAAGAAGCTTCAATGCAGGCCACTGCCAAGGCTAAATCAGTATGCGCTCAATAGCAGTCACATCAACTCATCATTGCCTTATTTCAGACGAATCAGGGGTCAAGAAATTGATGTGACAGTGATCTATTGGACCACAAGCAAATACAACAATGTGACCGATTTTCATTGGACCATAATAACAACTTGTGTTGACAGAAGGATGGGCTTACATCAAATCAAACGCATGCTAGATTTCCAATGGCTGAAGACTTGTATAAATAGTTGAAAGTTAGGCATTTTTTTTAAGGAGCATCCACCCCCTTTGTTCAGTTCAACTGTATGCTTTCATTTTCTCTCTCTATCCTATTCATATTCTTCTTCCCATGTAACACTGTTACGTTCATGGAAGAGAGGTTGACAACCTCTCTCTAGCAGGTGCAACAATGACTTTTGTTTGTTTATGCTTAATTTACTTACTTTCTTTATTTTCCAGCCCATGTATTTTCCATTCATTTATATTAATGCAATGAACTTTTACTTCCCTTCCTCTCTTTCCTTTTTACTTTTATTTATGTTTTTCTAAGTTTAAAGGCATGCTAAGGAGGGATCTATTATGTAACTTCTAGTTTGCAATGGTGCACATATATTGAAACCCAACTTTTCCTTGGCTTTTATGACTCTTTCATTGCCTTCTTCTTTTTTAACAATTGGGGCAAAGTAATACCACATTTGAACACCGAGAGGGTAAGAATGTGCAAAAATTCCAAGGAGAGCAAGAATGTTAAGAGACTAGGGGGTTTTAGAGATAAAACATCTGCTTGCAAGTAAAAGAATGGGTCGGGAGAGAAGCCACTATTTTGATCATAGACATATGACTAAATAATGTACTTAACATCCTTCTCGAGAGAGCTAGGGTAAGTAGGAACCCATGCTTAGTTGAGATGAAATGCATGTATGCCAAAACAAAATACGAAAGTGTATAATAGAGGAATCTTAAGTTAACCAGCATTTATTATGATTTTCTCTTGCGTTTACTTTCTTTATTTTCCTTGCATTCATCTTTATTTTCTTTATTTGTTTCGTCCCTTGAATCCACGAGTTAAAGTTGGGAACAAAAGTGTGAAACCAAGTCTATGTGGATTTGACCTTGGAATACTTCCAAGTATTACTTGCTTGCGGTGAGTGTGCACTTGCACTCTACGCAAGGTTGACAAAACCTTTATTATTTCCAATGCATACAAACCAACAAGCGCAGGTACATAGTTGATGATGGGCTCCATGCATTTAATCCACCTTGATGTTTTCACATAAGCCCATCTAGCTAAAGACGTTAAATAAAGTGCTTATTGGGAGGCAACCCAAGTTTTCTAGCTTTTTATTTCCTATTTTAGTTTGTTGGTGGCGTGTTTGTCCTTTATGTTCCTGTTGATTGTTTCATAGGAGCTCGTGAATAATAGTCCTCTTCCACAATGCACCTGAGTTGATTGTTCAGGCTGGCATCTTGGATTCTCTTGTACTCTAAGGCAATATTGTTCACCTTCTTATCATTTCTCTGTCCTTGTGCATGTCGTATCTAGAGTGGGTAGATTATACATTGAGGAAAATGTATACTCTAAGTTCGGGGGTAATAATTCTGCAAAGTTATGAATTGTTTGAAATTTTTTTGTGATGATTCTATTGCATTCTTGTGATTAGGACGACCTAGGATGTGATCTTTATAATGATTTCATTTTTCATTTTTTTTAAAATATGAGAGCATGTCCTAAAACAATTAAATTTAAAATTTTCTTGAATTTCCTTGCACTTGTTGAGCACGTAGCCCAACTTTGAATGGTTTTGAAGGCATAGAAGAAGTTTATTTTGTCTAGCTGTTTGTTGTCACCTGATGAACCTATTACAAAGTGCAGTGTAAAGACCCGACTTTTCCTATTGAACTTTCTAGGGACGTTACTACATGAATGCTAATGAAAATTTAAAATCTCTAATAATAGACAAAAGAATTAAACATTTTGCTAAACAATCAAAATCTTTTGGTTCGGGATCCCTTTTAAAATCATTACAAAGCATAATATGAATTAAAACGTTAAATCAATTGAAATAATTTCACAGCATATCATTTACTGACAAAATAGTTTTTTAATAACACAATCTAAATACGGAAATCATGCTCCTCTAAGTCACCCAGGACCATTCAACAAACCGCCATTTCAATCGCCTAGGATATGTCTTTGCCTTTACTTGAAAAGAAAAACATTTTTGAAAAAGGATGAGTATTTAAAATACTCAGTAAGTGACCCCACTACCGGAGTCGGGATATGAAAACACATACAGAATGATTTTTTAAACTTTTTCTCTAGTGGAACCTAAAACCTTTTTATATTGGAAACGTTTCTCTTTTACCTTTTCTCTTCGGCTTAATGTGGACAATTAACTCAACCTAACCATGACTTTCCATTTAACCTTTTCAGGTTCCTTTTCATTTAGCATTTTCAGGCTCCTTTCATTTAGATGTACATCTATAATTTTAGGAGAGTAATTGTCATAGCCTTCGTAAGCATTTTTTCATGAAAACACACATATATGCATGAGGTCCCAAAGCATTTTCAATTTTCATACAGTGATGCAACATAAAGTAACATTCTCACATAAATCATCAAAAATCATATATTTGCATCGCAATCATAAATAAAACATTTATGAAAACTTTTCATTTCAAAAGTAGCTTTACAATTTAGTTACCAACTTGCATTTAAGCACACCGACATAAAGTCCCTTACCTTGGCTACCAATTCAAACAAACAAATTGCTAACTCTTATTAAGGAGATCCTTCGCTTGACCTACAATAATTTCAGGGAAATTAGGGCCTGACACTCCCAACCTTGAAACTTAACTTTCAAATTCACTTAGGACTTAGTTTAAAAGACTTAACTATGGGTATTCGAATTTCAGGCCATTCAAGTTGTAGGTCAGGCATCAGATTGAGTCTTTATGGATTTGGGGTGCTGTTTGTTGCAATAATGCTCGCGTAAGCTCCCGGAATCCCATGGGTCACGATTGTAACTATTCAACGAAGAGTTTGAGGCAACGCTGAAAAGACCTTTGTCATCGAAGTTTGCTCACGCTGCCACAAATCGGTGCTCGTGAGCATGTTCGTGTTGGTTGTGCTAGAATGAGCGTCTTCTGTGATTGGTTGTTTGAACCATCAAGTAAACAGTGATCTGGTTAGTTGGAACATTGTCGGTGTGGGTCTACAGATTTGGGACGCTAGAGTTCGTCAAGGCGTCGGTGTCACAGACCCATTCGTGTTCGCCATTAGCCAAAGAAGAAGATCGCACATGCTTGCAGTTAACTGTTTGTAATCTGCACGTGTAGCTGCTGAAAGTTGTCGAGTGTAGGTGTTGAAGAAGGACGAAATCAATGTTGCTGGAGAGAGCCGCTCATGCTGATCGATCGCTGGAGAGGAGATGCCGTCGTGGTTGCCAGTGGTGGAGGGACCTCGATAGCATTGAAGAAGATAGAGAAGAGCGTGGTGGCTGGTTGGGGTTTTCTCGAAGAACGAGATGGGGAGAAGGTAGAGAGAGAAAATGAGAAAGTTAGGGCTAAGGGTCATTAATTTTACCTTTTCATTTTTTTTCATTTTTTTATCCTTTTTCTTATCCCAATTTTTCAACTCTTAAATGAACTCCAAATATTGAAATCCTATTTAAAATTCAAAATAAAATTTTGGATACTCATAGAAAACTTGAAAGAAAAGATTGAGTCTTTTCAATCTTGAATTAAAAATCCAACAAATGATCAAATTCTCGAAATTATGAATTTGAGACTAAAATTTTAAATCTCTCATTCAAAATTCAAAATTTTATTTTTCTTAATTAAACCCACTTGTACCTAATTTACTCAAGTTAGATTTCAAGCAAATTCTAATTATTTCAGTCAAACCTGAGCTAATCTCCAACATAATAAAATTAGTCTTACCGTAAAACTTGGGCGTTACATGCAGTGTACGTTGTCTCACAAGTAATATATGGAAGTACTCGAAGTATTGAACCCAAGGAAACAAATGTAACAACGCTCTCAATTCCACAACAGAGACCTCCTCCAACTGCAACCAAGGTAACTAAAAGTAAATGAGATTTTTGGCACTAAAATTGTAGAAAGATGATAAAACAATGATGATAAACGGGAGATTAAATTATGGTTCAACCCCAAGGATTATGCACCCACCATGAGCCTGCAACTTTCTCAACTAGATTCGGCATGTTCAGAGATTGTTGTGCATATGCGCCTACATCTATCTCTTTTGATTTATATACGGTTTAAGCAGAATACAACTGAATTGGCCAACAACCTACCCTAATCGACACTTAACAAAGTAAATCAAGTTCAATGCATATTCAGCCTTTTTCTAAGTGCATTTAGAAGCCTAAGCAATTAAACACATGTGTCAATGGTTAATTTGTGACTTAGGTAAATGGAAAACACAACTTTTATGACTAAAGGTTTTTGTCCCATGTATAGGTACAAAAAGCAAAGTTCTATTTCCAGACTCTTCTCCTAGATTTTTTTTTATGAAAATGCATGTTCGATCCAACATTTTCAATATTGAATCTTACAAAAACTATGCTAACTCAAATGATCAGTTTAAGCTGACAATGAAATTGAAACTCAATAAAAGCAAATAATGTTAAATGTTAAATGATTGAACTGAAATGTGGGGGCTTTAAGAAAAGATTTTTAATTTAAAAACAAAGCTCCAATTCAGTGCAAGTGCACACTATCGATTGCAAGTAATAAATCCAAGGTATTCCATAGCAATGTACCCAAGGGAACGGATTTTAACAAAATCTATGAAGATGAGACAAATTTATTTACAAAAAGCAATTGTGGTAACCAGGGGTGTAAAAATGTTGAGAGGTTGTTTATGCGAAAGGAAAGAAGTGAAAAAAATCAATGAATAAGAAAAAGGGAATTCTGCTCATGCCCATTTGAAAAGAAATGCCACCAAAAATGTAATTTCAATCGTAGTTAACAGAAGAAAACTAAGTAAGCCGAATTCAACTCCTATTAAATTTTGCTTCAAATTCTTTAGGAGGCTAAGTGATTAAACCTATATTTCTATGGCTAATCTAACTTAAATAATTTCATGCACAATTCTAGTGATTTTGGAGTCTCGCCCTATGTCTAGGATCGATTTTTAGGACTTATTTCTAAGCCTTTTCCTCCAATCCTTTTGTGACATCGACTTTCCCTTAACCATTTCGGTATTAAGTTCAAGCTTGACAAGCAATCACTAGTTGGCCTGCTAGGTTTACCCACGTTAATTCAACAAAAACAAACAAAGTTTCAAGTGTTAACTAGATTGTTTGTACTTTTAAGCTTTATATCTTTCCTCTAGGGCATTCATGAAGTTGAACCCCTAAAGGAAAATTAGCTCATCATGGAGTGAATAAAAAACAACAATTGAATTGATACAAAACCTATAATTAAACAACTAAATAAAGAACTAAAAATCCAAATTAATAATGTAGAACAAAATGACTTTCTTATTGCAAAGTGAAATGAAGAAAAACTTTATCAAAATCCTAAGGTAATTTCAAGTAAATCATAACAGTATTAGCACTTGACTAAAATTCAAACTATTCTGGACTAAAATTCAACAAAAACATTGGGCATTGTTGTGAATACAATTGATAAAATTGATTGCTGAAGGCCTTTTAAAGATTAAATTTATATAAACTGGACCTTTAAATATTTTTCAATAATAGTGGTCAGGGTCATCCACAAGGATTGAAGTTCTTAGATTTAATTAAGTACCATAGTTAATTATACCTAATTTTATTTAGAGAAATATAACTTTGACTTGATTCTTTTAACAAATAAATAAAATCTAAACTATTATGTACAAAGTTGGAGTCCAATTTTAGAGAGATATTTCAAGCACAACTATGAAATTGATCAAAGACTTGTGAAGCATGCAACAATCCTAAGCAAAGAATTACAAAGGTATTCAATTGTCTCTCTCAAGCCCAATTGAACTCATGCAAAGAAGTAAATCAACCTCTCAGTCTATTTCTACAACTAGACATGACATTATGAAATTCTCTTAACGGCTTCTAGCATTAACCTATTCATTCTCATGCAATAGACTAATCCTAGTTATGCATCTAAGTCCTTAGTTAAATTTACTTTCTCAAGCTAAACTTAACTTAACATACAAAGCTTTGGCCAAAAGTTTAGAAGATTAATGCAAGATACATAAAAGACGTTACAAAATACAAATCAATAAATCAAACATAGTCTCACAAAAATAGTACAATCTACCATGAATCTACAATACTAAATTACATTAAAATACAGTCCAAGAATTCCTAACATTAAAGATAACAAAGTAAAGAGAATAGAGAAAAATTGGACAATCGTACCAACACTCGTTCTCGACGTGATGTCCCACGATCCTTAGCCTTGAGTCTCATTCTTAGCTCTCCAATATGACATCTAGACCTCAAAACAATGCCTCTATCGAAATTAGGGTGTAGGTCTCTCTAAAATTGCTCCCCTTTTGCGAATGAATTTTTTTCCTTTATAGACATCGAGACAACGTTGCAATGCTAGGGGTAGAATTGCAACGCTGTCCCTCGAATATTATAAAAAAGGAAAAAAATTAATTTGGCTGGCATTGCAACGCTGTGGACAGTGTTACAACGCTATGCCTTCTGGTGTCCAATGCTGAATGCCTGTTGATGTAGCGTTGCAACGCTTGCAACGCTACAAGTGGCGTTTCAACGCTATGCTCTTGGGTCACAAGCTTTGTTACTTCTGTTCAACACTTGGATCCTCAAATATAGCTCAATTATGCTCCAAATTCGTTCAAATACTCCTTAATTCTCCGGTTTTTCTCCAATTGCTCGATTTCTGAGAAATATACATAAAAACACATGAAAGCACACACAATCATAGCAAAACTAGCATAAAACTAAGCCTAAAAATAGCACACTTTTTCCCACTATCAACAATAAAAATTAATAAACATCAGCATCAACTAAATTCAACAAACTCACAAGAGGGAATTGAAAAACATAAACTAAAAAATGATAAAAACGTGAGAACTACTTCCAACTCGTGTATTCCTTGCTTTGATCGAACCAAATATACCTTAGAGGCTATTAGATCTTCACATCCTCTAACTTTCGTTGAGGAAGGATCAAACTTGAAATTTCACAGAGCTAGGATGAAGAAAAGCTTACTAGAAAATGATGGAAAACGAGGAACTACGAGCTGCTATCCGAGAAGAAAAACCCATTTTGTTTTTTATTCATTTTTCCTTCTTTTATAGGTGTCGGGGGCTAGGGTTTCCATCTTTAATCTTCTACAACCTTGGGTCAACCTGTAGGCATGAAATCAGGCTAAAGAATCTCCCAAATCTTGTAAAATCTCCATAAATCTCACAATTTCCGTGATTCCCATAGTCTCCAAAATTTTCCAGAAAATGTATTTTCAGTTTGGAATGCAATTGTATTTTTTGCCTACTCCTAAACCTGTTTTCCAGAAAAAAATTCAATTGCATTTCCAAAATGGAATGCAATTGCATTTTTGTGCTTGCTCCAAACCTACAAAAAAAATATCAAATTAGTGTCATTTTCGACCTCTTTTCAACTTCTTTCATCTTTTTCATTACTCCAATGAGCTTTCATGAATTTAACTAATAAATACTATTTTTAGCTTGCTCGTCATACAACAGAACACACAAAATGACAAGAGCAACGTAGTTTAGGGTCAAATAATCCTCATAAATGAGAATTATCATTGAACAAAGTTACTTAAGTACATGGTGGGACTTTCTTCTTTCTTATGGTCTCCACTTCATTGAATCCCCTCAAAGGAGTTTAGCTCATAATGAAAAAGAAACTAAGAATGAAGATGAAAAGATACAATACTGAATGAAAAAGTTCTAACTTCATTTAAAATAAGACTTTTGAATACACTGTGAGGTATGTAAATGATAAAGCAACTACTAGAATGAAAGGTAAATTGAAATCACACTATTAACTTGAAACGTTCAACTAAAGCAGAACTTACACAGTAAATTTAGAACAAAAACAACAACTAAACTTAAAGAAAGTAGTAAATACAACTCAATGCAAAACAACTACAGAAAGAACTTAAGTTTGTTTCTCATTTCTAACTTATTCGACCTTTTTCAAGGAGAACAAGTACTTACATCTCATCATTCGAAGTTAGTGTTTGAATGGAGTATGAACAAAACTTAGGGGAGACTCAAAGTGACGGCTTGAAAGAAAGAGAAAATGGAAGAATTTTGAGAAGAAAGTAGGATCCGAGCTCTCTTGAAATTGTAGCCTTGGTTGCCTTTTATAGACTTCAAAGTCAGGTTTGCTGTTGAGATCAATGTGAGAAAGCTCGATTGACAAGATTTCTTGATTTGAGGAGATTTGGTGGAAAATCTACTGAAAATCTTCCAAATCTGAGATTCTGGAACATTCTATTGAATTAGGTCCAGATGCGGTCACATGGCTAGCACAATTCCTCTGCTGCACAATTCATCTGCTTCAGCACTTAGAAGAATTTATGCACTTGTTCTCCAATTGCGGTCGCAACCTTGACGCATCTTGGTCCATTTACAGCCTCTACAAAAAAAAAATAATAATAAAAATTAACACTTTCTTAACAAAATTGACTTTACTTACACCTATTTTACTACTTTTCACAAATCATGCCTTCAAACACATGCAAAGCTTGTTTTTACTTAAAATCACTCTAAATAGCATAAAATATAACAATAAAAGCATGTTATCTTAACGATAAGCTTAGTTTTTAGAGCTAAATAACACTTATAAATGAGTGTTATCACACCCCTAAACTTAACCTATTGCTTGTCCTTGAGCAATTTTAAGTAAAAAAAAAAAAAAAACCCAAGCAAACAAGTAACAAAAAGCTTCCTAAGTATGTTTTGAAAAAAAATATGCCTCTCAAGAGAGATCTCAATTGTTAGTACTTACACAACCTAGAGATTTTCTCGCATGATACTTCTAGTTTCACTTTTCAAGACAAAACATTCTTATGCAAACGCACCTACCATGCTTCTACAATCTAAGTCTAGTCATAAAGTCTAGAGTGATATTCTTTGATTAACAAGCTAAGTTCACTATAAATATTTTTGATCTCCCTAACCTTATTGAAAACTGCTACTAGGCCTTTTTTTTCTCTATTTTCTTGTTTATAAAGAGAGCCTCGTTATCTCTTGTACCTCCGCTCCAACTTACTAACACATTGTGGTGAAAGTAGCTAACTACGAGCACAAGTCACTATTGAAACCATTTTCATATACTCACTTCTTAAGTTGACCTTTTGATAACATGCAATTATGTTGTCTTATAACCTATTATTTATGCTAGTTTTGTTATGAATTTGTGAGCTTTTATGCCTATTTCCCTTGATTTTGTAGAAACCGAGCTTGAGAAGAAAAATTGAGTATTCGAGGTACTTGGTGAGTTTGAACCTTATTTGAGACATTTTGAAGATCCGAAAAGAGAAGAAGTGGAGTTTTGGCAAAATAACCCAAGGAGAGAGTGTATAGACACTAGAAAAAGCGTTAAGAGATCATATTTGTGAAAGGAACAATCAAATTAAACCCACAACGGAAGCGTTGGAATCGTCTTTGATTTATTTAGAATTAAACTAAAATACAAGGGTTAGCAATAAATACTTTGTATATTATGGAGAATATTCTGGATGGTCTTTTTCTCCTTGTGCTCCAACTCTAATGAGGTTGAATTCCATAATTTCCACAAAGTCTTCCTTGCAATGTCTCGAACAAAGGACCAAAGAGGTTTGTGGGAATCTTCTAGAAAATAGAATGAGAGAATGATGGGAGAATTCTCTAGAGTTTCTTTCTCTTATTTGGAATGCACACAAATGGCTCACCCCTAGCCCTATTTATAGTGGTCTAGGGAAAATAATTACATAATATATTTTAATATCTAAAATATTAAAATATATTTATCCAACCAATTGGAATCATATTCAAACATTTCCAAATTCTCCTACGACATCTATTTCCTTATTTGAATCTAATTCAAATTTAATAAATATCTTTTCTTTAATGTATCTTAATACATTAATAATTTCTTTAATATTTAATGCATCAAATAGAATAAATATGTTTTTCTTCATTTAATATATCAAACATATTAAATTTTAATTCAAACATTTCAAAATTTCTCTCAACAAAATTGATCCCTATTTATTTATACGAGCTAGCAAGGGGACCTTATGGACTTATAGATTATAAGCTCTAATATAGAAAATCAATTAATTAAACTCTTTAATTAATTAATTCTCATTCATTAACTATAGGTCACTCTACTATAGACTTAGAGTTGCACTCTTATGCACTATAGGACAAGTTGTGTCCATAGATATAATCATTACATGCACGTCAATCCTTCACGAGTTGTTCGTAATTACAGCTGGGTCAAAAGTCTGTTTTACCCCTGTAATTGCATCCTGTGCCTTAAGCACCACTAATCCTCTAATGAACAATTTGTTTATGATCCAATCATAAACTAAGTCCCTTTCGGGCCAATAAGAGGGTGGGGTCCCATTGTTCAAGTCCTCAAATTAGCACTTAAGGGAACTACTCATCTACTTACCCTATATGGGAACGAGTGAATTCCATATCGTGAGATTATGTTTCCAGCTCCCTATTTGGTCAAGTCCCCAAAATGGTAGGCATATTGAATCAACTACAAAAGCCACTCTCACCCATGCAAATTAAAGGACAAGCCCTCACAGACAGGAGTTCATAAATCACCCAAGATTAAGATCGTGTTGCATATGATCATCCTAATGAAATATTAATCTTCTCAATTAACTGATTTATAAAGAGAGATTAAATATTTCGTGGTCTAGTCTTATACAAACTCATTGTATAAGATACCCTATTCAAATGTCTCTACATGAACGATTTGGATCAAACCGTTTGTAATTATTACAAAGTGGGTCGTATTAATAGCATTACCAAGATAAGGCACCCAACCTTATCCATATACTATGACCTTTTAGGTTATTTCTTGAACATGATCCTTCCGTATGTCAACCACATACTGTTCAAGATTGTTAGGATTTGTGCCCTAAAGCCCAATTTTTTGTAATTAAACATTTTCTCATTTATTAATAAAATAATTTATTATTTTATATTGTGTATAACATTATCCCATATTGTGTAAAATCCAAGGTTATTATTGTAATCTTGAATAGTACGTAGTTGACATACAGGAGGATCGTGTTCAAGTAATAACCTAAAGAGTCTATAGTATATGAATAAGATTGGGTGTCTTATCCTGGTAACACTATTGATACGACCCACTTTGTAATTGTTACAAATTATTTGATCCAAATCATTCATGTGGAGACATGTGAGTGGGGGTATCCTATACAATGAGTTTGTATAAGACTGGACCACGAAATAGTTAATCTCTCTTTATAAATCCGATAATTGAGAAGATTAATATTTCACAGGATGATCATATGCGACTCGATCTTAATCCTGAGTGAGTTATGAACTTCTGCCTATGAGGGCTTGTCCTTTGATTTGCATCGGTGAGAGTGGCTTTTGTAGTTGATTCAATATGCCTACCATTTTGGGAACTTGACCAAATAGGGAGCTGGGAACATAACCTCACAAAATGGAATTCACTTCTTCCGTTATAGGGTAAGTAGATGAGTAGTTTCCTTAACTGCTGATTTCGGACTTGCACAATGGGGCACCACCCTCTCACTGACTCGAGAGGGATTTAGTTTATGGTTGCATCATAAATAAATTGTTCATTAGAGGATTAGTGGTACATAAGGTATAAGATGTAATTATAGGGGTAAAACGGACTTTTGACCCAGCTATAATTACGAACAACTTGTGAAGGATCGACTTGCATGTAATGATTAGGTCGATGGACATAACTTATTCTATAGTGCATAAGAGTGCAACTCTAGGTCTATGGTGGAGTGACCTATAGTTAATGAATGAAAAATAATTGATTAAAGAGTTTAATCAATTGATTTTATATCATTGGAGCTTATAATCTGTAGGTCCATAAGGTCCCCTTGCTAGCTCATATGAATAAATAGAGATCAATTTCGTTGAGAGAAAATTTTGAAATGTTCAAATTAAAATTAATATATGTGATTAATGTGGAAAAATATATTTATTGTATATGATACATTAAATATCAAATTAATGTATTGAGATACATGAAAGAAAAGATATTTATTAAATTTGAATTAGATTCAAATAAATAGATGTTGTAGGAGAATTTGGAAAGGTTTGAATTTGATTCAAATCGGTTAGATAAATATAGTTTAATATATTAGATATTAAAATATATTATTTAATTATTTGCCTTAGGTCACTATAAATAGGACCCTAGTGGTGAACCATTATATGATATTCCAAGAAGAGAAAGAGACTCTAGAAAAATTCTCCCCTCATTCTCTCATATTTTCAAGAAGGTTCCCACAAACTCTTTTGATCTTTTATTCGAGACATAGTAGGGAAGACTTTTGTGGAAGAGACCAAGTATACAAGAAGAACTTCTTTTATTCAATGTATGTTTATGCTTAACCCTAGAATTATTAATTTGTTCTAAATAAACTCAAATCGATTCATACGATTCCGTTTGGGTTTAATTAGATTATTCCCTTCATTTGGTATCAGAGCAAGTTTTTTGAATTTTATTTAGAATTAAATTTATATGTGGTGGGTATTTTAATTTTTTCATATATGTGATATATGTTGGTTTGCAAATTGACTGTTTAGGTATATTTGGCATTAGATTTAATTGATTTTGATTTTGATCATTTGTAAACCCATGAAGGCTAGGATTGTTTGTAAATTTTGTTTCTTATTTGTTATTCATTATGCTGACGAGAAATTTTAATTAGTCGATAATAAAAGAAGTTACTGCTCCAAGCAACAACACCATTAGAGTGATCACTAGCCACAATAACACATCAGATCTCAATTATGAATTGAGAATTGAATGTATTCAATAATTCAATTCTGAATTGAGTTCCTTCAGCATATATCAATTTTGAATTGAGATTTTAAATATTCAAGTGGTGGTTATGCAATCAGAGATTGAATTTTGTCCTTAAGTCTATTGTCGACGGCTGAATCAAATTCCACTAACATGAGGTGTTCAATCGGTGGCTATGCAAGTAGTATGTGTTTTGCATCATGTGGGTCCAAGCATGAGGTGTTCAGCCGGCGTGATATTCAATCAACGATCATCCTTCCGTTGCCGATGTTATATTATGTGAGTATTGGCGGTGGCTGAAGCTTGGAACGAAGAAGATGTAATTTAGGGTTTAAACCCTAAATTTGATGATTCAACAAAGGAATGAGATTTTGAAGATCAAGATATGTCTTGGATTTAAATTATTGTAATTTAAATGGTTTTCAATTTCTTAAGATATGCCAAATATGCCGGTTAATTTTGCTATTTTATGCATAAGATGTATATTTTAAAATTATTTGATTGTTGCATAAAGTATGCCATTTAGATTTAAAATCCCACCATAGGTTAAGCATGATCATGCATCTTATCTTATTTTTTAATATAATTGTTATATTTGAAATTTTTGATTAGGTTGTTTTCCTAATTAGTTTATATTTTCCATATCTTTGACTATAATTGTTATATTTAAAATTTGATTGGAAAATTAAAATTAGGATATTTTCTTTCTTAATTAGAATGCATATTTTTCCTAATGAGATTAGGATATTCCTTTTATTAAAGATATTATTGATAATTGTTTAAAATAATTTACTTAAATTTTTTTTCTAATAAGATTAGAATTTTGGATAATCTTTTAATTTTTGTTTTAAAAGGGTTTAAAATGGTAGTTATTTAAGATTATCCAAGTGAGTTAGTTTTTTAATAGGATTAAAACATTAATTAATTCACTTAAGTTCATTAATCTAGTTATTAATAAGTTAATTAAAGATTAATGATTTTGAAATAAAAATTGACTATAAAGGAACTCTGACTATGAAAGGTTCGGTCTAGACTGGGGTATTTAAGTTGACCGAAAGGGAACACCTATAGCTGGCGACCGACCTGGGAGTTGAATTAGTCAAATTTTATTTGAATATGTCCATAATGTGATTAGTTCTTTTAAAATTTAATAAACTTGGTAATTCACATTAAAATCAATCCAACCAACATAAGGGTTATGGAGGATAGTTTGGAAACTTAGACAAATGAGATTAGCCTAATTTGTCTAAGTAAGAGAAACCCATATTCCAAAATAGTAAGTGGGAGAAGGATATGTGACAACACATCCTATGGTCTCCATGAATGATTTACAACGTGAGATCCATGTGGGGCCTCGTGGCGGCTTTTGGACCATCACCCTACGGAAGGTGTTTGAATGGGTCAATATCAGGGTAAATCTCCTGAGAATGATAGAATTGTAATTTTGTACCAATACTTGACCTATGATGGCACTTGTTGGGATAAAATTATAGGATTTGAAATGATGGGTCACACTTACAAAGGACTAATTAAAGTTGTTAATAATGTCCTTGACCAAAGTAATGGTAATTGAATCTTATAGGAATAAGAGTTATTCCAGTATAATATTTGGTTGAGATTGTCTCAATTTAGTGAAGGAATACTTGACCTACCCTACGACGACACTTGTTCTAAATCACTAAATTACCATAGCATTAGAAATATTTTTTAGGGTTTAACAAAATGCTTGATTTCTATGCTAAAATTGATTGGATAATGTTTGCATGTTTCTTGATTATTATTATTATTTTTCCAGCAAAATGTCTAGCTCTTTATTCTCTATTCTGGCTGCCGAAAAATTGACTGGTGAAAATTATACAACTTGGAAAAACAATATCAACACTATCTGGTTGTGGATGATATGAAATTCGTTCTAACTGAGAAATGTCCTCAAGAACCCGATGCTAATGCTGCACGAAATGTTCGTGAAACATATGGTCGCTGGATCAAGGCCAATGAAAAGGCAAGAGTTTATATTTTGGCTAACATAACTGATGTTTTGGCCAAAAAGCTGGAGAGCATGACGACAACATATGAGATGATGGAGTCATTGCATGGAATGTTTGGACAACCTTCCAATCAAATTAAGCATGATGCTCTCAAGTTCATTCATAACGCCCGCATGAAAGAAGGGTCATTCGTGCAGGAACATGTTCTCGACATGATGATCCACTTTAATGTTGCTGAAATGAATGGAACTGTTATTGATGAATCCAGCCAGGTCAGTTTTATTCTGGAAACTCTTCCCATGAGTTTTCTTCAATTCCAAAGTAATGTTGTTATGAACAAAATTACTTAGAATCTCACAACTCTTCTAAATGAATTGCAAACTTTTGAGTCCTTAATGAAAAACAAAGGAAAACGTGGAGAGGAAAATGTTGCCACTTCTAGCAAGTTCAAATTTGGAGGTTCGACCTCTGGAACGAAGTCCGAAGCTTCAACTTCTGGAACTAAGAATTGGAAGAGAAAACCTAGTGAGAAGATGAATAAAACAAAAGTTGCTTCAAAAGGAAAAAAAGTCAATGCAAACAAACCTACAAAAGAAAAATGTTTCCACTGCAATGAAGATGGGCACTGGAAGAGAAACTGCCTTAAATACCTAGACGAAGAGAAGAAATCAAAATAAGGTAAATATGATTTACTTGTCCTTGAATCCTGCTTAGTGGAAGATGCTAAATCTACCTGGATAATTGATTCGGGAGCCACTAATCATGTTTGTTCTTCTTTTCAGAAAAGTGACTCATGGGATCAGTTAGAGGATGGAGAGATGATCATGAGAGTAGGCACCAGGGAGGTCGTGTCAGCAATAGCCATTCGAAGCGTTAAATTATTTTTTAATAGTTTTTATTTACTTTTAGAAAATGTGTATTTGGTTCCTAAGATAAAGAGGAATCTCATTTCAGTTTCTTGTCTTGTTGAACAATTTCATTCTTTAAATTTTTACAATAATAAAGTTTCTATTTCGAAAAATGGACTTGAAATTTGTTTTGCTTTTATTGAAAATAACTTATATGTGCTAAGACCGTTAGCATGTAAAATGCTTCTAAACACCGAATTATTTAAGACGGCTAAATCCAGAACGAAAAGACAAAAAGTTTCTCCAAAAGATGATACCTATCTTTGGCATCTAAGATTGGGTCACATCAATTTAGATAGAATTGAAAGATTAGTAAAGAGTGGTCCTCTAAGCAAGTTAGAGTTAGACACTTTACCAGTTTGTGAATCCTGCTTAGAAGGAAAAATGACTAAAAGACCTTTTATTGGAAAAGGATATAGAGCCAATGAACCCTTAGAACTTATACATTCAGACCTATGTGGTCTGATGAATGTTAAAGCTAAAGGAGGGTATGAATACTTCATCTCATTTGTAGATGATTATTCTAGATATGGGTATCTTTTCCTAATGCAATATAAGTCTGAAGCCCTTGAAAAGTTTAAAGAATACAAGACTGAAGTTGAAAAGTTATTAGATAAATGTATCAAAACACTTTGATCAGATCGTAGTGGAGAGTATATGGATTTAAGGTTTCAAGACTATTTGATAGAAAATGGAATAACATCCCAACTCTCAGCTCCTGGAACACCTCAACAAAATGATGTTTCAGAAAGGAGAAACAGAACCCTGTTAGACATGGTTCGATCTATGATGAGCTATGCTCCACTACCAGATTGTTTTTTGGGGATAGGCAATAGAGACTGCGTTATACATACTAAATGTAGTTCAATCCAAAAGTGTCTCTAAGACACCGTTAGAACTGTGGAAGGGTCGTAAAGCCAGTTTACAACACTTCATGATTTGGGGATGTCCAACACATGTACTGAAAACAAATCCAAAAAAATTGGAATCTCATTCTAAAGTACGCCTATTTGTAGGTTATCCCAAAGAGACTAGAGGTGGTTACTTCTACAGTCCCGAAGAGAATAAAGTATTTGTATCGACAAATGCTATTTTTTTAGAAGAAAACCATATGAGAGATCATAAACCTCACAGTAAAATAGTGTTAAACGAATTAATTTCCAATGAAGCTACTAACACATCAATAAGAGTTGTTGATAATTCCATTACATCTGAAAGTCAGATACATCCATGTTAAGAATTGGGAACGCCTCGTCGTAGTGGGAGGGTTTTGAAACAACCTAACCGATACATGGGCTTAACTGAAGCTCAAAATGCCATAACTATTGATGACATCAAGGATCCATTGACTTTTAAAGGAGCAATGAATGATGTTGACAAGGATGAATGGATTAAAGCCATGAATCTCGAAATGGAGTCAATGTACTCAAATTCAGTCTGGGAACTTATAGATCCTCCTGATGGGGTAAAACCTATAGGTTGCAAATGGATCTACAAGAGGAAACGAGGAGTAGATGGAAAGGTATAGACCTTTATAGCAAGACTGGTGGCAAAACGTTATACTCAAAGGGAGGGAGTGGACTAAAGGAGCAATGAATGATGTTGACATGGATGAATGGATTAAAGCCATGAACCTCGAAATGGAGTCGATGTACGCAAAATTCAGTCTGGGAACTTATAGATCCTCCTGATGGGGTAAAACCTATAGGTTGCAAATGGATCTACAAGAGGAAATGAGGAGTAGATGGAAAGGTACAGACCTATAAAGCAAGACTTGTGGCAAAAGGTTATACTCAAAGGGAGGGAGTGGACTATGAGTACACTTTCTCTCCTGTTGCAATGTTGAAGTCTATTCGCATTCTCTTATCTATTGCCACATATTTTGACTATGAGATATGGCAAATGGATGTTAAGACTGCTTTTCTGAATGGCAATCTTGAAGAGAGCATCTACATGAATCAACCAGAGGGGTTTGTAAACCAAGGTCAGGAGCAAAAGGTTTGCAAGCTTAAAAGATCCATTTATGGATTAAAACAAGCATCAAGATCTTGGAATATTAGATTTGACAATGCAATAAAATCATATGGCTTTGAGAAAAATGCTGATGAACCTTGTGTATACAAGAAAATCATTAAGAAAACAGTAGCTTTTCTCATCCTATATGTGGATGATATCCTACTCATTGAGAATGAAGTAGGCTTTCTTACTGACATTAAAAGTTGGTTGGCTAATCAATTCCAAATGAAAGATTTAGTAGAAGTACAGTTTGTTCTAGGAATCCAAATTATAAGGGATCGCAAGAACAAAACGCTAGCCTTGTCTCAGTCATCTTATATTGACAAAATTCTTGTCAAGTATTCGATGCAAAATTCCAAGAAGGGCAATTTACTTTTCAGGCATGGAATTACATTATCTAAGGAACAGTGTCCTAAGACACCTCATGAAGTTGAGGATATGAGACGGATTCCCTATGCCTCAGCTGTAGGCAGTCTGATGTATGCCATGTTGTGTACAAGACCTGATATATGTTATGCAGTAGGGATTGTCAGTAGATATCAGTCAAATCCAGGACATGATCACTGGATTGCAGTCAAAACAATCCTCAAATATCTACGAATAACAAGGAATTATATGCTTGTATATGGAGCTAAGGATTTGATCCTTACATGATACACTGACTCTGATTTCCAAACTTATAAGGATTAAAAGAAATCCTCATCAAGATCAGTGTTCACCCTATGTGGAGGAGCAATAGTATGGAGAAGCATCAAACAAGGATGTGTTGCAGACTCCACCATGGAAGCTGAGTACGTAGTTGCTTGTGAAGCAGCAAAAGAAGCTGTATGGCTAAGAAAGTTCTTAACTGATTTGGAAGTAGTTCCGAGCATGGTTCTCATCACACTTTATTGTGATAATAGTGTTGTTGTGGCAAATTCCAAAGAACCTAGAAGCCACAAATGAGGGAAGCATATAGAAAGAACATATCATCTTATTAGAGAGATTGTGCAAATAGGAGATGTGATTGTCACGAAGATAGCTTTTTCAGACAACTGTGCTGATCTGTTTACGAAGGCTCTCCAAGCAAAGTGTTTAAGGGTCATTTAGAGAGTCTAGGTCTACGAGATATGTTTCACCTTCTCTAGGGCAAGTGGGATAAAATGTTGGGTATATGGTATGCCCTAGATCACATATTGTAAGAATCACTAGCTTTAGTGCAAGTGGGAGATTGTTAGGATTTGTGCCCTAAAGCCCAATTTTTTGTAATTAAACATTTTCTCATTTATTAATAAAATAATTTATTATTTTATATTGTGTATAACATTATCCAATATTGTGTAAAATCCAAGATTATTATTGTAATCTTGAATAGTACGTAGTTGACATACAGGAGGATCGTGTTCAAGTAATAACCTAAAGAGTCTATAGTATATGGATAAGATTGGGTGTCTTATCCTGGTAACACTATTGATACGGCCCACTTTGTAATTGTTACAAATGATTTGATCCAAATCATTCATGTGGAGACATGTGAGTGGGGGTATCCTATACAATGAGTTTGTATAAGACTGGACCACGAAATAGTTAATCTCTCTTTATAAATTCGTTAATTGAGAAGATTAATATTTCACAGGATGATCATATGCGACTCGATCTTAATCCTGAGTGAGTTATGAACTCCTGCCTATGAGGGCTTGTCCTTTGATTTGCATCGGTGAGAGTGGCTTTTGTAGCTGATTCAATATGCCTACCATTTTGGGGACTTGACCAAATAGGGAGCTGGGAACATAATCTCACAAGATGGAATTCACTTATTCCCTTATAGGGTAAGTAGATGTGTAGTTTCCTTAACTGCTGATTTCGAGACTTGAACAATGGGGCCCCACCCTCTTACTGACTCGAGAGGGACTTAGTTTATGGTTGGATCATAAATAAATTGTTCATTAGAGGATCAGTGGTACATAAGGTATAAGATGTAATTATAGGGGTAAAACGAACTTTTGACCTAGCTATAATTACGAACAACTTGTGAAGGATCGACTTGCATGTAATGATTAGATCGATGGACAGAACTTGTTTTACAGTGCATAAGACTGCAACTCTAGGTCTATAGTGGAGTGACCTATAGTTAATGAATGAAAATTAATTTATTAAAGAGTTTAATCAATTAGTTTTATATCATTGGAGCTTATAATCTGTAGGTCCACAAGGTGTCATTGCTAGCTCATATGAATTAATAGAGAGAAAATTTCGTTGAGAGAAAATTTTGAAATGTTCAAATTAAAATTTAATATATGTGATATATTAAATGAGGAAAAATATATTTATTGTATATGATACATTAAATATCAAATTAATGTATTAAGATACATTAAAGAAAATATATTTATTAAATTTGAATTAGATTCAAATAAATAGATGTCGTAGGAGAATTTCGAGAGGTTTGAATTTGATTCAAATCGGTTAGATAAATATAGTTTAATATATTAGATATTAAAATATATTATTTAATTATTTGCCCTAAGTCACTATAAATAGGACCCTAGTGGTGAACCATTATATGATATTCCAAATAAAAGAAAGAGACTCTAGAAAAATTCTCCCCTCATTCTCTCATATTTTCATGAAGGTTCCCACCAACTCTTTTGATATTTTATTCGAGACATAGTAGGGAAAACTTTTGTGGAAGAGACTAAGTATACAAGAAGAACTTCTTTTATTCAATGTATGTTTATGCTTAACCCTAGAATTATTAATTTGTTCTAAATAAACTCAAACCGATTCCTACGCTCCCGTTTGGGTTTAATTAGATTATTCCCTTCAAAGATTACACTAACAACCTTGAATTTTTCATATAATTGATAATATTATATTGCAACTAAAATAATAAAAAAGATTATTAATTATTAAATAAATTATTAATTACGAGGCTTTAGGTCATAAATCCCAACAATTTGGAGTGCCAAACCCAATAGCAAGCGACGAGAGGCTCAAAATGCGAGCCAAAGGAGCAGTCTGTCTAGAGAGTCTCGACACTGCTTTCAGTGTCTCGACATTAAAGGCATGCGCGCAAGTGGAACGCCATCGATTGGTGTAGCGTCTCTACACTGTCCTTAGCGTCTCGACGCTACATCGATAAGAGTATAAATTCATCATTTTCTCTTCGAGGAAGAGGAGGCCTATCTGTGAGAAACAACCATAATCTCGATTCATACTAAACTTGAGGGTTTTTGGGAGCATTTGTGAGCGAAATTGAGCATAATTGAAGATCCAAAGCTCAAAGACCAAGGAGATCATGACGAAAATGCGGGATCAACCACCGTTTGCATATTTCTTCCTCTTTCCTTTAATATTAGTTATTGTGGTGGCTGTAAAGTAGGGACTTAGAGGTTTAATTGAAGGATTTTGAGTTTGTTCCTAATACTTGTGATTTTTGTAATAATTTGATTAATTGCTTAAGTGTTGGATATTTTAGATTAATTGCTTAGTTAATGGATGGTTATTGCTATTTTGGCTTTTGATTTCATTTACGCATTGGTTGTTTAATACATTTCATTTCTATGACAAAGGAATTAATTATTGTGATGATTTAAGTTTAGCCCTCGACTGAGGGAACTAGAATAAGTTCATGAATGCATAACTAGTAATCGATTGGACACGATAGTGATAAGGGCAATTATTAGAGGTCCATAATGAAGAGTCTTAATGTCCTGTATTAATTAGCTAAGGTTATAGACACGTAGGTTAGCTTGTTTGTGCTTGAGATTGGTTGAGACCGACATGAGATTTCATGCCCTTAGAACTTCTAGCCTTATGAATTTACTGTCAATTTAGTTTTAATTGTTTGTTTAATTAAGTAATTGGTCATCTCCCCAAATTTATCCCAAGAGATTGCGTCTTCCATTTATTTTATGCTTTTATTTTCCATTGTTTAGTTTTGCTTTGTTTGCTATGCTTTCAGTGTTTGTTCTCTAAATAAAACTGAAGTGAGAGTATTTGCAGTAATTAAATAAATTAACAATTTCAATCCCTGTGGAGACTATATTCGGTACACTAGTACCACTTTATTGCTTGACCCATACGCTTGCAGAAACGCCAAATTGTGCTCATCACCTTTATTGCAAAAAAAATCATAAGTGTACCCTTGGTTACTCAATCAACCCTGGAAGGAGTATCCATATTTATTTTTCTTTTTCTCTCTCTCTTTTTTTTTCTTGGGTCCTAGTTGTGTAGTACATGATACAATAGTAAAACAAAGTAAAGAAATAGTACATTCAAAACTCACCCCCCAAACATAAACATGTCAATGTCCTCATCGACAAAGAACTAGAAAAACAAAGGGTTGTGCACATATTTGGGTAACTAGTCTTGTTAAGCATTGAAACAAAACTTTCTTAAGTTCCTTAGGTGGTCTAAACTCAAGGGGAATTTGGACATGAATATGTTATGAAGAAAAGTAATTGATAAAGTACATGATGTTGAAGACTCTAAGTTATATATGAAGGGAATAAACATATTAAACCCACAACAAAAGCGTTGGAATTGACTTTGATTTTATTTTAGAATTAAACGAAAAATACAATTTTAGGCTAAGCAAAACATATCTGTGAGATAATATGGAGATATTTCAAGTAGGTCTTTATCTCTTCCACACAGTCTTCCGAGCTATGACTCGAACATAGGAAGGAGTGTGTATTCTAATGCCTCAGCCCAAAGGTCCTATTTATAGAGACCAGGAGAAAATCTGTAGTCTAATGCCTCAGCCCAAAGGTCCTATTTATAGAGACCGGGGGAAAATCTTTGTCATAATTAAATAATATATATTTTAATATCTAATATATTAAAATACATATATTTAATATATTTGAATCTTATTTAAATCTTTTAAATTCTCCTACGATATTTATTTCTTTATTTGAATCTTATTCAAATTTTATAAATATATTTTGTTTAATGTATCTAATATACATTAATTATTTTAATATTTAATGTATCAAACACAATAAATATATTTTATTTTTTTATAATTAATATATCTAATATATTAAATACTAATTCGAACACTTCAAATTAAATATTAATTTCAACATTTCAAAATTTTCTTTCAACTAAATTAATCTTTTAGTATTACAATGAGCTAGCAAGGGGACCTTATGGACCTACAAATTATAAGTTCCAATGATATAAAAATAATTAATTAAACTCTTTAATTAATCAATTTTCCTTCATTAACTTTAGGTCACTCCACTATAGACTAAGAGATCCACTCTTGTGCACCGTAGGACAAGTTGTATTATCATTACATGCAAGTCGATCCTTCATGAGTTGTTTGTAATTACAGCTGGGTCAAAATTCCATTTTACCTATGTAATTACATTTTGTACCTTAAGTACCACTGATCCTCTAATGAAAAATTTATTTATGATCCAAACATAAACTAAGTCCCTCTCGGGCCAGTGAGAGGGTGAGACCCCATTGTTCAAGTCCCGAAATCAGAAGGGAAGTACTCATATACTTACCCTATAAGGGAATGAGTGAATTCCATCTTGTGAGATTATGTTCCCAATTCCCTATTTGGTCAAGTCCCCAAAATGGTAGGCTTATTGAATTGGCAACAAAAGCCACTCTCACCTATGCAAATCAAAGGACAGGCCCTCACATGCAGAAGTTCATAACTCACTCATGATTAAGATCGAGTTACATATGATCATCCTGATGAAATATTAATCTTCTCAATTAACGGATTTATAAAGAGATATTAAATATTTCATGGTCCAGTCTTATACCAACTCATTGTATAAAATACCCCCACTCACATGTCTCCACATTAACGATTTGATTCTAATCATTTGTAACTATTATAAAGTGGGTCGTATCAATAGTTTTACCAAGATAAGGCATTCAACCTTATCCATATACTACAACCCTTTAGGTTATTTCTTGAATATGATCCTCTTGTATATCAACCATATACTGTTTAAGATTACACTAATAACCATGGATTTTTCATATAATGGATAATATTATATTACAAATAAAATAATTAAAATAACTATTAATTATGAGGCTTTAGGGCATAAATCCCAACAATCTTCTACTTGCACTAAAGCCGGCGAGACATGTACCCTAGGGCATACTCTATACCCGTAATGTTTTCCCACTTGCCCTAGGAAAGATGAGACAAGTTTTGAAATCTTAGACATTCTAAGTAACCCTCAAACACTTTAGCCTTGAGAGTCTTTTCATTTAGATCCAAATAATTTCCATTAAAAGCCATCTTGGCCACTACCATAATGCTTTCTTTCTCTCGATATGATTCCCTATACATTGGCGTTTTCTAATTTCCTTAATATTAATCTTTGCACCACTATTATCATAATAAAGATGATAGACTAAATCATATCTGACATACCTTTCAGATCTTCAATGAATTATTTGAGTCATACAAGTCATTTTGTTACTTCAGAAGCAAAACAATTTAACTTTATATACCATAATACACAACCTAGGGTAAAATTGATCTTAATATAGATTTCTTAAATATTTTTAAGAGCCAGTGTATCTTGTAAAGATCAAATCTTTTACTTCGTACACAAAAAATTCTCATTATCCATAGAGAATTTGAGAAAGTTTTTAATTTTCTACTCAATGGTCATACCATTCGTTTAAGTGATATATGCTAACCAACTATATATTAATTGTTAAGTCTCATTTATGCATTAATTGTTTCCTACTTAGAGTAGATAATGAATCATATGCTCTCAACATTTTAGGTTGTCTTAGGATATTCTTCCTTGCATATAAATATCAAATATTTGACAACAAATTTGTCAATATAAAATGTTTGAGACAGAGTTAACATTTTATCCTTAAAATCTTCATTTTGGACATATAAAATATATCAAGTCATTCCAAATCACTCGTTTGAAGTTGGTTACATAGTCAACTTTTTATGTTAGATAGAAATCTTACATCATTCATAACGAGTTAAATATCACGAACATAAAACATGAGAAAAAAATCCACTAAGCAATTAATAATTTTATTGTCTATACAACCTTTATTAATATTTATCCAAAGTCATAGTTTTTGATACTTTTATCAAACCTTATATTCAAAGATCTAATTGTAAAATTAATTTTATAAATGAACCTTTACTATTTCACAAACCTTTTGCTTTTGATCTTTGAAAATAAACTTCTCTGATTGATTTGTGTAGATGCATTATCTATGATTTCTTTTCATAAAAGAATTCTGAACATTAATTTTTCATATCCCATATGCTTACAAACTTCAATAAATAATGCTTATCTAAGTTTACTCGCAGTCTACTTTCTCCTGTTAGGTTTAACCTTTTGCCATTAGTCTCACTTTGAGGGCAATGAGCCTTCAACTTTGTCATCTAACATGACAATTTGGGCTTCAATTTAGTACTTGTAAAGCTTGAGTCATCTCATAACTCTTCCACTACGATGAGGCTTATCTAATTCATGACTAGGAACCATTTAACTTTCAAATGCAATTAAATTGTTAACAAGTTTTGTTAACTATTTAGTGGCTTCACTTGGAATTTATTTATTAACACTATCTCACCTTATTAAAGGTTTGTAGTCTTTTATTTGACATTCCTTATAAAAATGATATTTGTCATACAAATACCTTATTCATTTTAGGACTAGCTAAAAGACCATTATGTACTCCTTAGGGGTAGCCTACACTTAGGCTTATCTTTGAACATATATAAGCTTTTTAGGCTTGTTTCAGCATGTGAGCTTAGAATTCTTGAATGGTGAAGTGTTGTAAACCAGCTTTACTACTTTTCTATAATCTTACAATTTTTTCATAGACACTTTTGGAGGGAATCATGTTGACCATGCAATCTCTATTGCATTTCCTAACTGGAGTTTGATAATAGTGTGTAACTCATTACTGATGTGACCATGTCTAACAAAGTTCTGTTCTCCTCTTCCAGCCACAATTTCACACAATTGTACTTGATATTAAGATAATTGGGATAAAAACCCATTTTCTATGAGTTAATCTTAATACGTAAGGTTCTTGTACTTTCTATTATGATCTGATCATAATATCTTGATAGATTTACTTAATTAATTTTCAACTTTAATCTTAATTTTCTTGAACTTTTCAAAAATTTTAAACTTATGTTGTATTAGGTAAAGATACTTGTACCTTAAATGATCATCAATTAGAGTGATGAAATATTAATGACTTTATTTGGCCTTTACATTCACCAGACTACTTGAGTCAGAATGTGTAAGGCCAAAGTATTCTTTGGCCTTGTAGCCATAGCTAATAAAGGCCCAATGATTATCTTACATGAAATGCAAATCAACCTCAACATGATTATAGAATTACCTCATATTGTAATCGTCCATGGTGATTACTATAATGCATTCCTATGGATTCTTCGTCGTGCTTCCGTACTTGGTATGTTTTTCTATTATTATTAACTTACAAAAGAATACATATCATAATTATTAATGTTTTTGTTACCTTCCCATATGTATTGTTAAATCACCAATCAACCCAAAAAGCTTAAGCTGGTGGGTTATGGTAAATTTAATTATATATCAAGACTTTAACACTCCCCTCACTTGTGGGTTTGAATATTTGTAAGAAAACCACACAAGTGATCAATATTAATTGGTGAGGAAAGGACTTCACAGGGGTTGAACACAAGACCTCTTCCTCTAATACCATGTTAAATCACCAATCAACCCAAAAGCTTAAGCTGATGGATTATGGTAAATTTAATTATATATCAAGACTTTAACATTTATGAGTAGGATTCGATGAAGTTTCTTTGCAAAAATCATGTTGCAGGATTAAAGGAGACTACAATTTCAACCTCATGAAAATGTGTAGACTTTTTAGAGAATTACCTCTTACAAGTCTTTTCATTCTATTCAAGTTGATGTTAATCAACCTTAACTACTAAAGTCATGTATCATCTTTTAGGAGAAAACGATGTCTTTCTATTTTGGATTCTATAATCCTGAATATCTCAGTATTTTGTAGTATAGTATACGTCAACATTTTAACATATATACAAATTATTCTTATTTTTAGCTATATTTTCAAAGAATTTTGAAAATATAAACTTTAAGGGGCTGTTTGGGGCAAGGGTTATAATAACCTGTGTTATAATAACCCGTGGAATACTCTGCACCCCAAACACTGACTATTATAACCTCAGACTAAACAACTTTGCATTTTAAACAATATTATATTATTTCACTGATTATTATAACCCACAGACTATTATAACCCATATTATTATAACTCACTCAGTGCCCCAAACAGCCCCTAATACTTCAAAATAGTTCATACTATATGAACTTTTTAGTAATAAAGTTTTAGAGATTAAATTTCTCTTGTGGTAATAAAACACCACATACAACATTAAATAACAATCATCCTTTAATGACATTTTAATGTCCCCACTACACTAACTAAGATGGGCTTCTCGATGCCAACCTGTAGAAACTATTCTACATGTTAAGTATTTTCCAAGAATTACATATTAAATGTAATAAAGAATAAATCTTGATTATGGATCTTGTATCAACTATCCAGGTAGCGTTATTTATTCTTCACCAAAAATCTAGAAAATCAAATTTACTTTCATCTATTTTTTTCTTCCTATAGAGGTATTTTAAAAATTCCTCTCACTATGTGTAACGCCCGGCTTATTTACAGGCATTAATTTCAAATTATGGAAATTAATTTGGAATGATTTTCATTGGGTAATTTAAATTTTAAGGTTAATTTGCAATTTGGAATGAGAAAAAGGGCAAATTTGGAAAGCAATGATTGGTCAAGGGACATTTTTGGAAATTGGAAAGTTGTTTTAAAAAAAAAAAGAAAAAAAAAAAAAAATCCATCCTTATCCTTATATATATATATATTTTTTATTATTTTTATTATTAATTTTTCTTTTTCTCTTCTTCTCCCCGATACTCTCTCTCTCTCTCTCTCTCTCTCGCGTGAACGCCGGCTGCGCAGAGGCTGAACTGCCACCGTCCGCCTCTCGCTTCAGATCGATCGCCGACCGCCATCGCAGTTGGTCGCCGCCTCAACCACGCGCCGTCCAACCTCGCAACGACCGCCGGAGCTCGTCCTTCACCGCCGGCTTCTTCCCCTTCGTTTTGCTGCAACCCACGATGACCGGCCGGATCTGAAGCTCCCTCGGGCACGGAGTGGAGCTCAACTCAAGCCTCGCCGGTGTTGCAGCTTCTGTCTCGCCGGGGTTCGTTTATTTCAGGAAATCGTCGGTTTGCGAGTAGATCCGACCGGAAAGGGGCTGGATCTGTCTAAATCCAAAGACAACGCGCCGATCGGAAGTTCCACGCGCCGGCCACGCGCGCCCACGTGCCGCCGTCCGCCGCCCCACGCGCCGCCGCTCGCCGGAGTTGGGTAAAAATTGCCATTTGGTCCGTTTCGTCGAGTTATTAATGTTAGAATGTGTTTTAGCGTAATTCGGATGGTTTAAGACACGTTTAGGAAACTTTTTTAGGTGATTTGTCGAGGACCTTGGATTGTACTTGGAGTGGGGACTCGAGAAGCTCATTACTAGTGAAGAAAGGGTATTTTAGTAAGTAAAGATTTAAGGTAAGGGATCTCACAACGAAAGAAGTTTTCGAAACCTAGAGCTAGCCCTATATTTACTTTGAAGTTTATGTTTCCGTGTTAAGTATTTAAGAAAGAAAGTGTTTTACATGTATATTCCTTTTACACTAGTTCCATAAGTTCTATTTGAGTTTTCATGTTAAAAAAAAAAAAGAATGGAAATGATATGTATGTCTTTGAAATGCGATTGCCTTGACTTATGCATTCATGAGTATGATCTAAAACGAGTGGGACCTCATGCATGTGTTGTGTGCTCATGAAAAGATTTATGTAAGGCCGTGACGATAATTCTCCCAAAAGTTTTATGTGGGTTATGAGGGAACCCGAGTCTTCGGACTCTCTATGCTCCCGGGGTTCGAGAGTGCTCCACGATGGTAGCCTTCGGGCTGAGTCTTCGGACTCCACGATGGTAGCCTTCGGGCTGAGTCTTCGGACTCCACGATGGTAGCCTTCGGGCTGAGTCTTCGGACTCCACGATGTATGTTAGCTTTCGAGCTCAACTCTCAGAGTTAGGGGAGGACTCTATTCGATGGAAAAATTATGTCTTCGGACTATTCACGAGGCCCTCGGGAGAATTTAATCGTTCACGAGAGCCGCGAGGAAAAGTACATGGTTTATAAAACGAATTTTAGGTCCCCTACTAAAGCGATGGTTTACGATGGTTTTATGATTTAAAATGACATGTTGCATGCGAGTGAAACTCTTATTTTGAAACTATGAGTTACTTACTGAGTATTATTCGTTAATACTCACCCTTTTCCTTTTAAAAAAATGTTTTCAGGAAAGGCTAAGATCGGCCCTAGCGCGTGACCGGAGATCAGCTACTCGAGTCATGGGAGCCGAGCGATCGCTATTCCGCTTCTTTTATGTTTCTGGATGTACATAGAACTCATGTCGAGTTTTTAAATGTTTAGGAGGATGTTTCAAAGTCTTTTAACCTTTCTTTGTAAATCGTGCACGTGTATTTGGCTTTCTGCTGTTTGAACCCTAGCATCATATTGAGAAGTTTGTTGGATGCTAGGAGGTTGTTTGAAAATCTTAGAAGTGTGTTTTTCTATGTCTTATCAGGTAAGGGTCAAACTTTTGGTTTTCGCGTAGTTACGCCGTTATGCTGCCGAAATTTTCGGTAATATAACGACGTGACTTAGTAATGACTCTTAGATAGCGTGTTGAGCCTATAGGGTCGTTACAATATGACTGTCCTAGCTAATTTAGGAACTATTTCCTTTTATATATCTTCAATCATTGGTTTCTTTTCTTAGATTTTTGTAATACTTAATCTCGAGATCATTTAGACAAATTTCTAAATTTAGCTTTTGTTGAAATCTCGAGATCATTTAGACAAATTTCTAAATTTAGCTTTTGTTGACTTCAACATCTCATATGTTGTCATTTTATTTATCTTCTAAGCTTGACATCTTACATGTCAACTAGGACATACGTACAAGCTATCTCGTTTACTTTTGATTCATTAATCATGTGCTTCACAAACAATTCGAATAGCATTAGCAACAGGTTTTTGAGAACATTTCTCAATAAAGACAAATTCAAAATTTTACACTGCCATTATAGTGTTAATGTTACTTTTCCAAGTAATAAAATCTCTCAATTTTGACTTTTCAGTAATAAAATTAAAAATTATGAGAGAAACTGAGATAATATTGAAACATATAAAATATATAATTTAACATCATGCAAACAATTATCCATTCAATTTTAACATAGAAACCAAACAATTTGACAAATGAACCGGATAAATCATTTCTAATGCTATGGTACTTTAGTGAGCTAGAACAAGTGCCGTCGTACGGTAGGTCAAGTATTATACCAGAATAACTCTTATTCCTATAATATTTAGTTACCATTAGTTTAGTCAAGATCATTATTAACAACCTTAATAAGCCATCTGTAAGTGTGATCCATCATTTTAGATCCCGTAGTTTTTTCTAAACAAGTGTCGTCATAGGGTAGGTCAAATATTGGAAACAAAACTACAATCCTATCCTTCTCAGGAGTTTACCTTGATATTGACCCATGCAAAGACCTTCCGTAGGGGGATGGTCCAAAAGCCGCCACGAAGCCCCGCATGAATCTCACGATATGCACCAATGATGGAGACCGTAGGATATGTTGACACATTTCCTTCTCCCACTTACTATTTTGAAATAAGGTTTTCTCTTAAACAAATTAGGCTAATCTCATATATCTAAGTTCCTCAATCTAACCTTAATATTGGTTAGATTGATTTTAATGTGAATTAACAAGTTTATTAAACTATATATATATATATATATATATATATATATATATATATATATATATATATATATAAACTAATCACACTGTGAGTTTATTTAATGAAATTAAATAAAATTTGACTAATTCAATTCTCAGGTCAGTTTCTAGTTAGAGGTGTTCCCTTTCAGTCAGCTTAATTATCACAGTCTAGACAGAACCTTCCATAGACAAAGTTCTCTTATAGTCAATTTTTATTTCAAAATTATTAATCTTTAATTAACTATTAATTACTAGATTAATGAACCTAAGTGAATTTGACCAATGTTTTTAATCCTATTAAAAACTAATTAACTTCATGGATAATCTTGTAATTCTGCCATTTTATACCCTTTAAAACTTAAAGAAAAGATTATCCTAAATTCTAATCTTATTAGAAACAAATAGAGATAAATTAAATTCAAATTTTAAACTATTTAAAGCATGAATTAGAAATATCTTTATTTTAAGAAGACCTTAATCCTATTAGGAAAGATAATTGTATTCCAATTAAGAAAACAAATATCCTAATTCAATTTTCTAATCAATTTCCAAATATAACAGTTATATCAAATATATGGAAAATATAAACTGTTTAGGAAAGCATCTCAATTCTATTAAGAAACAACCTAATCAAAATTTCAAATATAATAATTATATTCAAAATTAATTAAGATGCATGATCATGTTTAAACTATGGTGGGATTTTAATCTAAATGACATACTTTATGCAACGATCAAATAATTGAAAACATACATCACATGCATAATTAAATTAAAACCAAGCAAAATTGACCAGCATATTTGGCTCCTAAGAAATTGAAAACTATTAAATTACAAAATTCAAATCCAAAACATCTTTCAATAACTTTTTTCTTTCTTGAAGCATCTAAATTTAGTTTTCAATAAACCTAAAATTACAGTTGTCGTCAATAGAGAAATCTTCTTGCACACACGCCGTATGTTGAAGGAATCATCAATTAAAAGTCATCCTCACCGCCGGCAAGCAACATATATGTGAATAAGATTGTTGCAACAATGTGAGAGTAGGAACACGACTGCATGTTCCTTGAAGAAGTTTTCAATCTCTTTGGGTGGAAGAAGCAGCAAGGTCCACAATATGGGCCAAAGTGAAACTTTTATCAAAGCCCAGACAACACCTTTCTTTGAAGTATTTCCATACTTAAATCTTTTGAAAAATCATGTACTTTCAGCCATACAAGTTTATGTAACTTAATCAATCAACATACTTTCATAAAAGCAGCAATATTAAAGAAAACAAATTTTACACTACAGCACTTTGTACTCCATTCTCAAGTCCAGCGCCACGGGCAAGCTTCAACTTTGGTTCATTGTAACTTTCAGATAATAATACAAAAACCTTTAACTCTTATGGTTTTACAAATCATCTACTCAAAAGCAATATAAACCCCACATAAATATACCTATACAGTCAATTTGCAAAACCACATACATCACATATACGAAAAATTAAACTACCATCCATGTAAATTTTAATTCTAAATAAAAATCAAAGACCGCTCGGATACCAATTGAAGGGAATAATGGAATTAAACCCACAATGGAAATGTTGGAATCGACTTTAATTTTATTCTAGAATTAAATGAAAAATATAGGCTAAGCAAAACATACCTGCGAGATAATATGGAGATATTACAGGTCGGTCTTTATCTCTTCCACAAAGTCTTCCTTGCTATGATTCGAACACAGGATCAAAGCTTGTGGGAGCCTTTTGAAAAAAAATCCACAAGGGATTGGAGAGGAAAAAGTCTAGAGAGAATTTCCTAACTCTCTAAGGAGGAGTTTTTTGTTATAATTGCTCAACCCAAATGTCATATTTATACACACTAGAGACAGATTTTTTCCATAATTAAATAATATATATTTTAATATCTAATGTATTAAAATACATATATCTAATCTGTTTAAATCTTATTCAAATCTTTTAAATTCTCCTACGATTTTTATTTCTTTATTTGATTCTTATTCAAATTTTATAAATATAGTTTCTTTAATGTATCTAATACATTAATTATTTTAATATTTAATGTATCAAATTCAATAAATATACTTTCCTCTTTTATATTTAATATATCCAATATATTAAATATTAACTTGAACAATTCAAATTAAATATTAATTTAAACATTTTAAATTTTTATTTCAACTAAATTGATCCTTTAACACTACAATGAGCTAGCAAGGGGACCTTATGAACCTACAAATTATAAACTCCAATGATACAAAACTAATTAATTAAACTCTTTAATTAATCAAATTTCCTTTATTAACTTTAGGTCACTCCACTATAGACCTAGAGTTTCACTCTTATGCACTAACAAGTTGTGTCGATGGATATACATGCAAGTCGTTCCTTCACGAGTTGTTTGTAATTACGGTTGGATCAAAAGTCTGTTCTACCCTATAATTACACCTTGCACCTTAAGTACCACTGATCCTCTAATGAACAATTTGTTTATGATCCAACCATAAACTAAGTCCCTCTCGGGCTAGTGAGAGGGGATGCCCCATTGTTGAAGTCCCCAAATCACCACTTAAGGGAACTATTCATCTACTTACCCTATATGGGAAGTAGTGAATTCCATCTTGTGAGATTATGTTCCTTGCTCCCTATTTGGTCAAGTCCCCAAAATGGTAGGCATATTGAATCAGCTACAAAAGCTACTCTCACCCATGCATATCAAAGGACAAGCCCTCACAGGCAGGAGTTCATAACTCACTCAGGATTAAGATCGATTCACATTTGATCATCCTGATGAAATATTAATCTTCTCAATTAATGGATTTATAAATAGAGATTAAATATTTCGTGGTCCAGTCTTATACAAACTCATTGTATAAGATACCCCCACTCACATGTCTCCACATGAACGATTTGATTCAAATCATTTGTAACTATTATAAAGTGGGCCCTATTAATAGTGTTACCAAGATAAGGCAGCCAACCTTATCCATATACTACGACCCTTTAGGTTATTTCTTGAACATGATCCTCCTGTTTGTCAACCATATACTATTCAAGATTACACTAATAACCTTGGATTTTTCATATAATGGATAATATTATATTGCAGATAAAAGAATCAAAATTATTTTTAATTATTAAATAAATTATTAATTATGAGGCTTTATGGCATAAATCCTAACAATATTAAAGCACTTGATAGTGGAGAGAGCTCTAGTCATCATCATTAAGGGCTTTTTTATCATCACATCTAAGGAAAACAATTTGAAAACTTGTTGAGAACAAGATTTTTGTCATACTTGTGCAAGTTGTAAAAGAGATCAAATTTTTGTCAGAAAGTGTTCACAACAAAATGAAACAACACAACAACATGCTAGAAAAGAAAATACTTCAATGATATGAAAACAAGTAAACCTGTATTAGAAAGCGTGTAAATGCTAAACTAAGAAAAAGCGAGTAAAAATTGATTGGTTCAAGGGAAAGAAAATACTCCCTTAATCAGCTGATGATTTGTCTTCTTGCACTTGATGTTCTTCATCTATGAGAATAGTGGAAAAGTTGAGAAATGCTGGAGCTTTGCCCTTTGTGAATTCTAAGAGGGTCTTTTGGATTGTTGCATACCTCTCCCAAGCATAGGCCAAGTAAGCCTTGCTTTGCTCCTGCAATTTTTGCAGTACAACCCTCAATTCAGCAAAAGGAAGGATTGGAGGAGGTGCAGCATCATCTTGCGGTGCAGATGCGGCAACATTGTGTATAGCCGGTGTGGCTTGCTACTTATTCTTCGACGAGGTCAGCTTTTGCTCGTGCAGGGCAATCAACCTATTGATCGAAGCCACATCTATGCAGGCCCTGCACTTATCAATCTCCTTATCTTCTCGTGGGAGCACCCCCGCCCTTCTGCAGAGTTTAGTAATTAAGGTGGGGAAGAAGAGGCATCCGACTTTCCTTCGAGCGCATTGATGTAAAGTAAACCACTATATGCAATTTATGCAAGTTAGGGGAGGAAAATGGTAGATAGCGAGATGAAATGAGGTACAGTGAATGAATAATGGCTCCTTCTAACTTTTTGTCACTCAGCGCGCTGGCACAAGCATACACCAGACGCGCTCATAAGCACTACCTGGAGCATTTCAGGGTTGAGATCCACAAGGAAGGTAAATGAGACTAAAATTGCACAGATAAGCCTAGTAACGTGTTCACGACAAGAAGTAAGATAACTGGTTATGGGAACTCTACGTGGGGTTGAGGTGCATGAACATAAAATTGTAAGAAAGTGAGGATGCGCTAAAGATGGTAGATGATAACATGCACTTATGCTATCTTATTTCCTGTTATTTTAGCTAGTTTTGCTATGCTTTTGGGTGCTTTGATGCCTATTTTTGTATAAAATGCAGAAACCAAGCTAAAAGAGCAAAGTTGAAGTGTTCAAGGGTATTTTGGACATTATGGAGCTATTTCAGGCCATTTTAGAGAGCCAAGAAGAGAAGAGATGATGCACTAGCAATTGGGGCTGAGAGGATGGCGTTGCAACCCTAAAATTGGCTTTGCAATGCTCAAAGACATTGTGTAAACCTGAGAGCTAGCGTCGCAACTCTAGAATCACACAAAGAATTGAAGTTCCGTCTGTAGCGTTGCAACACTACCCCTGCGTTGAAGGAAAAACGACTACGTTTTAGGACAGCGTTGCAATGTTATTCCTAGAGTTGCAACGCTGTCGCGACAGAGGGTATTTATACATCGCTTCTTCTTCACCAAAGGAAGAGGCCAATTCGAGAGTTTTAGCCATAATCTCGATTCCATACTATATTTGAGGATATTTGCGAGGATTTGTGAGTGTTTTGGAGCGAAATTGAAGACTTTGGAGCTCGGGTTCAAGATTGATCACCTCAGGAACACGGGATCGTCCTTCGTTTGCACTTTCTTTCCCTTTTCTTTTCAATTATAGTTACTTTAGTGGCTGTAATTAGGGATTTCTAAGTTGTATTTGATGAACATGTTTAGTTAATTCCTAAATTTCTATGGGTTGTTGTAATTCTTGGATCATTGCACTTAATTTTACTTAATTTAGTTTGTGATTGTGGTTTAATTAGTGTTTATGTTCATTTATGCATTGGTTTCTTAATGCCTTTAACAAAGCAAGATTAGGGATTAAATAATCGTTAGTTTAATTGAGCTCAACAGAGTAGATTAAACTTAGAAAAATAATGTATGACAATTAAAATTCTTCCTAAGTGACATAGGAACAATCGAAATGAATTGAGGTTTAAAATGAAGGTTTGTTAATGCTGGGTGAGGATTAATTAATGAGATGAACACGAGATTTAATTAATTACACTCAAGATTTGGAGGAGACCAACAGGAGATTCCATAATTTTAGGCTTCTAGACTTATGAATCGAACACTTGGTTATGACTAATTGCTAGCTTAATTAAGTAAATTAAGGTCCAAGAATGCAATCAACACCTATAGAATTACCTTTCAATTTGTGTCTCCCATTTATTTTGCTTTCTAGGTTTATAGTTTATTTTCCTATCTGCTTGTGATTTCTGTTCTCTGAATAAAGTAAAGTGAGATTATTCGCAATACTTAATTGAATTAAAAACCAATCCCAGTGGATACTATACTCGGTAAGAATACCGTTTTATTATTACTTCGATCGCGTGCGTTTGCGTGCTTTACACCCCAATCAGTAGACTACGAGAAAGTATACTAAACAATGCAAATAGAGAGGTGCTTTAAATAATTAAAAATGACAAGACCTGATCGAAGCAACCTAGTGCTTACGTAGTTTCCATGCACATGCATGAATAGATGATGAAGCTACATGAACCTAGGCAAGGGAACCTACAAATGTCTCTCTTCCGGTATCACATCCCTACTTTAACTTAGGTTGGATTTTTCCGTGCCTTTGTTAAACAATATTTCATCGCCCTTTTTTAGCCTACACGTGGTTGAGTTATTCCTAAAATAACCTAGTAAACAACATTCACTCTTGCTCTTCTTAGAATAGGATGGCCAATAGGACCTAAGCAATTAAAATAAGCTCTCTTAAGAAAAAGGTTCATAGATAAACTTCATCAATTAAACAATTAGTACATGAGAAACTTGTCAACAAAATGGCCATAGACCAAGTCTTGATAGACACTTTAGCTCATAATGAAGATAAATGACATGAGTACAATGGTAGAAAACATAAAGCAAATGAGAATGAAATTAATAAAATGCAGGTTGGAGCGTTGACGCGGTGAGGTGTCTTCTTCCTTGATGTCCTTTGTGGGGGTTGTCACTCCTAATTGCCGAACAACTTCAAAAAAACGTCTCTTCGGTCTTTTTCTTCTCTCAGCAACTTATCTGTCTTGTTTTTATTCTTCTCTCCCCTTTTCTTTTTCAAAATGGACAAGGACTGCTATTTATATGGAAGAGAAGCTAGGCTGATACGTGGGACTAGTTAGGTTAAAATACTTTTGCGAACTGCAGGCGAATGCGCGCAGGTTAGTACTCCCCCACTGACATTCTTCTTTTCTACCAGCTACGCGCCTGAACCTAGTACGAATGCATTGCTCTACTACCCGTTCTCTGACAACTCTAGGCAGACAGCTCTCGATCCCATTTTCTATCGCTTTCAAACTCGGCACCTCAAACAATCCATCATTTCAACGCGGCGCCTTGATTTGACTGCATCAACTTTAGCCTTGCTTGCATACATGGTACTAGAAAAGAGATAAGCACATCATTTTATACATAAATGAATGCTCATGGAATGCGTTGAAGATATGCACGCACAAAATGGGATGTCTTTCTATTCAACTATTTTCTACATAATTTTTACCTTCTTTTTGTACTTTCTTAGCGCGCTGGGACATACGATGGCCAATTTCGATTGCCTAAATAACTTGTATTCACAAGTTATCACACATGCCACGAGCTCTTCCTTCAAGATCCTACCAATGTTGAGCTCTAAACCCTTGTAGATGTGTACAACAACATAAGTTTCCATTGTGAGATGGTGAAGTCAGGTTTTGTTGGAAAGAGCCTGTTCTTGATAAAATAGAGCCAAATGTAAGGCCTTATCTTGATATCCGTTGGCACAAGGGTCCCCACACCTGTCAAGGATACTTTTTACATCGTTCCTGTATGTGCTACGATCTCTAAAACTTCCTATAGCTGCTCTTCAGTAGCATTCTCCATCGCCTCATTACCTGCAAGGTACATGAGAGAAGAAAGCATGTAAATGAGGTTAATGTCCCACGCTGAATAACTCACCTTCTTCCATCTGAAGGTCAGCTCGTTCTACTCCTTATCTCGTATGTGAGCATGGAATTCTCAAATCAAAGGAACAACTGCTCTCTTTGGTCTTGCGCACAGTCGCTCCCATCTAAACCTGTCAATCACATCAAGAATGTATTCTAGGATGGGGCCTGTTTTATTGGAGAATCTCTTTTGACAGCTAAGTGCTCGATCCTCTATGATTGTCTTTCTGGCATCGATGTCTAGGGGGACCTCTATCTCTACTCGAGGACTCTGAGCAGTTGCATCTTGAGTCCTTGGCCTAGGAGTGGCACTTAACCTCCTCACTTTCTTCTTCTTCTCTGCTTCTTCCTTTCTTCTTCTATTTCTAGAGGGTCTTGGCAGTTGACTCTTTGAGATTTCTTGAAAATTATCATCGAAGAGTGGGGGATTATCCTTCTAAACTTTCCCATGTTCTTCATTTTCTTTTTCCAACTCGTGGCTCAATTAAGGAGTAAATCCCTAAGTTCATACTCGAACATGTCTGCAAAATCTTCTTCTTGATTTACATGTTCTTCAATATGCAACTGAGATCCGATCACATTGGCATAATATGGCCTTACAGTTGTTGTTGATTGTGGTGGTGGTGTTTGATCAGAATGCACCCTACATACGAGCGCATTTCTCTCTTCTTCTATTTCTTCTACAAAATTCTCCTCTTGTTGCATTGTTGTTGCAAGTCTGGCTGCATGCTTTTCTTCTTCTTCTTTTCTCAGCTTTCTCTTGGAACTTAGCAACCCATTCCTTTACCTCGGCCCTTGCTTCTGCAATCATTTATTCCCACTCAGATGTAGGAATACTTGTCTGAACCTGTTCATCAACTGGCTGAACTTCAGTGTCTTCTTTTGGCCTTAGTAGTGCCCATCTTGATACTCTCTTATGCTTAGAGAGCATTTTGATCCATGGCTTGTGTGGAGAAGGGATGTTGGAAGGTCCCTACAAATTTGGCAAAGGGTTGGAAAATGGTGTGCCACTAGGTCCAGGCAATTGTGCCGAGCTTTCGGTCGCATTTTGCTCCCTTTCATCATACATATCTATGTTAGGGATTGGGGCAAATTGCAGTGAGCTTGCAGGCACAACTTTCATTTTTGCGATTCCTTCAATAGTTGGAATCACCTACTTCACCAATTTCTTCATCTTCGTGTAGACAGCAGTGGTTGGCTTCGAGTTCTTCATACCTGCATTAGAAACATCAATCTTTGGTTGGGACTCTTGTTATTTAACTTTCTTACGAACAAGTGGCGTTAATTCTTCTTCTTCCTCTTTTGAAGCAAGCCCTAATCCTTTAATGGCTTCACGACTGATTGTCGCTATTTTCCTCAAGTCTTCTTCCCATTCCTTTGAATGCTTTGAAAGAGTTGAAGCTGAAGGTAAGGATGTCGAGGCTTGGCTTGTCCTTCATTCCTTGCTTGTGGGTTGTGGTTGATTTGCAAACTACACAGGTCTAAATATAGAACTAATTTAGTGCTATCATTACCCATATCCTCTATTCTGCACATATTGGCACTGCTCGACATACTATTCATTTGCACTCTTCGAATTCAACGCTGAAAGTGAGGCGACCAACTGATTGGCTCCTGCAGTAGACAATTTATTCAAAGCATTAGTTAAGGATGCCATTTGAACTTTAAGTGCACTCACCTCATCTATCTTGTAGATGCTCACAGCGAATCTAGAAGATGATGAATGGTTTGATGGCCATTGATAACTCGTCGCGGCCATTTCCTCCAATAGAGCATGTGCCTCCTTTACCGTCTTTGCCAGAAAGCTCCCTCCTACACTAGGATAAAAAATGTTCTTAGTACTAACAAATAAACCATTATAAAATGTTGTACCTACAACCAATCCGGATAGTTGTGCTAAGGGCACTTCCTCAACATCTCCTTACATCTTTCCCAACTCTTATACAATTGTTCTCCATCGAGCTGGCGAATGTGCTAGCTGCGTCGTCTTGGCTGGGAGAAAGGACTAAGTCAGAAAGGCCTAAGATAACTCGTCCCATGAAGACATGCTACTCTGCTTCACGGATTCAAGCCAGTCCTTAGCTTTGACTTGCAACTAAAAAGGAAAAAGCCTCAGTCTAATCGCATCAGTAGAGATCCCATTTAACTTTACCGTGCCACAGACTTCAAGGAAAGATCTAAGATGTAAATGTGGGTCTTCAGAAGGATGCCCTTGAATGAGTTATCCCATGCCATTTTGATCAACCCTGTCTTTAGTTCAAAACTACTCGCCTGGATAGGCACATGCACAATCCTTGAATGATTGATCAGGTAAACTTTTGGTGAAGAAAAGTAAATAAATACATTCAACCCCAGTGCAAGTGCACACTGTCGATGCAAGTAATAAAACAGAAGTATTCATGAGTATCGATTCCACATGGAATGGTCTAACAAAAATATTGTAACAACAACAATGAAAGTGGAATTGCAACTTGGAAACTAAAAAATGTAAAAATAGATTTTAGTTTGGTGTGAAATAGCAATGTAAATAAAAGTCAAACTGAAAAAAACAGATTGCGAAAACAGATTGCATAATCGAAATTGCAAAATCAAAATTGCAAGAAATGTAAAATAGAAATACAGATGCAAGGAAAATTACTCAATGAGGGAAAATCGAGCTCAAGTATGTCATTGCCCTAAGTTGTAAATTACAAATCCAAAATATCAAATCCAACCTACTTTACACACAATTGTAAACCAAAATTGCTACTCTTATTCACCTTGAAATTAGGTTTTAGGAGACTGAGTGACATATATGTCTATAGTCTCTCTATCTTAGATCATTTGGCTCAATAATTTTATGAGTTTTGGAGTCTTTAATCCCTATGTCTAGGGTAAAGAATTGGCTTATGTCTAAGCTCTTGTCTCCATTGGTCGAAGTACACGCAAGCGCACCGATCGAAGTAATAATAAAATTGTATTCCTACCGAGTATCGTATCCACTGGGATTGGTTTTTAATTCAATTAAGTACTGCGAATAACCTCACTTTATTTTATTTAGAGAACAGAATGCAAGAGGAAAACATAGAAATAAACTCTAATCCTATAGAGCAAGATAAATGGGAGACACAAATCAATAGGTAATTCTATGGGTGTTGATTGCATTATTGGATCTTAATTTACTTAATTAAGCTAGCAATTAGGCATAACCAAGTGTTCGATTCATAAGTCTATAAGCCTAAAATTATGGAATCTCTTGTCGGTCTCCTCCAAACCTCGGGTGTAATTAGTTTAAAATCTTGTTCGTCTCATTAATTAATCCTCACCAAGCATTAACGAACCTTCATTTTAAACCTCAATTAATTTTCGTTGTTCCTATGTCACTTAGGTGGAATTTTATTGTCATGCATTGTTTTTCTAAGTTTAACCTACTCTGTTGAGCTCAATTAAAATAACGATCATTTAACCCCTATTCCTTACTTTATTAAAGGCATTAAGAACTCAATGCATAAATGAACATAAACACTAATTAAACCACAAACGCAAACTAAATTAAGTAAAATGAAGTGCAATGGTCCAAGACTTACAATAACCCATAGAAATTTAGGGATTAACTAAACATGTTCATCAAATACAACCAAAATTTCCTAATTACAACCTAATCTAAATACTGAAAATAAAAGAAAGATGGAAGCAAATGGTTAGATAAATGATGATCTCGCGTTCCTGAGGCAATGTGCCACGAACTCGAGCTCCAAAATCTTCAACTCAACTACAAAATTCTACCAAAATCCACCCAAGACGCTCTGGAATCGAGATTAGGGTATTTGCTATCGAATTGGCCTCCCTTTGGATGAAGAATAAGAAATGAATAAGAACCCTCTATCGAGACAGCGTTGCAACTCTGTGGATAGAGTTGCAACGCTGTCCAAAATTGCAGCGCTTTATCTTCAGCGCAAGGGTAGCGTTGCAACGCTACAAATGGAACAACAATTCTCCGAGTGTTTCTAGCATTGCAACGCCATAAGGTGGCGTTGCAATGCTAGCTCTTAGGTCCTAATGCCAAATTATGGCATTGTAATGTCAATTCAAGTGTTGTAACGTCAATTCAAGCGTTGCAACGCCGTCCCCTCGACCTCAAATGCCAAATTATTCAACTCTTCTCTCCTTGGGTCTCCAAAATGGCCCGAAATAGCTCCATAATATCCAAAATACCCTCGAACACCCCGATTTTGCTCCTTAAGCTTGGTTTCTGTGAATAGGCATTAAAGCACACAAAATCATAGCAAAACTAACTAAGATAATAGGAAATAAGATAGCATAATTGCATGCTATCATCCATCAATTGTGTGAAATCCGCTTATCACTAACTCAGTCGGTATTAGATTTAAGCCTAAGTTGCTACCCAAGTTGATCAATCTAGAATCTCAACGACATTTTATTCAACACAAGTGAACAATTGAAATGTAGGCTCAGTTTTCATTGTACTTTTGGCTAGATTTACTTCTTAGGGAATTCACATCTTTGAACTGAAAGAGTTAATATCACAAAAGAGGAAGCAATTTTGGATCTTAAGCACTCTAATTACATCAATTTAATCAAACAAACAACATGCTCACAAACCGGAAAAACAGAATATACGAAAACTTACTTTTGAAACTCAAATTCTCCAAACCCATTGCAAATTTCTAAGCACGAACACTTCGTGGACAACCTCTAGTGTCTTCCCTACTATCCTCAGGCCTTGGAACGGATTGTGGGATCCTAGTTTGAGAGAATTTTTAGAGAGAGATGGCAAAGGTCTGTGTAAAAAAACTGTAGCAATTTTTATTAAAATCTACCAATCCCTTGTGTTTCATTGCTAATTAAAGCCATTAACAAGCTTCATCAAGCTTGCTAAACATGACAACACATAAGCAAGGAGGTTGGTCATCAAAGAGGTGTCCAATTTTGGTGAATTTTGAGTTTGAGAAAGGTTAGTCATCAAACTACCAAAAATTTCAACATTATCCATTTTGAAAATAAATTTTGTAATTTAAAATTAATTCTAAATTAATTTTAAATAAAATTGATTACTTAATTAATTAATTAAACAATTTAATTAATTATTTAATTTAATATCAAATATTAATTAAATAACCGGATCAAATCCCGATCTCAAAACCGACCTCTCGAACTTGAATCCCTATTCATATATTAGACCGAACCCATATTTAAATCATTTTAAATATGTTCATCTCTCTTCCTCGTAGTTTAATTCATAATTAAACTATGATACGTTAAATATATCGCATATAATTAACGTTTACTCCCAAAAAATCGAATTCGAACAATTCAATTTTTTTTCTCTCATACTGTTACAAGGCTTAGTCCAAGCTAGCAAGGGAGACCTAATGGACCTACAGATCATGAGCTCCAACAATACGAGACTAACCGGCCAAATTCTTTAGCCAAGCTAATCAACATTCGTTAACTGTCGGGACACTCCACTAAAGCCCAACGGCTACACTCTCCTCATTATAGATATATTTCTATCCACTTGATATAACCATGATTAGTAAGTCGACTCTTCACATGTTTTTCGTAATTACAGCTGGGTTTAATAAATTGTTTTACCCCTATAATTACTTCTTGTTCCTCAAGTCCCACTGATCCTCTAATGAACAATTGGTTTGTGGTCCAACCAGCAAACCGAATCCCTCTCGGGCCAATGAGAGGGTGGGGCCCCTTGTTTAAGACCCGGAGTCAGCACTTAAGGGAATAACCTCTCTACTAAACCCTAAAGCTGGTAGGAGTGAATTCCTTCTTGCATGACTATGTCCCCAGCTATCTACCCGGTCTTATCCCCAAAATGGGAGGCTTATTGAGTCGGCAATCTCGGGCCACTCTCACCCATGCAAATTAAAGGATAATCTCGAATAATTTGGAGTTCATAGCGTGCTCAGGATTAAGATCGAGTTACCTAGGTAATCAAATGAAATAGTCAGTTATGACAGTAAACGGAATTAAAAAGTCTAAGTGCTATTTCGTGGTCCGGTCTTATGAAAACTCATTGCATAGGACGCCCCCACTCACATGTCTCCACATGAACGATTTAGGATCATATCGTTTGTATTATACAAAGTGGGTCGCGTCAATAGTGTCCCCAAGATAAGGTATCCAACCCTATCCCTATACTATAGACCATTCTGGCTATTACTTAAACTTGATCTAGATTCATGTCTCCACATGAAGTTCAAGTATACATACTATAGCCAAGGATGCTTAATTTATTGGATTTGGGTTAAAAGGACGCAATTCATTTTATTCAATAACACCTTTTACTGAATAAACCTCAATAACATCTTTATTGCAAAATAGAATATACATTCAGTTTACAAACCACGAGTTTTAGGACATAAAACCCAACAAACTCCCACGTGGACTAAAATGTCAGTGGAGTCAAATATGCTGAGTGAGAAAACTTGAGTATCACACATACCCATGGCTTTTCTCCCACTGCCCTACTGTACAGCCCGTAGTCCTAGACTCACTAGATGCCCCTCAAACACTTTAGCCATGAGGGACTTTGTAAAAGGATCAACAATGTTGTGTTCCGAAGCGATCTGTGTGACAATCACGTCTCCTCGTTGCACAATCTCCCTGATAAGATGATATTTGCGCTCTATGTGCTTTCTGCGCTTATGGCTTCTAGGTTCTTTGGCTTTTGCCACTGCACCACTATTATCACAATAAAGGGTGATGGGCAAATGCATATTTGGAACGACTTCCAAATCTGTTAAGAACTTCCTAAGCCATACAGCCTCTTTTGTTGCTTCGCAAGCTACGACATACTCATCCTCCATGGTGGAATCAGCAATACAACCTTGCTTTATACTTCTCCAGACTATTGCTCCTCCATTAAGAGCAACATTGATCCCGATGTGGATTTCCTCGAATCCTTATCAGTTTGAAAATCAGAGTCAGTGTATCCTTTAAGGATCAAATCCTTTGAGCCATACACAAGCATATAGTCCCTCGTTCTACTAAGATACTTGAGGATATTTTTAACGGTAGTCCAATGATCATATCCCGGATTGGACTGATACCTGCTGACAATTACCACTGCATAGCATATGTCGGGTCGGGTACATAACATGACATACATCAAACTACCGACTGCTGATGCATAGGGAATGCTTCTCATGTCCTCAACTTCTTGACGTGTCTCAGGATACTGTTCCTTTGACAAATGAGTTCCATGCCTGAAAGGTAACAAACCCTTCTTGGAATTCTGCATCGAATATCGTATCAACATCTTGTCGATATAAAATGCCTGAGACAGTGCTAGCAATTTGTTCTTACGAACACTTACGATCTGGATCCTTAGAACAAACTGAGTCTCTCCCAAATCTTTCATTTGGAATTGGGTCGCTAGCCATTGCTTAGTGTCGTCAGAAATCCTACATCATTCCCAATGAGGAGGATATCGTCTACGTATAAGACTAAGAAAGCTACAACAGTATTGACTATCTTCTTGTAGACACAAGGTTCATTAATATTTTGTTCAAAGCCATAAGATTTGATCGTAGTATCAAACCTTATATTCCAGGATCTAGATGCTTGCTTCAACCCATAAATAGATCATTTAAGCTTGCAAACCTTTTGCTCTTGACCCTGAACTATGAACCCTTCTGGTTGAGCTATATAGATACTCTCTTCAAGATTGCCATTCAGAAAGCTTGTCTTGACATCCATTTTCCAAATTTCATAATCATAAAATGCAGCAATGGATAATAGTAATCTAATCGACTTGAGCATGGCAACAGGAGAAAAAGTTTCTTCGTAGTCCACCCCTTCCCTTTGGGTATAACCTTTTGCCACAAGTTGGGCCTTAAAGATTTGCACCTTACCGGCCTGGTTTTGTTTCCTCTTGTAGATCCACTTGCAACTGATAGGTCTTTCACCATCTGATTGGTCTACAAGTTCCCAGACTGAATTGAAGTACATAGACTCCATTTCGAGGTCCATGGCTTTAATCCACTGGTCCCTATCTATGTCATTCATTGCCTATTTATAGGTCAATGGATCCTCAATGCCATCATCAGGTATGACGACCTGGTTGTCTCACAACTCTCCCACTACGTCGAGGTATTCTCAACTCTTGAGAATGACCAGGTTGATCAACAACTTTTGTTGATTTATCTATACCTTCCCCGGAAAGTTCGCTCAATACAATTCTACTTCGAGGCCGATGATCTCTCATGTGGTCTTCCTCTAGGAACGTGGCGTTTGTCAATAAAAGCACCTTGTCCTCTAGAGGATCGTAAAACATACCACCTTTTGTTTCCTTGGGGTATCCTACGAATAGGCATAATTTTGAACGTCATTCCAATTTCTTTGGATTGGACACTAGCACATGTGCAGGGCACCACCAAAGCCTGAAGTGACGTAAACTTCCTTTACGCCCTCTCTATAACTCATAAGGCGTTTCTAAAACACTCTTAGAGGGAACCATGTTCAAAATATATGCAGCAGCCTCTACCACATATCCCCAAAATGAACTAGGCAGCTGAGTATAGCTCATCATAAACCGAACCATGTCTAACAGGGTTCTGTTTCTCCTCTCGGATACACCGTTTTGCTGAGGTGTACCAGGCGCTGAGAGTTGGTATACGATTCCATGTTCTATCATATAGTCCTGGAATCTCAAACCCATATACTCCTCACCTCGATCTGATCAAAGTGTTTTAATTGTCTTACCTAATGTGTTCTCAACCTCTGCCTTATACTCCTTGAACTTTTCAAGGGCTTTGGACTTATGATGCATTAGGTAAATATGGCTGTACCTAGAATAATCATCAATGAAACTGATGAAGTATTCATACCCTCCTCGTGCTCTAACATTCATAGGACCACAAAGATCCGAATGCACGAGTTCCAAGGGTTCTTTGGCCCTATAACCTTTTTCAGAAAAGGTCGTTTGATCATTTTTCTCTCAAGACAGGACTCACATGGTGGTAAGGAGTTGTCCTCTAACTGACTTAGAAGACCACTCTTAATCAATCTCCCAATCCTATTAAGATTAATGTGGCCTAGTCTCAAGTGCCAAAGATAGGTACTCGAAGAATACTTCTGCCTTTTATTTTGAGTCTCAGCTATTTTAAACATCTCGGTGTTCAAAATAGCTTTGGTCTCTGTTGGTCTTAACACATATAAGTTGTTTTCAAGTTTAGCAGAACATATTCGTATACCTCCTTTGCAAATTAACACTTCATTAAGATCAAAAGATACTTTATACATATGTTATAGTAAACAAGATATAGATACAAGGTTCCTTTTTATACTAGGAACCAAGAGTACATTTTCTAACAAAATGAACCTATCTCTAAAGAACAACTTTACTGCTCCCACTGCTTTGGCCGAGACAACCCCTCATGTTCCAACCATGAGAGTTGTCTCACCATCTCCAAGCTGCTGCCAGGAACTAGTTTCCTGAAAAGAAGAACACACATGGTTAGTGGCTCTTGAATCTAGTATCCAGGTGAAACTATCATGTTCCACTAAACATGTTTCAATAACGAGTAAATCATATTTACCTGGTTTTTCTTTCTCAGCTTACCTCTCTACAAGGTATTTCGAGCAATTCCTTTTCCAGTGCCCGTCTACGCCACAGTGGAAACATTTTTCTTTATCTGCGGCTTTAGCCTTGTGCATGCTTATGGCGGGAGCTTTTCCCTTCCCTTTACCCTTCCTCTTCTTCTAAAGACCCATATTCTTAGAAGAAGGTCCAGACTTAGTTCCTTAAGACGATTCTCCTTGGAACTTCTTTGAAGTGACAACATTTGCCTCCTTCTCATGTCCCTTTGATTTCATTAGGGACTGGTAAGTCTGAAGCTCGTTGAGAAGAGTGGTCAAGTTATACTCTATTTTGTTCATCGCCGCATTGGTGCGAAACTGTAGGAAACTCTTCATAAGAGATTCCATGATAAAACTAACTTGACTCTTCTCATCTATGACAACACCGTTCACCTCGCCACGTTGAAGTGGACCAGCATGTTAAGGACATGCTCCCTAACAGAAGTTCCCTCCTTCATCTGGGAGTTGTAAACGTATTTGAGGGCGTCATAACGGACCGATGAGTACGGTTGTCCAAACATCCCCTGTAATGACTCCATGATCTCCTTCGCGGTGATCATCCCCTCATGTTTCTTAGCTAACACATCAGATATGTTGGCCAAGATGTAGACCTATGCCTTATCATTAGCCCGAGTCGACCTGTCAAATGCATCCCGTACAATTCGGGTTGCAGACGAGCTGGGAGGGGGAGGACATTCCTCCTTTAAGACGAACCTTAGATCATCGATAAGAAGAATCGTATTCAAGTTCAATTTCCAGGTCACGTAGTTATCGCCGTTTAATTTATCAGAGGCGAGTAATTGAATAAAAGAGCTCGACATGCTGAAAAAGAACAAATTCTATTAGTGAATTGTTTTTTAACCCATTTGCATCCAATTGTATTTAGCAAAAGTAATAATGTACCCATAAACTCATTATTGTTTTTGCAACGATACTTCAGTGCGTCAGAGCAACTGCTACCGAGGGGCAGTCAATCACTCCTTCACTGAACCAAGACGTTCTTGACTAACTACTAATATCGGAATAACTCTTATTCTTATAGTATTTAGTTATCGCTACTTCAGTCAAGAATTTACTAACACTTTAGTAAATCTTGTAAGTGTGACCCGCCATTTTCAGCTCAGAGGTCGGCCCCAACAACGCTACCGAATGGAAAAGACAATGTTGGGAATGGACCTAGGAGACCCTATCCATTTCTGGAGTTTGAGTTGTTTCGACTCCCATGTTACGACCCTCCGAATGGATGGTGCTACTACGGGCAACCTACAGGCGGAACATGGGAATCTCATGGTCCAACCTAATGGAGGAGACCGTAGGATAAGTTGACACACTTCCTTCTCCCACTTACTATAAATACTTTCTCCATTCACCTTGCTCTTGATTCATGCAAACACCATCCGAATGGGGATACCCTATTGACATCACGAGGCCAAGCATGAATCTCACGGTGTGAATTTTGCGGAGAGCGTAAGAGGAAATTGATATATCATATATACTTTGTCACTACCATTAAGTATTTTAGATGGTTTGGGTATACTTTTACTTAGGCATATTCTGGCTATATCAATATAACCTAAGTCTACGTAATTTGTCCAAGAAAAGGATTTTACCTATGATGTCTAGGTGATAAACGCTTTAAAACCTCACATCTAACACGTGCATGCTCATAAAATCGGGTTAACTCAACTCAAGTACTGGATCGATCCCTAGGTATGAGGTGTTTCGTAAACCGTCAACTTAAATACCCCCAGCCATAGACAGGATCTCACCGGGTGAGTTCTCTTGTAACCTTAGTTTTACAAGTTGTCGACTTATTTTAACTATTAAAACGAATCGGGTCCTAATTCCTAATCGCATTTGGAATTCGTTAACCCAAAGTGAGCATGCCTTTATTTTGTTATAGTTTTTAAATGTCTATCTCATTTTATAACGCTTATAAAATAAAGACAACCTATAACATACATTTGAATTGACTATAACGATTATACTCTACTAAGGCAACTATAAGTTGTATGTTTATTTTTAATTAATATAATACTTATATTAATTATACTTAAAACATACAACATCTATTTCATAAAATTAATACAACTCTTATATTAATACTTATGAAATCCTATACATGCATACTATACATTATAACACTTATAACATACTTTCAATGCATGGAGCATGCTTCCTATGGTGGGATTTTAAATCTATATGGCATACTTTATGCATATACTTTAGGGATTTAATTAAAACATACATTCATAATGCATACATAATTAAACACACTAAAGTGGACCTAGATTTTGGCATCACGGGCCAGAAAACAACTAAATTATTACAAGAATAATTCAAAAACTAGGTTCAGATGCTTTCAAACCCTTCGAACCGCCCTGAACCAACTTGAAAAAGCTTGAACACGCCCAAAACCAGCAGAACCGAGCTTCAAAACAGTAGAACCGGACTAAACCCACCTGAATCGGATCGAAAACCACCTGAACTGGACCGCTTCTTCTTCCTCCTTCGTGAATCGGTCTGGGCAGAAAAAAATACAGCAACTGCCTCTGGTTTTCCAGCTTGAACACTTCACCTTCTCACTTCAAATAGGAAGCCTATATGGACTCTAATGACTCCAATTTTTTTACAGACTCTTCTTCACACATTAAAGCCCATACACGCTTGGGCAATTACAAAACGGACAACAAATTGAAGCTCAATTTTGATGCCAAATCCGAAAGTTCCACTTTAGACACCCACAAAATTCGATTTCAAAATCATACCCACCAAGCACAAATTGATGCAAATTGAGTGCTCAAAACTTGCTTTGATACCAATTGAAAGAGTTAATATCACAAAAGAGGAAGCAATTTTTGATCTTAAGCACTCTAATTACATCAATTTAATCAAACAAACAACATGCTCACAAACCGGAAAAACAGAGTATACGAAAACTTACTTTTGAAAGTCAAATTCTCCAAACTCGTTGCAAATTTCTAAGCACGAACACTTCGTGGACCACCTCTAGTGTCTTCCCTACTATCCTCGGGCCTTGGAACGGATTGTGGGATCCTAGTTTGAGAGAATTTTTAGAGAGAGATGACAAACGTCTGTGTAAAAAAACTGTAACAATTTTTATTAAAATCTACCAATCCCTTGTGTTTCATTGCTAATTAAAGCCATTAACAAGCTTCATCAAGCTTGTTAAACATGACAACACATAAGCAAGGAGGTTGGTCATCAAAGAGGTGTCTAATTTTGGTGAATTTTGAGTTTGAGAAAGGTTAGTCATCAAGCTACCAAAAATTTCCACATTATCCATTTTGAAAATCAATTTTGTAATTTAAAATTAATTCTAAGTTAACTTTAAATAAATTTGATTATTTAATTAATTAATTAAACAATTTAATTAATTATTTAATTTAATATCAAATATTAATTAAATAACCAGATCAAATCCCGATCTCAAAACCGACCTCTCGAACTTGAATCCCTATTCATATATTAGACCGAACCCATATTTAAATCATTTTAAATATGTTCATCTCTCTTCCTCATAGTTTAATTCATACTTAAACTATGATACGTTAAATATATCGCATATAATTAACGTTTACTCCCAAAAAACCACATTCGAACAATTCAATTTTTTTTTCTCTCATACTATTACAAGACTTAGTCCAAGCTAGCAAGGGAGACCTAATGGTCCTACAGATCATGAGCTCCAACAATACAAGAATAACCGACCAAACTATTTAGCTAAGCTAATCGACATTCGTTAACCGCCAGGACACTCCACTAAAGCCCAACGGCTACACTCTCCTCATTATAGATATATTTCTATCCACTTGATATAACCATGATTAGTAAGTCGACCCTTCATAGGTTTTTCCTAATTACAGCTGGGTTTAATAAATTGTTTTACCCCTATAATTACTTCTTGTTCCTCAAGTCCCACTGATCCTCTAATGAACAATTGGTTTGTGGTCCAACCAGCAAACCGAATCCCTCTTGGGCCAATGAGAGGGTGGGGCCCCTTGTTTAAGACCCGGAGTCAGCACTTAAGGGAACAACCTCTCTACTAAACCCTAAAGCTGGTAGGAGTGAATTCCTTCTTGCATGACTATGTCCCCAGCTATCTACTCGGTCTTATCCCCAAAATGGGAGGCTTATTGAGTCGGCAATCTCGGGCCACTCTCACCCATGCAAATCAAAGGATAATCTCGAATAATTTGGAGTTCATAGCGTGCTCAGGATTAAGATCGAGTTACCTAGGTAATCAAATGAAATAGTCAGTTATGACAGTAAACGGAGTTAAAAAGTCTAAGTTCTATTTCGTGGTCCGGTCTTATGAAAACTCATTGCATAGGACGCCCCCACTCACATGTCTCCACATGAACGATTTAGGATCATATCGTTTGTATTATACAAAGTGGGTCGCGTCTATAGTGTCCCCAAGATAAGGTATCCAACCCTATCCCTATACTATAGACCATTCTGGCTATTACTTAAACTTGATCTAGATTCATGTCTCCACATGAAGTTCAAGTATACATACTATAGCCAAGGATGCTTAATTTATTGGATTTGGGTTAAAAGGACGCAATTCATTTTATTCAATAACACATTTTACTGAATAAACCTCAATAACATCTTTATTGCAAAATAGAATATACATTCAGTTTACAAACCACGAGTTTTAGGACATAAAACCCAACATGAACCCCCTAAGAAGTTTAGCTCATAATTAACTTAAAAATCTCACAACAAATTCTAGAGATAAAATCCATGCTAGAAGAATTATTTAAAAGCCTATATGCAACAAAAAAAACTAAAGGAAATAAAAAATAGCTTGTTGTTCTACTCAAAATTGAAGATGAAGAATGAATAACATCAATTAACAACCCTTCATTCAACAACAAGCCTTTGGACAAACACCCATAAAAAATTCCAGAAAAATATCATTCAACTGCTTCAACAATTTAAACTCAATTCAAAAGCTTAATATAGTAGGTGAGGAACAAAAAGCCTAAAAAATTACAACCCAAAGGACTAAAAAATAGAAATCGAATTCAAATTAAAATAAGAATAGGCTAGAATGAAGAAACTTGAACAAAATCGGTTGTTTCCTTTAGATTTTGATTGATTCAATCCCAACTATTTCTAGGAAATAATGAATCATTACAATCCAAGTTTCGTTGGATTTGATTAGAAAAACTAAGGAAAAATAGAACAAAAATTCTCAACAAACCTCGGCCAATATGGAGAAAAATAGAGGAACACCAAGAACAAAAACCTACGAGAGAAAAAGCCTTTGTTAAGCTTCAAAAATTCACCCGTTTTGTGTTGCCCATGCTCTCATTGGTTTTCCATTTTGTGGCTCAAGAAGACATCCCCACACCTGAGTGGGCAGCCATGGTCATTGCTAGAAACGCCAAGGTGTGGAGCTTGTTGAGAAGCTCCATGAAAAGGCTGAGAGAAGAAGAAAAGAAGAGGAAGAAAAAAATGCAACCAGGATTGCGGTCGCAAACAAAAGATTTGTGCATGAAGCAGATCCAAACCGCATTTGGACCATACACCACCACTACCACCAAAGGACCAACAAATTCCATATGAGGCCAATGCTACATATGCAACTGCATCCAAGGCACATCCTGACGAATAGGGGTAGAGACAAGCTCAATTTGACGACCTGTTCGAGTATGAAACAAGGGGGCTCACTCCTTATCAGAGCCCTAGAAGAGATGAAAAAGAAAATGGCCTGGAGCAGTCTGAAGCTCCCCTCTCTGAGGATGATTTGCAAGAAATCTCAAATAGCGAGATGCCTAAATCCTCCAAAAGGAGGACTGAGAATAAGAAGAAGAGTAGGGCTCAAACTACTCTTAGGCCAAGGACTCGTCACGCCACTACAGAGAGTCCTGTGGCAGAACGCTCTACCCCATTCGACCTCAACAAACAAAAAATCATCATGGGGAACAGAGCTATTATGTGCAAGAAGGGCTTCACCAACAAAACAGGTCCCATTCCAGAGTTCATTACATATAATATTCGCAGGTTGGGATGGGAATGATTTTGTGAGCAACCCAACAAAGTCGCAGTGCAACTAGTTCGGGAGTTTTATGCCCACCTAGGGGATGAAACTAGGAACGAACTCAACTCAAAGAGAAGGTAGTGTGATTCTTCGCACTAGACATCAACAGGGTATACATGCTCCCCTCTTTGAGGAATCTTGCAGGTAATGTAGCAATGGAAAATCCAACTGAGGAGCAGCTGCGGAGGCCCTAGAGTTCGTTGCACACGATAGCACAGAATGGAGAGTCTCGCCACAGGGAGTGAGGACCTTGGTGCCTGCCAACATCAAGACAGAGTCGTATGTTTGGCTCCACTTCCTGAAGAACAGGATTCTGCCCACAACACATGACACCATTACATAAGAGGGTCATGCTATTGTATAGAATTTACAAGGGCTTGGATATCAATCTGCAGAATCCTACAATAGGAGATTTTGGCATGCGCTCGAAGGAACGTGGGATGTCTTTTCTTTCCTGCCCTGATTACTAAACTTTGCAGGAGGGCGGGACTGTACCCAGAAGGTGGAGAAGAGATCGACAAGTGCAAGGGAGCCCTGGATCTGATAGCTATCAACAAATTGAAGGCCTTGCACGCATAGAGGCTCACTTCTCCAAAGAAGCAGCCCACCACTCCTTCTACTCCACATTTTGCGGCCGCATCTCCACCGCATCATGCAACACCAGGACCATCTGAGCCACCAGAAGACGATATCCAGGCGTAGATGCATAGACTTTAGGAGCAGAGCAGGGCCTATTGGGCTTATGCAAGAGAGAGGGACGAGGCCATTCGAAAAGCCCTCGCAGAGTTGACCAAGGGAAAGGCCCCAACACTACCTGACTTCTCTGCCATTCTCCTAGAGTTTATGGACCCACAGAGAGATGATTCATCCTCTACCTCTTAGGGGAGTATTATTTCTCTACTCTATCTTTATTGCTTTCATAGTTAGTTTAGTTGCTTTTATTCTCGGTTAGTTTACTTGCTTTCATAGGATAGACTTGATGCTTTATAGTATAGGTTGAATTGTTTCTGTTTGTTTGCTTTTGAAAAACACTTCTTGCTTAAATGATTTTCCTTACACCTTGCACATGCATGAATAAAACAAATCAAATTTCAAAAACAAGTTTTCAATTTGCTTTCTTTGTTGTGAAGTTAAAAAAGTCCTTTATGATGATACTTAGAGCTCTCTCAACTTCCACCTACTTTATGCAAATTTAGGTTCATGTACCCTATCAATCACTTTTCTTCATAAACCACTCAAATCTGAATTCTCCTTATGTTTAGACTACTTAGTATGCTTAGGAGAGTTTAGTTCAATGCTTAGCAAGTCTAGTCACAAAGACATTTGTACCCCAACCCCTTTTATGTCTTATGGTTTAGTTAATGGGGACATTGACCCATTTAAGTTTGGGGGGGTTGTTTGTATTGTAGTTTTGAGTTGTAATGCAAAAATACTGATGTATCATGTACTACACTACTGCTAAGGACTTCAAAAAAAAAAAGGGAGATACTCCTCCTTCCAAGATTAACCAAGTAACCAGGGGCGGTCATGACACCCATGATTTCCTTTGCATGAAAGGTTGACTTAGGAAGTGAGCATGTGGAAACATTCTTAGCAGTGACTTGTGCTCATAGTTAGCTACTTTCACCACAAAGTGTTAGTAAGTTGGAGCGAAGGTACAATGTGACAAAAAGACTCTCCTTAGAAAATAAATAAATATATATATATATATGTGAAAAAAAAAAGAAAGAAAAAGAGCCTAGTAGTAGCATTGAATAAGTTTGGGGGAAGTTGTTATCTTTTGTACTTAGAAATGTTTAGACTTGGCTTGTTAGACAAAGAAATTACCCTAGACTTTATGACTGAACCTTAGGTAGAATAAACAAAGTAGGCGAATTTGCATGTGAATGGTTTGTCTTGAAAAATGAAACATAAAGTCTCATTGGCTGAAACTCCAAGTTTGTGTAAGTACTAAAAGTTGAGATCTCTCCTAAAAGGCACTATTTTCAAAACTTCCTTAGAATGCATATTGTTGCTTGTTGTTTTTGCTTAAAATTGCTTGAGAATAAGCAATAAGTTAAGTCTAAGTTTGGGGTGTGATAACACTCATTTATGAGTGTCATTTGGCTCTAAAAACTAAGTTATTTACTTAGAAAGCGAGTGCTTAGCATTATAATTCATGTCATTTAGGGAAAATTTAAGTAAAAATAAGATTTGCATGTGTCTAAAGTCTTGATTTGATCATAATAAGTTTTTAGGTGTATTTAGAGTCTTTTTTTTTTTAAGAAAGTGTTAGTTTTTGTTTATTTTGTGTACAGGCTGAAAAAGGACCCAAATGCGCCCACATTCTGGCCGCAACTGAGGCAAAAGAAAGATGATGCAAGAGATATGCGACCCAACTATGTGGTCATATTTAGGCCATTTTGACAACAACACAATTGCGCTCAACTAGGCTGCGACATCTGGACCTTTTCGGTAGATTCTCCCAGATTCGCGAGATTTGCAGATAAAATCAAATATTCTCAATCAAATCTCCGAGGATCAAGGGATATGATCGGTCAAGCTTCACCACACTAATCTCGGCAGCAAACCCTAGACCTTGAGGTCAATAAAAAGCAGTTCAAGCTTCAGTTTCAAGGGAGCTCGGATTTCTATCTTCTTCTCCAAATTTTCCAGTTTTCTTTCAGCCGTCATACCGAGTCTCCCCCAAGTTCTGTTCATACTTCATTCGGACATGAACTTCAAAAGAAGGGAGTGTAAGCACTTGTTCTCTTTGAAAGAGGTTGAACAAAGTCAGAAGGAAGGAACAAACTTCGGGTTCTTTATCACTTTCTTTTAAGCTTTGTACGTTCTGTTTTTCTTTCAAGTTTAGTTACTGTTTTATTCTTTCATCACGTTGTAAGTTTCTGTTTATCTATTAAATTTCAATTCTTTAAGTTATAATTCAAGTTTTGTTTCTATTGTTTCAATTATGCACGTTTATTTCAATGAAGTTTACTTTTTCTCATTTAAGTTTTCTTTTTCTTTTCTACACTTTAGTTTTCTTTTCAATGAGTAGCTAAATCCTTGGAAGGGATTCAATGAAGTGGATACACTAAAAAGGAGATAAGTCCCGTCATGTGAGTCAAGTAACTTTGCTTAACATTTAGCATCATTTTCTTTTATTGAGTTTAATTTTCATTGTTAGCTTAAACTGATCACTTGAGTTAGCATAGTTTGTGTGAGATTCAATATTAAAAGGGTTGGATCGAGCACGCATTTTCATAAAAGCAATCTAGGAGAAGAGTCTAGACATAGAACTTTGCTTTTTGTACCTAGACATAGGACAAAAACCTTTAGAATCATTGAGTTGTGTTCCATATTTATCTAAGTTAAAATTAGCCATAGACATATGTGTTTAATTGCTTAGTCTCCTAAAAGCACTTAGAAAAGGGTTGAATAGGTGTTGAACTCAATTCATGATGTTAACTGTCGGTTAGGGTAGGTTTCGGGCTCATTTCAGTAGTATTTTGTCTGAATCGCACCGAACTCGAAAGAGGCAGTATGCGAGCGCAAAAGGAAAAATCTCTAAAATAGCTGGACCTAGTTAAGCAAGTTTATACGGGCGCATGGTGGGCGCATTTCCTCAGGGTTGAAACATATTTGAACTTCTTGCTTCTCATTACTGTTTTCTTATATTTTCTTTTAGTTTACTTTATTTTCAATGCACAAAAAAAAAACCCCAAAATATTTTCTTTACTTGGTTACCTTGGTTGCAACTTAAAAGCACTTGTGTTGTAAACTGAAAAGCTCTTTGTTAACCGTTCTCTTGGGTTCGATACTTGGAATACTTCCATATATTACTTGTTGGATAGCGTGCATTTGCGCTTTGTTTTCCCCCACCATCAGTAGGTCTTGCCTCGCCAATTCCTAACTTTTTGAAAGTTGATAAGGGCATTGAGTAGTTGCTTGCTCCAAGATCACAAAGTGCACATCTAACATCCGTTCCTCAAATCATACAGGGGATTGTGAAACTTCCTAGGTCTTGTAGCTTTGGTGGTACTTTACTTTTCAATAATGCATTGCAATTCTCAGTTAATGCAACCGTTTCAAACTCCCATAACCTTCGCTTCTTTGTCCATATGTCCTTTAAGAATTTAACGTCGTTAGGCATTTGCTCAAGTTCCTCCATTAATGGAATGTTAATGGGGAGTTGTTGAGAATGTCTAAAAATTTGTTAAATTGTGTGTCTTGGTTCTTCTTCTTGAGTCTTTGCAGAAATGGAGGTGGTGGTCTGTAGATTAGTTCAAGGTTCCTTATTTCAAATGTCTTGTTGTTGGCTTCAGCCTATCTGGTGTCAACTTTTTCTTCCTCTGCCTTGTCTTTGACTTTTCCTTTTTCTTGGTTTTCTTTCTCCAATTTTTCTTTTTCTGCTTTTCTGGGAGTTGCTTTTTCTACTTGCTTTGGCTTCTCTGGCCCTTCATAGTTTAGCCCACTGCGTAGTGTGATTGTCTTGCAGTGTTCCTTCCCTTCTCTTTGGGGATTCTCTGTTGTGTTAGGCAATGCTCCTTGTGGCTTATTTTTCATCTCGTTTGCCAGCTGTCCAACTTGTATTTCAAGATTTCGCAGCGATGCAACTTGGCCTTGATTGATGGCAGCTTGGCTTTGAATAATGGAATCATTTTTACTAATGATGACCTCATTCTTAGCCATGAATTCTTTCATTAGAGTTTCTAATGAAAAATTTTATGCTGACGATTGCGGTTGCAATTGTGGAGCAATCTTTTGTGTATAAAGCTGTAGTGGTTGATTTTTGAATATGGGCAAAATTCCTTGCTTAATATACTGGTTTGAATTTGATGCGCTTGTGCTCTGCCCTCCTCAAGAGAAGTTCGGGTGCTGCCTCCAGCCTGGGTTGTATGTTTTTTAGTATGGATTTGACCCCTTTTTCCCTACATACCATACATACGCATAATTGTAAAGAGAATTGTTAACAAGATGATTCTCATTGCAAATAAGAGCAACTAAAAGTGGCAATATGGTTTAGATTAGAAAAAGAGGCATAATTCCCCAAAGTAATGGTTTTTAAGGTGTTGTTCATCACTGAGATTTGCGTACTTAATGCTGCAATTGCATCCACTTCGTGCATTCCTTCAACATTTTGGGTGTTGCTTGGCTCTTTTTCTCCCCAATGGCTGTTGTTGGATACCATTGCATCCAATATTTCATGTGCCTCATTCACAGTTTTTTTGAGTAGAGATCCATTGGCGGATGCGTTGACTAAAGTTTTTGAAGCTTGTGCAGCTTGTTGTAGAGAAGTGCCCAATCAATATGCAAGCTCGCCATTCGTGATGTGGACATTTTCAAACCAACTTCTTAAAGCGCTCCCATGCAGCATCTACACCTTCCTTTATTCCTTGTCTAAAGGTGATGATTTCCCGTCTAATTTGTACATTTTTGGTCGGTGAAAAATATTTCAGAAGAAAATTTTCTGCAATTTCGTCCCAAGAAACTTTTCCATGCCTCAACGTTTCCCTGTAAAGAAAAAATGAATAATTCCAGCCTCAAAGTGTCATTAGAAACTCCAGTCAATTTGAAGGAATTGTAGATTCTCATAAAGGTCTTTCGTGTTTGTGCGGATCTTCATTTGGCAATCCTGCAAATTGTCCTATCGTATTTAACATCTGGAACATCATGGGTTTCAACTAAAAGTGATTGGCTTCCTATAATTGGTTCTGCAATCCTAGTGTTCAGATTTTAGAATGTAGCAGCCGCGTAATCCCTGATAGCCCTGTTTTTCCCTTCTGCAATAAATATAAGATTCTGCACAGGAATGGCTTACTGTTGAGCATTGTTGTTTTGTCCATTGTTTTGGCCCTCATTTCCAAGTGGATTAACTTGAGGTCCATCTTTCAGTTGATCCATGAGTGGTCCCTGGAAACAAGTTTCCATAGACTTCTCCCAGGTGTTCAACTTGCGTTATTCCTGTTTCTTCCTCCTTTGTTGCCTATGGCGTCGGTAGAAGGTTCTCTCTATCTCAGCATCTAGCTCAAAGAAATGAGGCCCTTTTTGCATGCACTGTATCTACCCTGTAATTGTTGCAAGTGAAATTCAGTCTCCTGCAATAGAAATTGCAATTCTATCTTACAATTTTTTTTTGCTCAAAACAAAATTTTTGTTAAAACTGCCGTTCCCTAGCACAGCGCAGAAAAATTGATCGGGTGAACTTTGGGTGAAGAAAAGTAAATAAATGCATTCAATCCCAGTGCAAGTGTACAATGTCAATATAAATAATAAAACAGGAGTATTTCTGAGTATCGATCCCACAGGGAATGGTGTAACAAAAATATTGTAACAAAAACAACGTAAGTAGAATTGCAAATTGAAAACTAAAAAATGCAAAAATATATTTTGGTTGGTGTGAAATAGCAATGTAAATAAAAGTCAAACTGTAAAAACAGATTGCTAAAACATATTGCAAAATCAAAATTGCAAAATCAAAATTGCAAGAAATGTAAAATAGAAATACAGATGCAAGAAAAATTACACTATGAGGGAAAATCGGGCTCATGTATGTCATTGCCCTAAGTTGTAAATTCCAAAACCAAAATTGCAAATCCAACTTACTCTACACACAATTGTAAACCAAAATTGCTACACCTATTCACCTTTAAAATAGGTTATAGGAGACTAAGTGAGTGACATATATGTCTTGTATAGTCTCTCTATCTTAGATCATTTAACTCAACAGTTTTATGGATTTTGGAGTCTTTAATCCCTATGTCTAGGGTAAAGAATTGGCTTATGTCTAAGCTCTTGTCTCCATCACTTGTGCAAAATTCGCTTATCACTAACCCTGTCGATATTAGATTCACGCTTAAGTTTCTACCCTATTGATCAATCTAAGATCTCAAAGACATTTTATTCAACACAAGCGAACAATTGAAATGTAGGCTCGGATTTCATTGTACTTTTGGCTAGAAATACTTCTTAGGGAATTCACATCTTTGAACCCCTAAGAAGTTTAGCTCATAATTAACTTTAAAATCTCACAACAAATTCTATAAATAAAATCCATACTAGAAGAATTACTTAAAAACCTATATGCAACAAAAAAAAAAACTAAAGGAAATAAAAATAGCTTGTTGTTGTACTCAAAATAGAAGATGAAGAATGAATAACATCAATTAACAACCCTTCATTCAACAACAAGCCTTCGGAAAAAAATTCCAGAAAAATATCATTCAATTGCTTCAACAATTTAAACTCAATTCAAAAGCTTAATACAGTAGATGAGAAACAAAAAGCCTGAAAAATTATATTCCAAAGGATTAAAAAATAGAAATCAAATTCAAATTAAACTAAGAACAAGCTGGAATGAAGAAACTTGAACAAAACCCGTTGTTTCCTTTAGATGTCCATCGATTCAATCCTAACTATTTCTAGGAAAGAGTGAACCATTACAACCCAAGTTTTTGCTGGATTTGATTGGAAAAACTAAGGAAAAACAGAACAAAAATTCTCAGCAAACCTCGGCCAAAATGGAAGAAAAACAGAGGAACACCAAGAACAAAAACCCACGAGAGAAAAAACCTTCGTTAAGCTCCAAAAATCCACCCCTTTTGTGTTGCTCATGCTCTCCTTTTATGGTCTTCCATTAGGATTGACAACCCAATCAATTTTGTCCATAATCTATCCATTTCATGCAAGAATCAAGCGCTTTCCAAATTTGAGTTTTGTTGATATTTTTTTCTTTCTTGCATTTTTCATACTTCTACATATTACAAAATTGATTCTGCAATTTTGATTCTACAATTTCCAAATTTCTTGCACAAAAAAATTTCTTCTTAGTTTATCTTTCCCTTTTCTTCGTTCTTTCTTTCACATGCACTTCTCACAAATTATTGATGTTTTTCAAGCCTTTACCAACTTTCTTCTATGATTTCTAAAGCAAAGCAAGCATAAATTAAGGTTATGAGAGTTAAATAAGCCTTAATTCTGAGGCTTATCAAAGATCCATCGGAAATTCGGGCAGAAAATAGTCACGAATCGTTTCCTCTCCTTCTCATTGCATTGTTCTGCCATAGTGACTCAGGTTTCTTTCTTAAACCTCCGCAAGTTCTATCAATTTCAAGATCTAAAGGTAAAGATTAGCCCCCTTATCAATACGCATAAAGAACAATGGCCTCCTTCGAAGAACAAAAGCAAACACAAAAATAAATAACAAGAAGCAACGAAACTTAGAAAAACTAATGAACATATATGCACAAAAATAACACAGAAAACCCCTAAACTAACTCCTCCTACTTTCTTCCTAATATTAACCAACTTAAAAAAAGAAAAACTTCGTCGCTTCCCCGGCAGCGGCACCAAAAACTTATTCACAGTATACATGCAAGCACACGTGATCGAGATAATAATAAGACGACAATAATGAAGTCTTTTTTCTAGCTAATTAATTATTAGGAAAACTCGCAATTGGAATTATTTAGGGTTAAAACTGAAGATAACATAATGCTTGGAAGAATAAAACTAAACTAAAAAGCAAATAAAAGGGTTAGAGATAACAAATTAAGGGGAAACTTAGGAGATCGAGCACTATTAGGCTACAATTATGGGAATTGAATGAGCCATTTAATTAACCTTCTTAAGAACAACTCAATTAAATGAAATATAACAAGTAATTAAATTACAATACTAACAATTACGCCATAAGAACAAACCTAATTGTGCTCTTTACCCGTAAACAACTAAATCCAGCCCATAGTAAATACAGAGCAGCACTTTAAACACATCCTTACAGCCTTATAAACTATGAAAAAGAGGAAGAAAACATAAAAGGAACCCTTGGTTATCTAATTCCTGACTCTTGCCTCAAAATCCGTGCTACTGAGATTGGATATTTGCTCCCAAACACTCCAAATTGTCCTCCATAGTTCCCACAGAGGTCAAGTATAGCAAATAGGGCTTAAAACCCTAAATTGGTCTCCCCAAAATCGACGAAATGATGAATATATAGTAGGTATCAACACAGCGTCAAGACACTAGGCACAGCGTCGAGGCGCTGTGCAAACACACCGCATCAATAATGCACTTCCTCAGCTTTGTGACGCTATGAGCACAGTGTCGCAATGCTCCAGATGGAGAACGTTGTGCGCGTGCCTTTCTATCGTCGAGATGCCACAGGATAACGTCGATACGCTAGCTCTCAAGTTTGCATAATAAGATATGGCATCTTGACGCCACGCTCTCAACCCCAACAGCTCAAGAAACACCATTCTACATACTTAGCCTCCAAAATTGATCTATTGTAGCTCCATAATCCAAACAAAGTTCTACATTTTCTAATTCCGCTCCCAATTGCTCATTTCCTGAAATATATGAAATAATCACACTAAATCTCACAATTAAACACAAAACTAACAAATAATTAGGCATAAATATAGCATTAAATTAGTGCTGTCTACCCTACTCATTGTCGTCCACTGCAGGGGACCACTTCAGCGACCACCGCTAGTGACAACTTCGATGACCATTTCAGCGACCCCTCTATCGACCACTGCAGCAAGAAAACTTCATTGACAACTCCAACGACCACCCTAGAGACCCGACCACTGCTGATGCCCACCTCGGCAACAACTCTAGAGACCATTTTGACCACTACCCCTATGACCTGCCACCCCAACTACCTGACCACCAAGCAAGCACTACCAACTACCACTCAACGACCTAACCACCTCGGCGACCCGACCACCCGGCAACTGCCTACCACCGAACAACCATCGTCGATGACCACCCAGTGACCACTTTGTCGGGAAACACCCCAGTCGTTGACCTGATAACGCCATCAATCTGACCACCTCGATGGCCACCCTAATGATCACCCCAACAACCTGACCACCCAGCAACAACTGTAGACAACCACCACCAGCGACCTGACCACTCTGCAACCACCATCGCTTACCACCTGATGACCACTCTGGCAATCACACCAACAACTTGACCACCCCAATGACCACTCTAGCAATCATCCCAGCCACCCGACCACCCAGCAACCACTGTTGACGACCACCCTAACGACTCGACAACCACCCCAGCAACCCAACCACTCAACAACCATTATCGAGGACCACTGGTGACCACTCAGCAACTTGACCACGTCAATGTCTAATCCGATAACCATCCCGATGACCTGACCATAAGGCAAGCACGACTGATGACCACCTCGATGACTGACCACCTGGGAACCACCATCGTCGACCACCCCGTCAACCCGACCAAACGCGGTAACCAAATAATTAAAATATGATTAAAATCTAATATAGTTATGCTTCAACGAAATAAAAGCAATAGCAAGAGAGTAAAACTCAGAAAATGCTGAAACAAAAAGTGCGAGAAAAACTTGTAACAAGATATGTAAAACAGGCTCGGATTAAGAATTGTTTGTATTTGCTCGAAATAAGAATGCTGCAGCAAGAACTTTACTCCCTCAACCCACACAGCAATAAACGCGAAATCTTCCCAGATTTCCCATAATTTGTGGTTTAATTCCCATTAACCCACGTCAAATAAAGTTGCTGTAAATGTGCATTAGGTGGGTTGTTATCCCTAACCTCCCCACTTAGCTAGCTACTAACCCAAACAAGGAGCTAATGTGGTTTAGAGTAATCGGCCTCCCCTATTTTTCCCAAAACTCAAGGAGACAATCCCCAAAATGGTTGGCCAAACGAAATCGAGCGTAAACAATAAAAACACTCTAAAACCATATTGAAAAGAGCTAAGGAGCCTCAACCCCTTATTTAGATAAATACCACATTCTTAATCCTCACCCAAAGGTGATTTAGTTCATGTTAAAAGCTAAAAATAAAAGAAAACTGCAGTAAAACACCATAATGTAGAATCTAATTACAAGAGAGAAATCAAAAGTAAAAGAAAACAATAGAAGGGAGAAGAAAAGCCCGAAATAGAAGCTCTTGATGATGATTTCTCTTATCTCCAGCTCCTTTTCTGCTTGGGTTTTCTTCCTTTAGCCCCTTTGTCGACTTCTTCCTCTCAACATTCAATTTCTGCCTCTCAAATTAGGTCTCTCTTCTCCTAAAGACGGCTGCCTCCTTTAAATATCGATGCCCATCTTGATTTTAGGGCTACTTAGGTCAAATAAGACACATGGCGACTTCTCATTGGATGGATGACGTCATTTTGGTTCATTTACGCCAGCTCAATTAATGAATTATTTCTCATGTGATGTATCACGTGCTGTCTTTCCGTAACTTAAAATGCCAAATAATTTGCTCCAGCAATTCCTTTGCTGGACAAATGCTCTCTCATAGTTTTGCTGACATAAAATTATGTCCTGCAACACCAAATTAACATAATTTAGTGCTTTTTTTAGCTCCCATTTATGTAAATAGAACAATTAAGAATATCCAAAGAAGGTATTTCAATAACAACAGTTTTAGGGGATTCCAAGCATGAAAATACTAGCATTAAACTCAAATAAAAGAACTTTAGGCATAAATGACTAGCTAATAACTCTCATTTGGAGAGTTATCAGAAACCATCACCAACGATCACCTAGTGACCACTCAGGTAACCCAACCATCCTAGATACCCGACCACCCTAATGTCCATTATTGATGACCACCTAGTAACCACAGTTATCCACAGCCCTAGCAACCCCACAACTCGATGACCACTTCAACGACCCGACCACCTTAACAACCTCACCACCCCGATGTCCACTCCAACAATCACCCTAGTTACTTGACCACTTGACAACCATCGTCGATGACCACACCTGCGACCCTAGCACCTTACAACCACAGCCGCCAACAACCCCGACAACCATCGCAAATGACCACCCGGTGACAACTCCAGTGACCCGACCACCTGATAACCATTGCCAACAACCACCCAACAACCACTCCAACAACCACCTTGATGACCCAAAAAACCACTCTAGTGATTACCTCGATGACCCAATTACCTCGACGACCCAACCACCTTGTCGACCCGACCACTCTAGCAACCGCCGTCTACGACTACCTCGACGACCACTGTAATGACCAACCAAGCGAAAACTCTAGTGACAACTACGTTGACCCCTCCAATGAAAACCTCCAGCGGTAGTCAGCCAGTCATACATATAAGTGTTTTAAATACAAATTTGAACTTATTAGTTCATAATGTTTAATTGTCATCCTTTATAGCAATTTCACATTAGTATATGCATTCTAATTGTAGAGAAAACCAAACAAACTTGTGTATAAAAACACTGTGGTGAAAATGTGACCAAACATACAAGCGTTTTTATTTTAAATGGTCTTTATAAAAAAAATTTAAAAGAAAATGCATTTTTGGAAAACATTTTTTTCACAAGCAATCCAAATAGGCCCTAAAAGTGATCTTATGTTCGTTCACTCTCGTTGTAAGTTCTCCTTTTTGTACATATATCAGAGTTCATCGTGTTGATTAGAAAGGTCGTCCTAAAATAATTAGAGCTTCTCTATTAGCTTCACAATCTAAAATAATAAAGTCTGCTGGGAAGATGAACTTATCAACGATAACAAGCACATCCTCAATCTTTCCAATTGGATGGGTGAAAGAGCGATTAGCTAGTTGAAGGGTGACAGTGGTTGATCTCCTTCACTGATTCCTAGCTATTTGAACACTGAAAGCGGCAAGAGATTCATACTTGCACCTAGATGGCACAATGTCCTTCCTACATCCCTGCCTCCAATGGAGCATGGAATCGTGAAGCTCCCAAGATCTTTAGGTGGGATAAACAACGTAGGCGGATTTGCATGCGAATGGTTTTTCTTGAAAGGGAAAAAGTAAGGTCTCATGGGCTGAAACTTCGAGGTTGTGTTAGTACTAAGAGTTGAGATCTCTCTTGAAAGGCACAATTTTTTTCAAAACTTCCTTAGAATGCATGTTGTTACTTGTTTGCTTTTTTTTTTTTTTTTTTTGCTTAAAATTGCTTGAGGACAAGCAATAAGCTAAGTTTGGGAGTGTGAATGAGCTTTATGGAGCCCTAAAAACTAAGCTATTTGCTTAGAACGAAAGTGTTTAAAGTTATATTTCATGTCAATTAGGGCAAATTTAAGTAAAAACAAGTTTTGCATGTGTTTGAAGTCTTGATTTTGTAAAAATAAGATTTTAGATGTATTTAGAGTCATTTTTGTTAAGAAAGTGTTAATTTTGGTTGTTTTTGTGAAGAGGTTGAAAAATGGACCAGATGCGCTAGCAATCAGGGAACAATCAAAGGAGGAAAATAAGCTTAAGTGCAAAATGCGACCTAAATGCACCATCATTTGAAGGCAGAAGGCAATTTTCAAGTAAAGCAGAAAATAAGCCAAAATGCAACAAGAAATGCGGCCACATTTAGGACTTTTTGACAATAATGCAACTGCGCACACAAATGCCCCTGCAACTAAACCTTTTCAACAGATTCTCCAAGATTAAAGGGATTTGCAGATCTTATCAAATATTCTCAATCAAATCTCCTCAAATCAAGGAATATGATCGACCAAGATTCTCCACACTAATCTCGGCAGCAAACCCCATGAAGTCTATAAAAGGTAGCTCAATCCTCCATTTGAAAGAGAGTTCAAAGTGGGAAATTCTATTCATCCCAAAATTATGTCGTTTTCTCTTTAGTTTTAACCACCACTTCGAGTCTCCCCTAAGCTCTGTTCATATTCCATTCGGACTCCAACTTCAAAAAAAGGAGGCGTAAGTACTTGATTCTCCTTGAAAAAGGTTGTACAAGTTAGAAAGGAAGAACATCTTAGGGTTCCTTTTGTTCTTAGGTTTTCTATTCAAGTTCTGTAAGTTTTTAGGAATTGTACTTGTTGTTTTATTTTATTTTCCAGCTTTGTAAGTTTCTATTTTTATTTTAATTCAAGTTTTAAGTTCTTTAGTTCTTTATTGGATTCATACTTCAAAGTGTATTCAAGTTTATTTATTTCAATGAATTTTATTTCTTTCTTCTACTTGTTTTCTTTTCATTTTGTGCACTTTATTTATTTCTCCAATGAGTAGCTAAACTCCTTGGAGGGGATTCAATCATGTGGATACCCTAAAAAGGAGATAAGCAACCACCATGTGTTTCTTGTAAATTAGCTCAACATTTAGCTAAGTTTCCTTTTAGTGAGTTCAAGTTTCATTGTTAGCTTAAACTAGCCATTTGAGTTAGCATAGTTTGTGAAGATTTTAATACTCAAAGGGTTGGAGTCAACACATGTTTTCCTAAAAGTAATCTAGGAAAAGAGTCAAGACATAGAACTTTGCTTTTTATACCTAGACATAGAACAAAAACCTTAAAATCATGAAGTTGTGTTTTTTCATTATCTAAGTGAATTTAGTCATAGACATATGAGTTTTAAATTTATTAGTCTCCTAAAGGTTCTTGGAAAATGAGTCGAATAGGTGTTGAACTTGATTTACTTAGCTAAGTGTCACTTAGGGTAAGTTGCGGGCACATTTCAGAAGCATTCTGTCTAGACCGTACAGAACTCGAAAGAGTCAGTATGTGAGCACAAGAGGTAGGATCTCTAAAATAGTTAGACTTAGTTGAACAATTTGCAAGTGCATGGTGGGCATATTTCCTAGTGTTGAACCAAAATTGAATCTTCTACTTCTCATCCTTATTTTTCTCAGTACTTTTTCATTTGTTTTTACTTTCTATTGCACAAAAAATCCAAAATCATCTTTGTTTATCTGTGTTACCTTCGGTTGCAACTTGTGACCAATTGTGTTGTAAACTGAAGAATCTTCGTGTTATACATGTTCTCTTGGGTTCAATACTTGGAATACTCCATGTCTTACTTGTTTGTGACAGTGTGCACTTGCGCTTTCTTTTGGCGTTCACATAGTAGCTGCATCATTCGTCTTGTTGGTTAGAAAGGTCATTCTAAAATAATTAGAATTTATCTATCAGCTTCACAATCTAAAATAATAAAGTCTGCTGGGAAGACAAGCTTATCAACCATAACAAGCACATCCTCAATCTTCCCAATTGGATGGGTGAAAGAGCGATCAATTGGTTGAAGGGTGAAATGGTCTCGCTTCACTGATTCCTAGCTATTTGAACACTGAAAATGGCATGACATTGATACTTGCACCTAGATCGCACAATGTCTTTCCTACATCCCTGCCTCCAATGGAACATGGAATCGTGAAGCTCCCAAGATCTTTAATGTTTTGAGGTACTTTACTTTTTATTAGCGCACTGCAACACTCTATTGTGAGACTGTTTCGTACTCTCCCAATCGTCTTTTCTTCGATAGGATGTCTTTCAAGAACTTTACATAATTTGGCATCTATTCAAGTGTTTCCACCAACAGAATGTTGATGTGAAGTTGCTTCAATATGTTCAAAAACTTGCCAAAATGTGCATCGTCTCTTGCTTGTTTGAATATAGATTAGTGGACTTCTAAGATCTTGCGGCCACATGTTTTGCCCCATCATTATGCTTCTCTTTAATTGAGTCGTCTTCCTTTGACCTATTCTCCATAGTTTTTTCTTACTCTGCTAAGGTTGATCCTTCATTTGACTTCTCTTTCTCCCTAGAAACCTTCATCACTTCTGAAGTTGAGTCCCTTTGAAACTTCACGGCACGTGCTAGTTCTACATATTCCAATCTGCTCCATAGTGTTGCTACCTTTAAGTGCTCTTTTCCTTCGGGTTGAGTTGTTTCTGTGTTGATGGGCAATGCTCCTTGTGGTTTATTCTTGACTTCGTTCGCCAGCTTTCCTACTTAAATCTCCAAGTTCTGCATTGCTGCATCATTCCAAGCCATGTATTCCTTCATCAAGCTCTTTGTACTTGTAGTTTGTGAAACTTGTGGTTGAGATTGCTGATAATTCTTCAACTGCACCTGTTTTCACTAAGGTTAGGGGATGAATCCTTATGGGGTTTTTTGCTTCCCATACTAGCTCGAAGCATTGTTACTTGTGCTTGCTTGTCCTCCCTAAGAGAAATTGAGATGTTGCCTCCAACCAGGGTTGTATGTATTGGAATAAGGATTCCATCGGTTATGTTTACCCTAGTGACCTATATAGAAAACCGATGTAGGATTAAATGGACAATTTTCAAATAAATAATTTTCAGTACAGTAAACACAAAAAGGAGATCAAATTTGATTCATTCGGGCAATCACTACCTCCTTCCTCATAGTTAGGTTCTTCAACATTTATGCATAGATGCCATCTATGCATTAAATGATGTGATTGCATCCACTTCTAGCATTTCTGTAACATTCTTCGTGGAAGTGGTGGTCATTGCATCTTTTTCTCCCTAATGCAAGTTATCTCTCATTGGCTTCATTCATGGGCTTTTTCGACAAGGATCCATTTGCAGATGCATTGACCAATGCCTTTGATGCTTGGTTTAATCCATTTTAGAAATGCTCGACCACAATGCATGTTGGAAGACCATAGTGTGGACACTTTCGAACTAGCTTGTTGAATCCCATGCTTCATTTACAGGTTCATTGAATGCTTACTTGAAAGCCATGATTTCTCCTATGAGTTTAGCATTCTTGTTTGGGGGAAAGTACTTCTCCAGAAACTTCTCCACCAAATTCTGGCATGATGTGATTGAGTTAGAGGAAATATATCCAACCATGCCTCTGCATTTCTCTATAAAGAAAATAGAAATAATTTTAGTCTCAATGTCTCCTAAGATATTCCATTTTCTTTAAAAGAACTACAAATTCTCACAAACTGTTTAATATGCTTATGTGAATATTCACTCAAAAGTCCAGAAAATTGGCCCATCGTATTGAGCATTTGGAACCTCACAAACTTCAACTCGAATTGTGGTGCCTCAATATGTGGATCTAAAATTCTAGGATTCAAAGTCTGAAAAATTGATGTTGCGTAATTTCCTATTGTTTTATCCCTATCGTCTACAATGAAGATGGGACTTCGGAGGAGTGCATCAACTTCTAGTGGTTGAACACCATTCTGATCTACTCCTCTGTTCTACAAGTTAACAAGAGGATCAACTTCAAGTGGATCCATTGGAAATTGTTGAATGAAAGTAGCTTCCTCAAGATTCTCCTGTGTGCTCGACCCTCTTTGTTCTCTCCTCTTTCGTCTTTGTTCTCTTCGACATCGACGAAAGGTTCATTCTATCTATGGATCTAGTTCATAAAAACAAGGCACTTTGCTTATAAACTGACCTCAACCTGCAAGAAAAATGCAAACCATAGTCAGATTCCTTGAGATAGCAAAATTTACGATTGCAATTCAATCACAATTTTGGAAAACTTGAAATTTTTTTACTAAAACAATGCCATAGTAATGGCGCCAAACACTTGATGGATGCTGAAATGAACGTTGGATTTTGAAAAGGTAGTTGAAAGTATTTTTAGCCTTAGGGCAAGTATACACTTTACACAAGTAGTATAAAATAGATTAAGTCCAAGTATTGATCCCACAGGGACTGTTAACAAAATTTCAGGTTATAAAAGTGCTTTTTAATGCAACCAAAGGTAGCCAACTGCATAAGCAAAGATGTTAATGGTAATGTGACTTGGAACAATAATGAAAAGCATGGGAATTCAGTTAAGTATTAACCCTAGAAAACTTTTCTAAAATATTGCGACTGCATAATCACCTTTTTAACTTTGTGTTATGAATCAGGTTTAATTCTTAGCTTTGATTTCAATCACCCTTAAGAGGCTAAGTAGTTGCTCCTACATGTCTATGGTCAACTTATCTTAGATAATTAAAAACAAAACCATTTTACTCCTATAGGCGTGCCTTATGTCTAAGGGTAACAATAGAATCCTATGTTTAGACTTTCCTCCTATATCCCTTTTATGACAACTATTTATTGCCCAGCCCTTTCAATATCGGACTCAACATTTCATGTTAATTTGAGTGCCAAATTTAAAACAACATTTAAGAACTAAAATCAATAAAAGAAAAATGAACACAAAATAAATTGGTCATTAGCAAAAGCAATATGTTAGGCTAGGCCATTCCTTAATGTTTATTCACAAAACCGAATTCTCAAAGAAAAATTTAGCTAGACATGGAATAAGTAAAAATAGAACACTTCACTGAAATAGAATTCATAAATACAAAGATGAATGGAAATTAGAATAACAAGTGCAGGAAAAATAGTAACAAAGAACTCCTAGTGTAGAAACAAAGGTACATTCAAGGGAAAATCATTCTATGAGTCGATCCAAGCCTCTTTCAAGGTGGAATCAACGTGTACAAGCTTAATTTTCTCAAAGGCTAAGGGTTCTAGAGTGTGGAATATGAGTTTCTCCCAAAGGAATTCTCTCCAACACCACTTCGTTCCATATTCTAAGTCTCTCACTCGAAATCTAGAGTAAAAACCTTTTTTTCGTCTCTTCACGTCTCCCCTCAAGCGTAACGAACTGTCCCTTTGATAGGCCTTTAGAGGGTGAGTAGTTGACGATCTTCAAGCCTTGGACCTTGACTTTGAACCCTTTGAGTCAAAATAGGATGTAAGTTGCGAATTTGACTTAAACAAAATGAACCACAAGATTCTCGATTTGATTGGAATTAAGGCATTATGCGGCGGCAATTCTTTTTGCCTTGGAAATTTTGCAGTCACAAAGTCCTATTTTTGGCAAATTCCTACAAACGAGCAAACCATGGTTAAATTCACTCAAAAATTACTCTTTTAACCATTAAATGACTCAAATATCAGTAAATGACTATTTCTACGTGACTCTTTCACTTATGCATACTTTTGGACAATAAAAACACATAAATGGGCAATCAACCATACTTTAGCCAGGAAACGAACTAAATTTAAGGTCAAATATACGTGTTAAACATAGTTCATCAACTCTATTATGTAAACTTTCCATCTCAAAATGGAATACATGTTTATTTCTCAACTTCTTCTTGGCTATGAGCATTCTTCCATTATCTCTTTCTGTTTAGCCAACAGAAGTGAGGTAATAGCACGTTTGAACACTTGTAAGTGTTAATGGGTTGGGACATAAACAGTTTCATTAAGTATAGACATATGATGACACAGTGTGCTTAAAATCCTTCTTGAAAGTGCTAGGGTTGAGAATAAACAAATGTATGCCACCCACTTAGGAACATAATGCATAACAGAGGAATCCTAAGCCAAACCCTATTTTCCATCATTGTCTTAAGTTCATTTGTGTACTGTTCACCACATACTAACCATCTTATCATCTTTGTGTTTCAATCTTTAGAAATTTCTTACTTTTGTTTGTTATTTTGTTTTCCTGTACCACGAATTTATTTATGTTTGGCTATCCCTCCTACAAAAACAAGTTGTAGAGAAAAAAGAGTGTGAAATTTCATTGCCTTGGAATACTTCCAAGTACTACTTGCTTGAGTTGAGTGTGCATTTGCGCTCAATGCAAGGGAGGTAGTTATATTCTTGTTTGCAAGTTAAGACACGATTTTCTATTTATAGTACAGCGCATGCTCACAGGATTGCACATATTCTTCACATTTTCATAACACCCCACTAACAAACCAAGCAGAAATCCCTAATGAGCTTCACCTAGTTGAGACAAGTTGCAGGCGCATAGGTGGGCGCATATTCCTTAGGGGTCAAAACGACTTTGGATTCCCCTTCTTTTATTGATTTTTCCACAACTATTTTCTTTCCTCTTTGCTTACTTTTAGTTTTTACAAACCAACAACATCCTCATTTATTTTCTTGGTTACATCGGTCATAAACTTCGAGGAGATCTTTGTTGTTAACCTTGAATTTTTGTTTAACATCGTTCCCTTGGGATTTGATACTTGGAGTGCCCTCCACTTGATTACTTGATAGACAGTGTGCACTTGCACCATGCTAGGATCTTTAAGATTTTGCACTACTGCCATCAGTGTTGTACCCAAAAGGGTGAGTTACGGGTGCATATAGGCAACAATTCCTAATGAGTTTTATATAGTTAAGACAAGTTGCAGGCGCATAGGTGGGCACATATTTCTTAGCGGTTGAAACAGCTTTGAACCCCCATCTTTTATTAAACTTTCATCAACTATTTTCATTCCTCTTTATTTACCCTCAGTTTTCATTAAAAAAAAAAAAAAAACAATTGTCTCAATTATTTCCTTAGCTACCTTGGTTGCAAACTTCAAGAAGATCTTTTCTTTTAAATTGGACTTTTGTTTAAATCTATTCCCTTGGGATTCGATACTTGGAGTACTTCCATTTTACTACTTAGGAGATAGTGTGCACTTGCACTTGGCTGAGACATTTATTCGAGCCTATTATGAGCATGTTTTGCATCAATGAGATTGCTACAACACAATAATTGTAATCATTATCACATATGTTGTTTTTTTATGAAATATGTTTACATTGAGAGAAAATCTGCTTAATTTACACTTGTTACAACAAGAGCTAACCTTATGTGTTTGCAAACCTCACCTTGCGTGAAAGCAAGAGGGGGTCACCTGGAGTTTCATTAATAAATCAAGAAAAACAAAGAGGAGATTCTTAACCTAATGGATATGTGGCTGAATGAGAGTGGAGGCAAGTTGGGCTATTTAAATACAAGTACTTGATTTTTAGGGCATCCTCGACCATCATATTCCATAGTCTAGTCCTTACCCAATTTTTCAACTTTTCCCTTACATGAGAAGAGCAAACCAGTAGAGGCACCAAATAAGAGACATTATTGACGAAACCTGAAAAGAAGAAGAAGAATGTACTGGTCACCATAGATGGAAACGTCGTGTCACTAGGTTCATCGCCATATAGATTTCTCTTCTTCATCTTTTTGTTTAGAAGAATGCCTATTATTGCTAATAAGTGGGTGATTTTTTTATAGATGGGCTAAACCCTTTTTTAGGCTTGACTCTTAGATGAATCATATACTCTAATGCAATAGTGCAATTTCATTGATTTACTTGTTGAGATTCATGTTTGTGTTCTTCTTCAACCAAGTGCTCTTTTTTGTTTGGCCAACCAATTAGAGTAACCACCACCTTGTAATCGTGAAAAAGTTTGGGTGTGTGGAAATACCACAGTGCGAGAGTGAAATTATTCTTCAATATGTTGCTTTAGACATAAATAAGCCACTCTCAAAGAAATAAGGAGCCTGACGTGAACTAAAAGCTACCGTGTAAGGGTGTAGACATACATCTCGAAGAAGTATGGAAGCCATAACAACAACTTGAGATAGTGTAGCTAGAGCAGTTAATGCCCTGTTTAAATCCAAGTGTAAAGAACTTAAGAGTTGCACTAGAGCAAGTTAAGGGTTATAAAATATGCAGATTCATTGAGTTGAGCCTCGCTTCTATTATCTGTGTTCCTCACATTTGTAGTCTACGATGGACAGTTAGTCTACGAATGGAATGTCGACAGACTTTCTCAATATCTAATTATGGGAATGATTGGTGTACACACAAGCGCACATGATTGAAGTAATAATAAAACGATATTTGATTACCGAGTATCGTGTCCCAAGGGAAGCAGATATGGAACTTCTGTTTAAAGCTAATTAATTATTAATAATACTCAAAATTGGAATTATTTAAGGCCCAAACTAAAGGAACAATGCTTAAGAAATTAAATGAACTAGGAAGCAATATAAATAGTTTGAGATACCAAATTAAGGGGATGTTTAGAGGATTGAGCACAATTTAGGTTGGACTTATGGTAATTGGATCTGACAGTTAATCAAACGAGCTTAATTGTATAAACCTAGAGCTAACCGATCGAAATCTCCTGTCAGTCTCATTCGAACACGTTTAATTAATCGATTGCCTAAGTGTCCATAGCGCTAATTGATTAATTAGTTGGAATAAGCCCACTCATAATTAGCCTCACTCGTCAACTGTTACTCTTATGTCACATCGGTAATTTAAGGGTGTTAATTGGATTAATTCAATCTTAATTTCCTCGATCGAGCTCAATTAAGATTAAGTTCAACTAATTATTGGCTAAATAAAAAGAAGCATTAAGAACAATCCAATTAAATGCAATTAATCAAGCAATTAAAAGTCAATGATCACAATTAAACCGTAAATTCAATCCTAAATGTGCTTTTAATCCCTAAACAAGTAAATTTAGCCCATAAATGTCATTAAAACAGCACAGTATAACATCCTAAAGTCCCTAGATGCAGAAAACAGAGAGATGATAACAGAGAAGAAGATTGTCGTTGCCGAACTCTTGACTCCTGCCTCGAATTTTGCAATCTCGAGCCTCGAACACCTCTCCCAAACACTCCATCTCGAGCTCCACATGTCCCAAGGAGGCAAGTTATCGAAATTAGGACTAAAAACCCTCAAATGGGCTCACCCAATTCAAAAAGAAAACGATGGATATAAATATAAAGGTTGCATTCTCGACAACGTTGCAACGCTGTCCAAAATGATGGCGTTTTTGCAAGTGCACAGATACAACATTGCAACGCTACGCTTCGAATGGAGCTCCACATTCCAGCGTGTTTCTAGTGTTGCAACGCTAGTCTCAGGTTTGCACACCAAATTATGACGTTGCAACGCCATTTCAAGTGTTGCAACGCCGTCCTCTCAGCCCCAATAGCTTGTGTAACATCTCTTCTTATCCTTAGCTCCTCCAAAAGCTCTAAAATAGTTCAATATTCACCATCTTACTCCAAATTTCATAATTCTGCTCTCAATTGCTCAGATTCCTAAAATAAGCAAATAATCAACATAAAAGCTCACATTTATAGCATAAAACTAGTTAAAATAACGCAGAATATAGCACTAATTTAGTGCTATCAAATACCCCCACACTTAATCTTTTGCTAGTTCCAAGCAAAACAAAATCAAACTCTCACTAAAAAGATAAATGCTTCAGAAACATGCATGCACAAGTGACTTCATCCTCAAAGCACTCAAGAGTGGAATAAGATAACAAGGACAATGGAACTAGAACATGTTTAAATCTCAAGAAAATTTAAAAGAAACTCTGAACTCTTTGCGTGTGTGTGTGCAAAGCCTAAAATTGACTCGTCTAATAATTCAGAGTAACTTTATGCTTCTCTCCATTCATCTTCCTCCTTCACTTGCTCGAAAGACTCAATTAAGCTCCTGCACAATCAAACAAGCAATAACAAAGCTAGGTGCCTGAACTTTCGGGGTAATACTCACGTTCACTTGCTTTTTACCACAATCAAGGGCACTGGCTTTCACACAACTATCGCAGGGACACTTATCCGGAGCACATGCTTGATGGATAGCCTAACTGATTATGATAGAGGTAGCTCTTTTTACCCCCAAACAATTAAACTCATGCAAGACATTTTTCTTTTTTTCTGTTTTTTTTTTCACTACCATTTTCTTTTTCTGAGCTCAAATGTTTCTTCTTTTCGCAGGCAAATTAACACTTTTTCTTACTCTCAAGTTTAACAATGCAAACTATTTTGCAAGTTCACTTACAAACCAAGCCTTAAGCCTATTGGAGTGACAACAAACTTCTAGAAATCATAAAACTCCTCTAAATGCTCAACTTATCAAAACTAGGCTCAGTGCTCAACATTTGCAAAGAATTCAAAGAAAAATTTTTAAAGTTACCCCAATCCTAGCATGCTTCAGATTCCACAATAAAAATGTAAAAACAATCCACTCAGGAGTACAAATCATAGAATTTCTTCATCTTAAGAGCATGCAAGATCCTAAAACTAATCTACAGCACACAACACAACATTCATTTAATTTCATAATTTTCAAATTAAGCACAAAAACTAAAGAACAATCATCAAAATTTCTCTTTTAAGCATAAGCACCATTCCCCAAACCAAACATTGTCCTCAATGTTTGTCCAACCATCATTTAACAAATTGCATAAAGAACAACTAAAAAGATTTAAGGGTAACAGTACTTCCCTGAAATGACGAGACCTCTCAAGTTAAGCACTCCTCAAACACTTCTCAGGAACTGCAAAACACAAACGAGCACTATATTCAACTAACAACAAGCAAATTAATAACCCTTGGGTTGCCTCCCAAGAAGTGCTTGTTTAACGTCACTAGCTCGACGTTTCCCACGTGCTTCTTTCAAGGTGGCTCAAATATAAAGAGGTTAACACCTTCCCTCTTACATGCATTATGAAGGTTAGACATGGGGATAAAGAATCATGATTAACAGGACAGGGGACAGAAAAATCCTGAGCACATAAAGCAATCATCTCCTCATGATTACTGTCCAAGACAAGACTCGAACGAAGTGGAAAAACATATTCATGCTCAACCTTCATCTTAGACAAATCATTCACAAACAAATTTTCAAATTCATCTTTCTCCAAAATTAATTTATTTTTTAACATGGCCCTATGACAAGTAAAGAAATCATTATTCTCAAGGAAGTCATCTAGCACATGCTCCATATTCAGCATTCTCTGAACACCCTCACTCAATCTATTTGCATAAAAGATAGATTCACTAACAAAACACTCAATACGCATGTAGTCAGGGAGATCAGACAAACAAACATCAACATCTCTATTAAAAAACAAATAATTTTCAACAAGCACTTTTTCTTCTCCCAAAGCAACAGAGTCAGTCATCACATTATCAGGACCAAATTTATTCTCATTCTCAAGATCAGAAGATATAACAGATTTCACAATAAAAACATGAGATATATTAGCTGAAGAATCGTGGGCATCCAGTATATCGACATCCTAAGGCCTATTTTTTACATTATTCCTAGAAGGTTTAACTTCCACTAAATCGACCCAAAACCTCTTATCAATTCCAAAAGCATGAATAGGGTCAAAAATATGGAAAATTAACTTTTCATCATCCACCTGCAAAGTTAACTGACCTCTAGACATGCTTACCTCAGCTCTGCTCGTGGCTAAGAAAGACCTTCCTAGGATGATGGGTATCTCCTCGTCCTCCTCCATATCTAAGACAACGAAATCTACAAGAAAAATAAACTTGTTAACCTTAACAAGCACATCCTCCATTATACCTTTTGGGTTAACCATCGAACATTCTGCAAGTTAGAGGGATTAATCAACAGGCTGGATTTCCTGTGAACCAAGTTTCCTAAACACAGAATAAGGCATGAGTTTAATACTGGCACCTAAGTCACACAATGCCCTATCTATCATTAAACTACCAATTTGATAGGGAATTATACTCCCTAGGTTCCTTTTGTTTTAGTAGCATCTTCTGTTTCACAACGGACGAGCTGTTATCAGACAAGCTGAGCACAACATTCGCCTCGAATTTAATTTTCAGCAAAAGCATCTCCTTCATAAACCTCCCATAATTAGGCATGTTGGCAAGCGCTTATGCAAAAGGAATGTTAATGTGAGGTTTTCTAAACATGTTTAAAAAATCAGAAAATTATTCATCTAATTTAAAATCCTTATAGCACTCAGGAAAATGTAACTCCCTGTAATTAAATGTAGCACACTCTCCATGCCTCCTTGGACTGATGTGTGCTCCTCTATCCACCGGTCGAGGTCTAGGTGACTCAACATCCCTTGCCAACTCCTTGACTCCTTCGCAACCAAGTCTAGGAAGGTTTTCTTTATCTTCTCATTCTCCTCTTCATTCTTCTTCTCAAATCTCTTCATTCTTTTCTTCTCAACTTCATTTCTTGTTTCATCTCTAGAATCACAAACACTATCATCAAACTTGAACTGAAGAGATGGGTCAGAAAGCTTACCTTGCATGGTTTTTTTCTCCACAGCCCATTGACCTCTATCTTTTCCTCATCTTCATCCTTTTTCGACACCTCCCATAACTGAGTCCCACTCCTCAATGTTATCGCTCTGCACTGCTCTCTCAGATTTACCTCAATGTCACTAGGGAACTTACCCTTTTGGAAGGTGTTGACTGCACTGGCAATTTGTCCAATTTGAACCTCCATGTTCTTCAGTACAGTGTCATGGCCACTCACTATGGTGGTAAGGGATGAAATGTTTGTTCTCATCTGATGGTGTGCTACTTTCTACTCCATGAAGTTGTTCATCGTTACCTCTAGGTTCGATTTCTTCTCTTGATTGGATGTTCCTACAAACCCAAGTGGTTACGAAACATTCTTCTGGTTAGCGTAAGAAAAGTTTTCGTGATTACGCAAACCTGTATGGTAGTAATTGGGTATGTTCTGGTTCTGTTGGCCTTGAAATCTAAATTCTCTATTCTGAACATACTAGCACTGCTCGACAAATGGATGCTCAACTCCTCTCAAGTTCAATGCTACTAATGAGGCAACTAATTGTGTGGCTCCTACAGTAGATAATTTACACAACGCATTAGTCAGGAAAGCCATTTGTGCCTTTAAAGCACTTACCCGTTAAGTTGATAGATGCTTGCAGTGATCCTCAAAGTGGAGGCGGATCGGTCTGATGGCCACTGGTAACTCGTTGTAACCATTTCCTCCAAAAGAGCACATGCCTCTTCTACAATCTTCGCCAAGAAACTGCCTCTTGCACTCGTATCAAGAATGGTTTTAGTACTCGAAGATAAACCATTATAAAACAATTGTACCTGTAACCAATCTGGATAGCCATGCTAAGGGAACTTCCTCAACATCTCCTTATAACGCTCTCAGCTTTCATACAGTTGTTGTCCATCAAGCTAGCAAAATGTCCCAATCTCCGTTCTCAGCTTCGTAGTTTTTGCTGGGGGAAAAAACTTGGTCAAGAAAGCTTGAGCTAGCTCGTCCCATGAAGATATGCTACCCGACTTCAAGGATTCGAGCCAGTCCTTTGCTTTATCCTGTAATGAAAAGGAAAAAAGTCTCAGTCTAATGGCATCTGGAGAAAACCCCATTTAACTTTACCATGCCATCTGAAGGATGCCCCTTAAACGAGCTATCCCGTGCCATCTTAATCAACCCCATCTTTAGCTCGAAATTATCCGTCGTGATGGGTGCATACACAATCCCAGAATGATCTGTCAAGAATATGGGCTGAAAATAGTCATTGATCATCTTTCTCTCCTCATGATTATGCTCCGTCATAGTGATTTGGGCTTCTCTCCTTAACCTCCTACAAGTTCTATCAATTTCTGGATCTAAAGGAAAAAAATTAGCCTCCTTATCACTACGCATAAACCAAATCAGCCTCTTCAGAAAAACACACTAAACAAAACCCAAAAAAAAATAACATACTAAAATATGTACAAAAATAAAAACAAAAATCCCTAGACTAAATCTTCCAGATTTCTTCTGAATATTAACCAACTAAAAAGAACTTCGTTGCTTCCCCAGCAATGGCTCCTAAAACTTGATCGGTGTACACGCAAGTGCAGGTGATTGAAGTAATAATAAAACGGTATTTGAGTACCAAGTATCGTGTTCTAAGGGAGGCAAATATGGAACTTCTTTTTAAAGCTAATTAATTATTAAGAATACTCAAAATTGAAATTATTTAAGGCCCAAATTAAAGGAGCGATGCTTAAGAATTTAAACTAACTAGAAAAGCAATATAAAGACTTGGAGATACCAAATTTAGGGGATGTTTAGGGAATCGAGCACAATTTAGGTTGGACTTATGGCAATTGGATCTGACAATTAATCAAACGAGCTTAATTGCATAAACCTAGAGCTAAACCAGTTGAAACCTTCTATCAGTCTCATTCAAACATGCTTAATTAATCGCTTGCCTAAGTGTCCTTAGCGCTAATTGATTAATTAGTTGGAATAAGCCCACTCATAATTAGGCTCATCCGTCAATTGTTACTCCTATGTCACATCGATAATTTAAGGGTGTTAATTAGATTAATTCAATCCTAATTTCCTCTATCGAGCTCGATTAAGACTAAGTTCAACTAATTATTGGCCAAATAAATAGAAGCATTAAGAACAATCCAATTAAATGCAATTAATCGAGCAATTAAAAGTCAATGTTCACAATTAAACCATAAATTCAATCCTTTAACTCCAAAACAAGTAAATTTAGCCCATAAATGTCATTAAAATAGCACAGTACAACATCCTAAAGTCCCTAGATGCAGAAAACAGAGAGAAGATAACGGAGAAGAATACTGTCGTTATCGAACTCTTGACTCCTGCCTCGAATTTTGCAATCTCGAGCCTCGAACACCGCTCCCAAACACTCCATCTCGAGCTCCACATGTCCCAAGGAGGCAAGTTATCAAAATTAAGACTAAAAACCCTCAAATCATCTCTCTCAATTCGGAAAGAAAACGATGAATATAAAGGTTGCATTCGCAATAGAATTGCAACCCTAGGGATAGCGTTTCAACGCCGTCCAAAAAAATGGCACTTTTGCAAGTGCACAGATGCAGCGTTGCAATGCTTCAGATGAAGCTCCACATTCCAGCGTGTTCCTGGCGTTGCAATGCCATTTCAAGCATTGCAATGCCATCCTATCAACCCAAACAGCTTGTGCAACATTTCTTCTTGTCCTTAGCTCCTCTAAAAGCTCTGAAATAGTTCCATATTCACCATTTTACTCCAAAATTCATAATTTTGCTCCCAATTGCTCGAATTCCTAAAATAAGCAAATAATCGACATAAAAGCTCATATTTATAGCATGAAACTAGCTAAAATAAGGCATAAATATAGCACTAATTTAGTGCTATCAGGAAGTTGTCCAAGAAATTCATGTAGAAAATTTAGCTTATGTTTCCAAAGGACACAGTGATAGTGAGAGTGACGCCTTGATAAGTTCAGGATTTACTGGCCTGTTGAAAGGATGGTGGAGTTTCTTCTATTCTGAAGAAGAAAAGAAAAACATCCTTAATCATACTAAAAATGGTAAGAAGAAGGCAGAAAAAGATGAGCCATCTTCTTCTTGAACTCAAAGCAATGTGCAACCAAACATCACGCCAACGACATGATCGACCTCGATTCTTCCCAGAACCCCTCCTAAGGATTGAGTTTATGATGCAGTGGTAACACTTTGTTTTGCAATCATAAAGCATTACATTGAAGATGCTGACAATTACAAATAGCAAGTAGGGACATAACTTCAATAGTCGAGTGTCCAAAACTGCAAGATTTTTAATGGTACAAATATATTTTCCTAATGAAAGTATACAAAAGGGCACATTGTTGCAGCACTTTTTGGAAGGAAAGATTTGTTGCAGGTTTACCTAAATTATTCGGCGCAGACCTGATGTTGTATCTGATAGCTCTTAGAAGCCTATTTTAGGTACTTTTGTACTTAGAAGCCTCTTTAAATTGATGACTTAGTAGTAAAGGAGTCCATTCTCATGTGAAAATCACTTTTGAACTTTTTAATGCTTAATATTACTTAATTGTGCTATTTGTGACTTGTGCAGGCCAAATGTTGAAGGATCCAGTTGCTGGAGCATTTTCTGGTAGCAGAGTACAAAACGCACGTGGGAGTTATTTCATTAATTGACGTGGACAAATTATAACACCTGTACTGATTTGAGTGAATGAGGTGCTGCCATTAGTCTAAAAGTGTCCACTTAGCCCTGATTTCAAAGAAGAGGAGAGGTATAAAGCCCTAGTTTGCCATTTTTGTGGATGAGCTTGGAGAGTAGACATTTTGGAGGGGCTGAAAATCGATAGAAGAAGAAGAATCCTTCTTGGGAGGTGATCCACTTCTGGAAAGGAGGGAATCCTTCCATAAAGGAGCTGCCCAACACCATTTCTTGTCCATTTCTCCTAGTTTCTACAGTACTTCTTTATTTTTCAGCATTTTGATATTAAAGACAGGAGTTAGAATGTTATTTCAGACTTTTCTTACTGTTTTACTGCTGTCATTTCTTGTAATTATGAACTAATCACCCCTTGGGTGAGGGATTAAGGGATTTATTGTTGATTCTTGCTGAATGAAATAGTAGACTTGCATAATCTTCACTCCTATGCCTTGTGTGCTTAATTTTTAGCTTGGAATTGTCTGGCCAACTTATCTAAGCTGCGTTTTTCTTAAACTTGGGAAAGGGAGAGATGAACTGATTGCATGGCATAGCATTAGTTCTGATTAGGAGCATGCTCTAAGGTAATTGGGGACACTAGGGATGGTAACCCACCTAATGTTTGCAGTTATGGGCTTAATTTCAGAGGTTAATGGGAGTTAATCACTGATTCTCGGGAATTCTAGAAAGAATCCGCGAATTAACCTGCATTGAATGATGAAGCATGATCATTGCTATAGCATTTAGTTTGATGAAGCAAAATCCTACCCCTAATCCTGATCCCTTTTCACAGATTCTGTTTAGTCTCATTTTACTTACTGTTTTTCCTGTTGTTACAGCATTTTAGTACCTTTTCACTCTTGTTCTTTAGTTCTTTTAATTTCATTGCACCATTTGATGTTTATTTCTTGTTACCTAACTAAAATCAACTTAGGCATTGCAAAAATCCACATAACTAGTCCCTAAGGAGACGATATAAAAATACTTATCACTTGCTGCATTAGACTGTGTATACTTGCACATTTAGGAGTGTTTTCATTCTGAATTTGCATACACTCTGCTAAGCAACAGTATCTCAAAGACTATTACAAGACCAGTGAGATACAATGGACATCAATCACCAACGGCGAATTGATTCAATTTGTTCTCCATGAAGGAAGCAAACTATGTATTCAAAGCAAAATGTAAGCAAAGTTGAATTCTTCGAAAGCTGCTAGGCAAAAGGAACTTGGAAATTTTTGGGATATATACTATTACAAAGATAAAAGTGAGTCGCCTTCAGTGGAAGAAAGGAGAAGATACTCGAAGAAGAAGAACAACTACTCAAATTCCTACCCAAGACAGCAAAATGCTTATAAATATGCTTATAAGCAAACTCCTTATAAGAAGAAAACCTACAAAGGAAGTTCTTCATAAGGAAAAAATAAGTACTCAAATGAAAGGGATGTATCTTCAGTCTAATGCTATAAGTGCAGAGCTCCAAAATGTCCAATGAAGAAAAGAATCAATGAGCTTAGTATTCAAGAAGATATTAAGCAAGATCTACTCCAAGTCTTCAAATTCGATTCTAAAGAATCCCCAAATGAAGAAGACTCATATTCCTCATATGAAGGGGAAATTATTCATAAACCCAATTGCAATGGGAAGAGATTATGCAATTATTCTGATTGCATAAATGTTCTTACTCAAGATCAAGAATTGTCATTTGAGATAGTAGAAAATCTCAATGATGACACCTTGAAAGGTGATGTCCTAAATCATCTTAAAGAGTCTTTAAAAATGGATGATTTTGGACCATCAAATAAGGTATCACCACAGTTTATCAATCTGATAACTATGGAAGATATCTTTAAGAAATTTAGAGAACCTAGAGAAGTTACGATTGTAGATCTTCAATTTGAAATCAACAGACTCAAAGACGATGTCAAGCAACTTCGAAGGGATTATGAAAAGGATACTCAATTATCTTTAGAATTGTTTATAATGGAAGTTAATCAAGAAGCCAGTATTCTTCCAGAGATTGATAATGATAACCAATCAGATCAAGAAAGACAAGAAGAAGAAGCATTTCTGGGAATTATTACAATGGTTCAATTCTAGAAATGTTATGTCAAAATATCCTCAAGGATACACTATTACAAAATGACAGTCGTAGCTTTGATCGATTTGGGAGCAGATCAAAACTACATACATGAAGGTTTGATTCCTTCTAAGTATTTCAAAGACAATGGAAACACTTAGAGGAGAAAATTGACAACTATTGTTTATCATATAAACATCCAAAAGTCCATATCTGCAATGAGGGAGTATGCTTTGTGACTTCATTCTTGTTAGTCAAAAACCTGAATCAAGAAGTGATTTTAGGTACGTCATTCATTACTCAACTTTATCCAATCAAGGTATCTAACGAAGGAATCTTTTCTACTATCTTGGATAAAGAAATTATATTCAAGTTTGTTGATTCGATTCGTGAAAGTAAGATTCAGACAATCATAATATCTGATCTCAACAAAATCTCTTTAAAAGAGAAGCAAATATATTTCTTAAAGGAAGAAGTCAGTTTCAAAAAAGTTGAAGAAAACTTGAAAGACTCTCATATTCAAGAAAAGATTCAAGACCTTCAGTTCCAAATTGAGAAAGAGATTTGCTCTTCTCATCCAAATGCATTTTGGGATCGGAAGAAGCATATGGTAGAACTACCATATGTTAGAGAATTCAAAGAGTCAAATATTCCTACAAAAGCTCGTCCTACATATATGAATTTTGAACTATTAGGGCATTGCAAAAAGGAAATTGATGATTTACTCAAGAGAAAGTCGATTAGACTGTCCAAGAGCCAATGGTCATGCGCAGTTTTAATGTTAATAACTAGGCCGAGAAGGAACGTGGAGTCCTGCAACTGGTAATCAATTACAAACCCTTAAACAAGATTTTGGAATGGATTAGCTATCCAATTCCTAACAAATCCGATTTACTCAAACGTATTTCAAGTGCCAAATTATTTAAAAATTTGACATAAATTTTGGATTTTGGAAAATTTAACACAATAGCAATAGGTCGGTTAAGAGAGTATCAAAATTTGAGAGAATTTGGAAGCTTTTTAGAGAGCTAGAGTTGAATTTTTGCTTGCTAGAATTTTTGAACAGTGTATTAGTTGATGAACAAAAGGCTCTCAATTTTAAGAAAAGGAGGAGTAAAATGAGCCATTTGATTTAGGGTATAAGGAATGGATGGTTAGGATCAAAGGAAAGAATTTTGGAAATGATTTTTGATATGTAAAGGGATTTAAAATAGATACCCAACCGGACAAAACGAAAACCAGTCGCGAGAGTGTAGAAAGGCGCCTTACTCGTAGGTTTCTGAAGACCACGCCAGGCGCGTGTAGCGCACGTACACGTGGGCGCGTGGACCGCAGCATACGTTGCTTTTCCTTTTTTTTATATATAAATATATTTGAATTTTTGAATTTCAGACAGCTTCTTGCCCTATGTCCTCTCCTTATTCGTCCACGTATGCCACATCATCGCCACATCACCCTGACATGTCATCGCCATGTCAGCAAATGTAGTCGTTGGATGCCACATCGATGCCATCATTAAGTTATGACCGTTATGTCCCACGTCAGCAAATTAGATTGTTGATGCCACGTCAGCTGCCACGTGTCACGCCATATCAACATTTTCTTCCAATCTTCTTTTACTCATATCTTTTTCGTTTGGACTCTGATTCGAACGATTTAAAGTGCGTTGGAATCATCTTTGTGAGCTCTACAAGATAGACTCTTTGAAACACTAAAATGGTTAGTACAAAAAAATTGAGTTTGTTATAATCAAAATGTTTAGTTTGATTGAAGCCCTAAAGCTAACAAAATTAGTATTAAATAAATGAGTGGCTTTTAAAAGCTTGTGTTAGAAAGGAAATGTTCCAATGAAGGCTTGGTTGTGAGATTTCTTGGTGAGCTACATGATTAGAATTCTAGCTGTGAAAAAGTCTTAGAACTAAAAGGCCCCTAATTGAATTTTAGGCATATGCAAAATATAAAATTTGATTGAAGCAAGACAGCATTCTTGAACTGCAGAGTCAGAAGAGTTGATAGAGCAATTATTGTTGTTATGGTGATATATCTATGCATTCAATTGTAGTAGAGTAGAGTAACTAGCTTGTGTTTTTGAGTTGAGAGAACATTGCTCAAGGACGAGTAATTATTCAAGTTTGGGGATTTGATAACTCTTAGAATAAGAATTTTGGGCTAGCATTTTAGGATAGAATTGATTGTTCTAAGAGTGTTTAATTGTATATTCTCATGAAAATCCCTTAGCTTAGATTATACTTGCTCAAACATTTGTTTGTTGTTGTAAAATTCTTACTTCTAACTTCGTAATTTTACTAATGATTCAAGTTTTGTTGGGAGCTATTGAAGTTTGGAGATAGTCAAGTGAGCTTAAAAGTTTAGGGTTGGAGCATATGGATGTTCTGCTAGAGCAATTTTGGTGATTTAAGTTCGCACAAATTTCGCACATGGGGAAAACAGCTCATTTATTTAGCTGGAACCATGTCGGCTGATTTATCTTAATTCGAGATTTATGACCTAAAGCCTTGTAATTAATGATTTATTTAATAATTAATAATAATTTTGATTATTTTATTTGCAATATAATATTATCCATTATATGAAAAATTCAAGGTTATTAATGTAATCTTGAATAGTATGTGGTTGACATACGAGAGGATCATGTTCAAGAAATAACCTAAAGGGTCATAGTATATGGATAAGGTTGGGTGTCTTATCCTGGAAACACTATTGATACGGCCAACTTTGTAATAGTTACAAATGATTTGATCCAAATCGTTCATGTGGAGACATGTGAGTGGGGGTATCTTATACAATGAGTTTGTGTAAGACTGGACCACAAAATATTTAATCTCTCTTTATAAATCCGTTAATTGAAAAGATTAATATTTTATCAAGATGATCATATGCGACTCGATCTTAATCCTGAGTGAGTTATGAACTCCTGCCTATGAGGGCTTGTCCGTTGATTTTCATGGGTGAGAGTAGCTTTTGTAGCCGATTCAATATGTCTACCATTTTGGGGACTTGACCAAATAGGGAGCTTGGAACATAATCTCACAAGATGGAATTCACTTCTTCCCTTATAAGGTAAGTATATGAGTAGTTCCCTTAAGTGCTAATTTCGGGACTTGAACAATGGGGCCCCACCCTCTCACACACCCGAGAGAGACTTAGTTTATGGTTAGATCATAAACAAATTGTTCATTAGAGGATCAATAGTACTTAAGGTGCAAGATGTAATTATAGGGGTAAAACGGACTTTTGACCCATCTGTAATTACGAACAACTCGTGAATGATCGACTTTCATGTAGTAATTATATCCATGGACACAACTTGTCCTACAGTGCATAAGAGTGCAACTCTAGGTCTATAGTGGAGTGACCTATAGTTAATGAATGAAAATTAATTAATTAAAGAGTTTAATTAATGGATTATGTATCATTGGAGCTTATAATCTGTAGGTCCATAAGATCCCCTTGCTAGCTTATATGAACAAATAAGGATCAAATTCGTTAAGAGAAAATTTTGAAATGTTCAAATTAAAATTTAATATATTTGATTTATTAAATGAGGGTAAACATATTTAATGTATATGATACTAACTATCAAATAAATTATTAATGTATTAAGATACATTAAAGAAAATATATTTATTAAATTTTTATTAGATTCAAATTAAGAAATATATGTCGTAGGAGAATTTAAAAGATTTGAATAAGATTCAAATTGGTTAGATAAATATATTTTAATATATTAGATATTAAAATATATTATTTAATTATTTTTCCTAGGCCATTATAAATAGGACCCTATGGGTGAGCTATTGTGTGTATTCTTCATAAGAGACACGTCTCCTCTACAGAGAATTATAGAATTCTCTCTGAACTTCTTCTCTCTCATTTTCTTTCAAAATGCTTCCACAAGCCTTGATCATGTGTTCGAGTCATAGCAAGTAGGCTATATGGAACTTCTTCTCTCTCATTACAATTGAAGTTTCTTTGCTTTCTCATCTAGTTTTCAAGAGTTGTTAATGTTTAGCTCAACTTTGTTTGGCCAACCAAGTTGTTGTAGCGGTTCCTTGAGTTTCGAGAGAAATAAGGGAAACATAATGCTTGAAAATCACATTAGCCTTAATTTGATTAGAATCTATCTTAGTAGGAAATTATGGATAATAACTCACCTAACGTACTTAAGGAAATAATAGGTTTAATGAGGGGTTTAATGGGAGTTAAACTACCAACCTAGGTAATTTGGGAGAATGTCATGATCTGTTGTGGATCAAGAGAGAAGAGTGTTGCTTCAGTTGTGAAATCTGTTAATGCATGAAAGTACCCCTAAACTGAACCTATTTTTAGCTCAAAGTATTTAAGCTTTTATTTTGGTACATCTGATTTATCATTAATTTTACTAAAGCATGTTAGTTTCAATTACATTTTTACCTATATTTTTTGTTACTAATTGAGTTCACTACAATAGAAGTTTTGCTAATCAGTGTGGAATCGATTAATTTACCTATCACTTGCTACAACTAATGTGTACACTTGCACTATCTCTAAGCATTAATTTTTGCAAGATTAATTTACTGAAGATAATACTGAGGAAGAGAATAAGCTCTCAGCCTAAACACTGAGAAGGTTGAACATTACATATATATAGCTAGGTTAAAGTCTACATGTACAATACTTATTGGTTACAAGATTACTGTGAATAAAGACTAAAGAAATAAATGAAAAACTAAATACAGATCATTAAAGCAGTAAATAATAATAAGAGCTTAATTGATAAATTAGTCTAACAATTACATATTAGAAAGGCTACACGTTCTAAATCAGAATGGGTGCTACATGCTCTATGGGGGTGTAAGAAGGTAAAGGGACACTGGACTGCAGCCCCTGTTCGTGAACCAGAGATTTCACATTCGATAGTTACTTTTGATAGTTGGTCGTGGTAGCTCAAGGACCATATCTCAGCTGGTTTCCTGGAAATTTGTTTAATCTAGGAATCGGAGGAATAGGAAGATTTACATGGACAATAATTGTCCGGTAGATTGGGAATGGGCTTCAATATGAATAGTTCAATCAGATTGGGGCAATTTCAGAACATCAGTGGCAACCAAAGTTCGAAATGTCGATGTCAATGGAAATGTCAATGAAAATTTCGGAAAAATTTATGGAAATCGTGGAAATTGGTAGAAATTATTTTAATTAGTCAATGAAACTTTAATTGTGGCTTAATTAGACTATGATTGACCATTTTTAAGCATTATACCTAAAAACTAACATAATATTTAGATATAAATGTCAATTGAAATATCGATGCGAGCAGAAATTTTGAAAATAAATATGAAAATTGATAAAAATTTTGAATTATTTCATGAAACTTTACTTGTGATTTAATTGTACCATAATTGGTTATTTTTAACCATCATATCTAAAATATATATAATTTTAAATTAAAATGTTAATGGAAATGTCGATGTTAGCAAAAAATTTTGAAAAAATTATGAAAATTATTTGAATTATTAAATGAGACTTTAATTATGATAAGTTAATTAAACTAGAATTAACCATTATAAATTGACTATACAAAATGATATCAAATATTGATTAATAGTTACAAAATTGAATAATATATGAAATATTTGCATATGATAAAATCATTGTGAATTGTTTAATATAAAGTTCTTAATTTAAGAGAGAAATTAAATTACAGTTGATGTACTGTTCTCTTAATTACAGTTGCATTTCTCAAATTTTAAAAAAAAAATCTTGTTTTAAAACGTTTTTGTAATTAATGAAGAAATCATAATAACGATTTTTTTTTGTTTTTGAAAACGGATTCTGCTATTTTTTTTTATTTGTTTTGATTAATTTGGGTTATTTAGATTTGATTGAATTTATTGGACTATTGTTTGAAGTTTAATTGGAGCAAAATTAGGTCTCAATGAGTTAAATCAAAACAATTAAAATTTTAAATTATGGATGAAAGATTTATTAAGTTAGTCTCAAATTCATAATTGTGATGATTTAATTTCTTTTAAAATTTTAGGTTTGAGAATGAAAAAATAATAATAATAATAATTGAAGTTGATTGGTGGTTAATTTGGAGAGTTTGGGCTGAATTGAACTAATTTGAATTAGCCAAATTTTTGGTGTTGTTTGAGATTTGAATTGGATATTTCTTTTGAGTTAGAGAAGGAAAGAGGAAAAGGAGAAGTCAAATGAGGGAAAGAGGGAAAGAAAAAAAAAGGAGGCTAGGTTTGAAAAACAATGTTAAATTATCAAAAATAGCCCTAAATTATGGGGTTAGTTTCAATTATACCCCTAAATTTTGAAAAGTTTCATTTTTACCTTTGAAGTTTGAAGTTTGTTTCAAAACAACCCTCGAAGGTTTTTCCGTTAAATTTATAGACGAAAAATGACTATTTGCATATGTTTTGATTTTGTTTTCAACGTATATGTTCACATAAGCAACAATACAAATGCAAAAACATCATTTTCTGATCATGAATTTAATGAAAAAAAGCCTTCAAGGGTATTTTTTAAACAAATATCAAAATTCAAGGGTTAAAATGAAATTTTTCAAAATTTAGGGTATAATTGAAACCAACATCATAGTTTAAAGGTATTTTTGATAATTTAACCCAAAAACAATTAATAAATACTTCTTTTTGTCTTGTAGTGGCACGAATCCCTAGGCCACTTCATCTTCCTCAACCATGTTCTTCTTCCTCTCATTCACGACAAACAGCCCATTCTTGCTGTATTTTTTGTTCTTCACCGACGGGCTCATCAAGTTGCAGCGGCGTTCTCCTCGATCTGTAGTCGCGAGCGATGGCGACACGTGCGAGCAGGCCGTGACGGCGAACAGGCGGCGGGGCTTCTCCTTTGCACTCCGGCGTTCAGACCCATGGTTCCCTCTCCGATGATCTCTCTCTCACGAATTCCGGTGAGGCACCCAGTGCTCCACGACACACCGAACAACACCAGCACTATCAGATCGTCCTTCGAGAGTTTCAGCAGCGCGATAGGTCCGACGAACTCGTGTTTTCCGGCGATTTCAGCTTGCGGCAATTTTGGCTTTCCAACGACGACGTTGGTATACCCATGGCATTTGTACCTCGGATTTGCAAAATTGGACTTATCCGGAGTCAGTTCAGCTAGTTTTCGGGTTTGTAATTTGGTAAAAATCAAGGACTTTTTATAAAATTAGAGGTATTTTTGAAACTTATTATACAAAAAGGGGGAAGACTAAAACTATTTACAAAAATAGAGTGGTTTTTTTGGACTTATTGGAATACGTCTTTTCATAAGACGTATTCGGCTTTGACTGCCTCAGATTAACAGACGCATTCTTCGACGCCGGCTACTGTGTGTGGAATGCGTCTATGCAATAGACGCATTCGGACGTTATTTAAAAAAAAAAAAAAGAAAATTATAAATTCAGTCAACACGCGGGAATCTCGTCAGAACTGGCGGTCTGAATACGTCTGTTGTAGAGACGTATTCGTCTTGAAACCACGCAGAATCTGGTTTCCGAACAGCGTGCCATGATGTGATTAATGATGGAGTTGGTCCTTAAATGCATACATGCATCCGTTTTGAAACGAAAATACATTTCTCCTTCTCTCTCTATTCTCCATAAATTCTACCGCCCCATTGTTTTTCTATTCCCACTTCCTCCATCTTCATCCCAATCCTATTTTCTTCTTCTCTCTTCCCATCTAAATCCTCCTCTTCTCTCTTCCCATCCGAATGCTCATCTTCTCTCTTTATTTCTTCTCCATTTGAAGTCCGATAGTCGGTTTCTTTTTTCTTCTTCTCATTTTGCATTTGATTTTTGCATTTCTATTTTATTGAAAAGGATAAGTTATTTAATATGTTATGTTCATTTTTTTTATTAGATTAAGTTGTATCTCAAGTTTCTAAATTATTTTTTAATTATGATACAAGACTGTTCTTATTTTCTACAGGAGAAAAATTCGTGAAAAGCAAATTTAGTAAAGAAGTATATTCTCCTGGTAAACCGTATATCATTGTTTTTTTTTTTTTTTATAAAAAATGTACATAAAAAATTGAAAAACAGTGTGTATGAAAAATGTAAACAATTAATGATAAAATGCATGTAGAAATGAAGTTAGATTGTTGTGGTCTGTATATTATGACTAACTGTTGGTAGATTTCTAGAACGATTAGGCATAAGGCGGTTTTGGTAACTTTTAATTTGTTTTTCTAAGTGTTTATTTTAAAATTAAAAGAAAAATAAATTATTGTAGAGATGTAGAAAAATTAAATTTAATGATAAGTACACAAAATTCAACCAACATTATGAGAATGTTTACTTTTTTGAAAAATATTATATGGTTTCTTAAGTTTTGAATATAAAAATAAATAAAACTGAAAATGAAATTGACAAAAAAAAATACATAAATGAATAAATAATTTTAAAATGTTATTATGAGAGTAGTTATTGATAGTTATTATTGAAAATATTACTTTTTGAAAAATATTTTTTCTATTTATATTTTTGTTTTAAATGAAATTGAATAATAATTAAAAAATAATATATAATAAAAACTAATTATTATATAAAGTTATTGGTTTTGAAAATAAATAAATGTTAAATGATAAGTAAATAAATAAATGTAGAAAAATTAAATTTAATGATAAGTAAACAAAATTCAACCAACATTATGAGAATGTTTACTTTTTTGAAAAACATTATATGGTTTCTTAAGTTTTTGAATATAAAAATAAATAAAACTGAAAATGAAATTGACAAAAAAAAAATACATAAATGAATAAATAATTTTAAAATGTTATTATGTTATTATTTTGAAAAACATTATATGTTATTAAGTTTTGAAAATAATTTTAAAAATACATAAAATGTTATATGGTTTCTTAACTCAAATATAACCATAGGAAATTAAAACGAAGTTTTTGATAAAATATTGAAAGGTTTTAGATTCATTTTATAAAAATTAAATGATAACCTTATAGAATTTAATACGGAGTTTTTGAATTTCAAAAAGTGGTAAAACTCGATACTTTTCCTACAACAAAAAATGCCTCTATTAAATACTCCCATAAACAAAATTTATTTAATTGAAAATTATATTTGGTTAATGAATATTTAAACGAAATAAATGAAAAAAGTGAAATATGAAACAAGCATATGATTATCAGTATGTATGATTTATTGTATTTATTAATATTTTTATTGTTGTTTTTGTGATTATTGGCATGTGTGATTTAGTGTATTCCTTCCTAAACATATGATTATTGGTATGTATGATTTAGTGTATTCCTTCCTAAACATATGATTATTGGTATGTATGATTTAGTGTATTCCTTCCTAAACATATGATTTAGTGTATTCCTTCGTTCCTAAACATATGAGAAACTAATGAACTATTAAACTATCAACTCCTAAACCCTAAACGCTAAAACCCTAAGCATAATAACCATAAACCCTAAACCCTAAGCATAATAACCATAAACCCTAAACCCTAAAAAAAAATAATAACCCTAAAACCCTAAACCCTAAAAAAATAACCCTAAACCCTAAACCCTAAAAATAATAACCATAACCCTAAACCCTAAAAAAAATAATAACCCTAAAACCCTAAACCCTAAAAAAAAACCATAAACCCTAAACCCTAAAAAAAAATAATAACCATAAAACCCTAAGCCCTAAACCCTAAAAAGAAAAAAAACCCTAAACCCTAAAACCCTAAAAATAATAACCATAAACACTAAACCATTAAAAAAAAACCCTAAACCCGAAATCCTAAAAATAATAACCCTACACCCTAAGCATAATAACCATAAACCCTAAACCCTAAAAAAATAATAATGACCCTTAAACCCTAAAATCCTAAAACATGAAATCCTAAACCCTAAAAAACTAAGAATAATAACTCTAAAACCCTAGGAATATTAACCCTAAACCCTACAATCATAAGCATAATAACCAACCCTAAACCCTACAAAAAATAATAACCATAAAACCTTCAACCCTAAAACCCTAAAACTCCTAAATCATAAACCCTAAAATCGTAAACCCAAAAAATAATAGCCCTAAGAATAATAACCCTAAACCCTAAAAAATTGAGAATAATAACTCTAAAACCCTAAATCCTAAACCCCAAACCATGAACTCTTAAACCCTTAGATTATACAGTGATATAAAATACTTTACTAATACAATCTTGTTATGAATATCAGATTTAATTACATAACTACAATGGATGTTGTTGGGTTTACGTGTTATATGAATGGAAACATTGTGCATGGGCCAAATGGTATACAGTACGATGTGGCACTACAAGAATATTTAGATATGCCGACGTTATTATTCCCGACGCTTTAAATTTGGTCGGCCTAAGTAACAATTCCGACGGTTATGTTTACCGTCGGTAAAAGAGAAGGTAAGCCGACGGTTTACAAAACCATCGGCGGTTCGTAAACAATATCGACGGTTTTGGAAAACCGTCGGCGTTGGGTGAAGAAAAACCCGACGATTTTTAAAAACCGTCGGCAGTTTGCACAAAACCGCCGACGGTTTGAGAAACCGTCGGCGGTTTGGTCCAAAACCTCCGACGGTTTTGGAAACGGTCGGCGGTTTGGTCCAAAACAGCCGACGGTTTTGGAAACGGTAGGCGGTTTCGCCCAAAACCGCCCACGGTTTTGGAAACGGTAGGCGGTTTCGCCCAAAACCGCCGACGGTTTTCGAAACGGTCGGCGGTTTCGCCCAAAACAGCCGACAGTTTTCGAAACGGTCGGCGGTTTCGCCCAAAACAGCCGACGATTTTCGAAACGATCGGCGGTTTCGCCCAAAACCGCCGACGGTTTTGTAAACGGTCGGCGGTTTAGCCCAAAACCGCCAACGGTTTTGTAAACTGTCGGCGGTTTTGCAAAACCGCCGGTTTTTTTTTTTTAAACTGGGGGCTCGAAAAAGAGCCCCCATTTTCTTCTTTTCCCCCCAATTATTTCCCCTCTTTCCTCTCTTCCCCCTCTTTCTCTTCTCTCTTCCCACACACCCACACCTCCCCGCGCCGCCGCCCCCCCGTGCCCAGTCCGCCTCTGCCGTCCAGTCCGCCGCCGCCCAGTCCGCCTCTCTCTTCTTCTCTTCTTTCCATTTTTCCTCTTTCATTTCTTTCTCTTCCAACCCCATACCCCCACCCGCCGCCCACTTCCACCGGCCGCCGGCCGCCGGCCACTTGTGGTAATATTGTAATTTTTTTAGTTATTAAATAGTATTTTGGAAATCAATTTTAGTTTTTTGTACTTTTGTTTGTGTAATCATGGATTTGTGAGTTCAAACAATTTGGATCTCAAACCAACAAAGCTTCTAGCTCTTTTGGTGAAAAAAGTATGTAAAAATCTAATTTTAAACTTTTTTGAACTCAAACAAAGTTTGTTTATTTTGCCAAATAGAATTAAGTTTATTGTGATTTGGTTTGTATAATCATATATTTGCGAATTCGAACACTTTGGAGCTCAAACAAACAAATTTCTAGATTTTTTGGTGAAAAAAAGTATGTAAAAATCCACTTTTAAACTTTTTCTAACTCAAACAAAGTATGTTAGATAATTTTCTAAAGTTAATTTTATTTTTTTTAAGTTAATTATTGTAAAGTATGCTAGTTATTGTAAATAAATAAAACTACATGTATTTGGTTTATTTGTACTTTAAAGTTAATTTTAGTTATTTTTTAGTTCTTTATTCTCATTCATGGATATGAAGTTGAATATTAAATATAGTTGGTTGGACTTTAGTATTGTGTAGAGAACATAAGTTGGTTAGACTTTTTATGTGTAGATGAGTTATATAATTATGTTGGTTATATAATTTTGACTTATGTTGATTATCAAATAAATATAAGTTAGTAGATGTGTTTGTTATTATGTCTTATGTTGGTTAGACATTTTTATGTTTGTTATCAAGTAAACAAGATAAGTTCTAAATTTGTTATATAATTATGTTGGTTTTATAATTATGACTTAGGTTGGTTAGACTTGTGTATGATTGTTACAATCCTCATATAATTGAGAAGTGATTTGTTCATTTCTGTTGAAGGATTAAAACAAAGTCTTCAAACGGGCTACATACTCAAGGTCAATACTTTTTTGAGTTTAATTGTAACTATTTTATGTTGAGAATCGAACTTCAGATGAGTTGGCTAGCCTCCGATCAATGCTTACACAATTCATCCGCTCACAAGGATCATCTAAATAGGTATGATCTCTCTACAACTACTTTTGTATGGTTATCCTGCAGTAAAGGTAGCCAATGATTTAAGCATTGGATCGGGGGGGGGGGGGGTGTTAGTATGCTTTTAGATTGAATTGAGATGCTTATACGTAGTAAGACAAAGTGTGTATGGCTATCCTGCAGTAAAGGTAGCCAATAATTTGAGTTTATTTGGTTTGTATGTATGTTCCTGATATAGTTGAATTTTAGATGCTATATGTAAATATGTTCATAAATTTTGAAACGTTTTAGGTAAAACTACACTTTTATTTGTCAAAAGTTTTAGTTAAATTGTGAGTTTAAGTTCTTAAGGTTTGAGTTTATTTATGGTTTGTTTGAGTTCATGTTCATGTTAGTTGGTTTTCGAAATAGTTACTTATTATGTTTAGTAACTTTTGGTTTACTTGGTAAAGTTAGTTTATTTGGTAGAATTTTGATTGTTTGAGTTCGTTATACAACAAAAGGGTTAATTAGTTGGTTTCTTTGAGCTTATGTTCATGATGGTTGAGTTTTAGATCATATGTATGTGTATCGAGAAGTTTGGGAAAAACTCATATGTATATATATATATATATATATATATATATATATATATATATATATATGTTTTGTAACTTTTTTGACAAAGTAAAGTGTGTTTGTAATTTTTTGTTTTGAAAAAGTTACTTGCAACTTTGTAACTTTGGTTTACTTGGAACAAGATAGTTTTGGTTGTGTATTGTTAAATTTGGTGTTATACTTATAAAGTTTTCATTTTCTTAGTTGGTTATGAATTTCATGTGTGTTGATTAGTTGGTTTCTAACCCATTGTGTTCATGATGGTTGAGTTTTAGATCAATGTATGTATATTGAGAAGTTTGGGCAAACCTCATATATTTATATATATATATGTTTTGTAACTTTTTTGACAAAGTAAAGTGTGTTTGTAATTTTTTGTTTTAAAAAAGTTACTTGCAACTTTGTAACTTTGGTTTACTTGGAACAAGATAGCTTTGGTTGTGTATTGTTAAATTTGGTGTTATACTTATAAAGTTTTCATTTTCTTAGTGGTTATGAATTTCATGTGTGTTGATTAGTTGGTTTCTAACCCATTGTGTTCATGATGGTTGAGTTTTAGATCAATGTATGTATATTGAGAAGTTTGGGCAAACCTCATATATTTATATATATATATATATATATATATATATATATATATATATATATATATATATATATGTTTTGTAACTTTTTTGACAAAGTAAAGTGTGTTTGTAATTTTTTGTTTTGAAAAAGTTACTTGCAACTTTGTAACTTTGGTTTACTTGGAACAAGATAGCTTTGGTTGTGTATTGTTAAATTTGGTGTTATACTTATAAAGTTTTCATTTTCTTAGTTGGTTATGAATTTCATTTGTTGATTAGTTGGTTTCTTGGAGCTTATGTTCATGATGTGGTTGAGTTTTAGAGAATATGGATGCCTATTGAAAAGTTTAGGTAATACTCATATTTTTTGATAAGTCTAAGTTAGGTTTAAGTGTGTTCGTAATTTTTGTTTCGAAAAAGTTACTTGTAGTTTTGTAACTTTGGTTTACTTGGAAAAAGTTGGATTTGATTGTGTATTGTTAAATTTGGTGTTATACTTATAGAGTTAGATTAATTTAGTTGTTTTGATTGTTTTAGTTCAATATAATAATTTGATGAGTTTATAAAGTTTACTTAGTAAGTTATATTAATTTAGTTGTTTTGATGGTTTTACTTTGTTATATTCATGGGTTTTAATTTTTTAGTTCTTTATAATTCGTTATATATATACTTCATTAGTATTAGGTTTATATGTTAAATTATATGTAAATGTACATGTTTGTGCTTTTGGTTTAGAAAAAGTTACTTATATAGTTCTGTAATTTGGTTTACTTGTATGAACTTGGTTGGTTTCTTAATTTTGGTGTGTTTTGCTTATATAGTTTTGTAACTTAATTAAATTTTGATACTTTTGAAATGTTAGTTTAGTTATGTTTCTAGTTGCTTTCTTAAATTTTGTGTTTTGCATAAGTTCATGTTTTTATTTTTTATAGGTGGATTGAGTCGACATTATTCTGAGAGGAGGACAAAGATTTACCATGAAGATGGAAGATGATGAGAACTTAGGTTTATTTGTGTCGTCATTAAATTACTTTTGTTTCTAGATTAAGTTTATTTGTGTAAAAGTTTTATTTTTTTCTTGTATGAATTTATGAACAAGGTGTAATCAAATTTGGTTTAATATAAAGTATTATTTGACTTATTATTTGTATATTTTATTTTAAGTGCAATATGTTTAAATTATAGTGAAAATTTAGGTAAAAATATATTAAAATTAATAAAATAACAAAATCAAGCAATGCCGACCAATTTGAGATTTAGTCGCCCTTTATGAGAAAGGCCGACCAAAACGTAATTGGTCGGCAATTGTAGGAAATGCCAACCAAACCGTGAATTGGTCGGCATTTCCTACAATTGCCGACCAATTACGTTTTGGTCGGCAATGATAGGTAATGCCGACCACATCGTGAATTGGTCGGCATTTCCTACAATTGCCGACCAATTATGTTTTGGTCGGCAATGATAGGAAATGCTGACCACATCGTGAATTGGTCGGCATTTCCTACCATTGCCGACTAATTATGTTTTGGTCGGCAATGGTAGGAAATGCCGACCAAACCGTAAATTGGTCGGCATTTCATACAATTGCCGACCAATTTAGTTTTAGTCAGCAATTGTAGGAAATGCCGACCAATTCACGATTTGGTCGGCATTTCCTATAATTGCCGACCAAATAGTGGCGTCGGCAGTTTTAGGAAATGCCGACGCCACTAAATTTTCGTCGGCAAAAGAGTCCCCGACGGGGAAATGCCGACGGTCGTGCCGACGCAATTTTTTACGTCGGGAATACATTTGCCGACGGTTTTTGGACATTTGCCGACCATTTTTAGCGTCGGAAAAACTCAAAACTCTTGTAGTGTGGGACCATGTATACAAATGCGTGCTAGTCATGACATGGAATTCGACGCATTTATGGACGGGTTATGTAATGGTTTGTCAATAGATAGAGACGAAGGGGTTGATGTCATTTATAGATACGGTAGTATTGGGATAGCAGGATGTACTTTCTATGCTCCTATCTCACTACGAAGTGAGGTTGATTTTAGGTTCATGATGAACCTTGCTCCGTCCCTTCCAAATACAGTCGAGCTGTATATTTCCCAACCAAACATTGTAAGCCATACCGTAATAAGACAAATAGGAGATGGTCCGGTAGTCCAAAATTTGAACAATGAAGATTTGGAAGATTCAGAGGAAGATAACTTCGAGCCACCTATTGCCACAAATGATGAAGACGTTGAGACAGACAATGACGGTGATAGTGAAGGAGAAGTAATTGAATTTTATGGTGAGCAAGACATTCCTCCCTTTTTCACTCAGTTAGATATGGATGTTATTGATTCAATGCCTGACACTAGTATTGCACAAGAAGTTAGAGGGTCTGATTCATTGCTAAAAGGGATGCTTTTTGAATCGAAGATCGATTTAAAGAATGCTGTAAAGAGTTACTCCATCCTTCGACACCAACATTTTGATGTTGTCGAGTCGAACAAGAACGTGTGGGCAGTTAAGTGTAAAAGATATGGCGATGGTTGTATGTGGCGACTTCGTGCCTGTTGTCGCAAACGACATGGTCGTTTTGAAATTACACAGTACAATGGTCCTCACTCCTGCATTTATGCAAGACTGAGTCAAGATCACAATCAACTCGACTCTAATCTTATAGCGTCTGAGGTGTTTAGTATCGTCAAAACTGAACCGTCTGTAATTGTTCGCACATTACAGGCCATCATATTGAAGAAATATGGATACAATGTTAATTATTCTAAAGTCTGGAATGGAAAAAGAAAAGCAATTGTCAATGTGTTTGGAGATTGGGAGGAGTCATATAGTTTGCTACCAAAGTGGACCCACATACTTGAAATTACTAATCCTGGTTCGAAAGTTTTGTGGAGGTTGCAGGAGGTGGATGGTAGCAATAAGGAGGTCATATTTCACAGTGTGTTTTGGGCATTCGGACATGTTATAGAGGGATTCAAACATTGCAGACCTCTACTTTAGATAGATGGTACACACCTATATGGAAAGTATAAAGGAAAGTTGTTAATAGCAACCTCTGTCGACGCAAATGGTCATATATACCATGTTGCTTACGTGATTGTACCAGAAGAAAGCACTGACACATGGGGTTGGTTTTTACGTAACCTATGGACAGAGGTAGTGCATGATAGGGCGGAGATGTGTCTAATTTCGGATAGACACAAAGGTATCATATCTGCAATTCGGAACGCTGATAACGGTTGGGCAGATGCGCATCATCGATTTTGCTTGCGACATGTCGCAAGTAATTTTAATCAAAAATACAAGGATAAATTCTTGAAGGATTTGGTGTATCGTGCATGCTCGAAGTTTCGGGTCCGAAAGTATGAGCTATGCATGCTTGAGCTTGAGATAGCAAATAAAGAGAGTATGAGATTTTTTACTTCCTTGGATCCAATTCAATGGACTCAATCTCATGATGGAGGTCATCGTTACGGATGGTTAACCACGAATGTGGCTGAATGCATAAACGGTGTGCTGAAAGGAGCTAGGAGGTTGCCCATAACTACTATTGTTCAATCCACATTCTACCGAACCGTGACATACTTCGCGAAGAGAAGACTTCGAGCAGAAGCTGCCATTGACAAAGGGAGACACTTCACAAGGTAAATTCTTCAATTGTCATTGCCTAGTATGAATTTTGAGATACTCTAATATGAATTGAACTACCATTTGTAGATATGCTATTCAGAAATTAGTGCCATGGGAAGCACGTGCGAATGCGCACCAAGTTCATGTCTATAATCATCGGTTGGGAAAATGTGATGTCACGACTGCCGTTGATCCAATCACCTTGAAGGGTGGAACAACACATCGAGTTAAGATACAAGATTGAACTTGTGCTTGCAACAAGTGGCAGCCATATGGCATTCCATGCTCTCATGCCATTGCTGTCTGTAAGAAGCTTGGCATAGATTACGTGGATCTTTTACAGGATTACTACAAGTTGCCAACTTACTTGAAATGCTATTCGCCAGAGTTTGAATCCATCCCTGATAGAGGTTGCTGGCCTGACATTAACTTTCCTACCTTTTGTCCAGACGAGACACGAATGAGGGCTAAAGGTCGACCATGTACGTCTCGTATACGGAACGAGATGGATTGGAGAGAGACAACAATCAAACAATGTTATGGCATTTGTGGATTGGAAGGACATAATAGAAGAAACTGTCCCAGTCAAGCGTCTAGGCGTTTTGATTAGTTTATAGCTTCTTGTGAACCCTATCCTTCTGTAATATAAAATCATATTGTGTAACCCTATCCTTGTTGTTATCTATAAACTTTTGTGAATGTTATTAAATGTTCTTAATGTCAAACATATAACACAATTTTTTTTATTTTTAATTATCATTAGATGGAAAACGACATTATGACCGGACCATATGACCCATCCGTTCTACACCTCCAGGCCAGCCATCGATCTCAATTACCTTGGGAAGACATATTTTCTGGTGCATTATTGCACTATAGGCATCGAGAAGCTGTATTAAGGAGGTTGGTTGCACAACCAGACCCTCGCATCGAGCCATATTTACGAGCGTCTGGGTTCTATGGTGTTTCATGCATCAAATTTATCCAATACGATTGGCATTTATTGACTGCACTGGTGGAGCGTTGGCGACAGGAAACACACACGTTCCACCTGCCGCACGGGGAGTGCACAATCACACTACAGGATGTAGCCATCCAGTTCGGGCTACCTGTTAATGGACGGCACTGATTGGTTCGCTCCATCATAATTGGACAAATGTTTGTCAAGACCTGTTGGGAGTTACGACCGATGATGAGGCACTGAAAGGAGGTCGACTTAGCTTGCCTTGGTTGGCTGCCCAATTTAATAATTTCGCGCATCTACCAGAGGATGCCGAAGATGTTGACATCCAACGATATGCCCGCGCATATATTTTGTCACTTATAGGAGGTGTCCTCTTCCCAGATAAGTCTAACAATCGGGTCCACTTGATGTATCTCCCCCTACTAGCAAATTTACATGACGCAGGGATGTATAGTTGGGGAGCAGGATGTCTTGCATGGCTATATAGACAGCTATGCAAAGCTGCAGTAATAGATGCGAAGGATTTGGGTGGGCCCTTGATACTTTTACAAGTCTGGGCATGGGATCGATTCCCTTTTCTGGCACCAAGGCGACTACATCGATATGAGAATCAGTTGGGCGATAGACCACTGGCAATACGGTAAGAAACGTTAATGAGTTTAACTATAGTCATACATTTAGCATATGTTGCACTAATATTCAATTTATTATATTTATAGATGGAACGACGAATTTTCAGTTACCAGATCGCCTACGCATGTATTGATTCAGTACAGATATATGTTAGATACAATTAGGCCTGATCAGGTATAATTAAGTTCATTTATGTATTTTTTTACTCAAATTGTTTTAATTTAGATCATGTTGGTGAACTTTTCTTCAAATTATGCAGATTTGTTGGGAGCCTTATAACCATCTGCTCCAAATTTTGCCTGAATATTGTCTTGTCGGTAGTCACGTATGGACAGCGAGAGCTCCACTCATTTGTTTTTATGTAGTTGAGTGGCAGTTCCCAGACCGTGTGCAACGAAAATTTGGGTGGGTGCAGTATGTTCCTATACCTTGTAATACAGATATGCAATTGCACTCATACGACCTACGAGGCAGACAAGAACAAGATTGGGTAACATTTTTTGCTCCTATTATACAAATCTGGGAAGGCAGAGAAAATTTTCTCATTCACGGACAATTAATCCATATGGGAGCCAATGTTGGGCATAATTACGACCAATGGTATGCTTCAATTTCAAGAAAATACATAACACAACCAGGAGCATCATATCATTATTGGGTAAGAATCTTTTTTACGGTTGCCTAGATGATGTATGTAATTACGACATTGTCTTGATTAAATTTGATTTTACTTGTTTGTTTTTTCAGCACAACTTACCCCAAATGACTCCACTTGGGAGAAGGTGTCTGGAGAATTTAACGTTCATATATCGACTACTAGACATTAATGAAGGTGATCATCCAGATGGAAACGAAGATTGAGTCCAACTTTTTTAAAGGATGTTAAGATGATGATTTCTAGTTTGAAAATATCATCTAAATTAATAAAAAAAAAATGGAATGTATTGTATTCAGTTTAAATCAACAACTCAAAATTGTTGCATCTCAACAATCTTATCTAACTCTAATAGTTGCTCATACATAATATTATGTATAAAGAACTCTTACTCTCATAAGTTCCTCTCAAGTCACAATCCTTTGAGGAATTGAAGCACTCAATTGCAATCAACTATTTCAATTAAAAATTTGTAATTAACTAATTAAATATACATTAAACATAAAATATGACAAAAATAGAATTAGAACGCCTTACTTTTTGGATTATAAGAGGAATCAAACATCAAATTCTTAATACATAGAAAAAATTGAGCACATTGTTTACTTATATAAAGAGGGATGAGAAATTAATTAAATTTATAAAAAAATGGTGACATTAAATGTATAGAAAAATGGTGACATACAATTTTATGTTGATCCAATTTTAAGTGAATATTTATAGTTTCTTTAATGTGTGTGGAGAGAGGTTTTTTTAAACATACAATTTTAATAAAAATTAAGAGTACAATTTGTTAAAAATACTTGAACTTTGTAAAAAAAGTTTGTTAAAGCAAAATGCACTTAATGGTTGTATAATATTTAATTTGTTAAAACTGAGTTTTTTTTAGTAGTATTTAGTTTTTTCAATATGCAGGATTTAAGTTATGTATTCCATTTTTTTTTTTCATTTCCTTTTGTCATCTCCTATAAATTCATCTAGATTGGAGATCTACATAACAAACAAAACATTCACTTCACATATCTAATTTATATCCTATATAAATTAAAACTTTTAAAATATTTTTCAAATAAATATTTAAAAAATCATGAAGTAAATGGAAATAGAAAATGCCTATAAAAATGAAATGTTTGTTTAATGTATTTGAAAAAATAATAATAATAATAAAAAAGGACAAAGAAATAATTAAAGAAAAACATAATTAAAAAAAGATTTAGTAAGTGTGTTTAGAAAAATAATTAAAAAATAATAATTTTGTTTGAGTTTTTTTAGAATGTGTTTAAAAAATAAAAAATAAAAAATAATGGTTGAATAATTGAGTGAGGATAAATTAATCATAAAATAATTAAACAATGATTGGTATAATTAATTGTTGTATAGAAAATAATTGGTAGATTTGATGGTTGAAATAAAGTTTGAAAAAAAAATAATTATACTTTGACTGAATTTATTATTTTAGGCCAAATTTGTTATTTTCTTTTTTTTTTTTTAATATTTGGTATGAATGCGTCTATGCCATAGACGCATTCAATGTGATTCCTGCGGCGCCGATGGGGAAAGGTAGAATGCGTCTGTTAATCAGACGCAGTCAAAGCCGAATACGTCTTATGAAAAGACGTATTCCAATAAGTCCAAAAAAACCACTCTATTTTTGTAAATAGTTTTGGTCTTCCCTCTTTTTGTATAATAAGTTTCAAAAATACCTCTAATTTTATAAAAAGTCCAAAAATCAATAGTTTTGAATTGGGGAAGTAAGATCCGGTGGCAACTTTGAGTTGGAGATGATTTGGGGATTGGCCAAGAGATTTCACATATAGTAATAGTTTTCCTCGAGTTCATAGTCAAGGTAAGTGAGTTGGTTGACTTTAAGGTTTGGTTGAGCTTTTTCTGTTGCATGAGATGCTTATTAAAAGTTAAAGTCATGAATGATTTTATTTAAGTCGTGATTTATTTTTGTTAAAGTCATGAATACTATGCAATGCGAATGAGATAACATTAACACCATGTGGATTATGAACATCCTCTTATGTTGCATCATGATGAGAAACCGATGTTTTACGTGGGACCTCATGTATGTGTATGTTCATAAAGGTCATGCATTATTACATGAATTCTCTTCTTATCATCTTTAATTTAACTGCATGAAAGTGATGCATGTCTAGGGGCTATAGGTGCATGAAAGTGATGTACTTAGGGTCGATGTGTATGAAAATGATGCACACTTATGTATGAAAGTGATACATACCTGTAGAGAGACCTAGGGTGTATAACAGTGATGCACACCTAATGGATTTGGTGTACATGAAAGTGATGTACAACGAGTCATGTGTATGAAAGTGATGCATATCCCGATGAAACTAAGGAAAAGGAAACCAAAAAGTAAGGTTTTAGGTCTCACTACAATCATGAAAGTATATTCATGTTGGAATGTGATTGCATATCCTGACCCCAGCAGTGGGGTCACTTACTGGGTATTTTTAATACTCATTCTTAAAAATAAAATAATTTTTTAGATAAAGACAATGACATACATGGCGAGTGACAAGATCGTTTGTTGTTGGTGCCATGAGAATTGAATTAGTCTATTTTTGAATTTAGAATGTTTATGTCTAAAACCTTTTAGTTTAAAAAGTTATGTTATAAGACTCTTTGAGTTGGCTTGTACTTGAATTTATTTTATGTTTTGCAAGATTTTCATTGGGATCCCAAATAAAGAGCTTGAGTTTTTTTTTTAGGAGTGATTTCGCTCCATGGCTTTTCTCACGAATTTTCAACTATTTTTTAGCATGCATGTAGTAACATCCCTAGTTAGTTTAAGTAAAAAAAAAGTCGGGTTCTTACAGTTTTGAATAGTGGAACACGAGGGTTTGATTTTCCAACACGCCAGTTTCTTCACTCTCTCTCTCCTGTCTCTTCCATCTCATGTTTTTCATTCTAATCCTAACTTGTGCTTCTCTCACTCCATTTTCTCTTCCCCTCATCTACTTCCCTCATCGTCGACCGAACTCTCCTTCATCTCTCTTATGTTCTCTCCAGCGTCTGCTTCATCTCGTTTTCCCCTCCTCGATCATCGTCTTCATTTTAATTTATGTGGACTTCACTTCTTTCGCCTTCTCCTCCACTATTTTTTACCACTGCAGCAATTTTTTGTTCGTTTTCGAAGCACTGCTTTGGAATATTCAACTTCCTTTGTCCCAATCTCTCTCTGCTTTCAGATCTAGGTATTTGAACTGGTCGAATGCAAGATTCTTGTCATATTCTCTTCAAGCTGCCGGATCTATAGACTTCGCCGCAGATTTCGATGTTCACTTTACAAAGATTACTCTTTATTTGGTGATTGCGATGATGATCTAAGCTTTTAGTGTGTAATGATGATTTTACTTTCCCTTCTTTAGAACAAAATACAAATTATAATTTTCCATTTACAGATAGCTTTGAGAAGCATCCAACCTCTGGTCCAACATGGTCAGTGGGTTCATTACAACTTTCTGGTTTCTTTTTTTAGTTCATTTTCTCTTTTCCTTTTGTGACTTTTTTCTCTTATTGCTTTTGCTTTCTTTCTTTCTTGTTTCTTTTATCTTCATTTACAAGGAGGAATCTATGTCGAGTGCTTTGAAAACCATATCTCTTTTATCATTAACAATGTTAGAATTGTCAACATCTGACATCATTAATAATAAAGCAAGTTTCCTTCCCCAATAATTAAGTAAAAGAAGTTGATGATAGATATAAATAGTTAATACTTTTGTTGATGAAACTGTTCTTGTTTCTACTTGTCTTTTTTTTTTTTTGTCATTGATCTCTGATTTGAGACACTGTACTGGTTTTTTTTTTTTTTTTTTTATCAAACCTTCATTTTTCTTGATTCTAATATTTGAGGCCTCCAATTATGCAGATTTCTTGAACTTCTTGTTTTTTAGAATAGATCTTGTAGCTGTAGCTGCATGTATATGTGTCTTGTGTAATGGTTATGGTTTCTATGGTCCTTGCAAATTCTATTACTCATGAGTATGCATTTTGTTTCTACAAGTACATTCTTTTCAATTCTTTGGTGAACTACTTCATCCCTATCTCATTAAAAAGAGTTTATATACAAGTGGATGTCTATTGATGTATGTTTGGTTGGATTGGTCTTTGTTCTTTGGTTTTCACATTTGATGGTCATAAAGTGTGTAAATTTATTTTCCAACCAACTTGCATTGACTTATTCCTTCATATTAAATGATTTCAAATTACTTGTCAACTCATATATTAAATTTGTTAGGTTCCTATATCACATCCATGTATTTCAAACTCCTTTTAAAAAGTGAGGATGTTGGAAAAACTTTTTTGGACATTTTTGTCCCTTCTTTAATCTACTAATTTACAAAATATGTCATTATTGACTAATTATAGATAGTAAATTAATTAATTGATAATTATTAATTAATAATTAATTGTCAATAATAAATGTATAGAATTTAAAAGGTTGGAATGTAAAAAGTTTTACCTCTATGATGTCTGGCCCAGTTCTCGACTATGTGCTCCTTGAAGCATAAAAAAAACAACAAACAATGTTCAATGTAGACCATGTATCATGTAGACATTTGATAGAAACAATTAAAAAAAAAAAAGAAGGTGGGTTAGTACATAAAGAAGGAAGGAGTATAAGAGAAATACTTAGAAAGTAAACTACATATAAATAATAGAATACTATATAGATGAACTCATATGAGGAGAGAAAAGCTTACCAAAGAGAGGAATCCTTGGGTGAGAGAGGGTAGTGCATTTGTTTTGGTCTCAAGAGTGGAAAATTTATAAGGAGGGATTGAATAAAAGATATCATTAATGACCAACTACTATTACCACCATTAAAAGGGTTTAACATAAATGAATGTGCCTATTAGGCACTCAACCATCAAGACATTGCAAATAAATATAACTCATCATCCCCTTTCATTAAACTAGTGTGTTACCACGTGCAATGCACGTGTATTTTTTTTAACTTTAATATAATTATTAACAACTTGGAAAATTTGTAGTGCATAATTATTTTTATAATTAATTAAGATTATTTTTTATATCTATTTATTTTATAATAACACATATATGTTTAACATATACAATTTATAGTAATTGGTAAAATAATGTATGTTGAGTCTATATATGCAGATGATTGATGTATTATAGAATTGTATATGCTAGTCTTATTTTATTTATTTATAGATAAAGTTAAAAATTTAGAAATATAAATTATTAAAATTTATGAATTGAAGTAAATATAAGATCATATAAACAAAATGAAGCATAATATATATTTCATTTGGCTAATACATTTTATTTTTAAAAAATGATTAATACTTTAAAAAGTATTAATACATTAATAATAATATTTATAGAGTATTTTTTTATTTCATTTGATTTCATAATAATATGAAAGTTATTATATTATTGATAAAATAAGTTATTTAAAAAATAGTAATAAATTGAATATATCATCCGCTTTTCTTTTGCATATCATAAATCATATATTTATTTTAACAATTAATATAGCTTAATAAGTATAATATATAAAAATAATAAAATATTGATTTCGATATTGTTATTGTTTTTTGTTGGGTTGTTATTAACATTGTTATTGGAAAAGTATGATAAAACGTAAAATTATGCTTGATTTTAATTAAATTTCCAGGTAGAAAACTAAATTAACTAAAATTTGAGAATCAACGAACATTTGATATATGAAAAAATAACAACCTTAACAATAAAATAAATTAATAAAAAAAAACAACAATAGAGAAGGAGAAATATGATCAGACCTTTATACATCACACGATTCATTTAAAATATAATTCCAACTCATATTGCTTTGCTTTTACAACTTTGATGAATCTAAATGTATTGAGAGAAACAAAACAAAATAAATAATATATATATTTAGCTCACCAAATGTGAGTATTGGGAGATGAACATTTAACTTTAAAGTTTATTTTAAATTATGTGAGATGGGTGCCTTCTCCATTGAGTTGTACCTATATCGGTGGAAAAAGAGCTATTTTCTTTTAGTTGTAGGAAATTGAGAAGTTGCAAAATGTCTTGAATTCTGCAAGTCTATTTTAAACTCTAAGCAAAATATATATATATATATATATATATAAAGTCATTTCTATAGGAAAAATGAAGAGTTGCAAAACTTTTGAAATTCCAAAACTTCATTTTAAATTTCACTATGTATATTTAAAATTGAATAAATGAATGCAAAACTCTTAATATTCTACCTCTTTACATTCAATTTATTTATCAATAATTATAAGTGCATTTAAATCTTCATTTATTAGCCCATATAATTCTCTATCAATTGAATTGTTTATTGTAAGATTTAATAAATTACCAATTAACTTGTTATTTTCAACATCTCATTTTTTTGTAAAAATTTTTATTTGACTAATTTAATATAGTGTTGTAGTTATATGTATTTAAATATAAAATTTTCACCAAACAATAAATCACATTTTTATACTACAGTGAAATTTCTGAACCTGATTTGAACTTTGGCAAAAGAAAGTAATGGCCAATCTGATTTTGAATAATTGATTAAGAAAAATAACACAAATGTCCAGGTTCATTTTTCGTTCCTGTTGAGGGTGTTGTTACCATACAAACACAGAAGGCTCCATTTCAATCGAATAGACATCACGTTGGCAAATCAAAATTCAATTGATAAACCTACACTCTAACACCAAAGCAAAGATGATATCTAAAGGGAGAGATGGGGCTAAACTAACTTCTTTTGGCAGACTTAGGCTTTAAATGGCATCAAGGGCCTGCAGAATATCAGCCTTCAAATCCTCGAATTCTTCAATTCCAATGCTGAAGCGCACCAAATTGTCCTTTATCCCATACTTAAGCCTCTCTGTCTGGTTAAGATCCCTATTTCATTTCCATCACCAAAAATTTAATTACTTCCACCACCCACATAAGCATAAATAAATATTATCCTACTAAATAAAGGTGTCAAAAGTCAAGAATTGGATATTTACCAATATGACATTATTGCTGGCTGGTCTATGATACTCTCGCACCCACCAAATGATGGAGCAATGTATGGAATTTTTAATGAGTCGATGAATTTTATGGTGGTCGTTAAATCGCCATCAACCTGCACCAGAATGAAGAAATTGATGAACCAAACCTGTTGAAGTAAAAGACCTGTGGAGATAAACCCTTCAAATGAAGAGATGGGTTCTCATTTTTCTAACCTCGAAACTAACTACGCCCCCAAAACCAGTCATCTGCCTTTTGGCAAGATTATGTTCAGGATGACTTGGCAGTCCAGGGTAGTAAACACATTTGATCTGCAAATAGTAGAGTAATAATTCGTCATGTCACATAAGATGTAAATGAATTCACGAGCAGATGATTATATCCAGATTTGATTAATAAGGAGATAAACTCAGTTTGAATACGCTACATGTGCTAATTTCTCAACAGGTGTATGAGACGTATACTCTACTTCAGTGCTGCAGACTTAAGCCTTGGGGTATGATTACATGCATGCCATTAGAAGCCTCAAAAGCATCAACTTCTTTTAGAATTACAGCTTCAGTAATTAAACTTTGTTCCTTGCACTGTCTTGGTCAATTATTAGGTAGTAAATTAAACGTACGAACAAGCACTGCAGCTAGATAAATTAAAGGGCATACCTTAGGATGAGACTCTAAAAGTTTCGCCATCCTCAAAGCTGAGGAATTCTGCTGCTGAACACGAAGATGCAATGTCTTCATGCCTCGTATAATTAAGTAAGCAGCATTCTGTGGGATGAACAAATAGCAATTAATTAGACAGTAAGAATTGATGCAAAAAAAATAAAAAAAAAGGAGGTTGAAACGAGCACAGAAAACCAACGGAGAATTCAATCATCAATAAGCATTACTCCACAATCAAGAACTGAAGAGATGCAAGAATTAAACAGGATAAGAAGAGAATGACTCACTGGATTTAACGTGCCACCTATTACGTGATGAAGATTTCGAATCTCTGAAACCAACTTCAGAGGACCACTTACACAACCAGCAAGGACCTAAAATGACAATGCTTGGTAAATTTCTTGTTTTAAGGAAAATTGCTCCCAAAACTCCTACTTAATCAATAATTTTTATCCAGATTATTCAAATAAAAAACAAAAATATCACACGTGGGCTTACATCATTGTGGCCCCCAATATACTTTGTAGCAGAGTGAAGAACCAAGTCAGCCCCGAGTGAAAGCGCCTTCTGGTTCAATGGTGTTGCAAAGGTACCATCTATGCATACCAATGCTCCATATCGATGACACAGCTCTGAAACGAGTTTAATGTCAACGCATCTCAGAAATGGATTCGTTGGGGATTCAGTGAAGAAAATAGAAACCTACATGGAAGGAAGAGACAGGCATCAATTTCCATTAAGACCAAAGACAACCTTTTTAAAAAAATGAAAAAAGTTTGGTAGATGGTCACACATTATTCTCTTTCAGAGCTACTTCAAGGGCGTTCATATCCGCAGGATCAATAGTGGTAGCCTGCATTCCAAGTTATAGTTATAGTTACTAAGTAAGCAATTAACACAAAATTTGAATACACAAATAAAAAATTTCTGCAATCTCCTATGGTTTTTCCATTGACAAAAAAAAATAATTTAATTTAACTTTGGCATTATATTTTATATATGTACTATTTTTTACATTTGTACAGTAATTCTGGATTTACATAACTAACACAACATAAAAAGAAAAATGGCTCAATGAACAGAGCTTTCCAACCATCCAGTTCCACCACAAAGTATGAGGCACCAACTTATAAACAAATCCATCCAATTTTCCTTTTAGAGTTAAGAAATCCCATATAATTAGAAAAGTTACCAACAATAATAAAAATTCAGATCTTCTATAATCACTAAAAATAAACAAGAGGAAGATTGTTAACAGAATCTAACACATTGAATGGAAACTCTATAATTTTCAGATCGGCATCTCTATCAAACTAACTTGTTTGCTCTATGTTCTTTAAATATTAAAGAAAAATGCTCAAGAAATAACATTTCTTCATATTCTCGTTCTTCATTGATTCTATTTCCTTGCCAAAACAAAAATATTTAATAAGGATGAAAGTAAAAAGTAAAAACTAAGGCTGCTAGAAAGAAGTAGCCAAGTGGGCACGACGCTAGATAGACTTGCTGATGTAGGACAAATTACACAATTAGCCTAGTTTTAGTTAATATTAGTTTACTTGTTAATTTTAGATTAATTAGTTCTTAATTAGTATTTTGGATGTAATTAGTTATTAGGTTATTTTTGTTGTAAGGCTATAAATAACCCTTTGTGAGGATTGTAAATGAGCTTTTGAATGAAATAGAACATTGTGTTCTTTAGAGACTTTTCTCTCTTTTGGGATGGATTTCCCATGTTTGGCCATGAATTTGGCCTCGGCTCAAATCCGATGTGTCAATTGGTATCAGAGCCTCGAACAAACCTCCGATGTTCCCAAAAGGCTACGAAGTCATGGATGGCGATCAGAGACACCAACATTAACGGTGGACTGCCCGCCATGAATTTGCTTCTTTGTCCAAGTATTCACCAACACCATATACATCACAACTCCACCATCATCACTTCCATATTCATCAACCCACCATCACCCTACTCCATCCAAAATTTCCAAACCATATCATTCACCAAACATTGCAACACATCCAACCACAGTTCAAAAAATGAAATACAATACCCACACTCATATACTTGATTTCAAATCCAAAGTTCTTCGAAAACTTCATCAAAGATTAGATGCCTACCATGTACCTTTACCAAGTGACTACGAAGGTGGAGACGAAGCAGAGGACAACTTTGGAGAAGACGAAGGCGGTGACATTGAAGAAATCGAAGAGAAGGGGAGAAATCAAATCCATGGCTTCCTTGGATGATCAAAAAAATCAGAGAAAAACAAGAAATACAAGAAGTCGGAGAAGTGGAGAATGAAGAGGACCCAAAAAACGAAAATGAAAAAGACAAAAATGTCAAAAAAGATGTCAAGGAAGGAGGTTGTTCAGTCAAAGAAGTCAAAGAAAAAGATTCTAGACACGACGGTGAAAGAGAAAAAGATGACATCTGAAAAGAAATCAAAAAAGACCACGATGATGTTGTAGTCGTAGATAAAGAAATCGAAGAAGAAGAAATTAGGAAAAAATAGAAAGCCAAGAAGAAGAGGAAGTCGAAAAAGAAGAAAAAATGGGAGATGAGTTTGTTGCCGATGACAACGTAGTCAATGGCGACGGAACAAGTGTTAGAGGAGAAGCGGAGATAGAGAGAGAATGGGAGATGTCGGATGTTGCAGCGTTGTTGGCGGCTACAAATTTGTCAAATCTTGTCGGACAGGGACACGCAATAGTGGTTGCAGATTTGTTGAATGGGGGAGATCTAGCCGCGACTTTGTTGGAGACTACCCTTTTGAGAGCCATGAAGTCGTCGGAAGGTGACTCGATCGTCGCCGCCACACCTCAATTGAACAACAAGAGCCATCGCGGGTGAAGATTGCAGAAGAAAGGAACTTGTGGAAGGTGGCTCACATTAAAGAAGAGAGAAAGATGGGTTGGGGGAAAATATGGAATTTTATGTACCAACCCTAAACCTACATCAATGGGCTACAACAATTAACACATTAATGGGTCACAACTCATGGGTATTGGGCCTAGAGCATTCAAAGACTGATTCTCAATTTAGAAAATTTTCATGGAGCATTATTTTAATTCCAATTTGGATTTGGGAAGTTTTGCGCCGAGATTTCTCAATTGGAGTTTACCACACTCAAAAGAGCTGAGAAGTTTTATTTTTATCATCTCAACTCGAGGACGAGTCTTTTTTTTTTTAATTTGGGGTGAATCTGATGTAGGACAAGATTAGATAATTAGCCTAGTTTTAGTTAATATTAGTTTAGTTGTTAATTTTAGATTAATTAGTTCTTAATTAGTATTTTGGATGTAATTAGTTATTAGGTTATTTTTGTTGTAAGGCTATAAATAGCCCTTTGTGAGGATTGTAAAGGAGCTTTTGAATATTATTTGAAATAGAACGTTGTGTTCTTTAGAGACTTTTCTTCTCTTTTGGGATGGATTTCCCATGTTTGGCAATGGATTTGGCAAAAGCTCAAATACGCTGCGTCACTTGCCCTTCCTCCCAATGAACTAAAGCTGCTTAATTATTTTACTCAATTCTTGGAACCTAAAGGTAACTTGTTTGTACACACAGTACACACAACTTTATTTGGGGGAGGCAATTTATTTTCTTTTCCGCCAATGTCAACTATTTGCTTTTTGGTCTTCAATACATATACAAATGTGTGTGCATATATATATATATGTTAAAACTCACTTTTGGTTCCTGAACTTACATGAAAATAACAATATAATCCCTGAACTTTGATTTGCAACAACTTAGTCCCTATACTTTCAATTTTGTAACAATCTAGTCCTTGAACTTTAGTATGTAACAATTTAGTCCTTGTACTATAAAATTTGTAACGATTTAGTCCCTATCATGAAACTTATTGTTAAGATCTAATGGAATTTAAATCAATAAATTCCTATAGGTCGCGATAAACCCTTGTGCATTCTTCTTCCTCGTCTCTATTTCCTTCCGAATAAGAGGCTGCATTAGGTGGCCTCCGTGTTGTCTTCTCCAGATCTCTCTTCTTTGATCTCTTTAGGGGGTTCCGTCGCTCTCTTACTGATAGGGAGGCTGTTGATGTGGCGGGGCTTCTTTATATCATTCGAAATCAAGTTGTTACTCCGGGGATGAGAGATGCTAGGGTCTGGACCCCTGATCATTCTAGGGTTTCTCTTGTCAATCCTACTTTCGTTCTTCGTCTCTCTCCTGCCTCGTTAAATGCCTCCTAAGACTTCTGTTTTTGCCTCTCTTTGGAAGGTTAATATTCCTAAGAAGGTGAAGTTTTTGCATGGAAAATTTTACTTGGGAAGGTTAACTTTTGGATCGTGTCCAAAGACCCTCTTCCTTAGTTTTGTATCTACAATGGTGCATTCGAGGCATGAGGAGGATCTAACTCATTTATTGTGGGAGTGAACATCCTTGGGAGTCAGTGGACAAGTTCTTTTGGTGTTAGTGGGGTGCATAATAGAGATGGTCGGTCGTTGATGGAGGAGGTGCTTTTGCATCCTCCCTTTAGGGAGAGAGGCACAGTGTTGTGGCAAGCTAGTTTCTTTGTTGTTTTGTGGGGTATCTGGCTTGAGAGAAACAATAGGATTTTTAGAGAGAAGGAGAAGTCAGGTGAGGAGGTTTGGGAACTTGTTAAGTTTAATGCTTCCTTGTAGGCATCGGTTACTCAACTTTTTTGTAATTATGGTGTTGGTTTGGTCCTTTTGGATTGGAGCCCTTTTTTGTAGTTAGTTTTTGGGCTCCCATTCTTCGTTCAGGCTTGTTTTCTTGAATGCCCTTGTATTCTTTCATTTGTTCAATGAAAGTTCAGTTTCTTACTTAAAAAATAAATTAATTAGGAATAAAAAATAAATTAATTAGGAACACAGTATATTTATAAGCTACAATGTCTAAATTGTTAAATAATAAAAGTCAATATTCGATAAGGATTAAATTGTTACAATTTTGAAAGCACAATGACTAAATTATTACATTCATGAAAGTGTAGGGACAAAAAGTGTTTTTTAACCCTTTTTTAACAAGCTTTTTCTTCCCAAGTAGAAAATAAGTTCTCATATTACTTTGAATGAAAACAAAAATTATTCTGTCAGTCTCTGCCCAAAATTAATGCATACATACGGGAAAGGACTATATTTCCATACAAGAAAGATCAAGTTGGCACCAAATCATTCAACGAGACAAAAAAATGTTAAATAAGACTAATATTGGCGTAATAATTAATTAAACCAGCAAAAAGAAGATAAATAAAATAAACAGAATGAGCATAGCTCAACCATAATTAGCATGTACCCTCGACTAAGAGATCAGATTTGAATCCGCCACCCCAAATTGAGGTTGACTCAGTAAAAAAAAAACAGAATCAAGTGAAAGGTATTAATACCGTGATTCTCATTTTGGGAAGGATGGTCTCAATAAAAATCCTCGTCTTCCTATAGCAATCTGTGGTCGTCACGATATGCCCTCCAGCTGGAACTAACGCCAGAAACATCATCGTGCTAGCACACATGCCTGAGGCCACAATCAGGGTAGATTCAGCCCCTTCTAAAGCACTGTTTCAAAACCAAAATAACTTCAACACTCAATTCTATTTGGTATGAATTACAAAAGAAATAAACAACAACTAGTTCAGAAACAAAACCTTATCTTCTTCTCCGCAACAATTGTCGTTGGATTTCCATAGCGCCCATACTCGAAACTCACAGCGCGCTTCTCCTGCCATGGATCCAATATGTATTATTAAAGAGTAAGAAAGAAGGTCCAGATGTTTTTCTTTTCCAATTTTGATGTATGTATGAGGAGCAAAAAAAATCCTAGACTAATAGGGAGAAAATGTTAGTAACCCCTATAGAGTTCAAGTCAACCGTTTTGAATCAACATGGAAGTACCTTGAAATCAATTAGATCGGAAGTTTTCTTAAAGAAATAAGCGGAAGTATTAACCACCGGCGTGGTAATAGCGTCGTCAACTCTACCACGACCAAATCTTTCGCCTGAAATCCGCACCGAAATATTCAAGTACGTGTTGCCAAAAATCATAAAAATATTCCTAAAAACGATTAAAAAAAAGGTAATAAAAAGATTGTAAGAATCTCAAAGAATCAAAGACGAAGTCAAATTTCATATAAACCCTACCAGCGTGGATGGCAACACTCCCATCGGAATCGAAGACAGAGGTTTTGGAATCACCCAAACCCTCCACCTTCAAACTCTCATTCCCAACGCAACCTTCCAGCGCCGCCGCATCAGACGCGGCAGGCACTGAGGCAGCGGCATCGACGGCAGTAGCCGCCGCCGCCGCCGCCGAGGGAGAAGGAGGGGAGTTGTTTGACCACGAAGCCGCAACAACCTGTGCTACACCAATATTGCTGCAGTTCCTACGCGCCTTGTTACTCAGTTGCCTAACGAAATTCGGCGGAAACTTGAAAATCCGAGAGGAAGACAAGCCGTGAGACGCCACCGTCCCCTTCACCGATTTGGCACCGTGAGCGAATGGGCCATACCTGTGCGTTCGAAGACGAGTTGCGACGGCGAAATGGGCATCGGAGCGGAACTCAAAGGAGGCCGAGCCGAGGAGTCTGGCCTGAGAAGAAACAGCCATGGCGGAAGAGAAAGAAGAGCAAAGGAATCGGAGACGGTGGTGGTTGGGAGAGCTGTGAATCGCAGAGGAGGAAGTTGGAAATGATTTGTGTGTGTGTGGACTGGGCTTTAGAAATTCAGGCGATTTTAAACGGCGGGTTGTGGTTGTCGTTATGTGTGTGTTTTTTTTGTTATGGTTTATTTTTAACCAGGGTTAGGTGGTGCCAGCCTAACCATGGTTAGCTTTTTTTTAAGGGCTGGTTATTGCTGTTCCAGTTCCACTAGAGCCAGACCTTTACGCGGCACAGTTCAACCCACGCTGGGGCCCTTGACTATGACTTGGCTTCTTCTTTTAAATAACTTCCTTTTTTTTTTCTTTTTTGGTGGAAGGATTTTGGAAATGAAAATGGAAATGGACAAGAGCTCGTGATACTTTGTTCAATACAAGGTTTTGACGATTGATCATAGAAATAAATTATTTTTCTGGATTTTGTATATTTATGGGTAAGGGTATTTAATACACTTGCAAAAGCATAGATTTTCTTCATATCCTTCTCTTTCTCTCTTTCTTTTTTCTTTTTAATATTCATCATTCTTTTGAATATATTTATTTATTCTATTAAAATGAATTTTTATAATCAACTAAATTATATAAAAATTATTTTATAATAATATATTGAATTAACCTAATGAACTATTCAATTCTAATAAACTAATCATAACTAATTGATTGATTAAAAATATACTCAACGAATTCTCATTTATAAAAAGGAAAATAAAATCAATTTTTACCTCTAAGTTTGTCAAGTTGTATTAATTTCTATACTAACTTTTTAATTTCATCAAATTGTACCCGAAACATAGATAAATATTGCAATCTTAACCTTAAACATAAAAAAGTTTTGTAATTTTTATCATCCAATAATTTTTCTTTTGAAAATTCGTTAAAAAAAGGTATTCTCATATGCTTTCAATGAATTATAAAGCATATGTATGGTACAAAATTGATAAGAATTCAAAGAAAAACAAAGTTAGATCCACATTTTGTTAAAACTTGTGAGTTTTGGTAAAATTATTCATTAATTAATTTGTGGATTAATCAAACTTAAAATTTGTCTTGATATTATTGAAATTAGTGAGTTTATAGAGATTTTTACATTACATTTTGTTAATATTGTAAAAAAGATGATAGAAATTGCAACATTTAACTAAGTCTAGGGTTTAACTAAGTCTAGGGTTTAACTAAATCTAGAATTTAATTTTATGAAATCAAAAGCTTAGAATGAAAATTGATACACGATGTACACCCCGTCGTTCAAGCAGCATGCTGTCGAAACCACTGCACAAGCACTCGCTACTGCTAAATTTGTCGCAAGCAACTTCCCCATCGCCAAACGCTGCAGATCCGCGAACTGCGCACGCCATCCCGCTGTCCACCACCGATCCACCTCTCCCAACGCCTGTAGCCGACCGCCTAGATCCGTGAGCCAACCGTCTTTATAGGAATGAACTCTTCATCCTGCAATGGAAGCATTGGATCGTCTTTGATTTTATTTAAAATTAGACTAAAAAATAATCTTAATTAAGAAAACTTACTTTTGAGATAAATATGGAGAATATTCTGGCAGGTCTTTATCTCCTCCACCAAGTCTTCCTAGCTATGACTCTAACACAAGAGCAAGGCTTGTGGGAGCCTTTTGAAAGAAAATCTTCAAGGGGTTGGAGAGGAAAAAGTCTAGAGAGAATTCTCTAATTCTCTATTGAGGAGATGTGTGTTCTATGAAGAATGTCCAATGGCTCATCCCTAGGGTCCTATTTATAATGGTCTAGGAAAGATAATTAAATAATATATTTTAATATCTAATATATTAAAATATATTTATCTAACCAATTTGAATCTTATTCAAACCTTTTAAAATTCTCCTACGACATCTATTTCCTAATTCGAATCCAATTCAATTTTAATAAATATCTTTTCTTTAATGTATCTAATATACATTAATTATTTTAATATTTAATGCATCAAATACAATAAATAAATTTTCATCTTTTATATTTAATATATAGAATATATTAAATATTAATTTGAACACTTCAAATTAAACATTAATTTGAACATTTCAAATTAATATTTAATATATTATATATAACATTAATTTGAACATTTCAAATTTTTCTTTCAACTAAATTGATCTTTTAACATTACTATGAGCTAATGGGACCTTATGGATCTACAAATTATAAGCTCCAATGATACAAAGTTAATTAATTAAACTCTTTAATTGATCAATTTTTATTCATTAACTCTAAGGCACTCTACTATAAACCTAAAGTTGCACTCTTATGCACTGTAGAACAAGTTGTGCCATTGATATAATCAGTACATGCAAGTCGATCCTTCACGAGTTGTTCGTAATTACAGGTAGGTCAAAAGTCTGTTTTACCCCTGTAATTACATCTTACACTGTAAGTACCACTGATCCTCTACTGAACAATTTGTTTATGATCTAACCATAAACTAAGTCCCTCTCGGGCCAATGAGAGGGTGGGGCCCCATTGTTCAAGTCCCGAAATCAGCACTTAAGGGAACTACTTATCTACTTACCCTATAAGGGAATGAGTGAATTTCATTTTGTGAGATTATGTTCCCAACTCCTTATTGAATCGGCAACAAAAGTCACTCTCACCTATGCAAATCAAAGGACAAGCCCTCACATGCAGGAGTTCATAACTCACTCAAGATTAAGATCGAGTCACATATGATCATCCTGATGAAATATTAATCTTCTCAATTAACAGATTTATAAAGAGATATTAAATATTTCGTGGTCCAGTCTTATACAAACTCATTGTATAAGATATCTCCACTCATATGTCTCTACATGAACGATTTGGATCAAATCATTTGTAACTATTACAAAGTGAGCCGTATCAATAGTATTACCAAGATAAGGCACCCAACTTTATCCATATACTATGACTCTTTAGGTTATTTCTTGAACACGATCCTCCTATATGTCAACCACATACTGTTCAAGATTACATTAATAACCTTGGATTTTTCATATAATGGATAATATTATTTTGCAAATAAAATAATCAAAATTATTATTAATTATTAAATAATTAATTAATTACAAGGCTTTAGAGCATAAATCTCAACAATCTCCCACTTGCACTAAAGTTGGCGAGACATGTATCCTAGGGCATACTCTATACCCAACATGTTCTCCCACTTGCCCTAGCGAAGACGAGGCATGTCTCGTAATCCTAGACATTTTAGGTGACCCTTAAACACTTTAGCCTAGAGAGTCTTTCTATATAAATGTAAACAACTGTCATTAAAAGCCATCTTGGTCACTACCATGATGCTTGCTCTCTCTCGATATGATTCCCTACACGTTGGTGTTTTCTAATTTCCTTAATATTAGTCTTTGCACCACTATTATCATAATAAAGAGGATGACTAAATTTTATCTGAAACTCCTTTCAGATATTCAATGAACTATTTGAGTCATACAAGTTCTTTTGTTACTTCACAAGCAAACAATTTAACTTGTTTACCATACTCCACCACTTAGGGTAAAATTTATCTTAACATAATTTTATAAATCCTTGTAAGAACCGATGTATCTTGTAAAGATCAAATCTTTTACTCCATACACAAAAAATTCTCATTATCCATAGATACTTTGAAAAAGTTTTTAATTTTCTACTCAATGGTCATACCATTCGTTTAACTGATATCTACTAACCAATTGTATATTAATTCTTAAGTCTCATTTATGCATTAATTGTCTCTCACTTAAAGTAGATAATTAATCATATGTTCTCAACATTTGAGCTGTCTTGGATACTCTTCTTTAGACATAAATATCAAATATTTGACAATAATTTTATCAATATAAAATGTTTGAGACAAAGTTAACAGTTTGTCCTTAAAATCTTCATTTTGGACATGTAAATATACCGAATCATTCCAAATTACTTATTTGGAATTGGTTACTTAGTCAGCTTTTTATGTTAGATATATGTCTTTCATCATTCATAATGAGTAAAATATCATTAACATAAAACATAAGAAAAATCCACTAAGTAATTAATGATTTTCTTGTCAATACAAGCTTCATTAATATTTATCTAAAGTCATAGGTTTTGATACTTTTATCAAACTTTATATTCAAAAATCTAATTGTAAAATTTATTTCATAAATAAACCTATACTGTTTTGCAAACATTTATTCTTTTGATCTTTGAAAATAAATATCTCTGATTAATTTGTATAGATGCATTATCTAAGATTTCTTTTCATAAAAGAATTCTAAACATTCATTTTTATATCTCATATGCAACTATGAATTAAATAACACTTACAGACTTTAGTATGACAACAAGTGAGAAAGTTTACTTTTAGTCTACTTTCTTCTATTAAGTCTAACCCTTTGCCATTAGTCTCATTTTGAGAGCAATAAACCTTCAACTTTGTCATCTAACATGATAGTTTGGGCTTCAATTAAGTCCTTGTAAAGGTTGAGTCATCTCATAACTCTCCCACTACGATGAGGCTTATCGAATTCATGACTAGGATCCATTTGGCTTTCAAATGTAAATTAAATTGTTAACAACTTTTGTTAACTATTTAGTGACTTCACTTTGAACCAATTTATTAACACTATCTCACCTTATTAAATGTTTGTAATCTTTTATTTGACATTCCTTATAACAATGATATTTGTCATACAAATACCTTATTTGTTTTATGAATAAATAAAAGACCATTTTGTACTCCTTAGGGGTGGCCTACATTTAGGCTTATCTTTGAACATATACAAGCTTTTTAGGCTTGTTTAAAGCTTGTTTTAGTTTGTGAGCTTAACATTCCCAAATGGTGAAGTGTTGTAAACCATCTTTACTACTCTTCTATAATCTTAAAATTGTCTTATAGACACTTTTGGAGGGAATTATGTTCACCAATGCAATCTCTATTGCATTTCCTAACCGGAGTTTGGTAATGGTGTGTAACTCATTACTTATGTGACCATGTCTAACAAGGATATGTTTCTCCTCTTGCAGCACAATTTCACAAAATTGTACTTTGTATTAAGATAATTGGGATAAAAACCCATTTTCTATCAGTTAATCTTAGTACGTAAGGTTCTTGTACTTTCTATTATGATCTAATCATAATATCTTGATAGAGTTATCTAATTAATTTTCAACTTTAATCTTAATTTTCTTGAACTTTTCAAAAATTAGACTTATGTTGTATTAGGTAAAGATACTTGTACCATGAATGATCATCAATTAGAGTGATGAAATATTTATGACTTTATTTGACCTTTACATTCACCAGGCCACTTTGGTCAAAATGTGTAAGCCCAAAGTATTCTTTGGCCTTGTAGCCTTATCTAATAAAAACCAATGATTATCTTGCATGAAAGGCAAGATCTACGGACATGTATTGTTGTCATTTTCTTTATCTTTTAAGCTTGACATCTAACATGTCACTAGAAAATATCTATAAACTATCTCGTTAGCTTTGATTCATTAATCATGTACTTCATGAAAAATTCGATTAGCATTGACAACAGGTTTTGAGAACATTTCTCAATAAAGACAAATATTTTACATTGCCATTATAGCGTTAATGTTACTATTCTAAGTAATAAAATTTTCTCACTTGATAAATCAGTATTCAAAATTAAAATCAAGAGAGAAATTGACATAATATTGAAATATATATTATTTAACACCATGCAAACAACTATCCATTCAATTTTAGCATATAAATCAAACAATTTGAAAAATGGACCCTATAAATCATTTCTAATGCTATGGTACTTTAGTGAGTTAAAACAAGTGCCGTCGTAGGGTAGGTCAAGTGTTCCTTCACTAAACTGAGACAATCTCAACCAAGTATTATACCAGAATAACTCTTATTCCAATAATATTTAGTTACCATTAGTTTGGTCAAAGACATCATTAACAACCTTAATGCCCTAAAGCCTCGTAATTAATTAATTATTTAATAATTAATAATAATTTTGATTATTTTATTTGCAATATAATATTATCCATTATATGAAAAATCCAAGGTTATTAGTGTAATCTTGAACAGTATGTGGTTGACATACAGGAGGATCGTGTTCAAGAAATAACCTAAAGAGTCATAGTATATGGATAAGGTTGGGTGCCTTATCCTGGTAACACTATTGATACGACCCACTTTGTAATAGTTACACATGATTTGATCCAAATCATTCATGTGGAGACATGTGAGTGGGGGTATCTTATACAATGAGTTTGTATAAGACTGGACCACGAAATATTTAATCTCTCCTTATAAATCCGTTAATTGAGAAGATTAATATTTCATCAGGATGATCATATGCGACTTGATCTTAATCTTGAGTGAGTTATGAACTCCTGCCTGTGAGGGCCTGTCATTTGATTTGCATGGGTGAGAGTGGCTTTTGTAGCCGATTCAATATGCCTGCCATTTTGGGGACTTGACCAAATAGGGAGCTGGGAACATAATCTCACAAGATGGAATTCACTTCTTCCCATATAGGGTAAGTAGATGAGTAGTTCCCTTAAGTGCTGATTTTGGGACTTGAACAATGGGGCCCCACCCTCTCATTGGCCCGAGAGGGACTTAGTTTATAATTAGATTATAAACAAATTGTTCATTAGAGGATCAGTGGTACTTAAGGTGCAAGATGTAATTATAGGGGTAAAACGGACTTTTAACCTAGCTGTAATTACGAACAACTCGTGAATGATCGACTTGCATGTAATGATTATATCTATGGACACAACTTGTCCTACAGTGCATAAGAGTGCAACTTTAGGTCTATAGTGGAGTGACCTATAGTTAATGAATGAAAATTAATTAATTAAAGAGTTTAATTAATTAATTTTGTATCATTGAAGCTTATAATCTGTAGGTCCATAAGGTCCCCTTGCTAGCTCATAGTAACACTAAAAGATCAATTTAGTTGAAAGAAAATTTTGAAATGTTCAAATTAATATTTAATTTGAAGTGTTCAAATTAATATTTAATATATTAGATATATTAAATACAAAAGAGGAAAATATATTTATTGTATTTGATACATTAAATATTAAAATTTGAAATGTTCAAATTTAATATTTAATTTGAAGTGTTCAAATTAATATTTAATATATTAGATATATTAAATATAAAAGAGGAAAATATATTTATTGTATTTAATATATTAAATATTAAAATAATTAATATATATTTGATATATTAAATAAAAGATATTTATAGAATTTGAATAAGATTCAAATAAATAAATATCGTAGGAGATTTGAATGAGATTCAAATAAATATAAGATATATTTTAATATATTAGATATTAAAATATAATATTTTAATTATGGCAAAGATTTTCCCTTGGTCTCTATAAATAGGACCTTTGGGTTGAGCCATTCTACACAATACACTCCTGAATAGAGAGAATTAGAGAATTCTCTCTAGACCTCTTCCTCTCCAATCCCTTATGGATTTTCTTTCAAGAGGCTCCCACAAGCCTTGGTCCTGTGTTCGAGTCATAGCTAGGAAGACTTTGTGGAAGAGATAAAGATCCGCCAGAAGAATCTCCATATTTGGAAGGTATTTACTGCTTAACCCTTGTATTTTAGTTTAATTCTAAATAAATCAAAGACGATTCCTATGCTTCCGCTGTGGGTTTAATTCTATTATTCCCTTCAATTGGTATCAGAGCAGTCTTTGAATTTTATTTAGAATTAAAGTTTTGCATGGTGGGTATTTTAATTTATCATATATGTGATATGTGGTAATTTGCAAATTGATTGTTCAGGTTATTTAGCATTAAATTTTTGCTTTGGATTAGATCATTTGTAAAATCCATTAGGATTTAGTCTTTGGATTTTTTTTAAGTTAGAATCAACCAAAGTGTAAATTATGCTTGCTGGGATGGAGACTCATTTAGTTTTTGAAGTTGAATTGCATACTTGTGCTTACTGTGATTTAAATTCACTATCCATCTTCATCTCAAATCTAAAAGCCCAAATTTACTAATTTCAAAAGCCCATGTAAACATTGAGAATGTTGGCAACTGAGTTCAATCTGTGATAAATTTTCATCAAAATTGTCGGCATGTGGGTTCAAGCACGAAATTCCAACGGCATGAGATGTCGGATCCGCGGGAGATATAATTTGAGCTACCGACGATCAATTCTTTGAAATTGGTAGCGTTCCGACGATGTTCATTTTTTTTTTTTAGCGGTGGTTTTGTTTTCTTTATACTATCAAATTTTGTTTGCCGGAGTAAGACATTTGGTGGATTCAACACAACCTTGCCGACGTGAATAGAAATTCGGTGGAGGTGTTTATGTGGGGCGGCTATTGCATGATTAGAAGATAAATTTAGGGTTTCTTAACCTAAATTTAATTTAGATCCAAACAAGAAAAGAAGTTGAAAACCAAGATATGTCTTGGAAATTTAAATTGTGTAATTTTGAATTTAGTTTTCAATTTCTTAGGATATGCCAAATATGTCGGTCAATTTTGCTATTTTTAATTTAATTATGCATGAGATGTATGTTTTAAATTGTTTGATTGTTGCATAAAGTATGCCATTTAAATTTAAAATCCCACCATAGGTTAAGCATGATCATGCATCTTAATTATTTTTAAATATAATTGTTATATTTTAAAATTGATTAGGTTGTTTCTTAATAGAATTGAGATGTTTTTCCTAAGAAGTTTATATTTTCCATATATTTGAAGATAATCGTTATATTTGGAAAATTAAATTAGGATATTTTCTTTAATAATTGGAATCCATGTTTCCTAATAGGATTAAGATATTTTCTAATGAGAATAGGTTTCCTTTAATTAAAGATATTGTTGATTCTTGTTTTAAATAGTTTAAAATTTGAATTTAATTTATCTTTATTGGTTTCTAATGGGATTAGAATTTAGGATAATCTTTTATTTTAAAAGGGTTTAAAATGGTAGAATTTAAGATTATCCAAGTGAATTAATTTTTAATAGGATTAAAAACATTGTTTAAATTCACTTAGGTTCATTAATCTAGTAATTAATAGTTAATTAAAGATTAATGAATTTGAAATAAAAATTGAGTATAAGGGAACTTTGTCTATGGAAGGTTCTGTCTAGACTGGGGTATTTAAGCTGACCGAAAGGGAACACCTCTAATTGGGAACCGACCTGGGAGTTGAATTAGTCAAATTTTATTTATTTTCACTAAGCATGCTCATAATGTTATTATTATTTTTAAATAGTTTAAAAACTTAGTAATTCACATTAAAATCAATCTAACAACATAAGGGTTATGAAAGGTAGATTGAGGAACTTAGATAAATGAGATTAGCCTAATTTGTCTGAGTAAGAGAAAACCCTATTTCAAAATACTTAGTGGGAGAAGGACACATGTCAAAATCCAACAGTCTCTTTATTGATTCACAACGTGAGATTCATGTGGGGCCTCGTGGTGGCTTTTGGACCGTCCTCCCTACGGAAGGTGTTTGCATGGATCAATATCAGGGTGAATCTTTTGAGAAAGTATTATAGTAAGTGGGAGAATGAAATGTGTCAACATATCCTACGGTCTCCATCATTGGTTCACATCGTGAGATTCATGCGGGGCCTCGTGGCGGCTTTTGGACCGTCCCCCTACGGAAGGTGTTTGCATGGGTCAATATCAAGGTGAACTCCTGAGAAGGATAAGATTATAGTTTTGTTTCCAATACTTGACCTACCCTACGGCGGCACTTGTTGGGATAAAACTACGGGATCTAAAATGATGGGTCACACTTACAAAGGGCTTATTAAGGTTGTTAATGATGTCCTTGACCAAACTAATGGTAACTAAATATTATAGGAATAAGAGTTATTCTGGTATAATACTTGGTTGAGATTGTCTCAGTTTAGTGAAGGAATACTTGACCTACCCTACGGCGGCACTTGTTCTAACTCACTAAAGTACCATAGCATTAGAAATGATTTATAGGGTTCATTTTTTCAAATTGTTTTATTTCTATGCTAAAATTGAATGGATAATTGTTTGCATGATGTTAAATTATATACTATATATTTCAATATTTTGTCAGTTTCTCTCATAATTTTAATTTTATTACTGATAAGTCAAAATTGAGAAATTTTATTACTTGGAAAAGTAACATTAACACTATAATGGTAGTGTAAAATTTTGAATTTGTCTTTATTGAGAAATATTCTCAAAACCTATTGCTAATGCTATTCGAATTGTTCGTGAAGCACATGATTAATGAATCAAAAGTAAACGAGATAGCTTGTACATATTCTCCTAGTTGACATGTTAGATGTCAAATTTAGAAGATAAAGAAAATGACAACAACATATGAGATGTTGAAGTCAACATAAGCTAAATTTAGAAAGTTGTCTAAATGATCTCAGAACTAAGTATTACAAAAATCCAAGTAAAGAAACCAAATGATTGAAGCTATATAAAAGGAAATAGTTCCTAAAATTAGCTAGGACAATCATAATAAGAGGAAATTTTGAAATACCTCTAGGAAGAAAAATATAAATGAAAGTAAAATTGATTTACTAGATTTTTTGTGGAATATAAATAATGCCACCTAGATAGTCGATAAAAGATCTACTATCAAGATTTATTCTTCATTACATTTAATATGTAATTCTTGGAAAATACTTAACATGTAGAATAGTTTCTACAAGTTAGCACCAGGAAGCCTTTCTCAATTAGTGTAGTGGGAGACATTAAGATGTCATTAAGTAAAATTGTTGCATAATGCTGAATATGATGTTTTTAGTAACCATAAGAGAAATTCAATTTCTCGAACTTTATTACAAAAATGTTCATATAGTATGAATTACTTTAAAGTATGAAAGTTTATATTTTCAAAATTGTTTGAAAATACATTCAGCTGAAAATAAGAACAATTTGTATATGTTAAAAATGTTGACATATACTATACTACAAAATACTGAGATATTCAGGATTATAGAATCCAAAATAGAAAGACATTGTTTTCTCCTAAAAGATGATACTTGATTTTGGCTATTAAGGTTGATTAACATCAACTTGAATAGAATGAAAAGACTTGTAAGAAGTAATTCTCTAAAAGTTAGTTAATTACTTTATCTGTCTGTAGATCTTGCCTTTCATGCAAGATAATCATTGGGCCTTTATTAGATAGGGCTAGAACGCCAAAGAATACTTTGGGCTTACACATTCTGACCCAAGTGGTTTGGTGAATATAAAAGTCAAATAAAGTCATGAATATTTCATCACTCTAGTTGATGATCATTCAAGGTATAAGTATCTTTACCTAATACAACATAAGTCTAAATTTTTGAAAAGTTCAAAAAAATTAAGACTAAAGTTATAAAAAAAAAAAGAATCGATTAGGTAATTAAATCTGTCAAGATATTATGATCAGATCATAATAGAAAATACATGAACCTTACGTACTAAAACTAATTGATAGAAAATGGATTTTTATCCCAATTATCTTAATACCAAGTACAATTTTGTGAAATTGTGCTACAAGAGGAGAAACAGGACCTTGTTAGACATGGTCACATCAGTAATGAGTTACACACCATTACCATACTCCAGTTAGGAAATGCAATAGAGATTGCATGGTGAACATGATTCCTTCTAAAAGTGTCTATGAGACAATTTTAAGACTATAGAAGAGTAGTAAAACTGGTTTACAATACTTCACCATTTGGGAATGTTAAGCTCACGTGTTAAAACACGCCTAAAAAGTTTGTATATGTTCAAAGATAAGCCTAAGTGTAGGCCACCCCTAAGGAGTATAAAGTAGTATTTTATGTAGTCATAAAACGAATAAGGTATTTGTATGACAAATATCATTTTTATAAGAAATGTCAAATAAAAGACTAGAAACCTTTAATAAGGTGAGATAGTGTTAATAAATTGGTTCCAAGTAAAGCCACTAAATAGTTAACAAAAGTTGTTAACAATTTTATTACATTTAAAAGTCAAATGGATCCTAGTCATGAATTGGATAAGCCTCATCATAGTGGGAGAGTTATGAGATGACTCAACCTTTACAAGGAATTGAAGCCCAAATTGTCATGTTAGATGACAAAGTTGAAGGTTTATTACTCTCAAACTTAGACTGATGGCAAAGGGTTAGACCCAATAGGAGAAAGTAGACTAAGAGTAAACTTTCTCACTTGTTGTCATACTAAAGTTTGTACGTATTATTTTATTCATTGTTGCATATGAGATATGAAAATGAATGTTTAGAATTCTTTTATGAAAAGAAATCTTAGATAATGCATCTATACAAATCAATCAGAGAGATTTATTTTCAAAGATCAAAAGAATAAAGGTTTGCAAAATAGTATAGGTTCATTTATGAAATGAATTTTATAATTAGATCTTTGAATATAAGGTTTGATAAAAGTATCAAAATCTATGACTTTGGATAAATATTAATGAAGCTTGTATAGACAAGAAAATCATTAATTGTTTAGTGGATTTTTTTCATGTTTTATGTTGATGATATTTTACTCATTATGAATGATGTAAGATGTCTGTCTAACATAAAAAATTGATTAAGTAACCAATTTTAAATAAGTGATTTGAATGACTCAGTATATTTTACATGTCCAAAATGAAGATTTTAAGGACAAAATGTTAACTTTGTCTCAAACATCTTATATTGACAAAATTGTTGTCACATATTTGATATTTATGTCTAAGGAAGTGTATCCTAAGACATCTCAAATGTTGAGAGTATATGATATGCATAAATGAGATTAAACATTTAATATACAATTGGTTAGCATATATCAGTTACACGAATGGTATGACCATTGAGTAGAAAATTAAAAACTTTCTCAAATTATCTATGGATGATGAGAAATTTTTGTGTATAGAGTTAAAGATTTGATCTTTACAAGATACACTGGTTCTTACACAGATTTAGGAAATTTATATAAGGATAAATTTTACCCTAAGTGGTGGAGTATGGTATACAAGTTAAATTGTTTTGCTTGTGAAGCAACAAAAAGACTTGTCTGACTCAAATAGTTCCTTGAAGATCTTAAAGGTGTTTCAGATATGATTTAGTCTATCATCTTTATTATGATAATAGCAGTGCAAAGACTAATATTAAGGAAATTACAAAACACCAATGTATAGGGAATCATATCGAGAGAGGGAAAGCATAATGGTAGTGACTAAGATGACTTTTTAATGACAGTCATTTGAATCTATATAAAGAGACTCTCTAGGCTAAAGTGTTTGAGAGTCATCTAGAATGTCTAGGATTACGAGACATGTCTCATCTTTGCTAGGGCAAGTGGGAGAACATGTTGGGTATAGAGTATGCCCTAGGATACATGTCTTGCCGGCTTTAGTGCAAGTGGGAGATTGTTGGGATTTATGCCCTAAAGCCTCGCAATTAATTAATTATTTAATAATTAATAATAATTTTGATTATTTTATTTGCAATATAATATTATTCATTATATGAAAAATCCAAGGTTATTAGTGTAATCTTGAACAGTATGTGGTTGACATACAGAAGGATCGTGTTCAAGAAATAACCTAAAGAGTCATAGTATATGGATAAGGTTGGGTGCCTTATCCTGGTAACACTATTGATACTGCCCACTTTGTAATAGTTACAAATGATTTGATCCAAATCATTCATGTGGAGACATGTGAGTGGGGGTATCTTATACAATGAGTTTGTATAAGACTGGACCACGAAATATTTAATCTCTCTTTATAAATCCGTTAATTGAGAAGATTAATATTTCATCAGGATGATCATATGCGACTCGATCTTAATCTTGAGTGAGTTATGAACTCCTGCCTGTGAGGGCTTGTCCTTTGATTTGCATGGGTGAGAGTGGCTTTTGTAGCCGATTCAATATGCCTGCCATTTTGGGGACTTGACCAAATAGGGAGCTGGGAACATAATATCACAAGATGGAATTCACTCCTTCCCATATAGGGTAAGTAGATGAGTAGTTCCCTTAAGTGCTGATTTCAGGACTTGAACAATGGGGCCCAACCCTTTCATTGGCCCGAGAGGGACTTAGTTTATAATTAGATTATAAACATATTGTTCATTAGAGAATCAGTGGTACTTAAGGTGCAAGATGTAATTATAGGGATAAAACGGACTTTTGACCCAGCTGTAATTACGAACAACTCGTGAATGATCGACTTGCATGTAGTGATTATATCAATGGACACAACTTGTTCTACAGTGCATAAGAGTGCAACTTTAGGTCTATAGTGGAGTGACCCTAGAGTTAATGAATGAAAATTGATTAATTAAAGAGTTTAATTAATTAATTTTGTATCATTGGAGCTTATAATCTGTAGGTCCATAAGGTCCCCTTGCTAGCTCATAGTAACACTAAAAGATCAATTTAGTTGAAAGAAAATTTTGAAATGTTCAAATTAATATTAATTTGAAGTGTTTAAATTAATATTTAATATAAAAGAGGAAAACATATTTATTGTATTTGATACATTAAATATTAAAAGTTGAAATGTTCAAATTTAATATTTAATTTGAAGTGTTCAAATTAATATTTAATATGTTAGATATATTAAATATAAAAGAGGAAAATATATTTATTGTATTTGATACATTAAATATTAAAATAATTAATGTATATTTGATATATTAAATAAAAGATATTTATAGAATTTGAATAAGATTCAAATAATTAAATATCGTAGGAGATTTGAATGAGATTCAAATAAATACAAGATATATTTTAATATAATAGATATTAAAATTTAATATTTTAATTATGGCAAAGATTTTCCCTTGGTCACTATAAATAGGACCCTTGGGTTGAGCAATTCTACACAACACACATCTCCTCAATAGAGAGAATTAGAGAATTCTCTCTAGACTTCTTCCTCTCCAATCCCTTGGGGATTTTCTTTCAAGAGGCTCCCACAAGTCTTGGTCCTGTGTTCGAGTCATAGCCAGGAAGACTTTTGTGGAAAAGATAAAGATCCGCCAGAATATTCTCCATAATATTATTTTCAAGGTATTTATTGTTTAACTTTTGTATTTTAGTTTAATTCTAATCAAATCAAAGACGATTCCTATGCTTCCGCTGTGGTTTTAATTCGATTATTCCCTTCAATCCCATCATTTTAGATCTCGTAGTTTTATCCCAACAAGTGCCGTCATAGGGTAGGTCAAGTATTGGAAACAAAACTACAATCCTATCATTCTCAAGAGTTCACCCTGATATTGACTTATGCAAACACCTTCCATAGGGGGACGGTCCAAAAGCCGCCACAAGGCCCCACATGAATCTCACGATGTAACCCAATGATGGAGACCGTAGGATATGTTGACATATTTCCTTCTCCCACCTACTATAATACTTTCACAAAAGATTCTCATTGATATTGACCCATGCAAACACCTGCGTAGGGAGGACGGTCCAAAAGCTGCTACGAGGCCCAGCATGAATCTCACGTTGTGAATCGATGATAGAGACCGAAGGATATGTTGACAAATGTCATTCTCCCACTAAGTATTTTGCAATAGGGTTTTCTATTATTTAGACAAATTAGGCTAATCTCATTTATTTAAATTCTCAATCTACCCTTTTATAACCCTTATGTTGTTAGATTGATTTTAATGTGAATTACCAAGTTTTAAGACCATTTAAAAAATTAATCTCATTATGAGCATGCTTAGTGAAATAAAATTTGACTAATTCAACTCTCAGGTCGGTTCCCAGTTAGAGATGTTCCCTTTCGATCAACTTAAATACCCCAGTATAGACAGAACCTTCCATATACAGAGTTCCTTTATAGTTAATTTTTTTTTTCAAATTCATTAATCTTTAATTAACTATTAATTACTAGATTAATGAACATAAATTAATTTAAGTAATGTTTTTAATCCTATTAAAAACTAATTCACTTTATGGCTAATCTTGAAATTCTACAATTTTAACTCTTTAAAACAAATTAAAAGATCATCATAGATATTTTATTCTAATCCTATTAGAAAAAATAAAAGATAAATTAATTCAAAACTTAAACTATTTTATCTTTGAATTAAATTATCTTTTTTTATGGAAGACCTAATCTTATTGGGAAATTAAAAAATCTCATTTTATTTAAACTATTTAAAGCATGAATGAGAAATATCTTTATTTTAAGGAAATTCTAATCTCATTAGGAAATGTCCTAATTTAATTTTCCAAATATAACAATTATAATCAAAGATATGGAAAATATAAACTTATTAGGAAAAAACATCTTAATTCTATTAGGAAACATCCTAATCAAAATTTTCAAATATAACAATTATATTTAAAAGTAATTAAGATGCATGATCATGCTTAACCTATGGTGAGATTTTAATCTAAATGACATACTTTATGCAACAACAAACAATTTAAAACATACATCTTATGCATAATTAAATTAAAACTAGCAAAATTGACTGACATATTTGGCATATCCTAAGAAATTGAAAACAATTTAAATTACAATAATTTAAATCCAAGACATATCTTGATCCTTAATATCTTCTTTGTTTGAACCATTCCAAATTTAAGGTTTAGAAACCTAAATCTTATCTTCCAACTATAGCACCAGCAGTTGAAAAAGTTAAAAACAAAAACTACAAGAAGCCTCATTCACCATAGAACCAAACACTATTTTCTAATATTGGAATGTTTAATAATAATATAAAGCTCCAACCGAATATGTTTGACATCGATTTTTCTCTTTTTTTTTTCTTTTTTTGTGCACCTCTTCGTCGTCGACTTCTTCAGCACAGGTGATCGAAAATTGCAGCAATAGTAGTCATTCAAGTAAAATACATGAAATCCTAACCCTTATGAATTTTACAATGATCTAATCAAAGCAATAAATCTAATACCCAATAGCCTAAACAATCAATTTGCAAACCACAAATTTATCACATATATGATAAATTAAAATACCCACCATCACAAAACTTTAATTCTAAATAAAACACAAAGATTGCTCTGATACAAATTGATAGGAATGAACTCTTCATCCTACAGCAGAAGCATTGGATCGTCTTTGATTTTATTTAAAATTAAACTAAAAATAATATTAATTAAGAAAACTTACTTTTGAGATAAATATAGAGAATATTTTGGCAGGTCTTTATCTCCTCCACCAAGTCTTTCTGGCTATGACTCTAACACAAGATCAAGGCTTGTGAGAGCATTTTGAAAGAAAATCCTCAAGGGATTGGAAAGGAAAAAGTCTAAACAGAATTCTCTAATTCTCTATTAAGGAGATGTGTGTTCTATGAAGAATGTCCAGTGGCTCACCCCTAGGATCCTATTTATAGTGGTCTAGGGAAGATAATTAAATAATATATTTTAATATCTAATATATTAAAATATATTTATCTAACCAATTTGAATCTTATTCAAACCTTTTAAAATTCTCATACGACATCTATTTCCCAATTTGAATCCAATTCAATTTTAATAAATATATTTTCTTTAATTTATCTAATATACATTAATTATTTTAATATTTAATGTATAAAATACAATAAATATATTTTCCTCTTTTATATTTAATATATCTAATATATTAAATATTAATTTGAACACTTCAAATTAAACATTAATTTGAACATTTCAAATTTTCTTTTAACTAAATTGATATGTTAGCGTTACTATGAGCTAGCAAGGAGACCTTATGGACCTACAAATTATAAGCTCCAATGATACAAAATTAATTAATTAAACTATTTAATTAATCAATTTTCATTCATTAACTCTAGGGTCACTTTACTATAGACCTAAAGTTGTACTCCTATGCACTGTAGGACAAGTTATGTCCATTGATATAATCATTACATGCAAGTTGATCCTTCATGAGTTGTTCGTAATTACAGCTCAAAAGTCCATTTTACCTCTATAATTACATCTTGCACCTTAAGTACCATTGATCTTCTAATGAACAATTTGTTTCCAATCCAACCATAAACTAAGTCCCTCTCAGGCCAGTGAGAAGGTGGGGCCCCATTGTTCAAGTCCCGAAATCAGCACTTAAGGGAATTACTCATCTATTTACCCTATAAGGGAATGAGTGAATTCCATCTTGTGAGATTATGTTCCCAACTCCCTATTTGGTCAAGTCCCCAAAATGATAGGTTTATTGAATCGACAACAAAAGCCACTCTCACCTAGGCAAATCAAAGGACAAGCCCACTCAGGATTAAGATCGAGGCACATATGATCATCCTGATGAAATATTAATCTTCTCAGTTAACGGATTTATAAAGGGATATTAAATATTTCGTGGTCCAGTTTTATACAAACTCATTGTATAAGATACCCTCACTCATATGTCTCCACATGAACGATTTGGATAAAATCATTTGTAACTATTACAAAGTGGGCCATATCAATAGTTTTACCAAGATAAGGCACCCAACCTTATCCATATACTATGACTCTTTAGGTTATTTCTTGAACACGATCCTCCTGTATGTCAACCACATACTGTTCAAGATTACACTAATAACCTTGGATTTTTCATATAATGGATAATATTATATTGCAAATAAAATAATCAAAATTATTATTAATTATTAAATAAATAATTAATTACGAGGCTTTAGGGCAAATATCCCAACTTGTCTGTGTGTCGTCGTCGCCACTATTGCACACGTCGGAGCTCGTTCTCTGCTGCCCTGATCCACGCGCTGGCCCATTCTCTCCCTTGCGTTCATTTAGCCAACATAAGGGAGGTGTTTCATATTCGATTTTCGATAAGCCCGACATTCGTACAGCAGTGTACAGTCCCGATTTGGAGTGCGTAAGTGTTCCAGTGTTGATTCAATACATTCTTTTGAATGATAATCTGATTTATGGTGTTGTTTTGGCCTTTTGGAGATTAACCCATAATAATTTGGACTTAATTTTTGATTACTCATAGCATTTGGGTCTTGGATTCGCGAAATCAAACCATTTGGAGCTAAATTCAGCGGCAATTCGAATTCGAAATCTAAGGAGAGGTCGTGGGTAACACTCCAATCGAAGTAGTTAAGTGTCTGGCATGAGTTGAGGTGGTTTGTGATTTTTAAATTGATTTTATGGGTTGGTTTAATGGTGAGATGACCATTTAAAGTAACCTTTGATTTTCAAACTAATTTTACAGGTCATCCATCGCGATTGGAGACCGTTTTGGGCGATGTTGAGGCAAATTAAGCTATTGCTTAGTACCTATTGAACAGTGTTGGGGTTAAGTTTTATGTAGGTATTGTGTTTGACAACACAACTAAGGCTAAGCGTGAGCGGGGATTTATTTAGCCATATTTTATGACAATTTTTGTGAAGTTTGGGGACTGTTTTGGTGTTTTTAAGCTTACCCACATATTTTTGGAGTTAATTGAAGGATACCCATTGTATAGGGAGGTCGGGCAATTGGAGTTAGATTGTTTTGGCACAATTTTCAGCAAGTTGGTTTATTGTTGGGCGAATTTGAAAGGTGAGACTTTTCACCACCTTATCAAGTTAAACCCCAATTTAATTATTGGAAAGTTTTGGGTGATTTTAGCTATTAATCTTGTGTTGCTTTAAATTTTCTAGGTGGTACTAAGTGTTTCAAAAAGGAACTTTAGTTCACTTGGAATGATGATTATTTTCGCCTAAGATGTAAGTAGCCTACCCTTAAGTGCTTTGGACATGAAGTTCATAGATTTTTTTATGCGTGTATGTTTGAGTGCTTAAGAGTATGACTCCTTTAGTATGTACTTGAGCTTGATTATAGAGATGAGCCTTGGAATTCATGAATGACTTTGATTGTAGTTTCTCTATAAGCGTGAATGTATGGATAGTTGTTTTAGAAGCTATTAGAATGTTACATGCTTTTGCTTCTTATAAGAATTTCATCTTGTATCAAATGGATGTGAAAAATGCCTTTTTAAATGGTTATATTTGGGCTCCCGGCTTTGAAAGTTTTGATTTAACTAATCATGTCTATAAGTTGAAAAAGGCTCTTTATGGCTTAAAACAAGCTCCAAGAGCTTGTTATGATAGGCTTAGTAATTTTCTACTTGAGAATGGCTTTAAAATGGGTAAACTTGATACCACTCTCTTTATTAAGACAAAGGAAAATGACATGCTTTTAGTGCAAATATGTGGATGATATTATCTTTGGTTTTACTAATCCTTCTTTGTGTGAAGAATTTTCTAAGTGCATGCATATTGAGTTTGAGATGAATATGATTGGAGAACTTAGCTTCTTCTTGGGACTTCAAATCAAACAACTCAAGGATGGCATCTTTATAAGTCAAGAGAAATACACAAAGGATTTGCTCAAAAGGTTCAAGTTAAATGAAGATAAAATCGCAAAAACTCCTATAAGCACATGCACTAAGCTTGACAAGGACGAAAAAGGTAAGTGTGTGGATATAAAAGCTTATCGAGGTATGATCGGATCTCTACTTCATTTAACCGCTAGTAGACCCGAAATCATGTTTAGTGTGTGTCTTTGTGCTAGATTTCAATCGAGTCCTAAGGAGTCCCATTTGCATGTCATTAAGAGAATCTTTAAATATTTGCTTGGGACTATTGATTTAGGTTTGTGGTATCCTTGAGTTTAAATTGGTAGGATATTCCGATGCGGATTTTGCCGGAAGTTTACTTGACCGTAAGAGTAAGTGAGACTTGCCAATTTATTGGTAGCTCCATAGTGTCTTGGTTTAGTAAAAAGCAAAAATTCTGTTTCCTTATCCACTACTGAAGCGGAATATATTGTCGTTGCTAGTTGTTGTGCTCAAATTCTTTGGATGCAACAAACTCTATGTGATTTTGGATTAAAATTTGATAGTGGTACCTATATTTTGTGATAATACCAATTCTATTAATTTGACTAAAAATCCTATTCATCATTATAGGACAAAACATATTGATATTAGGCATCATTTTATTGGAGAGCATGTGCAAAATGGACATATTATTCTTGATTTTGTAAGCACCAATAATCAATTAGTGGATATTTTCACCAAGCCTTTGAATGAAGAAAGTTTTTGCAAAAAAAACTTGAGCTTGGTATTATTCGTTGTGATGCCTCTTGAACTTATAATTTTGCTTGTTATTTTTTAAAAGCATATTGATAGGGGGAGTTATGCAAAGTATGTGTCTCTTGAATGTATTTATGTTCTTAGGGGGAACTTTTATGAATTTCATGATCTTTATTAATTAGTCTTTTTGATGATTCCACGGGGGAGAAATTTAAGAAAAATATGTTCTAAAGTATGTATCATATTGCATTATTGCATTAATTTAGGGGGAGAATTAATTCTTGAATAATTTTCAAGTATGAGCTTTATGGAGATATATTGGATTTTATGAGCTTCAAGTTATTTTTCTTTAGTGGTTTGTCATCATCAAAAATGGGGAGATTGTTAGCTTTTTGGTCCTTAATCTCAAATTAATTAATTTTAATTAATTAATATTTTGATGATAACAAACCTTCTATTAATTACTAATAATTTTAGTGTTTTGAAGTGTCCATAATGTTGAGCTCAGAATCACAATTTCAACGCCTCTTGAATTACTCAAATCGGAATTAAAACGAAAAAGTAATGGCCAAAACAAATTTGAACGAAAAAATTCCCGATGTGATGATGTGGCGACTAAATCAGCAATATGGACCAATTAGAGGGTGACACATGGATCTTTGGAAGAGTGACATGTGATGGATTTTTTTGGTTGTTTTTAAAATAAAAGGAAAAAGAAAATTATATATTATTATTATATATTACTTTTGGTGTTTAAAAAAATAAAATAAAATAAAATAACATAATAAATAAATAAATAAATAAAATAAACACAAAACATGCTTACATAAAACATGCTCACACACCCACTTTCTTTTGTTTTTGTTTTTATTATTATTATATTATTATTATTGATTTATTTCTTTTAATCTCCACCATTCATTTCTCTTTTCCCAATCCAATGGCCCAAATTAAATCTTGATTTTTCATCTTTTCCCTCTCTATAAATACCATATTCTTCTCCAAGCTTTACATCTTTCAATCCTTCAAAAAAAAAAAAAAAAGCTCTCATTGTTACTCTCTCCAAGCTCTCAATTTTTTTCTTTTCATCTTATTCTTGAGAGAGTTTGATTGTGTAGTGAGGATTGATTTGTGTGAGAAATTTGTTAAGAGAGTTCATAAGTGTGTTCTTTATTTTCTTCAAACCTTGTAGCAGTTGGGTCTAATCCATGGAAAGAGTCGATAAAGTTTTTATTCAAGTTCCCAAGAGGCGCTTAGGAATGGAGTAGGTCGAGTTTGACTGAACCACTATAAAATTACGGTGTCATCCACTCTAACTCTTTCTTATTTACTTTTACAAATTAATTGTAGTAATGTATTGCATGCTTTAATTTGTTCTTAATTGTTTATTGTGTTGGATTGAATTAATTTTTCATAATTTATATCTATCTTGCTTATTGTATTAATTATCATTTTTATTTGTTTATCAAAAGTTTGATAATTAGATTATTTGAGCATACTTAAAAAGGGGGGGGGGGGGGAGTTTTATTAAACCTTATTCACCCCCTTCTAGGGTTGCCATACTGATCCAACAAAAAATACTCTCCAAGGACCACTGTCTTTTTACTAAAGAAGAAAACGAAAATCCAAAGAACTCAACACCTAACTAAAATTCAAAGAAGTTATAAGACTGAATTGTAAATAGTAACTAGCTAAAGAAATAAAACTAAACAAACAGAAGAACAATGATGAACTAGTGTTTTCCTTGCTTTGATCAAACCAGATACACCTTCAAAGGCAATTGGTTCTTCACCTCCTCGAACTTTCGTTGAGGAGGGATCAAACTCGAAAATTACAGAGCACAACGAAGAATAAATTGCTCGAAGAATGACAGAAAATGAGGAACTACGGGCTGCGGGTGAGTATAAAAACCCAGCCATTTTTTTGGTTCATTCTTCCTTCTTTTATAGGTGTCGGGGACTAGGGTTTCCATCTTGCTCTTCTACAACCTTGGGTCAACTTGTAGGCATGAAATCGAGTTGAAAAATCTCCCAAATCTCGCAAAAATTTTCATAAATCTTGTAATTTTCGTGATTTTCATGTTTTCCAGATTTTTGCAAAAATGTAATTGCAAGTTGCATTATTTTCTAGATCTCCCAGAATTTTTCAGAAATACAATTGCATTTACATTCTGGAATGCAATTGCATTTTGTGCTTGTTTTCCAGACTTACTTTTCGAAGAAATGCAATTGCATTTTTGTACTTGCTCCAAACCTACATAAAAATATCAAGTTGGTGTAATTTCCAACCTCTTTTCAACTTCTTTCCTCTTTTTTATTACTCCAACGAGCTTTTATGAATTTAACTATAAACACTATTTTTAGCTTGCCCGTCATACAACAAAATACACAAAAATGATAAGAACAACCTAGTTTAGGGTCAAATAATCCTCATAAATGAAAATTATCAATCAGTAACTTCTAACATGTTTTAGACCTTTTGCAAATCAATTTAAGTGTTGTAGCTTTAGTTCTAACATGTAGGAACCTTCAGTTTGTAGTTTAGGATTGATTCGAACACCTTCAAACAACAAACATCAAGGGTAAGGGCTATTTTGGTAAGTTTTAATGCATTTTAGACCTTTCGCAAATCACTTTAGATGTTATAGCTTAAGTTCTAATGTGTAGGAACCTTCAGTTTGTAGTTTGGGGTTTATTTGAACACTCTCGAACACGATTCAGCAAGGTATTGGGCATGTTTTTGCAAGGTTAGCACCCCTTAAACTCATTTGACTAAATTAGAGTATCTTAGATTAGTTTCTAATGCTCTGATACTTTTTAATTGTAGTTTCGAATACTTTCGGCTATGACCCATAACCTGAATAACTTCTTTTTAGTTTACCCATAAGCCATCAAATCAGATTAGTAAAAAGGGGTTGATTCGAAGGTCGACTAGTGAGGTTTTTAGCCATTATGGTAAGTTTCAGCATGTTTCATCCTCTTTTGAATCTTGTTTAAGGTGCTGTAAATTCGTTTCTAACCCTTGGATAACGTTAGTTATAGTTTGGATTGGTTCTAAAGAGTTCGCTTTAGCATTTTAATGTCGTATCTAAGTAAATATACCCCTCTTTGAGCTTGTGGCAGTTGTTTGAAGAATTTTCGAACTAAGTATAGCCTCTGAAACTTATTCTCTTGGGTTAGGAACCCTTCGAATATTTTTAAGAGCTCTAGTTTCTACCTATTGAGTCTCTTTGACTGTGTGAAGCCTGTTGTGTGTTTTAATTCTACTATTTATATTATATATATTTTTTTATGAATCGATATGTGGTATGTGTTATGTTATGTTGTGCATGGAATGTAAGCATGCTGAATGTTGAGATTGTTTGAGATTATATGATGTTATGATGCTTATGATTGAAAACATGTTATGTGGTTGTTGGGCTGAAAGTATGGACTAGAATGCATGTCTAGGATTGCATTTCGGGTTGTGTGAGCCTGAAAGGTCAGAGGACCTTGAGTTTATGGTAAAGGAGGGTGCAAGGTTCTCGAGTATAAATGATTAGGAACTAGCATTGTGTTGAAAAGAAGTGAGTTGGTTATCAAGACGTCTGGTGGAAAATGGTCGGGGTCATATATGATTTAAGGAAAGTAAAGTGAATGTCAACACCTCTGGTAACATGGTCAGGGCTTGATATGGCACTATTGGGTGACTACACCTCGAGTAACATGGTCGGGGGTCGACATGCCAATCTTGGATAAAGAGGAGCATCGAGACCTTGGGTCACATGGCCAAGGGTCGATGTGATGAGTCTTAAGGCAAGTATTGAGATCTTGGGTTAAAGGGTCAAGGGTCAATACGTTGCTAAGTCATCGATACCTTGGGTAACATGGTCGAGTACCGAACTCCATAGAGAAGCGTTGAGACCTTGAGTAACATGGTTAGGGCTTGATGCAACTCGAAGGGTCAGTCTTAGAGAGTTTTGGTGAAGGCATTGCTAAGTCATCAATACCTTAGGTAACATGGTCGAGGGTTGGTGCACAGTTTGAGACCTTAGGTATAAAGGCAAAGGGTTGAACACCGAGCTCCGTAGAGAAACGTTGAGACCTAGAGTAATATGGTAACGGTTTGATACAACTCGAATGGTTAGTCTTGGAGAGTTTTGGTGAAGGCTTAATATGAGTATCAAATGAGCTCTTGGAGGTTGAGTGCACATGGCAGGGCTTAGAATTCACGTGTTGAGCTAGTCTTGGATTCTTCTTGCTTATGTATAGTGAGCTTGTTGTTTGTGTTATTAATGTTGAAAAGCATGTTTTGAATGCGTGTGAATAGCATGTTGGTTGCCTTGATTGATGCTTGGTGGTTCACCAGGTGTGAGCTACTTACTGAGTACTTTTGTACTAACTCCCCCTCATAACCAACCAGTTTTGCAGGTTTAAGTCTCCATGACATTGGTGATGTGGATGAGACGTTGGAGGGAGACCATTGCTTAGCTAGTTTCAACTCTTTTTATCTAGTTTTATTCTTTTAGCTAGTCATAGGATCTTCTTGATGGTTTGTTTAGTTGGAAACTTATGTATGTAAAAGTGGCTATTTACTTTAGTCATTGTCTTATTCATCAAAAGTTGAACTTAGATTGTGTTCTAGATACTGTATTTACTTTCTTTGGTTCTTAAGGTTGTTTCTGTCTAGTAAGTTTAATAAAGTTTCGTTTTGATATGAAGTTAGAGTTGGTCCATTGTATGCTTGGAGTATGTGGGATGTCATGGTGGAGTTGTTTGGTTATCTGGTTATAGAAGTGTTCAATTCTTGTCTAACACGTCCTAGGAAAATTTTGGGTAGCTTATAGTTATGCTGTTATGCAGTTGAAATTTTTGGAACATGTAGTTGCAAGTTTAGTAATGTCCCCTAAGTTAGGTTAGAATTTGGGGCAGTTACATGAGTGATGCCCAAACTCTAGGAGAGTAAGCGACGAATCAAACTTAAGGAGAATGAAGCTCGAACCTAAAGTGAGTGAAGCCCTTTCGTATGCATCCAACTTACAACATCTTTTTTTTCCTTTAAGTTGCCTACGTACCCTTTGAGTGAAAGGGATCAAGTCATAACATAGTTCAAAATTTTTTTTTTAACGTTCACCCTTTAAGCTCATGCCATGCATGAGCATTATGCAGTTTAGGCTCCTGTGGGCCAAAAGCATCATGCAATTTAGGCTTTTGCGACGAGAAGCTTGTACATTTTAAATACCCTTATCGTCATCATGGTCTTGATCAGATCCTTCATTTGTAGGATTTGTTAAAATGATGAGAATTTTTCTTCATCTTTAAGGATCCTTCTGTATTTATGAGAACGGAGAACTTACTTTTTATATGTGAAGGGACTGTATTACCAACTTTCTAATCATCATTTACTTCATCGAATAGTTCCACCTCCAAGGTGTTCATCTTTTTTTCATATTGATCGCTTGTTACTTTAAGGCAATAAAAAACAGATGCTGAAGGTCAATCTTTCTTTAACATGGAGACGCATAACCTTTGGCAGGCTGATAGTCAAGTTGAGACAGAAGTATGACATTGGTTTTTTCTTTTGTCGCTGCTATACTCATCCTTTGAAAGACTGAAGGTCGAGTAGTTGAAAGCTTGATGCAATTGAAGACAGAAGTCCTTTGCTTGACTTCTTTTAAATTGTCGACTTCTTCCATATTGATGCAATATGAACTTATCAAGTTTTCTTTTCCTTTTTCGATGGAAAGGAAATTTGTCTGGAAGAATCGTTTTAAGGTCACTGGTTAGCGAGGTTGAGAAAATTTTTTATTTCTCTTCCTTTCAAGTTTAGGCTTCTTTGGATTCTTCTCTTGACGTCTGCTCTTTCTTTTGTGGCCTTGGCGAAACTTGTCTGAAGCTAAATTTCACCTTTGCTTCTTTAGATGAGTCATAAGAACCTAACCTTTTTCTTTATCATTGATAGGTTCGACCACATCTTGAAGTTTGTTTCTTGGTACCTCATGTTGAAACCAAATAGATATAGGTTCCAAGGTTCCAAATTGGACTAGGTGCACCTCTTCATCATGAAGCGAACTAGAGTGCATTGGACTGCACGTATTTGTCGTTACTGCAGCATGATTTGACCGAGCTATTTCATCAAGGTCTAGCTCAATTTTCCTTCTCTAGCTAACCTTAGAATTGGCTATTTTAGAACCATACATTTTTCCACTGGATGACTAACAACTCGATGATACTTACAGTAGTTGGGATTATCAAATTTTTTCATCTCTTTCGATCGCTGACACTCGAGAAGTTTGATCAGTTGTGTGTCCAGTAGTTTTTTAACATGTCAGAATTAGGAATTACGTGTGAACACTTAGATATGCACCCTATCAAGGGAAAAAGTACTTAAACATACACTAAATTACAAGCTTGGATATAGTTCATGTAATTAAAGTATTTTTATCTTTTCATTATGAGTAACGTTCAAATCTTCATTCTCTCATTTTGATACAATGCTAATTTTTTTAAAAAAAAGTTGAGTATAACATGGTGAATAAAGCACCTAATACCATTTTAAAAGTTAATAGTTTGATCCCCACCCTATAATTGTTGAACTAATTTTTTTTTTGGTCAAAGTGAGTTTAACTCAGCAATAATTGATATGTATCATCGACCAAGAGATCAGATGTTCGAATTTCTTCACTTCAAATGTTGTGGAACTAAAAAAACTAAAAAAAAAAAAGGCTGTAAATTTCATTTACTATAGGGAAGCACAGCATAGAAATCGAAAATTTCCATCATTAGTATTTTTTGGACTTATTATATTGTGAAAAGAAGCCCATAAAAAATAATAAAAACGAGTAAATGAAAAGGAAAAAGAAATCAAACTGAACTTGATTACCAGAGGATATGAGTAATTTATTAGTGATTTGAAGCTTGAACGCGAAAGAATATAATTCACATGAGTCTCACATGTACTGGTTGGTTCAATGTATATGGTTTATATATTTATTTTTGGATAACCATTGGATGTACATAGAATCTCTATCCAACTTTCAATCCAGGCCTTTTAAAAAAAAAAAAAAAACTTTGAATCTAGGCCTTTTCTTGGTAAACATATTTAGTTTCTACGATTGGGAACCATGACAAGGAAAGAGAGATGTTCAATTGCTCCTATAGATTGTCCTTGATGTAAAAATTTATATTAAAAATATGAGATTTTGGTGCTTTTTGTCAAATTTGCTCTCTAAGGTCCTGTTTGATAACTATTTGATTTTTAGTTTTTGGTTTTTGAAAATTAAGCCTATAAATGCTACTTCCACCTATATGTTTCATTGTTTTGTTATCCACTTTGACATGTATTTTCAAAAACCAACCTAAGTTTTGAAAACTAAAAAAAATAGTTTTCAAAAACTTGTTTTTGTTTTTGAAATTTGGCTAAAAATTCAAATATTTTCTTAAAAAAGATGAAAGACAATGTAGAGAATTGTAGATAAATGATGAGAAAACAATCGCGATTTTCAAAAATCAAATGCTTATCAAACGGGCCTAAATTTTTAAAATTAAAAGGTTATATATATAGAGGGAGATAGAAAAAAAAAATTTACTTCCTTATGAAAATTTATAATTCCGCCCTGTTGGTAGTGTGATCTATATCTTATCGACTTTTTGAAAAATGAGATGTATCTGATCTGAAGTCTAAAAGTGATGGGGTATTTATATAATTATAATAAGTTGACTAGGGTAAAGGATATTTTAATTAGTTTCATTTTTTTTAGGACAAAACAATAATAACACATTAATTGGCCATTAAGGCCACTGAGTTCAAACAAAGAAGGTAACTTTCGTGCCCTAAGTTTGTGAACGAGTTCATTGTTCTCACGATTGGTGTGGAGAATCGCTGTGGCGTTGCATTCTATAGCAAGTTTTTGGGTCTCCTCAACAAACGAAGTTAAATCCGTGAGATATGTGCATTTTTCAGTAAGTCTAAGTTGGTTTTCAAGTGAGTTGATTTCAATTTCGAAGGTAACCTATGGATGAAATTGAGGCCTTCAATAATGGCTTTTGTTTCTAGCAGCTTCACATCCCATAGTTCGGTGAGAAATGGCCCATTATAGTTGCTGATGAACCTGTTTATATAACATACTTACTCCTAAATTCAAGTTTAGCTAAATTTTATGCTTGGCAATAATTTTTGTGCTTAAATGCCTGCAAAGTCTACAAGGCAAAAATGCTATCTGGCCACATAGTGCCCTAAAACTATTTCAATGGGAATTTAGCTAGTCAAAACTGAATGAAATTTTTGTGGCAACTTCCTCCTATTCTCACTCAGAGTTGTTTTGGTCAAGCTTCCCACCTACAAATTAGCAACAAATAGCCACTCTTAAGCCTTTATAAAGGAGCTTTAGCCCATCGATTGAGGGGCAATCCATGAGGAAGAGAAGACCATAGAAATACTTTAAGAGCAAAAGCTCCTCTAAAATTCACCCAGATCAGATTACCTCGAGCTCTTAGTTGAAAGTCTAGGGCTATAATGCTCACGAGAAATGACAAATTGAGCTTATTGATTGCCTTTACTTTTGTTTTCCCCTTCCTTATTGAGATCTCAACTAGTTTTGATTTTTTTTTTATTATTTCATTTCAATTTGTAATCATGACATTTATTTCAATTTTCAATGAAGTATCATTCTTTTTTTAATTCCATTATGAGCTAAGTTTCTTTTGGGATTCAATTATGTGGATGCTGATAACTGAAACGTGTATGAGTTGTTTGGAAAAATCTTTGGAAAGAGACTTCAACCAAGTGCAAGGGCACACTGTCAACAAGTAGTAAAATGAAAGTATTCCAAGTATCGATCCCCCAGAGACTAATTATAAATTCAAGTGTTTAAAGTAAAAAACCTTTATCAAATTGCAACAAAGGTAACTGAGAAAATAGTTAGGAGATGGTTGTTGTGAGTGACTAAATAAAAGTAAAGATATAAATGTAAATGTGGAGATTTAATATATTTTTGCCCTAAGTGATAAACTGTTACTATCCGCTAGCATGTTTGTCGCATTACCCTGTGCATGTGAATCGAAATTTTCTCTTATTCAACCTTGATTTCAAGCACCCTTAGGGGCTGTTTAGGGAAAGGAGTAGGTAGTAAGTTTGGAGTTAGTAAGTCTGAGGAGTTAGTTTGTGGAGTTAGGAAGTTTGTATTTAGGGTGCAGAGTTATTTAGTCTAGAGTTAGGAAGTCTATGTTTGGGGTGTAAAGTTGTTTAGTTTGGAGTTTTGAAGTGTGTGTTTGGGGTGCAAATTTGTTAAATTTGGAGTTTAAAAGCCAGAGTTAGTTGTTTTTTTCTTATACAATTATTTTCTACAATTTTTCAAAATTTTATTATTAAGAACTTCTTCCAATGAATTTTAAGAATGAGATTTTTACTTTTTATTCTATGTATCCTTTACAAATTTCTTTGAAGAAAACAAAACGAATTTGGACCATAATGCCTCATATGCTTTTTTCAATATCTCTAACATTGATTATTCATTTTATTTGGATAGTTTTGAAATAAAAGTGAGCCTTACAATAGTGTTTTAAATATTACATGTCAATTTGAAAGATTTTAATCCATTATTTTAAATGGATCCAAATGAGCTTCAACTTTTTCATGTTTTTATTCTCTCAAGTGTAGAAAGACTATGTTTTGGATGTAATATTTTTCAATTTTATGGAGTTTCTTAAATATCATTTCTTTATAAAAATGAACAAATCAAGTCAGATTCATAACACTAAGAACATTGCACAAATGTTGTAGAAAATAACATGCAATGTAATATTTAATGGCCAACAAGGGCCAATTTCATGAGTACAACAACATATATTCTAAGGCCATGAAGGGCCAAAAAACAAAAGGTTAATGGCCAAGAAGGGCTAATACCATGATTACAACAAAAATTCGATCATTACTAATTGGGAACAAGGGTCTGGGTGAATAATTATAACAAAAAAAAAATAGTGTTAAGAACCAAAAAAGTAGTTGAATCAGGAAGGGTTGAAGTAGGACGGGTCATTACCTTATTTCGAGAGTGTACATGTAATAATCCCTTTTGTCTTCCATGGGGATTGATAAGAAGCAATCAGTCTTATGAACATTCGTAAGTATGATGTCCGTAAGTGTGATCTTGTCCCCGCTCAACAACGTCGGATTCAACTGGGTAGGATGTTTGAGACTTCTTTGCGTCGTGTAGCCTCAAACGCATACTTGGATTCAAGCCAAGATGCAATCCTCTCCAGTTGGTTATTTTTCATTTCCATTGCAGTTCGAACAATGTGCAACATTTTAGTGTGATATGACGTGCGTTTTCTCTTGCTCCCTCGCGACGTCATTGCTGATATAACCGACCTACTGGTTGGCGTTTCTAGCATTTCTTCCTTATTTAAGTTGGTCATGCTATTGAACAAAAGGGGTTCTTGGACATAATATTCTTAAGATCATCCCATGTGCACATCCTCCCCCTATGGCTTGACATCATTCAATGCCATGTCACTGGATATCTCTACACGTGCTCCAGTTGTGTGGTCCTTCCTGAAGACGAATGCTAGGTCATGAAAATGAAGGAAGGGTGTGTTCTGGAGCCCTTTCGCACTGGGATGACTCTGCATGTCCAAAAAAATATTAGTATGAACTTGGGAGTGTAAGTAATATGTTTGATATGAATCCGTAATCTTAACCAAACACATTCTTCTTGACCTCCATGCATTTGAACTTATCTTTCCATCTAAATCCGCTGCACCCTGGTCCTAGCATATGAGTGATTGTTATATGCTGTTTTTTTAGGCTTTTCACCCTGTAGTTTATAGTTGTAGTCGATTCGATTGTACAGCTTGGTATTTTTGCTTTAAACAATTGCAGTAAATGTGCTAGATTGCCGGGCTTGAAGGTGCCATTGTAGGATCTCCAACAAACCTCTTAGACGATTGCGACGAGGCATTCTACCAATTTTGCATCTTTGAACCTAGTCCATAAGTGCTTAATGATTTTGTCCACACATGTCATTTTCCTACACACACATGCATATATCAACTTGTGGTTAACTTTTGTTGGGTTATATTGCAATAAGTATATAGGATAGTTCATGGAACAACACATACATTCAATCAATAAGATAAAATTCAAATTCAAATGTTTAGATTCAACATAAAAACATCAGCAATTAAAAATAAGCTACAAAAATTCAACTTTAAAGTTTATAATAAGAAGCATTAAAATCTTCCATGATCACAATTGTCTCCATTCTGCAAACATTCGTTCAACCATATCATCCTGTCATTTGCTCAATTCGTTATTTCAATGAAACTTATATTCTCTCCATCAATGGCACTTGAAGGTGAGTCTTCCTCTTCCCATTCTTCGAATGATAGACTTGGACCCATCTCCCGATTGATAAGGTTGTGAATGAGGCAGTATATCGTTAGGGTTCGACATGAGGTTCGAAAGAGTAGAAGGGGTTTCACTTGAAGAATTGCCCATCTCCTTTTCAAAACACCGAATGCTCTCTAGATTACGTTCCTTGCAGACAAATGCTTCCTGTTATTTCTTCGGAGTAGTTCCTTGCTGATAGATGGTATTGCTCCCCTCTATATGGTGCCAAAAGTTCCTCTGCATTTGGGTTTCCAACATCACGTAGATAATAATATCCTGTTGAGTGTGAGGAATGTAACATATGACCTTATCGATGGTGCATTTAAAAGAATAACACGTATTAGTTGGATTTTGTTTTATTACCCTTGAGAACCTTCAACCTGTTCAGCTTTGATATTGCATCCCTAAGAACTCGAAAATCAGTTGCAGACCCTTCCCATCTTGACATTACGAATATGAATTCTCCACTGGCGAGCACACAACAAACAGGTTGGTCATGATTTCACGCTTCCTCATCCTATATCTTGGATGATCAACAACATTGACATTAACCTTAATGTACGTGTCATCCAATGCACCTAAACAATTATGTATTGCAAAAGCAAACTGTACTGGTTACGTATATCATTCTAAATCACCCTTGACCATTTAATGGATAGATATGAAACGTATGTATACCTCAAACCACTTCTACCTCTCATAGTATAGGAGTTTGTTATTTGCTATGTTTTTTTTAGCAGGATCTTTTGGAGTTTCAAACTGGGCTAAGTACTTTGTTGAAGTGCCTAGACAATGTCTCACCAGACTTTGCAAATTTTCTATGAATTATTCGGTTCTTAACGTCATGGGCTAGGATGTGCAAGAACATAGCAACCATCTCCTCCACATCTACATATTCAATCCCTACCAAACTGCCGGTTGTGAAGGGAATAATCTAGTTACACCCAAGCGGAAGCGTTGGATCGTCTTTGATTTATTTAGAATTAAATACAAAACATAAGGGTTAAGGAATAAATACCTTCCAAATATGGAGAATATTCTGGCGGGTCTTTATCTCCTTCACAAAGTCTTCCTGGCTATGACTCGAACATAGGACCAAGGCTTGTGGGAGCCTCTTGAAAGAAAATCTACAAGGGATTGGAGAGGAAGAGGTCTAGAGAGAATTCTCTAATTCTATCTATTGAGGAGATGTGTGTTGTTGTGAAGAATACCCAATGGCTCACCCCTAGGGTCCTATTTATAGTGATATAGGGAAGATAATTAAATAATATATTTTAATATCTAATATATTAAAATATATTTATTTAACCAATTTGAATCTTATTCAAACATTTAAAATTCTCCTACGACATCTATTTCCTAATTTGAATCCAATTCAAATTTAATAAATATCTTTTCTTTAATGTATCTAATATACATTAATTATTTTTAATATTCAATGTATCAAATACAATAAATATATTTTCCTCTTTTATATTTAATATATCTAATATATTAAATATTAATTAAAACACTTCAAATTAAATATTAATTTGAACATTTCAAATTTTTCTTTCAACTAAATTGATCTTTTTAGTGTTAATATGAGCTAGCAAGGGGACCTTATGGACCTACAGATTATAAGCTCCAATGATACAAAATCAATTAATTAAACTCTTTAATTAATTAATTTTCATTCATTAACTATAGGTCACTCCACTATAGACCTAGAGTTGCACTCTTATGCACTGTAGGACAAGTTGTGTCCATAGATATAATCACTACATGCAAGTCGATCCTTCACGAGTTGTTCGTAATTACAGCTGGGTCAAAAGTCTGTTTTACCCCTATAATTACATCTTGCACCTTAAGTACCACTGATCCTCTAACGAACAATCTGTTTATAATCTAATTATAAACTAAGTCCCTCTCGGGCAAGTGAGAGGGTGGGGCCCCATTGTTCAAGTCTCGAAATTAGCACTTAAGGGAACTACTCATCTACTTACCCTATATGGGAAGGAGTGAATTCCATCTTGTGAGATTATGTTCCCAGCTCCCTATTTGGTCAAGTTCCCAAAATGGTAGGCATATTGAATCGGCTACAAAAGCCATTCTCACCCATGCAAATCAAAGAACAAGCCCTCACAGGCAGGAGTTCATAACTCACTCAGGATTAAGATCGAGTCGCATATGATCATCCTGATGAAATATTAATCTTCTCAATTAACGGATTTATAAAGAGAGATTAAATATTTCGTGATCCAGTCTTATACAAACTCATTGTATAAGATACCCCCACTCACATGTCTCCACATGAATGATTTGGATCAAATCATTTGTAACTATTACAAAGTGGGCCGTATCAATAGTGTTACCAGGATAAGGCACCCAACCTTATCCAGATACTATGACCCTTTAGGTTATTTCTTGAACATGATCCTCCCGTATGTCAACCACATACTGTTCAAGATTACAATAATAACCTTAGATTTTTCATATAATGGATAATATTATATTGCAAATAAAATAATCAAAATTATTATTAATTATTAAATAAATTATTAATTACGAGGCTTTAGGGCATAAATCCCAACAATCTCCCACTTGCACTAAAGCCGGCGAGATATGTATCCTAGGGCATACTCTATACCCAACATGTTCTCCCACTTGCCCTAGCAAAGATGAGACATGTCTCGTAATCCTAGACATTCTAGGTGACCCTCAAACATTTTAGCCTGGAGAGTCTCTTTATATAGATCCAAAAGACCACCATTAAAAGCCATCTTAGTCACTACCATGATGCTTTCTCTCTCTCAATATGATTCCCTATATATTGGTGTTTTCTAATTTCCTTAATATTAGTCTTTGCACCACTATTATCATAAGAAAGAGGATAGACTAAATCATATCTAAAACACCTTTCAAATCTTCAAGGAACTATTTGAGTCATACAAGTCTTTTTGTTGCTTCATAAGCAAAACAATTTAACTTGTATATCATACTCCACCACCTAGGGTAAAATTTATCTTTACATAGATTTCTTAAATCTTTGTAAGAACTAGTGTATCTTGTAAAGATCAAAGCTTTAACTCTATATACAAAAATTTCTCATCATCCATAGATAGTTTGAGAAAGTTTTTAATTTTCTACTCAATGGTCATATCATTCGTGTAACTGATATATGCTAACCAATTGTATATTAAATGTTTAGTCTCATTTATGCATATCATATACTCTCAACATTTGAGGTGTCTTAGGATACTCTTCCTTAGACATAAATATCAAATATTTGACAACAATTTTGTCAATATAAGATGTTTAAGACAAAGTTAACATTTTGTCCTTAAAATCTCCATTTTGGACATGTAAAATATACCGAATTATTCCAAATCACTTATTTGGAATTGGTTACTTAATCAACTTTTTATGTTAAACATCTCACATCATTCATAATGGGTAAAAATATCATCAACATAAAACATGAGAAAAATCCACTAAGCAATTAATGATTTTCTTGTCTATACAAGCTTCATTAATATTTATCCAAAGTCATAGATTTTGATACTTTTATCAAACCTTATATTCAAAGATCTAATGGTAAAATTCATTTCATAAATGAACATTTACTATTTCGCAAACTTTTTGCTTTTGATCTTTGAAATAAACATATCTGATTGATTTGTGTAGATGCATTATCTAAGATTTCTTTTCATAAAAGAATTCTAAATATTCATTTTTTTTATATCACATATGCAACAATGAATTAAATAATGCTTACAGACTTCAGTATGGCAACAAGTGAGAAAATTTACTCGTAGTTTACTTTCTCCTATTAGGTTTAACCCTTTGCCATTAGTCTCATTTTGCAAGTAATAAGCCTTTAACTTTGTCATCTAACATGACAATTTTGGGCTTCAATTAAGTCCTTGTAAAGGTTGAGTCATCTCATAACTCTCCCACTACGATGAGGCTTATCCAATTCATGACTAGGATCCATTTGACTTTCAAATATAATTAAATTGTTAACAACGTTTGTTAACTATTTAGTGGCTTCACTTGGAACCAATTTATCAACACTATCTCACCTTATTAAAGGTTTGTAGTCTATTATTTGACATTTCTTATAAAAATGATATTTGTCATACAAATACCTTATTCGTTTTAGGACTACATAAAAGACCACTTTATACTCCTTAGGGGTGGCCTACACTTAGGCTTATCTTTGAACATATACAAGCTTTTTAGGCATGTGTTCAGCATGTGAGCTTAACATTCCCAAATGGTGAAATGTTGTAAACTAGCTTTACTACTCTTCTATAATCTTTAAAATTGTCTCGTAGACACTTTTAGAGGGAATCATGTTCACCATGCAATCTCTATTGCATTTCCTAACTGGAGTATGGTAATAGTGTGTAACTCATTACTGATGTGACCATGTCTAACAAGGTCTTGTTTCTCCTCTTGCAGCACAATTTCACAAAATTGCACTTGGTATTAAGATAATTGAGATAAAAACCCATTTTCTATCAATTAGTTTTAGTACGTAAGGTTCCTGTACTTTCTATTATGATCTGATCATAATATCTTGATAGATTTAATTACCTAATCAATTTTTTTTTAACTTTAGTCTTAATTTTTTTGAACATTTCAAAAATTTAGACTTATGTTGTATTAGGTAAAGATACTTGTACCTTGAATGATCATCAACTATAGTGACGGAATATTCATGACTTTATTTGACCTTTACATTCACCAGACCACTTGGGTCAGAATGTGTAAGCCCAAAGTATTATTTGGCATTCTAGCCCTATCTAATAAAGGCCCAATGATTATCTTGCATGAAAGACAAGATCTACAGACAAGTAAAGTAATTAACTAACTTTTTAGAGAATTACCTCTTACTAGTCTTTTCATTCTATTCAAGTTGATGTTAATCAACCTTAACAACCAAAGTCAAGTATCATCTTTTAGGAGAAAACAATGTCTTTCTATTTTGGATTCTATAATCCTGAATATCTCAGTATTTTGTAGTATAGTATATGCCAACATTTTTAACATATACAAATTGTTCTTATTTTCAGCTGAATGTATTTTCAAACAATTTTGAAAATATAAACTTTCATACTTCAAAGTAATTCATACTATACGAACATTTTTGTAATAAAGTTCGAGAAATTGAATTTCTCTTATGGTTACTAAAAACACCATATTCAGCATTATGTAACAATTTTTACTTAATGACACTTAATGTCTCCCACTACACTAATTGAGATAGGCTTTCTGGTGCTAACTTGTAGAAAATATTCTACATGTTAAGTATTTTCCAAGAATTACATATTAAATGTAATGAAGAATAAATCTTGATAGTAGATCTTATATCGACTATCTAGGTGGCATTATTTATATTCCACCAAAAATCTAGTAAATCAAATTTACTTTCATTTATATTTTTCTTCCTAGAGGTATTTCAAAAATTCCTCCTATTATGATTGTCATAGCTAATTCAGGAACTATTTCCTTTTATATAGCTTCAATCATTTGGTTTCTTTACTTGGATTTTTGTAATACTTAGTTTTGAGATCATTTAGACAACTTTCTAAATTTAGCTTATGTTGACTTCAACATCTCATATGTTGTTGTCATTTTCTTCATCTTCTAAATTTGACATCTAACATGTCAACTAGGAGAATACGTACAAGCTATCTCGTTTACTTTTGATTCATTAATCATGTGCTTCACGAACAATTCGAATAGCATTAGTAACAGGTTTTGAGAACATTTCTCAATAAAGACAAATTCAAAATTTTACACTACCATTATAGTGTTAATGTTACTTTTCCAAGTAATAAAATTTTTCAATTTTGACTTATCAGTAAAAAAAAAATTAAAATTACGAGAGAAACTGACATAATATTGAAATATATAAAATATATAATTTAACATCATGCAAACAATTATCCATTCAATTTTAGCATAGAAATCAAACAAATTGAAAAATAAACCCTATAAATCATTTCTAATGCTATGGTACTTTAGTGAGTCAGAACAAGTGCCGATGTAGGGTAGGTCAAGTTTTCCTTCACTAAACTGAGACAATCTCAACCAAGTATTATACCAGAATAACTCTTATTCCTATAATATTTAGTTACCATTAGTTTGGTCAAAGACATCATTAACAACTTTAATGAGTCCTTTGTAAGTGTGACCCATAATTTTAGATCCCGTAGTTTTATCCCAACAAGTGCCGTCGTAGGGTAGGTCAAGTATTGGAAACAAAACTACAATCCTATCCTTCTCAGGATTTCACCTTGATATTGACCCATGCAAACACCTTCCGTAGGGGGATGGTCCAAAAGCCGCCACGAGGCCCCACATGAATCTCACGATGTAAACTAATGATGGAGACTGTAGGATATGTTGACACATTTCCTTCTCCCACGTACTATAATACTTTCTCAAAAGATTCACTCTGATATTGATCCATGCAAACACCTTCCGTAGGGAGGACGGTCCAAAAGCCGCCACGAGGCCTCACATGAATCTCACGTTGTGAATCAATAATAGAGACCGTTGGATTTTTGACATGTGTCCTTCTCCCACTAAGTATTTTGAAATAGGGTTTTCTATTACTTAGAAAAATTAGGCTAATCTCATTTATCTAAGTTTCTCAATCTACCTTTCATAACCCTTATGTTGTTAGATTGATTTTAATGTGAATTACTAAGTTTTTAAACTATTTAAAAAATAATAATAACATTATGAGCATGCTTAGTGAAAATAAATAAAATTTGACTAATTCAACTCCCAGGTCGGTTCCCAGTTAGAGGTGTTCCCTTTCGGTTAGCTTAAATACCCCAGTCTAGACAGAACCTTCCATAGACAGAGTTCCCTTATAGTCAATTTTTATTTTCAAATTCATTAATCTTTAATTAATTATTAATTATTAGATTAACGAACATAAATATTTTTAATCTTATTAAAAAAAATAATTCACTTGGATAGTCTTAAAAACCCATCATTTTAAACCCTTTAAAACAAATTAAAAGATAATCCTGGATATTTTATTCTAATTCTATTAGAAAAATAGAAGATAAATTAAATTCAAAACTTAAACTATGGATAATCTTGAAATTCTACCATTTTAAACCATTTAAAACTAAATTAAAAGATTATCATAAATTCTAATAAATAAAGATATATTAAATTCAAATTTTAAACTATTTAAAACATGAATTCGAAATATCTTTATTTTAAGAAAATCCTAATCTCATTAGGATATATCCTAATCCTATTAGAAAAACATGGATTTCATTTATGAAATAAAATATCCTAATTTAATTTTCAAATATAACAATTATATTCAAAGATATGGAAAATATAAGCATATTAAGAAAATATCTCAATTCTATTAGGAATCATCCTAATCAAATTTTCCAATATAACAATTATATTAAAAAATTAATCTTAATTCTATTAGGAAACAACCTAATCAAAATTTTCAAATATAACAATTATATTCAAAAATAAGATAAGATGCATGATCATGCTTAACCTATGGTGGGATTTTAAATTTAAATGGCATACTTTATGAAACAATCAAATAATTTAAAACATACATCTCATGCATAATTAAATTTAAAATAGCAAAATTGACCGGTATATTTGGCATATCCTAAGAAATTGAAAATAATTTAAATTACAATAATTTAAATCCAAGACATATCTTGGTATTCAATATCTTCCTTGTTCGGCCATCCAAATTTAGAGTTTACAAAAATTAAAAAGAAAAAACTGCATTACCCAAGTGTTGAACCCAAGACCTTGGGTATAACAAGAGCCTCCTTCACCACTAAACCAAACACTATTTTCGAATATTGGAATGTTTAATAATAATATAAAGCTTCAGCCGAATATGATTAACTTCGATTTTTCCGTTTTTTTTTTTTTTTTTTTTTTTTTTTCGTGCACCTCTTCGTCGTCGGCTTCTTTAGCGCATGTGATCGAAAATTGCAGCAATGGTAATCATTCAAGTAAAATACATGAAATCCTAACCCTTATGGGTTTTACAATGATCTAATCAAAGCAATAAATCTAATGCCAAATAGCCTAAACAATCAATTTGCAAACCACAAATATATCAAATATATGATAAATTAAAATACCCACCATCACGAAACTTTAATTCTTAATAAAACTCAAAGAGGCTCTGATACCAATTGATAGGAATGAACTCTTCATCCCGCAGCGGAAGCATTGGATCTTCTTTGATTTTATTTAGAATTAAACAATAAATTACAAGGTTAAACAATAAATACCTTCCAAATATGGAGAATATTCTGGCGGGTCTTTATCTCCTCCACAAAGTCTTCCTGGCTATGACTCGAACACAGGACCAAGGCTTGTGGGAGCCTCTTGAAAGAAAATCTACAAGGGATTGGAGAGGAAGAGGTCTAGAGAGAATTCTCTAATTCTATCTATTGAGGAGATGTGTGTTGTTGTGAAGAATACCCAATGGCTCACCCCTAGGGTCCTATTTATAGTGGTCTAGGGAAGATAATTAAATAATATATTTTAATATCTAATATATTAAAATATATTTATCTAACCATTTTGAATCTTATTCAAACATTTAAAATTCTTCTATGACATCTATTTCCTAATTTGAATCCAATTCAAATTTAATAAATATCTTTTCCTTAATGTATCTAATATACATGAATTATTTTTAATATTCAATGTATCAAATACAATAAATATATTTTCCTCTTTTATATTTAATATATCTAATATATTAAATATTAATTAAAACACTTCAAATTAAATATTAATTTGAACATTTCAAATTTTTCTTTCAACTAAATTGATCTTTTTAGTGTTATTATGAGCTAGCAAGGGGACCTTATGGACCTACAGATTATAAGCTCCAATGATACAAAATCAATTAATTAAACTCTTTAATTAATTAATTTTCATTCATTAACTATAGGTCACTCCACTATAGACCTAGAGTTGCACTCTTATGCACTGTAGGACAAGTTGTGTCCATAGATATAATCACTACATGCAAGTCGATCCTTCACGAGTTGTTCGTAATTACAGCTGGGTCAAAAGTCTGTTTTACCCCTATAATTACATCTTGCACCTTAAGTACCACTGATCCTCTAACGAACAATCTGTTTATAATCTAATTATAAACTAAGTCCCTCTCGGGCCAGTGAGAGGGTGGGGCCCCATTGTTCAAGTCCCGAAATCAGCACTTAAGGGAACTACTCATCTACTTACCCTATATGGGAAGGAGTGAATTCCATCTTGTGAGATTATGTTCCCAGCTCCCTATTTGGTCAAGTCCCCAAAATGGTAGGCATATTGAATCGGCTACAAAAGCCATTCTCACCCATGCAAATCAAAGGACAAGCCCTCACAGGCAGGAGTTCATAACTCACTCAGGATTAAGATCGAGTCGCATATGATCATCCTGATGAAATATTAATCTTCTCAATTAACGGATTTATAAAGAGAGATTAAATATTTCGTGGTCCAGTCTTATACAAACTCATTGTATAAGATACCCTCACTCACATGTCTCCACATGAATGATTTGGATCAAATCATTTGTAACTATTACAAAGTGGGCCGTATCAATAGTGTTACCAGGATAAGGCACCCAACCTTATCCAGATACTATGACCCTTTAGGTTATTTCTTGAACATGATCCTCCCGTATGTCAACCACATACTGTTCAAGATTACAATAATAACCTTGGATTTTTCATATAATGGATAATATTATATTGCAAATAAAATAATCAAAATTATTATTATTAAATAAATTATTAATTACGAGGCTTTAAGGCATAAATCCCAACAGGTTGTTCTAAGCATACTACAAAGGATAGTAAAACATCTTCTATCCATCCACGTACTCTTGCGACAACATAGGTCACTTTCGTAGATCAGATAGAAGAAGGTTAATTGCCTAGTTTGATGTCTAAAGTATGGTGATTGGTGTTCTATCATACAATGGTCATTAAGTAACAGTTCTAACAGTAGCAATGTTTTACGTTGGGTGGTCGTAGTGACTGTGAATATGGTAATTAGTTTGTGGTTTTCCATAATAGGATGGAAGCACATATATTTGTTCCTGAAACACAAAAGTTGTCATTTGTTATTTATTTTCGTCCATGATTATATATCTCATGGGTATCACTTAAGTACTGCTATAAGTCATTCTCATAATATACATTATGATCATCCTCCCTATGAACCCTATTAGTAGTTGCATGATACTACAAGATCTTCGTACATGTCCAGTATTTATTGAAGGGATGCTACGATGAACTTGTTGCGGCTCAATCGTATTTAGATGGTGACTTGTCACCACTACATATCACCTAAATGCATACTCTGCTTCCGCAAAGGTTTCATATGACTTGTGAACTGCTCCTCTAAATCCATTCACTTCTTTGTGGCATTCAACCCACGATGTGTAAATCCCTAGGTTACGACCATTGAATACCACATATAATTTAAAATTTCCCATAATCTTATATTCAAAATGTAATCAGTTAAATGCTAACCTATCACCTATAATAGCATGGGAATTGAACGAAGAATATTAAGTGCATATTCCTTTTCTTTTTTGTCATTTATTCTAGGGCCTAGGGTTTAGGAGTTAGGGTATTTTGTATTTTTGGGTTTTGGGTTTAGGGTTTAGTCTTTTATAGAGATATAATATTCCAATTTATAAATATCTCATATTCCAATTCAAGTTTGAAAAAACCTTTGGTTAATATTTATCTTTCCAAGTAGATTAGTAAAAAGACGTGAAACTTTATTTTTGTACTGCTCGAATTGAAATTAATTTTTTTTAAACAGTAGTGTTGACAACCAGATAGGCTAGTAAAAAAAAAGGATTTTATATCTCTCATAAATGTGAATTCAATTGAAAAAAATGCTTGTTTAAAAAAGTGGTTATCAAAGTCTTTTCTTTTTATTTTTTAACACTAGATTTTTTGAACATTTGAAAATATTTCCGAAGCACTTAGGTGCTCAAAACAGTGCATAGGCACTATAAATCTATCTTTCTGTAATGGTTGTGGTGCCTAGGCGCCGTAAAATTTTTATTTTTATTTATTATTATTATTTTTTAGACTTTAACCTGAAAGTCCTCAAACTTTGACCTTCAAAATAAAATCTTTGATCAGCTATAAAAATAAAAGAAGTGCAAGAATTAAAATTCAAAAACTATATGAAAACTAACTAAAAACAACCTATACAAGATAGAATAAATATATATAAAATGAACTTATCAAAATCCTTACTTTACGTACTGATTTGATGTGCTCGCATTCTGTCCTCCCCAAGAGAAGTTAGGATATTGTCTCCAACCTGGGTTGTACATATTCGAATAAGGATTGGACCTTTTCTGCCCTATAAAACACACAGAGGTAGGGTTGTAACGACAATTGTCATATAGATGACCTTCACTGCAATAAACACAAGTAGGTGTTGAGATTTTATTCAAAGTAGCAATAGGGGCCTGGTTCCCCATAGTTAAATTCTTCAGAGTGTTGTTCATTGCTAAAATTTGCACGCTCGGTGCTGCTATTGCATCAACCTCGTATACACCTATAATATTTTTAGTAGAATGCGTGTCTTCATCTCCCCACTAATTATTGTTGGAGATGATTGCATCTAGAATCTCATTAGCTTCATTAACTGTCTTTCACAACAAGGATCCATTTGCTAATGTATTAACCAAGGTCTTAGAGGCCTGGGTCAATCTATTGTAAAATCTCGATCAAAAGACAGGCTGGTAAGCATGATGTGGGCATCTCCTGTCTAACTTCTTGAAGTGTTCCCATGCTATATCCACGCCTTCCTTCGGACCCTGTTTAAAAGTGATAATTTTTCCTTGAATCTGAGCATTCTTGGTTGGCAGGAAATATTTCAGAAGAAACTTTTTCGACAAGTCATCCCAAGAAGTGAAAGAATCTAGCCATGCTTCTGCATTACCCTACAAGGAAAAAGGAAAAAACTTCAATCTCAAAGTCTCGCTTGATACTCCATTTAGCTTGAACGAGTTGCATATCCTCAAGAATTGCTTCATGTGCTTGTGAGGATTCTCATTTGGTAATCTTGTAAATTTCCCTATAGTTTGGAGCATCTGAAACATTATCGACTTCAACTCAAAATGAGTTGCCTCAATGTTTGGTTACATGATTCCTGCATTAAGATTATGGAAAGTTGCCTGTTGTTCATCTACAATAAAAATAGATTTTGCTGCACCACTTGCTATAGTGATTGTTGTTGTTGTGGCACATCATTGGGTTGTGCTCTTCTTTTCTGCTCACAAAGACGATTGACTCTAGGTGGGTCCATTGAAAGTTCCTGTAAAATAGAAAATTCCTGATAAAGAATTCCTTATGGATTCTCTTGTGCGCTCAACTCTTGTAGATCTCTTCTTTTCCTCCTTTGCTTTTTACGACATCGGCGAAAAGTTTGCTCTATCTCAGGATCAAAATCATAAGGGCAAGGCCCTTTTCGCTTGCACCAACTGTAACCTGCAAAATAGAATTAGGTCCATGGGATAAAGTCAAATTGTGGTCGCAAACCGATCACAATTTTGCTGAAAAACTAAAATTTTTTGTTAAACTGTTCACCGACAATAGCTCCAAAAACTTGATGACTTGCCAATGCAAAAGAAACTACAAGTGCACATTGTCAAACAAGTAATATATGGAGTGTTCCGAGTATCGAACCCAAAGGAACAAATTTAACACACAAATTATTTAGTTCACAACACAATTGCTCACAAGTTGCAACCCAAGGTAACTGAGAGAAAAATAAAGTTGATTTTGGAGTTTTGTGCATGAAAAAGTAAAGATAACTTTAAAAGTAATGAGAAAAACAAGGATGAGAAGCAGGAGATTCAATTCTGGTTCAACCTTGAGAAATGCTCCCACCATGCACTAACAAATTGCTCAATTAAGTCCAACTATTTCAGAGATTCTGCCTCTTGCGCTTGCATACTGACTCTTTCGAGTTCTGTACGGTTTAGACAGAATACTGCTGAAATGTGCTCGCAACTTACCCTTTTCTGACACTTAGCTAAGTAAATGAAGTTCAATACCTTTAGGAGACTAAGCAATTTAAAACTCATATGTCTATGGCTAAATTTTCTTAGATAATGAAAAACACAACTCATGATTTTAAAGGTTTTTGTCCTCTGTCTAGGTACAAAAAGCAAAGTTCTATGTCTAGACTATTTTCCTAGATTACTTTTAGGAGAACGCATGTTGACTCCAACCCTTTCAGTATTGAAATCTTCACAAACTATGTTAATTCAAATGGCCAGTTTAAGCTAACAATGAAACTTAAACTCATTAAAAGTAAACTTAGCTACATGTTGAGCAAATTCACAAGAAACACATGGTGGTTGCTTATCTCATTTTTAAGGTATCCACATAATTGAATCCCCTCTAAAGAGTTTAGCTACCCATCGAATAGAAAAATAAAGTGCAGAAAATTAAAAACAAAAACCAAGTAGTAGGAAGAACACAATTCATTGTAATAAATAAACTTGAATACACTTTGAAGTATGAATCCAAGAAAGAACTAAATGGAATTGAAACAAAAGAACTTCTAACTCGAATTAAAAGATAAAACAGAAACTTACAAACTGAAAATAAGGATAAAATAGCAAGTACAACTCCTAAAAACTTACAGAACTTGAATGGAAAAACCTAAGAACTAAAAGAACCCTAAGATGTTCTTTTTCTAACTTGTTCAACCTTTTTCAAGGAGAATCAAGTATGTACTCCTCATTCTTTCAAAGTTGGAGTCCGAATAGAATATGAATAGAGCTTAGGGGAGACTTGAAGTGGCGGCTAAAACTTAGAAAGAAAAATGATAGAAATTTGGGATGAAAAGAAATCCCAACTCCGAACTCTCTTTCAAATGGAGATATGAACTGCCTTTTATAGACTTCACGCCTAGGGTTTGTTGTAGAGATCAATGTGAAGATGCTTGGTCGACATATCCCTTGAGTTGAGGAGATTTGGTTGAGAATCTTCCATAAAATCTGTAAATCTCGCAAATCTTGAAGAATCTATCGAAAAGGTCCATATGTGGGCATTTGTGGTCACATTTGTATTATTGTCGAAATGGCCTAAATGCGAGCGCATTTCTGGGCGTATGTTGGCTCTTTTCTGCAACACTTGAATTTCAACTTCCGCTATCAAATGTTGGCACAACCCGTCATATATCTAATGATGTTTTCTTATTTGCTTCAATTGCAGCCGGAATGTAGGCGCATTTGAGTCCTTTTTCAGCCTCTACATAAAAACAACATAAATTAACATTTTTCTTTACAAAAATGACTCTAATTACACCTAAAAACTTATTTTTACAAAATCAAGACTTCAAACATATGCAAAGCTTTTTTTTTTTTTACTAAAATTCACCCTAAATGACTTTAAATATAACACTAAACGCTCGCTTTCTAAGCAAATAAGTTGGTATTTAGAGCCAAATAACACTCATAAAGGAGTGTTATCAATTAGTATGGAAAAGTAAGCTTAAAGCATAATGAAATGAAACAAAGGAGCAAGGAACAAACCTTAGTTAGAAGGTTAGGTCGAAGAGGTCGAAGATGTGGCTGGAAATGGAACAGTTGAAACATTGTAACATTCGAAGAAGATAAATGAATAAACGAACAAAGCAAGGCTACTATCATATCATAGATATGAGGGAAAGAAATAAGGAAAAAGAAGGTACTCATGAGCTATGAGAGAGTTGCTCAGGCCGTGGAGGTATGTTCAAATGATCCTCATGCGAGAGATTGTACATATAGAGGACGTAGCATTCAATAAACTTGGTTGTTAGCATGGTAGTTGGGTGCACTTATTGTCATAAGTGCACCAAACAACATTAATTAAAGGGGAGGGGGTAGAAAACTTGATAACATATGTTTGAAAAATAGTTGGTTGGGTTGGCAGAAGAACAATGAATACACAACAACTCATTTACTTTAATAAACCAATGACAAAACAACAAATAAATGTCAACCTTTATTCACATTTAATACACAAAAGCTCATTTAATAAACCATACCAACCACTAAACAGATAGTTATTTTCAAATTAACCACATATCCCTTGTAAGAAGTATGGCCTTAGAGATAGCATGTCGGTAATTTTAATCACATTCGAATAATAGATTATAGCAAAGAGAGACAGATTATCAAAGATCCTAATCACACGTTATAACGCCCCACGTTACTAAATTAGGCTATTTAGAGGTTGAGTTACATCTTGAAATCCCGAAGTCTAATAATTTTGGAATAGTAGGACTTAGTTATTTTTGGGGTTCTAATTTGGCAAATTAGAATTTTAGTTTAGCCCCTAAGTTTGATAAATTAAATTTCTAATAATATTAGGGAAAATGAATTTTTAATTAATATTTAATTTCCTAATGTTTGGAGGTTTAACTTTAGGCATTTCATCTCCACATACAAAAGGAATCCAAATCTTTTATTAGTTGGATTTTCCTAAAATCTTTAGGATTTTAAGATGGGTTCAAAATTTAAAAAAGAGAAAGTTATGAGTTTTGAAAACCCTAGATCTTTTTCCTTCTTATTTATTGGGTTTAATTGAGGCTGTTGGTCAATGAAGTTAAAACAAAAAGAAAATAAACCCTAAGTCATCTTCTCTTTTCTCCCTCTTCTTCACGCAAGGCAACTGCGCAACACCCACAACAACCAGCCCCGTCGCTTTTTTCTCCATCTTCGGCTAGATGCTGATGTTGTCTCCCCTTTTTGGCGATTTTGACTAGATTCGGGCTCCATTTGGTCTTCTTCCTCTCTTTAAACAGTAGCAGCATATGCGTAACACCCATCGACGTCAACCCTTGGGTAGACCCACGAGCAATGAGACCAATGCTAGTGCAACGACAATGACGCGACGCCCACAAACGAACCCTATGACAACCCACACATGGTGGCATGTTTCACCTACGAACGCACGAATCTGCATATGCAAAAAGAGCCAATCCCTCTCTTCCAGCATTTGCGCAAGATTGGTTTGGCAATTTCATTCAAACTAGCAAAAATTTCCTCCCTTTTCGTCAAGGTTTGTCATATACCGATGCCCAATGGACCTTAATTTAGGATTACCCATTCCTTAAATGTCTCAATTTGCAGGTTTACGTTCCATTGAACATCGACCAACCCTTGTTTGAGGTTGTTTTGAGTAGATTTGTGAGTTTCAGCACTGACCCACTCAAGAATCGGACTTTGAACCACTCTGATTTCATGACTCACACTCCAATTGGCCTTAATTTGGAGTACCCACATGTTGCTAGGCTCTTATTGGCGAGATTGAACTCCTTTGGATATCAAACAACGAATATTCGAGGTCTTTTGGTGCTAATTGATAAATTCCAACACACCTTACCCGCTTTTGATTACTATTTAGATTCTATAAATAAATTTCTAACTTGCCGAAGCCTCTGGTTTGCAACATGGGGTTAATTTGAACACTCTTGAACTCGAAAAAGCAAGCCATTGGGCCTGTTTTCCTAAGGTTAGCATTCCTTAAGCCTGTTTGAATTGAGTTAAAGTACTTTTGATTAGTTCCTTATGCTTGGTACCCTTTACTTGTAGTTTCAAGCCAATTTGAAGTTTTTATGAACAATTCCAGCAAGTACCCAAGTCCTTTTAGGTAAGGCTTAAGCAGTAAGAGTTGTTTAAACACTCACTACATATGCTTAAGGTGAGGTTTTAGTCCTTGAAAATTCTTGTTGTAGATAGGTTTGATTATGGAGAGTTTGCTTTAGTATTTTGGGCTTGAATTTAAGTAAGTATACATCTCTTTGAGTACGCCGTGGTTTGATTAAGATTTTTGAACAAAGTATAGTCTCTAAATCTTATCATTCTTTGTTTAGGAACCTCTTGGGTTATCTTAGGAGCGCTTTAGGTAAGTAGTTTCTACCTAATGTGCCTGTTTGATTGCATGAAGTATGTTGTATGTTACTTGTGTTTCCAATATGTTATATCTCTTCATAAGCTATTATGTTTTATGTGTTATGATGTGCTGAGTTTATGGTTTATGCCATTGTTTAGATAAGCATGCTGAATTGACATGGTTTTTGGTGTAAAACATGGTTTAGAAAGTATGTTAGGTTTGCATCCTGGGTTTTGAGCCTGTTGGTGGAGGTCAGAAGACTTGGAAGTTGGTGATAAAGGAAGTAAAGTGGATGTCAATACCTTGGGTTACATGGTCGAGGGTCGGCATATGCCACTATTAGGTGCAATACGGTAGATAACATGGTCGGGGGTCGGCATATGCCAATCTTGGATAAAGAAAGTGAGGTGCTATCAGGACCTCTGGTTACATGGTCGAGGGCTGATATTGGTTATGGAAGGTAAGGTGGATGTTGACACCTCGAGATACATGGTTAGTGGTTGATATGCCACTATTGAGTGAACATACCTCAGGTTACATGGTTGAGGGTCGACATGTCAATCTTGGATAAAGAGGAGCATTTAGACCTTGGGTTACATAGTCAAGGGTTTGTGTGATGAGTTTCGAGGCAAGTGTTGAGACCCTGGATTACATGGTCAAGGGTCAATATGTTGCTAAGTCATTGAGACCTTGGGTTACATGGTCAAGGGTAGGTGCACAGCTTGAGACCTTGGGTATAAAGGTCAAAGGACGAATGTCGAGCTCTGTTGAGAAGCGTTGAGACCCTGGGTATACATGGTCAGGGGTCAATGTAACTCGAAGTCTTGGATAACTTTGGTGAAGGTTGGGCATGAGTATTGAGTGAGCTCGTGGAGTTTGAGTGTGCATGGCAGGGTGTAGAATTTATGTGTTGGGGTAGTTATGTATTTTACTTGTTTATGTATATTGAGCATGTTGCTTGTATAATTAGTTTTAAAGAGCATGTTGGATGCGTATGAAAAGCATGTTGTTTGTCTTGTTCAATGCTTCATGGCTCACTAGGTGTGAGCTACTTACAGAGTACTTTTGTACTAACTCTCCCTCCCCCCCTCCCAAACAACAACAACAGTTTTGCAGGTGCTTAAGTTTCAGGATTTTGGTGATGAAGAGGAGGCATGACGAGAAGAGGCCATTAGCTAGCTTTCTAGTTTTAATAGAAGTTTCTTTTGAGTGGTTTAGTTAACTCTTAGTCGTTCTAACTTGTTCTCGAGCCATAGTTTGGTCTTATTCATTTTATTCTTATTCATTGAAACTTTACTTGAAGTGAGAGTGTAAGTAGGTTCTTTTGTTTAAGTTCAGCTATTGGATTTAGGTTGCTTGCTATTGGATTTAGTTTGCCTTTTATTTTTTAATTTAATGTTTATAAAGTTATGGTTGTAGTAGAGTTGTTGTAGATCTGTTCATACTGTGAGTTTGGATGTATTGTGCTGTTGTCAGGAGGTGTGGGAGTTGTTATTTAGTTACTTTGATTGTAGAAGTGTGATCTTCTTATTTAACGGGTGCTAGGAAAAACTAGGTAGTACTGTACCTGAGTCATTATGCTACACAAATTTTTGGGACATATTGGTTGCTAGTTTGGTGGTGTTCCCTAGATTTGGCTAAATTTTGGGGGCATTACACACGTACATAGGAAAGGAATAACATGTTATAGCAAACAGGATGAAGAGACTAAACACAGAAGTATATTCACATCGGCCTCAAAGATACATGTGTTTCATCTATCAGAATGAAATTCCAAAGGAATAAACAACATGGTATGTAATGAACCAACAAACTGAGCAAAACACCAGAGGAAAATAGAGAGAAAGTAAATTACGAATTGATAGAGAAGAAGAATAAAAAATAGAGAAATGAAAGAGAGCAATCAGATTCATCACAGAGTGTACATAACATGTATATTGCAGTAGTTCAAAATAAAATTAAAACAAAATAACAGTAACAACCCTAAGAAATACAGAGAGATCAAAAGAGAGATCTACGTGTAAAAAAATGGTACTCATCATCTACGTTTTGGGAAAAGAAAACAAACCTCGCTGAGAAGACCCCTGATCGAGCTCATTAGACCCGTCAAATAAATTTATAATGTCAAACCTGGCTTAAATTGTAGTATAAGCAGGCCGAGTTGATCCATGGGGAGGCCAAATTTAGCTAATATCTCTCTTAATTTGGATTATTGAACATAAACCGTAACATGGGGGGAGGGCTGCTGAATTGTAAAAATACTAAACATAAAGTGCATAAAAAAAGTAGAATTAATTAAAATAGTCTTACCTAAACACCAATTTGGGGATTCTTCAGGTGTTTCTCATGTAACTTTGATCATTGAATGCATACAAACAAGCAACGTACTCAATTTAGCACTTAATCGACCTTGACAGAAAAGCCTCCTAAAGCCTTAATCATGTTGAAGACTAATTCAACGTAGCATCATTTTAGTCCTAAATCGACTATAAGGGCTGGGTACGATAACGTTCCATACCCCTTAAATTGATCGCATTAAGCTTGAAGATTGATTAGACCAATCTAATTAATTGGATAGCCGAATTAACTTGAATGTCATTTTGCTTCTAAAGCCTATCATACAAACTACACGAGGAGATAGCTCCCTACTATACACACATGAACCGGCCTTTATTCTACTTAAATGTGCAATGAATTCCCTACAAAGAGTAAGCAAAGTTCTTGCTAGCATTGGACGTTCCAACATGCAAGAGGCATCAATTCTATCATGCATTCACATTCTATAATGGAAACAAGAAGCAAAACATGTAAAAAATCAGAGTAAAATATATAAATGAAGTTTAATTCTCACAGAGTTACATGATAGATGCTCAAATCACCTCCAAATCAGCATTCTACTCTAGTTGGACATCACGAAATTGACTCACGACTCCATGAATCGAGGCAAAAACTTCTAAAAATGGCCAAAAGGTCTTAAAGAAGTAAAGAGAGGAAAGTAACTAAGAGAAAAACGGCTGGATTATCTAACATATGACCTAAAAGAGAAAAAGATCTATTTATATTAATCGAGTAGCGTCGAGATGCTAAAGGCAGCATCTCGACGCTACCAACGTTGATCCCAACGTTCCATAGCATTGAGGGCTTCAGGTCAACGTTCTATGGATGTAGCATCGAGACATTTCCCTATTCTCACAACTACTGGTTTCTGCATCCATGTGCAAGGCGTCTCAACACCCATTTTGGCATCTAGACGCTCTCGTTAGGGACAATATGGTCATTTCACTCCATCTTCTTACTTGGCTGATTGAATGACCTTCGATTTGGTCCGAATTATCCCTAAACAACTACAAATTCTCCAAAACATACCATTCGCTCAATAACCAACAAAATAAGCAATTAAGAACATAAATTCTAATAAACTAGCATGAATTAAGTGAGAATAAATAGGACTTTCTATGTCATGTCCTATCACCCCTCTCCCACCAGGCTTTGTTGACAGCCCCTACCAAGCACTTCTTAGCCATTTTGACTCGGATGGAAAATGTAGCCTAACAAACCCAAACAACAAACATCGAATGAGTGGAAGCTGCTCTGGATGAATGAATATAAATGAGAGTCATAGGGGATGATGTTATGGCGGAAGTGGCGAGGGGAGTAGGTTAGTAGATTTGAAAAAAAAAAACGAGTACATATGTCAATAACCACCGTTTAGGATTTGGATGTGGAATAAAAGAACATGCAAGGGTGGAGAAGTGGAGAAGAGGCATTTAGGGTTTTAGATCTACTGTGGGTCACAGACTTGATTTGGGACGTAGGGTTTCAGTGGTTCAACAAATAAAAAAGGCTCTATAGTCGAGTCAAATTATGGAGATGTTGAAGATAAACAAAAAACAAAAGAAAAAATTATGAAAAAGAGGAGATCCTGCAACCCTGATTCCTATCAGACGAGAAACGGTGAAGGTGAGGTGAATGGGAGAAGGTGTTGAGATTTATACCCTAAAGCCTCGTAATTAATGATTTATTTAATAATTAATAATAATTTTGATTATTTTATTTACAATATAATATTATCCATTATATGAAAAATCCAAGGTTATTAGTGTAATCTTGAACAATATGTGGTTAACATACAAGAGGATCATGTTCAAGAAATAACTTAAAGGGTCATAGTATATGGATAAGGTTGGGGTGCCTTATCCTCGTAATACTATTGATACGAACCACTTTGTAATAGTTATAAATGATTTGATCCAAATCCTTCATGTGGAGTCATGTGAGTGGGGGTATCTTATACAATGAGTTTGTGTAAGACTGGACCACGAAATATTTAATCTCTCTTTATAAATACGTTAATTGAGAAGATTAATATTTCATGAGGATGACCATATGCGACTCGATCTTAATCCTGAGTGAGTTATGAACTCCTGCTTGTGAGGGCTTGTCCTTTGATTTGTATGGATGAGAGTGGCTTTTGTAGCTGATTCAATATGCCTCCATTTTGGGGACTTGACCAAATAAAGAGTTGGGAACATAATCTCACAAGATGGAATTCACTCTTTCCCATATAGGGTTAAGTAGATGAGTAGTTCCCTTAAGTGCTAATTTCAGGACTTGAACAATGGGGTCCCACCCTCTCACTGACCCGAGAGGCACTTAGTTTATAATTAGATTATAAACAGATTGTTCATTAAAAGATCAGTGGTACTTAAGGTGCAAGATGTAATTATAGGGGTAAAACGGACTTTTGACCCAGCTGTAATTACGAACAACTCGTGAAGGATCGACTTGCATGTAATGATTATATCTATGAACACAACTTGTCCTACAGTGCATAAGAGTGCAGCTCCAAGTCTATAGTGGAGTGACTTATAGTTAATGAATGAAAATTAATTAATTAAAGAGTTTAATTAATTGATTTTGTATCATTGGAGCTTATAATCTATAGGTCAATAAGGTCCCATTGCTAGCTCATAGTAACACTAAAAGATCAATTTAGTTGAAAGAAAAATTTGAAATGTTCAAATTAATAATTAATAATTAATATATTAGATATATTAAATATATAAGAGGAAAATATGTTTATTGTATTTCATACATTAAATATTAAAATAATTAATGTATACTAGATACATTAAATAAAATATATTTATAGAATTTGAATAAAATTCAAATAAATAAATATTAGAGATTTGAATGAGATTCAAATAAATATAAGACAATCTAAACCTTAAGAGGAGTAAATAGTCAGCCATTATTCATCAAGCATAAGCTCCCTGAAGTTCACATATGCAACAAAGGAGTGTGCTTTGTGACCTCGTTTTTACTCATAAAAAACCTAAATCAATGCGTGATTTTAGGTACACCGTTTATTACTCAACTCTATCCTTTACAGGTTAAAAACGAAGGCATTGTCTCAACTGTCCTGGATAAAAGAATTCTATTCAAGTTTATTGATCCATTAAGGGAGAGTGACCTTAATGTTTTCGATAAAATAAAGCTCAAAGAGAAGCAAATCGATTTCTTAAAGGAAGAAGTCAGTTTCAAGAAGATCGAATACCAGCTTCAAGAACCTAGAATCCAAAGATGAATCCAGAATATTAAAAATCAGATTGAAATAGAAATCTGCTCCACTCATCCAGACGCATTCTGGGAAAGGAAGAAACATTGGTTACCTTACCATATGAAAAGGATTTTAAAGAATCTAATATTCCAACAAAGGCGAATTCTGAATTATTAAGTCATTGCTGAAAGGAGATCGATCAACTACTCAAAAGAAAAACTGATCAGACCCATCCAAAGTCCTTGGTCATGTGCAACATTCTATGTCAATAACCAGGCCGAGAAGGAATGTGGTGTCCCACTACTGGTAATTAACTACAAACCCTTAAACAAGGTTTTGGAATGGATTAGGTATCCAATTCCAAATAAAAACGATTTACTCAAAAGAATTTTGAATGTAATTTTTTTTCAAAATTCGACATGAAATCGGGATTTTGCCAAATCTAGATTGTCGAAAAAGATAGGTACAAAACAACATTCAATGTACCTTTTGATTAATACGAATGGAACGTAATGCCTTTCGGGCTAAAGAATGCTCCATCCGAATTCCAAAAGATCATGAATGATATTTTGGAACCTATTCAAGAATTTGCAATTATCTATATTGATGATGTTTTAATGTTTTCATCAAATATAAATCAACATTTTAGCCATTTAAAAAGCTTTATTCTAACAGTAAAGTATAATTTTTTAGTAGTTTCAGATGCAAAGCTTAATTTTTTTCAAACAAAAGTAAGATTTCTTGGTTTTGATATCCATTTAGGATTAATCAAACCTATCCAGAGATCTTTAGAATTTACTCAAAATTTTCCAGATGAAATTTTAGACAAAATCCAGTTACAAAGGTTTTTGGGTTGTCTAAATTATGTTTCAGATTTGATAAAAAATCTTCAACCTATTCGCAAACCATTTTTTCAACGATCGAAAAAAGACACTATTCCTTGGGGACCCGCTCAAACACAAGCTGTCCAAAAAATAAAAGATTTAGTCAAAAGCATCCCATGCTTAAGTCTTATTGATGAAAAAGCAAATCTTATCGTTGAGATGGATGTGTCAGACATTGGATATGGAGGAATCCTGAAACAGTGTCTTGATAACAACGAATCTGTAGTGTGATTCCACTTAGGAATATGGAATAGTACGTAGAATAATTACTCAACAATCAAAAAGGAAAATTTGGCCATTGTTTTGTGTGTCCAAAAATTTCAAGGGAATTTAATTAATAAGAAATTTTTAATTAAAACCGATTCTCAATCGTCAAAATTTGTTTTAGAAAAAGATGTAAAAAATCTTGTTTCCAAACAAATTTTTGCCAGACAACAAACAATTTTATCTTGCTTTGATTTTCAAATAGCCTCTATAAAAGGGACTGAAAACCCTCTTACAGATTACCTTTGAAGAGAACACATTTCTCAAAGTTCTCAAAACCTCCATCTTCTTCTTGAGAGAAAACAATAAGTTCTCGGAAAGGAAAAGCAAAGGCTTCCTCTTCCTCTACCTCAAAAGGAAAGACTTCTGCCTCTTCCGTCCCTACTCCTATGAGGTTAGAGCATATGCTCTTCCAGAAGAAGAATTTACTCAAGTGCAGACTCGATCCCAATGTCGATCTGCAAGTATAAGAATTCGAGAACCCCTCGGTCTCGAAGATGTGTTACCTTCTGTAACACATCCCTACTCAATCGGTTGTCGGATCTTCGTCAACCTTTAATAACGTGGCGGCTCATTCACCCCGTTTTACTCCAAAACCAGTAACCACCGAATATTTTTAAAAATCTCATGTAATCCATGAAATCCCTATTGAACCTGAATGGGATTCAAAAAGTTTAGCTGAGCTTACTTCAAATATTTACCCAGGCAATTTCAATTTTATGCCTGACTCCTTACTCAAAACCAGGACCTTTTATGAGTTAATTCTCGTCGATTCAAAGTGCGCTGACATTACTCATATTCCAGATCGAAAAAATCCATCGATCGTTGCTTACTCAAAACTCAAGATTTTCAGAGTTCTAAATGCATGATTTATCAAAAAGGAATCAATAAGAATTCCAAAAAAACAAAGCCGCCCTCATGGCGTCTCTTTCTCAAACAGCCACTGAAGCTGATCTTCAAAGCGTTCTTATCCAAAGAACTTTAGGTTCAAACTGGTCTTCTTCTCCACCTCTCTCCATCATCGATGAAGAACAAGACGAGAAATAAATCTTAGTGACCACTAATAACACTAAGATCGACCGGAATAGTCGTTAAACTATCAACCATCGACCAACAGTCTTTTTGATTTTTACTCAATTATACTCAAAAACATCTTTTCTAAAGATGACACATGGTAATTAAATAGACCACTAAGTCTCTGAACTACATTACAGGTCCAGGTTGCACGAATGAGGAATTTTGTTTTGACCACGGAAATAAAGTTTGAACCAGTCTAGGACAGCCACATAATTTTTATGCCTTGCAAACTTTGCGGCAATAATCTGGGCTTTTTAACAAATTCCTACAAAAGAACCAAAAATGGTTAATTTTCACCAAAAATGACTCTTTTACCCTCAAAATAGTTTAATTATCATGACATGGCTAAAATCACATAACTTCCCTACTTTTGCACGTTTGAGGCCATTTAAACACAAGAATAATTACCAAATATGCATTTTAACCAAGAAATAATCTTGAATTTAGGGGTAAATATGTTATATAAATGAGGTTCATCAGATGCCCTAGAAGATGAGCTAAACTTGTTCCATCACTTGCGTATTTGGCAAATTACCCTTATTGCAGTTTGGTTGTATTGATTGTACATGTTTATGGTTTGTTGATCCGGTTGTCGAGGGCCACAAAAATAAAACTTATTTGCTAGTTTAGCTTGTAGAAATAGTGGAACTAGGTCGAATGTCAAGGGAACCAATCTAATTAATTTCTCAAAGTTAAAATTCAATAGAAAATAAAAAGAAGGGGTTTGGGTTTTGTATAAAATTGAAATTAAACATAAAACAAATAAATGCAAAGGAAAAATCAATCTTACTAAAGTTTTCAATTCAAAATACTGTTCTCATCTAATTGTAATTCTATATTCTAAGAAGAATGGGTCATAAAAAGGGAGAAAGAAATAATTTTTTTTATAAAAAATTTAACAGTGAGAAATTAAATTTGGGTTCATGATAGCACCCAAAATGTGCTATTTATTTTAAATTCAGAGTATATTGGGCTAACAATACAATGTTGATCACTAAAAACTAATGTTCGTTCCAATTTGTAATTAATCACTCAACTGACTTAACCGAAACAATCGAAAAAGCCCCCTAAGGTCCCCTAATTAAATTAATTCAATATATCATCAAATTAATTCTAAATTAACTGACACAATAGCATTCCCTACTAACCGATTAATTGCATTAAGCTCTTGGAATTGGCTGACACATATTAACTAAATTTGATAGTCGAACCTAATTAACATGTTCTCTTGATTCTAAGACTTATCATATGATCTATGAACAAAGGTGCACTTTTCAGATCAGACATACGAGCCAACCAAATTAAGCATGTGTCCTTAACAATTATAGATCATAAACACCATACATAGCAAAATGAACATACAATGCTACAATTAAAGTGTCAATTTAATCTACACGCATGCTCATAATTGAAACAAGAATCAAGAAACAATTAACCACAGAAATTGAATGCAATTAACATTAAATCCTCCAAATATTACAAGAAGAGCCCGAAAAACCTCTGAATTGACTTGATAATCTAGCTGGCCACCGAAATAGCGAAGCCCAATACCATGGTGTTAGCTTTAGGGCTTCAATCAAACCAAATATTTTGATGATAACAAACTCAAATTTTTGTACTAACGTTTTTAGTGTTTCATAGAGTGCATCTATTAGAGCTCGAAAAGACGATTCTAACGCATTTTGAATCGTTCAAATCGGATTTCAAATGAAGGAGATATGGGAAAAAGAAGTTGGAAGGAAAAGCCAATTAAACAGTGACACGTGGCACTATGCTGACGTGGCATTCGGCATGGCAACTGACTTGGCATAACCAGTCAAATTTGGTGACATGACATCCAATGGCTAGATTTTGATGACGTGGAGATGACGTGCCAATGACGTGCCGATAGAATTTCAAAAGGATTCATTTGATTATTATTAAAAAAAAAAAAAAAAAACGAAAATGAAGGAATGACACACATGGTAATGGTGGAGGAGAATCATTTCTTCTCTCTCTCCTTAAATTCTATCATGAACCTTTCCAAATTTCACCATTCAATCCCAATCATTCATTCTTTTGACCTAGATCTAATGGCTCATTTTCAATTTGCTCTAAATCCCTTTTAAGCCTAAAAATCTCATCTTCCTCCACACACTTTGAAATTTTCCAGCAAGCCTTCCATACTCTTAGCTCTCCAAAAAGGTTCTAAAATCCTTCAACTTTCTCACATACTTTTGAACTGGCTAATTATAGTTGTGTGAGGAATCTTTGGAGTGTTTTGTTGTGTGATAAAGTTGTGTATTTTGCCTATTAAAGAGGCATTCTTGTGAGATTTATTTTTAGGTTCATTGGGATTTGTATTAAGGTGTGGGTACACCTTGGGTTGTGAGAAAAAGAAATTGGTTTGATCCTAAACCAGTAAAAAGGATCTTGGGTTTCTCTTTAGCCTAAGAAAAAGAGGGTCGTGTAGGTTTAGTGTTCTCACCTGCAAGAGGATCACGTAGTATAATACCCAAGAAGGAGTCTTGGGGAGTGGAGTAGGCGATTTGCCGAACCACTATAAATTTCGGTGTCTTCTTTCCCTTACTCTTTACGTTTGTTTTTAATTTTTGCCATGTTTTTTAATCGCATGCCTTAGGATTTAATTGTTCTATTGTTTGATAAATCATATTGATTGCGAATTGTGTTTAATTTAAAACTTGTTCCTTCGTGTTTTCCATTTAACTAGTTTTAGAACTTTAGGATTATTTAAAAAAAAAAAAAATTGGTAGCAACCCTATTCACCCCCTTTAGTGTTGCCGTTAGATCCTACAATTGGTATCAGAGCGGGTAGCTCAATTTTTTGCTTCGAAAAGGTGCTTGAAATTTTTTTTGCACAATTTCAAAACTGTTTTTTTTTTTAATTAAATTTGGAAATTTTTTATTTTGAGCAAAAAGTTTTTAAAAAATTGCATTTTAAAAGCCTTTTTCACTAGAAATTTTTTTCCTTGAAAATTGGTTTTTAAAATTTTATTTGTTTCTCTACTTTTCAAACTCTGAATCCGTTTTGAAATTTTATTGAAAAATTATTTTTGCTAAAATTTATTCTTTATAAAAAGTTTTTTTTTGTTAAAAAAATAAATAATAATAAATTTTCTCTTAAATTTTTTTTGTGCCTTTTTTGAAATTCTTAATTGTTCGAGCTTATGGCAAATACAGGAATAAATGAGTTTATTGAGGGCCAATTTACCACTAGGCCACCTCTATTTGATGGAAATAATTATACTTGGTGGAAAACTAGGATGAGAATTTATTTGTTTTCCATTGATTATAATTTATGGGAAATTGTTTCTAAGGGTCCTATAGTCCCAACAAAGTCTGTTGCTAATCAGGATGTGCCTAAAAATGAAAATGAGTTCAATGAGGATGATAAAAAGAAAGTGTCAATAAATTATAGAGCCATGAATTGTCTATTTTGTGCCTTTTGTCCTGATGAGTTCAATAGAGTCTCTGCATGTAATTCTGCTAAAGAAATATGGGATATGCTTGAAGTAACTCATGAAGGAACAAATCAAGTTAAAGAGCCGAAAATTAGCATGTTGGTCCATAATTATGAATTATTTAAAATGGATGCTAATGAAACTATTTCTGAAATGTTCACTCGATTCACAAACATTGTTAATGCCTTGAAGGGATTACGAAAAACTTACTCTACGTCTGAGAATGTCAGGAAGATCCTTAGATCGTTGCCAAAAAATTGGGAAGCTAAAGTCACGACGATACAAGAAGCTAAGGATCTCTCAACACTTCCATTGGAGGAGCTTATTGAATCTCTCATGACGCATGAGATAATCATGAAGGGTAACATGGAAGATGATGTTGAAAAGAAGAAGAGTTTAACATTAAAGTCCACTCATATACAAGAGGACTCTGAAAGTGATGTTGAATTAAATGATGAAGAATACGCTTATTTAACCAAGAGATTCAAGAAACATTTCAGAAAGAAAAATTTCTCCAATAAGAACAACAGTCAAGATAGCAAAGGAGAAAAGAGCAATAGGGATTCTATCATCTGCTATGAATGTAAGAAGCCTGGACATGTGAAATGGGACTGTAATCAAAGGAAGTCATTTTTAAAGAAAAGCAAGAAGGCCATGAAAGCTACTTGGGATGAAAGTGATGAAAGCGAATCTAAAAGTGAAGAAGAAGTAGCTAACATTTGTTTTATGGCTTTTGGAGACGACGACGACAACGATGACGATGCGAGGTAATTCCTGAAAACATTACTTTTGATGAACTTGTTGAAGCATTCAATGAAATTAAAAATGAATTTGAAAAATTAGGCTGCAAATACACGTCTCTTAGAAAGAAAAATGCTAGGATAGCTCACGAGAATAATGATTTATTAATTGAGCTAGAAAATACAAAAGAAGAAAATGAGACATTAAGAAAAGATTTAAATTTGTCTAATTCAAATTTGCATGCTTTAAAAGAGGAGTACAAAATATTAGAAAACAAAAACGAAGATTTATCCTCCACCCTTGTAAAGTTCACTAATGGGAAAAAGAATTTAGATATCATGATGGGAAAGCAACAAGGTACTTTTGATAAAAGTGGTTTAGGTTACAAACCTCACCAAAAGCAAAAGAAATTCACAAATTACTTTGTGAAAGAAAGCACCATGTCATATATTGTTTGTCATGCATGTGGGAAACATGGTCATAAAGCTTATGCATGCAATTCAAGAAAATCCAATGCTACAAATGAAAATCAAAAGATATGGATTCCTAAATTTTTGTTGACTAACCCCCATGGACCCAAACAAATTTGGGTACCTAAGGTTACATCTTGAGAATTATTTTCTTTCAGGTATGTTTGAGATTGATAAAGAATAAGTGGTACTTGGACAGTGGGTGTTCAAAACACATGACTGGGGACCACACAAAATTCACATACCTAGAAAATAAAGATGGAGGATACGTCACCTTCGGCGACGACAAAAAGGGTAAGATCATTGACAAAGGTAACATAGGTAATGGTTCAAGTTTCTTTATTGAAGATGTTCTGCTAGTTGATGGATTAAAACATGATTTATTAAGTATTAGTCAATTATGTGATAAGGGCTATAGGGTAAGTTTTAGTGATAAAAATTGCATAATTGAAAATGCATGTGATGGACAAATCCTGTTTGTTAGAAATAGAGATAAAAATGTGTATACGGTTGATTTGATTGATTGTCATGTAGTAGATAATAAATGTTTGTCTGCCTTGCATGATGATCCTTGGTTGTGGCATAGAAGATTAGGTCATGCAAGAATGCATTTAATTTCAAACATTTCTAAGAAATCCCTTGTCAGAGGTCTTCCAAAATTAAATTTTGAAAAAGATAAAGTTTGTGACGCTTGTCAAATGGGTAAACAAACTAAGTCTTCTTTCAAACCAAAGAAAGTGGTTTCTACCTCTAGGCCTCTACAACTATTACATATGGACCTTTTTGGACCTACTAGAGTTGCAAGTCTAAGTGGAAAACATTATGCTTTTGTTATAGTTGATGATTTTTTGAGATTCACTTGGGTTTTATTTTTATCTAATAAGGATGAAGCTTTAAAATCTTTTATCAGTTTTTCAAAAAGAATACAAAATGAAAAAAGGCTTTATGATTTCAAAAATTAGAAGTGATCATGGAGGAGAATTTGAAAATGCTTCTTTTGAATGTTTATGTGAAGAAAATGGTATTTCTCATGATTTTTCCTCGTCTAGAACACCTCAACAAAATGGCGTTGTAGAAAGGAAAAATCGGTCTTTACAAGAATTATCCACCTCCATGTTAAATGAATATAATTTGCCAAAATATTTTTGGGCTGAAGCTGTTAATACTGCATCTTATGTAATGAATAGAGTTTTAATAAGGCCTGTTTTGAATAAAACTCCCTATGAGCTTTTTAATGATAAAACCCCAAATATCAACTATTTCAAAGTCTTTGGGTGCAAATGTTTCATTTTGAAAGACAAAGGAAAAATTGGAAAGTTTGACTCAAAAACTGATGTTGGCATATTTTTAGGATATTCTACATGTAGTAAAGCATATAGGTGAAGGAGTTAATATTAAGAATGTGGAAGCAATTTTGGATCTTAAGCACTCTAATTTGATCAATTTTATCATACAAAAAACATGCTCAAAACTGGAAAAACAGAGAATAAGAACACATACCTTTGTAGCTCAAAATTCTCTTAATCCGTGGGCTTTCTTTAAACACAAACCAGTTGTGGACCTCCTCTAGAGTCTTTCCTACTATCTTCAGGCCTTGGAACAGATTGTGGGATCTTTGATTGAGAGAATTTGGGAGAAGGATGAGTAAAGGTCTAAAACCAAGGGTTAAAGAATTTTACTTCAAAAATCTACTTACCCATTGTGTTTCTTCTCTATATATAGTAAACCACATGCTTCTTTAAGCTTTTTGAAGAAGCCAACACATGAGTAATTAAAAGAGGAGTTGGCCACAAGCTTCTTTAAGCTTCAAGAAGAAGCCAACGCATGAGTGATTGCCAAGCTTCTTTAAGCTTCAAGAAGAAGCCAATACATGAGTGATTGCCAAGCTTCTTTAATTCAAAATTAATATAAAATTAATTTTAAATTAAAATCAATTTTAAATTAATTTTAAATTAAAATCAATTTTTAATTAATTTTAAATTAAAATCAAATTTTAATTAATTTTAAATTAAAATCAAATTTTAATTAATTTTAAATTAAAATCAAATTTTAATTAATTTTAAATTAAAATCAATTTTAAATTAATTTTAAAATTATTTAATTTAATATCAAATATCAAATAAAATAATTGGACCAATCCCGATTTCTTAAATCAAATACTTGAACATGAATCCCTATTCATGTTTTAAACCGAACCAATATTTAAATGAAATTTAAATATGTCAACCTCTTCTTTATCATAGTTTAATTCATAATTAAGCTATTAACATTTTCTCCCAAAATCGAATTTGAACATTTCAAATTCTTTTCTCTCAAATTGTTACAAGGCTTAGTCTGAGCTAGTAAGGGGAACCTAATGGACCTACAGATCATGAGCTCCAACGATACGAGATTTAATCGGCCAAACTTTTTAGCCTAGCTAATCAACATTCATTAACCACCGGGACACTCCACTAAAGCCCAGTGGCTGCACTCTCCTCACTATAGATATATTTCTGTCCACTCGATATAACCATGATTAGTAAGTCGATCCTTCACAGGTCGTTCTAATTACATCTGGGTCAAATAAACCGTTTTACCCCTATAATTACTTCATGTTCCTTAAGTCCCACTGATCTTCTAATGAACAATTGGTTTGTGGTCCAACCAACAAACCGAATCCCTCTTAGGCCAATGAGAGGGTGGGCCCATTGTTCAAGACCCGGAGTCAGCACTTAAGGGAACAACCTCTCTACTATACCCTAAAGCGGGTAGGAGTGAATTCCATCTCGCATGACTATGTTCCCAACTATCTACCCGGTTTTATCCCCAAAATGGGAGGCTTACTGAGTCAGCGATCTCGGGCCACTCTCACCCATGCAAATCTAAGGATAATCCCAAATAAACAGGAGTTCATATCACGCTCAGGATTAAGATCGAGTTACCTAGGTCATTGTATGAATATAGTCAGTTAAGACAGTAAACAGAGTTATAAAGTCTAAGTGACTATTTCGCGGTCCGGTCTTATACAAACTTTTTGCATAGGACGCCCCCACTCGCATGTCTCCACATGAACGATTCAGGATCACATCGTTAGTACTATACAAAGTGGGCCGCATCCATAGTGTCCCCAGAATAAGGTACCCAGCCTTATCCTTATACTATAGACCATTTTGGCTATTACTCGAACTTGATCCACTTTTATGTCATACATAAAGTTCAAGTAAACATACTATAGCCAAGGGTTCTTAGTTCATTGGATTTGGGTTATAGAATACACAATTCACTTTATTCAATAACACATTTACTGAATAAACCTCAATAACATCTTTATAGTAAAATAGAATATACATTCAGTTTACAAAACCACGAGTTTTAGGACACAAAACCCAACAATAGGGTCTTTAATAAAAAACTCTTGTGGTTGAGGAGTCAATGAATGTAGTATTTGATGAAACACATGTTGCATTTAATAAAGTGTCTGTGAGTGACGAATTAGAAAAACCTTTTGAGAATTTGAGCATTCAAGATAAAGACACAGAAGTAGTAGCAAATGAGACTCAGAAAGAGCCAGAAGAAACTCTTCCTTAGGATTGGAGATTCTCAACTCACCATCCTCAGGAGCTAATTATAGGTATATATCTCAAGGGGTAAGAACTCGTTCTTCATTAAATGCCTTGAACAATCTTGCTACTGTGTCACAAATTGAACAAAAGTCTTTTAAAGATGCTGAATGTGATGAGTTCTGGTTAATTACTATGCAAGAAGAGTTAAATCAGTTTGAAAGAAATAATGTGTGGGAGTTAGTTCCGTATCCTAGTAATCATTCAGTTATAGGTACTAAATGGGTGTTTAGAAATAAAATGGATGAATCTGGTAATATTGTTAGAAATAAAGCTAGGTTAGTTGCTCAAGGTTATAGTCAGGAAGAAGGAATAGACTATGAGGAAACATTTGCTCCTGTTGCTAGACTTGAGTCAATTCGCATGCTGCTTGCATTTGTATCTCATAAGAATTTCACTTTATTTCAAATGGATGTGAAAAGTGCCTTTTTAAATGGTTTTATAATGGAAGAAGTTTATGTTGAACAACCTCCTGGCTTTGAAAGCTTTGAAAGCTTTAAATTAAATAAAGCTCTTTATGGTCTTAAACAAGCTCCTCGAGCTTGGTATGACCGTTTGAGTAAATTTCTGCTCGAAAATGATTTTAAAATGGGACTCATCGATACTACACTCTTCATTAAAACCAAAGAAAAGGATATGTTGTTAGTGCAAATTTATGTTGATGATATTATTTTTGGTGCCACTAACCCTTCTCTTTGTGAAGAATTTTCTAAGTGTATGCACAGCGAGTTTGAAATGAGCATGATGGGAGAACTCAAGTTCTTTCTTGGGCTTCAAATCAAACAACTTGAAGGAGGAATCTTTATAAATCAAGAGAAATATACAAGGGATCTACTCAAGAGATTTAAATTCGATAATGCAAAAGCAGCAAAGACCCCGATGAGTACCACTACAAAACTCGATAAGGATGAAAAAGGTAAAAACGTAGATATTAAAGCTTATCGAGGTATGATCAGATCTCTACTTTACTTAACTGCGAGTAGGCCTGATATTATGTTCAGTGTTTGCATGTGTGCTAGATTTCAATGTTGTCTTAAAGAATCACACTTGCATGCTGTAAAAAGAATTTTCAAATATTTGCTTGGAACTATTGACTTAGGTTTATGGTATCCTAAGAATGCATCTTTAGACTTGATTGCATATTCTGATGCTGACTTTGCTGGTAGTTTAACTGATAGGAAGAGTACTAGTGGAACATGTCATTTCTTAGGTAGCTCACTAGTCTCTTAGTATAGCAAAAAGCAAAACTCTGTTGCATTATCCACTATTGAGGCCGAATACATTGCTGTTGTCAGTTGTTGTTCTCAAGTTTTATGGATGAAACAAACTTTGCGTGATTTTGGCTTAAATTTTGAACAAGTACCTATCTTTTGTGATAATACTAGGTCAATTAATTTAACCAAAAATTCTATTCAACAGTCTAGGACAAAACATATAGATATAAGACATCACTTCCTTAGAGAGCATGTGCAAAATGGTCATATTGTCATTAACTATGTGCATACAGAGAAACAAGTAGAAGATATTTTTACAAAAGCTCTAAATGAAGAAGCATTTTGTAAAAATACACTTGCACTTGGTATCCTTCGCATTTAATGACAATACTATGTTTGATAGGGGGAGCCGACTTTTATTGTATGTTAAAATTGAATGAGAGCATTATGTTTCATTAGTTATGTGTTTGAGGGGGAGAATTTTTCTTTTGCATCTTTTTGGTGATAACAAAAGGGGGAGAATGTGTTTGAGATTAAGACATTATTGAATTGTTTGTCATCATCAAAAAGGGGGAGATTGTTAGCTTTAGGGCTTCAATCAAACCAAATATTTTGATGATAACAAACTCAAATTTTTGTACTAACCTTTTTAGTGTTTCATAGAGTCCATCTATTAGAGCTCAAAAAGACGATTCTAACGCATTTTGAATCATTCAAATCGGATTTCAATCGAAGGAGATATGGGAAAAAGAAGATTGGAAGGAAAAGCCAATTAAATAGTGACACGTGGCACTGTGCTGACGTGGCATTCGACATGGCAACTGACTTGGCAGAACCAGTCAAATTTGGTGATGTGACATCCAATGACTAGATTTTGATGACGTGGCGAAGACGTGCCGATAGAATTTCAAAAGGATTCATTTGATTATTATTAATAAAAAAAAAACGAAAATGAAGGAATGACACACATGGTAATGGTGGAGGAGAATCATTTCTTCTCTCTCTCCTTAAATTCTATCATGAACCTTTCCAAATTTCACCATTCAATCCCAATCATTCATCCTTTTGACCTAGATCTAATGGCTCATTTTCAATTTGCTCTAAATCCCTTTTAAGCCTAAAAATCTCATCTTCCTCCACACACTTTGAAATTTTCCAGCAAGCCTTCCATACTCTTAGCTCTCCAAAAAGGTTCTAAAATCCTTCAACTTTCTCACATACTTTTGAACCGGCTAATTATAGTTGTGTGAGGAATCTTTGGAGTGTTTTGTTGTGTGATAAATTTGTGTATTTTGCCTATTAAAGAGGCATTCTTGTGAGATTTATTTTTAGGTTCATTGGGATTTGTATTAAGGTGTGGGAACACCTTGGGTTGTGAGAAAAAGAAATTGGTTTGATCCTGAACCAGTAAAAAGGATCTTGGGTTTCTCTTTAGCCTAAGAAAAAGAGGGTCGTGTAGGTTTAGTGTTCTCACCTGCAAGAGGATCACGTAGTATAATACCCAAGAAGGAGTCTTGGGGAGTGGAGTAGGCGATTTGTCGAACCACTATAAATTTCGGTGTCTTCTTTCCCTTACTCTTTACGTTTGTTTTTAATTTTTGCAATTTTTTTAATCGCATGCCTTAGGATTTAATTGTTCTATTGTTTGATAAATCATATTGTTTGTGAATTGTGTTTAATTTAAAACTTGTTCCTTTGTGTTTTCCATTTAACTAGTTTTAGAACTTTAGGATTATTTAAAAAAAAAAATTAAAAAAAATTGGTAGCAACCCTATTCACCCCCCTCTAGTGTTGCCGTTAGATCCTACACATGGCTCGATCAAAACTCATAAAACTAAGCTAAAACTACTAAAAATAGTAAGAAAATTGCTAAAAAGGTCTCAAGACAGCTATACAACTTAAGAAAATGATCTATATGTGGAAAGGATGTATTTATAGTGCATGCGGTAGCGTTGAGAAGCTTGGAGCAGCATCTCGACGCTACCACTGTCTAGGTAAGCTCCTCCTAGTGTCGAGGGTTTTTACTAGATGCTGTCCCTTTGTAATGTCGAGACGCTACCCTATTCTCACGCAATTTGTCCATATCCAATGTCTTGATGTTTTCTATTGCGTTGAGACGCTGTCACATGGGATCAAATAGCTGATTCTTTAATTCCTCATCCTTCGATTGTTCAATTATCGCTCAATTATCTCCAAATTGACCCAGTTACCATAATTGCTCTGAAACACTCCATTTGCTCGATTTCCTATAAAATAAGCAATTAAGCACATAAACTCCATAGAACTAGCATTAATTACCAAGATAAATATAGTAGTTTTATAGTGTTATTGAATTACCCCCAAACTAAATCTTGCTTATAATAACAATTAAAACAATTAAAAGAATCATCGGTTGCAAACATATGACTCGAATATCAGTGCTTAAAATAACAAATCATAAAAAGAGAAGCACAGTCAAACACAATCCAACAGTGCGATAGTTAAAACTTTTTCCAATCATTTCTTGAGTGGGTGCATGCGTAGCCTCCCTAATGTAGTCTTTACAAGCACGGAGTAGGTTTATAAAGTCCTCAATCTATCTTCTATTTACACTATCCCTAAGAACTAGCTATAAGGCCTTAAAACAATTAAGAAAGAAATGTTTTACTTGGCACTTGAAAACAACAACATGGATCCCATAAACTTGCATTACTTTAACTCAAGGGCACTAGCTTTCACACAACTATTGCAGGGACCCTTACCTAGAGCACTCGCTCAATGAGTGGCCTAACTGATCCCAACAAAGGCAACTCTTTTTACTTATGTTCACTTTAACTCACTGCAAGTTTATTTTCCTTTCTCTTATTTCTCTTTTCCTTTCTTTTCAACTCATTCCTTTTTTTTTTCTTTCACAACAGGCAAATAAACATGCTTTTTCCTCCTAACCAAGACATTACAGACTATCATGGAAAAAATCAACTATCAAACTAGCCATTAAGCCTATCGGAGTGATAACAAACATATTGACCCTATAAAGCTACTCTAACCTTTCAAAACTACAAAAGGTAGGTTAGTGTGCTCAAAACTTGCAAGAAAATCAAGATTATTTGTTTCACATAGGGTTAAATTAGGACAACATTCTCAAACGTCAACAAATGCAAATAAAAAGGTATAGAAAGCATCTCATCGACTGTCCTAATCACATAGCATGTAATAGAATCATTAAATAGTTCATGCTCAAAATTTATAGTCTGACGCACATATGCTCAAGACTCAACAACATGCTTAATAACAACATAAACTACATCCCAACCTAAAATGATACATTCTCCTCAATGTATGACTCAATAAAAATGCAAGGACCAATAGAAGGGAATAGAAAAAACTCCCCTGATATTGTTCGCGTATAGGTGGTGGTGTATCCCTTTTAAATGATGTCCTTTTCCTTAGGTCAATCACTCCTACAAAAGCAAAAAAAGGCTAAGTTACAAAAAAGTAAAAGACAGAAAGCAATAAAGAAAGTAATTAAGGTTGATGCTTGACTGCTTCCAGGAAGCGCAAATTTTTATAGTCAGTTACTTGACTCGCCGTGTGGCATGGGACATGTAAAAGTTTTTGTATTTTTTCGACCCCTTCTTCCTTGAATCTATATAGCCAACTAAAACAAGCAAACTCATTAGTTTCTCATGGGCATAAGAAACATAATTATTTTTTGTATTTTTTCTTAATAAAAAGAAAGGAAAAAGATTAAAATATAAAGACTCAGACACGAACTTGTGTGAATAAGGACAAGAATAATCATGAATAGAAGACAACTCAAAAGGTAGAACAGACTTAGGGTTTTCAGCCTTAAACTCTATCACCTAAATCTCCTTTTTGCATTTGAGCTTAAATTCTTTCCTCGTTTCACAAATGTAGACCTCGCATGGCACAAAATTCTCAAACTTGTCATCACTGTCATCCATGGGCATTCTTGCTTCAACCTCAGTGGTCTTGAAAAATTGTTGCTCTTGTTGACTCTCCAATCTCCTCACTGAATTAGCCAACTGGGTGATTTAGGCACCCAGGCTCCACATCTTAACTGTAGTCTCCTCTTGAAACTGAAGAGTGCTATTAGTAAGCTCTCAAACTAAATCCTCTAAAGATATACCTGAATCTGAAGTTTGATGGTACTAGATTTATTGCTCTTCTTTGTATTTATAGCCAAAGCTCGATTCGTCCCTCCATCTAGGATAGTAGGGATCGTAGCTAATCTGATTGCCAGGAAATTCTCCTATGGCATAGGCATTTTGCGTGAAGGTTCGCTACAACTGAGGGCATGCATCTGTGGGGTGTCCTTGAAGTGAGCATGTCACACCCCCTCCCAGTTCACTTGCCTAACCTAGGGAGGGATGTGAAGATAGAGAATACCAGTCCTCTTACCGGCACTCCCTGCCTAACCCAACCTCAAATGAAACTGTTCACCACGTAGCATATATGAACTAGTAAAAAAAAAAAATTGAGCTCTCAGTTGCACACCTGAGCAAGATGCATTCATTCTCCCATACTAGGTTTGCATAACCAGTTATAACATACTTAAATCTATTACAACCCGACTAGAATGCTTTTATTTCAAAACTATGGACATGTGAAAGTATATATACAAGGAGCTAAAGAGGCGTGGTGGCAAACAGATCCTGTTGAGGCTAAGCACCGGGAACTCGTTTGCTACCTGAGAAGAGAAAACATGTTGGAAAACGTGAGCTGGGAAGCCCAGTGGGTGACTATTTTAATAAGTTACGCGTTAAAAGGTAAAGCATCAAAAGTAATTAAACAAGGCCACCAAATTACAGGCTTTAAGCACCACGAAGAGCAAAGCATAAGAACTCATAATGTATCATCAAAATCAAGAATAGGTATTTCAAAACGTAGTAACTCATGACAAAGAAAACTCGTAGCATGGTACCCTTCCAAACCCTAGCTGTGGCAGAGTCCTCTCTAAACCAACAGCTTTAATACCTCTCTCATGTGCACGTGGAACGCCATTTAAGCTCTCTGGCCTCCCCTAATACCTTCTCCATGTCCTTCAGTATTGGGGCCAGACCAACTACCGCCTGAATACCTTCTCACTATCCTTCAGTATCGGGGGTCAAATTTTCTCCCTTCCAGGTACCTTCTCCGTGTCCTTCGGTACCAGGGGTTAATAATATACAAGGCATGCTTTAAATAGTTAGAAACCTGTTTTGGAATGGATTAATGCAGGGTACTTCTAAGAAAAACTTACTTCCAAAACTTAATTTTCATGCTTGAACGCGAGGTAACAAACTAGTTAAAATTATGTTGAATCGTCAACATTGACATTTATTATTAGGAGTTCAATGAAAAATGAATATAAAGTAGGTTAAGCATGCTTCAATATCTATCATTAGTAAGCTTTTGAAGAAATATAGATCAAAGCATAAGTTTCCAAACAAAATCACTCACAATCACCGGAAGACTCCCAAGACTTATAAGCTTCTCCTATCTTCGTTTGCCTTGAAAAATGAATTCCATAACATTAATCCCTTTTGCTACTTGGCCCAAAAATAGATCTAATTCAGTCACATAACCCATAGCATAGTAACTGCACACACTTGGCTGTATGGTATAACCAATTTGAAGCACATCCTCATTCCTTTCTCTAGCCCCTTCTCTTTTGACCAAAAAAAATACAGATTCGACTTCCAGCATGGGTTTCTCAAAATTTTGCAAGACAACCACCCAATTGTATTTGATAACCCTCAAATACAATGTCTAAACTTACTTACGTCAAAATGTGAGCTTCTAATTCGTCCTCGAGAGCTCCAAATCTCCAGATTTGTTCACCTTGTTCTGCTGGCTGAGAACTGGGAACATCTCTCGGTTTCCTTAAATTTCACGACCTTCATCTTCGTATTTTCTCACAACCTCCTCCAGACTTCGTCTTCATTCAATTTCTGAGATTTTGGCTCAAGAATCATCGAATTTGCTTAAGTGAATTGAGAGATATGGCTGTTTGAAATTAACCCATTTCCTAGAGCTTCCAGCTGTCTGCTGAATTCACAAGAGTTGGACACCTCATACTTTGTTTATAACAAAATCCAGGAATTCATGTATAATGGCCAGCTCTTCCTTCTTCCTTTAGACCTTAATTCCCTTTTTTAATCCACCTAAATGGTAAAACAAGTTTAACTAATTTAACTATAAATTAAAGCTTTTGCATTCAACACATCATACATCTACCATGTACCCAACTTGCTCATGACCTTAACTTACTTCAACTCAACTTTTAATATGCTTATCTCAATGCCTAACTTGTCTCCTTATGAAGCTTTGTGCACGTTATAGTCCACAACTTAGGAGATTCCCAAATTCTACCACGGCATCCTTCAGTGCAACCTATACCAAGTTACATGTATCAACCTTCATGTATAAGTGCAATAAGATCAAAAGATAGTTTAGGGCTTACAATTTACTACCCCCTTAAGGAGACTTTCGTCCTCGAAATTCAGCAATGTCATTAGCTCGAGAATAGTCGTGGGCACTTTTCTTTCATTTGATCTTCACTCTCCCATGTTGCTTCCTCGACCCCGTGGTTTCTCCACAATACCTTCACCAATGGTATCGTCTTATTCCTAAGTACCTGCTCCTTCCTATCAAGTATTTGTGTAGGTTCCTCCTCATAAATTAAATTCCCTTTGAATTGCACTGGTTGTGCCTTGAGCACATGGGATGGGTCCGAAACGTATTTTCTTAGCATTGATACATGGAACACATCATGTACTGATGACAACTCCATAGGTAAAGCTAGTCTGTAAGCAGATGGCCCTACACGTTCTAGAATCTCTTAAGGCCCTATATATCTCGGGCTCAGCTTCCCTTTCCTTCCGAACCGTAAAATACCCTTCCACGGGGACAACGTTCTAGAATCTCTTAAGGCACATGGGATTGGTTCATGTGTGCATGTTTTATGGCCTTTTGTTGACTACATAGCTTGCATGATAGTCTATAGGATTAAAAACTGAATTAATTAGGTGTAGCTATCTTGCCTAATAAATCTTGTCTTAGTTTTCCCATTTGTGCTCAATGCTGTTATTGAGTTAGTATGAAATGTTATCATCCCCAGTTAATCAGATACAAGAATTGGTTGTAATGCTTTGTTAGAATCAATTGGCTTAGAAAAATACAACTTATCACGATATTTCTAATTAATTAGACTAAGTACTTGGGTGATAATTTGTTTATTTTTTGGAAAGCTCGGGATCAGTGTTACAATTGGATGAGACCACCTTGAATTGGAAACTTTGGTATGTTATGTTTTCCTTTTTCCTTTTATTTGTTTAAGTTTTATTTTAAGTATTCACAAAAACCCAAAACTTTTTGACCTTTTTATGCAAGTTTAACTTGAGAAATTGATTTCATTTGTTTCCTTGGGAAATTGATTTGGTCCACTATTTCTACAAGTTAGAGTAGTAAGCCAATTTTAATTTTGGTGGGCCTCGACAACCAGACCAATTCTCTGGCAATAGCGCCAAATTTTGGTCGAGTTGTCGATGCCCACTAAATAAAACTGATTTTACTATTCTAGCTTGTAGAAATAGTGGAACCAGGTCAAATCCCAAGAGAACCAATCTAATTTCTCAGAGTTAAATTTCAATAGAAAATAAAAGGGGGGGGGGGTTGGATTTTGTATAAAACTGAAATTAAATAGAAAACAAATAAATGCAAATGAAAAACCAATCTTACCAAAGTTTCCAAGTCAAGGTACAGTTCTCATCCAATTGTTATTCTGATCCTAGGGTTATAAAAATAAATCAATTAACTTCCCAAGCACTTAGTCTACTTATTCGAAAAAATCGTGTAAGTTTAATTCCCCTAAACCAATGTTGTTGAATTAATAAGCATATTAAGAGTTGAGTTGAAGTAAGTTAGGGCCATGAGCAAGTTGGGTACACATTAGGTGTATTATGTGTTGAATACAAAAGCTTTAATTTCTAATTAAATTAGTTAAAGTTTGTTTTATGGATTAGGAAGATTTCAAAGGACTTAAGGTCTAAAGGAAGTAGAAGCTGGCCAATGTATATGAACTCACGGATTGTGTTATTGATGAAGTAGGAGCTGTCCATCTCTTGTGATTTCAATAGCCAGCTGGAAAATCTAGGAAAATGGGTCAACTTCAAACGGTCATATCTCTCAATATACTTAAGAAACTTCGATGATTCTTGAGCCAAAATCTCAGAAATTGAATGAAGAATAAGTCTATAGGCGATTGTGAGAAAATACGAAGAGGAAGGTCATGAAAATTTAAGAAAAACTGAGAGGTGTTCCCAGTTTCTCGGCCAGCAGAACAAGGTGAAGAAATCTGGAGATTTTGAGCTCTTGAGGACAAATTAGAAGCTCAATTTTTGAGGTAACTAAGTTTAGACGTTGTATTGGAGGGTTATCAAATAAAATTGGGTGGTTGTTTTGCTAAATTTTGAGAAACCCATGCTGGAAATCGAATATGTAATTTTGGGTTCAAAAGAAATGGGGCTAGAGAGATTAAGGAAGATGTGTTTCCAATTTGTTATACCCTACGGCCAAATGTGTGCAATTACTATGCTATGAGTTATGTGATTGAATTAGATATATTTTGGGCCAAGTAGCAAAAGGGATTAATGTTATGGAATTCATTTTCAAGGCAAATGGAGATAGGAGAAACTTTTAAGCCTTGGGAGCCTTCCGGTGATTGTGAGTGACTTTGTTCAAAAACCTATGTTTCGATCTTTATTTCTTCAAAAGCTTAATAATGATAGATATTGAAGCATGCTTAAACTACTTGATACTCATTTTTCATTGAACTCCTAATAATATGTCGGTGTTGAAGGTCAAGCATAATTTTAACTAGTTTGTTACTCCGCGTTCAAGCATGAAAACTAAGTTTTGGGAGTAAGTTTTCTTAGAAGTACCCTGCATTAATCCATTTTAAAACATGTTTGAATTACCAAAATTAAAGTATGATTGTTTGGCTATGTTAAAGAATTTATTCGTTGAGAACACGAAAAATGAGTTTGGTCAGTGAGTTCTCCTTTAACCATACGATGAACTTAACTTTTGGCATGACACTTGAAGTTGGAAGCTTGTTTAAGATGAAAGTTTGTGCTTATGTTGAGAACTTGCTGAATGTGATTCCAAAACATGTTTTCTAACTATTTAAAGCATGCCCTTGTATATTATTGACCCCCGGTACTGAAGGACACGGAGAAGGTACCCTGGAAGAAGAAAACTTGACCCTCGATACTGAAGGATAGTGAGAAGGTATTCGGGTGGTAGTTGGTCTGGCCCAATACTGAAGGACATGGAAAAGGTATTCGGGGAGACCAGTGAGCTTAAATGGCATTCCACGTAGACGTGAGAGAGGTATTGAAGCTGTTGGTTTAGAGAGGACTCTGCCACAGCTAGGGTTTGGAAGGATACCATGCTACAAGTTTTCTTTATCATGAGTTATTACATTTTGAAATACCTATACTTGATTTCAATGCCTACATTATGAGTTATTATGCTTTGATTTTTGTGGTGCTTAAAGCCTGTAATTTGGCGGCATTGTTTAATTACTTTTGATGCTTTACCTTTGAATGCATAACTTATTAAGATAGTCACTCACTGGGCTTTCCAGCTCACGTTTCAACATGTTTTCTCTCCCCAGGTAACGAACGAGTTCCCGGTGCTTAGCCTCGACAAGACCTGTTTGCCACCACGCCTCTTTAGCTCCTTGTATATATCCTTCCACATGTATATAGTTTAGAAATAAAAGCATTCTAGCCGGGTTGTAATAGACTTAAGTATTTTATGACTTGTTATGAAAACCTAATATGGGGGAATGAATGCATCTTGCTCAGGTGTGCAACTGTGCGCTCAATTTTACTTGTTCATACATGCTACGTTGTGTACAGTCTCGGGTTGAGGTTGGGTTGGGCAGGAAGTGCCAGTAAGAGGGCTGGTATTCTCTATCTTCGCATCCCTTCCTAAGTTAGGCAAGTGGGCTAGGAGGGGGTGTGACATAGAGTCTATCATGCAAGCTAAGTAATATGAAAAAGCCATAAATACACACACACGAGTCAATTCTTTTGCTGCCTAATTTAATCATTCATGACAATTACGGATCATAAACTCATGCATAGCAGATAATCAATCAATATCAACCAAGTCGTCAATTTAATCAATATTAAATGCTTATAGAATAAATGCAAGAAATAAAGAATACTTAGATTGAGAAGAAATTACAACAAATCTAGGAGCCTCACAGTTTTACAATTGGACTTAATCTGACCCTTGAATTAAAAACAAAGAATCTATCTGCTCATTGTGTCGAGATAACCAAGATTCCACATGGTTTGATCATCATATAAGGTTCTATAAAAAAGTAAAGGAAAAGCTCTCAAAGTGTCTAAAAAACTAAAACCTAAAGATAAGTCACGTTTGCCCTAGGAGAAAGAGATGTATTTTATATTGTATGTGGTAGCGTCCAAATGCCATAATGTAGCATCAAGGCACTGCCTCTTTACGGATGAGCAAGGCTGATCGCACATGTTTCTGGAGTTAAGAGGTAGTGAGTAGCGTCTCAATGCTGCCAGAATTGAGTGATAGGAATCGCAACGTTGAGGGGCGTTGAACATGGCATGAATGTGTGTATTTGTAGTGTTGAGTCGCTTCATAGTAGCATCTCAACGCTACCTGCATAGGTTCCTTGACTTGATGGCTTGCAATAGTGATGTTGAGACACGTAAATGGATCTCGATGCTATCCTCCTAAGTCTCTTGGCTTGGACTTCATACTATTGAATTGATTGTTCAAATTAAGTCCAAATAACTCCATTTTTATCTCGATTATTTTGAAACGCTCCAAATTTCTCTATCCCTAAAAAATAGACAAATAAACATGCGAAAGTAACAAAACTAGCACTAACGAAGGACTAACAAAAACACATTTTAAGTGTTATCATTTGTCTAGCTTGATCACCTAGGCTTACAAACAAAGTTGAACTCAATACTGAAAGGGTTGGGTGATAAACAACTATCATAAAATAAATATAGGAGAAGAGCCTAGACATAGGCCTTTGTTGTTTGATCCTAGACATAGGGCATGCCTATAGGATCAAAAGGATTGCATGCTTAATTAACTAAGATAAATTGCCTGTTACGCTTGGCTTATTCAGAGGCGTTAATTTCAAAATTTTGGAATAAATTTGAAAATTTCTCAAATAAGTATTTTTGTTTGGGTTAATTTGGAGATAGAGAGTTTAAAAAGGGTAAAAACGGAATGAAAGAGTTGGTACGAGGGAAATTTTTGAAGTAGAAAAAATCTCATTTTCCTCTCCCACTCTCATCTCTTCCCCGAAATCTTCATCTTCTTTTTCTTCTTCCTCTTCCCTCCCTGTCGATTGCCTGTGCCACTCACCGTGTCGTGCAGTAGCCTCAATGACGATAGACCCTACTTGACTCAGTCGCTCCGCCCACTCGAGAAAATACAATATTGTGGCCTGAAATTGCGAATCACCTTCAGCTGTTTGCTGCAATTGCGCACCTCCAACCTTCAACACGAGTCGCTTGCAAAGCTATCCAAACCGTCGTGCCCCATGCCCTACCCGTTTGCTTCAGATCAACCTCCTCGAATTGTTTCTCACTCCCCCGTGATCTAATAGCAGCCTGGGTGGTGTTTGGGGTTGTTTTTCGGCAAGCCTATTATTCGTTTAGCCGCTTTTGGTCTCGATTTGGAATGGGTATGTCTTTCCACATCAATACAAGATGGAATTTGGTTGTTAAAGTTGGTCTAGTTATTAACTTGGTGATTTAAAGTTGACCCATTGATTGTTGGACTCAATTTCAGGATTACCAGTTATGATTGAAGGTTGTTTGGGCAAATCTGGATTGTTTGAGCTGTGGTCCAGCAGGCATTTATCACGGTTTTGGGGTGAGCTCTCTTTGGGTGCTATAGTTTTCACCTTATTTGAAGCTCTGCTTGAGATTGGAGTTAGTTGACACATGCTTTAGGATTTTTATTGCGTTTAGGGGCTGTTTTTGTGTCTTAAAATTTACCCATAACAAGTTAGACTTTGTTCTTGAATAAACCCCTTTAAGATCTTGAATAAGATTGTTGTATGTATATTTCCTTTGGAGTGTTGTGATTGAGTAAGCATGCTTAAATTGGTGTAACTGTTAGCTCGAAAAAGTAGGACTTGAATTTAGATTGGAATGTATAACTGTTAGTGAATTCTTGCATGGGAATGAAGTTTTGCTAATAGAAGCCAATAAAAGAATTTTATTTAATGTCATGTCTAGCTGTAAAAATAGACTGCAATATTGATTTATCACTAAGTATGACATTTGGTTGGGCTTGGAAAGTCATCTAATGATTTGGCTAATTTATTGGCTTATAATTGTTGTTTATATAAATTATCTCTTCTATATATCCAAATTAGTTTTAAGAAATTAAATCATTATTTTAATAAGGTTCCCTCTAAGTGTCTCCAACCTTGTAAGTAGTTATATTAGGTTTCAATTTGATTCTTCTCTATTTTTTGTTCTCTAGATAAAATTGAGCACTAGTAACTATGGTACTTAATTAATCTAAGAAATCCAATCTCTAAGATCGACCTTGAGCACTATTATTGCAAGTTGTAGATGTTTGGTTAATAATTATATTTTACAGAGCCTTCGACAAGCTCTTTATCAAATTGCAATGCTATCCTCTCGGGTCTTGAAGCTTCCACTTGTCTTCTCTTCAATTCCAAAGCTCCAAATCATGCCTTAAAGCTCTACTTTCTCTAATATCTTCTCTATGTGCCCATTTTTACTCTATTTGATCGAATCCTACAAAATAAACAACAATAGTAGATGAAAAGCGTACTGTAAAGCCACAAACTAGCAAGAATATAAGCCTAGAAATAGCGCACTTTTCTGTGCTATCACTTTCCATTATGATTTTTTATAATCCTAAATACCTTAGTATTTCGTTGTATAGTACATGTTAACATTTTAACATATACAAATTGTTGTTATTTTCAACTGGATATATTTTCAAACATTTTTGAAAATATAAACTTTAATACTACAAAATAATTCATACTATAAGAACCTTTTAGTAATAAAGTTTGAGAAATTGAATTTCTCTTGTGGTAATAAAATACCACATTTAGTTTTAAGTAACAATTATTTTTTAATGACATCTTAATCTCTCCCACTATACAACTAACTTGGGCTCCCTTGTGCCAATTTGTAAAACTATTCAACATGTTAAGTATTTTCCAAGAATTACAATCTAAATGTAATGAAAAACAAATCAGGAATCAATTATCTAGGTGACAATATTTATCCTCCACCAAAAATCAATTAAATCAAATTTACTTTCATTTATGTTCTTCTTCACATGGAGGTTTTTCAAAATATCCTCTCATTTTGACTGTCTAGTCTAATTTGGAAACTATTTTTTCTTATAGCTTCAGTCATTTGTTTTCTTTTCTTAGATTTTTGCAATGCTTAATCTCGAGATCATTTACACAATTTTCTAAATTTAGCTTATGTTGACTTCAACATCTCATATGTTGTTGTCATTTTTTTTTTAATCTTCTAAGCTTAACATGTAACATGTCAACTAGGAGATACGTACAAGCTATCTCATTTACTTTTGATTTATTGATCATGTGCTTCACGAACAATTCAATTAGGCATTGGCAACAGGTTTTGAGAACATCTCTGTAAAATATTTCTAATGGTATGGTACTTTATTGAGTTAGAACAAGTGTCGTCCTAGGGTAGGTCAAGTGTTCCTTCACTAAACTGAGACAATCTCAAGCAAGTATTATACCAGAATAAATCTTAATCCAATAATATTTAGTTACCATTACTTTGGTCAAGGATATCATTAACAACCTTCATGAGCCCTTTGTAAGTGTGACACATCATTTTAGTTCTCGTAGTTTTATCCCAACGAGTATTGTCGTAGGGTAGGTCAAATATTGAAAACAAAACTACAATCCTATCCTTCTCAGGAGTTCACCTTGATATTGACCCATGCAAACACCATCTGTAGGGAGGCGGTCCAAAAGCTATAGCGAGGCTCCTCATGAACCTTACAATGTGACCAATGATGGAGACCGCGAGATATATTGACACATGTCCTTCTCTCACTAACTATTTTGAAAATACTTTCTAGAAGATTCACTTTGATATTAACCCATGTCAAATACCTTCCATAGGAGGACGGTCCAAATTAGGCTAATCTCAATCGAAAAGGTCCAGATGAGAGCACATTTGTGGGCGCATTTGCATTTTTATTGAAATGGCCTAAATGCGGCCGCATTTTTGGGCACATTTTGACTTATTTTCTACTTTACTTGAAAACTGCCTTCGGCCTTCAAATGCTAGCAAATCCAGGTCGCATTTTGCACTTAAGCTTATTTTCCTCCTTTGATTACTCCATGATTGCTAGCGCATCTGGTCCATTTTTTAACCTCTTCACAAAAACAACAAAAATTAACACTTTCTTAACAAAAATGGCTTTAGATACACCTAAAAACTTATTTTTACAAAATCAATACTTCAAACACATGCAAAACTTGTTTTTTTACTTAAATCTCCCTAAATGACAGGAAATATAACTTTAAACACTCTCTTTCTAAGAAAATAGCTTAGTTTGTAGGGCTCAATAATACTCATAAATGAGTGTTATCACCCATTCCATAAAGAATTAGAGAAACGAGGGGTTGAGGTACATATTTTGGGTGACTAGACTTGAAAAACATTAAAATTAAACTCTCCTAAGTACCTTAGGTAGTTTAAACACAAGGGAAATGCAGAATTGAATGGTTTATGAAGAAAAGTGATTGATAAAGTACATAAATTTGAAGACTCAAGATTGTGTATAAAGCACTTGCAAGTCGAGAGAGCTCTAAGTATTATCATAAAGGGTTTTTTACTCAACAACAAAGGAAAGCAAATTAAAAACTAGTATTTGAAATTGATTTTGGTTCTTGCATGTGCAAGGTGTAAAGAAAATCAAATTTGATTAGAAAGTGCTTCAACAAAATCAAAAAAACTAAATCAATTCAACTTATACTAGAAAGAAATAAAGCCACCTATCGAAGCAAGTAAACTAACCTATACTAAAAAGAAAGTAAAACTAAATTAAGGAAAGCAAGTCAATATATAAGTGAAAGAAAATACTCCCCTAAGAGGTGGAGCAAGTATCCTTTCTCACCTTGTCCTCATGATCCCGAAGAATGGCAGGAAAATCTAGAAGTGCGGGGGCCTTGACCTTGGTTAGCTTAGTGAGGGCCTTGCAAATGGCCTCATCTCTTTCTCTTGCATATGCCTAATATGCCATTTCTTTCTTTTGATTTTTTTCAAGTTGAGCTTGGATGTGTGCATGTGATGGCTCAGATGGACCTAGAGTGGCTAAAGGAGGAGTAGATGCAGTTGCATGTGATCGAGTTGCAGGAGTGGTCGGTTGCTTCTTCCAGGAAGTTAGCTTTTGAGCGTGTTAGGCCCTTAGCTTGTTGATGGCCATTAGATCCATGGTGGCCTTGCACCTATCGATCTCCTCTCCTTCATCTGGATACAACCTGCACTTTTGTAGAGTTTAGTGATCAGGACGGGGAAGAGGAGACATCCCAAGTTCCGCCGAGCGCATGCCACGATCTCTTCTCTCATGATCCTATCTATGTTCATGTCAATATTAAGTGATTTTAAGTACACGCAAATAACCACAAGTGTATGGTGTCAAGTTTTAATACAATGATATTGAATATCGAGTTATTGTCTCAACAAGGATTGATTGTCTTTAGATTAATTAATTACCATAATTACTCATGCCAAATTTTATTTAGAGGAACAAAGCTTCAGAGGAAAGATAATAAAGCTAACTAAATATATACAAGGTTGTAGTCCATTTAGAGAGAATATTGGTGGTTGAATGACTATTAAGCTCAACTTGGTTTGATTAAGAAATTACACCATATACCACGAACATAAGCCAAGAATTAATAGATTATTCATTTGACTTTCTCAAGCTGAAACAAACTCATGCTTTAATATAAATCAACCTCTCTGTCTATTTCCATACTACGCATGGCATTAAAGAGATTCTTTTAACGACTTCTAAAAACAACTTATTCATTCTCATGCAATAGGTTATTTTTAGTTATGCAATTTAATTATTTAATTAAGTTTACTTTCTAAATATAAACTCAGTACAATACATACAAGCTATGGCCAAAAGCTTTAAACAAACATCCCAAAAATTGCATAAATATTCGTTACGATATACTAAAACTCAAAACAACCAAACACAAGTTCAAATAATAAACCATCCAAAAGTCTTTAATAGTCAAAACTACAACATGAATTCCTATCTAAAAGTTATAAAAAACATAAACAAAGTCAGGAAAAAGAGATAAAACTGGATGACGCATGTCAACACTCATTTCCGTCGTGATCTCCTACGATCTTAAGACTCGAGTCTCCTCCTTAGCTCTAAAATATGATATCTCCGTCCCAAAAGAGTGTCTTGAATTGATTTTAGGGTTTTAACTGGAATTACAAAAAAAAATCGACAACCTCTCTTTCATTTTTTCTTTAATCGACTTCAATTCAATCTTTTTCGAGATGAAATGGGTCTTACAAGCCACGGGTTTCGCCCTGATTGGATTAAGCATAAAGGAAAAGAGAGGAGGAAGAAAATAAGATGACAAGATGAAGAGAAAAAAAACTACAGAAAATGATGGGTCTTCTTCCAAGGATGAATTATGCCTTCTTCTTTATGTTTCTATTCTTTTTATAGCCTTCAATCATTTCTTCTAATTATGGACAAATCGAAAAATCCCGTTTTTCCTCTTTTGGTTCCAGATTGCAATTTGCAATTGCAATTGCAATCGACTCTTGCAATTCTCAATTTTCTTCTCCCTTCTTAGATTGCAAATGCAATTTCAATCTGACTTGCAATTTTCCTGTTTAGCTCAAACTGCACAAGTAACACATAATTCAGTCACCTTCCTACATGTTTAGCTCTTTTCTAGCATTTTTATGAATTCCCAACATGCTCAAAGGTTTCTTATCAAACTTGCTCCAATTCAATAGATTTTGGAGTTCACAAATGATAAAGTTACAAGAATAACATTTGTTTGTGAGCTAATGAGAATGATCACACCCCCAAACTTGAGTTATTGCTTGTCCTCAAGCAATTTCAAGCAAAAAGAACAAGCAAACAATTTACAAAATGCTTTTCAAAGTTTGTTTTGAAAAAAATTGTTGTCTATAAGGAGAGGTCTCAAACTATTTAGTACTTTACACAACTCCAAGATTTTCTCACATAAAAACTTTACTTTTCTTTTTCAAGACAAAACATTCTCATGCAAACCCACCTATTATGCTTATCCTACCTAAGTCTTAGTCATAGAGCCTAGGGTGATTTTCTTTGTTCAACAAGATGAGCCCACTCATATTACAAACATTCTTCTTCCCCCCCCTAAACTTATTCAAAGCTGCTGTCAGGCCTCATTTTCTTTTTCTTTTTCTTTCTCTCTTTGTTTGTTAGAGAGAGTCTCACTGTCATTTGTACCTTCACTCTAACTTACTAACACTTTGTGGTGACAGTAGCTGACTACAAGCATAAGTCACTGATTTCCATTTTCACATACTCACTTCCTAAGTTAACCTTGCATGCAAAGAAAATCACAGGTGTCATTACTGCCCCGTGGTTACTAAATTAACTCTTGAAGGAGGAGTATCTCTGTTATTTTTTTTAGTCCTAGCAGCTGTTACAACAACATACTATTATAGTAGCAATATTACAAAACTCACCTCGCCAAATTTAAGGAGGTTAATGTCCCCATTGACTAAGAACTAGAAGAACAAAGAGTTGGGATACATAATTGGGTCACTAAACTTGCTACGCAATGAAGCTAAACTCTCGTAAGTGCATAATGGGATAAACACAAGGAGAGTTTGGTTCTGAATGTTTTATGGAGAAAAGAATTGATAAGATTTTATGATTTTGAAAACTTAAAGTTGTGTGTAAAATCACTTGAAATTTTAATAAAGCTCTAGGTATCCCCATCAAGGGTTTTCTAACAAAGCACCAAGGAAAACAATTTGCAAACTTGTTTTTGAAACATGATTTTTATGGCATGCTTGTGCGAGGTGTAGATTTTTTTTTCTTTCTTTTTTCAGAAAGTGTGCTGAAAAGTAAAAATAAACAAACAACAGCAAACGAGACTAGGAAAACAATAAATTCTAACCTAACAAAATAAACTAAAGAAAGCAAATAAATCTAATCTAATAAAAAATAAGTAAAGATAGGGTTGGAGAAAGAACTTCCCCTAGGCCTCAGAAATGATATCCTCACGAAGAATGCCTTGTTTCTCACCGAGAAGGATGGATAGGAAGTCATGAAATGCATGCATTTATTTCTTTTGAAGAACATCCTTTTGTGTGTTGATGCAGCAAGGGAAGGTGATTGCTTATCCTTCTCGTCAGTTGAAGGACTATGAGCATAACTACCCAACTCATGACCTGGAGTTAGTGGCGGTAGTCTTTGCCTTGAAAATTTGGAGACATTACTTATATGGGGAGAAGATTTAGCTCTTCACCGACCACAAAAGTCTCAAATACCTCTTCACTCAGATGGAGTTAAAAATGAGGCAGTGTAGTTGGCTTGAGTTGGTAAAGGACTATGATGTGGACATCCTATACCATCTGGGCAAGGTGAACGTTGTTGCCGATGCCCTTAGTAGGTAGATAGCTCATACCTCAACTTTGATTATTAGCTAGGTGATAGTAGGAAAAATAGTGTTATTTCTTGGCTTAGTTTTATGCTTTTGCTATAGTTTCGTGTACTTTTATATGTTTTTATGTGTATTTTGCAAAAATCGAGCATTTGAGTAAAAACTGACTAATTGAAAGATATTTGGATTTATTTGAAGCAATTTGTGGCTTAAATTGAGGATCCCAGTGTTGAAGATGAAGATAAGGAAATTGGACCCGAGAGAATGGTGTTGCAATTCCACTTATAGTGTTGCAACGCCAAACGAGAAGCCTTTCAACATGGAGGACCCGAAGGCACAACGTTGCAACACTACTAACGCTGGTAGAATGAGATTTTTTCCTTTTTTTGCAAAATGCTAAGGACAACGTTGCAATGCTGTCGCTAGCGTTGCAACACTGTCTCGACACTATTTAAGGGAACTTTTTATTCTTGCAAAGGGAGCTATTTTTTAGAGACCAAAAACCTAAATCGATTCACACACTGTCTAAGGGCCAAGAAGAGACTTTTGGAGAGCCAAGGAGGATAATCAAAGCTTGAGATTGTGGACTTCACGTTGGGAATGAGTGTTGGCACGTGGCCTTAGTTTAATTTCTTTCCCTTAAACTTTTCTTTTGGTTTTTAGGAGTTTTGTTATGGACTTTAATGTTGTTTATCTTTGAATTTAAACAAGAATGGTTGTGTAGTTGAATATTTGTTGATTTTGTAATTGAATACATGTTTTTACATCTTTTGTGCATCTCGTTATTATTGTCTAAACCCTTGGCAATGGTTTTGCATGTTAGACTAGATTTAGCTTGAGAGAGTAAATTTATCCTTAGAACAATAGATGCATGACTAGATTTAATTTGTTACATGGGAGTAAGTAAATTAATCCTAGAAGCCTTAAGAGAATCGCTTAATGCCATGTTTAGTAATAGAAAGAGACCGATAAGTTGATTTATTGCTAGGCATGAGTTCAATTGAGCTCGAGAGAGGATATTGATCACTTAGTAATTCTTAGCTTAGGATTAATTGCATGAAATCAATTCTCTATCTACAAAGTCGTGCTTAATTTAATCAACCATCATGTTTCTCAAGAATTTTCCTCCAACTTTGTAAATAGTAGTTTTAGATTTTATTTGTTTTTGACCTCATCTAAAGTTTTGTTTCTCTAAATAAAATTGAGTAAAAATAATTGTAGTACTTAATTAAGGGCTAATGAATTCTAATCCCTGTGGAAACGATACTCAACTCACTACTATATTAAAACTTGACACCGTACACTTGCGGGTATTTGGAAGCACTTAAAGATCACGCAACAAGTTTTTGGCACTGTTGCTGGAGATTGGTGTATCATTAGACCTAATTAATATTGTGGTGAAATTATTAAATTTTAATTTAGAGTGTAGATTTTGTATATTATATATATTCTTGTAATTTTTGTTTTGTTGTATATTATGTATATTTCTTGTGTTGTATATTATCCTTGTACAATTTTTTGTAGATTATGTATATTAGTGTAAAATATGTATATATATATATTTTTGTGTGTGTTTTTCCTTCTTGTATTTTAGTTGAGTTTCTTGTATTTTATGTAAAATATTTTGTTTCTTTGTTTCTTTGTTTCTTGTATCATATGTATAATTATTTCCCTATAAATTATTTTTATTTATTTTTGTAAGCATTTTTAAGTACTTTTGGTTAATTGTATTTTTGCCCTTTTTAAATGATTTGGTATCATTTTTATTTCAATTAATTCTTCCAATTATTTAACTAACGAAATTTTCTTTTATGAGTTTTGGATGCAAGGAAACTCGTAGATCAAAGGATCGGTGTAAGTTTGTAAATATGGTCTGTAAATATTTGTGAAGAAAGAAAAAGAAAGAAAAAAGAAGAGAAATCTCTTGAGGAAAAACAAGAGGAAGTTGTACCTACACCTGAGGCTAAAAAGTCTACAAATCCAAGTCTTCCTTCTATGGCTAATTAAATTCATTATCCTCAGCGCTTCAGAAAGAAGAATTTGAATGAAGGTTTGGTCAAGTTTTTATAATTGTTTAAAAAAGTTTCTATTTGATTTGCAGAAGCATTGGAGATGATCCCAAGTTACACAAAGTTCATGAAAGATATCTTAAGTCACAAGAGAAAATTTGGGACATTGGAGATCGTACACATGGCTGAAGAGTGCAGCGATGCACTCAATAAGAAGTTGACAACCAAACTGAAAGATCCAGGGAGTTTTACCGTTCCTTGTACTATTGACAATTCCTATTTCCATAACGCTTTGTGTGACCTAGGTACTTATATTAATTTGATGCCTTATTGTGTGTAAAAGACAGTAGGCCTCAAGGAATTAAAGCCTACTAACATGTCTCTACAACTCATAGATAATTTGTTAGCTTGTCCTAGAGGTGTAGTAAAGGATGTTGTAGTGAAAAATGATAAATTTTTTATTCCTGCTGATTTTGTTGTGCTTGACATAGAAGGATATGATGAGATCCTTATCATTTTAAGATGACCTTTCCTAGCAATAGGGGAAGCCTATATCCAAGTACGATAAGGTAAGTTATCCTTTCGAATCAATGATGAAAAGATAACCTTTTATATGCATAAGGCAAAGAGACACCCCTGTGAGGTAAGTCAAGGTATGTTGATTGATTTTGTTGATGAATTGACTGATGAACTCTTTGAATTGATGGTGAATAAGGATCCACTAGAATGGACATTGACCAAGAATTTTGATAGCAAAGACTCAAACTCAAGTTGATTCAATCCACATGAGTCTAGTCTAGCTAAAGACGTTAAAGAAAGCGCTTCTTAGGAGGCAACCCAAGCTTTTTCTTTCCCTTGCTTGTTTACTTTTATTGCTTGTTTGTTGTCTTTCTTTTCTAGTATAGGTTGTATTTGAAAAAGAGTACCAAGTAATCCTCGTTCCCATTTTGCAAGACCTCGATCATATTGAGTAACCACCTAACCAATTCATGGAATTCTCATGAAACAGTCTCTCATCTTATCAGGCCAGTATCATTCACTCATTATATCTTTGTCCTTATTTATTTTATTGAGCATGTCACATTGAGGGCAATGTAAGTTTTAAGTTTGGGGGAGGATAGTGCTTTGCAGTCCTGATAATTCTGAGCAAATTATCAACAATTTTTCTTTTAACTTAAGCATGTTTGAATGATTTATAATACTTGATGATTGATTAAGACAACCTTGGAAGTAATCTAAGTGATTTTTTTGCAATAGAATGACTTCTGAAGTGTGTCCTGAATCGAGTATATTTGAATTTTATCTTTGATCTCCTAGCAACACCATGAGCACATAACTGACTTCCTATTATGTTCGTATACTATGTGCTTTTGTTGAGTCTAGAGGTTGTTGTCACCCCGATAGGCTTAAGAACTAATTAATAGTTGACTTGCATGAAAGTTAGTGACTGAAATCTGTAGAGTTAAGAGAAAAGTTTTAGCTTTATTGATTTTTTAGCATGTTTGAGGAAAATTAAAGCATGTTTCATCAATATTGTGTGCTTAATATGTGGGGATTGAACAGTGTGTACACGCAAGCGCAAGTGATTGAAATAATAATAAAATAGCATTAGAGTACTGATTATCGTATCCCACAGAGATTGATTTTTAATTCAATTAAGTACCGTGAATAATCTCACTTTACTTTATTTCGAGAATGGAAAGCAAGAACATATAGGGAAATAACAACTAACCTATAAAGCAAGATAAATGGGATACACAAATCAATAGGTAATTCTATGGGTGCTGATTGCATTCTCGGACCTTAATTTACTTAATTAAGATAGCAATTAGGCATAACCAAGTATTCGATTCATAAGTCTAGAAGCCTAAGGTCATGGAATCTCCTATTGGTCTCCTCCAAATCTCGGGTGTAATTAATTAAATCACGTGTCCGTCTCATTAATTAATTCTCACCTGACATTCACGAACCTTCGTCATTGATCTCTATAGATTAATTACTACTCATGCTGTCACTCAGGTAATTAATCTAAAGTCATGCATCCATTTATAGTCTAAGTTTATCTCTATCGAGCCTCCACTTAATAACTAATCAATTAGACGTTGCTAAATTAATTAATCTTTAGCACAAACTACAATTAGTTAATTGTTTATCCCGTTGTCACTGGTGTAGCTAACTAATTCTGAATTAAGCTAACTAGGAATCTCCTGTCGGTCTCCTCATAGTCCTCCCTCAATTAATTTAATGAACACAATCTAAGGGCATTAACCCTAAAAGGCATAAATGATTATAAACAATAATTAAACCACAATCACAAACTAAATTAAGTATAATTAAGTGCAATGGTTCAAGAGTTACAACAACCTATAGAAATTAGGGATTTAACTAAACATATCCAGCAATTACACAACATAATTCCCTAATTACAGCCACTAAAGTAACTACAATTGAAAGAAAAAGGAAAAGAAAATGTATACGATGGATGACCTCGTGTTCTCAAGGTGATCAATCTCGAACCCGAGCTCCAAGGCTTCAAATCCAGTCCAAAACACTCACAAATTCTCCCAATACTCTCAATTATGGTATGGAATCGAGATTAGGGTTTCAACCCTCAAAATGGCCTCTCCTTGGACGAAGAAGAAGTGAAAAATATATACTGCCCATCGTGACATCATTGCAACGTTGTCCAAAAACGTGCTCGTTTCTTGTTGCGCGCAGGGGTAGCATTGCAAAACTACAGACAGAATGCATCTCATTAGCATGTTTCTAGCATTGCAATGCCACATGGTAGCATTGCAACACTAGCTCTCAAGTTTGCACCATATAATTGGGCGTTGCAACGCCATTTCAAGGGTTGTAACGCTATCTTCACGGCCCCAATTTCTAGTGCAACATATCTTATCTTCCTGGCTCTCCAAAATGACCAAAATACCCTTGAACACTTTGATTTTGCTCTTTTAGCTTAGTTTCTACAATTTAAACACAAATAGACATCAATGCACACAAAATCATACAAAACTAGCTAAAATAATAGGAAATAAGATAACATAATTACATGCTATAAGAGATCAAAAGAGCTACCTTCATTGTGATCAATTAAACCATCGATTAAGCGAGTGCTCTGGATAAGGGTCCCTACAATGGAAGTGTGAAAGCATCTCCATAAGAAGGAAAAAGATAAGTTTGAGGGTTAGTAACCCTTGTAAAGAGAAAGAAAATAAAGAAAATGAATGCTTAAGTAGATTGCTATCTATAGTGTGGGAATTCTTGAAATTGGAACTTAGGGCCGATGTAAGGGAAAAACGAAGTAAAGTCTTGGCCAAAATGTCTAAAGTTAGTATAAAATGGTAGAAAGAAAGCTAAACACACACACACGCAAGGAGCGCGCAAGGATAATTGTGGTGATGGGAGAAGTTACTGCTTAGTTGGCTCAGTTTTCCGTTCAGATGACCTTGAGGCAGCGTGTTATAGATTCCCAGCAGGAGAGTCTCGATCTTGTTGATGCCTTGCACAAAGTTGAGCTAGGACAAGATAGCGATTTCTCATTGGTAGTAGATGAGGGCCTTCTATTTAGAGGGCGTGTGTGTGCCTAAGGTTGATGACCTCAAGAGCGAGATTCTGTCTGAAGCTCACAACTCTCTATTTTTTATGCACTCGGGCAATACCAAGATGTTCCAAGATCTAAAACAGTTCTATTTGTGGAGTAGTATAAAGAGAGATGTTGTAGACATTATCAGTAAGTGTTTGATCTATCAGGAGATAAAGGCCCCGAGGCAGGGGCCAGAGGGACTATTGCAGCCATTGAGCGTGCAACAATGGAAATGGGAGGAAGTGTCCATAGATTTGATCACCGGGTTGCCAGGAAGGGTTAGAGATTTTACGGTGATTTGGGTGATTATTGATAGACTAACAAAGTCAACTCTTGTCCTGCCAGGGAAGCCTACTTATACAGTTGAGAAGTGGGCACAGTTGTCTACGGAGGAAGTGGTAAGGCTTCATGGGGCTCCTGTGAAGATTGTTTCGGATAGGGACCCTTGATTCACATCGAACTTTTTGTTAGGTTTTCAGATGGCCTTGTGATCGGAGAGTAACTTTAGTATAGCCTTTCATCCCAAGTTCGATGGTCAAACTGGGAGGTTAAATATGACCCTGAAGGATATCCTATGAGCTTGTGTTTTGGACTTTGCAGGTAGTTGGGATACAAACCTGCATTTGATGGAGTCTGCCTATAACAATAGTTATCAAGCAACGATTGGCATGACACCTTTCGAGGCACGTTATGAGAAGTGGTGTAAGTCCCCTATGTATTGGGGTAAGATAGGTGAGTACAAGTTGTTGGGACCCAAGCTGGTCTAAGTTACGAATGAGGCAGTCTTGAAGATTAGGGTTAGGATGCCAACTGCGTAGATTAGGCAGAAGAGTAACGCCAACACGAGGCGAAGGGACTTAGAATTCGCAGTTGATGACCACGTGTTCTTAAGAGTGGCACCAATGAAAGAAGTTTTGAGGTTTGGTAAGAAGGAAAACATGAGTCCCAGGTTTATCGGGCTATTTGAGATCTTGAGCAGATTGCCCTATGACTTATCATTTGGCTTTGCTACCCTCTCTCTTCGCAATTCATGATGTGTTTCATGTGTCAATGCTACAAAATTATGTGTCGGACTTGTCAAACATAATCGATTACAAGCCTTTGCACATGAATGAGGACCTAAGCTATGAGGAGAAGCTCATGCAATCCTTGCAAAGGATCGGAAGACCCTCTATTACCGAGGTCAAAGTGCTTTGGCAGAACCATCAGATTGAAGAAGCGACTTGGGAGCTAGAATATGAGATGCGAGCTTTGTATCTTGAACTCTTTCAAGACTAGAAACTTTCGAGGACGAAAGTTTTTAAAGAGGGAAGGTTGTAATGCCCGACATTTGTTATTTGGGTTATTTATTAGAATTATACATTACTTGCTAATTTTACCCTATGGTAGTTTGACTTTGGTTTATTTTAGATTTGGGATTGGAAAGGGGCAAAAAGGACTTTGGGGGATTGTTTTATATTTTTGAAAATAATTTTGGAGTTATAAAAAAGGAAAAAAAAAAGTCAAGTCCATCCCCCTATTTTTCTCCCCCTTTTTCACGTTAACCCCTCCCCATTTTCCTTTTATTATTATTTTTTATTTCCTTTCATCTCTCTCTCTCTCTCTCCCCCTTGATCATGCAAACCCCCTCCCCTACTCGTTTGCATTTTTCATTTCTCCTTCCCTTTCGTCAACAATAGCAACCCAAATGCTGCCCGCAGATCGCCACCCTAAACGTTTCCATTGCCAACTGTCGCGCCTAGATCCCACGCGCGTCGTACCTCTGTTGCCATCCAGCTGTTGGTAGCCCTCTCTCCCTCCCTCTCGATCTGCACTGACAACAGCATATGAGGTGCATTTTGGGGCCGTCATACAACCTGTACAACCTCGTTTTGGGAGTGGGTAAGTGTTCTGGTGTCATTCGAAGGTGATTTTTGTTTCATAAATCTATTTTATGGTGTTGTGTTGGCTTTTGGTGATTAACACATACAGTTTTGGACTTGATTTAATTATTAAATGACCATTTAAAGTGACCCTTGATCGTCTGATTAATTTTACAGGACACCTGTCACGGTTAGAGGCTGTTTTAGGGATTTTTGGTACCAATTGAGATGTTTGTCCAACACCTATTGGACACTGTTTGGGTAAGATTGGGCTTGTTTGGGATTTAATTGGTTGCATGTTTAAGGCTATTTTTAGGAAAATTAAGGGGATGTTTTGGAGTATTTAATCTTACCCTTAAATTGTTGGATTTAATTGAAGGTTAACCATTGTAAGTGGAGGTCGGACTTTTAAATTTGGGTGGATTAGCACAAAAATTTCAGTAATTAATTTTTTTAGTTGAGCGAATTAGAAAGGTGGGATTTTCACCACCTTTTAAGTTAGATCCCAAAATAAATTATTGGAATTTTTTGGATAATTCTAGTCTCGTGCCATGTATTTGTGTGTTGCTTTAATCTTGTTACGAGGTGGTAAGTATTTTGACAAGAGGTTTTCAGTGTGCTTGGAAATAATTATTTCTTTTTCCTAAAGGTAAGTAGCCATTTGAACTAACCCCCTTTAAGATATTATTTAAATCTTGGTTTATGTTTGGAGAAATTGGGATTTGTGCAAGCATGCCCGAGTTTATGTTTATGGAGCATGTAGTGGATGGTGGAATTGTTTTGACATTTATCTAGAGTTAAAATTGTCTAAGCATGTGTCTATTTTGGTTTAGGGGTTTAAAGTTGCAAGCTAATTGTTGTTTGAATGTGCAGCATCTCAGTTGATCTTTATGCCTGACATTCATGAATTGTGCTTATGACTGGTAGCCATGATCTTTGTGGTTGTTGAATGTAATTGTAAGATCTGATTATCCTGATCTTGTGTGTTGTTGATAGATATGGTGGTATGGTTTTGAGAACTCTATAAGAGTTACAGAATGGCTTAGGACCATTGGGCTAGTGACACCTACTACCCCACCTGGAGCATGTTTGCCTATGATGTTTATGAGTTGTGCTAGCTAGGCAGTTTGTGTACCTTATGATGTGATGACAGGGAGGGTGTGTCCTTCATTATAAAGGCTAGCTAGAGGGTTTGTGTACCCTATGATGTGATGACATGGAGGGTGTGTCCTTCATTGTAGGTGCTAGCTATAGGGCTTGTGTGCCCTATAGATATGGTGGTATGGTCTTGAGAACTCTATAAGAGTTAGAGAATGTCTTAGGACCATTGGGCTACTGACACCTACTACCCCACCTGGAGCATGTTTGCCTATGATGTTTATAAGTTGTGCTAGCTACACAATTCGTGTACCTTATGATGTGATGACATGGAGGGTGTGTCCTTCATTATAAAGGCTAGCTAGAGGGTTTGTGTACCCTATGATGTGATGGCATGGAGGGTGTGTCCTTCATTGTAGGTGCTAGCTATAGGGATTGTGTGCCTTCGAGGTGTGGGCTTGTCGATGGTGTTCCTACTTGTCGTATGCTAGATGAAGGGGTGATTCCTCGTAAATAGGAATAATGGCTCAAAGGTATGGAATGAGGAAATACCGTAGGTGGGGTGGGTTAGGTGGCCACTTAGCCAAGAGAGTAGAAAACTTAAGTAAGATCAGGAGCTGGAGTGGTTTATGGTTTTTTGGTTTGTTTTTGTGGTAGGGTTGTGAACCTTTGGCATTTAAGTTGTCTACTTACTGAGAATTTTTATAATCACTCTATGCTACATTGTTTTTCTGTTTTCTAGTGGTCAATATACTTGTGAGACGCATGGCGAAGGCATTAGATTGGCGAGGCTATGGAGATATAGTTGTCCCCTTGTGCTGTAGTTATGATTTTTGGTTTTCTTTTAATTTTGGAAAAATTATCTTTGAATTGAAATGTTTTGCAAGTTTATTTTGTTTTGAACTGAGATCGTGAAATAAAGTGATTTTTGTGAAATGTTTAGCTGAACTAGTTTGAAGTTATGTTTTGAGTTCATTTTTTGTGGTTGAGGTTGGCTGTTGTGTAAGTGTATAGTAGTGGTCCAAGTTAGGTCGTTACAGAACTACTCATCTACTTTTTCTATATGGGAAGGAGTGAATTTTATCTTGTGATGTTCCCAACTCCCCATTTGGTAAAGTCCCCACAATGGTAGGCTTATTGAATTGGCTACAAAAGCCACTCTTACCAATGCAAATCAAAGGACTAGACCTTATGGGTAGGAGTTCATAACTCACTCATAATTAAGATAGAGTCCTATGTGATCATCCTGTGAAATATTAAATTTCTCAATTAACAAATTTATAAAGAGATATTCAATATTTCATGGTCCAGTCTTATAGAAATTCATTGTATATGATACCCCCACTAACGTATCTCCACATGAACGATTTGGATCAAATCATTTGTAACTATTACAAAGTGGACTATATCAATAGTGTTACTAGGATAAGGCGCCCAACCTTATCCATATACTATAGATTCTTTAAGTTATTTCTTGAACATGATCCAGAGTATGTCAACTACATACTTTTCAATATTATACTATGAACCCAAGATTTTTACATAATGGATATTATAGATTACAAATAAATAATTGTCAAATAAGAATTAATTAATAACAAACATTAATTACAAGACTTTAGGGGATAAGTCCTAACAATCTCTCACATGCACAAAAGTCGGTGAGACGTATCCTATGGCATACTCTATACCAGCATGTTCTCACATTTGCTCTAGAGAAAATGAGACATGTCTCGTAATCCTAGACATTCTAGGTTACCCTTAAACACTTTGGCCTCGAGAGTCTTTTTATATAGATTAACTGTCATTTAAAGCCAACTTGGTCATCACCTTAATGCTTTATCTCAATATGTTTTACCATATATGAGTATTTTCTAAGTTCCTCAATTTTAGCCATTGCACCACCATTAACATAATAAAATGTGATAGGTTTAATCATATCTGAAATATATTTCAGAATAATAAGAAACTGTAACGACCCTATAGGCTCAACACGCTACCTAAGAGTCATTACTAAGTCACGTCGCTATATTACCGAAAATTTCGGCAGCATAACGGCGTAACTACGCGAAAACCAAAAATTTGACCCTTACCTGATAAGACATAGAAAAACACACTTCTAAGATTTTCAAACAACCTCCTAGCATCCAACAAACTTCTCAATATGATGCTAGGGTTCAAACAGCAGAAACCAAGTGAATTCAAACATAGAAAGCCAAATACACGTGCACGATTTACAAAGAAATGTTAAAAGACTTTGAAACATCCTCCTAAACATTTAAAAACTCGACATGAGTTCTATGTACATCCAGAAACATAAAAGAAGCGGAATAGCGATCACTCGGCTCCCATGACTCGAGTAGCTGATCTCCGGTCACGCGCTAGGGCCGATCTTAGCCTTACCTGAAAACATTTTAAAAGGAAAAGGGTGAGTATTAACGAATAATACTCAGTAAGTAACTCATAGTTTCAAAGTAAGAGTTTCAATCGCATGCAACATGTCATTTTGAATCATAAAACCATCGTAAACCATCGCTTTAGTAGGGGACCAAAAATTCGTTTTATAAACCATGTACTTTTCCTTGCGGCTCTCGTGAACGATTAAATTCTCCCGAGGGCCTCGTAAAGAGTCCGAAGACATAATTTTCCATCGAATAGAGTCCTCCCCTAACTCTGAGAGTTGAGCTCGAAAGCTAACATACATCGTGGAGTCCGAAGACTCAGCCCGAAGGCTACCATCGTGGAGTCCGAAGACTCAAGCCCGTCGGCTACCATCGTGGAGCACTCTCGAACCCCGGGAGCATAGAGAATCCGAAGACTCAGGTTCCCTCATAACCCACATAAAACTTTTGGGAGAATTATCGTCACGGCCTTACATAAATCTTTTCATGAGCACACAACACATGCATGAGGTCCCGCTCGTTTTAGAACATACTCATGAATGCATAAGTCAAGGCAATCGCATTTCAAAGACATACATATCATTTCCATTCTTTTTAACATGAAAACTCAAATAGAACTCATGGAACTAGCGTATAAAGGAATATACATATAAAACACTTTCTTTCTTAAATACTTAACACGAAAAACATAAACTTTCAAAGTAAATATAGGGCTAGCTCTAGGTTTCGAAAACTTCTTTCGTTGTGAGATCCCTTACCTTAAATCTTTACTTACTAAAATACCCTTTCTCCACTAGTAATGAGCTTCTCGAGTCCCCACTCCAAGTACAATCCAAGGTCCTCGACAAATCACCTAAAAAGTGTCCTAAACAGGTCTTAAACCAACCGAATTACGCTAAAACGCATTCTAACATTAATAACTCGACGAAACGGACCAAATGGCAAAATTTACCCAACTCCGGCGAGCGGCGGCGCGTGGGCTTCACGGCGGCGGCGCGTGAGTCAACCTATCGGCTCGTGGGAGCGCGTGAGGTCTCGTTTTCGTGCGAGGCTCGCGGATCTGGGTTTCAAACTTACCGAAACCTACGAACGGGATGAGCCTCCGGCGAAGGATTTGTGCTGCTCGTGAGTTCCAGTGGCTGACGGCGTGCGGTTCGACGATTTGGGGAGTGGGTCTGAGCCGAACGGCGATGGGTGTTCGGTTCAAAGCTTCTCCGGCGAGGATTGAAGCTGGCTGGTTCGATCGGCCGGAAAAGGAGGAGGAAGAAGGGTAAAATGGATGGGTGATCGGCGGTGGAAGCTGAAGAAGAAGAAGAAGACCGAATGAAGGATGGGTGTTCGGTCAGAGGGAGGGAGGGAGAGAGAGAGAGAGAGAGAGAGAGAGAGAGCTGTCGGTGAGGGAGAGGGGCTTTCGGGAGGAAGAAGAAGAGAAAAAAAATAAAAATAATAATAAATAATAATAATAATAATAATAAAATAATAAAATGATAATAAAAAAATAGTGGATAAGGATGGGGGATTATATAAAAAAAATCAACTTCCCATTTTGCCCTTTGACCAAACATAAATTCCAAAATTGCCCTTTTTCTCATTCCAAATTTCAATTTAACCTTCAAATTTAAATTACCCGATGTAAATCATTCCAACTAAATTTCCATAATTTGAAATTAATGCCTGTAATTAAGTCGGGCGTTACAGAAACTGTTTAAGCTATACAAGTTCTTTTATTGCTTCATAATCAAGGATATTTAACTTGTATACTATGCTCCACCACTTACAGTAAACTCGATATTGACATAGATTTTCCTAAATCTTTGTAAGAACGAGCGTATCTTGTAATTATCATATCTTTAACTCTATATACAAAAGTATAATTTCTCATTGTCCATAGATACTTTGAGAAAATTTTGAATTTTCCACTAAATGGTTGAACCATTGATTTAACTGATATATGCTAACCAACTTCATTGTAGATAATCAATCTTATGCTCTCAACATTTGAACTATCTTAGGATATTCTTCCTTAGATTAGATAGCTCCATGTTAGAATGATACTTCAATCATTATTTGAAGTTCTACATCAAATACTTGAAAACAATGTTGTCAACATAAAATGCTTAAGACTAAGTTAATGTTTTGTCTTTGAAATCTCTATTCCGATTTATAGGACATGTCAAGTCATTCAAAATAATCAATTTTGAACTTATTACGTAGTCAACTTTGTATGTTAAAAAGAAATTTTACATTAGTCATAATGAATAAAATGTCATCAACATAAAACATGAAAAGAATCCACTAAGTAATTATTGATTTTCTTGTCTATACAAGTTTCATTAATATTTATCAAAAGTCATAGGTTTTGATAGTTTTATCAAACCTTATATTCAAAGATTTAAAGGTCAAATTTATTTCATAAATGTACCTTTACAATTTGTAAACTTTTTGCTTTTGATATTTAGAAAATAAACTCATCTGATTGATTTGTGTAAATGTACTCTTTAAGATTTCATTTCAGAAAAGAATTCTAAACATCTATTTGTCATATCTCATATGTAATAATGGATTAGAGAATGCTCATAGTGATAGGAATAAACATATATATATTATTCTCTCTAATGCTTATTCTATCAATAGATATTTTTCTCATTTAATATATCAAATTTATTAAATATTAATTTAAACATTTCAAATTATTCTTTCAACTAAATTGATCCTTTTAGTATTATGAGCTAGCAAGGGGACATTATGGACCTAAAGATTATAAGCTCCAATGATACAAAATTAATTAATTAAACTCTTTAATCAATTAATTTTCATTGATTACTCTAGGTCATTCCACTTTAGACCAAGAGTTGTACTCTCATGTAGGGGTGTTCACGGTTCGGTTTGGTCTGGTTTTGGCTAAAACTAATGACCAAACCGAACCTTTCGGTTTAGAATATGCCTAAACCGAAAAAACCGAAACCTTTTCGATTTCGGTTCGAACCAAACTAGTTCGATTTTGGTTTAAAACGGTTCGGTTTTGGTTTTAACCGATTTTGCTATGTTTTTCCCAGTTTTATGATAACTTCAAGAGGTCCTTTACGAGGTGCTCTATTGGTCGTCGATCGAAAGAGATATGAGTCTGGTCGTCGATCGAAAGAGATATGAGTCTTAAATGAAATACCTGGGACGAGAGACGGCCGACAAAAAGTTGTATGGAGGCTGTTGGAGAGCGTAAAGAAACAGAGTTAGGGGTGGAGGCCGTCGGCTGCCGGATGAGTAGTGAAAAAATCGACCAATATGAGATGAGAGAAAAGAGACTAAGATGACTGCAATGAGATGAGATAAGAGAAAAAAGAGAGAGAAAGTTATGGTTGTGGAGTGAGTGAATGATTGAGATGAGAGAAGATAGAGAGAAGATAGGGAGGAGACAGGCGGCTGGAAGAAGACTTGTGAGAGAAAATGTTTAGGGTTTGTAGGATAGAAGTTTTATTTAAATTAGAGTTAGTTTGGGTTGGGCTTGGAGGCTTAAAAAAGTGGGCTGGGCTTGGAGGCTTAAAAGAGGGGGTTGGGCTAAGGGCTACTCTTTATATAAAAAAAAAATATATATATATATATATAAAAGAATGCAATTTTTTATGTTGAATGGTTCGATTCGGTTTTTGTAAGTTTTTCAAATAACTAACCGTGAACCGAACCAAATTTAACGATTTTTTCATGTCTTAAACCGAGGAAATAAAAAAATTCAAAGAAACTGGACCGAACCAGTCGGTTCACTTCGGTTCAGTTCGGTTTCTCGGTTTGGGTCGATTTTTGCACACCCCTACTCTCATGCACTGTAAGACAAGATGTGTCCATAGATATAACCATTACATGCAAGTCGATTCTTCATAAGTTATTCCTAATTACAGCTGGATCAAGAGTCTGTTTTAACCTTGTAGTTATATCTTACACCTTATGTACCACTAAATCTCTAATGAACAATCTATTTATGATCCAATCATAAACTAAGTTCCTCTCGAGATAATGAGAGGGTGGGGCCCCATTGTTCAAGTCCCGAAATCAACACCTAAGGGAACTGCTCATCTACTTACCCTATATGGGAAGGAGTGAATTCCATCTTGTGAAACTTATGTTCCTAGCTCCCTATTTGGACAACTCTCTAAAATAGTACGCTTATTGGATTGACTACAGAAGTCAGTCTCACTCGTGCAAATCAAAGGTTAAGCCTCGAGTCACATATGATCATCCTATTGAAATATTAATCTTCTCAATTAACGAATTTATAAGGAGAGATTAAATATTGTGTGGTCCAATCTTATACAAACTCGTTATATATGATACCCCCACTCACATATCTCCACATGAACCATTTGGATTATATCATTTGTAACTACTACAAAGTGGGTAATATCAGTAGCGTTACTAGGATAAGACACCCAACCTTATCCATATACTATAGACTCTTTAGATTATTTCTTAAATATGATCCTCTCGTATGTTAACTACATACTGTTCAATTTTACACTAAACCTTAGATTTGTACATAATGGATATTATAAATAGCAAATAAAAATAATCAGATAATTATTAATTATCATTAAATAATAAACACATTAATTACGAGGCTTTAGAATATAAATCCTAACATATAGACTTTGGTATGAAAACAAGGAAGAAAGTTTACTCATACTTTACTCTTTAATTTCCATTAGGTTTAACTTGTTTTTGATCTATACATCGTTTTCTTTTGTAGATCCACTCATAGCCTATGGGTTTGATCCCATCAAGGAAATCTACAAGTTTCAGATAGAGATGGAGCACATGGACTCTATCTCGAGATCCATGACTTTGACCTATTGATCTTTGTCAACATCTCCCATTACTACTTTAAGGTCAATAAGCCCTCAACTAATTTGTCATCTAATATGGTTATTTGGGCTTCAATTAAGCCCATGTAACTCTCCCACTACGAATGAGATTTATCAATTTCATGACTAAGATTCATTTGACTCTCAATTGTTATTTAATTGTTAACAAATTTTGTTAACAATTCAATGGCTTCACTTGGCACCAACTTATTAACACTATCTTTCCTGATTCAAGGTTTGTGGTCTTTTATTTGATATTTTTAATAGAAAAATGACATTTGTCATACAAACATCCTATTCTCTTCAAGACTAAACGAAATACCATTTTGTTTCTCTTTAGATACATTCAAGCATATCTTTGAACATATTCTAGCCTTTGTGGGTTTGTTTCAGTATGTACCCTTTAACATTCATAAATATTGAAGTGTTGTAAACTAGCTTTACTAGTCTTCTATAATCCCAAAGTTGTCTCGTAGATACTTTTAGAGTGAACCATGTTCACTTACAATCTCCATTGCGTATCCTAACCAAAGCTTAGTAATGGTGTGTAACTTATTATTGATGTGACCATGTCTAACAAGGTCTTGTTTCTCCTCTTGCAGCACAATTTCACACAATTGTACTTCGTATTTAGAGTTGGGATAAAATTCCACTTTCTCCTATTGATTATCTTGCATGAAAGGAAAGATCTACCAAAGCTCTAACTTTTAATAAATCGCCTCTAACTAGTCTTTTCATTCTATTCAAGTTGATGTGAATCAACCTTTAGTCTCAAAGACAAGTATCATCTTTAGGAGAAAACTTGTCTTTCTATTTTGAATTTTATAATCTTGAATATCTAATTACTATTGTGTAGTATTGTACATGTTAATATTTTAACACATACAAATTGTTCTTATTTTCAGCTGAAGATATTTTCAAACAATGTTGAAAATATAAGCTTCATTACTTGAATTTTTAGCAATAAAGTCATAGAAATCTAATTTATATTAAAATTTGGTACTAAAATACCATGTCCAACATTAAGTAACAACCATTACTTAATGACATCTTAACATCTCTGATAACACTCATTTAGTGCTATCTTATTTATGCTAGTTTTGTTATGAATTTGTAAGCTTTTATGCCGATTTATGCTTATTTTGTATAAACAAGTTTGAGAAGAAAAATTGGAGTGTTTGAGGGTAATATGACGATTTTCGACCTCTTTTGTGCCTAATTGAAGATCTAAGAAGTGAAGAGAAGATATTTGAATAGTTGAGAACAGGGGAGAGCATTATCTCAATGTCGTGTTGCGGCCTATTTTTGAAACCAAAATCGAGAGGACAACGTCAGAGCATTTCAATGCCATCAAGTAGGGTTGCAATGCTAGGCTCGACGCTTAAAACACCCAGAAGACAAGTTCTATCCACAGCGTCGAGACGCTACTTAGAACGTCGACACACGTGTAAAGCAAACGTGTACTTTTGGTACTGTTGAGACGCTGCCTATAGCGTGGCCTCTCAACGTTGCAATGATGGGTAGTATAAATTCTTTCTTTTCTCTTCATGTAAGAAGTTCAACCCGAGGGTTTTAGCCCTAATCTCGATTTCATATGTAAATTGGGAGATTTTGGGAGTGAAATGGAGTGGAATTGAAGATCTAGAACTCGAGTTTGTTGTAGATCACCACGGTAATGCAGGATCGGCATTGTTTGAGCATTTCTTCCCTTATCCATTGATTTTGGTTTATTTTTAGTGGATGTAATTTAGAGTTTAGAGGATTATTTGGTGATTATGAGTAGTTAGACTCTAATTTCTATGGGTTTGATGTATCTTATTGCACATTTACTTAATTAATTTTCCATTCTGGCCTAATTGATGTTTATTGAAGATTTCTAATATTTTCATTCATACTTCAACTATACACAACATTAGAATAAATACAAGGTACAACACAAAACATAAAAGGAAAGAATATTCTACCCTAATCAAATATTAAATATACCTAAACGAATATAGACTAAAAGAGGAGATAAATAAACTGAAATTACAAAAATCCAAGATTGCCCTAACTTTGACTATAATTAACAACACTCCCCCTCAAGCTGGGTTGTATATATTATACAATCCCAACTTGTAATTCAACTCTTCAAAGTTAGATCTTGGTAAAGGCTTGGTAAGGATACATGCTAACTTTGTTTGGTAGGCATATAGTTGAGTGAAACCACTTCATTATTGATTTTTTCTGAGATAAAGTGTTGATCAATTTCAACATGTTTTGTCTTGTCGTGATACATTGGACTCTTTGCAATACTTATTGCAGATTGTTTATCACACATCAACAGTCTTGGTGATGTACAATTTTTTCCTAATTCACTTAGGACTCTCTTAATCCATATGCGTTCACACATGCCATGAGCAACTGCTCTAAATTAAGCTTTTGCACTACTTGTTGCAACCCCAAACTGTTTTTTTCTTCTCCATGTAACAAGATTACCTCATACAAGTGAACATTAATCAGACGTAGATCTTCTATTTGTAATGTCACTTGCCCAATCTGCATCGAAATATACCTCAAAGTTTCTCTTGTCAGTTTTTCAAAACAACAGTATTTTTTCAGGAGTTATCTTTAGATATCTGAGGATTCGGTACACAGCATCCATATGTTCTTCATTGAGACTATGCATAAATTGTCTAACCATGCTGATGGAAAATTCAATATCAGGACGTGTATGAGAAAAGATGTGTAAGATACCCTACAAGACGTTGGTATCTTCCCCTATCCACTAGTTTGCTCTCATGATTATGTCCAATTTTCTCTTGAGGGTATATAGGAGAGTATTTTCTTTTGAGGGTCCATAGGAGAGTCTAACATATTGGTTTACATCCTAACATATTGATCTCCTTGAGAAGGTCTAACACGTACTATCCTTTGGGATATTATGCCTTTGAAAGATACATTCCACAATATCTCTTTCACTCATGTTACTAGACAATAGAATGTTATTGCTCATGAATTAGACAGGAAAGGTGTTCTTAGGGAATCCGCTTTGTAGATTACTACTTTCCATATTAGATTTTAAACATTATGGAAAATGAATCCCGTGATGGGAACCCAACTCTTGTAGCCCTTGAGGCTTTATTTTAATTCTAATATATCCTTTGATTTAAAAGAAGAAAAAAAAAGATGCATGACATGTTTAACCTATGGTGGGATTTTAACCTAAATAGCATACTTTATGCAACAATCAAACAATTTAAAACATACATCAACATGTACAATTGAATTAAAACAAAGAAAAATTGACCTGCATTGTAACAACCGAGGAAAAAAATTATTTATATATATATATATATATATATATTTGTTTTATTAATTTCAAAACCGTTTTTGAATTAGAATTTATCTTCTTTTTAAAATACAAGAGAAATCTTTATTTTTTTTTCAAGTAATTTTAAAGATTTTAATTAGGGTTCTTTTTAAAAGGTATTTTAAGCACTAAATTTTTTACTAAATGTTTTGATCGCAAAGAAAAAAAAAACCAGAAAAGAGAAGACGTACTGCATTTTTCTCTCAAAAGAAAAACAGTAAGTTTTCTTCCCTTTTATTCTTCAACTTTGTTTTCTTTATTTCTTGATTATTGGATATTTTTTGGAAAATTTTGGGTTTTGATTTCTTGTTGTCTTAATTCTTGACTGATTAGAATGAAAGAATTTTTGAAATCTCTTGCCCTAAAATGTTAGATTTTTGGTTTGCCTAAATATTTATCAAAGTTTTCTTAATTAGGTATTTTGGTTTAAATTGATGATTTTGCTAAAGGAAATTTTTTAAGAAAAATTTCAGATTTTATTTTTCTTCTAAATTGTGACTGTTTAGGTGTATTTTGTGCTCTTTTTGCACAAAAAAGTTTACCAAATTATTACTTATTTGAAGTGTAAATTATAGCCCTGATTTCTACATGAAGAGAGAAGTTTTTACTGTTTTTAGAGCAATTTAAGTATATTTTTCTGATCTGATTTTGGGACAAAACAGTGGCAAATATTGAATCTATTTGTGTTAAAATTCTGAAAAATTTTGTTTTATGAAGCATAAATTTTTTTTCTGGTTAATTGTTCATAATTTATGATAGTTTTGAAGATTTTAAAAGTTGTATTTTTAAAAAAATTATTTGATATTGTAATATGTATTGAAAAACATTGATTTTACCAATTTTAGTATGTTATTATTGGGTTTTAAAATATTTTTAACCCAATTTTTTAATGTTGTTTTTTAGCCTAACAACCCTATTTTTTTTTCTTAATTTTTTATGCAAAAAAATTGTCTTCAATAAGAAAATTTGGTAGATTAGATTGTTTATGTTTTAAGTAAGTTTTGGGGCCCTTAAGATAGATTTTGGTTTCTAATCAGTAAAGTATTGGATATGTTTAGTTCTCTAGGAAGTTGGCTTTTGTTCAAGAAATTATAATTGAGAATTGTAGGATTATCGACCGAGGTAAGTAGTTTTCACATCCCTTGCAAAATAGAAAATTTGGTATAATTATCTTTTGATTATTGTTATTTGACAAAATGTTTGAAAGCATGATTTGAAATTGTTTTGTATGTTTTAAATGTTTAGCTCAGTGAAAATATGTTCACTTTTTTGAATGTTTTGAAAAGTATTTGATTGAATCGAATGGGCTATCCCGATATCACAAATTTTATATTGGAGATTGCATGCCTATTTGCGTAGTAGCAAAATTTGAATTGATTGGAACTTATTTGTGAGAAGACATAATTGTGGTTTGGCATTCATTTGGATTGAAGATTCATGTGTGTGTTATACTCACATGGCCTCACACTTAAGTAATTGTACTGAATGTTCTGGTAGATTTCTAATCGACATTTCTCATTGAATGAATGAATGATTGGTGTTACGACGGGTAACCACATATGTATTGGCTACTCCAATTATGTATCTTTCTCACTTTGTAAATGAAAGTATTGAATGAATGAAAGTTGACCAATTGAAAAATTGACTTTTGTTTCAACTATTGAAATGATTTGTTAAATTGAATTTCTATGTTTTGTTTTGAATAAAATGAATTTCTAAACTTGATGTGGAAATCGTTTATTGAAAAATTTTGTACTCATTTTTTTTAAAATGTTTTCAAATGAAGGAGCAAGTGATAGTTGTGACAGTGATTGTGGTCTAGTATTCTGGCATAACTATTGAGGAGTTTTTGGGTCTTTTATATTTTTGATGGACTTGACTTTTGATCATAGTTCATTTATTTGGTTCTTTTGAATAATTGTTTAGTTTTTTTATTCTTCAAATAACGGACTTGACTTTGGATTAAGCCTTTTTTTTCATTTAAGTAAAGGTTGTTTTACGATTAACATTTTTTTAATTGCTTCCACATCGATTGATTGAATGTTCATATTGGAAAATATAGGTTGTTACATGCATATTTGGCATATCCTAATTAGAAATTGAAGACAATTTAAATTAAAATAATTTAAATCCAAGACATATCTTGGTGTTCAAAATCTTTTCCCTTTTGGACACTCTAATAGCACTAATTTAGTCATATATTTATGCCTAATTATTTGCTAGTTTGTGTTTAATTGTAAGCTTTATGTGATTATTTTGTATAATTCAGGAAACAAGCAATTGAATTGAAGTTGATGATTTTGGAGCCTCGAGAGAATTTTGGAGCTTAATTGGGTGACTTTTGGAGCTTAGTATGGAGAAAGAAGGCTACATAGGAATGTTTGGCCATGAGGAAGTCGTCTTGACACTTAAAAGGGGCATTGAGTCACATCATTTTGAAGCTTACACCCGATAGCTAATGTCAAGGCGTTGTCCTATGGCGTCTCGACGCTAGAGTCTATCCAGAGCGTCTTGACGCCGCCCTGAATGTCTTAACGCTAAGGGCACGTGCACTTAATTAAACGAGGAGTTTTGAGGCAGCATCGAGACGTTGTCCCTAGTGTCTCAACGCTGTGTCGAGTACTACTACATATTCATCATTTCTTTGCCGAATTAGGGGAGATCTTTTTAGGATTTTTAGCTCAGATTTTGATTTCATACCCTCTTGTGACATGTGGAGAACAAATTAGAGGATTCGAGAGTGATTTGCAAGGCTTGGGAGTGTGGGCTTTGAGGCAGGAGTAGAGAATTTGGTGCCAACAGTCTTCATCTTTGTTTTCTTCCTCTTTTTCAGGTCTCTTAAGGCTAAAACACTGGTGTTTATGTATTGTTTTAATATGTTGATGGCTAATTTAATTAGTTTAGGGGTTAAGAGCACTTTTGGTGTTGTAATTATGTTGCATTGAATTTTATTGCTTTTAATTGCATTGTTAAATTTCATTTAGTTGAATTATTCTTAATGCCTCTTGTTAATTGGCCATTAATGAGTTAATCACAACCCTAAATTGAGCTTGAAAGAAAGAATTTAGGATAGAGGTAATTCAATTAATGCCCTTAAATTGCCTAAATGACATAGGAATAACAATTGAAGATTGATGCTTAATATGGGTGGGCTTAATCTTAATCAATTAATCAATTAACGCTAAGGACACTTAGTTAAGGGATTAATTAAGTGTGTTCGAATGAGATTGACAGGGGATTTTGATCGATTTAGCTCTAGGCTTATGAAATTAACAAGAACCAATTAATTGGCGTGTTCAATTCCCATATTTGCAACCTAAATTGTGTTCAATCCCCTAAACTTCCCCTTGATTTGATATTTCCAACCCCTTTATTTAGCTTTCATGTTTAGATTTATTTTTCCAACATTCCTTTATCCTTAGTTTAGCCCTAAATATTCCCAATCACGAGTATTCCAAATAATTAATTAACTAAAAAGGACTTCATTCTCGCTTCCTCGTGGGATATGATACTTGGTACTCTTGTGCCGTTTTATTATTACTTTGATCACATGCGCTTGCGTGTACTCTGATTAAGTTTTTTGCATCGTTGCTAGGAAACAATGAAGATTTATTTAGTTGTTTAATATTAGGAAGAAAATAGGAGGAATTAATTTAGGGGTTTGTTGTGATTTTTTTGTAAATATTTTTATTTTTGGTTATTTCTTGAGTTTTTGTGTTTATTTTGTGTATTTTCGTTTGGTTTGTTTTTCTGAGGAGGTTGTAGTGGTATATGTGTAGTGATAATGGGGCTAACCTTTTCCCGTTAGATCTTAAAATTGACAGAACTTGCAGGAGGTTAAAGAATGAAACCCGAATCATTATGGCAGAGCACAACAAAGAGGAAAGGAAATTAATCTGCGATATTTCTAGCTCGTATTCCCAACGAACCATTCTGGGATTGTGCATGCGCGCTCGTCTAGGTGAATAATTTTACGCTGAAGACGGGGTTGATCCAAATGGCGCGAGACAAATCATTTAAAGGGCATCCATCAGAGGATCCACATTCGCATCTCAAATATTTTCTCGAGATCTGTAGCACGGTAAAGTTAAATGGGGTTTCTCCTAATGCAATTAGACTGAGGCTTTTCCCTTTTTCATTACAAGATAAAGCAAAGAATTGGCTTGAATTCCTGAAGCCGGCTAGCATATCTTCATGGGACGAGTTAGGCCAGGCCTTCCTGACGAAGTTTTTTCTCAACAAAGACGGAGAAGCTGAGGACGGAGATTGGTACATTCTGCCAGCTTGACGAGGAGAAATTGTATAAAAGCTTGGAGATATATAAGGAAATGTTTAGGAAATGCCCACAACACAGTTATCCGAACTAGTTGCAAGTACAGTTGTTCTATAATGGGTTATCTTATAGTACTAAAACTATATGAGATACGATTGTAGGAGGTAGTTTCCTTGCAAAGACGGTAGATGAGGCACATGCGTTATTGGAGGAAATGGTTGCGACAAGTTATGAGTGGTCGTCGATAGTTCCACCTCCACATCGAAATCCGTTGCAAGAATTTATGAGATTGACGAGGTAAGTGCTTTGAAAGCTCAGATGGCTTCTTTAACTAAGGCTTTGAATAAGCTTTCTACTTCAGGAGCCACACAATCTATTGTCTCATTATCAACGTTGAATTCAAAAGGAGTCGAGGAGCAGTGTCAGTATGTTCAAAATAAAGGATATGGATTTCAAGTCCACCAGACCCATAATTTACCCAATTATTACCGTCCAGGTTTGCGTAATCACAAAAATTTATTTTACGCTAACCAAAAGAATGTTTTGCAGCCACTTGAATTTGTAGGAACATCAAACCAAGAGAAAAAGCTGAACCTAGAAGATATGTTGGGAACTTTTATAAAAGAACAGAGGGGAGTCAACAATCTGTTGCAGACATCTATTTCTACCCTAGCCACAGTGAGTGGCCATGACATAGTGTTGAAGAACATGGAGGTGCAAATTGGTCAGATTGCTAGCATTGTAAATACACTTCAGAAGGGAAAATTCATGAGTGATAATGAGGTAAACCCAAAAGAGAAATGTAAGGTGATTACACTTGGGAATGGAACTTAGTTAGACGACCCTAAACCCTAAATTTATTTTACGCTAACCAAAAGAATGTTTTGCAGCCACTTGAATTTGTAGGAACATCAAACCAAGAGAAAAAGCTGAACCTAGAAGATATGTTGGGAACTTTTATAAAAGAACAGAGGGGAGTCAACAATCTGTTGCAGACATCTATTTCTACCCTAGCCACAGTGAGTGGCCATGACATAGTGTTGAAGAACATGGAGGTGCAAATTGGTCAGATTGCTAGCATTGTAAATACACTTCAGAAGGGAAAATTCATGAGTGATAATGAGGTAAACCCAAAAGAGAAATGTAAGGTGATTACACTTGGGAATGGAACTTAGTTAGACGACCCTGAGAAGAAGGTGGAAATTGAGAGGGATGAGATTGTAGGAGAAGAGGTTGTCGCAAAAGAAACCACATCAAGTAAGCTTCCTTCTCCTTCCTTTCCCTGTATTACTGCTCATGACACTAGCGCTTAGGAATCGAAAAATAAAAATGAGAAGAAAGAAAAGAAGATTAAAGAAAAGGCATTCTAAAAGCTATCGAGAAGAGAGGATTATGAGGTGTCAGGGTGTAGGCCAGTGGATAAAGGTGCACACATAAGTCATCCTAGGAGGCGTGGTGAATGGCTGACATTTGACTAGAAGGAGTTACCTTATCCTCAAAGGTTTAAGGATGTTAAATTTGACGCTCAATTTGCTAATTTTTAGATATGTCTAGAAAGTTGCATATTAACATCCCTCTTGCAAATGCTCTAACTAAAATGTCTGACTATGGGAGATTTATGAAGGAAATGCTATCAAAGAAGAGGAAGTTTGAGGTAAATGCAATGCCCAGCTCATCTGAGAAGAACACTTCAATCCTGAAATCGAAGATGCCCCCAAAACAAAAGGATCCACTGAGTATTACCATTCCTTGTGAAATTGGTAGTTTATCTATAGATGGGGCATTTTGTGATTTTGGAGCCAGTATTAACCTCATGCCTTTATATTTGTTTAGGAAACTTAGATTGTAGAAAATCCAACCCACATATATTATCCTCCAACTAGCTGATAGATCGGTTGCAAAATTGAAAGGTATAGTAGACGATGTGCTTGTTAGAGTTAACAAGTTCATTTTTCCTATAGACTTTGTTGTCCTAGATATGGAAGAGGATGACGAGATGTCGATCATCTTAGGGAGGTTGTTTTTACCCACGAGCAAAAAGGAGGTGAGCATGCATCGAGGTAAACTAACTCTGCAAGTGGATGATGATAAGGTAATTTTCCACATCTTTGACCTTATTAATTACTTTGGTTATGAAGATAAGAGGGTTGATTTAGTGGAAGTAAGACCTTCAGGGCATAGTGATAGAAATAGGCATTGGGATTTTGAAGTGTTGGATGTCTCTGATTCCTCTTCTAATATATCTCCTGCTGTTTCGTAGTCTGATTCTAAAAATTTGAGAAATGTTGGTTTTTATGTGATGATTGTGGACTCTAATTCTATTAGGAAGAATGATTTGTTTGATGATTGTTTTCTAGTTGTGAATAAAAATGATGATGTTGGTGTGTCTGATTGCCTCGGCTATATGCTGACTGAGTGTGCTTTTAGTGAATCTATCTTTTATACGAATCGTTTCAGTGAGAATGTTCGGCATGTTTTAAGTATTGAGCATGTGCTGTAACGACCGGCACTTTCAGGTATTAATTAAGGTTTTAAATTTTTGATTTAAATTAATTGAAAGGCCAATTTTATGTTTAAGGTGTATTGGTGTTTAAATTGAAGATTTGCATTTTTGGAATTTGAGAATTGAGGGTATATTGGGAAGAAAGAAGGAAAAAGGGATTTAATTGATGTTTGGGGTATATTGGTTATTTATTTGAATTTTAGCCAAGCCAAGCCCAAGAGAAGCCAAGCCCACAATTATCTCTCTCTAATATTTTAAAAGGCACGTAGCCCTAGGCAAGGCAAGCCCTTCAAGCCAAACTCCCAAAGCCAAGCTATCTTCTTCATCTCCTTCTTCTTTCTCTTTGTTTGATAGCCTCCATTAACAAGAAAAAAAACATTCTGTTGTGTTCCAGCAGCCTCCGCCGCCTTGCACACGCCCAGACCGCCGCACCATCTCCCGTCGCACCGCCACCGTGCAAATCGGGTCGAGTTTCTTCAGATCCTCGAGCCGCAAGCCCCAGTCGTTGGAGCAGAACCGACCGTAGACTGCACAACCGCTCGAACCGAACCACGCCTAGACCGCCGTGCCGCCGACTGCACCGCTGTGCAGTTCTGCTCCGCGCACGCACAACCGACTGCTGCAGCTCCTGACAGAAAAGTCGCCGCCCCTACAGTTCGTGTACAGCAAGATCTTCCTGCATTTTAGGCTATTTTCTGGCGAGTTTCAGCACTGTACAGCCGTGGGTTGCCTATGTTTCTCGTGGGTAAGAGTTCCGTATTGCCTTCCTATAGTTTTCATATTGAAATTTGGTTTTGGGCATTGATAACTCTTAAAATAAGAGTTATAGGATAGCATTTTAGGATTGAATTGTCATATTTTATCTAACTATATTTCAGAAATTTCCTAACTTTGAGTCATTTTGCTCTATGATTAATTTGAAGTAGTAAAATTCTTATTAGAGCATTATTAGCATAATTAATGAGTTTATGTGATTGATTTAGGGTTTAATGTAAGAAGGAATTTTGAAGATTTTTGAGCAGCAGTTTTATAACAGTTTGCTGGAGCAAACCTGGCAATTCGAGCCAATACCATTTTCGCACGTGAGAAGATCAATTCATTAAATGAGTTGGCAAATGTCAGATGACTCAGGCTGTTATAATCAATGGGAGCTTGCCACGTTGTCAGTTCCTTCTAATCAGCCCTCGTTTTGCGCAAAATACCTGTGGTATTTAAGCTCTTTGGCAGCCGTTTTTACAGGAGGAGGGAGAAGAAGAAAAAGAGGCTGGGCATCAGGAGAAAAAAATAGAGGAACGGGAGAAACTCAGTCCGAAGAAGAAGGAGGCTGCCAGAATATTACCAAAAGAGGAAGGGACCGCTGCTGAAGCTATCGCCGGATGCTAGTTCAACATTTCTGTGGCAACATTTCGTCTTCTTTCTCTTCTTCTTCTCTTTAGTTCACCTACATTGTTAGGATTATGTTTTATTTTCGAATTATCTTCTGTGTTTTTTACATTATGAACTGATCCCCTGCAAGGTGAGGATTAGGGGTTGGATGTTTTGATTATTCTTGCAGCTTAATACATTGTCTTTAACTCAATCTGGTTGTTAAGAGTTTTTACCTTTTAAGCACAATTTCGTTTGGCCAACCATTTTGTGTAGTGTTTCTTTGATTTCTGGAAAGAATAGAATGAGCTGATTGCTTAAGAACCACATTAGCCTCAATGTTAGGGTTAGTAGCTAGCTAAGTAAGGGGATTAAGGATAATCACTTGCCTAATGCACACAAATACAGCAGGATAGTTAATGCGGAGTAATGGAAATGAAACAGCAACATTTTGGTCATTCGGGAGAATACCACGTGAGCTGTAGTGGATTGAGCTATTTGATCATGTATCTAAGCTGTAGAATAGAGTAAAACGGACAATTACCCCTAATCCGAGCCTTCCATTTAACTCAAAGTATAAGTTTAGTCATTCTCTGTTTTCTGCATTCTTACTCTGTTATCTCTGTTTTAGCATTTATTTTGTTCCAGCAAATTTCGAATTATGTTATTTCATTTCCTTGATAAAATTTAAATGGTTACCAATTGAGTTTATTGAGAATCAAGTTGTAGTAATTAGTGAATTACTAGTCTCTGTGGATATGATAATCTACTTACCACTTGCTACAAATGAATGTGTACACTTGCACATTGACATCCTAATATTGCCGACTCATTCATAATACTCTAGCAAGCGTGTCAAGTTTTTGGCGCCGTTGCCGGGGACTAGTATCATTTTCTTTTTACTTCAATTGATTCTTAGTGAACTGGTGCTTTACTGAATCTGAATTAGCTGTTTGGTTTCATTTTCAGGTGTGTTAGTGGTGTATGAACAAGTCTTCTGACTTGGGATTTCGAATTGATCCTGAGATTGAGAGAACATTTCATCTAAGGAGAAGAGCTCAAAGATGTTGCATTATGAAACATTACTTTATAATTACTTCATCTAGGATGTTGCATTATGAAGTAATTATGAAATTCTATGATTTATGCTCCTTAGTGGATTGTTTTTGCATATGTATTGTGGAATTTGAGCATACTAAGATCTGGGTTAAATTAAAAATTTTGCCTTAGAATCTTTGCAATTGTTGAGCACTTAGCCTAGTGTTGATAAGTTAAAAATTTAATGGAGTTTTATGTTTTCGAGAAGTTTGTTGTCACTCCAATAGACTTACGGCTTAGTTTGTCAGTGAGCTTACAAGATAGCTTGTAATGTTGAGCTTAGGAGTAAGAAAAGTGTGTTAATTGCCTGTAAAAAAGAAAATTTTGAGCCTAGAAAAAAAATGTTTGTGAAAAAAAAAAAGAATAAAGCATCTTGCATAAGTTTTAGTGTTCAAGGGTAAAAAGATATACCTCTATTGTGATCAATAAAGCCATCCATTGAGCTAATGCTTTGGAAAAGGGTCCTTGCGATAGTAGTGTGAAAGATAGTGCCCCTGATTGACTATAAAATACAAGTGTGGGGGAGTGTTACCTTATTGTGATTCAGGCACATCCTCTCCCCATTGACTGTTGTTTGAAACCATAGCATCTAGGATTTCATTGGCCTTGTTCACCGTCTTCTTCAACAAGGATCCATTAGCTGATGCGTTCACTAGAGTCTTTGATGCCTGTGTTAAACCATTGTAGAAATGCTCTATAAGGAGACAAGATGGAAAACCATGATGTGGGCATCTCCTCACCAACTTCTTGAAACGTTCCCAAGCGGTGTCTACAGCTTCATTTACTCCTTGTTTGAATGTGATTATCTCTCCTCTAATCTGTGCGTTCTTTGTAAGGATGAAGTACTTCAGAAGGAACTTCTTCGTTAGCTCATCCCAAGTTCTTATGGATTCAAAAGGGAATGAGTCTAACCACGCTTTTGAATTTCCCTGTAGAGAAAAAGGGAAATAATTTTAGGTGTAAAGTCTCACTTGAGATCCCATTCATTTTAAATGAATTGCAAATTCTAAGAAATATCTTGATATGTTTGTGGGGATCTTCATTGGGTAATCCTACAAATTGGCCCATGGTTTGTAACATCTGGAACATCACTAGCTTAAGTTCAAAATGATTGGCCTCGATATTGGGTTCTGCAATTCTTGTATTTAAATTATAAAAAGTGGCAACTGCATAGTCCCTGATTGCTCTATCCCTATCTTCTGCAATGAATATGGGATTTCCTGGAGGAAATGCCCTTTGTGGTTGTCCATTGTTTTCATTCTGTTGATTTCCTCCATTTGCTGGATTTGCTTGAGGATCAGCTACAGGTGGATCCATTTGGATCCATTTGTACTCTTGTAAGGTAGTTTTTTCACAAGCTTCCTGTGCGATCAACTCCTGCAATTATTTTTCTTCCGCCTTTGCTGTATACGGCGTCAGTTGAAGGTTCTCTCTATTTCAGGATCAAGTTCCAAGAGACAAATCCCTTTTTGCATGCACTAAACTCAACCTGCAAGTACCTGCAAATCATGTTTGGACTTCCTGCAATAGAAGGGTTGCAATTGCAATGCAATTGCTGATAGGAATGAACTCTTCATCCTGCAGCAGAAGCATTGGATCGTCTTTGATTTTATTTAAAATTAAACTAAAAATAAAATTAATGAAGAAAACTTACTTTTGAGATAAATATGGAGAATATTCTGATGGGTCTTTATCTCCTCCACAAAGTCTTCCTAGCTATGACTCTAACACAAGATCAAGGCTTGTGGGAGCCTTTTGAAAGAAAAATCCTCAAGGGATTGGAGAGGAAAAAGTCTAGAGAGAATTTCCTAATTCTCTATTGAGGAGAAGTGTGTTCTATGAATAATGCCCAATGGCTCACCCCTAGGGTCCTATTTATAGTGGTCTAAGGAAGATAATTAAATAATATATTTTAATATCTAATATATTAAAATATATTTATCTAACCAATTTCAATCTTATTCAAACCTTTTTAAATTCTCCTACGACATTTATTTCCTAATTTGAATCCAATTCAAATTTAATAAATATATTTTCTTTAATGTATCTAATATACATTAATAATTTTAATATTTAATGTATCAAATACAAATAATATATTTTCCTCTTTTATATTTAATATATCTAATATAAGAAATATTAATTTGAACGCTTCAAATTAAATATTAATTTGAACATTTCAAATTTTTCTTTCAACTAAATTGATCTTTTAGTGTTACTCTGAGCTAGCAAGGCGATCTTATGGACCTACAGATTATAAGCTCCAATGATACAAAATTAATTAATTAAACTCTTTAATTAATCAATTTCCATTCATTAACTCTAGGGTCACTCCACTTTAGACCTAAAGTTGCACTCTTATGCACTGTAGAACAAGTTGTGTTCATTGATATAATCACTACATGCAAGTCGATCTTTCACGAGTTGTTCCTAATTACAGCCATGTCAAAAGTTTGTTTTACCCCTATAATTACATCTTGCACCTTAAGTACCACTGATCCTCTAATGAACAATTTGTTTATAATCTAATTATAAACTAAATCTCTCTCGGGCCAGTGAGAGGGTGGGGCCTCATTGTTCAAGTCCCGAAATCAGCACTTAAAGGAACTACTCCTCTACTTACCCTATATGGGAATGAGTGAATTCCATCTTGTGAGATTATGTTCCCAACTCCCTATTTGGTAAAGTCCCAAAAATGGTAGGCATATTGAATAGGCTACAAAAGGCACTCTCACGCATGCAAATCAAAGGACAAAGCCTCACAGGCAAGAGTTCATAACTCACTCAGGATTAAGATCGAATCACATATGATCATCCTAATGATATATTAATATTCTCAATTAACGGATTTACAAAGAGAGATTAAATATTTCGTGGTCCAGTCTTACATAAACTCATTGTATAAGATACCACCACTCACATGTCTCCACATGAACGATTTGGATCAAATCATTTGTAACTATTACAAAGTGAGTCGTATCAATAGTGTTACCAGGATAAGGCACCCAACCTTATCCATATATTATGACTCTTTAGGTTATTTCTTGAACACGATCCTCCTGTATGTCAACCACATACTGTTCAAGATTACACTAATAACCTTAGATTTTTCATATAATGGATAATATTATATTAGAAATAAAATAATCAAAATTATTATTAATTATTAAATAAATAATTAATTACGAGGCTTTAGGGCATAAATCACAACAATCTCCCACTTGCACTAAAGCCGACGAGACATGTATCCTAGGGCATACTCTATACCCAACATGTTCTCCTACTTGCCCTAGCAAAGATGACACATGTCTCGTAATCTCAGATACTCTAGGTGACCCTCAAACACTTTAGCCTGGAGAGTCTTTTTATATAGATCGAAAGGACTTCCATTAAAAGCCATCTTAGTCAATACCATGATGCTATAGGATCTAACGACAACACTAGAGGGGAGTGAATAGGGTTGCTACCAATTTTTTTTAATTCTTTTTTTTAAATAATCCTAAAGTTCTAAAACTAGTTAAATGGAAAACACGAAGGAACAAGTTTTAAATTAAACACAATTCGCAATCAATATGATTTATCAAACAACAGAACAATTAAATCCTAAGGCATGCGATTAAAAAAAATTGCAAAAATTAAAAACAAAAGTAAAGAGTAAGGGAAAGAAAACACGGAAATTTATAGTGGTTCGGCAAATCGCCTACTCCACTTCCCAAGACTCCTTCTTGGGTATTTTACTACGTGATCCTCTTGCAGGTGAGAACCAAACCTACACGACCATCTTTTTCTTAGGCTAAAGAGAAACCCAAGATCCTTTTTACTGGTTCAGGATCAAACAAATTTCTTTTTCTCACAACCCAAGGTGTACCCACACCTTAATACAAATCCCAATGAACAAAGAAAAATAAATCTCACAGGAATGCCTCTTTAATACGCAAAATACACAAATTTATCACACAACAAAACACTCCAAAGATTCCTCACACAACTATAATTAGCCGGTTCAAAAGTATGTGAGAAAGTTGAAGGATTTTAGAACCTTTTTGGAGAGCTAAGAGTATGGAAGGCTTGCTGGAAAATTTCAAAGTGTGTGGAGGAAGATGAGATTTTTAGGCTTAAAAGGGATTTAGAGCAAATTGAATATGAGCCATTAGATCTAGGTCAAAAGAATGAATGATTGGGATTGAATGGTGAAATTTGGAAAGGTTCATGATAGAATTTAAGGAGAGAGAAGAAATGATTCTCCTCCACCATTACCATGTGTATCATTCCTTCATTTTCGTTTTTTTTTAATAATAATCAAATGAATCCTTTTGAAATTCTATTGGCACGTCATCGCCACGTCATCAAAATCTAGTCATCATATGTCATGTCATCAAATTTGACTGGTTATGTCAAGTCAGTTTGCCATGCCGAATGCCACGTCAGCACAGTGCCACATGTCACTGTTTAATTGGCTTTTCCTTCCAATCTTCTTTTTCCCATATCTCCTTCGTTGGAAATCCGATTTGAACAATTCAAAATGTGTTAGAATCGTCTTTTCGAGCTCTAATAGATGGACTCTATGAAACACTAAAAAAGTTAGTACAAAAGTTTGAGTTTGTTATCATCAAAATATTTAGTTTGATTGAAGCCCTAAAGCTAATAGATGCTTTCTCTCACTCGATATGTTTCCCTATACATTGGTGTTTTCTAATTTCCTTAATATTAGTCTTTGCACCACTATTAGCATAATAAAGAGGATAGACTAAATCATATCTGAAACATCTTTCAGATCTTCAAGGAACTATTTGAGTGAGACAAGCCTTTTTATTGCTTCGCAAGCAAAACAATTTAACTTGTATACCATACTCCACCACCTAGGGTAAAATTTATCTTAACATCGATTTCCTAAATCTTTGTAAGAAACAATGTATCTTGTAAAGATCAAATCTTTTACTCCATACACAAAAAATTCTCATTATCCGTAGATAATTTGAAAAAGTTTTTAATTTTCTACTCAATGGTCATACCATTCGTTTAACTGGTATATGCTAACCAATTGTATATATGTTAAGTCTCATTTATGCATTAATTGTCTCTCACTTAAAGTAGATAATGAATCATATGTTCTCAACATTTGAATTGTCTTAGGATACTCTTCCTTAGACTTAAATATTAAATATTTGACAACAATTTTATTAATATAAAATGTTTGAGACAAAGTTAACAGTTTGTCCTTAAAATCTCCATTTTGGACATGTAAATATATCGAATCATTCCAAATTACTCATTTAGAATTGGTTACTTAGTCAGCTTTTTATGTTAGATAGATGTCTTTCATCATTCATAATGAGTAAAATATCATTAACATAAGACATGAGAAAAATCCACTAAGTAATTAATGATTTTCTTGTCTATACAAGCTTCATTAATATTTATCCAAAGTCATAGATTTTGATACTTTTATCAAACATTATATTCAAAGATATAATTGTAAAATTCATTTCATAAATGAACTTATACTATTTTGCAAACCTTTATTTTATTGGTCTTTGAAAATAAATCTATCTAATTGATTTGAGTAGATGTGTTATCTAAAATTTATTTTCATAAAAGAATTCTAAACATTCATTATCATATCCCATATGCAGCAATGAATTAAATAATACTTACAGACTTTAGAATGGCAACAAGTGAGAAAGTTTACTCTTAGTCTACTTTCTCTTATTAGGTCTAACCCTTTGCCATTAGTCTTACTTTGAGAGCAATAAACCTTCAACTTTGTCATCTAACATGACAGTTTGGGCTTCAATTAAGTCCTTGTAAGGTTGAGTCATCTCATAACTCGCTTCAATTAAGTCCTTGTAAGGTTGAGTCATCTCATAACTCTCCCACTATGATGAGGCTTATCCAAGTCATGACTGGGATCCATTTGGCTTTCAAATGTAAATTAAATTGTTAACAACTTTTGTTAACCATTTAGTGGCTTCACTTTGAACCAATTTATTAACACTATATCACCTTATTAAAGGTTTGTAATATTTTATTTGATATTCCTTATAAAAATGATATTTTTCATACAAATATCTTATTCGTTTTATGACTAAATAAAAGACCATTTTATACTCCTTAGGGGTGGCCTACATTTAGGCTTATCTTTGAACATATACAAGCTTTTTAGGCTTGTTTCAGCATGTGAGCTTAACATTCTCAAATGGTGAAGTGTTGTAAACCAGTTTTACTACTCTTCTATAATCTTAAAATTGTCTCGTAGACACTTTTGGAGGGAATCATGTTCACCATGCAATATCTATTTCATTTCCTAACTGGAGTATGGTAATGGTATGTAATTCATTACTGATGTGATCATGTCTAACAAGGTCATGTTTCTCCTCTTGCAACACAATTTTATACAATTGTACGTGGTATTAAGAGTTGGGATGCAATCCCAATTTGTTTCAACTAATCTTAGTACGTAAAGTTCTTGTACATTCCACTATGATATGATCATAATGTCTTGATAGCCTTACCTAATCGAATTTCAACTTGAGCCTTAATTTTCTTGAACTCTTCCAAACTTTAGACTTATGTTGTATTAAGTAAAGATACTTATACCTTGAATGATCATCAACTAGAGTGATGAAATATTCATGCATTTATTTGACCTTTGCATTCACCAGACCACTTGGGTCAGAATGTGTAAGCCCAAAGTATTCTTTAGCCTTGTAGCCTTATCTAATAAAACCCCAATGATTATCTTGCATGAAAGGCAAGATTTACAGACATGTAAAGCAATTAATTCTAACTTTTAGAGAATTACCTCTTACTAGTCATTTCATTTTGATTCAAGTTGATGTTATTCAACCTTAAATGCCAAAGTCAAGTATCATCTTTTAGGAGAAAACAACATGTCTTTCTATTATGAATTCTATAATCCTGAATATCTCAATATTTTGTAGTATGATATATGTCAACACTTAACATATACAAATTGTTCTTATTTTCAACTGAATGTATTTTCAAACAATTTTGAAAAAATAATTCATACTATATGAACACTTTAGAAATAAAGTTTGAGAAATTGAATTTCTCTTGTGGTAATAAAACACCACATTCAGCCGTAATTAACAATTATCACTTAATGACATTTTAATGTCTCTCACTACGCTAACTGAGATGAGCTTCCTGGTGCCAACTTGTAGAAACTATTCTACATGTTAAGTATTTTACAAGAATTACTTATTAAATGTAATGAAGAATAAATCTTGATAGTAGCTCTTATATCGACTATCTAGGTGGCGTTGTTTATATTTCACCAAAAATCTAGTCAATCAAATTTACTTTCATTCATATTTTTCTTCCTAGAGAAATATTTCAAAAATTCCTCTCACTATGACTGTCCTGGCTAATTTAGGAACTATTTACTTTTATATAGCTTCAGTAATTTAGTTTCTTTTCTTGGATTTTTGTAATACTTAATCTTCGAGATCATTTAGACAGTTTTCTAAATTTAGCTTTTGTTGACATTGATAACGCTCATTTATGAGTCTTATTTGGCTCTAAAAACTAAGCTATTTGCTTAGAAAGTGAGTGTTTAATGTTATAATTCATGTCATTTAGGGCAAATTTAGGTAAAAACAAGTTTTGCATGTGTCTGAAGTCATGATTTGATAAAGATAAGTTTTTAGGTGTATTTAGAGTCATTTTTGTTAAGAAAGTGTTAATTTTTGTTGGTTTTGTGTAGAGGCTAAAAAAGGACCCAAATGCGCTCACATTATGGGCTCAAGTGAGGCAAAAGAAAGATGATACAAGAGATATGCAACCAGTATGCGCCAGCAATTGAGAGCATAAACCAAATTCCAATTGTTGTAGGAAAAGCTCAAAATGAGCCCAACTATGCGGCCACATTTAGGCCATTTTGACAACAACACAATTGCGCTCAACTATGCGGCTGCATCTGGACCTTTTCGGCAGATTTTCCCAGATTCGCCAGATTTTGCAGATAAAATCAAATATTCTCAATCAAATCTCCTAAGATCAAGGGATATGATCGGTCAAGCTTCTCCACACTGATCTCGATAGCAAACCCTAGACCTTGAGGTCTATAAAAGGTAACTCAAGCTTCAATTTCAAGGGGAGCTCGGATCTCTATCTTCTACCCCAAATTCTGCAGTTTTTCTTTCAGCCGCCATACCGAGTCTCCCCCAAGTTCTATTCATACTTCATTCGGACACGAGTTTCGAAAGAAGGGAGTGTAAGCACTTGTTCTCCTCGAAAGAGGTTGAAAAAAGTCAGAAATAAGGAACAAACTTCTGGTTCTTTAACACTTTCATTTAAGTTTTTGTACTTATTGTCCTTCTTTAAAAGTTTAGCTACTGTTTTTTTATTCTTTCATTCAAGTTGTAAGTTTCTGTTCTTATTTACATTTCAATTCTTCAAATTGTAATTCAAGCTTTGTTCCAATTTCGCATGATTAATTCAATGAAGATTATCTTTTCTTATTCAAGTTTTCTTTTTATTTTCTGCACTTTAGTTTTCTTTTCAATGAGTAGCTAAATCCTTGGAAGGGATTCAATGAAGTGGATACTCTAAAAAGGAGATAAGCCTTGCCATGTGATTCAAGTAACTTTGCTTAACATTTAGCATCGTTTGCTTTTATTGAGCTTAAATTAATCACTTGAGTTAACATAGTTTGTGTGAGATTCAATACTGAAATGGTTGGATCGAGCACACATTCTCATAAAAGCAATCTAGGAGAAGAGTCTAGACATAGAACTTCTCTTTTTGTACCTAGACATAGGACAAAAACCTTTAGAATCATTGAGTTGTGTTCCTTATTTATCTAAGTTAAAATTAGCCATAGACATGTGTGTTTAATTGCTTAGTCTCCTAAAAGCACTTAGAAAAGGGCTGAATAGGTGTTGAACTCGATTCATGGTGTTAACTGTCGGTTCAGATAGGTTGCGGGCGCATTTCAGTAGCATTTTGTCTGAATCGTACAGAACTCGAAAGAGCCAGTATATATGCGGGTGCAAGAGGCAAAATCTCTGAAATAGCCAGACCTAGTTAAGCAAGTTTGCGGGAGCATGGTGGGCTCATTTTCTCAGGGTTGAAACATATTTGAGTTCCCTGCTTCTCATTATTGTTTTCTTATCTTTTCTTTATTTTTATTGCACAAAAACCCCAAATATTTCATTTACTTGGTTACCTTCGGTTGCAACTTGAGAGCACTATGTTGTTAACTGAAATGTTTTTTTGTTAACTGTTCCCTTCGGTTCGATACTTGGAATACATCCATATATTACTTGCTGGAAAGCGTGCACTTGCGCTTTGTTTTGTCTTCCCCCAGACACCCACCAGACTTCAACATCTCATATGTTGTTGTTATTTTCTTTATCTTCTAAACTTGACATCTAACATGTCAACTAGGAGATACGTACAAGCTATCTCGTTTACTTTTGATTCATTAATCACGTGTTTCACGAACAATTCGAATAACATTAGCAACAGGTTTTAAGATTATTTCGTAATAATGACAAATTCAAAATTTTACATTGTCATTATAGTGTTAGCTTTATTTTTCCAAGTAATAAAATTTTCTCACTTGATAAATCAGTATTCAAAATTAAAATCAAGAGATAAATTGACATAATATTGAAATATATATATTATTTAACACCATGCAGACAATTATCCATTCAATTTTAGCATAGAAATTAAACATTTTGAAAAATGAACCCTATAATTCATTTCTAATGCTATGGTACTTTAGTGAGTTAGAACAAGTGTCGTCGTAGGGTAGGTCAAGTGTTCTTTCACTAAACTGAGACAATCTCAACCAAGTATTATACTAGAATAACTCTTATTCCTATAATATATAGTTATCATTAGTTTGGTCAAAGACATCACTAACAACCTTAATGAGCCCTTGTAAGTGTAACCCATCATTTTAGATCCCGTATTTTTATCCCAACAAGTGCCGTTGTAGGGTAGGTCAAGTATTGGAAACAAAACTATAATCTTATCCTTCTCAAGAGTTCACCCTGATATTGACCCATGCAAACACCTTCCATAGTGGGACGGTCCAAAAGCTGCCACGAGGCCCTGCATGAATCTCACTATGTAAACCAATGATGGAGATTGTAGGATATGTTGACACATTTTCTTCTCCCACTTACTATAATACTTTTTCAAAAGATTCTCCTTGATATTGACCCACGCAAACACCTTCCGTAGGGAGGACGATCCAAAAGCCGCCACGAGGCCCCGCATGAATCTCACGTTGTGCATCAATGATAGAGATCATAGGATATGTTGACAAATATCCTTCTCCCACTAAGTATTTTGCAATAGGCATTTCTATTACTTAGACAAATTAAGCTAATCTTATCTAAGTTCTCAATCTATCCTTTTATAACCCTTATGTTGTTAGATTGATTTTAATGTGAATTACCAAGTTTTAAGACTATTTAAAAAATTAATCACATTATGAGCATGCTTAGTAAAATAAAATTTGACTAATTCAACTCCCAGGTCGGTTTCCAGTTAGAGGTGTTCCCTTTTGGTCAGCTTAAATACCCCAGTCTAGACAGAACCTTCCATAGACAGAGTTCCCTTATAGTCAATTTTTATTTCAAATTCATTAATCTTTAATTAACTATTAATTACTAGATTAATGAACATAAATTAATTTAAGTAATGTTTTTAATCCTATTAAAAACTAATTCACTTTATGGATAATCTTGAAATTCTACAATTTTAACTCTTTAAAACAAATTAAAAGATCATCTTGGATATTTTATTCTAATCCTATTAGAAAAAAGATAAATTAAATTCCAAACTTAAACTATTTCATCTTTGAATTAAATTATCTTTATTTATGGAAGACCTAATCTTATTAGGAAATTAAAAGATCTCATCTTATTTTGAAATTAAAAGATATAATATTATTTTTAAAAGAATTTAATCTTATTAGAAAACAAATAAAGAGATATTAAATTCAAATTTTAAACTATTTAAAGCATGAATTAGAAATATCTTTATTTTAAGGAAATCCTAATCTCATTAGAAAATATCCTAATATAATTTTCCAAATATAACAATTGTATTCAAATATATGAAAAATATAAACATATTAAGAAAATATCTCAATTCTATTAGGAAACTTCTAATCAAATTTTCCAATATAACAATTATATTAAAAAAATTAATCTTAATTCTATTATGAAACAACCTAATCAAAATTTTCAAATATAACAATTATATTAAAAAATAGATAAGATGCATGATCATGCATAATCTATGGTGGGATTTTAAATTTAAATGGCATAATTTATGTAACAATCAAATAATTTAAAACATACATCTCATACATAATTAAATTAAAATTAGCAAAATTAACCAACATATTTGACATATCCTAAGAAATTGAAAATAATTTAAATTACAATAATTTAATTCCAACACATATCTTGGTCTTCAATATCTTCTTTGAACCATTCCATAAAATTGAATTTAAAATTTGGAACTTATAGTACTGCTAGCAAGTCTTCAATTGTCCACCAAAAGCCAAGCACCAAAATTATCAAATAGTCAAAGTCAAAGTTGGTATACTATCTTGTCTTCTTGTGAAGTGTTTCTCTCTCTATGGAATACAAGCACCAAAATTTTCCATCATTTTTTTTTTTACGTCTGAAGGAATTAAAAAAAAAAAAGACCATCTAACCCATGGATTTGCTTGAAGACCTGCCATCAAATGGCTAGAGTTAATGCAACATGGGCATTCACCCAAAGCCCAATCTTGAATTCATACACTTGAATTCAAAAATTGCAAAACAAGTTTCTCTCAGATTGTGATTCACACATAAACACACACAAACAAATATTTATGTTACTTCATGTCATACCCAACACTTGGAATTGCTGCTGGTTGGAGGATTTTTTTTTTTTTTTTTTAATTTCAAGAATTGTCGTGGGTTTTGAAATACAAGCATTAGGTATTGGAAAAATTACAAGTAATCCTAACCCTAATGGGTTTTACATTTGATCTAATCAAAATAATAAATCTAATGTCAAATAACCTAAACAATCAATTTGCAAACCACAATATATCACATATATTAAAATTAAAATACCCACCATACGAACTTTTAATTCTAAATAAAAATAAAAGTACGCTCTGATACCATCTGATAGGAATGAACTCTTCATCCCGCAGTGGAAGCATTGGATCGTCTTTGATTTTATTTAAAATTAAACTAAAAATAATATTAATTAAGAAAACTTACTTTTGAGAGAAATATGGAGAATATTCTGACGGGTCTTTATCTCTTCCACAAAGTCTTTCTGGTTATGACTCTAACATAAGATCAAGGCTTGTGAGAGCCTTTTGAAAGAAAATCCTCAAGGGATTGGAGAGGAAAAAAGTCTAGAGAGAATTCTCTAATTCTCTATTGAGGAGAAGTGTGTTCTATGAATAATTCCCAATGGCTCACCCCTAGGGTCCCATTTATAGTGGTATAGGGAAGATAATTAAATAAAATATTTTAATATCTAATATGTTAAAATATATTTATCTAACTAATTTAATCTTTTTCAAACTTTTAAAATTCTCCTACGACATTTATTTCCTAATTTGAATCCAATTAAAATTTAATAAATATCTTTTCTTTAATGTATCTAATATACATGAATTATTTTAATATTTAATATATCAAATACAATAAATATATTTTCCTCTTTTATATTTAATATATCTAATATATTAAATATTAATTTGATTACTCCAAATTAAATATTAATTTGAACATTTCAAATTTTTCTTTCAACTAAATTGATCTTTTAGTGTTACTATGAGCTAGCAACGGAACCTTATGGACCTACAGATGATAAGCTTCAATACAAATTTAATTAATTAAACTTTTTAATTAATCAATTTTCATTCATTAACTCTAGAGTTACTCCACCATAGACCTAAAGTTGCACTCTTATGCACTGTAGGACAAGTTGTGTCCATTGATATAATCACTACATGCAAGTCAATCCTTCACGAGTTGTTCATAATTACAGCTGGGTCAAAAGTCCGTTTTACCCCTATAATTACATCTTACACCTTAAGTAGCATTGATCCTCTAACGAACAATTTGTTTATAATCTAATTATAAACTAAGTCCCTCTCGGGCCAGTGAGAGGGTGGGGCTCCATTGTTCAAGTCCCGAAATCAGCACATAAGGGAACTACTCATCTACTTACCCAATATGGGAAGGAGTAAATTCCATCTTGTGAGATTATGTTCCCAACTCCCTATTTGGTCCAGTCCCCAAAATGGTAGGCATATTGAATCAGCTACAAAAGCCACTCTCACCCATGCAAATCAAAGGACAAGCCCTCACAAGCAAGAGTTCATAACCCACTCAGGAATAAGATCGAGTCGCATATGATCATCATGATGATATATTAATCTTCTCAATTAACGGATTTATAAAGATAGATTAAATATTTTGTGGTTCAGTCTTACACAAACTCATTGTATAAGATACCCCCACTCACATGTCTCCACATGAACGATTTGGATCAAATCAATTATAACTATTACAAAGTGGGCCATATCAATAATGTTACTAGGATAAGGCACCCAACCTTATCCATATACTATGACTCTTTAGATTATTTTTTTAACACGATCCTCCTGTATGTCAACCACATATTGTTCAAGATTACACTAATAACCTTAGACTTTTCATATAATGGATATATTATATTGCAAATAAAATAATCAAAATTATTATTAATTATTAAATAATTAATTAATTACGAGGTTTTAGGGCATAAATCCCAATAATCTCCCACTTGCACTAAAGCCGGTGAGACATGTATCCTAGGGCATACTCTATACCCAACAATTGCAATTTAATTGCAATCTGCTCACAAGTAGTGTATCTTAAATAACTTTATTAGAAATGTCGTTTCCCGGCAACGGCGCCAAAAACTTGATCAGTGCAAGTGCAAGTGCACTTGATCGAAGTAGTAAGAAATTGGAGTACGGCAGGGTATCATACCCAAAGGAACGGGTTTTAACAAAATGTACTAAGATGACACAAAATTTGTTTGTAAAATACAATTGCGGTAACCAATGGTGTAAAAATGCTTGAGAGGTAGTTTTGCTAAGAAAATAAACGAAGGTCAATAATTAAAGAAAATGGGATCCAAGTTGTTTATGCCCCTTTGGAAATAAATGCCACTAAAAATGCAATTGCAATCATAGCTAACACAAGAGAACTAAGTAAACCGAATTCGACTCCCATTCAATTTTGCTTCAAAATATTTAGGAGGCTAAGTGATTAAACCTATATTTCTATGGCTAATCTAACTTAGATAATTTTGTGCACAATTCTAGTGGTTTTGGTGTCGCGCCCTATGTCTAGGGTCGATGTTCATGACTTATTTCTAAGCCTTTTCCTCCATTGCTTTTGTGACTTCCGCTTTCACTCAACCCTTTCAGTATTGAGTTCAAGCTTACAAGCAATCACTAGTTGGCCGGCTAGGTTTACCCACATTATTTCAACAAAAACAAACAAAGTCTTGAGTATTAACTAGATTGAATATGCTTTAAGCTTTACATTTCCCCTCTAGGGCATTCACTAACTTGAATCCCTAAGGAGGAATTAGCTCATTATGGAAGAAATGAAAACCCAAAATTCAATTGCTTTAAATCTCATAATTAATAACCAAAATGCAGAAATATAATTTCGTAATAGGGGAGCAAATCAAACTGAAATTTAATAAGAATATATTGATGTAAATCTAATTCAATATCCCTAAATGCTCACAAGGACAGTTGAAATTCCATACTAGAATTCAAGACAACACATTCATTATTCTTTAACTAATTTCAAATAAATCTTTAAAACGGTTACAAGACTAAATGAAATTTTCTGTACTTCGTAAAGCTATAATTTCTTCAAATCAACAGAAAAACGAAGGAGAACAAAACCCAGGATTCATTGATTAATTCAACTTTTACAACTTACAAAAATTGGAGTAAAATAGAGACCAACTATATGAGTAAAATCAAGCAGAAAATAGAGGGATTAAACAGAATAAAACTACACAGAAGCAGAGGAATAGAGCTAACGGAAGTTCCTTGCTTGATCGGACCAAATACTCTTTCAAGTGCATTTGGATCTTCACCTCCTTAAACTTTCGTTAAGGAGGGATCAAACTCGGAAATTATGAGCAAAATACAAGAATGAAATACTGGAAAATGACAAAAATCGTAAACTGCAGCTTGCTGTCCAAAAATGAAAACTAGAAAAACCATAAAAATAGAATGCCTTTTCTTTGTTCCTCCCTGTTCTTTTATAGACATTCCCCCATTTTTCTTCCATCTTAGTGCTCCTTAAATCTTGGGTAAACTTGGGGCATGAGATTAGGCTAAAAGATCTCTTAGAAATCGAGTAAACTCCATGGATTTTGGTGTATTTTCGTGATTTTCGCAATAATTGATAAGTCCAGAAAATGCAATTGCATTTCAAAAGTGGAATGCAATTGCATTTTTCCCTTACTCACCACCTTGTTTTCCTCATAGAAATGCAATTGCATTTCAAAAGTGGAATGCAATTCCATTTTTGTGATTTCTCCAAATCTGCATAAGAACAACAATTTGGCTTAATTTCCATATCTTTTCAACTTATTTCTTCTTTTTCAATACTCCAACAAGCTTACATGAATTTATCTTATAAGTGCCATTTTTAGCTTGCTCGTTATTCAACAAAATATGCAAAAATGACAAGAACAACTTAGTTTAGGGTTAAATAATCCTCATATATGAGAATCATCACACCCCTAAACTTGAGTTATTGCTTATCCTCAAGCAATTATCAAAACAAACAGAAAAGCCACAAAAAAAAAAATTTCAATCAAAATTTTCAAGTGTTAGAAAGAACAGTAACTCCTCCCATGGGACATCTCAAGCTCATAACACTATTTATCACAATCAACTTCATTCCTAGCTTCTTTTGACCTCAGTACTCTCTCTCCCACACGTCCACTATGTTCATACCACTTTTATTCTAGTTCAGTCTTACTTGCTTCCTATATAAGCCATTCTTATGAGAGATTTCCAAAAAAAAATTCCCCCCAAACTTATTTTTTGTGCTGCCAGTCTATTCACATTTGACTTTCGTTAGAGGGGGCATCCTTTAGTCAATTGTGCAGTTGTTCCAACTTACCGACACTTTGTGGTGAAGGTAGTTAACTACGAGCACACATCACCATTTTTACCTACTCATTTCTTAAATCAACCTTTCATGCAGAGGCAATCATGGGTGTCATGACTTTCCCTAATTACTTGGTTGTTTTTAGAAAGAGGAGTATCCCTCTATATATATATATATATATATATATATATATATTGGTAACTGGCAGCATTATACACACTTACATCCTAGATAACAATAGAAAGGATGAATTCAAAGTATCAAAAGAGTGTGGTAACTGAATTGCAATTGCATTCTATAACGAAAATGCAATGACGTTCTTGTTCTAACTCCCCCCTCCCCCCCCCCCCCCCCCCCCCAAAAAAAAAAAAAAAACTTAAGATCGGGCAATGTCCTCATTGACTAAATGGTTGTGCGAGGGTAGGTATTTAAAGGTCCTATATATTCAACAAGCTTGACTTTTCTTAAATTCTAGTGGTTTTAAACTAAGGGTGATAGGGGTTGAGTAATATGGAAAGTGAAGAAGTCATAAAGTTGATGTGGAAAGTCTAAGTGTTTAATGAGCTGAGTTTATTCCAAAGTGTCATCATTTAGAGTTTTTGTTCTTTCAATTTTTTTTAAAATCAGAAACATAGCTTAAAAGTTCATACAGATCGATCAAAACAACAAGCAACGTACTAAAGGAGAAACTAGCAACTAACTTAACAGTCAAAATAAAAATAGAAAGTAAAACAACTATTTTGAAAACTAGAATAAGAATTAAGTTAGTTTGCATAAAAGAGAAGTAAAGTTCAGCAACTCCCTATTCATCTGAAGAAGTGTCATCCTCCTTTTCTTCGAGGACTGGGTTGTCGAGTAAGTCATTGGGGAAGTCTGGGAATGCTGGTCATTTTCCCTTGGAGAGCTTTGAAAGTGTTTTGCTAATTGCTTCATCTCGCTCATTGACATATGCCCAATACTTTCGGTTTTTCTCCTTCATCTTCTTCAATTCAGCCCTTAATGAGAGTTTTCTATTGGAATGCAATTGGGTTGCAATTGCATTTTCAACTTCAATGTCTGCTGCCTTCATCTTCTCACTCGGCCGATAGTGCCTCATTGCTTTTCTAGCATTGTGGATCATCAAGGACTTTACCCCAGCTGCAACTAAAGGATGGATCTGCATGAGGCTACCTTCTATTGGAAGATGTGCCTTATTGCACAGTTGGATAATGAGAGAAGGGAAGAAAAGTTTTTCGGGTTTCTTCTTTCCTCTTAAGACTAACTCATTCTTTATTATTCTACCCACATTGATGTCCAGCCCTTTGTAAATGCTATATAATAGCATTATTTTGTCTTGTGAGATGGTTGAACAGTGAGATGTTGGCATTGTTCAATTCCTAATGAAGTTCAGTCACACCGCAGGTTCATTCTTCAAATCCTCGCTGCCAGATGGCGTTTTCCTCGACAAGCCACTGTCCATTCAGTTCCTTCTCGAGCTATTAACTACAAGGCTTCTTTCAGCATTTCCTCTGTGGGGTTATCTATTGCATCATTCCCAGCCGAATTCCTCAAGGACTTGAGTTTGTAGACTTGGTTTATGTCCCTTGCCGAGTACTTTACTGTTTTGCCTTGAATGATAAGTTCATTCATCTGGTCGCTTCCCATAGAGCATAAAATTCTACAACTAATTTGTGGGAAGCTTGATTCGAATGATTGCACAAATCCGCCCATTCTCTTGTTTGGATGACTGATGTAATAAGCTGGGGCAATGTTCCTACATTACTAGAAAAACCCCTTTCACCATTCAATGCAATCTTCTAGAAAATTTTTCTTCTTGCCTGCACATCCACCACTTTCTGAACTATTTCTAGTTCATCATCTTCATTAATTGTTCTTTTTCTTTTTCTCATAGAAGTGGGCACCCATTCTTCTGAGTCTATCTCCTGCACCTCTTCCTCCTCTTTCTCTTCCTCTATTCCTTCATGTACTTCCTCTTCCTCTTCACTGTCTCTTTCTTTTTCAATTTCAATTTCCGTGTCCTTCTTGGTTTCCACTTCCAATTGTTCTCCTTCTCTTCTGAAATCTTCATTTTTTTTTCAAGAATTGGGCAGCATCTCCTCTGTGTTTCAACCTACTCATTTACGTCCCCAATCTCAAGTGATGGGGTGCTAGGGGGAGAATCCCTCCTAGGCTCCAATGCATTCAATCTAGCATAATTTTCAAATTCATATGAGGTAAAAATTTGTACCTCTTCTCTTCTCGTTTGTTATTTGTTTTCAAATTCCATCTCCTAGGCTTCTACCAGTGTTGTAGACCATCGAGATGGGCTATTTGCATTTACCACTGCCTCCATGTGTTGTTCATGGAACAGCTTGGCTAGTTCCTTGGCAAGTTCTACATCATTTTGTGGCCATTCTTCTTTGGCTAAAGATTGAATCTCTACATCGTTATAGGCTCGAGGAGGAGGCATTTTATCCATGTCTTTGCCCTTGTTCCCTTCTTCCTTTTCGTTATGTTTTTTCCTTTTTTCTTCAGTACATTCAGGGGCAGCACTTGCTTTCTTGCAAGACATTTTCTCTTAGTGCCTTTAGAAATAGAGGGCAATTTAATGTTTACCTCTTTGGGCGGTGAAATTGCTCTAACTTCTTCATCTTCTTCCTTGGTCAAATCGATTGCTTGAGATAAAGGATTCAATTCAGGAGCAGGCTGTTCTTCTTCGTCCTCTTCAGAACTATAATGGAGCCCTACAAGCTTTTTCTCTATTTCTGCCACCCTCCTTCGCTCATGCATCATTCGAATCTGATCATGCCATTCTTGGGTTTCCCTTTTTCTTCTTGAGGCTTAGACGAAGTAGCCTCTAATGGAGATGCTAGCGGTTTAACAGTTTGGAGCAGCTGTTCCATATGCATTTGTCGTTCCCATTGTTCATCCGACAACTTGCGTACTTGCTCCTTCCATTCTTCTGAGCCTGGTTTCAAGGAGAAGAGATCTTGGTCCATGGTTTCCTTGTGCTTCGAAGTGTGTGGAGATGAATGTGGTGGTGGGTTTGCGATATGGGTTGGTGAATTTTCTTCTTCCATCGAGCATTTTGATCTTCGTTTGTAGGTGTTGGATGGAGCAGTCGTGGTGGTAGTTGAGAGTGTTGTACTTCTTGAATGATGAAGTTGTACGGCTTGAATGAGGAAGATAAGAGGGGAAAGACAGAAGACCAATTCGTTTTAGGTCAATTTTACAAGGAAACGGTCTATATTCCTTTTTTAAAAATCGCAAATTCTCTTTTATGCCCCTTTCGTTCCTTTTTGTTTAACGCAAGGTCCCTATCCTCTTTGCCTTAAAAATGCAATTGTATTTCATTTGCATTTCTCCCCTTGGGTGCCTTTGTCGCATTTTGGCAATTGCATTTTCTATTGCATTTTTGTTCTCCGATTTTGGGTCATTCTTCTTAAATGCAATTGCAATCTTGTTCCTTATTTTTGGCATTTTGACCTTCCTTTCTTCTTTTCATTTGAACTTACAAGTAGATTGTTAAAAAGTTCATACATACTCGAAAAAGAGTTAATGCTTTAAAGGATTTTTTTTAATAATTTTCTTATTTCTTTGTGAATTTCTAATTTCGTAATCAATTTCCCAGGTAGATCCCTAGGTAGAGGAGTTCCCTAAACGGTCAACTTAAATACCTCAACCTAGACAGGATTCAGCCTTAGACAGAAATTGCTCACTCATTTCTCAATTCATAGAAATAAGTTTTTTTTTTTTAAGAGTTATTTACAAAGTAACATTACCTGATTCTTTTTTTATTTGATTTCTATTAAAGAAATAGAAACTTTATTTCTGCTCATACCTTCTCCCCAATAGGGTTTAATCCTCTGACCATTTACTTTGAAGATGTTTCCTTTCTCGTCTTTTACGCCCACAGCCCCGTGTTGGTATACTTTTTCAATGAGAAATGGTCCTGACCACCTAGATTTTAGCTTACCTGGAAAAAGCTTCAATCTTGAGTTGAATAATAGCACCTGTTGTTATGCGTGCAGGTTTTTATCTTTGATTCTTTGATCGTGCCTTTTTTCCATCTTCTCTTTGTATAGCTTTGCATTTTCATAGGACGAAAGTCTCAATTCCTCAAGCTTATTTAGTTGAAGCTTCCACCTGTTTCCTGCTTGGTTCAATCCAAATTTAGTTTTTTTATGGCCCAATATGCTTTATGTTCCAGCTCTAACGGTAGATGGCATGCTTTCCCAAATATTATCCTGTACGGGGACATTCTCAATGGTGTTTTCAACACAGTCCTGTGGGCCCATAATGCTTCATCCAGTCGTAGAGACCAATCTTTCCTTGAGGGATCGACTGTCTTTTCTAAAATAATTTTTATTTCTCTGTTGGAAACTTCTGTTTGCCCATTTGTTTGCGAATGATAAGCAATTGTAATCCTGCGCTTGACAATATATTTAGCTAGCAGGCCAGCCATACGAAAAATTCCTATTGTGGTAGGATTATTGCCATGGAGGCAATGAACTTAGGTATAAGCAAATGATGGTTGAAATTAGAACAGAAGTTCAATGGTGCGTTAAATTAAGCATTACTTGATAGTGAGTTTTTGTCTCCTCATGTGCCAATCCTTTGTTTTTGTGCTAATTTTGAAAAAAATATCTTGGAGCTGAAAAATGTGTGGAATTGTTCATACAGTAGTTGTAGTTCAGTTAGTCTTGTTTTTAAATGTATGGTTGTTGGTTAAAGAGTTCTGTGAGGTTAATATTACCCAGGGACGAGTAATAATTCAAGTTTGGGGGTTTGATAACTCCTCGAATGAGAGTTATTATTGAATGAGGGTTATTATTTGTATTTTTAGAGCTTAAGGTTTCAACATTTTGAGTTTGCAATCATGAAACCTTAAGCTCTAAAAATACAAATAATAACCCTCATTCAATAATACAAATCATGCCTTGAAGCTCTAATAATACAAATCATGAAACCTTAAGCTCTGAAAATACAAATCATGCCTTGAAGCTCCAAAAACACCAATATCTTCCTCACAAGCTTAATTTCACCATGTTTGCTCAAATCCTACAAAATTAATAGATTAAGTAGATGAAAGTATACTTTAACATCTCAAACTAGCAAGAATATAGGCCTAGGGATAGTACACTTTTGTATACTATCAAATACCCCCAAACTTAGATTTTTGCTAGTCCTCGAGCAAAATAAAACACGACTCTCAAATGATTAATAATTGGAAACAATGGGCTCAAGCTTCAATATTCCAAATAATAAATATATTACCAAAAGCAGAAATCAATCAAACATACCCCGTCGCAAAGAAATTTAAATTTAAAACTCTCCTCCTTTGTGTGTGTGTGAAAAGTCTCCTATTTTAGACTTTATAAGTCTGGAACAGTTTTATACAACCCTCCATTCATTTTCCCCTACTTTCTGCTCTAAGTTCCAATTATTGGGCTTCTTCACACTCAAGAAAATAATATGCCACTAGGGTGCCTTAAACACGGGGTAGGCCTCCTCTGAACTTTTATTTTCTCAATAAATAATTGAACACTAGCTTTCACACTTCCACTTTAGGGACCCTTACCCAGAGCACTCGTTCAATGAGTGGCCTAACTGAACACATATGAGGTAGCTCTTTTTGTCCTTAATTTTAAGCGCACAAGTTATTTTTATTTTCTTTAAATTAAGATATAAATCACAGAGCTCAACTAGGCAGATATGTAAGCATGAATCTTCCTCAGTGTAACATTATTAACTATCATGCAACTTAGCCTTCTAACAGGTTCCTAGTCCTTTCGGGGTGACAACATACATATGGACCATATAACCTTATTCCAAGCCTTCAAAATCAAAAACAAGAGAACTAGGTGCGGTACTTAGATAAAGGAATTAAGCAAAAAAAATAAATTAACTCCATTTAGGGGTATGCTCTCATATTTCCACCACTACAAACTATCATTATTTCAACATATCCTAAGCTGTCTTAGCCACAAATGATGCAATACACTTCATCCAGATCATATAAATAATTTAAAAACAAACATGCTAAAAAACCATGACTCATAAGAAAGGGAAAGGGAACTTGGGTTGCCTCTTAAGAAGCGCTTTCTTTAACATCTTTAGCTAGACGAGGCTCAAATGGTGACTCAATTCTTGCATGAATCTACGCCAACATCCTTGGTGAGCACCCACTCCAACGGATCCCTGTTCAACATCACTTCTTGAAACTCATTTGTCAAATTATCAATATCATCCACAAACATACCCTGGCTCATTTCGCAGGGGTATTTCATCACTTTGCTCATGTCGAAAGTTACCTTTTTGTCTTTTACCTTAAAAGATATCTTTCCTTCCTTCACCTTAATGGAGGCTTCCCCTATGGCAAGGAAAGGTCGTCCTAGGATGATGGGGATGTCATCATCACCCTCCATATCTAGCACCACAAAGTCTGTAGGGATTAAAAATTTGTCTACCTTTACCACGACATCCTCTACTATACCTCTAGGGTAAGTGATGAAGCGATCTGCCAATTGTAAAGAGATTTGTGTAGGCTTCAGTTCTTTAAGACCCAACGTCCTATACACAGAATAAAGCATCAAATTAATAGAAGCACCTAGATCACATAATGCCCTATGGAAATAAGAACTACCAATAGTGCAGGGAACAGTAAAACTCTCTAGACCCTTTAGCTTGGGTGTTAGCTTCATGTGGAGTGTGGTACTGCACTCTCCTGTCATGCATATAGTTTCAGGGGCTCCAAACTTCCTTTTCTTGTTAAGATTTCTTTCATGAACTTTGAGTAGCTAGGTATTTTCTCCAAGGCATTTGCAAAAGAAATGGTTATTTGAAGATTTTTAAATATTTCGAGAAATTTGGAGAATTCCACATTCAAAATTTTCTTTTTGAAACGTTGGGGGTAAGGAATCTGATTGAGGACATATGGAAGAATTGGACTAGATGGCTTTGCAGCATCATGTGCAGGTGCAACTTCATTGTCTTCATTCTCTAGTGATTCATCATCCTCATCGTTGTGGCGCCTTACAGGTCCTCCAAAATTCTTTCCACTCCTCAGGCTTATACCTTTACATTGCTCCCTAGGATTAATTTCTATGTCACTGAGAAATTTCCCTTTATGCAGTGCATTCAGGGAGGTGGCTATCTGACTCATATGAACTTCAAGGTTCTGTATAGCCTTCTCAGAAGCAATGCCTTCCATCTTCTCCTCTAACTGAGTCGTCCTCTTGTTTGATTCAGCAATGAAAGCTCCAATTATGTCATCTAAAGATGGTTTCTTTTATGCTGATTAAGATGCATAAGCGTAGTTCGAGGATGGCTGCAAAATATTCCTATTGTTAGCATACGAAAAATTCTCATGATTCCTCAAACTTGGGTGGTAGTGTGTAGGTAATGAGTTGTGCAAATGATTACCGCCCTGGTTGTACCCCCTGTTGTTTACATAGTTGACTTGCTCCATGCTTGAATCTCCTCCATATTGTGGATCTTGGGCAGCTGCTAGAGATGCAATTGAAGAATTGTTGCCTAGACTTGATAATTGAGACAAAATATTAGTCAAAGAAGCCATATATGCTTTTATAGTATTTACCTCATTGATTTCATAGATTCTAGCCACCGGCTTGATAATTGAGCACTCGGTGGGCCACTGATAGCTAGTGGCTACTATATCCTCAAGCAGGTTCTTTGCCTTCGTGTTTGTCTTTGAAAAAATCGTTCCTCCAGCTGCTGCATCCAAGATAGTCTTCGTATTTTCGTTCAGTCCATTATAGAACAACTGGAAATACAACCAATCAAGGTAACCATGATGTGGGCATTTTCTGAGCCACTCCTTGTACTGTTCCCAAGCCTCAAACATTTTCTGAGCCGCTCCTTGTACTGTTCCCAAGCCTCAAACATTTTCTCACCCTCAAACTGTCTGAATGTCCCAATCTTCATTCTAAGTTTGGCAGTCTTTGCTGGTGGGAAAAAGTTAGTCAGGAAGGCTTGGGCCAGCTCATCCCAAGTGGTAATACTTTGAGGCTCTAAGCTCTCCAACCTTTCCCGAACTTTGTCCTACAAGGTAACGAGAAACAGACGTAAGTGAATAGAATCATTGGACACACCATTAATTTTAACAGTTCCACATAAAGGAAGGAAAGATTTTAGATGTGAGCTTGGGTCTGTAGGATGTTCTCGAAAAGCACTGTCCCTTGCCATTTGAATCAGGTCAGATTTTAACTCGAAATTATTTGCGACGATGGGTGCATGAAGTATCCTTGAGCTTTCAGCAGAGAAAATAGGTTTGAAATAATCCCTGATGGCCTTTTTCTCTTCTGCTTGTTCACCCGCCATTTGTTGACTCTAAATTTCTCTTTGAATTTGGCGGTTTCGTCTGCAGGTGCGCTCAATTTCTGGATCAAAAGGCTCCAAATTCTCCCTAGCTCTAGGCATAAACACAGTGAACCTGAACAAAATACAACACGACCAAAGTAAAAATTAAATAGAAGACAAAATTAAGAATAAAAATAAAAAATAAAACACAAAAGAAGAGTTATACATTTTTCCAAATAAAAACTTTCTACACTAATTACACTCTAAATTAAAATTAAGAATTTTCACCACAATATTAATTAAACTAAAATACACCAATCCCCGGCAACGACACCAATTTGATAAACAGATTGTCGAAGGCTCTATAAAATATAATTATTAACCATACCTCTACAATTTGCAGTAGTAGCGGCCAGGGTCGATCTCATGGATTGGATTTCTTAGATTAATTAAGCATTATAATTACTCACACCTAATTTTATCTAGAGAACCTAAAATCAAGAGGAACAGCGGAGGTAACTAAGCTATGTATTTACAACTTTGGAGACACTTAGAGGGAACTCTTTTTTAACCTATATTTTAGCAACAAAACTCAAAGCTAATTGAATTAAGAGATTGTTCATATGTTCAACCATTATTAGCTAAGAAATCACAAATACATTAAATTGGCTTTCTCAAGCCCAACTAAATTTCATGCTTAATGATTAAATTAACTTTCCAGTTTAAATTTCTTAATTAAACATGGCATTGTAAGACTTCTTTAATAACTTCTATTAGAAAAAAATTCATTCCCATGCTCAAGCTTACTAATAGTTATGCATGCTAATCTAGATTCAAATTTTGCTCTCCCAAGCTATAATTCAAATCATACACAATTAACTCTTGGCCAAAGAATTAATCAAAACAACGAGCATGCATGAATAAGAGTTGAACTTTATAAATCTCAAAAGAAAACTAACTATCTATTACAAACAAGTTAAAAACATGAGTTCAATCCTTAAAATCCACAATTACAATGCTAAGTCATACAAAAGTCTAAAAACGAAAACTACAAATTAAATAGGAAGGAAGGGAAAAACTCGCTGATGCATGCCACACTCATTCCCTTCGTGATATGCTGCGATCTCGAGCCGTGAATGTCTTCCTTGGCTCTCAAGAATACTCCCTTAGTCCCAAATATGAAGTAGAAATCGAGTTTAGACTGGTCCCTCTCCAAATGGTCTCCCCAAATCCGTAGCCCAAATTGTTATATTTATAATCCTTGGGATAGCGTCGAGACGCTGTGACCTAATTCATTTGATAAACACAGAAATTTGGGGTAGCGTTGAGATGCTACACACAGCATCTCAACGCTACGGGCGGAAAAGGATTGGTGCGCCTGTTTCTAGTGTCGAGAAGCTATAAAGTAACGTCTCAACGCTACTTTTGCAAGAAGTTGAGTTTGGATAGCTGCACCTATAGCGTTGAGACACTATGGATAGCGTCTCAACGCTATCTTCTTGGGTGATGAGGCTTTAACTTGTTCTCTTTTCAATTCCAGCCTCCAAATCATGCCTTGAAGCTCCAAAAACACGAATATCCTCCTCACAAGCTTAATTTCACCACGTTTGCTCGAATCCTACAAAATTAATAGATTAAGTAGATGAAAGTATACTTTAACATCTCAAACTAGCAAGAATATAGGCCTAGGGATTGTACATTTTTGTATACTATCAATTTTGTATAAGGTTGAATTTTTTAGACATGTTAGAGCATTTATGGCAGTATTTATTAGTGCATGTTGACAACTAAATTCATTAGAAGTAGAAGTATTGTTGAACTATTAATGAATGTTGAGTTCTGTTGAAGAGAGCAGAGATGATGATGGAACATTATTTATTCAAAGATTTTGCAAATTGCCATGTGAAAAGCAGAATTTTAATTTAGCTAGACATTTTTGGCAGCTCAAGTGTTCCCAGCCAATAGGAGAGTTTTATAGGGTTTGTCTTTTTCTAGTCAGCTCTGAAATTTGGAAAAAATGACATCCTTCAGTGAGAAGCCATTTTTGGAGATTGGAATTGGAAAGAAAAAGGAAGAAAAAAGGGAACAAGGAGTATAAGAGAGGGGGCTAGAAGAAGAAGCTGCTACAACTTCCTCTTTGTGGAACGATTTCTTCTCTTCTCTTCTCTAAATTTGTTTCCATTATCTATAATCGCACTCTATAGTTGTTTAGTTTTGTTTTTAAGCTATAATATGAGTGAAGTCACCTTTGGGTGAGGATTATGAGTATTTTTATTAATCTAAGAAGTGGTTAAGGCCCCTTAGTTCTTCTAATTTTGGTTGCTTATGTTTTTATTGTTGAATGCTTGGGTTTTTTTATCCAACACACACCAAACCCTATTTCTTTTTACTTTGGAAGAGGTAAAGGGGAGCCGATTTCTTGCAACCACATTAGCTCTTCAATTTAGGTCAGTGTCTAACTAAGTGGGTATGTTAGGGATAGTAACCTGCCTAATGTGTGACGTCAACATGCTTAATCAATGTGGGTTAATGGGAGTTAAACCACTAAAATTTCAAAATCTAGGAGGATTCCGTATTTAATGCTGAGGGGATTGAGGGAGCAAAGTTCTCGTTGGAGCATCCTTATTAGAAAGATAAAAATCATTCCTAATTCGAGCCCAATTTCACTTACTCAGTTACAAGTCGTTTTCATTCTGTTGTTTGAGCATTTTTTGTGTTTATTATTGTGTTATTATCTTTAATTTTTGTTCAGCATGTTTAGTTTAGTTAAAACTTCAATTTTCTCTTTGTAATTGATTGAATTTACTAAGAATTTAACTTAAGTTGAGTGAAATTCTATTGCTAATCCTTATCGAGACGATACATACTTATCACTTACTACTGATTGTGTGCGCTTGAATAGCCTAATTGAAATTAAATTAGGTATTTTTCAATACGCACTTTGAGGCAACACAACAGACGTTGTCCCTAGCGTCTCGATGTTGTGTCAAATACTGCTATGTATTCATCATTTCTTTGGTGAATTGAGGGAGACCTTTTTAGGATTTTTAGCCCAAATTTTGATTCCATACCTTCTTGGGACTTGTGGAGTACGAATTGAAGGATTTAGGAGAGGTTTGCAAGGCTCGAAAGTGCAAAATTTTAGGCGGGAGTTGAGAATTCAGTGCCAATGGTCTTTATTTCTGTTATCTTCCTCTTTTTCGTGACTCTTAGGGCAGAAAGTCTGGTGTTTATGTACTGTTTTAATATGTTGATGGGTTGATTTAATTAGTTTAGGGGTTAAGAGCACTTTTAGTGTTGTAATTATGGTGTGATTGAATTTTATTACTTTTAATTTCCTTGTTAAATTTTATTTAGTTGAATTGTTCTTAATGCCTCTTGGTAAGTGGCATTTAATGTGTTGATCACAATGCTAAATTCAGCTTGAGAGAAAGAATTTAGGATAGAGCTAATTCAATTAATGCCTTTAAATTGTATAACTTACATAGGGATAACAATTGACGAGTGAGGCATAATATGAGTGGGCTTAATCTTAATTAATTAATCAATTAACGATAAGGACACTCGATATACTCTTGTGCCGTTTTATTATTATTTCGATCACATGCACTTGCGTGTGCACCAATCACTCCAAAATTTAGGGTTTAGAAAACTATAATTTCCATATCATGATTTTCTTTTTCACAAAATGGTTGTAGCACTAGTCCTCCAAAATTTAGGGTTTAGAAAACTATAATTTTCATATCATGATGTTCAAAAGCACCTTGAACAAGTGCGCCGCGTCCTTCAAAAGAAAATTCAGTTGAAGACTCCCGACCAGTAGCTTCATCCGCCTTTTGAATTCAGTTATCATCGGACCATGTAATTTATCTTTGCTGCCGGCTGTGTTTCACACACTCTGTTGAAGATTGCTTTGAGTGCACCAATTTTGTTGACACCAACAGCAAGGATTGATTGTTGCCGATTGTGAGACCTTAATCTTATCATGTGAAGCTACCGACAACCATCAAAGGTTGGGCTTGATTTCATCGCCAATAACACCCATCAAACTCACACGCCAGATTTGAATCGCTATGACACATCTGAAAACTCCAAATGCTCATTGCCAACAACACCAGCTGCTTCAAACCCTCACGTTAACTGCTGGCAGCAACATACGTGTGAAGCAGTAGGTAAAAAAAAATACATACAACACCTAGACCCAAATGGGGTTTTACAATTTGATCAAATAAAAAATGTAAATCTAATCTAAAAATAGCCTAAATAGTGAATTTGTAAACCACATATATCACATATATGAAATAAAAATACCCACCATCACTAAACTTTAATTTTAAATAAAAATTAAAGACCACTTTAATTTTAAATAAAAATTAAAGACCACTTTAATGTCAATTGATAGGCATGACCACTTCAGCCCGCAACAGAAGCCTATAATTTCTAAACAATTTAGGGAGCGACTTTGTTTTATTTAGAAATAAACTAAAAACAAAGGGCAAACTTACATTAAAGTGAATGGAGAAAGTTGCTAGTGGGTCTTTGATTCTTGTGTTCCAATGAATTTCGAATCTCTATAAGATCTTCATCACTATAACTCGAACACAGGACAAAGGTTTGTGTCAACCTCTTGAAAAAAAAAGAGGAAAAAATTCAAACAAAATTATGAATTTTCACTATGGAGGACATGTGTTATTTTGGCTCAACCCAATGGTCCTATTCGTAGGGACTTAGGGTAGAATCTTTGTAAAAGAAAAAAAAAATGAATTTCATTATATTAAAATATATATTTTTAATATATTTGAATCTCATGCAAATCTCCTACCATATATATTTACCTATTTGAATTCCATTCAAATTTCATATATATTGTTTCCTTTAATGTATCTAATAAATTAATATATTATCCTCATTAATATTTAATGTATCAAATACAATATATATATTTTCCCTCATTTAATATATCAAATATATAAAATTTAATTTGAACATTTCAAATTCTCATTTCAACTAAATTGATCCTTTTAATGTTACTATGAGCTAGTAAGGAGACCATATGGATCTACAGATTATAAGCTCGAATGGATAAAAATTAATTAATTAAAATCTTAAATAAATTAATTTTCATTCATTAACTCTAGGATCTAGAGTTACACTCTTATGCATTATAGGACAAGTTGTGTCCATAGATATAACCATTACGAGTTATTCATAATTACAGTTGGGTCAAAAGTTCGTTTTACCCTTGCAATTACAACTTACACCTCAATTACCACTGATTCTCTAATGAACAATATACATATGATCAATCATGAACTAAGTCTCTCTCAGAAAAGTGAGAGGGTGGGCCTCATTTTTCCAGTCGTGAAATTAGCACTGTAGGGGACTACTTGTCTACCTTTTCTATATGGGAAGAAGTGAATTCCTTCTTGTGAAATTTATGTTCCCCGCTCTCTATTTGGTTAAGAAAATTGTAGGCTTATTGAATCGGCTACAAAAGTCACTCTCACCCAAGTCAAAGGACATGCCTTCACAGGTAAGAGTTCATAACTCACTCAGGATTAAGATAGAATCATATATGATCATCTTGTGAAATATTAATCTTCTTAATTAACGAATTTATAAAGAGAGATTAAGTATTTTGTGGTTCAGTCTTACAGAAACTCATTGTATATGATATCTCCACTCACATGTCTCCACGTGAACGATTTAGATCAAATCATTTGTAACTATTACAAAGTCGGTCATATCAATATTTTTACCATGATAAGACACCCAATCTTATCCATATACTATAGACTATTTAGGTTATTCTCGAACATGATCCTTCTATATGTCAACTATATATTGTTCAACACTACACTAATAACCTAAGATTTTTACATAATGGATATTATAAATGGAAAATAAATAATTGTTAAGTAATAATTAAATAATAAGCACTATTACGAGGCTTTTGGGCATAAATTTCAATAGTTGCAAGTTGAATGCTCACACCTCTATAAAGGTGACGCAACAACTCATGCGCACACTACTATGAGAGAGATGCAACGAGTGGGATGCACACAATAAGATTTTGCTGGCCTGAAATTCGGGGCTTTGTTCACTTCAAGTGCAAGTTTGAGCTTTGCTTGCTTCAGGTTTAGATTCGAGCCTTGCTCCCTTCAAGCTCGAGTTTAAGCAAAAATTTGCTACAAGTTCAAGTTTGAGCTTCACTCGCCTTCAAGTTGAAGTTTGGGCTTTGCTTCGTGATGAATTGTTGTGGTGCAAAGTGCAAGTGCACGTTGTCTCACAAGTAATATATGGAAGTACTCTCAATTTTCTGCATATAAAACGAAATAGGAATGACAGCGTCAAGACGTTGTCCCTAGCATTTCAACGCTATCTCGATTTTCTTTTTTTTTTTTACTTGGAATGGGATTGTAGCATCGAGACGCTACCTCGCATTATAAAAGGAGCAGCTCACTTTCGAATTTGGGGAGATGGATTGGAGGGAGAAAAGCCAAACTTTGATTTCTACTCAACTTTTGAGATTTAGAAGACACTCTTGAGAGCCAAGGAAAGAATTCAAGGCTCGAGATCGTAGCACATCACATTGGAGATGAGGATTGGCGCACATTAGAGAGCTTTTATCATTTCTCTTTTTCTTTGTAGTTTCTTTTATGGATATTTAGACAAGTTTAGGTTTTTATTGTGAATTTTTAGTAACTAAACTTCATTTTTAGAATTCGTTGTTACTTGTTACATCATGAACATTTTATTCAATTGGCAATTTTTCTTTATATTGCAATAAGATTATTCATGTTTTTTTGTGCTTAATGCTTTTAGTCTTCTGGCCAAAGATTAATTGTTTTCTTGATTTAAATTTTAGCTATAAAGAGTAAAATTTAGATTAGAGCATGGATATATAACTACTAGTAAAATCTTGCACGACAATGATGAATTTCTAGTAGAAGCCATTTAAGGGATTAATAAAGGGTGTTCTAAGTTCTTTGAGTGACAGACATGAACCGTCTATTCGGAGTGAGAGACGAATATGATCAGAATAGTTATTCCTTTTATAATTCTTTTAAGAAAATAAGTATTCATTAATTCTTTGCTTGATTGTAGAAGATAGGCAAGGATGTCGATTTTATAATTAAGCAAGAGAAATAATTAGGTTTGGGAAAGTCAATTAATAATTATTATCTTTTTGGCTTATAAGTTGTTGCATGTTAAAGTTAAATTAATTAATTAAGATGGAATTTAATAAAAACAATTGAAGTTTTAAGAATGTTCCCTCTGGTTGTCTCCACTTTGTAAATATTTAGATTTTATTTTTTTATTTTTAATTTTTCTCAAATCTCACTTGATGGTTGCCTAGATAAAATCAAATGTTAGTAACTACGATAATCAATTAAACTGGAAACCCAATCTTGAGGACGATACTTGACACTTAAATTCACTATACTAAAACTTGACTCGTAAAGGCATGCAATAAGTTTTTGGTGTCGTTGCTAGAGATTAACAATTATTCAGTTGAATTGATATTGTAGAGAAAGTATGAGATCGTAATCTAGAGTGTAAATATTGTATATTTTGTATAATCTTTGTATCTCTATATTTTTGTATTTTTGTATTTTCAATTTGTATTTACTTTTCTCTATTTTTCTTTATTTTCTCTTTATCTTTACTTTATTTTCTCATTTATTTTTTATTTTTTATTTTTGTTTTCTTTTTAGGCACACTTGGTGTATGTTCAAAGTTAGAGAGAAGGATTTAGTACCTTTTGATTCTGAGATCGATCAAACTTTTAGAAGAAATCGTCAGATCTAAAGGACAATCCAAACCCAATAAATGGCAGACATACCAGTTGGAGAACAAAAGCCTATCAGGGATTACTTCAAGCTAGTGTTCCCTACTGAACAATCTAGCATAATCTATGCACCTATCCCTACCAATAATTTTGAGCTGAAAACAGGATTAATCTAGATGGCTATGGGTAGTGCATTTAGAGGACACCCTTCAGAGGATCCAAATTTTTATTTAAAATATTTTCTTGACATTTGTGGCACTGTTAAAATAAATAGTATTTTTAGTGATGCCATACACTTACTGTTGTTTCCATTTACCTTGCAGGATAAAGCACGAGACTGGTTAGAGAGCTTGGAACCTTGAAGTATCAGCACATGGGAAGAGTTGGCCCAACCTTCCTCACAAAAATCTTTCCACCAGCCAAGACTGTTAGACTATGGATTGAAATTGGAACATTTAGATAGTTAGAAGGTGAACAATTGTAGATACATGGATCTAGTGAGAAGAAGCTCCTAGCATGGCAATCCTTACTGGCCTTAGATCTAGTTATTTTCGAATGGGTTGAATGGGAATAAAAAGACTATCCTTGATAGAGTAGCTTGAGGGACAATTTTGTTCGAAATAGTTCTTGAAGCAAGGACCTTACTAAATGAGACGATAACTACTAGCTACTAGTGGCCCATTGAGTGATCAATATCCATACTAGTAGCTGGAATCTATGAAGTTAGTGAGGTAAGTGCTTTGAAGGTACAAATGGCTTTTCTAACCCATGCTTGATCTCAATTGTCAGGTTTAGGGAACAATTCTTCCATTGCATCACTAGCAACTGCTCAACATTCACAACATGATGGAGAATCTAGCATAGAGCAAGTCCATTATGTGAACAATAGATGATACAACCATGGCGACATTCACATGCGCAACTCCCTACCTACACATTACCACCCAGGTTTGAGGTATCATGAAAAATGTTATTATGCTAATAGCAAGAATGTTTTGCAGACTTCTTCAGGGTTTCCTTCCACATCCGAGCCAGTTGAGAAGAATTCCTCTTTAGAAGATATAATTGGAACATTCATTAAAGAATCCAATAAGAGGACATCTCAACTGGAAAGCATAATGGAAAGCATTGCTTCTGGACATGGGAATGCTATTAAAAGCTTAGAGGTCCAGATGAGCCAGATTACAACTTTCCTGAACACTTTGCATAAAGGAAAGTTCCCCTAGTGACATAAAAGTAAATCCTAGGAGCAGTGCAATGATATAACACAGAGGAGTGGAAAGCAGATGGAAGAATGATCTGCCACTTGAGCCTCATCGAGCTAATGACATTAAAGAAAGCGCTTCTTGGGAGCGACCCAAGTTTTCTATTCTTCATCTTTCCTTTTTTTTTTTTTGGCTTAGTTCCATTTATTGAGTAGGCTAGAATGTTTCATTTATTTTCTAGTATAGGTTCTCTTGAGTGCCATTTAATACCGTTCTTACTTGTGTAGGATCTCGATCATTCAGATGTTTTCTTTCCTATCACCAATGATACAGTGGAGATTCCTCTAGCATATCAGGGCAGTATCATTTATTTTTTCTCATTGTCTTGTATACTTGTGCTTTATTATTTCATTGAGGACAATGTGTGTTTTAAGTTTGGGGTGGACAATACTTTAGCAAGTTATAATTTGTTAACATATATTTTAGCATGATATGAATGAATATTTTATGCAATGTTTGTGATAAGGACTGCCTGGGATGTATGCTAGATTTTTGGTTGTTCATAAATACTAAAATATGAGAATATAGCCTAAATTTGAGTAAATTTTAAAAGTTTTTCTTTTCCATAGCCACATGTTTCTAGTTTTGAAGGCTTAGAATAGGTTTGTTTGACCTTTTACTTGTTGTCGCATCGAAAGGTCAAGGATCTGACTTGATAGTTAAATTGCATGATAGGTTGTAGTGTTACACTTACGAGAAAATGCTTGGCTTCATAATATTTAAAAATTGTGCTCATCATAGAAAATCAAAAGAAAAAGAACAAATGAAAAACTATGCTACCTTTATTGTGATCAATTAGGGCCACATGTCACTTGGTAGGTAAGGGCGCTATAGTTGATGTGTAAAAGCTAGTGTCATAATTAATTAATAAATAAATAGAAATTCAAATTTGGGAGTTATGTGAAGTATCTTAGTGGCATATTACTTTATTGAATATGAGGAGACTTAATAGTTGGGACTAAGAGCCAGAGTAGGGGGAGATGAGGCATGAGGTTTATAAGACTGTTTCGGCGCACACACAAGGAATTAAAATAAAATTTTAAAATTTTATTGATAAATGACTTTATTTAAATATTTCAATATTTTGTGGATTTTCTGAGATTTAGATTTATTAAGGCATGAGTCAATAACATGTATATATTATTCTAAAATATGGTTTTGTTTTATTTTGCTCAAGGACAAGCTAAAGGCAAAGTTTGTGGGTATTTGATAGCACACAAAAATGTGTTATTCCTAAGACTTGTTTTGTTGCTAGTTTGTGTTATATTTCGATGTTTTCACGTATGTGTTCAATTATTTTATAGATTTTGAGCATTTTGAATTAAATCGAGATTTTAAAGGATTTATCGAGAAAAATGTGCTTAAATGATTAAGAATTGAAGAGCCCATGATAGAAGAATAAGAATTAAAGAAGAAAGAAGAAAACGGGTCAAAAAAGAAATGTTGCACAACTCCAAGCTATGTGATATGAGGCCACAGCGTCAAGACGCTGCCCAAAGTTCTGCATATAAAACAAAATAGGAACGACAGCATCTCGACGCCATCCCGATTTTCATATTTTTACATGGAATGAGATTGCATTGTCAAGACGTTGTCCCTAATGTCTCAATGTTGTCCCAAATTATAATAGGAGCTCATCACTTTTGAATTTAGGGAGACAGATTGGAAGGAGACAAGTCAGACTTCGATTTCTACTCAGCTTTTGGGATTTAGATGACACTCTTGAGAGCCAAGGAAGGAATTCAAGGCTTGAGATCGTTGCACATCGCATAGGGGATGAGGATTGACATGCATTAGAGAGTTTTTATCTTTTTCCTTTTTATTTGTAGTTTCTTTTATGGATTTTTAGATAATTTTAAGGTTTTATTGTGAATTTTCAGTGGCTATTCTCTATTCATAAGATTTGTTGTCATGTGTTACACATTCATGAACATTTTATTTAATTTACAATTTTTCTTTATATTGCAATAAGATTATTCATGTGTTTTTGTGTTTAATGCTTTTAGTTTTATGGCCAAAGATTAATTGTTTTCTTGATTTAAGTTTTAGCTCGAGAGAGTAAAATTTAGATTAGAACATGTATACATGACTATAAGTAAAATCTTGCCCGACAATGATGATTTTCTAGTAGAAGCCTTTTAAGGTATTAATAACAATTGTTCTAAGTTCTTGGAGTGACAGACAAGAACAGTCTATTCGAAGTGACAGACGAATATGATCAAAATAGTTCTTCCTTTTATAAATTTTTTAAAAAGAGAAGTATTCATTAATGCCTTGCTTGATTGTAGAAAATAGACAGGGATGTTGATTTTATAAATGGGCTTGGAAAAGTCAATTAGTAATAATCATCTTCTAGGCTTATAAGTTGTTGCATGTTAAAGTTTAATTAATTAATTAAGATGGAATTTAATAAAAGAAATTTAAGTTCTAAGAATGTTCCCTCTTGTTGTCTCCACTTTGTAAATATTTAGGTTTTAGTTTTTTTTTTAATTTTTCTTAAATCTCACTTGATGGTTCTCTAGATAAAATCAGATGTTAGTAACTATAGTAATCAATTAAACTGGAAACTCAATTCTGAGGATGATACTCGACACTTAAATTCACTATCCTAAAACTTGACTCGTGCACTTGCTGTTTTGCAATGCTTAACTAAAAAGGCATGCAACAGTACGATTCAGGCAAAATGCTACTAAATTGCGCCTACAACCTACCCTAACCGACACTTAACAAAGTGAATAAAGTTTAACACCTATTCAGTACTTTTCTAAGTGCTTTTAGGAGCCTAAGCAATTAAACACATATATCAATGGTTAATTTGTGACTTAGGTAAATGAAGAACACAACTTTTATGATTCTAAAGGTTCTTATCCTATGTCTAGGTACAAAAAGTGAAGTTCTATTTCTAGACTCTTCTCCTATATTGTTTTTATGAAAATGTGTGTTTTATCCAACATTTTTAGTATTGAATCTTACACAAACTATGCTAACTCAAGTGACTAGTTTATGCTAACAATGAAACTTAAACTCAATAAAAGCAAACAATGTTAAATATTGAACAAAGTTACTTAGCTACATGGTGGGGCTTTCTTCCTTCTTAGGGCATCCACTTCATTGAATTCCCTCAAAAGAGTTTAGCTCGTAATGGAGAAGAAACTAAGAGTGAAGATAAAACGAAGCAAGGTTGAATGAAAGAATTGAAACTTCATTGAAAATAAGAATCTTTAATACACTTTGAAGTATGGAAATGATAAAACAACTACTAGAATGAAAAGTAAAATGAAAGCACAGCTACTAACTTGAATCGTTCAACTGAGAAAAAACTTACAAAGTATTTAAAAAAAAAACTAAACTTAAAGTAAAAATAGTAAGTACAACCAATGAAAATACAACTACAAAAAGAACCCTAAGTTTGTTCCTCCTTTCTAACTTATTCAACCTTTTTCAAGGAGAACAAGTACTTTGACCTTCTTCTTTTGAAGTTAGTGTCCGAACGAAATATGAATAGAACTTAGGGGAGACTCAAAGTGATGGCTGAAAAGAAATAGAAACCGACAGAATTTTGAGATGAAAATACAATCCGAGCTCTCTTGAAAATGAAGCTTGAGTCGATTTTTGAAGACCTCAAGGTCTAGGGTTTTTTTTCAAGATTAGTGTGAGGAAGCTTGGCCAAAAATATTCCTTGCTTTGAGGAGATTTGGTAGAAAATCTACTAAAAACCTTCCAAATTCGAGATTCTGGAATATTTTGTAGAATTAGGTCCATATGCGGTTGTATGCCTGACGTACCTTTGCTGCTTCAACACTTAGCAAAATTCCTGCCCTTGTTTTTCAATTGTGGTCTCAACCTTGGCGCATCTAGTCCATTTTCAGTTTCTACACAAAAACAACAAAACTTAATGTGTTCTTAACAAAAATGAATTTATTTACACCTATTTTACTACTTTTCACAAACCATGCCTTCAAACACATACAAAGTTTGTTTTTACTTAAAATCACTCTAAATAGCATAAAATATAACAATAAACACTTTCTTTCGTAACAATAAGCTTAGTTTTTAAGGCGAAATAATACTCATAAGTGAGTGTTATCACCAACAGACTTTGAATGCAAAAGCCTCAAGAAGTAGGCCACATCAACATATGCAGTCTCAGCATGAGAAGGCAAGTGCTACTCTAACTCATCAACAAGTGAGGATATGCCATTATGAATCACTCTTCCCTATGAAAAAGGACAAATTATGGTCCCCTAAGGATAGCCACTGCACACGAGACTTCTGACAAAGAGAAGCCTCCACCCCACGTGCCTAACTCTAGAAATCTTGAATCACCCGACAAGTTTGACCCTACAATACTAGAGAGAGAGGATCCAACAATAGGCCAGAGCTACCGACCTCCTTAATAACTCGTGAAATACAAGCTATTCTAGCCTAAAAACAACTTATTCTTAGTTTCAAGTAATATCTATTAATGATTTTCTAACTGAAATATGTGCTGGGAATAAAATCATGTTTTCACACCTACATCAGTTATTTTTGTATGAGATTTGATCACGTTTGTTTACTTGCTAGAGTGAGGGTGAAAACGGGTCGGATCGAGATAGTTTTTCTCCAAAACCAACCTAACCAAAACTCACAGTGGAGTAAACCGACCCGACCTGATTAGGTTTGAATCAAACTCAGGTCAAGTCGGGTCAGGTTGCACCTTTTTTTTCAGCTATCTCTTCCAAATGCCTCTGAATCTTTCAATCTCTCACACATGTTCATCCAAATTGGAATCCAAAAAAAATGAAGAAGAAGAAGAAGAAGAAATCCCAAAAATAGAGAAGAAGAATAAGAACAATAACAAGAACAAGAACAAGAAGAAATCAAGAAATGCCTCTGAAAATTTCAAAAAATTCGAAATTTGAGTCTCTGTTCGTCTAAATCTGAGGAGTCGCAAATCTGGGCGTGTGGGAACGACGGTATCTGCACCCACACACCCAGATCTGCAACTCCTCAAATTTCGAGAAACTCTTCATTCTTCGATGGGAGTAGATCTGTAAGACCCACAAGTTTTCCTTTTGTTTTCCATCGCTACACAGCCCATCGCACAAGACCCACATATTGTTTTTAGCCCATCAATGCAAGTAGATCTGCAAGACCCACAGTTCCTTTCACAATTTTCCTTCTTCTTCATCACGCACAAATAATCTTCATGTTTCCGGTAACACACCTCCGGTGATAGCGATGTGAGCTCCCACCTCCAGTAGTATTAGATTGAGCAAACCCACAATGCCCAACTTCTATAATTGTTTGGAGTAATCAACGGCAACTGATTGTTGCTGAAGAAAGGGAGCGATAATGGAAACTGGAAAGAGATTAAGAGAGAGAGAGAGAGAAACGATGCTCGAAAAGAGGAAGGAGCAACATTGCATGCCCTAAAAGTTAAAACTCCAATTTGAGTCAATTGAGCTAGAACCAAATCAAATCGATTCGGTTCGATTTGACTTCTTACACCTCTAGTGCAGAGCCTAAATTTCAACACAATAAAGAGTACATCTATTGCAACATGTACCAGCACATAGCAACAGTGGTCCCCCCCAAATCAGAGCGAATAACTCGAACATGACAAGAGAATATTTTTTGCTATGATGACAGAGGATGCGTGGTGAATTCTTATTGACTGCATTTTTATATAAAACGAAAGAGATCAGAGAACGAAAGGGAGTTCGTTCATTTTTCCAAGATTTTAGAGAAAATTATTGAGAGAATAGGTGCACTGGAGCTATTTTCAGTGACCTAGAGAGCAGTAGAAAGGAGCCAAAACAACGCTGGAGGAGAAAAACCTAAGCAAGACATTGTTCATTTTCTCATCCACATGAAGAAGTGCTCACAATTGAAGTAGTCAAACGAAAACTGAAGCTAAAGAAGGAAGGTAAGCAGCAACTAGAAGAAGAAACCTAATGAGCTGAAGCTGAGAAGTTTGAGTTAGTGACTACTAAGTTTTATTTTCTTCTTTACCCTTACCATTTTCATTATATTTTCAGATGTTGTATTGCTTGTACCTAACCTGGTAATGGGCTAAGTTTTCTTAAGCAAAGCTAATGACGAACTAGCTATGTATTTACTTATTTTATATAGAAGCAAACTTTATCTCCATTTACGTATTGGTTGTTTGTTTGGATGTTTTTATTTCTTTAGATGTTTTCTGATTGGCTGTCCGATAAAGAGCATAAGTTCATTTCTAATATCGATAGCGTTAGGGTGAGTGGAAAGATCAAATAAAGTGAGGGAATACAATTCTAGATCCACCTTAAACATAAGAGGGTATCTCACAATTAATAAAAAGGGGTTGAGGCTTCATTTATGTAAAACTTTTTGGTATAAACATATATTTAAGGTGTGTTACAATCCTCAAGGAAGAAGCTTGACAGAGTGTAACCGAATTGAGTGAAACTTGTCCTCTGCCAATTCTCACTTGGGGTAAAGTTGCGTTAGTATGAAAATGTACGCGCATAGTTAGGGTTGTCATGAGTTGAGCTAGTCTTCTTCATTGGATATATCTGTGTTATTTATTCTCTAGAGTCTCAGTCATTAGTGACTTTAATGCTTTCTTTTATTTTTTGTCATTTACAATCTTTGCTCGTTCAAACCAAAACCATTTTTACTCTGTTACTGATTACCTTCCTTGTAAAATTTCACTACATTTCGTCTGTTTAAACAAACTTCCCTGTGGATATAATCATGGAGTACTAGTGTATACTTGCGCTAGCTCCTTAGGTAGTGGTTTTGTAACATCCCACCCTGGATCGCTACTTAAAGCTCACTCAACACGCTCTTAACCAAGTAAAAGGGAAGCTTTAAAACAACCTTCAACAAGAACATAAACCTTTCTTTCAAAACATGCTTTACTTCAGGATTCCGACTTAAAATAAAAACTAATAAACAAACATTCCCAAAAGGTTTAGACACAGGATCATAGTACTATAATAGAAAAAAAAACAAACTTTAACAACAAAAACAAAGCCTTTTAAGAAGAAAACTTTACGACCCTAAGAAACAGGGAACACGGCCTCCATAGCCTAACCAAGCCAATACCTCGTGCCATGCGCCTCTAAAGTCTACTGGCCACCTGGAAGGAAAAACAAGGTAGCATCAAATTAGTATAAAAATCTCAGTAAGTAGCCCATTTAAAACCAAGGCTCACAGTCTGCCACACAAATACTTCAACTCTTGATCTTACTCTTATTCTGCACTCTCTTAGCTACGTGACCACCTAATCTACTCTACCTACGATATAGTCTCATTACTAAAACCCTATAGCCATGCTTCCAATCCTTGGGTTTCATCCCCATAGCTAGCATACAGCAAGAAGGTCCACAACCCTCAAGCTACACTGGCTAGCACCTACAATGGAGGACACACCCTCCATGCCATAACAAAATAGGGTACGCAACCCACCATCAATCACATCACATAATCATCAGGCAAGCATAGTCTAGGTGGGGTAGTAAGTGTCACTAGCCTAAGTTCCTACGCCATTCCCTAACCCTACCAAGGTACTCAAGACCTTACAATATCATAATCACATCAACACAAAGGACATGGTAATTAGGGCCTTAGGATTAACTTTCCAACCACAACAATTCAGAGCTAACAAAATTACAAGCACAATACAAGATTTTCAAACATACTGCCAATCAAGGTTTTACACATGCTCAACCATTTAGCTCACAACTTTAAGCTCATAAATCTACCTACCACATTCTCAGGTAATTACCAACTCAAGATGCAAATCAGAACTAACCACCCAGTAATCCATGCTCCATAACAAATTTCAGGCATGCTACATAAATTTGCATTACTTTCCAACATGGTCCAAAATTAAATAATACCTAAAAGGGCCTTAATCCAAAAGCTACTTACCTCAAAGTAGACATAATTTACAATAGCTCAGGCCCAAAATCTCTTTCTGAAACAAAAATAGGCACCGCCTAGCAATAATACAGCAGCCCATAAATTAACTCATTTAAATTCTAATAAAACCAAGGTCTCCATACTTAAATTTCTTGGGGTTTGATTTAAAGTTGATGAAACCTCACCTTTCCAATGTTTTCTTGTACAAAACACAACTCCTTAGAATTTGTGACAATCACCCACTTCCAACTTTGCCCATTTGGTTATTCTTCAATTTAATTCAAACAAATTAAGGGTCAATAAATTATCCAAACAACATCTAATTTTCACCCAAAAAGGTCTTATACAACAACCAAATAAATCCAACTTAGGCTAAACATTCCTGTACTCGAAACTTAACAAAGGTTAACAAAAACTTACCCAAAATATCGAATAGCACCTGCTGGAAAGACCTGAATAGCACCTCCAATTGGTCCAAAAACTCCACAATGTCTCAAAATTCCAACGGGTGTCGTGTAAAAGTTATTCTGTTTAACAAGGTCACCTTAAGTGACCATTAAATAGTTAGAACAGCCCCTGAAAATCTATAAATGAACCTTGAATTAGTGCCAAAAACTTACCTAAATAAACGATGCTAGAAAGCGATTCCTAAACTCTCCCCCACTTGCTGTCTATACAAAACAGAGAGAGGGAGGGCAGCGTTCGGTGACGGCGACGGTTCGACACTGCAGATTCAACGTCAGAGCGAGTAGCGGTGGGCTTCGTCCGACGAGGGCAGTGGGACTGTCAGATCGCAGGCGGAGTGATCCGACGAGGCGGCAGTCGGTGACTGGCATGGCTGGGCGTCAACGGAATTGGGCGATGCGGAGACGAAGCCGGCGGTGTGCTACTCGAGAAGGAGGGAAAATGCAGGGGGTGGGGTTCTGGCTTTTTTCGGGGAGAGGGAGAGATACATATATATGGGGATGGAGGTTTTATTTGGGGAGAGAGATAACCAAAAATAAAACAAAAAAAAAAAAAGAAAAATAAAGAGGAAAGATTTAGGGGGCGTGTACGAGAGAGGGTGAGAGAAAAGGGGAATCTTGAGTTTACCTTTCCCTTTTTCTTTTTTTTTTCTTTTTCAAATTCATAACCACCACAACAAACCAATTCCCTTTTTTCCCTTATCCCACCTACAAACTCAAATCTAATTTATTCAAATTCAACTTAAATAATCTTATACAACATTTAATTTCAATAATGGGCAAGATAAAATATCAGGCATTATAGGTTTATTGTGAAGTTAGCACTTTTTACCCCTATTAATTCCCATACAATGCATTTTCTTCACCATTTATATCATTCTTATCCTTTGTACATCAACCACAATACCACAAACACAACACTCCTATGAGCCTCATCCACCTCACAACCGAGCAACGAGATAGACAGCCCAACTGCCCTCTTAGCACAAGCTTCAAGGCTTTAAGGTTACGCTGAAGCCTCAATAAAGGGGAGATACCAACATGCTGCTTCCAACTCCCCCACACATAATCCAGAAAACCCTTTTCCTCTACCCAATGGTTAAAGAAACAAAACACCGATGGTCGATGAGGGAATTAGGCACCTACATCAAACACAAGGGAGCAGCGATCAGACACACGAACTAGTCATAAGAATGGATACTACAACTAGTCATGAGTTCAAATTATAGGTGATAAGAAAACCCTAGTGCATGTGTAGACGAACACTTTTACATACTAGAACCCCTATAAAAAAATAACGCTAAAATGCCAAATTCAAATTGTATCATCTCAAGGAAGAAGATAGAAATGGATTTACCTTGATCATCAAGATCAAGAGTAAAGAAGACTTGTTTCTAGACTCAAGATTTGAACCACTCCACAAGATATCTTGATCAAGGAAGGCTACTTGAAGATTCTAGCATGCAAATCTAAAACACAAGAATTGCAAAAGAAACACAAGTTCTTTGCTATGTGCAACTTTCATTAAAAAACATGGTCTGATTTGTGGTACATGCAAGATGGCTTTATATAGCCTTCAAAGTATAAACTAAATTCAACCACTAAAGCCTCTTAAAGTGTGTAACCTCCCAAACATCAATGCTATAATGAACCACTAACAAAAGTAACCTAAAAAATATTGAAATGACTAAAAAATCAAAAATTACATAATGGAGGGCCATAAATCAGAGATTTGAAGATGCAATTAATCTTCTAGGTATTTGTAACCTCTTAAAAATAAATGAAGCTTTAGTTATATTAGTTTGAAGTTTAGCTCCACTAATTGATGTGTGACTTGCATTAAATGAAGATTGAGATGCACTTAAGTTCATTTAATACAAATGTAGTTCTTTCAATGTAACTTGACTTCATCTTTAATGCAACTTGAGTTTAAGTTAAGATCATCATAAATGAAGTCCAAGTGCATTTAATGCAACTCCGTCTTGAAGCTCTACTTGCATGCACATGTACGGAACATCACCAACATCTTCCTTTAAGCCCTCTGTCAAGTTCATCAAGGATTGAACATAAAGAATCAAAGCTTGTTGAAGCTTCCTAGCCCTTGATCTTGTGATTGGAGCTTGAAGAATAGCAATGAATATCCCTTGGTTAAGATCACTAGGGACCAAAAATGTATCTTACCCTAATTAGTTTTTGAAATAAAGTAGATTATTGTTTTTTTAATAAGAAAAAGGTTGTAGTAATTTGAGAAAAATATGTAAAAATAAATAAAATAGGTTAAAAAGTACAAATATATAAGGCACATTAAGAGTAAAATAAAAAAATGTAAAAGATCAAAGACCAAATTGAGAGTTACTTAACACATTAGGGGTAATTTGGTATATTTAGCTAAAATTAAAGTACAAAACTAAAATATAAAATCTATCTTCAATTTAAATATTTATTTAATTTAAAAAAACCAAAATAATAAATGAAAAGAAAAATAATTGCCAATGAATTAAAAAAATTGACAAAATGGTGAAAGAAAGTATCTCCCTTATAGCCACTTTTTTTAAGAAAATAAAACTAAAATACGTTTGTTCACACGTAATTTCAACAAAGAAACAAATGAGACACGTGTAAATAAATTTATATTTGTATTACTTCTGTGGATGGGTGTGGTACAATCTCTAATTTATTCCTCTGATTCGTTCTTTCTCATGACAAATGGGCTAGACAGCTTGTTCTTGAGCGCAGTTGTTGGTCTTTTCTGATCGGCCTTTGGCTTGTTAACCTTGTTGGATCGACTTTTGGCTTGTTGATCTTCGGATCGGTCCTTGGTTTGTTGATCGTTGTTGGATCGGCCTTTGACTTGTTGATCTTTGGATCTGCTTTGGCTTGTTGATCATTGGATCGGCTCTTGGCTTGTTGATCCTCCTGAAGATACAATCGAAGTCTTGGAGTCTTGTACACTTCAAATGCCTTCGACTTGTCTTCAAAGATATTTTGGCCTTTAAAATATTCAAGTCTTATGATCTTCAAAGCGTCTTTGGTTTGCGAAGAATCTTCAGTCTTCAAGGAACGTTTAGCACCTAAGGACTTATCTTGGAGAGTCTTTGGTCTTCCAAGAGTGTTCAACAATTCAAGGAGTGTTCAGCACCTAAGGACTGGTCTTGAAGAGTCTTTGGTATATAAAGAGAGTTCAACACCTAACGACTTGTCTTGAAGCATTCAGTACCTAAGAACTTCAGGGAGAATTTAGCACCTAAAGACTTTGGCCTTCTTTGCTCTCAATTCTCTTTGAGTTCTTTGGAGAGTAAAATTTATGAACCCTTCAAATGAAGGAGAGTTCATCTATTTATAGAGCTTTCCATGGCATGTGGGCTTGGGCTTTAGTGGCCTTTGGGCCAACCATGGACTTGGGCTTTGGTTGGCTTTGGGCTTAACCATTTGGATTTGAGTCTTATTTAACTTTGACCCAAATTCCAATAACCCAATTTGACCAAATTAAATTTAATTATTTGGTTTAATTGTTTGGTCAAATTGTCATAATGAAGACATGTAGCCTATTAATTTTTAGAATTCGTCAATTTTTATCTTCAAATTAAATTTGGGACACATGTCAACTTATAATTGGTCCCAAATTTAATTATTTGTAGTTTCGTGATTAATTTGGAATAACAACATGACAATTGGGGATTGGCCGAAGTTTCTCTGTCAACAAATGCCCCCTTTTTGACATTTATGCACAAGTATTGTGGGTGAATCTCGAAAAAGATAGTTTGGAGTCAAAATGTAATCTTTTTCTAAACGTGTTTAAATTTGAATGTATTCCAAATGGACCATTAACCATTAAAAAAAACTTTTAATTATATCAAAATCACATTTAGACCTCCCCCCCCCCCCCCCCCCCCCCCCCAAAAAAAAAGAAAAGATACAAGTAGAAATTGACATGGAAATGAGAGGTTTATTAAATGCGTCCCTACTAATCAAGCAACATAATACCTAAGTTTTTTTAGGTAGTTTTTACTTTGAAAAAAGAAAGAAGAAAATGTTAAATTACAAGTTTCATCCTTGAACTTTCATATATGTGTCTAATAGGTCTCTAAATTTTAAAAAGTGTCTAGTAAACCTTTGAACTTTCAATTTTGTAACTAATAAGTCCTTGACATATTCGAAATTTTTTTAAATTAATAGATCTATTAGACATAAAATTAAAATTTGTATCTAATAAAACCCTAAACTTTCAATTTTATATATAATAGATGAGTGAATTTTAAAAAATGTCGAATAAGGTCAATAATTTATTAAGGATTTATTAGACACTAAATTTAAAGTTTGAAGTCATGGGCTATTCAAAACTTTTTAAGGTTCAAAGACCTGCTAGAGCTTGAAAGCTTAAAAGTTGTTTTAGAGAGCAGTTAGAAAGCTTCACTTGATCTATTCATACCCTTTAAGCTCCTGAAGTCAACTTTGTTTTAAGAAAATGAGCAAGGAGTATTTTTATGGAATATGCTTCTGAAGAATGGTTGGCTACTCGGTGTGTAGGCATATTGGCCATGAAAAATCAATGTTGCCACTTCTATTTGTTTTTTGAGAATCAATGTTGCCATTTTCAATTCTTTTTGAGAATCATCGATGTTGCCACTTCCATTTATTTTCTCTTTAATAAACATTATTATTATTATTATTTATTTATTATAATCCTTTAATCAACCTCCTTCTTTCACAGCCACAACGAGATAAAACATATATATCTTCAATCAAGAGTTTAAAGGTTTGAATACTTTCGCTTTCACAACGAATTAAAGGAAAAAAAACTCTTCTTAGGACAAAGCTATAAAGGTTCCATAAATTTTTTATCAAATTTTTGTCACAAACACAGGAGGAATTGATGGAGCAAAGAAGATAATTGTTGGAATTAATTTAATAATTTATTCATATATGAGTAACAAATTAAATGACAATTATATTTGGACTATTTAATGAGCATGTTGTGTGGTCTTGATTATGGGCCCTAGACTTTCTATATAGTCGCATGACCTGCTGAGCAAAAACTAGCCAGTTGATCTTAGGGAATCATGGAAAACCCTAGGATTAACTTATAAATAACAAGGTTATGTTCTCCAATACACTATGTTTCTTTAGCCTCCTATTCTCCATCTAATAGAGAGGACTACCCATCCTGATCTAAGTTGCATAGTTGAGAAAGACCAAAAACCATAAATTCTTGTTAAATATGTCTAATGGTTCAAGTAATTCTAATCTTCTTTTATTTTTGGTTTTCTTCCATGCTTAGATCCTTTTATAATCTTGTCATGATTGTTCTCGGTATGCCTCTTACTCTTAAATCATCGTGAGTTGAGCTTTCTTAATAAATTCCAACAATAATTACTGTTGGAATAGAAATTTTGACCAACAGAAAATTGCCATGTCATTACCAACATTGATTACGAAATTATATTTAATTAGGGATTAATTAAATATGCAAGAATCCTTAAATTAAATTATGGAAAATCCAAGTACACGATTGGATTCTTTGAAATTTGGACTAATTCTAGAAAAAAACCTGAATTGAAGGCCCCAATTAGCAAAGTCTAGGCCCAATCCAAATGGCTAGGCCCCAAAGTCAATTGATCAGTCCCAGTCCAAAAGGGTTAGGCCCAAAAGGCAACCAAGCCCAGTCCAAAAGGACTAACCCAAAATTAACCAGGCCAGTCCAAAATGGCTAGGCCCAAAGGCAACCAGGCCCAGTCCAAAAGAGCTGGCTCAAAGTCAACTAGGCCCAGTACATAAGAGTAGCCCAAAGTCAACCAGGCCCAGTCTAAAAGAGTTGGCCCAAAATTAACTGGGTCCAGTCCAACAAGCCCAAGCCTAAGCCTACCTGAAAGCCTGGATTAACTCTATAAATAGAGAGCTTCTTCCTTCATTTCAAGGGTTCAGAACTGAAGAAGCTCAGGGAGAATTCAGAAATAAAGCTGTGAAGACTCAAGAAGCTTATGAAGATCAAACACCGTCTGAACGAAAAATACATCACGAAAACCAAGAATACTCCACGAATCCATTGGAGTTTCAACCTCGAGAACAAGCTCTTCAGCCCTCGAGCAAAGCATACAAGTAGGAGAGAAAATCAGAGGATCAAATACTAGAGATTGTCCTTACTATACTGAAATTAATACGAATATACGTCCATTACACGTGTCTTATTTCTTTATTGAAATCATATGTGAACAGATTGGCACGCCTAGTGGGACCACTCTACCTCTCATCTCTTTCTCCTTCAGATCAAATCATGGCACCAAAGAAAGTTGCATCAAAGGCTACTGCTTTGAGCGACATATACGCGGGACCAGTTACTCGCAGTCGTTCGAGAAGGGTTGAGATAAGTGAAGATCAAACCCCTGACACAATTGCAAGTAGAATCATAAAACTGATTAATGAGTCTTCTAAGGGCAAAGTTGTCATCAAAGAAAAATCGTTGTTTGACCAGCCCACTACCGCTTAAGGTCAACTGAAGGAGACATTGAATCCTGATGTGATGTCTGTTATAATGGCCGATGTAGACCCCGATGAGAGGATGGCAGAGATGGAAAGAACGATCAACCTCCTATTGAAGGCAATGAAAGAAAGAGATCTTGAAATCGCCCATATGAAAAATCAAGTTCAAAACAAAGAAATGGTTGAGTCAAGTCAAACCCCTGCTACAAGAAAGAATGACAAGGGAGAGACTATCATCCAAGAGGAGCAACCACAACACCCTGCTTCAGTTGCTTCCTTATCTGTCCAACAACTGCAAGACATGATCATGAACTCTATCACGGCTCAATACGGTGGGCCCACTCAAAACCCTCTCATGTACTCCAAACGGTACACCAAGACGATCAACCATTTGAGGATGCATGTAGGATATCAGCCTCCAAAATTCTAGCAGTTTGATGGGAAGGGCAACCCTAAGCAGCATATTCCCATTTCGTTGAAACTTGCGAGAATGTTGGGATGCGCAGTGACTTCTTGGTCAAGCAGTTTGTTCGTACTTTAAAAGAGAATGCCTTTGATTGGTATACTAACTTAGAGCCCAAGACGATTGATAGTTGGGAGCAATTTGAGAGAGATTTCCAGAATCGCTTCTACAGCATAAGGCGAACCGTAAGTGTGATTGAACTCACTGACACCAAACAGCGCAAAGGCGAACTTGTCATCGACTACATCAACTGTTGGAAGGCCCTAAGTCTCGACTGTAAAGACCGACTCACAAAATTATCTGTTGTTGAAATGTGCACCCAAAGTATGCACTGGGGACTACTTTATATCTTGTAGGGAATAAAACTTCGTTCCTTTGAAGAGCTAGTGACCCGCACTTATGACATGGAGCTAAGCATCGCTGCCAAAGGGAACAAAGAGTTCTTAGTCCCATCGTGAAGAAAGAAAGAAAAGAGTTTAAAGGCACAGAGAAGGCTACAAAGAGCGCCGCCAAGGAATCCATGGTCGTCAATACGACCCCTCTAAAGTTTTCCTCAAACGGAAAAGAAACAAAGCCAAAAAAGCAACAAGAAGCGAGCGAGAGGCGCCGCCTGATTTTGAAAGAGAGACAAGAGAAAGTGTATCCATTTCCAAACCCTGACATCCCAAACATGTTAGAGCAATTGCTAGAAAAATAACTCATTGAGCTCCTGGAATGCAAGCGACCAGGGGAGCTCAGAAAGGTAGGCAATCCTAATTACTGTAAGTACCATTGTGTTTTTAGCCATTCGGTGGAGAAATGTTTTTTTTTTAAAGAGCTAATTTTAAGATTGGCTCGTGAGAAGAAAATTGAGCTAGACCTCGACGAGTTAGCTCAAACAAATCACGCCACGATAATCGCAAATCCAAGTGTCTAGCTATTTGCAAACCCCTTGCTTAAGACAGGAGAGTGCCTGATCTAGTTTAGGTCCATTGAACCCATTGCAGTTCAGCCACAGAAGATTGCCTCAAGCAAGAATGTTCAACAAAGAAGCCACCAAAAGGAGAGCACTCAAGAAAGGTGCGAACAGATGAAGATGAAAATAGTGGATGGATTGTCAAGACCTGTCGCAAGAAGCAACAACAAAACTACATTAAGAAGGAAACTCGTGTGTTTCGGGAGTAAAAAAATAAGAAGTAAAATCCTAAGGAAAAAATGCGGGAAGATTACTAGAAAGTCGAAGCTTATAGAGCAAGAAAACGAAGAGCTCTTCTGGCCTCAATAGGCAGTTACTTTAGCAGAATTCTTCCCAAGCAGCTTCCTAGAAAACAACTGAGAAGAAACACTTGAGGTTGTTGCATTTCACGCCATTAACACTAGTGAAGATCCGGCAACCTTGTTGGAAAGGTCAACCGAGCTAGGAAGATCATCTTCCTTCAGCATAGAAGACTTGTTGTCACTCCCCCAAGCAGCCAAAGGTGCTCTCATTGAGGCTTTGATAAATTCTGATAGCGCAAGAGCCTTGACCTCTATGGCGCACTCATGTGCCTCATGCTGCACGTAAATAGGTTTTACTGATGAAAACTTGTTGTTAGGGTCAAAACCTCACAACAGGCCGTTGTTCTTCTTAGGATACATTCAAAAACAGAAGGTCGGTTAAATCCTCATTGACGATGGATTAGCCGTCAATATAATGCCTAAGTCAACTATGAAGCAGCTAGGCATTTCAACGGAGGAGTTGATGAACAGTAAATTGGTAATCCAAGGCTTCAATCAAGGGGGTCAACGAGCAATTGACATCGGTGACCTAAAAGTCGAAACTCTATTTCATGTCATCGACTCTAAAACCACCTACAGGTTGCTGCTAGGTTGCCCTTGGATCCATGGAAACTGGGTGATAACTTCCAAATTGCATCAGTGCTTCAAGTTTTACCAAGATGGCATCAAGAAAGTGGAGGCTGACACAAATCCATTTTCAGACGCTGAGTCCCATTTTGCTGATGCGAAGTTTTACATGAAGGGTGACAACATAGGAGAAATCGTGCCCGCGAAGGTCCCCTTGATCAAATGCAGTGACAAAATCAAACCAGAGCCTTAAATTGAGAAGAAAAAGGAAGTCGTCAAAGAAATAAAGATGTCTGACCCTGAAAAAAATGAAACCTCAACAAGCTGTGTAGGAGGCAAAGCTTTGAAAAAGGGGGACGTCCCAAGTCCTCCTGTCTTGAACTATGTCCCTCTACCTCGACTCAAGAATGGCGAATCACCTTTTGAGGACTGTTGCGGAAATTTGAAAGTCAGGCATATTGAAATCCTGAAGGAAAACTTTGTAACACCTCAGCTAAGATAGCAAAACAAGAGGTCAAGAAACCCGATGATGGTCAAGTAAAGGAAGTTTTACCTAAGAGACAAACGAAGGACAGATTTGACCCTAAGGCGTATAAGCTTCTGGAAATAGCAGGTTACGACTTTTCAAAGCACACCAAGTTCAAGAGTCTGAACATCATTGACGAAAGACCCCGAACTGTCTTCGACGCAAAAGAAGCTTTTAAAATAGGGTTACACCCTACCTACTTCAAGAAGGGGACTTGGATATAAGTCACCTGAGTCTGTTCACATAACCAGAAGAAGGAAAGCAAGAATGGCAGACATAAACCACATAACGGTGGATGAGGTTGATGATAAAAAGGAAGAGAAAAACGTCAACCAGAGGGTCTCCTCTCTCAAGCACGTTAAGCGGCCAGTTGCGTGCACTTCAGTTTTTTCAGAGGATAAACGGGGCTACAACAAAAAAAGAGGAGCCACTCCTTAGTACTGATTCTACTCGGCTTTCAGGTTTTCAAAGGTTAAGCAAGTCCACTGCCGCATAAGGAAATACATTGTCAGCTCAAGCTCCTAGATCCACACGAACTTCAGCCTTTCAAAGATTGAGCAAGCTCATAGAAGAAGGAGCAAGTACATCATCAACTTCAGCATCATTGCCACCCCTAGTTTTTTAAAGATTGAATGTGATTACGACAAAAAGTAAAGCATCTGCCACATCAGTCTTCGACTAGCTTCGTCATGGAAACTCGACGGAGGCTTCAGAAGATAAATTTGTTAGCAAAGTGAAAAGTGACGGGGATATTCGCAGCATTGTTCCCTCTCGAATGAAGAGGAAAACCTTTGTTACCATCAACACAGAAGGTTCGTTAAGGGTAAAGCGGCGTGATGCAATCATCACCAATCCTTTGGATGAAGATCTAGAGCAAGATGAAGGTGAAGCCTCTTGCCATCACATCACAATTGAAGAAGACACGTAGGTTGAGATGCCGAGGATGTAGACGAAGCCCCACTGCTGTTTGAAAATGGTAACCAATTGACAGTGGACGAACATAAAGAAGTGAATCTTGGGACAACCAAAGAACCACGCCACACTTTAATAAGTTCGTCACTTACTCGTGAAGAGGAAGATGATTACATGAGCCTTCTCATTGAATATAAGGACATTTTTGCTTGGTCATACAAGTAAATGCCAGGGCTTGACCCAAAAGTAGCTATCTATTGCATTGCAATTAAACAAGGATACTGGCCTACCAAACAAACTCAAAGACATTTTCGACCAGAGCTCATCCCTCAAATTGAAGTGGAAGTCAATTCGAGGCAAGATTTGTACATGAAGTTAAATATCCGACATGGATAGTGAATATTGTCCAAGTTAGAAAAAAGAATTGGCAACTTCGTATTTCTGTCGATTTTCGTGATTTGAACAATGCATGTCCAAAAATGATTTTTCGCTACCTATTACAAAAATCATGGTGGATGCCACTATGGGTCGTGAAGTTTTATCCTTCATGGATGGATCATCATGATACAATCAAATTTGAATGGCTCTTGAAGACGAGGAGAAGACAACATTTCGAACCGCAAAAGGGATATATTGCTACAAAGTGATGCCTTTCAGATTAAAAAATGCTGGTACCACTTATCAGCGTGTCATGCAGAAATTATTTGATGATATGTTGCATAAACACGTTGACTGTTATGTGGATGACCTTGTGGTTAAGTCCAAAAAATGACAAGATCACCTGTGGGACCTGAAAGTAGTCTTTGATCTCTTGAGGAAATATCAATTGAGAATAAACCCTCTCAAGTGCGCATGTGGTGTGACTTCAGGAAAGCTCCTCGATTTCATTGTAAGGCATCGAGAAATTGAGATAGATCAATCTAAAATCGACGCCATCTAGAAAATGTCAAGCCCTAGAAACTTGCATGAGATGAGAAGCCTTCAAGGTCGTTTGGCCTACATCATAAGGTTCATTTCCAATTTAGCTAGTCGATGTCAACCCTTTCAAAGATTGATGAGGAAGAATGCAAATTTCTAGTGGGATCAAGCTTGTCAAAATGCTTTAGACAGTATTAAAAAGTACCTACTCAACCCTCCTGTCTTAGGTGCCCCAACACCTGGGAAGCCAATAATATTATACATTACTGTGCAGAAAAAATTTGTTTGAGCGTTATTAGCACAAGAAAGAGAAAAGCATAAGGAACAAGCTCTCTACTACTAAAGTAGAACTCTAATGGGGGCTAAGCTGAATTACTCTCCAATTGAGAAAATGTATCTCACTCTATTCTTTTCCATTGATAAGCTAAGGCATTATATGCAAGCCTTCACTGTACACGTAGTGGCAAAAGATGATTCCATTAAATATATTCTATCTAGGCCTATCATTTCGAGACTCCTGGCTAAATGGGCAATCATACTACAACATTATGATATTGTGTACATACCCCAAACGGCAGTGAAAGGACAAGCAGTGGAAGATTTCTTAGCCAATCATCCAACTCCCTCATACTAGAAATTATGTGAAGATCTTCCTGATGAGGAAGCATTTTATATTGAAATCGCAGAACCTTGGGCTGTGTACTTTGATGGCGCAGCACGAAGAAGTGGAGCAGGCGTCGGCATAATCTTCATCTCCCCTGAGAAGCACATGTTGCCATATAGCTTCACCTTGGGTGAATTATGTTCGAATAATGTAGCGGAGTATCAAGCACTTATCACTGTCCTTCAAATGGCTTTAGATTTTGGGATTACATACATGGAAGTTTATGGTGATTCAAAGCTAATAATAAATCAACTTTTACTCCAATACGATGTGAAGCATGAAGATTTAAAACCTTACTTCTTCTACGCCAGACAACTATTGGAGAAGTTTGATAACATCATGCTAGAGCACGTCCCAAGATCATAAAACATGAAGGCAGACGCACTAGCGAATTTAGCTACTACTTTGACTATTTCGAACAATGTTTCTATAAACATCACTCTTTGCCAAAAGTGGATCGTTCCACCGAGAGAAGATTAGTGTGAAGAAGTCGAAATGATATCAGTCTATGTAATCGAAGAGGAAGATTGGAGACAATCTATTATGGATTACCTACAGCACAGAAAGCTTCTAACAGACCTTTGGCATAAGGTTGAGATACGAAGGAAAGTTGCACGATTTATCTATTATAAAGATACTACGAAGGTCTTGTCCTCTAATGCTTAGGAAAGGAATAATCTCTAAAGGCATTAGAGGAGGCACATTCAGGCATTTGCAGTGCTCACCAGTCGGGTCCAAAACTCCACTTCCATTTGAAAATGATGGGTTACTACTGGCCTACAATGACCCATGATTTAATGGAATATGAAAAGAAGTGCAAAGCTTGTCAGTACCATGCAAACTTCATCCATCAACCACCAGAACCTTTACATCCAACTGTTGCTTCATGGCCTTTCGAAGCTTGGGGGCTCGATCTTGTGGGACCAATAACACCTAAGTCATCAGCAGGTCACTCTTATATTCTTGCAGCAACATATTACTTTTCAAGATGGGCTGAAGTCGTCGCACTAAGAGAAGCCAAGAAGGAAAATATTGCGGACTTTGTTCGAACTCATATCATCTACCGTTATGGCATCCCACATCGTATTATAACAGGTAACGAAAGGAAATTCTCCAATGGTTTGATGGATAGATTGTGTGCGAAGTTTAAGTTCAAGCAGTACAAATCATCCATGTATAAGAAGCAAATGAGTTGGCGGAGGCGTTCAATAAGACGTTGTTCAACTTGCTGAAGAATGTGGACTTTAAGACAAAAAGAGAGTGGAAAGAAAGAATTGGTGAAGCACTCTGGGATTATAGGACTACGCATCATACTCCCACAGGAGTTACACCCTATTCAGGTCTATGGGGTAGAAGTCGTGCTCCCTTTGGAGAGATAGATTCCATCATTAAGGATGGTCGTACAAGAAAGGCTGACAACAGAAGATAATGGGAATTTGCGCCTTCAAGAGTTGGAAGCACTCGACGAGAGAAGATTAGATGTCAGCAAGCATTGGAGTGTTATAAAGCATGAATGACGAAAGAATTTGATAAAAATCTCAGACCGCGGTCATTTCAAGCTGGTGATCTCGTACTCGTTGTTTGAAGGCCAATCATCACTACGCGATATACGGGAAACAAGTTTACACCCAAGTGGGATGGTCTTTACATTGTCAAAGAAGTTTACACAAATGGAGCATACAAGATCGTGGACAAAGACGGCTTAAGGATCGGCCCCATCAACGGAAAGTTTCTCAAAAAAATTTATGCATAAAATGTAAACACTCCTAATCGTAAGAGTATAAACTACATGTTGCCCATGGCCTGCATGAGCTTAAAATGTGAACGGACCAACAAAATATAAACATTTTTAAACTACGTTATGACTTGATCCCTCTTCATCATAAGGGTACGTAGGCAGCTTAAATGAAATTTTAAGTTTAGTCAGAAATTTTTTTAAAAAAAGTGTTATCCATGAATAAGGCTCTAATATTTTATTGATTGAACAAGAAAGAACGACAAATAGATTATTCGCCTAACAAGATCAAGGAACAAAAAATAGAGTTAACAAAAAAATTACATTTACATGAGCAAAAGAACAGAAACTAATCAAATCAAGACTTCTACTTGAAGTTCCTCAGCTCTTCACGTGTAGCCTCTAAGTTTTCATGGATTAGCACCAAGGTTTTAGCATCTTCCTCATCCACAATGGGGGCACACTCAATACTACCAATCTCATCACGGATTCGGGTCACCTCGAGCCCTTGCTGTTATAAGGTTTTCTCCTTCTCATGAATCAAACTAGAAAGCTTCTTGGACTTGGCTTTTTCATTTTGTCGCTTAGCTTCTAATTTCTTTATCTCCAGTGATGATTGTATAAATTGTTGTTGTAGTGCATCCTTTTCCTTAAGTAATTGGCTTTCCACAAGCTGTACTTTCTCTAATTTAGAATTTTTCTCCCCTAACTGGTGATGTCGACTTGTCGAAGTGAATTGGGTGGAATATGTGAATGCAAGTTTGTTGTACGTCTCACCCTCTTGAAATAATCACCTATGAGATTCTGGAGGAAAGTCAAATTGTTTGTCTGAGTCCTTGAAATGGCATCAAGTATCTTATGCGTTTCGGGCACAAGACTAGCGACATTTTCAAAGGGTGTGCGTATAATTTTTTGTTGCACAGCTTCCCCATGCCTTTGGCTGCTTGTTGTTTGAAACTAGAAATCACAAGGTCAGCACAAAACTGGGAAGCTTTAGGATCCCCAGCACGGGTTTTCTTTAGGTTTTGTTGAGAGCTCCTGGAAATTTGGAGAGAACGACAAGAGTTTGTAGCTCATTTCGATGATATCAATTTGGAAGTGCTCGCACGCCCGACAACATTGTTGACAGCATCATGGTCCGTTAATCATTCCTCGCTATGCTACTCCTCGGTTTCGCGATAGACATCATCTAGATGAGACTACAAAAAAACACACGTATATAATGAGAGCAAGGAAAAAACACTTGATAACCTTCTGATTGGAAAGAAAAATTCACTAACAAAGAGTAGGGGTTGATTGGGAAATTGCAAAGCACTCGCGACCCCTTCAAAAAAATTGTCGATGTATGAGACACTTTCGACTTTTTCGGCGCCCTTTTCCAACAATGGCTTGGGTACTACTGTGGCTTGATTCGCCATGTTCCTAATTATCTTGTTCAAGGGCGATGACATCATTCTCAGGCAAGCGTATCTTCGTACCCCCATGATCACCCCCAGTACGCTTGGGTAATTTAGGGCAGGTTGGAGAAGGAATTGCACTACCTACTAACTTATGCGCGTTCTCCTCAAAGTAATCACCATGCTTCTCCAACCACCAACTCTTATACTGCAGGGAAACCTATGTATGTGGATCTAACGTGCGAGCTGGTAAATACACACGAGACAACGTGTTACCCTTGGTGCAGATCCACCAGTGGCATAAAATATTTTCAAGGCTAGGGCAGATAGGTATCCTCCTAAATCATTTGGCACATCCTAGTACAAGCCAAACTGCAGATCGAATCGATAAGGATTATAAGATTCGATAATTAATAGGTCCCTGCAATGCGATGATAAGTATGATGAGTGCATGCTAGGAAAATATGAAGATTGAGAAAAGGATAAGACGTTGCTATCTTCCAAAAGCTCGTGCTTATTTCTACCTTGAACATTCGCATGCCATATAATGGTTGCGCCCTTGTGGATTAATTCGCGAGCATCGAAGTCACCAAAGTATTTTGAGCAGCCCTCAGCAAAAAAATCAACCATCTTAAGGCCTGGACCTCCACTGAAACCAAGTAGTGAGTGTAAGCCCTAAACTCTCTTTTGTTCATATTGTGCTCATATATGATGTTTTGACATATGCAAATTGATATAGGTTGCACTAAACGATGTCGTGGTAGAATTTGGGAATCTCCTAAGTTGTGGATATTAACGTACACAAAGCTTCATAAGGAGACAGGTTACTTATTGGGATAAGCATATTAAAAGTTGAGTTGAAGTAAGTTAAGGTCATGAGCAAGTTGGGTACACATTAGGTGTATGTTGTGTTGAATACAAAAGCTGTAATTTCTAATTAATTTAGTTAAAATTTCTTTACAATTTAGGTGGATTGAAAGGGGCTTAAAGTCTAAAGAGAGAAGGAGGAGCTGACCATTTTAGTTACATTTTCGTTGGAGATTTTTTTGTTATAGTGGAAGGATGAGCTGTCCAACACTTGTGACTGCAGTAGACAGCTGGAAGCTCTAGGAAGTGGATAAACTTAAAACAGTCATATCTCTCAATCCACTTGAGAAAATTCGATGATTCTTGAGCCAAAATCTCAGAAATTGAATGAATATTAGGTCTGGAAAATTTTGTGAGAAAATATGAAGAATAAGGTCGTGAAAATGTAAGAAAACCGAGAGGTGTTCCCAGTTTTTCGGCCAGCAGAACAGTGTGAAGAAATCAGTTTCTTTTGAACTCTTGAGGAGGAATTAGAAGCTGAAACTCTGAGGTAAGTAATCTAAGATGTTGTACTTGAGGTTTATCAAAAAATATTAGGTGGTTGTTTTGCTAAATTTTGAGGAACCCAAGCTGAAAGTTGAACCTGGAATTTAACAGTTTTCGGGTAGCAGAACAGTGTGAAGAAATCAGTTTCTTTTCAACTCTTGAGGAGGAATTAGAAGCTGAGACTTTGAGGTAAGTAATCTAAGATATTTTACTTGAGGTTTATCAAAAAATATTAGGTGGTTGTTTTGCTAAATTTTGAGGAACCCAATCTGAAAGTTGAACCTGGAATTTAACAGTTTTCGGGTAGCAGAACAGTGTGAAGAAATCAGTTTCTTTTCAACTTTTGAGGAGGAATTAGAAGCTGAAACCTTGAGGGCAAACGAAGATAGGAGAAGCTTATAAGCCTTGGGAGCCTTCCGGTGTTCGTGAGTAATTTTGTTTGAAAACCTATGCGTTGATCTTTATTTAGTCAAAAGCTTACTAGTGATGGATATTGAAGCATGCTTAAACTAAGTTATATTCATTTTTCATTGAATTCCTACTAATAAATGTCGGTGTTGAAAGTTAAGCATAATTGTAACTAGTTTGTTACTCCGCGTTCAAGCATGAAACCTAAGTTTGGAAGTAGGGTTTTTCTTGGAAGTACCATGCATTAATCCACTCTAAAACATGTTTGAATTGCTTGAAACTTAAAGTATGATGGTTTGGCTATGTTAAAGAGTTTATGCGTTGAGAACACGAAAAATGAGTTTGGTTAATGAGTTCTCTTTTAATCATACGATGAACTACACTTGAAGTTGGAAGCTTGTTTAATGATGAAAGTTTGTGTTTATGTTGAGAACTTGCTGAATGTGATTCCAAAACATGTTTCCTAACTATTTAAAGCATGCCCTCGTATATTATTAACCCCCGGTATTGAAGGACACGGAGAAGGTACTTGGGAGGGAGAAAACTTGACCCCCGATACTGAAGGACAGTGAGAAGGTATTCGGGTGGTAGTTGGTCTGACCCCAATACTGAAGGACATGGAGAAGGTATTAGGGGAGACCAGTGAGCCTAAATGGCATACCACGTGCACGAGAGAGAGGTATTGAAGTTGTTGGTTAGAGAGGACTCTACCATAGCTAGGGTATCATGCTACAAGTTTTCTTTATCATGAGTTTTGATGCATTGATTATCGTGGTGCTTAAAGCCTATAATTTGGCGACATTGTTTAATTACTTTTGATACTTTACCTATGAACGCATAACTTATTAAATAGTCACTCACTGGGCTTCCCAGCTCACGTTTTCAACATGTTTTCTCTCCCCAGGTAGCAAACGAGTTCCCGGTGCTTAGCCTCGACAAGACCTGTTTGCCACCACGCCACTTAGCTCCTTGTATATATACTTCCACCTGTATATAGTTTTGAAATAAAAGCATTCTAGTCGGGGTGTAATACTTAAGTATGTTATGACTTGTTATGAAAACCTAGTATGGAAAAATGATTGCATCTTATTCAGGTGTGCAACTGTGCGCTCAATTTTACTAGTTCATATATGCTTCGTTGTATACAATTTCAGGTTAATGTTAGGTTGGGCAGGGAGTGGCAGTAAGAGGGCTGCTATTCTCTGTCTTCGCATTCCTTCCTAGGATTAGGCAAGTGAGCTGGGAGGGGGTGTGACAGTGAGTGTTGAAGTAATGGGCTAGCCAACCATAAATATAGTTCATAGGTAAGAAAACTTCCATACGCCCGATCATATTGGTAGCCTCCATTATTCTGCCTAGTCCATGATATATATTAGCCAAAGTCGGGATGATAAGGCTAAAGATTTGTCCTCCAGCCATCAGATTAGCAACCCTAAAGACTCCGGGGCGAAGAAGTTGAACTCCCTTATGAGGGAACACGAAGATTCACAACCAGCAAGACAGAAAGGCAGCTAGATATGTCTTTTCAAGCCATTCATCTGCCACATCAAGATCCTGAAATAATTTGTACTCTTTGCTCGTCCAGTCTCAAGGTTTAATCTTGGTATCATCTAGGTTGTGAGTAAGTTTGGAACGAGAAGCCTTTTTCTATTTTCATGGGGGAGGTTTCTCATACCTCGGGATGCCCTTAAACTAAAAAGAAATCCAAGACCCTATGGACACATGAGCATCAATCTTTGAAGATGACCCTCGTTCATTCTTCGAAGAGACTATTATATGGTATGCTTCAAAAAGATGCTCACAGCTCTTTGGAAGGTACCTATGTTTGCTCCGCAACCTAGTCAGTTCTTTCAGGCAAGGAATAACCTCCTCGTAAAACTTTCCTTTAATTGGGAGACCGCCAAAAGTTCATAAATCACACAGAGAGATAGATAATTCACCTGCCGCAATATGGAGAGTATTTGTTGTAAGACACCAACCTTCAAGGAAAGCTCGAACCAGGTCATTATTGCGATCGTAAGTATAAAGGGAGGCCATCATCGCGTTAAAAAGGCGAACTTGATAAAATAGTTGTTCATTTCAACCGACTACAAACTCAAGCCACTCCCAATACCATGGAGTGAAAATAAATTCTCCAGGAATCTTCATTATGGGGTTTCAATAACTTTAGCCTTCTATTAAGCGACGCCCCAAGGTTAACTCTAGGCCTCGATTATGGGCTTTATTGTGGATGGAAGATTTCAAAATCCATACCTTGTTGTTGGGATTTAAAGACTTCTCTGTTGACAGTTCAAGTGGAAAGACAACACCTAAGTAAGGCCATAAAGGTGAAAGAGGACCAGACATTGGCTCCTCGGCAAAAAAGGTAAGCCCATTTTTAATTGGTTGATCCTTATCCTTCAGAATGACAAGATGTTTCTGCCTTAAAGAGATGTGTTCGAAAAAGTGCACCATGATTCTAAAAAAAGAAAGAGAAAAGTTTAGTCATACAAAGGAAGATAAAAATAAATAAATTATAACTGGACCATAAAAAAAAGAGAAAGAAACAAAAAAAAAGGGAGAGTTCTACTCTGTGAAAAGTAAGGGATGAACACTGAGGGCACAATCATCGTTACTCGTGTTGGCCCTACTATGCGTCACCCCTATACTTGCTCTTGTCTTCAAATCGGAGGTTGCATAATGTTCTGTTGCGAAGTAAGGGATGAACATTGAGGGCACAATCACCATTATTCGTGATGGTCCTACTATGTGTCACCCCTACACTTGCTTCTGTCTTCGATTTGGATGTTGCATAATGTTCTGTTGCGAAGTAAGGGATAAACACTGAGGGCACAATCACCGTTACTCGTGATGGTCCTACTATGTGTCACCCTTACACTTGCTTCTGCGTTCGAGTCGGAGGTTGCATAATGTTCTGTTGCAAAGTAAGAGATGAACACTGAGGGCACAATCACCGTTACTCGTGTTAGCCCTACTATGTGTCACCCCTACACTTGCTTCTGTCTTTGAGTCGGAGGTTGCATAATGTTCTGTTGCAACGTAAGGGATGAACACTGAAGGCACTATCACCGTTACTCGTGTTGGCCCTACTATGCGTCACCACTATACTTGCTTTTGTCTTCAAATTGGAGGTTGCATAATGTTCTGTTGCGAGGTAAGGGATGAGCACTAAGGGCGCAATCACCGTTACTCATGTTGGCCCCGCTATTTGTTACCCCTACACTTGCTTCTGTCTTCGAGTTGAAGGTTGCATAATGTTCTGTTGAGAGGTAAGGGATGAGCACTGAGGGCATAATCACCGTTACTAGTGTTGGCCTCGATATGTGTCACCCCTACACTTGTTTTTGTCTTCAAGTCGAATGTTGCATAATGTTCTATTGCGAAGTAAGGAATGAACACTGAAGGCACAATCACCGTTTCTCGTGTTGGCCCTACTAAGTATCACCCATTTTGAGCTATACATGGGTTGAGAGAGGTTGCAAACAAAGTTTCCTGAAAGAAAAAAAAACATTTATTTACCTTGGTTGTGACACCCGAGATTTTTCCTTGAAATTTCTTTACAAAAAAAAAAAAAAAAAAAAAAGGAGAAAGGGATAAGGGAAAACAATAAGGAGTTAGGTGTTTGGTATGTTTTGTTTTTAAAAAAAAAAAAAAGGAAAAAGAAATATGGGAATGGATAAACTTTGGAGCACTCACCACCAAAAAATAATTAAATAAGTTTCTAACCCATTTTCTCCCATTTGCTTCTTTTTTATTAAAGAAAAACAGGGCATTTCGTGGGAGAGGATGAGAGAAAGAGAGGAAGGAGGATTTTCTTAGTTTTGAAGTTGAAGAAGAAAGGGAGAAGATTCAATTCAAGGTTGCATGGCAGATTTGGTGATCAATCCTGCTCACTGCTGATATTTGGGTTGTTTTGAGCTCCACAAGAAGAATTAAGAGGTGAGGTTTGATTTTCTGGAAAGTTAGCTCATTTTCGAACAAATTTCGTGAAGGAAGCTCGAGCAAAATCTGACTTTAAATTATTGATTTGCGAAAGGGAAGACAGAGGAGAGATTTTGCTATCAAATCTGAGAAACCTCTGGTGTTTGGGACGTTCTGATCTGTAGGATTTGAATCAGAAGCTCCATTAGGTATGTTTGGAAAGCTTATTTAATTTCCTATAACTTTCATGAAGAAGTCGTGAGTAAAAAATGATCGGAAGTGGCTTTACATTTCAGGTTAGGTGTGGTGTGCAGCAGAAAAACGATTCTGGAAATTTCAGAAGTTTATTTTTCGGGAAGTAGTTTTCGAGGTATTTATGGACACATCCTTTGGGAATTTCGATTTCATTCCTTCAGATAAGTTTTAGAGGGTTCAAAAAGGAAGAGTTTGGTTAAAGTACATCATTTGTGGCCAAGTAATGAAGAAGTTATGAGTATGTGAAGTTAGGGTATGGAAGTGGTAGAATACTGGAAGTAGATAGAATGGTTTTGCAATTCTAAGCTTGGAGTTCATGAATTCAAAGTTCTAATGCTTGGTTTTGGTTTATTTGACAGGCCAAGAGGAAATAGGTCAAGTATACGGGCCGAGAATCTAGATCTAACGCTGTGAGTGACAAAACGAATTTCGAAAACATATTCTATGCTTGAATTCATGTCTATGTGAATATAAGACTTCTTAGGAATGAATTAGCTTAAATGTTTTATGTTTTTGAACACATGGTTATGAGCATACATGATTGCCTAGGAATGATTTTAAATGCTCGTTGTGAGCTTAGATTTTCCAACGAAATTTACATGTGAGCATATGTTTATTGATTTGCTAAAATCTAGTGAAAATGTTATGATTTCAGGCAAGCATGCTCTAGCAGGTAATGTTTAAAGATTATCATGTGTTTTTCTGAGACTCGAATGAGTAAATGATTGAGATATTGAGCCAAGGCTGGTTAGTACCGCGTGCACACAGGTCATTTTCTGTTGTCGACGTTGAGTGTACTCCGTGACAACAATGCTGTCGTGAGTGTTGGGCGGGGCCCACTACGACAAAGACGATGGGAGTGCTGGGCGGGCCCCACTACATCGTAGAATGAATGTTGGTTGTACTTGGCGTGCCCTACACAACATAGATTGTCATATGGTTTTTCCTTAAATGGTTAATATTCTTGATATGCATTGTGAGTTTTTAATGACATACCTGCTGATGTGCTGAAAGGAAAAACTATTGTGACTATACATTTATATTTAACGCTTGAATACAGATTCATATGCTCATAGATTATCAGGTTTTATGATTTGCAAGTTAGTAGCTTAAACTAAGTCACTTGCTGAGCCTTATAGCTCATTCTTTCAATGTTTTCCAACTTTTCAGGTAGAGATCGAGCTCCCGGTGCCTGAAATCCTGCCATAGTCTGCCGAAAGCTCTACGAGTTTGATATTTTGTACGTGGGTGGAACTGTATAGCAAGTCCAAACATTTTGTAGATATTCTGAGAGGAACGTATAGTATATTCATGTATGCACTAGTGGTCGTGGTTGTGTAAACCATGGTTGGGATGTATTTTGGTTGTAGTACTCCCTACCCGCTTAGAAGTTCAAGTGGGGTTTAAGTAGGACTGCTCCGTATGTATGTATAGTGACTTTCAAACTTCCGTTGTGTTGTGTTTAAACATTTTAATTCAAGTATAGTATGTTTATCAGGTAAAACAGGGTCACAGGTATCGTTAGGGAGGAAACGATGTCTGTTGGCTTCACGCCATCTTCAGGGCTAAGTTAGCAGGTGGTTCGGGAGGGGGTGTGACATTGGTAGTGGATGAAAATAGTTGAGAGAGGTTGGAAGTAAAGTTTTCTAAAAAAGAAAAAAAAAAAGAAATTTGTAAAATATATATATATATATATTACAAATTTCTTTTTTTTATTATATATATATATATATATATATATAATAAAATTAAAAATATATATGTATAAAAAAATCTCGAAAATTATTAAAAAAAGGAATATAAAAAAAGCAAAAAAAAAAATCGTAAAAAGAAATATAAAAAATTCAAAAAGTAAAAAAACAAACAATAATAATAAAATAAGAAAATTAGAAAAAAAAAAAAAAGGAGTCTTTTGGGCCTTAAGTTGATGCCCATGTTGGGCTTCTTTTAGTTTTAAAAAATATATAAATAAAAAATTGACAAAATAAAACAAATTATTAAAAAAAAAACCACTAAAGAAGCCCTTTTTTTCTACCCCACGCTCACCGCCCCTCCTCTCCCTCTCTCTCTCTTTTCATCTCCCAAAACTCCTCTCTCTCTAACCTCTCCTCTTCAATGACAACGAAGGGCGGTGACGGCTGGTTCTTGATGACGGCAGGACCAGACAACAACAGTACGGCGGCTTCAGAGACTGATAGCGGTTGGAGATAGACGGTGACGACAGCTAGATTCAGTGTCTTCAGCGACCTGCAATAGCTAGAATTCAAATCAAGGTTCGGCGACCAACCTCGCAGATCCGACAGTAGTGCCTTGAGCTCGGCGATGGTGATGGCTGGAGCTTGATGACAGTAGAGACCCGGCGGTTCTGTCTCTGTCTCAAACCCACGGCGGTGACTCACGGCTACAACGAGGCAATAGCGGCGATACTCGGGCTCGGCAGGCAACCGGCTTCAACACTCGACCTTCACTCAAAGGACTGAATGATGAGTCCTCCCTCTCTGTGTTATTTATAGTGAAATTTTGGGCAGATTGTTGTCGAATCTTATGGAAATCTAAATTGAAGTTCGATTCAAAGGAAATCTAAACTAAAATTAAAGAATTTTGATTTCAAAATGATATTTTGAATATTCAGGATATTTCGAAATTTTTGGTAGTTTTTTTTTTCAACTCAAAATCTAACTTTATATTGCTTAAAATTGAATTTTGGTTGGAATTTGAAAGTCTACTTTAATGCCCAAAATTAGATGAAATTTAAGGCTTTAATGTTAAGGATTATTTCATGGTCAAATTTGAGAATGCCCCAATTTTACATGAACTTCAAATTATCATGAGAACTTTTTGCTAAATTAAATTTTGGGCACATTCAAAATGTTCCAAATTCAAGCCAAAGTGGGGTTAGAATAAAAATTCTCTCAAATTTTGGACATAACTTAAATTTTTGTCCCAAACCAAAATTTGACCAAATTTCAAGTTAAGTCCCCCAAATTGATGTTTGGGCATAACAATTTTGTCCCAAACTAAATTTTGCCAAATTTCAAATCAAGTTCTTCAAACCAGAAATTTGGGCATTATCCAAAATTTATCCCAAATCAAAATCAAGGTAAGTTTCAAATTTTATTCTAAATTCAAACAAAAATTAGGTAGAATTCCGAGTCCTAATCTAAGTTCAAATAAATTTTGGGTAGAATTTTAACCTTGCTCCAAGTTTAGATTTTGAGTTAAGGTAGAGCATAAATTCTACAAAATTCAAATCGAAATTTTATGCCAGAAAATATTGACTCACATTCATATTTTTTGATAAATTGGCATAAAAAGTGTGTTAAAAAATCAAAATTATGAGTAAAATTCATAGTTTGATTAAATTGACACATCAAATGGATTTCAAGTAAGGAACAAACCTCCTAAATTTTGATTCCAAACTATCTTTTTTCGAGATTTACACACACATACTTGTGTATAAATCTCGAAAAGGGGGCATTTGTTGGAATAAAAATTTTGACCAACCCAAAATTGCCACATCATTACCAACATTGATGACGAAATTATATTTAATTAGAGATTAATTAAATATGCATGGATCCTTAAATTAAATTATGGCAAATCCAAGTACACGATTGGGTTCTTTGGTTTTAGAAAAAACCTAAATTGAATGCCACAATTAACAAAATTCAAGCCCAAAGTCAACTAGGCTCAGTCCAAAAGGGCTAGGCCCAAAAGGCAACCAAACCTAGTCCAAAAGGACTAGCCCAAAATCAATCAGGCAAGTTCAAAAGGGCTAGGCCCAAAGGCAACTAGACCCAGTCCAAAAGAGCTGGCTCAAAGTCAACTAGGCCCAGTCGACATGGGCTAGCCCACAATCAACCAGGCCCAGTCCAAAAGAGTTGGCCCAAAATCAACTGGGCCCAATCTAACAAGCCCAAGCCCAAGCCCACCTGAATGCCTGGAGGAACTCTATAAATAGAGAGATTCCTCCTTCATTTCAAGGGTTCAGAATTGAAGAAGCTCATAGAGAAGTCAAAAACAAAGCTGTGAAGACTCAAGAAGCTCCTGAAGATCAAACAGCGTCTGAACGAAGAAAACATCACGAAGACCAAGAAGGCTCCAAGAATCCATTGGAGTTTCAACCTCGAGAACAAGCTCTTCAGCCCTCGAGCAAAGCATACAAGCAGGAGAAAGAATCAGATGATCAAATACTATAGATTATACTTACTATACTGAAATTAATTAATACGAATATACGTCCATTACACGTGTCTTATTTCATTGTTGACATCTCGTGTTAACAATTACTTCTTCAATACACACACATGTATGAAATTTAAAAAAATTTCCTCTTATTTGTGCTCCTAATTTTTAGAACTGAATGATTATACCTTATATATAAATGTTGGAATATTTTTATAAAATATTTTTATTCTGTCCCTACAACTACAAGAACGAGTTTGAAGAGGGGAGGAATTAAATTAACAAACTATATAAAGATTTTAAGGTCCACCTAATTAAATCGAAATGGAAATGAGATAGAAAAAGAGCGAAAAGCAATCCAACAGAAAGATTGTGTATTTGAAATAAAATATATAATTATATGTAACAAAAACTATTTTAAAACTAGCTAGAGTGTAAGAAATATGTGTACAAAGGTTATGAGAATTGATTTAATTAAATGGGGGACCATCACTAAACAAAGACTAAAAATAAATTGAAAAAAAAATTGGAAGTTTATCCCAACGAGATTTCATATATTTTGAGCCAATCTCATTTCCCAAAACCATAAAATTTTATTCTTGGTCTATTGAGTGACCCATAAGTCATAAATCACCAACACTAAAAACAAGGAAATGGGAATCATCATTCCAATTATCTTATAAGGGAATATGATTTTGTTTTTTCTGATATGGTTGTCTCATTCTTTTACTAACAAGTTGCTTAGATATAAAAACAAGAGAATATATATGAACGCCAACGTGAATATAACTCGATACATGAAATACTTATTACATTTTTTAAGGTTGAATATGTGATCCTTCACCTTACCAAATTCAACAAAAAAAAAAAAAATACTCTAAAAAATCTCATTTTTAGGATAACTTTTGTTGTAAAATCAAATACTTCTCTGTGTTCTAAACAGAACAATTCGTTATTTTCCAAATTTTATCATAAAACCAAAACACATTATAACTTGTAAAATGATATCATTATTTCAACAGATTTAAAAACCTTAGATCAACCTGTGTTTTAATTAAGGCCAGCATATCTCTGAATAATCTTAGGTGCCCAAAGCTCCAAGATTTCAGATGGTATAAAGATACTTTCCTAACAGAAGTATACAAACGTGATGATTGCGAAAGCGAAATATGGAAGCAGAGGTTTGTTACTGGACTTCCCCCTATATTCCAGTCTCAACTACTCCAATATATGGGAGAGCTAAATTCAAACAAGACCATCAATTGGCAAGGAGTCTCATATGGAGAAATCATCCAAAATGTTGTTAATTTTGGAATGAAGCAGTGTCTAGAACAAAAGGCGCAAGAAAAGGCTATTTCAGCCGCAAACAGAAGAAGGGAATTAGGCCAATTCTGTGACATGTATAATGTTGTTCCACAGAAAAATGCTCCTTCCGAAATTCAGAAAAGAAGAGTAAGGAAGATTAAGCGCTATTCGCAACCAAGAAGAGGATATACGAAACCGAACGTATATCATGAGGCAAGAGGTTATAAACGAAAAACGGTCAGACAAGACCATGAAAGAACTCCACATCAAGTGGAAAGAACACACAAGAAATTTGGGAGACAAATTCAGTGCTACAAATGCAAGAAATATGGACACTATTCAAATAGGTGTCCTTTAAAAGGCAAAATCAATGAACTCCAAATAGATGAAGATCTCAAAAAGGAGTTATTGATGACTTTTGGTTCAGATTCCAGTGATTTCTCGGAATCATCAGACGATGGAATCCAAGAAATAAGAGAAGAATCGGACTCTTACTCAGATGAAGGAGAGTTTGAAGAAATCCACAAAAAGGATTGCAGAGGAGGAAGAGCATGTGGCTGTTATAACAGTATAAATGTTATAACAAGTGATCAAGAATTTCTCCTAGATCTTGTGGAGAAAATTCCTGAAGAATCCATGAAGATCACGATTCTAAAACAACTAAAGGATTCCTTAAAGAAGAAACCTTCCAAGAAGGATGATGAAAACAAAGACATCGACCTAGACACCAAGACCATCACTATAGATGATGTCTGGGGACGATTAGAAGAAGTGAAAGAGGTCACCATTGAAGACCTGCAATTTGAAATCAACACTCTCAAAAAAGAAGTTGCCAACTTGAGGCAGAGCTGCAAAGATGACTATCTTAAGCTCTGTTCAGAAATTACTTCCTTGAAAAAAGGAAAGCAAAAGATCGAAGAAGGATCAGCAGAATTGAAGATAAATGAAGAAGTATATGTCAACACCATAACCAAAGTATCATACCAAAAATGGTATACAGAGGTAACATTAAAAGTCAAAAATTTCAAGTTAACTCTTATTACTTTGATAGATTCAGGAGCAGACCAGAACTGTATCCGAGAAGGACTCATTCCCTCGAAATATTTCGAAAAAACAAAAGAAGTCCTAAAAGGAGCAAGTGGAAAACCATTGAAGATAACTCACAAGTTACCAGAAATACATATCTGCAAAGAAGGGATATGTTTCATAACTTCGTGTCTTCTGGTGAAAAACCTAAGCCAAGATATGGTTTTAGGCACTCCATTTCTCACCCAACTATACCCTTTGAGCGTATCAGAAAAGGGTATACATACTCAATCCATGGGGCAGGAAATTCTGTTCGAATGGATCAAGCCAATACTTACTCATAAAGTTCAACTTATGAGTAAAGATAATCAGCTGAATAACATAAACCTCAAGGAAAAGCAGATAGCCTTCTTGAAAGAGGAGATCAATTACAAAAGGATAGAAGAAAATATTCAGCAAAAGGAGATACAAGAAAGAATTCAAATCTTAAAACAGAGATTTGAAAAAGAAGTTTGCTCAAATCATCCCAATGCATTTTGGGACCGGAAACAGCATATGGTTAACTTACCATATGTCAAAGAATTCAAAGAATCTCAAATCCCGACAAAGGCAAGACCAATTCAGATGAACTCTGAATTACTACAACATTGTCGAGTGGAGATTAACGAGCTGCTAAGAACGAATCTGATCAGACCATCTAAAAGCCCATGGTCATGCGCAGCATTCTATGTCAACAATCAAGCAGAAAAGGAGCGTGGTGTGCCTAGGTTGGTAATCAACTACAAACCTTTAAACAAAGTTTTGGAATGGATTAGATATCCAATTCCCAACAAAACTGATTTATTAAAAAGAATCGCAAGATCAAACGTATTTTCAAAATTTGATATGAAGTCAGGATTCTGGCAAATTCAAATTTTAGAAAAAGATCGATACAAGACTGCATTCAATGTTCCTTTTGGACAATATGAATGGAACGTTATGCCATTTGGCTTAAAAAACGCTCCATCTGAGTTTCAAAAGATCATGAATGATATTCTTGATCCAATTTCACAGTTTTCAATTATCTATATCGATGATGTTTTAATCTTCTCATCAGGTATAGATCAACATTTTTCTCATTTGAAAATGTTTATTGATATTATTAAGCAAAACGGTTTAGTATTATCAGTCTAAAAAATAAAGCTATTTCAAACCAAAATCCGTTTTCTCGGGTTTGAAATCTATATGGGCCAAATAATACCCATTCAAAGGTCCATAGAATTTGCAAAAAAATTTCCAGACAAAATTTTAGACAAAATCCAATTACAAAGATTTTTGGGCTGCCTCAATTATGTCTCAGACTTCATTGAAGGATTGAGGCCCATTTGTAAGCCTTTATTTCAAAGACTTAGAAAAAATGCAAAACCTTGGACAGCTGAGCATACGCAAGCTGTAAAGAGGATAAAAGCTTTAGTCGAAACAATTCCCTGTTTGAATCTTGTCAATCCAAAAGCAACTTTAATAGTGGAATCTGACGCATACGATATCGGATATGGAGGAATCCTAAAACAGTGCTTGGATAAGCAAGAACAAATAGTGAGATTTTATTCTGGAGTATGGAACGATATCCAGAAAAATTACTCCACAATCAAAAAAGAAATTTTGGCCATAGTTTTATGTGTTCAAAAATTTAAAGGAGATTTGATAAACAAAAAATTTACCATCAAAACGGATTCTCAAGCATCTAAATTTATTTTAGAAAAGGATGTTGAGAATTTAGTCTCAAAACAAATTTTTGCAAGGTGGCAAGCAATTTTGTCTTGTTTTGACTATGAGGTTTTGCCTATAAAAGGAATACAAAACCCCTTTGCAGATTATCTATCGAGAGAGTTCCAAAGCAAGGCACTCTCTAAAAACTCTATTTCTCAATCTTCTTCCTCTCTCCAACCTGATAGGAAAGAAAATGTCCAGTAGAAAGGGCAAGAGCCCAGCCACTCCTGTCTCAAAAGGCAAAGAAAAAGCCTCTACCTCGTCTCAATCTGCAAGTCCGATGACTGCAGAACGATACGCTCTAGATTCTGATTTCACATTGGTGGTCAGACCTAGACAACGTTCTACAGGAATTGTGATTCGCGATTCCTTGGAGTCTTCTACTCCACCACCAAGGCCATCGGCCAATCTAACCCGTCCGAGTAGACGACCAGTCTCTCCGACCCTTTCTCAAAGTTCTAGAAGAACATCTATCCCGGCTCCCTCCATACAGGGATCCAGTTCGTCTCCAAGACCCATGTCGTCAACAAGACCTACTACCTTTTCTCAGGCAGTAGATCCAAACAGTAGGTTTTCACCTAAACCACAGGTAAAGGCCTACTTCCAAAAACCTATTGCTGTTGAAGAAACAGTAATAGAGCCTGAAGCCGATGGTGCATCCATTACGGACATCATCAAAAACTATTACCCTACCGGTTTCTACTTTATGCCGGAGGAGATTTTCAAAACTAGAAAATTCTATGAGGTTATTTTGGTAGACACAAAGTCTGTTGAAATAACCCATATCCCAGATCGCGACAACCCAGAAAAAGTCGCATTCTCAAAATTCAAAATCTTCAAAGTCCTGACTCCAACTAATTGGAATCAGAGTATTTTTACACCCAAAACTCTGTCTCAACATTTCAAACCTCAAACTTATACCTACAGAGACTATGTACAAGCCTGGTACTACGTCCTATGGTATATCAAATTTGATCACTCCTGGTTTATTCAATTTTACCAGAGAGCTCACCGTATGGAATATCCATACTGGTTCATCAACTGGTGGAAGATTTTTGGACTCACAGTAGATATATTCCCTGTAGAAGTTCAAGAAGCTTACCATTCGTTCCAACAAAATATAGGCAAGAATGAATTTCCAAGTTTATTTCAATTCTGCTTATATTTTAAAGTCTCATGGATACTCAGCTGGAATTTCCAGTCTAGAGTAAGAGATAACGTCAAAGAACTCGCCAAGACGGTGAAGATAAAATGGTGGGATAAATTCGATACCTCCCATCTGTCTCAAGAAGCTATCAAAGAGTGGTTCTCAAATAATCAAGAACTACTCGATCAATCAAAGAGTAATTCAGAATTTCTGAATACTCGGTCTCATTTGATTTCGAGGCTTGCCCAAGCAACCTCAGAAGAAGAATACTAGAGAATTCTGGAATAAGCTAAAAGCAGAACTCCTTCCCATCACAGCGAAGCTGATGATGACGAAGAAATGTCTCCATATGATCTGAACGATCCATTCCTGGATTCACAACCTCCGTGAATCATAAAAAAAAAAAAAAAAAAAAGGTTTAAAACCTCCGAAATAAGGGTAAACTATTGTATACTTGTATATATTTTTCTATATGTTTTTCATCTTCCCTGTATATTCCTCTTAGTCTTTTCTAGTCAAGATTTTAGATCTTGATTTTAGATTCATTTTTGTACAATTTCTTGTATCTTTTTGTACATTCTCATTAGTTTTCATAATCAGGAAATTAATTCCTGATTATCTGTGTTGTAAATACAAAGTTCACAAGACCATTTGTGAATTTTGGGTCTGTAAATTAATAATATGTATAGTATCAAGTGTACAGAATCCCTTGTATAGGTCTGGATTCTGTATTGAACATAGTAAAACCATCATCCACTTTCAGTCTTGTGCCAGCGCATCAACAGAGCAGATAGTGTAATAAGCCTCTCCAGAGTTGCTACTTGGAAACAAGATAGCGTGATCAGCCTCTTCAGAGTTACTTTTTGCTTCGGTGAAAGATTATTGCTTAAAGATTTCAAAGGATGAAGACGAGGACCTGCTGCGGATCTTTAGGAGTTGTGTTCCCGGTAGTAAGTCGCCTGGTGGGCGCAGTGAAACCGTTGGTAAGCTCTCCGGTGTATCCTTGCCTCTTCAGCAGCCTTGAAGAATCTGACAGAAGCAATAATGAAAGACCGACACATCACTTTAATAAAGCTATTTTATTAAAGAAGAAAGGACAAGCACAGCTGGACCGAAATGATGAAGATTCGTCTTTTCCAAGTTTATCATTTTCTTTTGTCTTTTGTAATTATTTCGCTTTACTTTACTTCCTTTGTCTTTTTGTAATTATTTATTTACTTTCCGCCATTTACTATTTGCTTTTTACTTTCCGCCATTTATTGTTTTTGTTTTATTACTTTTAATAAAGTAGATTCCTCTACTTTATTAAAGTAGTTTGTCTCCATTGAGAAAGTTTGGTTCACGCAGGGCATGTCCTGTCGGTCCAAGCTTATCTCTTGGCTAGTTAGATTTAATTTCGTTTCAAATCCGGGGTCTATAAAAGACTTCCGAGTTGTAAAGGAAAGATCATCGAGAAATATTTGCGAGCTTTACTTGCTAAATATTTACTCAACTTTCCTACTTCCCATTCCCAAAAACCCTTTGTAATCAAATCGATCCTAATTCTCCTTCGCCGATTAACGCGATCGAGCAACTGGAGCTAGAGTGTAAGAAATATGTGTACAAAGGTTATGAGAATTGATTTAATTAAATGGGGGACCATCACTAAACAAAGACTAAAAATAAATTGAAAAAAAAATTGGAAGTTTATCCCAACGAGATTTCATATATTTTGAGCCAATCTCATTTCCCAAAACCATAAAATTTTATTCTTGGTCTATTGAGTGACCCATAAGTCATAAATCACCAACACTAAAAACAAGGAAATGGGAATCATCATTCCAATTATCTTATAAGGGAATATGATTTTGTTTTTTCTGATATGGTTGTCTCATTCTTTTACTAACAAGTTGCTTAGATATAAAAACAAGAGAATATATATGAACGCCAACGTGAATATAACTCGATACATGAAATACTTATTACATTTTTTAAGGTTGAATATGTGATCCTTCACCTTACCAAATTCAACAAAAAAAAAAAAAAAAATCATTTTTAGGATAACTTTTGTTGTAAAATCAAATACTTCTGTGTGTTCTAAACAGAACAATTCGTTATTTTCCAAATTTTATCATAAAACCAAAACACATTATAACTTGTAAAATGATATCATTATTTAAACAGATTTAAAAACCTTAGATCAACCTGTGTTTTAATTAATCTGGTTTTTTTTTTAATTGAAATGAACTATAGTTTGTTTTTTAATTTTCCTATGAAAATCTTCCTTTTTTTTTTCAAAATATATGAATAACTCGAGGAGAAAGCTACATGGAAAAAGGTTATTTTTTTTGTTTGTTCAATTTTCTATGGCCCTAGCCAATTTTAGTAGCCATTTTGTTTCTGGCTTTATTTATCAAATAAATCATTTTCATAATACAATTCTTGTGTTTTTTTTCCCCTTACAGAACCATTTTTGATATCTCCAGTAAAATTTAAATATATGGATTTTTTTGTTATATTTTTCTATACAGAGATAAGTTGGCCTTTATTTATTGCCCAGTGTATCATGTGGATGTGCATAGAGGATGACCATTTTTCCCACGAGGGCAAGCTCCACCGGGTGGAGAATCTCCTTTTAGGTGGAGAATAAAGGAAGGAGTGGGAGAAAAAAATTCCCTAAAAGCTAATTGAGGATCCGTCCCGTTTAATTTTATTATTATTTAAATATATGTGTGTGTTTGAATCACTTTGATTATGAATTGTAATATTTAAATTTAAGGTTTTATTAATTGTTTAATGACCTATAAGATGTTGTATAAATAATTTGATATATTTGAACCATTTTGAATCTTATGTATGGATAATTAAATAACTTAATATGACCATTTTGAATCTTATGCATCGATAATTAAATAATTTAATATGAAATATTATTTTGTTTTATTTAAGAAGTTTAAGATTTTTTCACGAGGAATTAACTATTTAAATGAAGATTGGTAGTTGAGAATTAATTATTTAATTTAAATTTTCCTTAAGAAAACATTCAATTAATTTTTTTTCTTAAAAAAATAAACAGAAAATAATTTCCCGCATGAAACTAGACATTCACAAATTTTTTGCGGGAAATCTCCATCTAGATTTTGATGAAATTTAATGGAAAATTTTTTGAAGATGGGAGGATGAAATTAGGGACAGAGACAGAGACGGAAAATTTTTCCATCCCTATGCCCTCCCCATGGACATCTCTAGACATGCACCTTTCAAGGCACCCAAAAGGCAGTACATACATGTTGATACAAATGTTTTGGGCATGAAAAAGGTCAAGTTTCCCTTTCAACTTTCAATAAATAAATGGGGAAAACAGATGTGGATATGATTTTTTAATCATAAAATGTATACAAGAATTATTTATTTTCCTCACTGTCTAATTTTAAATTATTGTTTGTAGTCCATGATGACCATTCTGACATTTTTTTATTACATTAATCAGACTTTCCATATGGGATAAAAAAAAGGGCTTTCCAAAAGTATATTCCTCTTCATATTGTTTAACTGTGTGAATTATATTTTAGGCTAAATTATCAAAAATACTCCTAAGCTATGGGGTTGGTTTCAATTATACCCCAAACTTTGAAAAGTTTCATTTTAACCCTTGAACTTTGATATTTGTTTCAAAAATATCATTGAAGGCTGTTTTTCATTAAATTCATGGTCGGAAAATGATGTTTTTGCATTTGTATTGTTGTTTATGTGAACATATTTGAACATATATGTTGGAAAAAAAATCAAAACATATGCAAATACGTCATTTTTCGTCCATAAAATTAACGGAAAAAATCTTTAAGGGTTGTTTTGAAACAAAACTCAAAGTTTAAGGGTTAAAATGAAACTTTTCAAAGTTTAAGGGTATAATTGAAACCAACCCCATAGTTCAAGGATATTTTTGATAATTTAACCTAGATTTTACTCTGAATTGTGAAATGTAATTTAAATATTATTTATTGCTTTGTTTTCTAGTGTTTGAAAAAAATGACATAACATCTATCCTGTTAAGTAATTTTAGTGAGCGGACAAGATGGATTTGGCATTAGCACTTGCATAAGGGAAAAAAAAAACTTTGTGAGAGAGAAAATGAGCTTGTTACACTAACCGTGGTTTCGCTTATGACTATTCATAATAAAAGGGATATAATCCGGGTTAGATCTAAAATTAAAGAGGTAGAGGGGTCAAATATAAATTAAATTAATAAGTAATGATGTCAAGAAAGGAAATTTATAACATTCAATGGAAATTATGATTTCTTTTATAAAAGGTAGTATAGTTATAATTTGAATTGATTTTTTTTTTAAATATATCTTTCTAGATTAAAATTAATTTACAAAAAAAAAAAAAAAAAAAAAAAAAACTCTATTACTAATCGTGATGTTTTTGTTTTTTTTTTTTTAATTTATTAATATACTTCATATAAAAGATAAAAAATTTTAAAAAATCTTGAAGGTTATATTACAAATTTGATCCTAAGCTTTCATAGTTGTGTTTAATAGATTATTGAACTTTAAAAAGTGCCTAGTAGATATCTTTGACTTTCAATGCTTTGTTTAATAGGTTCTTGAACTTTAAAAATGTCTACTAAATATTTAAAATTTCAATTTTACATTTTATAGGCTCAACTTTCAATCTTATGTCTATTAATTTATTGATTTATGATACAATTTTTTAAAATTCAAGGACTTATTTGACTTAATTAGATATTACATTGAATTTTAAAAAAAAAAAAAACTAGGAGCTTTTTAAAGTTTAGAACATTGTTAGACTCAACTTTAGAGACCAAACTTAGTCCCAATGATATGTCCATGGATAGAATGATCATATGCATGGGTGAAATCCAAATTAGGGAAGGAGCAAAATTTTACATGGTTACTTTTAAAAAAAAAAATACAAATCTTTCAATTTTAATATTTTAGGAGGAGATAAATCAAAAGAAAACTATGAAATCTTAAGTATATTTTATATATACTTTTTAAATTACAACAAATTAAAAGGGATGTCTCCTTCCTTCTTCCCTCCACTTGTGATCGTAGATAGAGTAGTGAGTGATGTGTTGGGCAAATGTCGATGTAGTATTATCCATCGTGGTGAGTTATGACTGAAATCTTTTGGCCTCCCCATAGAGCACTCTAATCAAGATTTTTTTTTTTTTTAAAGGTGGAGAATCGAACCATCGACCTTTAGAATGATAAATATTTTTTCTGTTTTTAGCTTAGATAAAATGTTGTGTACACAATTTCAATGTGAACTTACATACATGCGGGGTAGATTTAGGGGGATGATCCCCCAATTTTTTTTATAGTGTATATATATAGATAATATGTGGCCTCCAACATTTTTTTTTCCTATCTAAAAAAACATTTTTTTCCCTTTTAAATAACTTTTGTATGTATTAAATTTTTGTTTTAAAAAAGGTTAATTAATTAACTTTCACGGAAAAATTAAAATTTTATCTCTGGAACTTATCAATTTCATTAAATTGGACAATAGACTTAGTTAATTATTGCAATTTCTACGTGCAAATCTTTATAAAATCACTAATTTCAATAATATCAAATTTTGCATAAATTTAAGTGTGGTTAATGCACAAATTAACGACTGAATAACTCTTCTAAAAATCACAAATTTTAACAAAATTGTAGCTCTAATTTCGTTTTTTCTTTGAATTCTTATCACTTTTGTACCATACGTATGTTTAAAATTCAATGAAAACATATGATAATATCTTTTTTGGATTTATAATAATTCTTTAAACTATTGTTTTCGTATTATTTTGGGTAAAAAATACTTTTGTCACTGGGATTTAAACTAGTTTCTATTTGGTTCCTAGATTTTAGAAACTAACATTTTTGGTTTTTAATATTTGAACTTAGTTTATATTTGATTTTGTGAGATTTCAAAGTGATATGTTTGGTCCCAAAGTTTGAATTTGATTTTAATTAGTCCGTAAAGTTTGAAAATGATTTCTAAAAGGTCCCTAAGTAAGTTGATCGATATAAATGGAATAGTGTTATTGGTTTCTAAGACATTATCAAATTTGGTCCCCAGACTATATTATTTGGATCTGATATTTGGATCGGCCCCTGCATACATGGCCATCACTAAGACATATTCCATGTTTTTTTTTTTTTTTGTTCAACATGTGGAAATGGAGGGATTCAAACCTTTGACTTTTTAGTTGAGAATAGATGTTTTAACCAATTAAGCTATTCTCAAGTTGGCTACGTATTCCATGCTTGATAAAGCTAAGTTGGGTTAATAAGTTGAGCAGGTGGTGTGAGTTAAAAAGGTGATGTCCTTAATTCTAAATTTCAAATATATCCATACACTCATTCCACCAATAAATTTTGGGCATGATTTTTTAAAAATTTTTCTTTAGTTAAAATATCATTTTGGTTCCTATACTTTAGGTCTCATTCCATTTGTGTCCTACTTTCAAATATTCAAATTCAATCCCTATACTTCTAATCCATCTCAAAATTAGTCCTTATTTGTAACGACCCTACTTATCAAATTAGACTTCCTAGGGACGCTACCACATACATTCTACTATAAATTTAGAAATCTTTAATAAAGACATAAAAAAATCCAATTATTTACTAAAACAATCAAAAACTTTAGCTCGGGATCACTTTATTTCGAAACATAAGAATAAACCAAAACGTTTAAAATCAAAAATAATTTGTAGAACTCGACAGTTAAAAGGTCATAAAAAATAAATAATTAAAATGCTAGCCTATAAGAGTTTTGCGGAAGTAAAACTTTTCTATGTCACCCATGGCTCTGCAGCAACTACCAAGTCATTCGCCCATGAGGCCCTTGCCTTTACCTGAAAAGAAAAATATTTTTGAAAAGGGTGAGTATTTTACAATACTCAGCAAGTGACCTCACTACCAGATCAGGATACGCATACACACACATAATAAGTTTTCGAAAACATTTTCTTTCTTTTCTTTGGTGGGACCTAAATTCCTTTCATAGCGGAAACGTTCCTCTTTCAACTTTTCTCTTCGCCTTAATGTGGACTAGGGGTGTTCAAAAAACCCGATGACCCGAAAAACCCGATCAACCCAACCCAATTCAACGGTTTGGGTTGGGTTGGGTTCAAACAAATGGAAACTTTGTGGGTTGGGTTGGTTCGTGGGTTCACCAAAAAGGAGTTTGGGTTGAACCGAACCAACCCGAACTTCTTATTAATTTAAAAAAATATTTTTTTTACTTATATTACAACTATATGTACATATATTTATTTTAATTTTATAATTATTTTTAGATTATTTATTATTCAACAACTTTTTAAAATAAGTTTTTGAGTCTTTGGAAGGTAAAAATTCGTGATATAAATTGATATTGAATTGCTAATCTTAATTCAATATTTAAAAATAAATAAATATATATTTTATATATCAATACTTAACTCTTTCTTAAAATAAAATTTTGAGTTTATAACCCGACCAATTCAAACAAACTCAACCCAAATATTTCATGGTTGGGTTGGGTTGGGTTTATTATTTAATAAGGGTTGTTTGGGTTGAAGAAATTTGCAACCCGAATAATTGGGTTGGGTCTAAAACGTACCTCAACCCGACCCAACCCAACCCACAAACACCCCTAATTGTGGACAATTAACCCAACCTAACCTTTTCCTTTCATTTAACCTTTTCAGGTTCGTTTTCATCTAGCCTCGTAAGGCTCCTTTTCATATAGATGTACATCAATAAATTTAGGAGGGTAATTGCCACAGCCTTCGAAATCAATTTTATCATGAAAACATAATGTATGCATGAGGTCCCAAAGCATTTTAAACTTTTCATTCCATGATGCAACACAAGCAACATTCTCACATCATTTATCATAAATCAAAACCATAAACCATGCATAACATTCATGAGAAAATTGGGAAACAAACAAGTTAAAAACCATTTTTATATATAACAAGCATTTTAAAATTTTATCAAAAATCCATAATAAAATATTTATAAAAGCTTTTTATTTCAATTTTTTTTTTTCAATTCAGTTCCTGACTTGCATTTAAGCATACCAGCATAAAGTCTCTTACCTTGGCTAAGCTCAAGAAAGGGCCCTCAAACTCCTATTTTAGAAATCCCTTGGCACCTATAACAATTTTCAAAGATCAGGCTTAACATACATAGTCTTTAAACTCCAATTCCAGAAACAACCCAGGACGTTGGTTTAGTAATCAACTTATTCCAAGAAACCCATAGTTAGTAGGAACTCATACTCATAATCACACATGTGTTCCAAGTCTCATACTTAAAATTCACTTAAAGTCCAATCTACCTAAAGTCCAAACTTGGAAAAAGAATTTGGATTTTACCTCCGTTCCTCTCCAAAATAGAATCGAGCTTTGTCGATTAATCTGATGGTTTGATTCGATTTTGTCAAACCAACCTCCACCTACAATGGGTATTCCAAAATAGAGCCCAAAAATCAATGGGTCAATTTCCAATTACCCCAACAATTCCCAAAACTGAATCTACCATATGAAAACCATAGGAAAACGATACGAGAAACTCACCCACACCGGAATGAAGGTGATTCGCGGCTGTACAGTGCCGAAATCGCCAAAAAAATGCCCCAAAATAGAGCAGTCCGGCCAGAAACGGGTCTGCAACATGACGGTGGTTCGGGGTTGGCGGCTGACGGCATTCAGAGTGGCAGAGGCGGCGGCATTTCATGGAGATCGACGTGTGGACGGCGGCTCAACGGCGTTCGTTCGTGGGTCAACAGCGGCGTGCGACGGCAGACGGTCTGGGTGCTGTTTGGATTCCAGCAGCGGTCGTAGCGGTGGTCTGATGCTCGCGGTTCGAGAGGTGCACAGCGGTTCGACGGTTTGCGCGACGGCGGTTCGATCTGACGTCACGGCGGCGGGCAACGGCCCGATCGAGAAGCTGCTGAAAATTTTTTCCTTGCTTCAATAGGTGCTAGTCGAAATTCAAAGAGGAAGAAGATGGAGATGAAGATGGCGGCTGGCTTTGGAGGCTTGGCTTAAAGATTGTTGTTAACCTAGGGCTGCGTGCCGATTAAAATAACAGAGAGAGATATTAAGGCTTGGCTTAAACATGGGCTTGGGCTTGGCTTGATGTCTATTAATTTACAAAAACGTCCCAATCATCAATTAAAACCCATTTTTCCTTCTTTCTTCCCATTCTACCCTCAAATTCTCTAATTTCAATTATGCTATATCTCCAAAATTAAATATAATACACACCTTAAACATAAAATTGGCCTTTCAATTAAATTAAATTCCAAAATTAAAGCCTTAATCAATACCTGAAAATGCTAGTCGTTACATTATTCTTAGTTTGAGGTTAATTTTTATCAAACTTGGTAAAATAATAATAATAGTTTTTATTCAAGAAAAGAAACAATGTGAATATGCTTCCAAAATTTATATAGTGGAAGGCATAGAGACTTCTTTTCTTTTAGCAAGGTTAACAATAAACTAACAATAGGGACTACTTTTAAGATTTATTAAAATACAGGGACTAAATTTGGACATTTTAAAAGTACATGTTCTAAAATAGAACAAGTCCCAAAGTACAAAGATAGACCAAAATGATATTTTAACCTTTTGCTTTTATTGTCTAACTAGTCTTCCATTAAAAATAAAAATTATGATATTTATTCTTGTTGCGATCATTGAAGGATCTCAATTGAAGAACTAATGGTTAGAGATTAAAATTTTTATATAGCTACCCAACAAAACACTACAAATAATAATGAACACAAGTAATATGGGCACTATTGCCACGTACCTACGACGCAAAGAGGCTGACGCCCTCGAAAAGGGAGATTTTAAAAAATGAGTCGCCACCAATCTTTTTTTATGGCGTGATTGGATGCTAAAATATAATAAAAACAACTTTTTTGAAAAAAAAAATAAGAAGAAGAAAAATGGTATGCGAAAACCATATTTGGGCTCGGGAGTTGTTTGTGTATGTGGAAGGTGTTTACACCCCACAACACCCATTTAAAATGGTGGCTAAATTTTATCTTGAGCTGAAGGGAAATTTAGAAGTAAAAAAGCTTATTTAGGAAAAAAAAAAGAGATTTTTGAAAATAATGTCTTATTTTACCTCTCATTACCCCAATATTTGAAGTCGGATCATAAAATAAGTGGATAAATATCCCTCCATTTGACTATTTTGGAATTAGTTCCAAAAACTTATGAAAAATTCTTCACCTCAAGAATATGAGAAAATTTTACAATTTCTCAACTCCATTATAGAATAGTCTTTTATAAAATAAAGCTTTTTTTAAAAAAAAATATTTTAATTAAATTCATTTTTTTCTTAGGATCAAAATCTTGGACTCCCAAAGATTATGGTCCCTCACCTCAAGAATTCTAGAAAAGCGAACTCTCAAATATTTCTAGATTCTGTTGTAGGAACTTTTAGAAAAAAAAAATAAGGGGCCTTGAAAAATCACTTTTTAAGAAAAATATTGCAAAAAAATTTAGAAATAACACCTTGATTATAAAGCTTTTATAAACTCAAAAAGATCAATTTTAAAGAATTAGAAATAATTTTATAAAAAGAGAATAGAGTTAAAAAGAGATTGGAAAACATTCAGAAAAATGAAGAAAATCAAAATTAAGTATAAGCAAACAAACATAATATGCAAGTATGTAAAAAATTTAAAACAACATATTAGAGTTGATCTTGGACTTCCAAAGGATCAACTTCTCACTTCAAGAAAACTAGAAAATCAGGACTTCCAAATATTTCTAGGTTCCATCGTCAGAAATTTTTCATTAAAAAAAGTATAGATTATAAAGATTAGAACATTGTATTTCATAATATAACAAGGCGCTTATTAAATTAACGACATGGTCGATTAAAAAAACTACATAATTAGACTAAACATAAAAATGTTTAAAGAAAATGTTCAAATTAGATAAATAAAAAATTATGACATGCTCAAATAAATACAATAGATAAAGAAAATGTTAACAATGAGCGATAAAATATTGAAAAAAAAAAAGAAAAGAAAAATAAACTAAAATGAGTTAAAATAAACTAAAGTGAGTTAACACTCAATATTGAAATTAAAAAATAAAATAAAAGAAAATAAATAAAGAAAATAAAATTAAAACAGAAAGAATAAAATAGAAAAGAATAAAAATTTAAAATTAAAAAAAAAAAAAAAAGGCATTTTGTGCGTGAGTGGCACAACTACTAGTCATTGACCCTTAAAATAAATAAAATTAAATAAAAAATAAAAAACTTGTAAACCTCCCATGAAATACACCTATATAATAATAATAATAATAATAATAATAATAATAATAATGAAGCAAGGTTGAGGCTCAACAAAATACATATATATAATAGTAGTAGTAGTAGTAATAATAATAATAATAATAATAATATAAAAGTAATAAAAAACCAAATAAAAACAAAAACATTTTTTTTTATTAACAATACGCATCATTCCTCCTTTAACTCTTCCAATTTCATTTTTCTTTCCTCTCTTCTCTGAACCTTCAACCTTTCCGACCTTATTCTTTAGCTTATCTTCTTCAACAAATTTATACACATTTCTTTTAGACTAAAAGCAATACTTATACTCAAGTGAAAGGTACATTGCACAACCCTATTTTTTTACTCCACACTTTATTTTTTTCATTTTGCACTTTTTTCTATTTTTCTTGGTAAACAAAAACTACAAGAGCAACATAGATCTAAAAAATAAAGGTGAAAGAGAAGAAAGAAAAAATTGAAAGAAGCATAAATCCAAAAATAAAACATAAATGAACAAACATAACATATATCTAAAGAAGATAAACAAGAACTCACATTGTAATATGAATAAAAAAAGGTAACAATAGAAGTAAGAAAAAAAAAGACCTAAAGCAATAAAGCATATAAAGATAGATAAAAACTCATATTGCACGAAAGAAAAGATGTAGGAAACAACATAAATAAAAGCAATCTCCTAATACCCTTACTCAGCTACTGTTTCTTAGGGCATTTCGAGATGAAATAAGAAAACTCAACTTGCATGTTGTTTGAGCTGTGGATCCTTGGGATAAAGCCCTACAAATGAAACCTCCAACTAAGATGGGGTTATTTTTTATGTTATGAAATTTTGTGTTCTTTCACAGAGGACTTTTGTTGCTATCTTCTAGAGTAAAGACGTACTATGTAGCTCTGTTTTTTTTCTCTTTGTATGTGTGGCTGGAAGTGTGGTTGTGGTTGAGAATGGTTGAGAATGGACTTTCTTTGTTTGTTTTTTTTTTTTTCCTCTGATCTCTCCCTTAGGGTTGAGAAACAAAGGCTTATAAAGCCCAAACCACTTCTTCTTTTGGGAAAAAAAAAATTGCTAGTTGGTTTTGTTCCAAATTGAACCCTTATACCAAAAAGGCAATAATTTGAAAAAATTGAATTTGACCTGAAAGGCCTACTTTCTTTGTCCACTATCTCTTCACCTTTTCAATATTTTCGTATCCCCTCACACTTAACAAAAAAAAAGTGATCTAAAAAAGAAGCACATAAGAAAAGCTCAACAAAGAAAATTGGCAAAAAAAATGCCACAAACATAAGCTACATAATTAATGTCCACACAAGTAAGTCAGACAAAATATGTGGCTACAGCATGCCCCCCTTTTTACATATAAGATTATAAGGTGGATAAAGGTATAGACATTATTTTGTTTGGCTTAAGCATAGACTCAATGCCGAGGGCCAGGGATAAACAAGCACTACATGACAAGGAATGTGAAATGCTGGAGGGCCACGAATAAACAAGCACCGCCAATAGCATAATGTTGAGGGCTAGGGATAAACAATCGCCTCACGACAAGAAGCATGAAATATATGTTGGGGGCCAGAGATAAACAAGCGTCACACGACAAACACAGACAAACAATGCTTATGCATGCATGCATGTATATGGTTACTTTTGACATGTTCATTACCGCTATTTTATCCTTCTTTTATTTTTTTCAAAAGGTTAAAGCTCACAAAATAGCTCACTTGTGCTAAGTAAGCACTAGGATCTTTTACTCAATAAAACTATTACTTGACCCCAAAAGTTTCATCTCATGAATACGACTTTGAGGTAAACAAAAGTTCATCATCAAACTTTAAAAACAAAAGAAACAATAGTACAATCATATGACTAAAAGTTACTCCTCCTCTTATGCATAATACTTCTTAACAAAATCGGCATTTATCGGATTGGGTAAATCACTACTATCCATGTTAGTCAAGACCAAAGCTCTGCCAGAGAATGCATTTTTTACCACTTACGGTCCCTCATAGTTGGGTGTCCACTTTCCCCTATGATCTTTTTGAAATGTCAAGATTCTCTTTAGAACCAAATTCCCTTTTTGAAAGCAATGTTGTCGAACTTTCTTATTGTAAGCTCAAGTCAACTTCCTCTAATACAGTTGTCCTCTACACAATGCAATCATTCTTCTTTCTTCAATGAGATTTTACTGCTCATATCTTGCTTAGGTCCATTATGCTTCTTGTAATTCAGCTTCTCTAATTACTCTAAGAGATGGGATTTCAACCAAGGCAAAATAGCCTCCATACCATACAGTAAGGAGAATGGAGTTGCCCATGTTGATGTGCAAACTGATGTTTGATAACCATGTAAAGCAAAAAATAACATTTCATGCCAATCTTTAAACGTGACAGTCATATTCTCAACAATTATCTTCATATTTTTGTTTGTTGCTTCCACTGCACCATTCATTTTAGGACGATAATGAGTATAATTGGACTGCCTAATTTTGAATTGAGTACACAATTCATCCATCAACCTGTTGTTCAAGTTTCTTGCATTATCAGTAATGATCCACTTGCTGGGATTTATGCCCTAAAACCTCGTCATTAATGATTTATCTAATAATTAATAATAATTTTGATTATTTTATTTGCAATATAATATTATCCATTATATGAAAAATCCAAGGCTATTGGTGTAATCTTGAACAGTATGTGATTGACATACAGGAGGATCATGTTTAAAAAATAGCCTAAAGGATCATAGTATATGGATAAGGTTGGGTGCCTTATCCTGATAACACTATTGATACAACCCACTTTGTAATAATTACAAATGATTTGATCCAAATCGTTCATGTGGAGACATGTGACTGGGAGTATCTTATACAATGAATTTTTATAAGACTGGATCACGAAATATTTAATCTTTATTTATAAATCCGTTAATTAAGAAGATTAATATTTCATCAAGATGATCATATGCGACTCGATCTTAATCCTGAGTGAGTTATAAACTCCTGCCTGTGGAACTTGTCCTTTGATTTGCATGGGTGAGAGTGGCTTTTGTAGCCAATTCAATATGCTTACCATTTTAGAGACTTGACCAAATAGGGAGCTGAGAACATAATCTCAAAATGGAATTCACTCCTACCCATATAAGATAAGTAGACGAGTAACTCCCTTAAGTGTTGATTTCAGGACTTGAACAATGGGCCCCACCCTCTCACTGGCCCAAGAGGGACTTAATTTATAGTTGGATCATAAACAAATTGTTTATTAGAGGATCAGTAGTACTTAAGGTGCAAGATGTAATGAAAGAAGTAAAACAGACTTTTGACTAAGATGTAATTACGAACAACTCGTGAATGATCGACTTGTATATAGTGGTTATATCCATAGACATAACTTGTTGTACAGTGCATAAGAGTGCAACTCTAGATCTATAGTGGAGTGACATAGAGTTAATGAATGAAAATTAATTGATTAAAGAGTTCAATTAATCAATTTTGTATCATTGGAGCTTATAATCTGTAGGTCCATAAGGTCCCCTTGCTAGCTCCTATGAACAAATAGGGATCAATTTCATTGAGAGAAAATTTTGAAATGTTCAAATTAAAATTTAATATATTTGATATATTAAATAAAAAACATATTTATTGTATATGATACACATTAAATATCAAAGAAATTATTAATGTATTAAGATACATTAAAGAAAAGATATATATTAAATTTGAATTAGATTCAAATAAAGAAATAGATGTCCTAGAAAAATTTGAAAAGGTTTGAATAAGATTCAAACTAGTTAGATAAATATATTTTAATATATTATATATTAAAATATATTATTTAATTATTTTCCCTAGACTACTATAAATAGGACCCTAGGGGTGAGCCATTGTGTGCATTCTTCACAAGAGAAAAGAACTCTTGAAATTCTCCTCTCATTCATTCTCTCTATTTTCTAAAAGGTTCTCACAAACCTCTTTGGTCATTTGTTTGAGTCATAGTAAGGAAAACTTTGTGGCAGTCTTGGAGTTCAACCTCATTAGAGTTGGAGTACAAGGAGAAAAAGATTAACTAGAATATTCTTCATATTATTCTCAAATATACAGTTTATGTTTAACCTTAAGTTTATATTTTAATTCTAAAATAAAATCAAAGTTGATTCTAACGCTTCCCCTGTGAGTTTAATTCGATTATTCTCGTCAATTAGTATCAGAGCCATTCTTCGAGTTTTGTTTAGACTTAATGAGGTGGGTATATTAATTATTTCATATATGTGATATGTGGTTTGCAAATTGACCATTTATAAAAACCCATGAGGGTTTATGATTTCATGTAATTTTATATTTCAAAGTTCTTCAAAGAACTAATTGGTGGTGAACATGCACCTTTACTTGTAAACATGTAAATAACTTTTGTAAATGGATTAGTTATGAATCTGGAGAAGAATTTTGGACTTGATAGTGACGGCGAATTTTGTCCTTACATGGATGTTGCTTCACCAAATTCATAACCATAGTTAAATAAAATTAAAAGTAGTTGTATGTTTTTAATCAACCTACAGCCGACTAATTCATGTGACAAGCTACTTTTGTCATTGTCTTTCTCTTTGAGCCATGAGTAAGAGTAAGTGCAAGTGTTTTCTTCAGACAATATTTGTTTCACTGTCGTGAGTGAGTGTGCAACACTAGAGAGGAATTCTGCTTCTGTCAATGAAGGAGAGCTTGCATTGTCGGCAATTGGGGTGAGTTGTGCCGAAGATTTTGATTTCTTTAAAGCGGCGGTTGAAGCTAAATTATGAGATAAAATTAGGGTTTTCAAACCCTAATGTTTGTGGCTACCAAAAGGAAAAAAGATCTTGAAGACCAAGATACGTCTTGGATTTAAATTATTGTAATTTAAATTATTTTTAATTTTTTAAGATATGCCAAATATGTCAGTTAAGTTTGCTATTTTTTAAATTTAATTGTGCATGTGATGTATGTTTTAAATTATTTGAATGTTTCATTAAGTATGTCATTTAGATTACAATCCCACCATAAGTTAAGCATGATCATGCATCTTGATTATTTTTTTAATATAATTGTTATATCTGAAAATTTGATTAGGTTCTTTCCAAATAGAATTGAAATGCTTTCCTAATAAGTTTATATTTTTCATATATGTAAATATAATTGGTATATTTAAAAAATTAAATTAGGATATTTCCTTATAGGATTAGGATATTTTTTCTAATGAGATTAGGGTTTTCTTAAAATAAAGATATTTCTAATTCATGATTTAAATAGTTTAAATTTTGAATTTAATTTATCTTTATTTATTTCTAATAATATTAGAATTTAGGATAATCTTTTATTTTAGTTTTAAAGGGTTTAAAATGGTAGAATTTCAAGATTATTCATGAAGAGAATTAGTTTTGAATACGATTAAAAACATGGCTTAAATTCACTTAGGATCATTAATCTAGTAATTAATAGTTAATTAAAGATTAATAAATTTGAAATAAAAATTGACTATAAGGGAACTCTGTCTATGGAAAGTTTTGTCTAGACTGGGGTATTTAAGCTGACCAAAAAGAACACCTTTAACTGGGAACTGACCTAGGAGTTGAATTAGTCAAATTTATCTAATTTCACTAAGCATGCTCATAATGTGATTAATTTTTTTTAATAGTTTAATAAACTTCGTAATTCACAGACAAATCAATTCAACCAACATAAGGGTTATGGAGGATAGATCGGGAACTTAGATAAATGAGATTAGCCTAATTTATCTAAGTAAGAGAAAACTCTATTTCAAAATAGTAAGTGGGAGAAGGAAATGTGTCAACATATACTACGGTCTCCATCATTAGTTCACATCGTGAGATTCATGCAAGGCCTCGCGACGACTTTTGGAACGTCCCCCTACGGAAGGTATTTGCATGAGTCAATATCAAAGTGAACTCCGAAGAAGGATAGAATTGTAGTTTTGTTTCCAATACTTGACCTATCCTACGCTACGACACTTGTTGGGATAAAACTACGAGATCTAAAATGATAGGTCACACTTACAAAGGGCTTATTAAGGTTGTTAATAATGTCTTTGACCAAACTAATGGTAACTAAATATTATAAGAATAAGAGTTATTCTGGTATAATACTTGGTTGAGATTGTCTCAGTTTAGTGAATGAACACTTGACCTATCCGAGGTGGCACTTGTTCTAACTCACTAAAGTACCATAGCATTGTAAATTATTTATAGGGTTCATTTTTCAAATTGTTTGATTTCTATGCTAAAATTAAATGGATAATTGTTTGCATTATGTTAAATTATATATATATATATATATTTGAATATTATGTCAATTTCTCTCATAATTTTTAATTTTATTACTGATAAGTCAAAATTGAGAAATTTTATTACTTGGAAAAGTAACGTTAACACTATAATGACAGTGTAAAATTTTGAATTTGTCTTTATTGAGAAATGTTCTCAAACCCTGTTACTAATGCTATTCAAATTGTTCATGAAGCACATGATTAATGAATTAAAAGTAAACAAGATAGCTTGTACGTATCTCTTAATTATCATGTTAAATGTCAAGCTTAGAAGATAAAGAAAATGACAACAACATGTGAGATGTTGAAGTCGACCGAAGCTAAATTTAGAAAATTGTCTAAATGATCTCAAGATTAAGTATTACAAAAATCCAAAAAAAGAAACCAAATGACTAAAACTATATAAAAGGAAATAGTTCCTAAATTAGTCAAGACAGTCATAGTGAGAGGAATTTTTGAAATACCTCTATAGGAAGAAAAATATAGATGAAAGTAAATTTGATTTACTAGAATTTTGGTGAATAATAAATAACGCTACTTGGATAGTTGATACAAGATCTACTATCAAGATTTATTCTTTATTACATTTAATATGTAATTCTTAGAAAATACTTAACATATAGAATAGTTCGTACATGTTAGCATCAGGAAGCCTATCTCAGTTAGTGTAGTGGGAGACATTAAGATGTCATTAAAGGATAATTGTTACTTAAAGTTGTATGTGGTGTTTTATTACCACAAGAGAAATTCAATTTCTAAAACTTTATTACTAAAAAGTTCATATAGTATGAACTACTTTGAAGTATTAAAGTTTATATTTTCAAAATTGTTTGGAAATACATTCAGCTGAAAATAAGAACAATTTGTATATGTTAAAATATTGGCATATTACTACAAAATACTGAGATATTCAAGATTATAGAATTTAGAATAGAAAGACATTGTTTTCTCCTAAAAGATGACTTGACTTTGGTAGTTAAGGTTGATTAACATCAACTTGAATAGAATGAAAATACTAGTAAGAGGTAATTCTCTAAGAGTTAGTTAATTACTTTACTTGTCTGTAGATCTTGTCTTTCACACAAGATAATCATTGGGCATTTATTAGATACGACTACAAGGCCAAAAAATACTTTGGGCTTACATATTCTGACCCAAGTGGTCTGATGAATGTAAAGGCCTAAAGTCATTAATATTTCATCACTTTAGTTGATGAGATCATTCAAGGTACAAGTATCTTTACCTACTACAACATAAGTCTACATTTTTTAAAAGCTCAAGAAAATTAAAGCTAAAGTTGAAAATCAATTAGCTAAATCTATCAAGATATTATGATCAGATCATAATAGAAAGTACGAGACCTTAAGTACTAAGACAAACTGATAGAAAATGGATTTTTATCCTAATTATTTTAAATACCAAGTACATTTATGTGAAAATTGTACCACAAGAGAAGAAATAAAATGTTGTTGGACATGGTTTGTGAGTTACACACCATTACAAAACTCTAGTTAGGATATGCAATAGAGATTGCATAATGAACATTATTCCCTCCAAAAGAGTCTACGAGACAATTTTGAGATTATAGAAAAGTAGTAAAGCTAGTTTACAACACTTCACTATTTTGGGAATGTTAAGCTTACATGCCAAAGGATGTATATGTTCAAAAATGTGTCTAAGTGTAGGTCACCCCTAAGGAGTACAAAATGGTCTTTTATCTAGTCCTAAAAAGAATAAATTATTTGTATCACAAATATCATTTTTCTATAAGAAATGTCAAATAAAAGACTACAAACCTTTAATAAGATGATATAGTGTTAATAAATTTGTCCCAACTGAAGCCACTAAATAGTTAACAAAAGTTGTTAACAATTTAATTACAGTTGAAAGTCAAATGGATCCTAGTCATGAATTGGATAAGCCTCATCGTATGGGAGAGTTATGAGATGACTCAACCTTTACAATGACTTAATTGAAGCCCAAGTTGTCATGTTAAATGACAAAGTAGAAACGCTTATTGCCCTTAAAGTGAGACTAATGGCAAGGGGTTAAACGTAATAAGAGAAAGTAGACTGCGAGTAAACTTTCTCACTTGTTGCAATATTGGAGTCTGTAAGCATTATTTAATTCATTGTTGCATATGAGATATAAAAAAAAATGAATGTTTTAAAATTCTTTTATGAAAAGAAATCTTAGATAATGCATCTACACAAATCAATCAGGGAGGTTTATATCCAAAAATCAAAAGCAAAAAGGTTTTTAAAATAATAAAGGTTAATTTATGAAATGAATTTTACCATTAGATCTTTGAATATAAAATTTGATAATTATATTAAAATCTATGACTTTGGATAAATATTAATAAAGCTTGTATAAATAAGAAAATCATTAATTGCTTAGTGGATTTTTCTCATGTTTTATGTTGATGATGTGTTACTCATTATGAATGATGTAAGATGTCTAACTAACATAAAAAGCTGACTAAGTAACCAATTTCAAATGAGTGATTTGGAATGACACAATATATTTTACATGTCCAAAATGGAGATTTTAAGGACAAAGCGTTAACTTTGTCTCAAATGTCTCGAACATCTTATATTGACAAAATTGTTGTCAAATATTTGATATTTATGTCTAAGGAAGAGTATCCTAAGATACCTCAAATGTTGAGGGCATATGATTAATCATCTACTCTAAGTGGGAGACAATTAATTCATAAATGAGACTTAACAATTAATATACAGTTGGTTAGCATATATCAGTAAACGAATGGTATGACCATTGAGTAAAAAATTAAAAATTTTATCAAATTATCTATGGATAATGAGAATTTTGTGTATGGAGTAAAAGATTTGATCTTTACCAGATACACTGGTTCTTACAAAGATTTAGGAAATCTATGTTAAGATAAATTTTACCTTAGATGGTGGAGCATGGTATACAAAGTTAAATTCTTTTATTGTGAAGCAGTAAAATGACTTGTATTACTCAAATAGTTCCTTGAAAATCTGAAAGGTGTTTCAGATATGATTTAGTCTATCGTATTTATTATGTTAATAGTGGTGCAAAGACTAATATTAAGGAAATTATAAAACACTAATGTATAGGGAATCATAACGAGAGAGAGAAAACATCATGGTAGTGACCAAGATGGCTTCGTTTGGATCTATATAAAAAAACTCTCCAGGCTAAAGTGTTTGACGGTCACCTATAATATCTAGAATTACGAGACATGTCTCATCTTTGCTAAGGCAAGTGGGATAGCATGTTGGGTATAGAGTATGCCCCAGAATACATGTCTCATCGGCTTTAGTGTAAGTGAGAGATTGTTGGGATTTATGCCCTAAAGCCTCGTAATTAATGATTTATTGAATAATTAATAATAATTTTGATTATTTTATTTATAATATAATATTATCCATTATATGAAAAATTCAAGGCTTTTAGTGTAATCTTGAACAATATGTGGTTGACATACAGGAGGATCATGTTCAAGAAATAGCCTAAAGGGTCATAGTATATGAACAAGGTTTGGTGCCTTATCCTGGTAACACTATTGATACAGCCCACTTTGTAATAGTTACAAATGATTTGATCCAAATCGTTCATGTGGAGACATGTGAGTGGGGGTATCTTATACAATGAGTTTGTATAAGACTGAACCACGAAAAATTTAATCTCTCTTTATAAATCCATTAATTGAGAAGATTAATATTTCATCAGGATGATCATATGCGACTCGATCTTAATCCTGAGTGAGTTATAAACTTCTGCCTGTGAGAACTTGTCCTTTGATTTGCATGGGTGAGAGTGGCTTTTGTAGCCAATTCAATAAGCCTACCATTTTGGGGACTTGACCAAATAGGGAGCTAGGAAATAATCTCAAGATGGAATTCACTTTTTCCTATATAGGGTAAGTAGATGAGTACTTCCTTTAAGTGTTGATTTCGGGACTTGAAAAATGAGGCCTCACCCTCTCAATGGCCCAGGAGGGACTTAGTTTATGGTTGGATCATAAACAAATTGTTCATTAGAGGATCAATGGTACTTAGGGTGCAAGATGTAATTATAGGAGTAAAATAGACTTTTTACCCAACTATAATTACGAACTCGTGAAGGATCGACTTGCATGTAGTGGTTAGATCCATGGACATAACTTGTTCTACAGTGCATAAGAGTACAACTCTAAGTCTATAGTAGAGTGGCATAGAGTTAATGAATGAAAATTAATTGATTAAAGAGTTCAATTAATCAATTTTATATCATTGGAGCTTTAAGGTCTCCTTGCTAGCTCATATGAACAAATAGGGATCAATTTTGTTGAGAGAAATTTTTGAAATGTTCAAATTAAAATTTAATATATTTTATATATTAAATAAGAATAAACATATTTATTGTATATGATACATTAAATATCAAAGAAATTATTAATGTATTAAGATACATTAAAGAAAACATATTTATTAAATTTGAATTAGATTCAAATAAGGAAATAGATGTCCTAGGAGAATTTGGAAAGATTTGAATAAGATTCAAACCAGTTAGATAAATATATTCTAATTTATTAGATATTAAAATATATTATTTAATTATTTACCCTAGACCACTCTAATTCGGGGTGAGCCATTGTGTGCATTCTTCACAAGAGAAAAGAACTCTTGAAATTATCCTCTCATTCCCTCTCTCTATTGTCAAAAAGGTTCCCACAAACCTCTTCGGTCCTTTGTTCGAATCATAGCAAGGAAGACTATGGAAATCTTGGAGTTCAACCTCATTGGAGTTGGAATACAAGGAGAAAAAGACCCACCAGAATATTCTCAATATTATTTTCAAAGGTACGGCTTATGTTTAATCTTAAGTTTATATTTTAATTCTAAAATAAAATCACGATTCCAACACTTCTGATGTGGGTTTAATTTGACTAATCCCTCAGTCACTTTTAAGTAAAGGATTAACGGTCGTCCCGAGTCAATGGGACAAGTACTGGGGGCTTTGCAAAACTATTTGATTCTTTCAAAAGATTTTTTACAATCTTCATTCCAACAACATACTTCCTTCTTGTGCAAAAGTTTTAGCATTGGCTTGCATGTCTGAGTTCAGTGTGAAATAAACTGTGCAATACAGTTATGCCTCCTTAAGAAACTTCCTACCTCCTTTTGGGTTTTCATTGGTTTTAAATCCACTATCACCTATATCTTATCGGGATCTACCTTGATTCCTTCTTGACTGACAACAAATCCCAATAGCTTTCCAGAGGATAACTCAAATATGCATTTTGTTGGATTCAACTTTAACTAAAAATTTCTTAACCACTAAAAAATCTTACGAAGAGTGAACACATGTCTTTCCTCTGGTTTAGACTTGGCTATCATGTTGTCAACATATACCTCAATTTCTTTATGCATCAAATCATGGAATAATGTAACCATGGCCTTATGATAAGTTGCCCCGACGTTTTTTAAGTCGAATGGCATGACTTTACATCAAAATGTCCCCCCATAAAGTGATGAAAATTGTCTTTTCCTAATCTTTAGGGGCAATCTTAATTTGGTTGTATCCTAAAAATCCATCCATAAATGAAAAAGTAGAATATCCAGCTATATTATCCACTAGAACATCGATGTGAGGAAGTGGAAAATTATTTTTGCGACTTGCGTGATTGAGATCCCTATAATCCACACATATTCTAACTTTTTCATCATTCTTCAAAACTGTGACAATATTAGCGACCCACTCGGGCTATTTAGATACTACTAAGAACTCTCGTCAAATTGATTTTTGACCTCTTCTTTAACTTTGATCAACATTTCGGGTTTCATTTTACGAAGTTTTTGCCTTATGGGCTTACACTCAGCTTTAAGTGGTAATCGATGCATTACAATTTTTCTACTCAAGCCAATCATATCTTGGTAAGACCATGCAAATACGTCTTTATAATCATGTAGTAGAGCTATAAGATCCAAACAATCTTGCTTTGCGCCCGAGGTGCCGATTCGTACTTCTTTCACTTTTTTTAATGTCTCCAAATTGATTATCTCCAAAGTCTCTTGGTATGGCATAGTTTCTCTCTCATCTTGCTTTATCAATCTCAATAACTCTAGTGACACATCACCATCGTCCTCCATGGTCTACTCAATACTATAAACTGGAACTTCAAAATTGACTCTTTCATCTCCCTCGCCCCTGCTACCAACCATGAGTTGTGTTGGTGATAAAAGAGGATCACAAAAAGGAAGCAAAAGACAATCAAGAATAATAATAACTTGGAAGCAGGAGAAATAGATAAAGTGAATGGACTAGATAAAAGTTGACAATCTCTTTCACTTCTCAACAAAAAAGTACAAGTACTTGAAATGTCGAGATTGCATCTACATTAGACAAAGCATTAAAGAGTGCAATTATTACAAATATAACTTCATGGCCTCAGGCATAACCATTGAGTAGGTAATAACAATTACTTTTGCATCTCTCTGGTGACTTTCGACATCTCTTTGACTTCCCAATTGCTAAACTCGAAATCTAGAGGACAAGGGTAAACTAGTTGTCGAGACACAATAATGCTTTCAGAGACGACAGAGATTGAGGCCTCTGAGGCTCTGTTGCATAGCCGGTTGTTATCGTGAAGCACCTCACCTTATTTGAAAGTCTCAGATATATGTGGTATACTCATCCTTCCTTGTTCCACTTATCGACCTTCAAGACGTGCACTTGTCACTTCTCTCTTTTCTGCTCTAACTCTTTTCCACCCAGAAGTTGTTGGCTTGTATCGCAACCCAAATCTCTCCTTACTTTCAGAAAGGAAAATTACCTTTGGTTTCCTTGATTATTTCGTCCCAACCCTCCATGCATTTGAAAGCCACTTTTTAACATTATCTTTTCAACCATCAAAGCTGTCCTAGATGGATAAAAGTCTATATCCCAACCTTCAGTAGGGAAGATAATGGCATTGGCAACCTCAACGGACCTATATGAGCACTCAAAAGCTTCTTTTGTCGCTTCTATGTACTGAAACGATGTTGGTTTCGTTACAAACATATCCTCTTCTCCAAAAAAAATGGCTTGGCTACTTTTCACAACGAACTTCACTCTCTGATGAAGTGAAGATGGCATAGCCCCAGTAGAATGAATCCAAGGATGCCCAAGAAAACAACTATATGAATAGTGTACATCCATCACTTGAAATGTTACATTGAAGGAAGAGGACCCAATCCAAAGAGGGATTTCTATGTCTCCAATTACTTCCCTTCGGGCACTATCAAAAGCCCTAACAACCATACTACTTGGCTTCAAATAAGAGGAGTCCACAGGGAGTTTCATCAATGTAGACTTTGACATTATGTTTAAAGATAAGCCATTGTCAACCAAAACTCTAGCCACGAGGTGATCCTTACACCTCGTCAAAATGTGTAATGCCTTAGTGTGTCCAGTACCCTTAGGTGGGATCTCATCATTTGTGAAGTGAATGGAATAATCGAATTAAACCCACAATGGTAGCATAGGAATCGTCTTTGATTTATTTAGAATTAAACTAAAATACAAGGGTTAAGCAATAAATACCTTCCAAATATGAAGAATCTTCTGGTGGATCTTTATCTCTTCCACAAAGTCTTCCTGGCTATGACTCGAATACAGGACCAAGGCTTGTGGGAGCCTCTTGAAAGAAAATCCCCAAGGGATTGGAGAGGAAGAGGTGTAGAGAGAATTCTCTAATTTTCTCTATTGAGAAGATGTGTTGTGAAGAATGCACAATTGTCACACCCCCTCCCGAACCACCTGCTAACTTAGCCCGGAAGATGGCGTGAAGCCAACATACATCGTTTCCTCCCTAACGATACATGTGACCCTGTTAAACCTGATAAACATACTTTACTTGAATTTAAGATGTCTAAACACAACACAGCGGAAGTTTGAAAGTCACTATACATACATACGGAGCAGCCCTACTTAAACCCCATTTGAACTTCTAAACGAGTAGGGAGTACTACAACCAAAATACATCCCAAACATGATTTACACAACCACGACCACTAGTGCATACACGAATATAACTATACGTTCCTCTCAGAATAACTACAAAATGTTTGGACATGATATACAGTTCCACCCACGTACAAAATATCAAACTCGTAGAGCTTTCGGCAGACTATGGCAGGATTTCAGGCACCGGGAGCTCGATCACTACCTGAAAAGTTGGAAAACATTGAAAGAATGAGCTGGGAAGCTCAGTGAGTGACTGAGTTTATAACTATTAACTCGCAAATTACAACATATGATAAACTCTGGGTATATGTGTCGGTAGTCAAGCGCTAAATATAAACGTATAATTATCACAGTCTTTCTCAGAAATCCAACAGGTATGTCATTAAAAACTCGCAAGGCATACCAAGAATATTAACCATCTAGAAACATATGACAATCTACGTTGTGTAGGGCACGCCCAGTACAACCAACGTTCACTCTACGATGTAGTGGGGCTCGTCCAGCACTCCCATCGTCTTTGTCGTAGTGGGGCCCGCCCAGCACTCACGACAGCATTGTTGTCACGGAGTAGACTCAACGTTGACAACAGAAAATGACTTGTGTGCACACGGTACTATACAGCCTCGGCTCAATATCTCACTCATTTACTCATTCGAGTCTCAGAAAAACACATGATAATCTTTAAACATTACTTGCTAGAGCATGCTTGCCTGAAATCATAACATTTTCGCTAGATTTTAGCAAATCAATAAACACATGCTCACATGTAAATTTCGTTGGAAAAATCTAAGCTCACCACGAGCATTTAAAATCATTCCTAGGCAATCATGTATGCTCATAACCATGTGTTCAGAAAACATAAAACATTTAAGCTAATTCCTTCCTAAGAAGTCTTATATTCACATAGACACGATTTCAAGCATAGAATATGTTTTCGAAATTCGTTTTGTCACTCACAGCGTTAGATCTAGATCCTCGGCCCGTATACTCGACCTATTTCCTCTTGGCCTGTCAAATAAACCAAAACCCAAACATTAGAACTTTGAATTCATGAATTCCAAGCTTAGAATTGCAAAACCATTCTATCTACTTCCAGTATTCTACCACTTCCATACCCTAATTTCACATACTCATTACTTCCTCATTACTTGGCCAAAAATGATGTACTTTATACCAGACTCTTCCTTTTTGAACCCTCTACAACTCATATGAAGGAATGGAATTGAAATTCCCAAAGAATGTGTCCATAAATACCTCGAAAGCTACCTCCCTCAAATTCAGTTTCTGCAATTCCAGAAGCGTTTTCCTGCTGCACCATTAACTTGTCTTGAATTTTAAAGCAACTTCAAATCATATTTCGCCCACAACTTCTTCATAAAAGTTTTAGGAAATTAAACAAGATTTCCAACCATACCTAACGGAGCTTCTAATTCAAAATCTACAGACCAGCACGACCCAAAAACCAGAGGTTTCTCAGATTTGACAGCAGATTTTCCCCTCTGACTTCCCCTTTACAAATCAACAACTTAAAATCAGATTTTGCTCGAGCTTCCTTCACGAAATTTGTTCGAAAATGAGCTAACTTTCCAGAAAATCAAACCTCACCTCTTAATTCTTCTTGTGGAACTCAAAACGATCTAAATATCAGCAGTGAGTAGGATTGATCACCAAATCTGTCATGCAACCTTGAATTGAATCTTCTCCCCTTCTTCTTCAACTTCAAAACTAAGAAAATCCTCCTTCCTCTCTTTCTCTCATCCTCTCCCAGGAAGCCCTTTCTTCTCTTTGGTAAATGAGATGCAAGATGGGTAGATAAAGGTATATTTGTAAAATGAAAAAAAAAAACTTCCACTTTCTTCTTTTTTTTTTTCCCTTTTTCCTATTTTCCTTTCTTTCTTTTTTTTTTTAAAAAAACCCACACATATTATTTTCTCCTTAATACCCCAAACATATGTTTTAAACATTTTTTTTATTTTTTCTAGAAAATTCAAAGAAAAATCTCGTGAAATCTCGGTTTTACAACAATGGCTCACCCCTAGGGTCCTATTTATAGTGGTCTAGGGAAAATAATTAAATAATATATTTAATATCTAATATATTAAAATATATTTATCTAACTAATTTGAATCTTATTCAAACCGTTTAAAATTCTCTTACGACATCTATTTCCTAATTTGAATCCAATTCAAATTTAATAAATATCTTTTATTTAATGTATCTAATATATATTAATTATTTTAATATTTAATGTATCAAATACAATAAATATATTTTTCTCTTTTATTTAATATATCTAATATATTAAATATTAATTTGAACACTTCAAATTAAATATTAATTTGAACATTTCAAATTTTAATATTTAATGTATCAAATACAATAAATATATTTTCCTCTTTTATATTTAATATATCTAATATATTAAATGTTAATTTGAACACTTCAAATTAAATATTAATTTGAACATTTCAAATTTTTCTTTCAACTAAATTGATCTTTTAGTGTTACTATGAGCTAGCAAGGGGACCTTATGGACCTATAGATTATAAGCTCCAATGATACAAAATTAATTAATTAAACTCTTTAATTAATTAATTTTCATTCATTAACTATAGGTTACTCCACTATAGACCTAGAGTTGCACTCTTATGCACTGTAGGACAAGTTGTGTCCATAGATATAATCATTACATGCAAGTCGATCCTTCACGAGTTATTTGTAATTACAGCTGGGTCGAAAGTCCGTTTTACCCCTATAATTACATCTTGCATCTTAAGTACCACTGATTCTCTAATGAACAATATGTTTATAATCTAATTATAAACTAAGTCCCTCTCGGACCAATGAAAGGGTGGGGCCCCATTGTTCAAGTCCCGAAATCAGCACTTAAGGGAACTACTCATCTACTTACCCTATATGGGAAGGAGTGAATTTCATTTTGTGAGATTATGTTCCCAGCTCCCTATTTGGTCAAGTCCCCAAAATGGTAGGCATATTGAATCGGCTACAAAAGCCACTCTCACCCATGCAAATCAAAGGACAAGCCCTCACAGGCATGAGTTCATAACTCAGTCAGGATTAAGATCGAGTTGCATATGATCATCTTGATGAAATATTAATCTTCTCAATTAACGGATTTATAAAGAGATATTAAATATTTCGTGGTCCAGTCTTATACAAACTCATTGTATAAGATACCCTCACTCACATGTCTCCACATGAATGATTTGGATCAAATCATTTGTAACTATTACAAAGTGGGTCGTATCAATAGTGTTACCAAGATAAGACACCCAACCTTATCCATATACTATGACCCTTTAGGTTATTTCTTGAACATGATCCTCTCGTATGTCAACCACATACTAATCAAGATTACACTAATAACCTTGAATTTTTCATATAATGGATAATATTATATCGCAAAAAAAATAATCAAAATTATTATTCATTATTAAATAAATTATTAATTACGAGGCTTTAGGGCATAAATCCCAACATGAAGGTGATACAGTTTGTAGCAGTTTTGTTTCCCATAATTTCACTGAGTGCATTAACCAAAATGTCAAGGCCTACGTGGGCTTGATTCAAGATATCAAGCAAAATTTTGCGATGTGGCTTAGAATATAGAAAAAGTGATAAAATTGATATACAAGCTGGGGTGTGATATAACTGCTCTATCACTTTATACCCACTTTGCTTGATCATTCAAAAATTCTCGCCCTTCGTCTTTGACACTGGCTCCTAACTTGTCTTTTTTCCTGCTATGGTCACTATCTCAGTAAAAACTTTGTCTAGATCATTTAAATCCTCTTCGTTTACTACTTCCACAGGCTTGCCTTCACGCTATCTAATCTCGTCTTCTTTTGAAATTCCCTTTAATTTGTCTAGTGTTTAACAATTGTCACTACGAGTCATCCCTCCAACTATTGAGATGTCAGATGCAAAGGTACCACTATCTATGATGAATTGACATTTGTATTTCCAAGGTACAACTCGATTATCCTTAGAAGCAAAGGGATTGTGTACTTCTACAATCATTGGTTTTGGTACATGAACATGAGAAATGGTACTCGATTTACCCTCGTAGTGAATGATTAATGGATTTGGTAGAGATGGCGTCTCTCTTGGAGTCTTTCAAAAGAAGACGTATGAGTAATCACGTTAATATCTTTCTCTTGCATAGTTGTCTGACTTACAATGAATAACTTTGAATCCATTAGCTTTTGCACTTGTTGCTTAAAATCATCGCAATCTTCTATAGAATGCCCAATCACTCCTCCATGGAATAAGCATCTCTTCCTATTATCGCATCCCAACTCATCTACGCCACTGTTCTCAACTCCTACTGAGAGGTACCTAGTATCATGGAAAACTTCAAAAAGAGTCCCCATAGGCATATTCAAATCATGAACTTTATCTTTGTAACATTTCATAGGTACCTCGATTGCATTCCCAGTAGGATTTTCGTGATTTGGGAGAGGATTTTGATCGACATTAGGCTCTTCCCCTGCTTTCTTGAATTTCAACCATCCGACCTTGACTAAGCTTTGCACCTTATCTTTAATGGATAACAATTCTCCGTAAAGTGCCCAATTTCCCTACGTGATATTCGCATTACGCACTTGGATCATACCATTTAGGATATGGGGGTTGTAATAGTTCTTGAGACACAATGGCAACTTGATGGTTTTTTTAGCAACTGAGGTAAAAACTCGGTATATGTCATAGGAATGGGGTCGAAATGTGTTTATTTCCAATTACTTTCGGCACCTCGTTGATATGATTGACTTTATCCTCCATGCTGAGGATTGTGAGTGTAACTTGCTTGTCCAAGAGTTGGTGAGGACATATGGGTCATAGCCCTTTGCCTTGAGCTGACCTCATGGAGCTCTCCTTCCTTTTTCTTTGGAGTCATTATCTTTCTTATGCTCACCTCAGATGCTGCATCTATGATCTTCCCGTTCTTAACTCCGTATTCTATCATTTCATTGATTGTTATGATGTCAGAAAGAATTGTTGAAGCACTTCCAATCATCCTATCATAGTACGACATTCGTAGGGTATTGATAAACATGGTTGGCATTTCTCTATCAATTAAAGGGTGTTGCACCTGAGCAGCCATTTCTCTCCACCTTTGAGCATATTCCTTGAAAGTCTCAGCACCTTTGTTTTCCATACGCTGAAGATCTAGATGATCAAGTGCCATGTCAATGTTGTAATTATACTATTTCAAGAATGCATCCCCTAAATCCTTCCACTTGTGCACTTGAGAGCTATCCACTTGTTGTTTTTAGGATTTTATGAACTGAATTTGATGTAATTATGAGTAATTAGACTCTTGGAGATTTGCATTGTTAGACTTGTTTTGATTTCGAATTGTAGTATATTGTAATAAGGATATATGAATCTTATGTATTTTCTTTAAGCTTTTGGCCATGGCTTATATTTGCTAAATTGAGTTTAGCTTGAGAAAGTAAACTTAGTTTTGGAACTTTGATGCATGATTAATAATAATCTATTGCATGTGAATGAATAGGTTATTGTTAGAAGCCATTAAAAGAACACCATTAACGACATGCTTAGTTATAGAAATAGACCAAGAGGTTGATTTATATCCATGTATGAGTTTGTTTGAACTCAAGAGAGTCAATCAAATAATCTAGTAATTCTTGGCATATGTTCACTACATGGTAATACAATTTCTTAATCAATTCAAGTTGTGCTTCATGTTAGTTCTCTCCAATCTTCTCTCTAAATGAACTCCAACCTTATAAATAATAGTTTAGTTTACTTTTGTTTCTCTCTGAGTTAAGTTCTCTAGATAAAATTAGGTGTATGTAACTATGGTACTCAATTAATCTAAGAAACTCAATCCCTGTGACCGATCCTGGCCACTAAAATTTTAGAGGTCCGATTTATAAATATATTTGATAAAGACTGTTCACACGAGATTTCAACAAGGAAATTTAACACGTGGAATGAACTTTGTATTTGTATTAATTTCAGTATAGTGAGTACAATCTCTAGTATTTGATCCTCTGATTCTCTCTCCTACTTGTATGCATTGCTCGAGGGCTGAATAGCTTGTTCTCGAGGTTGGAACTTCGATGGATTCTTGGAGTGTTCTTGATTTCTGTGACGTGTTCTTCGTTCAGATGGTGTTTGATCTTCAGGAGCTTCTAGAGTCTTCTGAGCTTTGTTTCTGAATTCTCTCTGAGCTTCTTCAGTTCTGAACCCCTAAAATGAAGGAGGAAGCTCTCTATTTATAGAGTTCTTCATGGGCCCCCGGTGGGCTTGGGCCTGTTGGACGGGGCCCAATTGATTTTGGACCAACCCATTTAGATTGGATTTGGTTGACCTTGGGCCAGCCTTTTGGGCCTGGTTGACTTTTGGGCCTAGCATTTGGACTGGGCCTGGTTGACTTTGTGCCTAGCCATTTGGATTGGGCCTTGTTGACTTTGGGCCATTTTCTTTGAATTGGGCTTGGTTGCCTTTGGGTCTAGCATCTGGACTGAGCCTTTAATTTGAGCTTTTGTCTTCCAAATTTCAAAGAACTCAATAGTGTATTTGAACCTGCCATAATTTAATATAGGAATCTTTGCAAATTTAATTAATCCCTAATTAAATATAATTTCGTCATTAATGTTGGGTAATGACGTGACAATTTTGGGTTGGTCGAAATGTCTATTCCAACAAATGCCCCCTTTTCGAGATTTATACACAAATATGTGTGTGTGAATCTCGAAAAGATTATTTTGGAATCAAAACTTAAGATTCTCCTAATTTAGACTCCATTTGACATGTCAATTTAATCAAAATATGGAATTTGGTCCACAATTTTGACTTTTTTTTTTTGACACATTTTTTTTTACGCCAATTTATCAAAATATGAATTTGAGTCAATATTTTGATTTTCTTTTCTGGCATAAAATTTTGATTTGAGTCTAGTTTAATTCAAAATCTAAATTTGGGGCAAGGTTAAAATTCTATCCCAAAATTTATTTGAAATTGGATTAGGATTTGAAATTCTATCCAATTTTTGTTTGAATTTGGAGTAAAATTTAAAACTTACCCCAATTTTGATTTGGAACAAAATTTAAAGTATGCCCACATTTTGGAGTGAGCAACTTAATTTAAACTTTGGCCAAAATTTTAATTTGGGATAAAAAAATGTGAGTTATGCCCAAAATTTGAGAAATTAAGTTTGAGATAAAACTTAATTTCTACCAAGATTTTCTTATTTGATAGAATTTTGATTTTATCCAATTTTGACTTGAATTTTGGAGAAACTTGAATATACCCAAAATTTTAATTTAGCAAAAATTTCTCATGATAATTTAAAGTTTTAAATAAAATTGGGGCATTCTCAAAATTTTTTTATAGAGAAATAAACCCAACCTTAAAGCCTTAAAAAAAAACATCTAATTTTGGGCATTAAAGTAAAATTTCAAATTCCAACTAAAATTCAATTCTAAAGCAAAATTGGAGAAATTATTCAAATTTAGCTCAACTGAACATATATTTTAGATTTACAAAACCCCATTTTGAAATTATTTTTTCAAATCTTCAGTTAGAGAATTTTTTTTGAATCCAACTTCAGTTTGGATTTCCACAAGATTCAACAACAAAATCTTCCCAAACTTTATAGATTTTGCATGAAATCTAAACAGAGATTGCAAGCCTTGATCTTGAGGTTCCTATAAATAGCACGGGAGATAGCTCCATCACCATTCAGTCATTCAGATCGAGAGTTGCAGAGCGTTTGGACCCTTTGCCAGATCCGCCGCTTGTCGCTGACTTGAGGTTGAAACTTCGCCGTGGGTTGTCGTGCCGCCGTCCGAGTCCGCAGCCGTGAACCTACCGAACCCGCAGCAGTCTGAGTCCACCGGTAAGTTGCTGCAGCCGTGATATTGCGCCGAAGCTCGAGCCTCCTTCACTGTCGATCTCTAAAGCCTCCTAAGCCGCCGAACCGTCACTGTCATCACGCCGATTCCGCCGCCATCTAAGTTCGCCGGTAAGTTGCTGCAGGAGGTGAGTTGCTGCTGTTGTTTGCCATAAGGGAGGAGTTGAGAATGAGAGAGAGAAGTGAGAGAAAGAGAGGGAGAAGAAAGAGAATGGAGTTTGGTGAGAGAGAGGAAAAGAAAGAAAAAAAAAAGAAAAAGGAAGAGGCTGCTTCGAGGAGAGAGAAGGAGGGAAAGAGAAAAAGGAAAAAAAAGAGAAAAAAAAAATCTGACTTCTCTGTTTTTTTTTTCAAACAAAATATTATTTTATTCTAATATTTTAATATTATTTTTTTTTCTACACGTTTTTTTTTTCTCTTTTCTTTTTTACGACTTTTTTTTTGTTTTTTTTTTAAACTTTTTTTTTGATTTTTTTTTTACATATATATATTTTTTTATTCTTTTTTTTTTTTTTTTTTTAACAAATTTTTTTTCTTTTACCAAATTTTTCTCTTTTTTTTTTTTTACATTTATTATTATTTCTTTCTCAAATGTCTAATAGTTGAACATTTTCTGTTTTTTTTTTTTGCAAACTCATTTGTTTTACAAGGCTTTTTTTTATTTCAATCAAACCTTTTTTTTTTCTTTTTTTTTTTTACACTTTCTCATACATTTTTTTCTTTTCCTTTTTTTTTAGAGACTTGCATACTTACCAAGACCCGAAAATATTTTTGGAGTGAGCCTCTATTTACAAGGTAAATCTTGTTTATAAAACCCTGTATGTCTCCCTTGATTTTTTTTTTTGAATTGCAGCTAGAATGCCTCTTTCCATGATCCTTCAACTTAGGAGGTGACCTAGTTTCTTGCTAAGGAGAAGGATGTTCAATGCTGGAGGTGACCCCTTGCTAAGGATGGTTCACCTTCATTGCGGCCTCCCCACCGGAGAAGGATGTTCAATGCTGGAGGTGACCCCTGCTAAGGATGATTCACCTTCATGGCGGCCTCCCCACCGGAGAAGGATGTTCAATGCTGGAGGTGACCCCTTGCTAAGGATGGTTCACCTTCATGGCGGCCTCCCCACCGGAGAAGGATGTTCAATGCCGGAGGTGACCCCTTGCTAAGGATGGTTCACCTTCATGGCGGCCTTCATTTTGAAACTGGATCGTGATTGAGATCCTAAGCCTCACAATTGCCTCATCCACAATTATTTTGATGTCGCCTCTTCCGCTTTTTTTCCTGATCCTTTTTTTCTTTTGTAGGACCATGGTGTACTTCACGGAACTTTCAGATGAAGAGACAAGATGGCTTGTAATTTTAGACTACGCGAAGCAACCCACCATAAGCGGGACCATCCTACCAGTGGGGGAGTCCATTAAAGAGTTGGGATCTGAGCTGGACAAAGCACATTTCTTGCCTGACTTATCTGTGGACATGCCTTTAAACAAGAACTCCGCAAACAGAATATGGATCTTGCAATCTCCCCTCTATAAGAAGGAACCGAATGAAGATCCAGCACCAACATTAGGGCGTCGAATCATAGAAACCCAAGTCCGTTGGGGTCCCCAACTGAAATTAAATGGGGAGTTTGGCTACATTGCGAAATATTGGGAATGGCTAGAACTTGCTGTGGCTCGAAATGATAGGGTCCTGCGAGGCTCCAATTTGCTAGGAGCTGTGATGGCCTCCTTATACACCTATGATCGTAACCACGACATTATCCGAGCTTTTTGTGAAGCCTGGTGCCCTGCAACAAACACCCTTCATACCTTAGTCGGAGAGATATCCCTATCTTTGTGGGATATGTGGAAGTTTGGAGGTTTTCCTGTCAAGGGAAAATTCTACAATGAGACTATTCCCCCTTGTGAGGAACTGATGGGGGCACAGGACCAAGCTTACTCCCTGCCAAAAAGCTGTAGTTATCTGTTTCACGCATATCATCATATCGCGTCTCAACAGATGGAGAGGCAACAAATTCCTATGCATATGTGGATTTCTTTCTGGTTTAAGGGTGGCTTAAGGTATCTAAAGCCCCCAACACGCAGGCCAAAGAAAACTTCTCGCCCTCGCTCTACACATAATCCTAATGGCTCCACCGCTCAGGAGCGTGGTTAGTCTAACGACGAGCAGAAAATGTTTCAATCCCTTGGCGTAGAAGAGGGATGGAAAGACCAGACATATTTGGCCGCCTTCCTTTCATGTTGGCTGTGTGTTTTTGTCCTTCCTTACAAAAGCACAAGCTTTCTTCGCCCTGGTGTATTTAAGGTTGCGGCTCTCATGGCAGAAGGGACCTTATTTAACCTTGCAGTGCCAGTTTTGTCCAACATCTACCATGGCCTTGGCCAGATTTACAACACCCCGCACTCTACTGGACGTTTAGAAATTTGCTTTCCCGTCCACTATGTCCATGGTTGGCTTGCCCATTATTTTGGCACGCATTTTAAGCCTTCGTCTAGAGTGATGGGGCCCTGGATGGTTGACTATTCCGGGGAAGGTGGCGCAAAATACTTTAGCCCCTCTGAAGCTCGTCAGTTGATCCACCGGGGTGCATCCATATTGTGGGATGTGAACGTTGCTTCCAGGAAGAAGGCCGAGAATTTGCAGGATGTCAAAGGCCTATCATTTTCGTGTTCCTCATTTTTCATAAGTCTTCGGTCATGCTACTTATCCTCTCGTCATGGAAAGCTAATGACCATCGAGGCTTACAACCCCTATCGCTTTGGTCGGCAATTTGGCTTCTACCAAGATGTGCCCAATGACTTACATGAGGATCCTCCTCACGTTAGTTTGGAGAATGTTGTTCGTTCTTGGTGGCTCTATACTAAGACGTTGACCTCATCCTGGGTGTATCTCCCTGCGTTTGAGTTGAATCCTCGTGCTCAAACTACTCAGGCTTACAAGAGTTGGTGGCAACGAAAGCATGGAAACTATCTCGAGGCAGGCCTTCGACTTTTAGTGGACAGTGTACCCTCTCCTCCAGCTAAGAATAAATCTGCCAAGGATCCAAGTGCCAGTGGCGCGGGCAAGACTGTTTGTGAGGCACCGGCTGAAACACCAAGCAAACGAGATCCAAGTACTAGTGGCGCGGGCAAAACTGTTTGTGAGGTGCCGGCTGAGACACCAACCAATCAAGGAGGGGATCTTGATGGCGACGATGCTAGTTATAGTAGCAATGATGACCGTCATTGGAAGAGACCAAAAAAAATGGAGAAGGTGGCGACTCCCAATGCCATCCCTTTCGAAGGTACTTCAAAGGTCCCACCGCCTCTTGAGCCTTCTAGACCTCTGGTTAGTACTTATTCTTTTGAAGTTTTCTTTAAATTGTTTAGGCATTTACATATTGACTTAAACAATCTTTCTTACCTTTTAGGGTTCTTCGGGAGATCAATCGCCCACAAGCCGTCACATTCTGGACACCCTCCCTGCGCAGATCGGGTCATTTAGAGTGCCATCCGACAGGGTGATGACTTTGAACCCTTCTATTATTGTTAATACACAATCCCAACAAGAGCCAATAGAGGTGCCAGTTGCTATTTCGGAGGCCTCCAACTTCAATGCCGACAACATGATTTCACATTTCTCTGACATACAATGTCAAGCTGCGCAAACTATGTGGGAGGCTGCCCAACAGAAACTTGCTCGTGCCCCTTTTGAGAAGGTTCCCTCTCTCGAACTGGAAATGAACAAGATATTTCAGACCATCTCCAGTGTTGATGCAACCAACTTGCCACCACTTCGCTAGTTCGTAGATGGCTACTTTCGTCATGTAGGAAAGTATAGCGAACTAAAGCGATTGCATTCTTCCAAGCTTACTTTGGCTCAGAGGGATCACAACTTGGCAGAGCTTCATAGTAAATTGGACAATATCTCATCAACGGAGAACCTCTCTCTTGAAAGGGAAAGCGCACTCCAGAAGGAATATGAGCAGAAACTTCTTGAGATTGAAAGACTCAAAGTTCAACTCAAAACCTTAGAGTCTGATCAAGAGAAGATTTTACTCCACATCTCAGAAGAAAAGAAGTCCTCAGATCAGCGACAATTGGAAATCTCCAAGATACGCGAAGAAATGAATGCAGTTGAAAACACCCCTATCGCAAGTGAAGAAGACACCAAGGGCCTTACAGTGCTTGGTGATTACTTAGAGGGTGCGCACCAAGAACTGTGAGACTACAAGTGGAAAATTTAGCCTTTCTTTTCCTTTGTCTTTATTGTTATCTTGTAGACATATTACTGGCCCAATTGGTCCATTTGTAACCTTATTTGCTCATGAATAATAATATCTTCGAATTCGACTTCTAGCTTGGATTTTTTTTGTTTATTGCTTTGACTGAACTTAAAGTTTTTTTTTTCTTTAAGCTGCCTACGTACCCTTTTGATGGAAGGGATCAAGTCATAACGTAGTTCATTTAATACATACATTTTTTCTTTCAAATGGGCCGTTCACCTTTTAAGCTTATGCGAGCCAGGAGCAACATGTAGTTTATACTCTTACGATTAGGAGTGTTTACATTTTATGCATAAAAATTTTTGAGAAACTTTCCGTTGATCGATCCTTAAGCCGTCTTTGTCAACAATCTTGTATGCTCCATTCGTGTAAACTTCTTTGACAATGTAGGGACCATCCCATTTAGGTGTGAACTTGTTTCCCGTATGTCGCGTAGTAATGATTGGCCTTCGAACAGCGAGCACGAGATCACCAACTTGAAATGAGCGCGGTCTAATACTTTTATCAAATGCTTTCATCATTCGTGCTTGATAACATTCCAATGCCTGTTGAGCATCCAATCTTCTCTCATCGAGTGCTTCCAACTCTTGAAGGCGTAATTTCGCATTATCTTCTGTTGTCAGCCCTTCCTGCACAGCCATCCTCAATGACGGAATTTCTCTCTCCAGAGGGAGCACGGCCTCTACCCCATAAACGAGGGAATAGGGTGTAACTCAAATGAGAGTGCGATGCGTGGTCCTATAAGCCCAACGTGCTTCACCAATTCTTTCTTGCCAGTCTCTTTTTGTCTTAGAGACTACCTTCTTCAGCAAGTTGCACAACGTTTTGTTGAACGCCTCTGCCAACCCATTTGCTGCAGCGTTGTACATGGATGACTTGTACTGCTTGAACTTGAATTTCTCACACAACCTGTCCATTAGACTGTTGGAGAATTGTCTCCCATTATCTGTCACAATACGATGTGGGATGCCGTAGCGGTAGATGATGTTAGTTCGAATGAAGTCTGCCACATTTTCTTTCTTGGCCTCTCTTAGTGCTACTGCTTCGGCCCATCTTGAAAAATAATCTGTGGCTGCAAGGATATAAGAGTGACCTGCTGATGACTTAGGCGTTATCGGACCAACAAGATCGAGACCCCAAGCTTCGAAGGGCCATGAAGCAACAGTCGGATGTAGGGACTCTGGCAGCTGATGAATGAAGTTTGCATGGAACTTACAGGCTTCACACTTCTTTGCATACTCCATTGAGTCATGGACCATCGTAGGACAGTAGTAGCCCATTCTTTTCAATTGAAAGTGGAGTTTTGGACCAGACTGGTGAGCCCTGCAGACTCCTGAATGTGCCTCTTCTAGTGCTTTGATGGATTCGTCTGTTCCAAGGCATCGAAGGAATAGTCCTTCATAAGAGCGGCGATAGAGGGTCTCTTTATAATAGATGAATCGGGAAGCCCTTCTTCGTACATCAGCCTTGCGTCGGGGTTCTGGAGGGAGCTTTCCATGTTGAGATAGTCTACAATGGAATGTCGACAGTCCTCTTCTTTAATAATGTAGACTGATATTACGTTTATTCCTTCATGTTCGTCTTCGACTGGTGGCACGATCCATTTTTGGCAAAGTGAAATGTTCATCGTTTCATCTCCTGGAATTGTCATGGCAGTGGCCAAGTTTGCTAGCGCGTCTGCTTTCTTGTTCTCTGCTCTTGGAATATGTTCGAGTGCTACGTTGTCAAATTTCTCCAGCAATTTCCTTGCGTAGTCAAAATAAGGCTTCAAGTCCTCGTGCTTTACCTCATACTGGAGTGTGAGTTGATTAATGACTAATTTCGAATCTCCATAGACTTTAATGCACGTGATGCCAATCTCCATGGCCATCTGAAGGCCGATTATTAATGCTTGGTATTCAGCCACATTGTTCGAACATAATTCACTAAGTGTGAAGCTGTAAGGAAGCATATGGTTCTCCGGTGAAATAAGGACAATGCCTGCCCCCGCTCCATCTCTTCGTGCCGCGCCATCGAAGTACATGGTCCATGACTCCATGTTTTGAACATAGAAGACCTCCTCGTCGGGTAGGTCCTCGCACAACTTCCAGTCTGATGGAATGGGGTGACTAGCCAAAAAATCAGCCAACGCTTGCCCCTTTATCGCCTTCTGAGGCACGTAAACGATGTCGTACTGTTGGAGCAAGATCGCCCATTTAGCTAAACGCCCATAAATTATCAGTCTCGATAAAATGTACTTGATCGGGTCAGCTTTTGCTACTAAGTGCATTGTGAATGCTTGCATGTAGTGCCTTAGTTTCTCTATAGCGAAGAAAAGAGCAAGACACATTTTCTAAATTGGAGAATAGTTCACTTCGGCCCCGTTCAAAGTTCTACTTAGGTAGTAGAGGGCTCGCTCCTTCCCTCTTTCCCTTTCTTGCGCTAGAAGTTCTCCGAGCGATCTTTCTTGTGCTGCGATGTACAATATCAATGGCTTCCCTGCTACCGGAGCACTTAATACAGGGGGATTAAGCAGGTACTTCTTGATGCTTTCAAAAGCGTTCTGACATGCCTCATCCCACTCGAAGCTTTCTCCCTTCTTCATTAACCTTTGAAAAGGTTGACATCGACCAGCCAGGTTGGAGATGAATCTCCTAATATAGGCCAAACGCCCCTGCAGTCCTCTCAACTCTCGTAAGTTTCTCGGCCTCGGCATCTTTTGGTTGGCGTCGATCTTTGATTGGTCTATCTCGATCCCTTGATGTCTTACAATGAACCCGAGGAATTTTCCAGATGTTACGCCAAATGCACACTTGAAAGGATTCATCATCAGTTGATATTTCCTTAGGCGATCAAATACCATCTTAAGATCTTCTAAGTGATCTTGTCGCTTCTTAGACTTGACCACGAGGTCATCTACGTAACACTCAACATGTTTGTGTAACATGTCATCAAAAATTTTCTGCATGGCACGTTGATAAGTGGCGCCAGCGTTCTTCAATCCAAAGGGCATCACCTTATAACAATATATCCCCTTAGGAGTTCGAAAAGCCGTCATTTCTTCATCTTCGAGAGCCATCCGAATTTGATTATAACCTGATGACCCATCCATGAAAGACAAAGCTTCGTGTCCTGTGGTGGCGTCGACCATGATTTCTGTGATGGGCAACGGAAAGTCGTCTTTTGGACATGCGTTATTCAAGTCGCGAAAGTCAACACAGACGCAGAGCTGTCCATTCTTTTTCCTGACAGGAACAATGTTGGCAATCCAAGTTGGGTATTTTACCTCGCGGATGAATCCGGCTTCAATCAACTTATTGACCTCCGTCTCAATTTGAGGAATAAGTTCAGGTCGAAAACGTCGTTGGGCCTGCTTTACTGGTCGATACCCCTGTTTGATGGCAAGGTGGTGGACAGCCACTTTCGGGTCAAGTCCTGGCATCTCTTTATAAGACCAAGCAAATACGTCTTTATACGAGGTAAGCAGGTTCATGTACTCACCCTCTTTTTCAAGAGTCAGTGACGCACTTATAAAAGTGGGGCGTGGTTCTTCCGTCGATCCAAGACTCACTTCTTTAAGTTCGTCCACCGTTGACTGAATACCATCTTCAAGTGGCGTGGAGCTTCGTCTGCATCTTCTTCAGACATCTCAGTTTCCGACTCTTCTTCAATTGTGATATGGTGGCAAGAGGTCTCACCTTCATCTTGCTCTAAATCCTCCTCTGAGGGATTAGTGATGACTATGTCACGTCGTTTTACTTTTAACGAACCCTCCGTGTTGACCGCAACAAATATTTTTCTTTTCATCCGAGAGGGAACAATGCTACGAATGTCTCCGTCAATTCTTTTCTCGCTGCAAAGCGAATCTTTTGAAGTCTCCACCGAACTTTCAGGCTGAATTCGGTCGAATACTGACCCGATATGCCCTTCATTTCTCGACGTAGTTACGCTTAGCCTTTGAAGAGCTGATGGTCGTGTCACAGCAGAAATTAAGAGTATATTCTTCCTCTTCTTTGCGAACATGCCTAATCTTTGGAGAGCTGACGATCGCACCAAAGTTGGTGTTGAAGAGGTATTCTTTTCTTCACATGCAGGTATACTTAACCTTTGAAGGGCCGAGGGTCGAGTGGTATCAAAAGTTTGAGTTGATAAGGTACTTCCTTCTCCCACGATGGGCTTGCTCAACCTTTGAAAAGCTGAAAGTCGAGTGAAGCCAGTATTAAGCGGTGACTCCTCTTCCCTTGTTATAGCCTTACCTAACCTCTGCGAGACTGAAGTGCGTGCGATTGGTGGCCTGATGCGCCTAAGAGAAGGAATCCTTTGGTTGGTTTTTTCTTTTTTTCTTTGATTATCGACTTCATTCACCGTTATGTGATTCACGTCTGCCATTTTTGCTTTCCCTCTCCTGGTTATGCGAATAGGTTCGGGCGACTTATATCCAAGTCCTCTTCTTGACGTAGGTAAAGTGTAACCCTCCTTTAAAAGCTTCTTTTGCGTCGAAGATAGTTCGGGTCTTTCATCAATGATCTTCAGACTCTCGAACTTGGTGTGCTTCGAAAAGTCGTAACCGGCTTTTTCCAGAAGCTTATACGCCTTAGGATCAAATCCGTCCTTCGTTCGTCTCTCAGGTAAAACCGCCTTTACCTGACCATCGTCGGGTTTCTTGACCTCTTGCTTTGCTATCTTGGTGAGAGGAGTGATGAAGTTTTCTTTCAGGATTTCAATATCCCCGACTCTCAAATTTCTTGAACATTCAGCAAAAGGTGATTCACCCTTCTTCCATTGAGATAGAGGGACGTGGCACAAGACAGGGGGACTTGGGACGTCTCTGTCTTTCGAAACTTTGTCTCCTGCAAGGTCTGTTGAGGCTTCATCTTTGCTAGCATCAGATATCTTTGTTTCTTTGACGACTTCCTTTTTCTTTTCAATTGGTGGCTCTGGCTTGACTTTATCACTGCCTTTGATCAAAGGGACCTATGCGGGCACAGTTTCTCCTACGTTGTCGCCCTTCATGTAAAACTTTGCATCAGCAAAATGGGACTCAACCTCTGAAAATGGATTTGTGTCAGCCTCCACTTTCTTGATGCCATCTTGGTAAAACTTGAAGCACTGATGCAATGTGGAAGTTATCACCCCGTTTCCATGGATCCAAGGGCGACCTAGCAGCAACCTGTAGGTGGTTTTAAAGTCAATGACATGAAACAGAGTTTCAGCTTTTAAGTCACCGATGATGATCTCCAAGCGGACCATACCAATTGCTCGTTGACCCCCTTGATTGAAGCCTTGGATTACCAATTTACTGTTGTCAACTCCTCTGTTGAAATGCCTAGCTGCTTCATAGTTGACTTAGGCATTATATTGACAGCTGATCCATCGTCAATGAGGATTCGACCGACCTTCTATTCTCCAATGTATCCTGAGACGAACAACGGCCTATTGTGAGGTTTTGACCCTAGCAACAAGTCTTCATCGGTAAAACCTATTGACATGCAGCATGAGGCACATGGGCGCGCCATAGAGGTCGGGGCACTTGCACTATCAGAATCTATCAAGGCCTCAATGAGAGCGCCTTTGGCTGCCTGGGGGAGTGACAACAAGTCTTCTATGCTGAAGGAAGATGAGCTTCCTAGCTCGATTGACTTTTCCAACGAGTTTGTCGGCTCTTCATTGGTGTTGATGGCGTGACATGCAACAACCTCAAGTGTTTCTTCTTGGCTGTTTGCTAGGAAGTTACTTGGAAAGAATTCCGCTAAAGTAACTGTCTGTCGAGGCCGGAAGAGCTCTTCGCTTTCTTGCACTATAAGCTTCGACTTTCTGGTAATCTTCTTGCCTTTTCTTCTTGGGAGTTTACTTCTTCTTTTTCTCTCTCGAAACACACGAGTTTCCTTTTGAATGTAGTTCTGTGGTCGCTTTTTGCCACGGGTCACGACAATCCACTCGCTATTTTCGTCTTCAATCTGTTCGCACGTCTCTTGAGTGCTCTTCTTTTGGTGGCCTCTTTCTTGAACATCCTTGCTTGAGGCAATCTTCGGTGACCGAACCACAATGGGTTCAAAGGACCCAAACTGGATCAGGCACTCTTCATTCTCGTGTAAGGGGATTGCAGACGGTTGAACACTTGGATTTGTCACTATTGCGGCATGATTTGTTTGAGCTACCTCATCAAGGTCTAACTCAATTTTCTTCTCACGAGCCAATCTCAAAATTAGCTCTTTCAAAACAAAACATTTTTCCACTGGATGACTAACGACGGGGTGGTACTTACAGTAATTTGGATCGCCTACCTTTCCGAGCTCCCCTGGTCGCTTGCATTCGGGAGCTCAATGAGTTGCTTTTCTAGCAATTGCTCCAACATGTCTGGGATGTTGGAGTCTGGAAATGGATAGACTTTCTCTTGTCTTTCTTTCAAAGTTGGGCGACGTCTCTCGCCTGCTTCTTGTTGCTTTTCTGACTTGATTTCTTTCCCTTTTGAGGAAAACTTTAGAGGGGTCGTGTTGACGACCATGGATTCTTTGGCGGCACTCTTCGTAGCCTTCTCTGCGCCTTTAAACTCTTTCCTTTCTTCTGGGACTAGGAGGTCTTTATTCCCTCTGGCAGCGATGCTTAGCTCCATGTCGTGAGCACGGGTTGCTAGCTCCTCAAAAGAACAAGGTTTTATTCCCTGCAAAATATAAAGTAGTCCCCAATGCATACCTTGGGTGCACATTTCAACAGCAGACACTTCTGTGAGTCGGTCTTTGCAGTCGAGACTCAGGGCCCTCCAACGGTTGATGTAGTCGATGACAGGTTCGCCCTTGCGCTGTTTGGCGTTGGTGAGTTCCATCATACTAACCGTTCGCCTCGTACTGTAGAAGCGATTCAGGAAATCTCTCTCAAACTGCTCCCAACTGTCAATCGTCTCGGGCTCTAAGTCAGTGTACCAATCAAAGGCATTTCCTTTCAAGGTACGAACAAACTGCTTGACCAAGAGGTCACCGCTCGTCCCGGCATTCTCGCAGGTTTCAATGAAATGGGCAATATGCTGCTTAGGGTTGCTCTTCCCATCAAACTGCTGGAATTTTGGAGGCCGATACCCTGCGGGCATCCTCAAGTTGTCAATCCTCTTGGTGTACGGTTTGGAGTACATGAGAGGGTTTTGAGTGGGCCCACCATATTGAGCCCTAATAGAGTTCATGATCATGTCCTGCAGTTGTTGGATAGATAAGGAAGCAACTGAAGCAGGGTGTTGTGGTTGCTTCTCTTGGATGATAGTCTTTCCCTTGTCATTCTTTCTCATAGCAGGGGTTTGACTTGACTCAGCCATTTCTTTGTTTTGCATTTGATTTTTCAGATGGGCGATTTCAAAATCTCTTTCTTCCACCGCCTTCATCAGGAGGTTGATCTTTCTTTCCATCTCCGCCATCCTCTCATCGGGGTCTACATCAGCCATCATAACGGACATCACATCAGGGTTCGATGTCTCCTTCAGTTGACCGGAAGCGGTAATGGGCTGGTCAAACAGCGGTTGTCTTTGATAGTGACTTTGTTTTTAGCTGACTCATCAATCAGTTTTATGATTCTGCTTGCAATTGTGTCAGGGGTTCGGCCTTCACTTATCTCAGCCCCTCTCGAATGACTGCGAGTAACTGGTCCCGCGTATGTGTCGCTTGAAGCAGTAGTCTTTGATGCAGCTTTCTTTGGTGCCATGATTCGATCTGAAGGAGAAAGAGATGAGAGGTAGAGTTGTCCCACTGGGCGTGCCAATCTGTTCACACGAGATTTCAACAAGGAAATTTAACACGTGGAATGAACTTTGTATTTGTATTAATTTCAGTATAGTGAGTACAATCTCTAGTATTTGATCCTCTGATTCTCTCTCCTACTTGTATGCTTTGCTCGAGGGCTGAATAGCTTGTTCTCGAGGTTGGAACTTCGATGGATTCTTGGAGTGTTCTTGATTTCTGTGACGTGTTCTTCGTTCAGATGGTGTTTGATCTTCAGGAGCTTCTAGAGTCTTCTGAGCTTTGTTTCTGAATTCTCTCTGAGCTTCTTCAGTTCTGAACCCCTAAAATGAAGGAGGGAGCTCTCTATTTATAGAGTTTTTCATGGGCCCCCGGTGGGCTTGGGCCTGTTGGACTGGGCCCAATTGATTTTGGACCAACCCATTTAGATTGGATTTGGTTGACCTTGGGCCAGCCTTTTGGGCCTGGTTGACTTTTGGGCCTAGCATTTGGACTGGGCCTGGTTGACTTTGGGCCTAGCCATTTGGACTGGGCCTTGTTGACTTTGGGCCATCTTCTTTGAATTGGGCTTGGTTGCCTTTGGGTCTAGCATCTGGACTAAGCCTTTAATTTGGGCTTTTGTCTTCCAAATTTCAAAGAACCCAATAGTGTATTTGAACCTGCCATAATTTAATATAGGAATCTTTGCAAATTTAATTAATCCCTAATTAAATATAATTTCGTCATTAATGTTGGGTAATGACGTGGCAATTTTGGGTTGGTCGAAATGTCTATTCCAACAGAGACTTTGACAAGCTTTTTATCGGTTGGCCAACCTAAATCAATTTTGATCGCTCTTTAACTCTTAAAACCTAGCATGAAAATATGGTCTATGGAAATCATAAACTCACTCATGCATAAGCTCTTTGCTACTGAAATTAAACACGAATTCTAGACGATTACGAATCTAAAATCACATGCATAGTAAGGTTAAACACATTCGAAGCAAATAGTTTGTCAAGCTATTCTACGAACATGCTTAAGAATATAAACAAAGAGCTAAAGATGCATTAATACTAAAATTAAGTACAAAAATATTCATAATCTCATGACGTTACAATGTAAAAACCTGAGGATCTCCTCAAATCGACATTTTCGCTTAACCAAGCATCAAAATATCGAGCCACAAACCGAAATCTATCCTAAAATGGCTAAAACACCTAAAAGCAGTAAAGAGTAAAGATAATTGCACACAAAACGGCTGTCAAAACGTACATAATGACTTAATTCGAAAACAAGAGTATTTATATAAATTGACGTAACGTCAAGACGCTATGGACAGCGTCAAGACGTTGTCCTATTCGATCAGCTATTTCCTTTTGTGTTTGATTGCAGAACGTTAAGACACTTGGAATAGTGTTGCGATGTTCTTGTTAGGGGCATTTTGGTCATTTTGCTTCATCTTCTCGCTTGGTTGCTCGATTGACCTTCAATTTGCTCCAAATTAACTCGAAACTAGCAGAAAAGTTTTGAAATATACCTTATGCTCAATAACCTATAAAATGGGCAATAAATCTCAAAAAATCTACATAAGCTAAAATTAGTAGAGTTATGATAGGACTTTTCTAGTCCTATCAGCTATTCTTGGATTTAAATATATAAATTTTGGTGCAACATATTCTCTAGTTGCTCTATTCCCATCGTCATTCATATGAATTGGATTATTCATCGCAATTGGCTGATTATTTCCTTATTGACCATGAACTTGATTTCCTTATTGCGGTCTACGAGCTTGGTTTTCTGGTTGCACATGAACTTCTTCCTGTTCTTCCATATTTCTTCTTTATACTCTGTGTTGCTTGGCTCTCTTTATGCAGTGGAAGGTTCAATCAATTTCAGGGTCAAGTTCAAATAAAGGGTTATCCCCTTCCTTCATACACTAATGTCACTTGTACGAGCCTTAGCACAAATGAAAAACCCAAAATCAAGACTACTGCAAAACAAAGTCAAATTCAAAATCTTAGTAACAATTATAATTCTCCGATAATGGCATAAAAAACTTGGTGTGGTTTTTTTGTTAAAGAATTAATGAAACATGCGCTGACTGAACGCTCCTAAATTAATACTTCAATACTTGCAAATTTTCACTAAACGCATGCACAATGACTTGAACAAAATGAAAATAAATAGGTTTGTCTTTAGATCTCCATATACTGCTCTTCCTTCTAAATTGGTAGCACATTCACGGATTCCTTCTCAATTAGACAAAGGAACCTACTTACCCTAACTCTTTCGAGAAGGGTGTTAAGCACAACAAATCCCTACATTTCTATACAAGCTTCATTGGTATGAAAATTGACCTATTATTTCATCTACGAGTGGTTATTTTATGTCTAAAATACACTAGTGATTAAAACTTTCATTTCTCTTCAGATTTCCACATATTTTAAGCCTTTGAGTATTAAAAACATGCTTATACTTTACTTTCAGCTGGCCAAATAGAAAGAAGTAATGGAAGAAGTAAATTGATCGAGAGAAAATTGAGAAATATCCACATTTATTACTTGATTCATCAAAGTTACAATACAGGGTTCACCATAAGCCAAATCATGAAGATTTAGTCACTCATGGTAGTGAAAAATGTAATCAAAGCAGAAACAGAGATGGAGATTCTGAACATTATAACTAGGAGAATGAATTACATAGTTTCGACTATAAAATAAAACTCTAAACTACAATTGAAAACTAACATCAAAAGAATCGGCGTTGTGAGATGATGAACAACGAATGCTCCTTCTTCTTCCTCCAAGAGCTGATGAAAGCAAGATCACAAGATAATAGAACTAATCAAAAAATTGCAGAGCATGAACTCCAAAAATCTGGAAAAAACTTGGAACGAAAGGAAAAACGATAGATCCAAAAAATGAGAGAGAGAACTTTGAACGTACCCCAAAAGCCTTCACAACTATGACTTAAATAGAACTCTTTAGCCAATCAGAGTGCTGGCACGTGGCTTAACAAACTCGTCTGTGATTATGCGTCAGAAGTCGTTGTATATTCTAACCACCAGTGGTCCTCACTTGATAACTAATTCTTCTATGTAATCGAACGTTATGCACTGAAGCTTTAGGTCTTTTTTTAAGCATGGACAGTTGCAACAGCAGTTGGCTATGGCATGCGTTAACACTTCAGTTTTTCTTGCGTGCATAAAGACCTGTGATAATGTTATGTTTTTCACAAATTTTTAATGTATGACTTTGAGTTGGAATACACGTATGAATGGTATTTGAGCTAGCATTTTTTTATCCATGTCAACGCCTCTCCAACGAACTCTCAGAGAAGATTCAACACTGATGCGTCAGCACATGCCTTGACCGTCAGAGAAGATTATGCACTGATGTGTGTGAGAGTGCGTGAGCTTCTGTGATTGTAAATAGTGTTTTTAATTCCCTATTGAGCTAAAGAGAAAATTGAATACTGAGTGAGAGGAAGAGTTTGAGTGTGTCACACCCCCTCCAGAACTAACCGCTAACTTAGCCCGGAAGATAGCGTGAAGCCATCAGACATCGTTTACCTTTCTAACGATACCTGTGACTTTGTAACATCTGATAAACATACTATGCTGGCATATGAAATACTTTAAACACAACACAGCGGAACTTGTAAATTACTATATGTACATAAGGAGCGGCTCTACTTAAACCTCACTTGAAAATTAGAACGGGTAAAGAGCACTACAACCCAAAATATACCCAACCATGATTTACACAACCACCACCACTAGTGCATACATGAACATGACTATACGTTCCTTCCAAAATATCTACAATGTATATACGGACTCGCTACAAAACCCCACCCACGTACAAAATATCAAACTTAGAGAGTGCTCGGCAGACTATGGCAGGATCTCAGGCACCGGGAGCTCGATCTCTACCTGAAAAGTTGGAAAACATTGAAAGAATGAGCTATAAGGCTCAGCGAGTGACTTAGTTTAAGCTACTAGCTCGCAAATCATAAAACCTGATAATCTATGAGCATATGAATCTGTATTCAAACGTTAAATATAAATGTATAGTCACAATAGTTTTTCCTTTCAGCACATCAGCAGGTATGTCATTAAAAACTCACAATGCATATCAAGAATATTAACCATTTAAGGAAAAACCATATGACAATCTATGTTGTGTAGGGCACGCCCAGTACAACCAACATTCATTCTACGGTGTAGTGGGGCCCGCCCAGCACTCCCATCGTCTTTGTCGTAGTGGGCCCCGCCCAACACTCACGACAGCATTGTTGTCACAGAGTACACTCAACGTCGACAATAGAAAATGACCTGTGTGCACACGGTATTATACAGCCTCGGGCTCAATATCTTAATCATTTCCTAGGAAACCATGTATGCTCATAAGGATGTGTTTAATGTTTAAAAAAGCATAAAGCATTTAAACTAATTCTTTCTTAGGAAGTCTTATATTTCCATAAACATAAATTCAGGCATAGAAATCGTTTTCGAAATTCGTTTTGTCACTCACAGTGTTAAAACTAGATCCTCGGCCCGTAAACTTGACCTACTTCCTCCTGGCCTGTAAAAAAAATAAACCACAACCAAGCATTAGAACTTCAATCTCAAGACTTTCAAACTTAAGATTACAAATATCACTCCATCTATTTCCCAGCATTCTGCAGATTTCATACTATAACTTCACATACTCATAACTTCTTCATTACTTAGCTAAAAATGATGTACTTTATACCAAACTCTTCCTTTTTGAATCCTCTAAAACGTATCTGAATGAATGGAATCGAAATTCCCAAAGGATGTGTCCGTAAATACCTCGAAAGTGACTTCCCTAAAATTAAGCTTCTGAAATTTCCAGAATCGTTTTTCTGCTGCACACCACACTTGACCTGAATTTTAAAGCCACTTCCAATCATGTTTTACTCACTACTTCTTCATGAAAGTTATAGGAAATTAAATAATATTTCCAACCATACCTAATGGAGCTTCTGATTCAAATCCTACAGATCAGTATGTCTCAAATACCAGAGGTTTCTCAGATTTGATAGCAAAATCTCTCCTCTGACTTCCCCTTCACAAATCAATAATTTAAAGTCCGATTTTGCTCGAGCTTCCTTCACGAAATTTGTTCGAAAATGGGTTAACTTTCAAGAAAATCAAACCTCACCTCTTAACTCTTCTTGTGGAGTTCAAAACGTTCTAAACATCAGTAGTGAGTAGGGTTGATCACCTAGTTGCCATGGAGGCTTGTGCTGAGTTTTCCCCCTTCTTCTTCAACTTCCAACCCTAGCAAGCTCTCTTTTCCTCTTTCTTCCACCTTCTCCCACGAAATTCCCTGTTTTTCTTTAATAAAAAAGAAGCAAATGGGAGAAAATGGGTTAGAAAACTTATTTAATTATTTTTTTTGGTGGTGAGTGCTCCAAAGTTTATCCATTCCCACATTTCTTTTTCCTTTTCTTTTTTTTTTTTTAAACAAAACATACCAAACACCTAGCTCCTTATTGTTTTCCCTTATCCCTTTCTCTTCTTTTTTTTTTTTTTTTTGTAAAGAAATTTCAAGGAAAAATCTCGGGTTTACAGAGTGTGTATACTGGCTAATTAATATAAGGGACTAAAGTGGATGTAGATCTATTTTTGGATCGGACCACTATAAAACCTTGGTGTTTTCATTCCCTTCTATTCTCTCTCTGTTTTTGGTTTGATTTTATTTTTTCTATATGATATAGCTCATTTTTTTTATTCAAAACAGTTTTTTTGTGATTTTTTAGAGTGATTTTGTTGACACTAGTCAATCATCAATCCTTCAAAGCTCAAAGCACTATTTCCACAATTTTTTTTAATCATTCAACGCATATATGCTCTTTCATAACTTGGCATAATTTCATGCTAAATATTCAATAAATGCACATTTTGATGCTCCCAAAGCAAGAATGATTTAATTCCGAGTGCAGAATAACTTGTGTTTCTACAAGTTATCAGAGACCCACTCTAGCACACATATAGGCTTTGAGTCGTGTGTTAAGGTCGTGCACGTATGACAGAGATTTTCTCTGCTATGTACTTGGAGATTACTCAGTACGTAGTATGACAGAGATTTGTTATGTTATGTATCTGGAGATTACTCGATGCATAGTATGACAAAGATTCTTCGGTTGCACGTATTGAGATTACTCTGCGCCAGCATGATAGAGATTTGGCTACAAGTTTGGTAATTAAAGCTTATGTTTATGCTTTCAAGAGTTACACGAACATATTTCACTGTGTTTTAATTATCTCGAGAATTTCTAAATTGTTCATGATTTACATTATGTAACGTCCGACATATTCAGGTCTTATTATTTTCCCCTTCGGAATTAATGTTTGGGTTAAACTCTCATTTAAGTTAATTGTTAGTTTAATTTTTATTATTAGACTTATTTTGGTTCATGATCGAAGTCTAAATTCAAGAGTTAGGCCTAAGTGAGTTAATTTTGATTGGTTCAAATATTTTTAAAAATTGTTGGGGTTTTTGAATTAGAGAAAAAGGAGAAGGAAAATTTGAGAAAAAAATTGTTGGGTTTTGTTTAAAAAAAAAGGAAAAAAGATAGAAACAAAACCCTAAGGTCTCACGTCATCACCACCTTCCCCTTCATTCTTCTTCTCATGCACGCCCCCTACCCTCACCATTGATTCTTCTCCTTCAATCCACGGTAGTGAGCAATTTCGACAATGTTTGGTTCTGCAATGGTGCTACTTCCAACCAGAAATCGGCGCTTAACAAACAAGACTACAGGCGGTAGAGTTTTCCAGTGAGATCGTGACTAGTGCGTCGTTTTATCAGCCATCGTAGGGGATTTCTAGAGAAGAGGGTTGTGGGCTTTTGTTTCGGTGTGTTGTTTCGACTAGTTGTAGCCCTATTCCTTTCCTCCCCAACCCTAGACAAGTGTGACAACGTTGGGTCTTCATGAACAGCAGGGTGCAACAGATTTTCTATAGTTCCAGTGAACTTCACGATCGACGATTTCATGCTTTTCAACAATCGACAGTAGCCTAACATCGCAGCAGTTTGTGACCCATGCTTTATCGACCTTGGATCTACAACACCCACTCCATTTCGGGTTAGATTTGTGCACCCGCGACTCATGTCAGTCTTGGATTCGAATACCCATAGGTCGACAAGTTTAGATTTGCGAGGTGAGTTCGTTTTTAGTCAAGGATTCATGTTGTTTTTGTGCTTTGATCATGACCCATGCAATTTTGTTTCCATTTTAGTTTACCCATAGCATTTGCAGCACAGATCGGTGAAATCGAAGTTGAACCAACAAGAAGTAGGTTCTTATTTTGGGAAAAATGAATGGGTAAAGTTTGCTCCAAATCCATTTCTAATTCTTGGTTTAATGTTGTATTTTAAGACTCTGACCCATGAGTCTGTATGTAGGTTCAAATTAATTGATTAGGGCTTGTTGTTGGTTGAGTGCAAAATCATTGGTTTATTAGGTTTTTAGTACTTTTTAGGTTCGAGTAAGGACTTTTGCTGGTGGGCTCATTAGTGCTTTGTAGTCACTATTAAGGTAAGTAGCCAAATTGGATTAACTCCCTTAAGTCTTGAATATGGAGTACATGGATTTTGAAATGCATGGATGACAAAACGATTGTGATTTATGATTTCTCTTAAGTATGTGTTCGAGCATGTTGGTTACTGAATGACTAATACAGTATACTTGAAATGTTTGAATAGTTGACTGCATATAGATTTTTTAAGATATTTGATTAGTTGACTAAATACAGAATACTCGAGTTGTTTGACTGGCTGAATGGTATTTTAAAATACCTTTAAAGTATATCATGTTCAAGATTTAATTCATGTATGGTATGTTCAGAATGACACATAATGACTTTTGATGTTTAGCATGTTCTAAAGGGGTCAGAGTATGGAATAGACTGGTAATGAATGCTATGACTTCTAACATGTGCAAAGGGCCTCAATTAAATGTATCTTTATTCTTAAGATTCATGTTTGCTAGTAACAATTACCTTCCCCCATGTCATGTATGTTTTATATATGTTTTCATGTATGTTTTCATGAGGTACTATGTTAGGATAGGCCTAGTTCTGCTAGAGGGTAGCCAACTAACCTCTAGTGTTGCTTTGCCTTACAGGATTGGCCCACATAAACACCAAAGTTGGTATAGCTTTGGGGTCACTCCCCTCATGTTCAGTCAGAATATTTTCATGAGGTACTGTGTTCGGATGGACTTAGTACCACTAGAGGTTTGCCAGCTAACCTCTAGTGGCACTAGGCCTTATAGAACTGACCCGCACAGTTCCATAGTTAGTTCAAGTTTGGGGATAAGTTAATTGTTCACTTAGACAGAATGTTTAATATTTTTAGTTAAGGCTCTTATGTATCAGAACATGAATGAACAAGTTAGTCAGTACCCTACATTTATACCCATTTATTAGCTAGTTTTGTGTTGAATTAGTGAACTTTTATGTGTATTTCTCTTGATTTTGTAGAAACTGAGCTTCAGGAGAAAAATCGGAGTGTTCAGGAGTATTTTGGTGGATATTGGAGTCAATTGGGCCATTTTGGAGAGTCAAGAAAAAAAGAGATGATTTATCAAATGTTGAGAACAGGGGAAAGCATCTCAAAGCCATGTTGCAGCTCAAATTAAAAGCCAAATTCAAGGGGACAGCGTTGAGACGTTGCACCATCAAGTAGCGTTGCAATGCCATGCTCAACGCTAGAAACGCACGGAGGCTGTTTTCCATCCGTAGCGTCGAGACGCTGCTTTTAGCTTTGAGATGCTACCTCTGCGTGTGCAAGAAAAACAACAGCGTTTGGGCTACGTCGATCGGCAGTATAAATTTATCCTTTTCTCCTCGTCCAAAAGGAGGCCAAACTGAGGGTTTTAGTCCTAATCTCAATTCCATTCTATTCTTGAGGTTTTTGGGAGTATTTGTGAGAAAGCGGAATTGAAGAATCTGGAGCTCATGGATTGAGGAGATCGAGGCAGGAATGCAGGATAAACCTTCGTTTGCAATTTCTTCCCTTTACCTTTCATTTGTAGTGACTGTAGTTGTTGTAATTAGGGATTTAAGGGCTTTAATTGATTGATTTTGAGTATCCTTGTCTTAATTTCTTTGGGATATAATCGTGGAATATTGTTTTAATGCTTAATTGTTGGAAACTTTAGATTAATTCCTTAATGAATAGATGTTAATTGCTTTTAAAGTGAATCCTTTTATGCATTTAGAATTTCATGCTTTTAACCATTGTTTTATGATTAATTGGATTAATCTAAGTTAAGCTCGAAAGAGAAAACTTAGGGTGGATTAAAATGGACAATTAATTAATTACTCGAGTGACAGCGGGAGTCAAGGTTAGTTAATTGTAGTATTTTAGAAGATTAATGCATTTAGCAGTGGTTAATTGATTCGTTTGCTAGTGTAGGCTCAACAAAGATAAGCTAGTTTAGAACCGAATGCATGACTGATGATCGCTTGGATACGTAGTGATAAGAGCAATTGTTAGACCTCTGTAATGAAGGGTCGTAATGCCTTGTATTAATTAGCTAGCATTGAGTGACACGTAGGTTAGTTAATTGATACTTGAGATTGGAGGAGACCGACAGGAGAGTCCATGTTCCATTCCTTTAACTCTTGGACTTGTATTTATTTAAATACTCTTTATTCATTAAGTTTTGTATTAAATGTTTTATTGGGACCCCGAATTCTATCTAGAATTTAAGTGAGTTTTATAATAAAGAATTGAGAAAAAATTATTTTCAACCCTGAACTTTGCAGGTTGTATCAATTTTAACCCCAAATTTTCAATTTCATCAATTTAAACCTCAAACTTCAATAAGTGTATCAATTTACACATTCGGTTAAATTTTCATTTCAATCTCCATTAAAAAGGTTTTCCATACATGTCCAAAACCACGTGTTGCTCTATAACAAATACGTATTCATTATTTTTTTTAAAAAATAAAATTGCTGAAAAAATTTGGAGTAGACTCGCCATAATGTTTTTCAAATTCAAAGCATGGTTTTTTCTTCACTTCTTATTTTCTCTGATTTTGCTGCTTTTTTCATTTCATTAATTAAGGGTTTTTCAATTTTAAAGCAGGATTCTACTCAATCCATCGGCTTTTAATAGAAACAAAGCTTATTTGCACAATATTTTTTTCTTAATGGAATACTCCTATCCTTGAATCGATTGTCAACATTGGTTTTTTTTAATTTCCCATCGGTCTCAAGCACGATTTGTCCTCCATCCGCCGCAACGAACTCAGGACTTTCAAAATCACCCTCGTCAGAATCTGTGTCTCCTCCCTCTCCAGCATCGACATCACTTTAATCCTTGTAAGACTGTCGACAGGGCAGACAAGGTCACAACCAGTTCATTGTTTCATGGGGCCACTCTGTCCATCACCGTCTTTCCTATTCTCTCTCGCATTTTAGTCGAGCTCAAATCCTCACCACCGACATCGACGAAACTGTCATGGTCATCGTTGCCCTTAATGATGTCATTGCTTGGATTTTCTTTACACTCGTCGTCGTTGGTATCGACACCAAAGGCGAGGAGGAACACAAGAGTCCGTTTGTTTCTGTATAAGTTCTACTTTCGAGAGTCGAGTTTGTGGTTTTCATGATGGAGGCAACCCAATTTGGAATGATTTAATTATTTTTTTGGTAATTTTTTTTAAATAACAAACAAGTACATATCATAGAGCAACACGTGGCTTTGGGCATGTATGAGAAACCTTTCCAACGGTGATTGAAACAAAAAATTAATTGAGAGTGTAAATTGATACACGTATTCAAGTTTGAGGTTTAAATTGATAAAAAAGTTAAAATTGATACAATCTACTAAGTTTGAGGTCTAAATTGATGAAATTGAAAGTTCAGGGTTAAAATTGATACAACCTGCCTAGTTTATGGTCAAAATTGATTTTTTTCCCTAAAGAAATGTTTTGGTTTGAATTTTTGTTTAGTATAAGAATAATTTTCCTCAAATTTATACTCTTATTTACTCACCACTCACTGGGTATTTTAGCTCATTCTTTTATCCTTATTTTTTCACTAGGTTTCTCTTGAGAGTTCAACTAAAGTTAACTAATCAGAATCTACTGTCAGTCTTGTCCAGTTATGACATATCATCTATTATATGTAATGAGTGTAAATTTTATTGCGTTGTTTATTGGATGTTAGGGAATGAAGTTGAGTTATAAGATAAAATAGACTTTACAATAGATTTCATTGTACATTTGGGGTCTATTGTCGTCACATCTCGTCCTAGAATTGGTAGAGTAATCTCACAAGATGTGACAACACACTTGCTTCAAACACACCAAACACAATCCTATTTATAGGACTCCTATGGAAAAGTATAAATCTCATAATAACTCTCATCCTATATAAACCCATACATACATCTATCCCCTATTTAATTCATCTTAAAAATCTAAATGCATGAATACATAATTAACTACTAGTTCATTATTCTATTATTTTTTTAACCCCTAGTTCATTCATATGTATAATGTATCTATAATTATGTACATGTTCAATTTTCAATGATTGAACGACCATTAAGTTAATAATATACATTCTTCAAAGCATTCTCAAAGAAATTCAATATACGTACACTTCCTGTCCAGAAATTTCCTTCAAAAAGGAAATCCGAAACTCACAGTTCTCCACATAAATATATGATCACAACTGTAATCAAATCCAGAAATTTCATGCAGACAATGTTCTTTTTTCCGTCACCTTAATGTCAACTTCCTTAGAAACTTCATCAGATACCAATGCTAGAAGATCTGCATCTGTAACTCTCTGGAACGTCGAATAAAAAAGGGCATGAAATTATATGAAAAACTTTATTGATGAATAGTAATTTATATTCTTCAAATAAGCTAAATAGCATGTTTGGGAGTGATTTTGGAATGGCTAAAGTTACTTTTGTCATGCCCTTTTCAAAGCATGTCTTTAGTCATTCAAAATTAACCTAATGTTTGATTTAACACTTTTAAAGACGATCTTTATACCATAAAAATTGATTTTGAATAATTAAAAACATATTTCGAAATAATTTTTGAATACAATAAAAGTGATTTTAACCATTTCAAAATCACTTCCAAACATGTTTGAGGAGTAGAATCCCAATTGTTATTAGCTAATTTCAAGTTACCTTTTTTTGTTCAGCTATTGCTTTGAAACGCCAAAATACGTTGTCGAGGTTGTTATTGTCAATCTCATAACCAAGCTGAAAATATGTACGAGGTATAAACATTAACCGATTAATGCCAGCAAGAAAGACAATATGGAAAGCTGAAGATCACAATTTACCTCTCGAAGTTGACTTTTAAGGGCATGGCGTCCACTGTAAAAAGTTGTGAAATATATAAACATAAGAATCTCAAAAGTCGAACCTTAAAAACGAAAAAACATACAAAGGCATACAAACAAACAAGCCAAATAAAAGGAGTCAAACTAACTAAACAATAACACCTAGTTAATGATTATACAAATCCTTAGTAACAGAAGCCTACAAGAGGTATTAAGTTTAATAATATCTCAAGTCTCCTTTCAAGACCTCTCACCCCTCTAAAATTGTTTCTCTCGAACTAAATACCCAAAAAAAAAAACCCAAAAAAGCAAGTCTGGTAGAGAATTTTACCCTTAATTCTGAAATAGAGGATGTAGCAAAACCTCTTCCAACAAAGTCCAACAATCTTTGTTTGCATATGCACCAATAACGACTCTCCATATGTCTCTACATTTGTATGATATTGTCCACTTTGAGCATAAGCCTTCGTGATTTTGCTTTTGATTTTATCCATATGACCTCGTACCAATAGAGATAATTATCCTCACTAATTATATACCATGATCATTCTCTTTCCTAGTCCATGTGAGACTTTGTTTGCACTCCCAACATTAATTGTTGAACTATATGCTCATGTTGGCAGGGGTTGTTCTATTTAATTAATATGGTTAAACTATCTCTAATGTTAAGCCCCAATTTCATAAAATTACATATTTCACACATTTGCTAAAAAATTATATGGTGAGCTCTCTTTCTTTCACCTCATACTTAACCCCGAATAAATAATGCCTCGTAAAATAAATCACAGCGAACTGAACTAAATATGCGTTTGGCATATTTTTTAAAAACCATATTTTTAAGTGCAACACATATGTAACATCGAAAGAAAATTAGTTAAATAATCCATCTAAAAACACTTCAAGTGATTTTTATCCTTTTTAGAATTTTGAAAACAACTTTTGACTATCAAATCATTGAAACACTTTTAGTCAGTAAAAATACACTTTGTGAACATAATTTAGGAATTATGCTGTAATTTAGGAATTTACATACTTTCTTTTCATGTGTTATTTCCTTGTATTTATCCCCTTGTACATGCTCATTGGAAAATGTAGATTCAAGCAATAATATGATTATTGACTTCATTGTGGTATCAGAGCCCTACCTCATCTAGGGTTTCCATTTTTGCCGCCACCGCCTGCCACTGCTCGCCGGTCACCACCTCGAGGTTTCTGTCACACCGCTTGTCGTTGGTCACCACCTCCACAGCCTTTTCGTTCCAGATTCTGACCACTTCGGCAGCTTTCTCGCTCCAGCCGCCGCTTGCCAATCGGATTGCTCGTTCCAGATCTATTCGTTTTAGATCTGTTCATTCGATCGGATGCTCTATTTTTCCTTTACTCAGATCTCAGATATGTTCGTTCCAGCTTTCTTGTTCGTTCGATCACAGCCCCTTCGCCCTTTTCCTTGGCCTCACCGTCCGTCCCACTTACACAGATATTGCTGCACCGGCTCCCAGCGACGCCGTTGCCCGCCTCCGTGCTGGGCGTGTGATGTTGATTTTGGCCTTCTCTGTTGTTGTGGTTTCGTTGCCGGGTGTTCCTGCTCTTCGCGTGTACTGACCAAATCTGAAATTGAGTGTTTAACATATAACTAGTTCGCCAGGCCGGTCTGCTCAGACCAGTCCACCGAAGTTAGTTTGTCCAGACCGATCCACCCAGAACGGTTCGCACAGATATGTTCGGCTTTCTTGCTTTGGTCTGATTCAATTCATCTTTATTAGAATGGAGAAGAATGATATTTTTCGTCCCATTAATACAACTCTCAATGGAACAAATTATATTACTTGGGCACATCAAATGAACAGTTTCTTGATCGGTCGAAAGTTGTGGCAAATTGTCACCGGTGATGCGTCTAAACCTGTAAAGAACAAGGATACAACTGAAGAAGAGACCAAATTTATTGAACAATTAGAGATTGGGACAGCAAAAATCATCAAATAATGACTTAGATTGGTAACACTTCTATCCCTGCAATTCATGTTCAATTTGATGCTTTTGATAATGCCAAAGAATTGTGGGACTTTTTATCTACTCGTTTTCAATCTATAGGACTGGCTCATTATTATCAATTGCATAGTAGCCTTGTTAGTCTAAATCAGGAAATTGGTCAATCTGTCAATGAATACCTTGCTACACTTCAACCCATTTGGACTCAACTAGATCAAGCTAAAATTAACCAAGATCATCTTCGTCTCATCAAAGTTCTTATGGGTTTTCGGTCGGAATATGAGTCTGTTTGTGCTGCCTTACTACATCGAAATCCTCTACTTACATTAGATGCAGCAATTCAAGAAATTATGTTTGAAGAAAAACGACTTGGCATAGTCTCATCACCACAGTATGAAGTCGTTCTTGCAACCACTCCATACAACACATCTGGGTCTCTCTTTTGCAAGAACTGTAAGTCTCATGGTCACAAATTTGTTGATTGTCCTAAAATTGAGTGCATGTGTTGTCACAAACGTGGTCATATCTTGGATAACTGTCCCACTTGACCACCCCGTCCTCCAGGCCATTCTACAAATTTCAGAAACTTTTCTAAGCTAGTTTTTCATCTGTTGCTGCTGTCACCCCATCTGATGATATTACTCCTCCCAGTTTTCAGATCAGTGATCTTCATGACCTATTAAAACAGGTGATCTCATCCAATTCAACTGCTCTTACTGTCTCATCAGGTAATTCATGGCTCCTTGACTCAGCCTGTTGTAATCATATGACCTCTGATTTTTCTCTTATGTCTTCATCCACCCCTACAAAATCTGTTCCTCCCATTCATGCTGCCAATTGTAATTGTATGATTATTTCTCATACTGGCAAAGTAGACACACCTAATTTCAGTCTTCCCAATACCTATTGCATTCCAAATCTTAGCTTTAATCTTGTCTCTATGGGACAATTATGTGATCTTGGCCTAATTGTTTGTTTCTCTCCTACTGGTTGTCAAGTTCAAAAATTCGCAAACAAGACAGACGATTGGTACGGGTCGCAAAGTGGGAAGATTGTTTGAGCTCACATCACTCCAGCTCCCTACCTGTCCATCCATTTCTGCTCCTCTCACTGATTCTGCAACATATCAATGGCATCTTCGTCTTGGTCATGCTTCATCTGACAAACTTCGTCATTTAATTTTTGTTAGCAATTTAAATAATGTCTCCAAATTTAGTCCTTTTGATTGCTTGCATTGCAAACTTGCAAAACAACCTACTTTATCTTTTTCAACATCATCTTCTATATGTGATACTCCATGTTTCTTAATTCACTCAGATATTTGGGGTCCTACTCCTAATAGTACTGTCAATGGTTATCGCTATTTTGTTTTATTTATTGATTATTACTCTCGCTTTACTTGGATATATTTTCTTAAAAAACGGTCTGCCTTATCTCAGATTTACATTGCTTTTGCTAATATGGTTCAAACTCAGTTTTCTTGAGCCATTAAAATCCTTCGCATAGATAATGCAATGGAGTATAAGGATTCCTCACCCAACAGGGCACTCTCATTCAACGATCTTGTCCTCATACCTCCCAACAAAATGGGCGAGCAGAACGTAAACATCGCCACATTTTGGATTCTGTCTGTGCTCAACTTCTCTCTGCCTCTTGTCCTGAGAAGTTCTAGGGTGAGGCTGCTCTAACCTCTGTCTATACCATTAATCGACTTCCTTCTTCAGTCCTTTATAATATCTCTCCATTTGAACGATTATATGGTACACCTCCTTCCTACTTTCATCTTAAAGTATTTGGATGTGCATGTTTTGTACTTCTTTATCCTCATGAACATACGAAACTAGAACCCTGTGCACGTTTTTGTTGTTTTCTTGGTTACGGAACTGAACATAAATGTTTTCGTTGTTGGGATCCCCTTTCTAACCGACTACGCATATCATGCCATGTTACTTTTTGGGAACATACCATGTTTTCCAATCTCTCATCCTTTCATACATCTCTCTCGAGTCATCAATCATTCTTTACTAATCTCTCCGGTGACCTTTTTCCATCTGTTGAGTCTACTCATGTGCTTGAGCTTGATCAATCTGTACCAGTTTCTGCAATCTCGGATCCAACATCTGTCACAATTGTTGAACTTGAATCTGATCTAGTCCTTCCTGTTCGCCGCTCCACTCGGGTAAGAGAAATTCCTCACCATCTCCAAGATTATCATTGTTTTTCCACTATTGTTTCCTTAGTTGAACCTTCCTCTTATAAAGAGGCCAGCACTAACCCTCTATGGAAGCAAGAAATGAATGAGGAACTCCAGGCTTTAGAAAAGACGCAAACATGAGACTATGTTGATCTACCTCCTGGTAAGAAACCTATTGGCTGTAAATGGATCTATAAAATTAAAACACATTCTGATGGATCGATCGAACGCTATAAAGCACGTCTTGTTGCGAGGGGCTATTCCCAGGAGTATAGCATTGATTATGAAGAGACTTTTGCTCTGGTTGCTCAAATGACTTCAATTCGCAATCTCTTAGCTATTGCAGCCACCAAACAATGGCCCCTTCTTTAAATGGATGTCAAGAACGCTTTCTAAAATGGCACTTTATCTGAGGAAGTTTACATGACACGTCCACCTGGTGCTTCTTCTCTACCTCAGAAAGTGTGTCTCCTTCGTCATGCTTTATATGGTTTAAAACAAGCACCACGAGCCTGGTTTGCAACATTCAGTTCCACCATAACCCAACTAGGGTTCACTTCTAGTCCTCATGATACAACATTATTTAAGCGACAGACCCCTCATGGTATTGTTCTTCTCCTCTTATATGTTGATGACATGATCATTACAGGTGATGATCCCCAGGCTATATCTGACTTGCAAAGTTACCTTGGGAAACATTTTGAAATGAAAGATTTGGGATCACTCAATTATTTTCTTGGCCTTGAGGTTTCATCCCGCTCTGATGGGTACTATTTATCTCAAGCAAAGTATGCCTCTGATCTCCTCACTCGTTCTGGTATACCACCTGATCCGAATGTTCACTTAACTCCTTTTGATGGCTTTCTACTTGAAGATGCCACTCTATATCGACAACTCGTTGGCAGTCTTATTTATTTGACTATGACTCGCCTAGATATTGTCTATGTTGTACACATTGTCAGTCAGTTCATGGCCGCTCCACGGACTATACATTATACTGCTGTGCTTCGTATTCTTCGCTATGTTAAGGGCACTCTTGGTCATGGACTCCAATTCTCTTCTCAGTCATCATTAGTGTTATCTGGCTATTCGGATGCCGATTGGGCTAGTGATCCCACTGATCGACGCTCTACCATAGATTACTGTTTCTACTTGGGTGACTCTCTCATCTCTTGGCGAAGTAAGAAACAAACTGTTGTCTCACGATCTAGCACTGAATCTGAATATTGTGCCCTAGCTGATGCTACTTCTGAATTACTCTACCTTCGATGGCTTCTTGCTGATATGGGTGTTCCTCAACCATCTGCTACTATACTTCACTGTGACAATCGTAGTGCGATCCAGATTGCTCACAATGACGTATTCCATGAACGTACCAAACACATTGAAAATGACTGTCATTTTGTTCGGCACCATCTCTTGAGCAACACTCTCTTCTTACAATCCATCTCCACTACTGAACAACCAACTAATATTTTCACGAAAGCATTATCCTCTAGTCAGTTTGTTTAATTACGGCACAAACTCATGTTGGTTAATACTTTCCTACCATGAGTTTGAGGGAGGGTGTGAACATAATGTAGGAATTATGTTGTAATTTAGGAATTATGTTGTAATTTAAGAATTTACATACTTTCCTTTCTTGTGTTATTCCCTTGTATTTATCCCCTTGTACATGCTCATTGGAAAATGTAGATTCAAGCAATAATATGATTATTGACTTCATCACTCTTAAATTTTACCCAAACACAAGTAATTTTTCATAAAGACACTATATATATATTCATGAACACTTTAAAAGGCGTCCAAAATATACGGTACTAAAGGAATAGGGTATACCTAAGTTTTCCAAGAACAATACCAGCATCATTGGATCGTTCATAGCCAATTTCTTCGGGAGGTATGATTTCGTAAGTGCTTCTGTGCTTAAGCATCCCATCCTGTGTACCAAAAACAATATTTAAGATACAATTTTAGCTTCAGCCCACATGACCCACAAAAATAATAATAGCTATTTTTTTTAGTTCAACAACATGTGAGGTGATAAATTTGAATATCTAACCTCTTAGTCAAAGATATATGTGTCAGCTTAACAAATTGAGTCATGCGTAGATTGGCTAATAATAATAGTTAAAAACATAAAACTAAGTGTCACACATTTTATAAGAGAACTTAGCAACTATAGAATGAACAACTAGTCCTTTATGTTAATTCACTAATCAAACCAAAAGTTTAAGCTGATTGGGTTACAGTAAATTTAATTATACTAACTCTAATATTTTCTCACACTTGTGGGCTTGAAAAATTGTAGAAAGTCCAACAAGTGGAAATCAATATTTATTGAAAATGACATTACAGGGGCGTTCGAACATATAACCTCATGCTCTGGATATCATGCATGTTAAATCATCAATTAATTCAAAAGTTTAAGCTGATGAATTATAGTAAGTTTAATTATATCAATACTTATCTAATACTTTATAACCCGTAAAATACATTATAAGGCCCCAAAAATAGTTGAGGACACAAGTACGAGAATAAGGAATGGATAAACCTCTACAAGATATACAACCAGCTGTGCATCTTGTATTCAACTTGGTTTTCTGATATAGAGAACTTGATTTTAGCTAAAGAATAACAGCAGAAAGGACAAAAAAATAATAAAAGATACATCAAACCATCTGTGTAACGAGAAATTATTGGAGGAATCAGCCACAATGTAGCTAATGGCTTTAGTGTTGGGAGTGCAACCAAAGTCCCACATCGGCTAAATAAGGGGAAGATCATGAGTTTATAAATGAATGACACTATCTCCATTGGTATGAGACCTTTTGGGAGAACCAAAAGAAAAGCGATGAGGACTTATGCCCAAAGTGGACAATATCATACCATTGTGGAGATCTATCGAGGGTCGGTTGTCCCTAACATTTAGACTATTGAATGCATGAGAGAGAATTTTGTCCTAACCCGCAGTCAATAAATATGTTTTAAACCATAAAAATTCAACAAAACTAACCTGGTGGATACCACTTTGATGTGCAAATGCATTAGCTCCAACAATAGCCTTGTGCGGCTGTACATTCAAGCCAGTGTACTCTTCTACCTGGGAAATAAAAGTGAATTTCCCCTACCTTCTAATTTAAACCATTTTTTTAAGAATAAATTTTTCTTAAAACACTTTTTACAAAAAAATATTCTTAATCAAAATACTTGTGTGTTCGGTTTTCAACAAATGCGAAATTAATTACCATAAAGTGATTCACAGTCAACTACGTTTTGGATAATCAAGTTTAAAGAAATTCTTGTAAAAACGATTGTAAACAAATTTGACTATTTCAAAAATAAATTTTGTTTGTTTCTAAATACTCTAGATTTTTAAAAATACACTTTTGACCTTCTAAAATCACTTGTATTTGAGTAGCTCAAATATATAAATAAGAAATACTGATGTTGAATTGAAAACCGAATTGAAAGACTAGAAGAATAATAAAAGTAAATTTTTTTCATGATCAAGAAGCTTTTTTTGAAAAATAAAAATAATAATAATAATTACCATCTTGCTAGCCAAAAAGATATGTCTCGAGTTAATTCCAGTGTAAAGACCTCCAAGCACATGCTCTCCACGACATTGTAAGATCATTACCACCTGAAGATATAATAATAATAATTCATGAAGGAAATCAATTGTGTAATATCAACACTCCTATATTCACTATATATGTAATATTTTTTGCTCTTTTGTATAAAAAAACAATTGTATCCTAGAACGATGGATAAACTACTTACATCCTCGGATTCACCCATTAAAAGATAAAAAGAAAAAACTTTATAGCACCGCAAACTTAAATAACTTAGAGAAAATAGATATCTATTATCATCTCAAAAGGTCGATGATTATCTCATGTCCTACAATTACTGAACTTTTTTATATATAAAAAAACAGAGTTAAACAACTTAGATAGCCTATAAGATTGAAAGATAGATGTACTTTAAGCAAAGTACGCTCCAACTTATTCTATTTGGTGTTGGATATGATTTGTCATGGTATGAAATTTAGGAAACAAAATTATTTCATTAATAAAATTAGAAAATATATATACATTGTGTTTATTGACCACCATTATAGAATATAAGGGACTGTTTGGGTGCTGAGTGGATTATAATAGTCTGTAGGTTATAATAGTCTGTATGAAATTAAATAATATGTGTTTAGAATGCAGAGTTGTTTAGTATGGATTATAATAGTCTGTGTTTGGGGTGCAGAGTTATCTAATTCCACAAAATATTATAACTCAAACTATTATAACTCACTCAGCAATCCAATCAAGCCCTAATAGTACAGGTCATCACAAGGGTTTGAGGTAGGGACTGAATGCATCCTTCTCGCCTTCAATTTGACAATGATACAAATTGAAGCAAATTTTGAAAACTAAAAAAAGTAGTGTTTAAAAACTTGTTATTGTTTTTGGAATTTGGCTAAGAATTCAAATGTTTTCTTAAAAAAGATGAAAATCATTGTAGAGAAATGATAAGAATGTTGAGATGGATCCCATCTAAATGATGAAGAGGGACCTCACAATTTATAAGATACATGGGTTACTTCTCTCATTGTCAGTTGGTTTTGAGATGGAACCTCATGTTTCTCTAATAAAGAAAACAAGTACAATTTTAAAAATCTAAAAACCAAAAATCAAATGGTTATCAAACGGAGCATAAATAATAAATGAAATAATACACATAAAAAAAATTAAACAAATAACATACCTCCTCTAGTGAAGCATTCCCAGCTCTCTCACCTATGCCATTTATGGTGACCTCAACTTGCCTTGCACCACCACATGCCCCCTAAACAATGATGAGAGGAATCAAGCATAATTTACTTGAAGAAATTGGACCAAGATCAAGCCACAAAAATGTATACATCTTATCCCTTCTTTCATAATTTAAGATGCAAACTAAGTTAGGATCATATCTAAAAGTATATATTCAAATGAATGTACCCTGTCAGGTCATGTCCATGTCTATAAAACTTGTTTCTTCGACTCCATCTGTTTTTGAAAATTGTGTTTGATTCCTCACAATTTCTTTACTATGGTTTTCACATATCTTAAAGAAATGCTTGAATTCTTAGTCAAATTTCAAAAATAAAAACAAGTTTTTAATAATTATGACATCATTTTATAACCATTTAGTTTTTGAAAATTGTGTTTGTTTTCTCGTCATTTCTCTACAATAAGAAAAATCTTTTTTAAGAAAACAATTGAATGAATTCCAAAAACAAAGTTTTTTAAAAACTTTTTTTAAACATATGTAAAAAGTAGATAACAAAAAAAATAAACTCGTAGGTGGAAGTAGTGTTTATAAGCTTAATTTTCAAAAACCAAAAACCACAAACTAAGGTTATGTTTGATAACCAAATATTTTTTAGTTTTTGATTTTAAAAAATTAAGCCTATAAACAACCTATGGGTTTCCTTGTTTCGTTATCCACTTTTTAAGTATATTTTAACAAAGTAACCCAAGTTTTAAAAACTAAAAAAAGTAGTATTCAAAAACTTGTTTTTGTTTTTGGAATTTTGTTAAGAATTGAAATGTTTTCTTAAGAAAGATGAAAGTCAATGTAGAGAATTATAGAGAAAATTACAAGCACAATTTTCAAAAACTAAAAACTAAAAATCAAATGGTTATCAAACAAGACTTATCTTTTTTATAATTTGACTTGAATTTTGAAAACATTTTTAAAAGTAGATAGCAAAAGAAAGAAATTCATAGGTGAAAGAAAGTGTTTATAACCTTATAAAATTTTCAAAAACCAAATGGTGTTATTAATCTCTGGGCCTTGATGTTTTAGTTTATGTTACTCATAATCCTTGTTACTTTTTCCTATAATATATCTTTGGATACTTCCCAAATTAAAGGCCAAGTGCAAAAATAGGACCAAAAAGGAAGAAAATTCCAATACTTACTGCTATTGTGTTGGCAGTTGCTAGCCCAAGATCATTCTGGCAATGTGTTGAAATGATAACATTTTCACTTCCAAGAGTATTAGATTTTATATCAGCAATCAGCTTTCCATATTCAACTGGCACAGTATAACCCACTGTATCTGTTATGTTGAGAGTAGTTGCCCCAGCCTCTATAACTTCACCCAGAATTTGGTAAAGGAACTCTTTATCAGATCTGATGCCACACCACAAAACAAAATACATAAATATTTATATAGCTGTGTATATGTATATATTATTGGACATATCTTCTGATGAAAATATGAATGCTAAATATATGTTTTAGTCTTTAATGTTGATGTAATTTAGCGTGTTATTACTTAAAAGAAATTCAATTTAGTCCTTACATTTTAATATTTTCAATTATATCTTTTTTGTCTTACTATATTAAAATTGGTTAATGATAAATATACTTTACATATTATTAATTAGTTGATAGGAATTTAGAAGAGGAATAGAGCAACCTAAAAGAGAAAAGTTTTCCATTTTGATAAACTTAGATTTATGGTGCAACTTCCACTTTTTTTACATGCTCAGATCACTCGAAAGTTTTTTAACCATCGACATAACTTACCACCATACACACTTTGCATAATCACCAAGTCAATGCTTGTGTATAATCTCTTATAGAACTAGTAATATCACATCATCTATCATAGTAAAACGAATATATATACATGGCATATGAAAATATAGATATCGATATCAATATCGGTAACTTAAATTTACAGATATATCGACAGATTTTCTAGGAAAATATATATCAATAATTAAGAGCCAAATATATGCATTAATAAAATAATACATAGTAATGAAGGTTGTTAATAAATGTAAACTTGAATAATTTATAAATAAAAAATTTTGGTCAACAAGTACCTAATTCATAATTCAATAACAAGATGATGTTCTTAGAGGTACTAGATGAACATTAATATAATTGATTTGATAATGATAGTATTGCTCTCAATTAATTTTATCTTTAAAAACAAATTAAAAGTAATAATATTTAAAAAAAAAAAAAAAAGTGTGCAAAATCAAAGAGAACTAAAAATTGAACAAGACACAAAAGTTACAATTTTCAAAGATATGCCGCTAATTTTTTTAAAGATGAAGATAATTTGTTTACTATATTTAATAAATTAAAAATTATATTAAAACATTCACAAAAGTGCATAATTTATATGTTAAACCTAAAATACAAAACTAAGCATATGTCAAGAAATGAACATAAATTGAATAGAAATATGAGTACAAACAAATAATCATTTAACAATACTGACACACAAAAAATATTGAATTAAAAATAATGGAAAACGAAATAAGAAGAATAACCGAGCATATATAATTTATATAATACAAAAAAGTTGGAAAAAAAAATAATGAGAGAATAAAAAATGAAAAAGAGGGAAAGAGAGGTGGGATTGTGGACTGGAGAGAAAAAAAAAAAAAAAAAAAAAAACCACCCGAGATGCGATTCAAACTCAAGGGTGCCACAATGCAAGTACAACCAATTGCGGTAGATGAAACGTAATCATTAATTAATAGGCACGAAAAATACAACAAAATATTGGGAAAATATCGGCAACGGATAAAAAGACTTTATCAGCTAGCTCTCTCGTATTTGTTTTGTATCTCGAAAAAATTTATATATCGGCGATATATATTTCTGGTGATCATTCGTCATTAGAAAACAGAGACCGTCGTTCATGGTAGTGGTAGTGGGAGAAGTATATATATATATATTAGTTCACGTGAGATTATACTTGATATTTAAAATGTGGCAACTACATTATGATAAAAATTGATATTCTTAAAATGTCAAATAAATTATCATAATTTTTAACATTTCAAAAAGTCAAGTTTTTGGTAGCACGAAAAAAAAAATCAAAAAATTCAATTAAACTATGTTTTTTTTGCATTTCTCTTTTTTTTTTTTCATAGTTCTTGATATTATCTAACTGCCAATTAATATATTATTTAGAGAAATGAGAATATCTACATTCCCAACAATCTTCCATCTACATCTAATTTTTCTTCTTTTTTCAAATGTCCACTACCAATGTTGCATCCTTCTATATGAGGTACGTGCTCTTCACTCTTCAACCTTTTCGTTTCTCTAATATGAGTTTATTAATAACCTTAGAAAATTTTGAAATCTCATTCCTATACATCAAAATCAACTTCATGTATTTACAAGAGGATGAAAGTAACAAGATGACCTAAATGCCTTAACTTGGTCATCTATCTTCACTTCAATCAAGTCGTCTAGCTCAAATATGATGCCATTGACAATACTCAGATAGTCTGATATTATTGTAACTTCATCAATTCACTGTGGGTGAAATTGCTCCTTCAAACACAACCGATTTGAGATGCTTTTTGCTTCATACAATGCCTAAATTTCTCCCAAAACTCCTTAATTGTCGAAATTTCATGCACATTATTTTGTAAGAATCTACTTAGCCGAGCTTAGTCCTATTTCCCTTAAATTTATTTTCTCTCAATCTTCACCACTTAGATTGGACTCTCTACTAGAACAATTGCTAGACTCCATTGAACCACTATCATCACTTAACTCTTTTGAAGCATTTTTGGTTGGTCTTTCCTTCAAGGTGTTGTGTAACCTAGATTGTACCAGCACATCATTGAGCTTGCACTTGCCACAAGCCAAAGTTGATCATTTCATCAAACTTCATTGGACTCATCAAATATGAAATATTTGCTTCACTCTCATAGCAAATCTACAAATAATGGACAATCCACAGTCCACACTATTCACAGTAAGGTGGCTTATTTCAAAAAATATTTTCTAGTATGAAAGTTCAAACAATCCTACAACTACACAGAGACCATATCAAAAGTTCTAGTTATTATGACAAAACTCTGATAGCTATTATGACAAAACTCTGATAGCACTTGTTGGGAAAAAAAAATATTCCACTTTCATGTAGGAATTATAAGCAGGAAAAAACTGAGAAATTAAAGAGCAATAACACCACTCAAAGAACGTAAGAACTTATCTGGAAAAACTATTAGGAAAAAAAATATGGCCCACCAAAAAAAAGTTCTACGAAAAATTATTACTATCATACATAATTCTCTCTTCGATCTCAATTACGAAAAAACACTCTCAAAACTTTATACCACTCACACTCTTCTCTGTACTCTCGACAAAAGCGAATACAGTAAAAGAATTTAATTAGAATTAGTACACCATACTTAAAATGTTGGTTAAAAACACTTTATGTCCTTAAACTTTCATGAAAGTAACAATTTAGTGCTTGAACTTTATTTTGTAACAATTTAGTCCTCGAACTTTGGTATGTAACAATTTATTCCTAGTGCTTTCGTATTTGTAACCATTTAATCTCTACCATAAAAAAATTCCATCAAAATTAAATATTGATTTTTATTATTTAACGATTTACACTTTGTAGCTTATAAATATATTGGATCCTAATTAGTTTATTGATCTACCTATGTAAGAAATCTCATTAAATTTTAACAATAATTTTTATGATAAGAACTAAATTGTTACATACTAAAGTTAAAAGATTAAATTGTCACAAAAATAAAAGTACATGGACTAAATCATTACAAATCAATGTTGAGAAACTAAATTGTTACTTCCATGAAAGTTGTTTCAACGGGACCAAAAGTAATTTTTAATCTAAAATGTCTCTAACTTGGACAAGTAAAAAAAAACGAAGTCATCAACTTCTTTGATAGCATTTGAAACACATCACTTGATATTATCTATGACAAGCGAGACGTTTTCCTCTTCTATTATTTTGCCAAACGACAAAAGAAGAAAAGTAGTGAGAAAGCATGAAAAAAGAAATTATCTTTTAGGTGTTGCTTTTTGAGTGTTAGGGACAACAATTCTCTACACATCTTCACAATGGTATGATATTATCTACGTACTTTAGAAATAATGTTTTTAGCTTCAACCAGAAAACCTCATACTATTGGGAGTGCCACCAAAGTCTCACATCAACTAAATAAGGAGATCATGGGTATATAAGTGAGGGATAATATCTTTATTGGTATAAGGCCTTTTGGGTGAAACCAAAAGCAAAGTCATGAGGGCTTATGCCCAAAGTGGACAATATCATACCAATGTGAAGACATGTGGAGGGTTGTTGTCCCTAACAAGTGATATCAGAGTCATGCCCCTGAGTAGTGGTTGGTAGAATCCTCGGGTGCTGAACAAAGGAGGCGAGCCTTGAAGGCATAGTCATGGTGGAAATCCGTGGTAGAGAGCTCTATCGAATAGGCAGTGTACTCCAGTAAAGGAGTTGACCTGGACTGGCAGTGTACTCTGATAAAAGAGCTGGCCAAGATAAGAGCCAAACGGATAAATGACTATTTGAGGGGAACTCATTTTGTACTTTATTCGAGGGGAGGATTGTTGAGAGTGTGACCAAAGTCCCACATCGACTAGATACGAGAAAGTTCAGGGTATATAAGTGAAGGACAATATCTCTATTGATATGAGGCCTTTTGGGTGAAACCAAAAGCAAAATCATATGGGTGTATGCCCAAAGTGGACAATATCATACCAATGTGCTCATGATCTTTTTCCTTTCTACCCAATATAGGATTTTATTTGCATTTTCAACATTTAATCTTTGGATCTTTTGAATATGTATATTCCGAGTTATGGTTCGAGATTTATTTCTTCATATTAATTTGGTATAGGTAAAGTTGCTTTGGCCTTGTCGTTGTCAAGTTTCCGTTTGTTTAGGCTGTATTATTCCTTGAAGTTTTTAGTGGGGTTTCTACTTATTTGAATATTTTGAATTTGTTTGGTTTTTACCCAAGCAAGTTGGGAACTTTTGAGTGTAACTTTTCCTTGGATGAATGAAAATTTTGTTTCTTGAAAAAAAAAATACATAATACTAGACTTGAATTAAAAATTCCAGTTTATCCCAAGAAAGAATGAACGAAAAAAAATAATATAATATTTTTTTAAAATCTTTAAAATCTTACAAATTATGCTTATTTTTAGTTCAACAAATGCAAAGGGATCAAACCTCCAACTTTATGAAAAGTAATAGTATCTTATTTACTAAGCTATATACTTATATCGGTAAAGGGAAAAAGAAAAAAAAAGGACAAATCAACTTTTCTTGAGACAAAATGTGATTATTGTACTAAACAACTCTCCTTTCCACTACCAATCTCCTTTCTTCAAACTTTGTTGCAAGAAAGGTAAATAATTTTGAAAAATCAGTGTTGAAATGTAAAGACCAAAATAGTTACGAGAGAGGAGAGTGAGAAGACTATTTTCTACATTATACTTCCAAATAAATCAAAAAGGGTAGAAGACTCTAGAGACGGAGCATCTCCTGAAAATTCAGTGTGTGCATAATTAATAGAACTCTCTGTTAAGTCAAAAATTATCGTTTATAAAAGGGGTTATGAGAGTAGCTTTTTTTTAGTTTTTTCATTTTCTTTCAAAAATTAATTAATAATAATTTTTTTAATATTTAGTATTTATTTTTTATTTTCTTAAATTAAATAAATATGAAAAGTATTTAAAAATATTACAATAGTTTTATAGATAAGATATTTTGTATATTGTTTTCCATTTATTATATACTTTTAACAAGTGTGTTTGACACATGGAGACATGTGTTTAACACAATCTTGAGTGTCAACACATATATATGATGTCATGTGGGAAAAATTTTCAAAACAAGTAGGAATACTACTCTCATCGATTGTCAGCCTCCTAAGCATCATTTAAAAATGATGTGGGTTCTAGTTATTTAAAGAATTATTTATTAAAAATCATGATTTATAAACATGAATTAGGTTATCCGCATTATACTAAAAACTTTTTCAATGACGTGTGTATATTATCCTTAAAAAGTAATTTTGACACGTGTCAATGCATTACAGGATGAAACAAGAATTAGAAAGAAAACGCAACTAGAGATGATGATCAAACCTGCCAGCATCCTCGGGGCTAAACTCAACATCATCAAAACCCAAACTTCGAGCAAACCTCACCATACTTCTAGCAATCTCAACCACTTCCCCTCTTGTCTTTCTAAGCTTATGCTTCAAATGAATTTCACTTGTTGCAATAAACATATGTATCCTCGGTCTCTTAGCATACTTGACAGCCTCCCACGCAGCTCGAACATCGCTCTCGGTGCACCTCGAGAAACCACAAATCACAGGCACGTACCCCTCCTCACCAACTACATTGCCAACCTCTTTGGCAACCATCTCCACGGCCTCAAAATCCTGCTTCGAGGCCGCCGGGAATCCAGCCTCAATTGCGTCGACGCCAAGCTTGGTGAGCTGACGGGCGATATCAAGCTTCTGTTTGGTGGTTAGGGTTGCTCCTGGGGACTGCTCGCCATCGCGGAGAGTTGTGTCAAATACGCGAATGTAGGAAGAGTCTGGAATGCAATTTGGGGTATAAGGTGGACGTTGTCGAATGGAAGAAGCTATGCAACATGATATTATTGGACGATAAGTAATATTAACATAGTTATTAGGTCTTGACAGTGCTATCGGCATCGGCATCGTCATCATTGGAACCAAGTCTAAAAAGATTACTTAGGAGTTTCCTTCCTTATCTGTTATTGGAGTAATTTGAGAGCACCAACTGTCGGCAAGAAATGCAGTGCGATTTTGTTGCTTTTTTATCCGATTGGGAAACACACACCAATTATTGACTTTTGTGATTTGAAAAGAAGACAACTCACATTTTAAATTATTGAAAAAAAGAGAATCTAACTCGCTTTTTTTTAAGGCAGACCATGATACATCATACACGTGAAATTTTGCAGCTTTCCTTGGAAGTATAGGAAAAAATATCTAAGTTTCCTAAAATAATATATATATATATATATTGTGACTTATATGGGCTAGTTATTGGGCTAGTTATTAATTTGTATTGGGCTTTGCTAACCTTTTTGTTGAGGTGGGTGAGTTTGCTGGTGATTATTTTGGTGGTTTCCCTGAGCACATATATATGCCGTCATGTGTATGCTCTCCTCTGTGTGATAGTGAATTGAAGAATAGATTTCCTTTTGGGGATATAGGCATATTGGCCGAACCACTTTAAAAATTACGCATCGTTTGATAATCATTTAGGCCCCGTTTGATAACTATTTAGTTTTTGGTTTTTGGTTTTTGAAAATTAGCTTGTTTTCTCTCGATTTCTCTAAAATGGTTTTCATCTCCATTAAGGAAACATTTGAATTCTTAGCCATTCTAAAAACAAAAACAAGTTTTTGGAAACTACTTTTTTTAGTTTTCAAAATATCGCTTGGTTTTTGAAAATATAGGTAAAAAGTAGATGACAAAACAAGTAAAACCATAGGTGGAAATAGTATTTATATGTTTAATTTTCAAAAACCAAAAACCAAAAACCAAAATGGTTATCAAACGGAGCCTTAATTTTTAGTTTTTGGTTTTTAAAAATTAAATCTATAAATATTACTTCAATCTATTTGTTTCCATGTTTTCTTATCTATTTTTTACATATGTTTTCAAAAACGTCCAGCCAAGTTTTCAAAACCAAAAAAAAAGTCGTTTTCAAAATTTTATTTTTGTTTTCGGAATTTGGCTAGAAACTCAAATCGTTTCTTAAGAAATATGGAAACCATTGTAGAGAAATTGTGAGAAAACAAGCACAATAATTTTCAAAAACCAAAAACCAAATGGTTATCAAACAGGACCTTTCATCTCCCTTTCATTCAACTTAGGAATTCAAATTAAAATATGAATGTTATAGCAGTGTGTGAAATAAACGTAATTCATTGTCTTTATCATGAAATTTGAATCCATACATAATATCCTAATCATGTGTGAAGTAAGAGTTAAAATGTCGATGTCAACGAAAATGTCAAGGTCTTAATTTTATGAAAATGTCGATGGAAATATCGATAAATTGTCGATATCGATGGATATTTCTAGAATAAATATTTAAATAAAAAAATTCAAAAAAATATTTAAATTGATAGATAAATATTATATATATATATATATATATATATATATATATATATATATATATATATATATATATATATATAGTAAAACCTCTATAAATTAATAATGTCGAGACCACGTAATTTTATTAATTTAAAGAGGTATTAATTAATCGATAAATTAATAATTTATAAATTTAAAGAGATTTTTTTTTTTTTTGATTCAACGAATCTACATTATTCTTCATGAATAAAACATATGCATTGTATTGACTAATTGAATGATGTTCATGTACAATGTTACTAATTAAATATAATACATCCCTCTAAAAGAAAAACAAAGTTCATTGTAGTACGCAATACTAGTTATAACTTAATGCAAGTTCATGTATGGTAAGGAAATCAACTATTATAATTATATAAACAACATCAAACATTCCTAATTAGTCAATCACTACCAACCATGGCTTCACATCTAAAAGGTGTCCAAAAATCAACCATGACAGATCAAATATGTAAAGCACTACGTGAGTGTAAGAGAGATCATCCCACATGCACTCAAAAAGATTTGCAACAGTAGATTGATGAAAATTTTCATTTGAAAGTTAGTCAAGGTACAATATTGAACACACTCAAGCGATCATCTAAGTACCTTTCAACTAACTTAGAAAAAGGAAGGGATACCAAGCGACACAAACCTGCAAAATATCCAGAGATGGAGAAAGTTCTTTATGAGTGGTTTCTCCAATACCAAGAATGTGTAAACATGTCCGGAGAGCTAATTTTGGAGAAGGAAAGAGACACGATGAAACTTCTATACCCTTAACAACCTCCTGAGTCACACAAATTTTTCTCAAGGTTGGCTTGAGAAGTTCAAGCTAAGACATGGTATCAAGTCATTTCGTCGCTTTGGAGAGAGTGGTTATGTTGACATAGAGGACATGGAAAACAAATTGGTGGCTATAAGGGAAAAAATAAACCAGTATCCTATGAATGATTTTTTTAATATGGATGAAACTGGTTTGTTTTATAGGTTACAAGTTGATCATTCTCTTGCAACGAAACAACTTGAAGGAAGAAAACAAAGCAAAGAAATGCTTACAATTGTTATTTGTTACAATGAGGATGGCTCTGAAAAAATTCCTTTATGGGTTATTGCAAAGTACCTAAAGTCACGTTGCCTCAAAAATGTCAACATGGACAGCTTGAATTGTCAATATCGTTTTACACACGAGCATGGATGATGAGTTTGCTTTTTGATGAATATGTTCATTGACTAGACCAGAAAATGCATGGTAGAAGAATTTTGTTAGTGGTAGATAATTGTCCAACCCATCCAAAAAATATTGAAGAGCTACATAATGTTGAGTTGTATTTTTTGCCACCCAACATGACATCAAAAATCCAACCATGTGATGCAGGAGTAATAAGAACTTTCAAGATCTACTATTGCAGGAGATTTTACCGTAGGGTATTAGAGGGCTATGAGTTGGGAGAATCTGATCCAGAAAAGATTAATGTTTTAGATGCCATCAATCTTGCAGTCTCAACTTGGACGATAAATGTTCAGCAAGAGACAATAGCAAATTGTTTTTGACATTGTAAAATTCGTTCGCAGAATGAAGTAGCCTCAATGAATTTAAATGAAGGAACTACTGAAGAAGACATTCATGAACTTGATATGATGATTAATAGCCTTGGGTACCACAACAAAATGGATGTCAATCACCTATTGGATTACCTGAGTGAAAATGATACATGTTCAAAGGTACAAAATTTAGAAGAAATTGTAGCTAGTGTTGTTGAAAATCCTATTGAGGATGAAACTGAAGATGATACGATGCCTTTGCAACCAATTATGCATAAGGAAGCACTCATAGCGGCAACAACTCTTCGCAGTTTTTTGTTGTAGTATGAGAACACAACATTGAAGCTTTTGGATGCAATAAAGAAAGTTAGAGATGAAATACAATTAGATTTAAATTTTAAGAAGAAGCAAACAACAATAGAATCATATTTTACTAAGTTGTCTTAGTTATATTTGTAATTTTATAGAATTATTAATTTATAATATTGAAGGGACCATAAATTTATATACGGGTCTTTCGAAAAATTATTATCTTATTAATTTATCAAAATTATTAATTTAGACCTTAGGCCCAAGTCGAGACTGAGAAAAATTATTATTTTAGAGAGGTTATTAATTTATCGAGTATTAATTTATAGAGGTTCTACTAGTATGTATGTATGTATGTATGTATATATATATATATATATATATATATATATATATATATATATATATAAAGAAAAAATACTTCATATTTTTTCAATAAGTTAAAATAGTTATTATTGATATTATCTTCACATTAGTTACATCTTGTTACTATTTTGTTTATATTTTATCCATTTCTTTACAGTATGATGGAAATATCGATTCACCCCTCATGTTGTTGCATGATTTTAAATGAAATACTGCAAGTGTACGAGTCAAGTTTTAATATAGTGATCAAGTGTCAGAGTATCGTCAATAGAATTGGTTTTTAGTTTACTAAGCACCATGAATCTTTCACTCAATTTTATTTAGAGAATACAATCGAATGATAGAATCAAAACCAAAATAAAGCAATAACTAAAAATAAAGACTGAGACAAAAATCATGACAAAAAATCTCCTAAGGAGTTGATTTCACCTATTAGACTAACGGCTCAACTAATTAAACAACCAAGATTAATCATGCAAATATTCCATAAGTTTAGAAGTCTTATATCATAAATGACTCTTACGAGAACAAGTAATTCTCATTCAATGTTATAAAATCAACATCTTTGTTTAGCCTTTAATAACATGCATGGCATTAAGACCCTTCCTTTAAAAACCTCTAAAGGAGCCATAATCATTGACATGTTAGAACTACCCTTAGTCATGCAATTACGTTTTAGTCTCACCCCCTTTCAAGTATGAATCTAAAGCAATACAACAATTAATTCGTGATCAAAAGATTAAAAGCATGCATTAAGAATATAAAAGCACGAATGGAAATAAGACAATCAATCAAGAAGTTCAATGAATTAAAACATATCGTCTAACGCTACATCAACCCCTAGAATAAAAGAGTCTAGCCACTCATGCTTACTAATACAAAATCTAAACTCTCAAGCTAACTCCATAATGAAAACTACAAGATCAAAGTGAAAAAGAGTAAAACTATCATGGCGTGTCGATCTCCCATTTTCGTTACAATCTCCACGAACTCGAGCTTGAAAATCTCTATTTCTTGCTCCCAAAGTCTCCTCTCACTCTCAATTGTATGTAGAATTTAAATTAGGGTTAAATTCTCCAAAGTTGGCTCTCCAAAATCAGTTGCAAAGTGAGAAATTTATAGAAAACATGTTATAGCATCAAGATGCTAGGGACAACGTCTCGACGATGTCATCAAAATAGGAAAGAATTGCTAAAGGGAAGGCAACATCGAGATCTCTCCTACTATTCGTGCAGGACTTGTGGCTTGAAATATTGCTACAGTTTGGAGAGTCTAGATGCTCTAGAAGCACTCAACGCTTTCCTCTCGAGAATTTTGGCTTGGTTATCTCCTTCTCTTGACTTGGCTTCATAATTTCTTGTCCAATTAGCCCATATTACACTAAGATTCTTCTAGAAACTTCAGTTTTGCTTCAAATGCTCAAAATCTACAAAACAAACAAATATAACCCTGAAAGCATACATTTAAGTCTTAAAACTAGCATAAAATAAGGCCTAAATATAGTACATTTTGTGTGTGCTATCACATGTCGATGTTGAACTCATGTACATGTAGAAATGTCGACTTGTCGACGAAAATTTAACACATTTATGTGAAATTAAATTTAATTAATACAACAAATTTTACATAAATTAATAATTAAAATAAGGTGACAAAATTGAAACACAAAATCTCTCCTTTATTGTTTCTTTTATATAAGCTATAGCTACAAATATTACCATTTAAATAAGCGGTACGGATTCAAACTTCTCATCAATATCAGCCGTTCAAAATAAAGGATTTTGGCAAGGGTCATATATTCTCTTGTTTGGTAGGAAGTTTACAAATTCTCATGCATCTATTATACAAATACCCCAAAGGATGATTCAAACTTTTTCTAAATCTAAGTGTGAGATTTCTCCATGTCTTTCTCTCCCTTCTTTTATTATTTGCTTTATTGTACATTTTTTAGGTTGAAAAAGATTATCGGTCTCTAAACTTTCGTGAAACTAACAATTTAATTCCTGAAACTTTAGTTTGCAAAGATTTAGTTCTTTTACTTTCAATTTTGTAACAATTTTGTTTCTTAACTTTAGTATGTAATAATTTAGTTTTTTTACTTTTAAAATTTGTACTAATTTAATCCCTATCATTGAAAATATTCTTAAAATCTAATGGGATTTCTTACATATGTAGCTCGACAAACTGGTTAGGGATAAAATTTGTTTATAAATTACAAAGATTAAATCGTTCCATAATAAAAATTGACACTTAATTTTGATGGAATTTTTCATGGTATGGATTTTAAATTGGTACAAATTTTAAAGTTTAATGACTAAATTGTTACATACTAAAGTTCATGACTAAATTGTTATAGATTTAAAAGTACATGGAGTAAATTATTACAAAACTAAAGTTTAGGGACTAAGTTGTTACTTTCATGAAAGTTCAAGGACCAAAAGTATTTTTTTTAATTTTTTTTGGTATATAATTTTCTATTTTAATGAATTAGAAAATTAATTAAAATTTTTAAATTACATTTATAATCAATAAGGTTATAGTAAAACTATCTAAAAAAATGTATTGGATTAGCCTCATTAATTATTCATTTATTATAAATCAATTATTTTATTGATAAAAATATGTTAATTAAATTAATGAAACTAAGTAGTTGATAAAAATATTAACTGGCTAACTATTAATGTATTAAATACATTTAAGAAGTTCAATTAAATGAACTAATTTTTCAATAACAACACATTATTTAATTAAAATTATCATTCTTTTTATCAATTTATTTATTGGGATTCATTTTCATTAATTCATTAATGAATATATCATGGTTCTATAATATTTTTATGATGAAAGGTGGAGTATGATAACTTGTAGAAATACAAGTTATTTAGCCTTTAAACTAGCTTATCTTGCATCAAGAGTAGGAGAAAGCATGCGTTTGAACTTTAATTGCTATAACTTTTTAATCAAATTTCATTATCTATCATGAATGCATTGAATTGGATAAAAGTGTAGGATTGAAAACTATTCTTAAGTTTTTTATGAGAATTTTTTATGTTATAGGAATGAATTGCATCGAGCATGAGGAACGTGCATGAAGCAACGAACATTAGAATGATACTTCAACGCAAGAAGCCATGTGAACGAGACTCAGTAAGTGATCAAGAACAGTCACATCAACTAGTCATTACCTAAGATCAGATAGATCAGGGCTCAAGAAATTGACGTAGTATGCACTCATTGGATCATCACTTAAGGATCTATCGTGGTTGAATTTGAATGGACCACATCTTCAACTTGCGTTCAACAGAGCATGGGCCAAAGTTAATATCACATACGTGTCAATCCGTTATTGGCTAAACGCATCTATTTATACATTAAAGAAAGCTGAAGATCATGTTGGCTAGTTCCTCTAGTTGCTCGATGTTCATGCAGGCGCACGCGATCAAGTAATATAAAACGATAGATATTACCGAGTATCAAATCCTTAGGGAAGCGTAATGGAAGCTTTTTCTTAAATTGATTAATTATTAAGAAAACTCATATTTGGAATTATTTAGGTAAAAGCTAAACTGAACGAAGCTTGGAATTAAATATAATCTAGAAAGCAATTAAACGTGGAGATACCAAATAAAGGGGAAGTTTAGGGGAGCACAAATTAGGTTACAAATAAGGCAATTAGACCCCAACATTTAATTTATCTTGCTAATTACATTAACCTAGAGTCAAACCAGTCGAAATCTCCTTTCGGTCTCATTCAAACACACTAATTAATTGCTTGCCTAAGTGTCTTTAGTGCTAATTAATTAATTAATTGGGATTAAGTCTGCTCATAATTAGTCTCACCCGTCAATTGTTAATCCTATGTCACTTAGACAATTTTAGGGCATTAATTGAATTTGTTCGATCCTAAATTTCCTCTGTCGAACTCAATTTAAGACTGGGATCAACTAATTAATGGCCAATTAATTAGAGGCATTAATTACAACTTCAATTAAATGCAATTAAACAAGTAATTGAATGCCATAAATCACAATTAAATCATGATGCTACTCTTAATTGTGCTTTAACCCCTAAACATATAAAATTAGCCCATAATATTCAGGCACAAGAAATCCATCTCTACATTCCAAGGATACATGAAACAGAGGAAGAAAACGATAAAAGAACCCGTTGTCACTGAAAATCTCTGCTTTCGCTTCAAATTTTGCAATTTCGAGCCTCAATTTCCACTCCCGAACACCCCAATTCATGCTCCACAGGTCCCAAGAGGATGTGAAGTCACAAAAATGGGCTAAACCCTAAAAATGGTCTCCCTAAATTCAGTCCCGAAATGATGATTATATACCAATCCTCGATACATTGTCGAGATGCTAGACACAATGTCTTGACGTTGTACTGAACGCAGCATTTCACTCTCCGCGCGTACCCTCAACGTTGAGACGCCACAGGACAGTGTCTCGACACTAGCCCTCAGGTTTGAATGTCAAATAATGTCTCAATGCTATTTTGGGCGTTGAGAAGCCATTCTCTCAACCAATTGTACTTTTGAAGCCCCTTTTCTCCATACTTAGCTCCGTTTTGAGTACTTTTAGGCTCCACAACATACTTGATGCTCCAAATTCACAAATTTTAGTCTGAATTGCCCGATTACCTGAAATATAGATAATATCTACGTAAAAGTTCACAATTACATCCAAAACTAGCAATTAAATGGGCCTAATTATAGCACTAAATTAGTGATATCAAATACCCCCACACTTTAACTTTTGCTAGTCCCGAGCAAAAAAAAAAATCAATCTTCCACTGAAAAGATAAATATTTCAGAAAAATGCATGCAACGGTGACTCCATCCTCAATTTACTCAAAAGTGGAATAAGATAACAAGAACAGTGGAATGAGATCATGCCAAAATCACAAGCAATTTAAAAAAAACCCTGAATTCTTTGTGTGTGTGTGTGTGCATAGTCTAATAATGACTCGTTTACTAACTCAGAGTAATGTTATGCTTCCCTCCATTCGTCTTCCCCCTATATTGGCTCCAAAGACTCAATTTAGCTCTCCACAATCAAGAAAGTAATAAAAAGTTAAGTGCTCCTCACTATAGGGTAGCACTCCCCCACACTTATTTTTTACAACAATCAGGAGCACTAGCTTTCACATTACTATCACAAGGACCCTTATGTTGGGATTTATGCCCTAAAGCCTCATAATTAATTATTTATTTAATAATTAATAATAATTTTGATTATTTTATTTGCAATATACTATTATCCATTATATGAAAAATCCAAGGTTATTAGTGTAATCTTCAACAGTATGTGGTTGACATACGAGAGGATCATGTTCAAGAAATAACCTAAAGGGTCATAGTATATGGATAAGGTTGGGTGCCTTATCCTGGTAACGCTATTGATACGGCCTACTTTGTAATAGTTACAAATGATTTGATCCAAATCATTCATGTGGAGACATGTGAGTGGGGGTATCTTATACAATGAGTTTGTATAAGACTGGACCACGAAATATTTAATCTCTCTTTATAAATCCGTTAATTGAGAAGATTAATATTTCATAAGGATGATCATATGCGACTCGATCTTAATCTTGAGTGAGTTATGAACTCCAGCCTGTGAGGGCTTGTCCTTTGATTTGCATGGGTGAGAGTGGCTTTTGTAGCCGATTCAATAAGCCTACCATTTTTCGGACTTGACCAAATAGGGAGCTGGGAACATAATCTCACAAGATGGAATTCACTCATTCCCATATAGGGTAAGTAGATGAGTAGTTCCCTTAAGTGCTGATTTCGGGATTTGAACAATGGGGCCCCACCCTCTCATTGGCCCGAGAGGGACTTAGTTTATAATTAGATTATAAACAGATTGTTCATTAGAGAATTAGTGGTACTTAAGGTGCAAAATGTAATTACAGGGGTAAAACGGACTTTTGACCCAACTGTAATTATGAACAACTCGTGAATGATCGACTTACATATAATGATTATATCTATGGACACAACTTGTCCTACAGTGCATAAGAGTGCACTTTTAGGTCTATAGTGGAATGACCTATAGTTAATAAATAAAAATTAATTAATTAAAGAGTTTAATTAATTAATTTTATATCATTGGAGCTTATAATCTGTAGGTCCATAAGGTCCCCTTGCTAGCTCATAGTAACACTAAAAATATCAATTTAGTTGAAAGAAAATTTTGAAATGTTCAAATTAATATTTAATTTGAAGTGTTCAAATTAATATTTAATATATTAGATATATTAAATATAAAAGAGGAAAATATATTTATTGTATTTGATACATTAAATATTAAAATTTGAAATGTTCAAATTAATATTAATTTGAAGTGTTCAAATTAATATTTAATATATTAGATATATTAAATAAAAGAGGAAAATATATTTATTGTATTTGATACATTAAATATTAAAATAATTAATGTATATTAGATACATTAAAGAAAAGATATTTATTAAATTTGAATTTGATTCAAATTAGGAAATAAATGTCGTAGGAGATTTTTAAACGGTTTGAATAAGATTCAAATTGGTTAGATAAAAATATTTTAATATATTAGATATTAAAATATATTATTTAATTATTTTCCCTAGACCACTATAAATAGGACCATAGGGGTGAGCCATTGTGCATACTTCACAACACACATCTCCTCAATAGAGAGAATTAGAGAATTCTCTCTAGACCTCTTCCTTTCTAATCCCTTGTGGATTTTCTTTCAAGAGGCTTCCACAAACCTTGGTCCTGTGTTTGAGTTATAGTCAGGAAGACTTTGTGGAAGAGATAAAGATCATCCAGAATATTCTCCATAATATTATTTTCAAGGTATGTTTTGCTTAACCCTTGTAATTTTAGTTTAATTCTAAATAAATCAAAGGCGATTCTTATGCTTCTGCTGTGGGTTTAATTCGATTATTCCCTTCACTTTATCCAGAGCACTCGCTCAATAGATAGCCTTTGATCACGATAGAGATAGCAATTTACCCACGAACACTTAAACTCATGCAAGGTACTTTTCTTTTCTCTTTTCTCTTCTCATTAACACACTTTTTTTTTTTCAAAGCTCAAAATTTTCCTTTTTTGCATGCAAAATAACACTTTTTCTTACTCCTAGACATTACAATTTATCTTGCAAGTTAACTTACAAACCAAGCCTTAAGCCTATCGGAGTGACAACAAGTTTCTAGAAAACATAAAACTCCTCTAAATGCTCAACTTATATAAACTAGGCTCAGTGCTCAACATATGCAAAGACTTCAAAGCAAAAATTTTAAAATTTACTTAGATTTCTACATGCTTCAAATTCTACAGTACATATGCAAAAACAATCCACTCAAGAGCACAAATCATAGAATTTCTTCCTCACAAACGCATGCAAAATCCTAAAACCATCTACAGCACATATTCTCAGCATTCATCTGATAGGAATGAACTTTCATCACGCAGCGGGAGCATTGGATCGTCTTAGATTTTATTTAAAATTAAACTAAAAATAATATTAATTAAGAAAACTTACTTTTGAGATAAATATGGAGAATATTCTGGCGGGTCTTTATCTCCTCCACAAAGTTTTCCTGGCTATGACTCTAACATAAGATCAAGGCTTGTGGGAGCCTTTTGAAAGAAAATTCTCAAAGGATTGGAGAGGGAAAAGTCTAGAGAGAATGCTTTAATTCTCTATTGAGGATATGTGTGTTCTATGAAGAATGCCCAATGGCTCACTCCTAGGTTCCTATTTATAGTGGTCAAGCGAAGATAATTAAATAATATATTAAAATATCTAATATATTAAAATATATTTATCTAACCAATTTGAATCTTATTCAAGCCATTTAAAATTCTCCTACGACATCTATTTCCTAATTTGAATTCAATTCAAATTTAATAAATATCTTTTCTTTAATGTATCTAATATACATTAATTATTTTAATATTTAATGTATCAAATACAATAAACATATTTTCCTCTTTTATATTTAATATATCTAATATATTAAATATTAATTTGAAAACTTCAAATTAAATATTAATTTGAACATTTCAAATTTTTCTTTCAACTAAATTGATCTTTTAGTGTTACTATGAGCTAGCAATGAGACATTATGGACCTACAGATTATAAGCTCCAATGATACAAAATTAATTAATTAAACTCTTTAATTAATTAATTTTCATTCATTAACTCTAGGGTCACTCCATTATAGACCTAAAGTTGCACTCTTATGCACTGTAGGACAAGTTGTATCCATTGATATAATATCTACATGCAAGTCGATCTTTCATGAGTTATTCATAATTACAGCTAGGTCAAAAGTCCGTTTTACCACTGTAATTACATCTTGCACCTTAAGTACCACTAATCCTCTAATGAATAATTTGTTTATGATACTCATAAACTAAGTCCCTCTCGGGCCAGTGAGAGGGTGGGGCCCCATTGTTCAAGTCCCGAAATCAGCACTTAAAGGAACTACTCATCTACTTATCCTATATGGGAATGAGTGAATTTCATCTTACGAGATTATGTTCCCAACTCCCTATTTGGTCAAATCCCCAAAATGGTAGGCATATTGAATCGGCTACAAAAGCCACTCTCACCCATGCAAATCAAAGGACAAGCCCTCATAGGCATGAGTTCATAACTTACTCAGGATTAAGATCGAGTCGCATATGATCATCCTAATGAAATATTAATCTTCTCAATTAACGAATTTATAAAGAGAGATTAAATATTTTGTGGTCCAGTCTTACACAAACTCATTGTATAAGATACCCCCAATCACATGTCTCCACATGAACAATTTGGATCAAATCATTTGTAACTATTACAAAGTGGGTTGTATCAATAGTGTTACTAGGATAATGCACTCAACTTTATCCATATACTATGACTCTTTAGGTTGTTTCTTGGACATGATCCTCCCTTATGTCAACCACATACTGTTCAATATTACACTAATAACCTTGGATGTTTCATATAATGGATAACATTATATTGCAAATAAAATAATCAAAATTATTATTAATTATTAAATAACTAATTAATTACGAGGCTTTAGGGCATAAATCCCAACATCATCAAAATTTTCAAATAAGCTCAAAAATCCACCAAAACTTAAAAATTGTCACATCACATCAAAATATCCCTCATCCAAGCGTAATACAATTCTCCCCACACTTAAACCAAACATTGTCATCAATGTTTACCCCTAAGCAATTAAAAAATGTAAAAAAAAAAAAAAAGATAAATAAAAAGACTAAGGGTAATGGTACTTCCCTAAAATAACGAGACTTCCCATAATAAGCACACACGACCTAAAACACTTCTCGGGAACTGAAAAACATAAAAGGACCATTTATTAAACTAACAACACAACAAAAGCAACTAAACAAAACTAAGAACCCTTGGGTTCCCTCCCAAAAAGCGCTTGTTTAACGTAGTTGTTCGATGTTTCCCATGTGCTTCTTTCAAGGTGGCTCAAAAATAAAGAACTAAACATCCTCCTTCATTCCTGCATTCTCAATTCCAATTGCATAGTCTCCCACATATTTATCATTAGAAAAAGTATTCAAACACGATGAGAAAGAATCATGATGAATAGGAAAAGGGATAGAAGTATTTTGAGCACCAAAAGCAAACATTTGCTCGTGATTCCCATCCAGGACAAGACTCGAATGAGAAGAAAAAAAGAATTATGCTCAACATTCTCAACAACACATTATTTTTCAATAAATTTTCAAATTCATTCCTTTCAAAGTTCATATTATTATCAAGCATGGTATTATGGCAATCAAAGAAGTTTCTATTCTCTAAAAACTCATCAACCACATGTTCGATATTCAAAACTCTCTAAACACCTTCACTCAAACGATGAGCATAAAAAATAGATTCGCTAACAGCACATTCAGTTAGCATGCAATCAGGGTGATCAAAAATACCAACATCAACCTTTTTTTCTCAAAAATAAAAACTCTCCTCAATCAAATCATTCTTCAAAATAGAAGCAGGTCAACAATTATCCTATAAGAACCAACATTCTTCACATTCTCAAAATCAGAAAAAGAAACAACAAAAAATACATCAGAAGAAGAACAAGGCATATCCAGCATTTCAAAGTCCATAGGCCTATTCTTAGTATTATGCTCAGAAGGTCAAATTTCTACTAAATCAACCCTAAATCTCTTATCCTCAGTACCAAAAGCATTAATAGGGTCGAAAATATGAAAAAATATCTTCTCGTCATCCACTTGTAGAGTTAACGTACCTCGATGAATGCTCACTTCTGCCCTGCTCATGGCTAAAACGGCCTTCTCAAAATGATTAGGAACTCCTCATCCTCTTCCATGTCCAGAACCACGAAGTCTACAGGAAAAATAAACTTGTTAACTCTAACAAGCACATCCTCCACAATACCTTTCGGTCTTGCAATCGATCGATTAGCTAGCTTGAGGGTAATAACAGTAGGTTGAATTTCCTGTAGTCTAGGTTTCCTAAACAAAGAATAAGGCATGAGGTTAATACTGGCACCTAAGTCACATAATGCCCTATCTATGGTTAAATTACTAATTTCACCAAGGACTAGTAATACTCCGTGGATCTTTTTGTTTTGGGGGCATCTTCTGTTTTAGGATAGCAGTGCTCTAAGACAAATTGAGCACTGCATTCACCTAAAATCTCCTTCTCTTTGAGAGCATATTCTTCATGAATCTTCCATAATTAGGCATCTTCTCCACAATATATGCAAGAGGGATGTTAATATACAATTTTTTAAACATATTAAGCAATCAACAAACTAGGCATCTAGCTTAACATTCTTAAATCTATGAGGGTAAGGAAACTCCCTTTAGTTGAATGTCAGGCACTCTCCACGCCTACTAGGAGGACTGATGTGTGCACCCTTATATATTGGCCTACACCTCAAAGCTTTTTGCTCTTCCTTTCTCAAAGGTTCTTGGAATGCTTTCTTTTCTTTCTTCTTTTTTTTTTCTTCTTTGATTCCTGTGGGTTAGTATCATAATCAGTAATATAAGGAAATGAAGGAGAAGGAAGCTTACTTGATGTGGTTTTTTCTGCCACAGCCTCTTCTCTTGCAATCTCATCCCTCTCCATCTCTACCTTTTTTTCAGGGTTGCACACTTGAGTCTCACTCCTCAGTGTAATCACCTTACATTACTCTCTTGAGTTTACCTCAGTGTCGTCCGAAAATTTGCTCTTCTAAAGTGTGTTCACGGAGTTGGCAATTTAACCAATCTACATCTCCATGTTCTTCAATGTCGTCTCGTGGCCACTCACTGCGATAGCTAAGGTTGAGATCGAGGTCTGTGATAAAAGGGCTTGTGAAGGCCCTATCAACTGATATTTATAAACGAACCTCTAAAAATTTGCAGTAATGGTGGCCATAGTCGATCGTCGGGATTGGAGTTCTTTGATTAAGTACCATAGTTAATTATGCCCAATTTTATTTAGAGAAACAAAACTTTAGAATGATCAAAAAGGAAAATAAAATCTAAACAACTATTTACAAAGTTGGACTCCAATTTTTGAGAAACATAATGGTTGATTAAATTAAGCTCAGTTTGTAGATAAAGAATTGATTTCATGCAATTAATCTTAAGCCAAGAATTGCTAAACAATCAATATCCTCTCTCGGGCTCAATTGAACTCATGCCTAGCAATAAATCAACCTCTCGGTCTATTTCTATTACTAAACATGGCATTAGGCGATTCTCTTAAGGCTTCTAGAATTAATCTACTAACCCTCGTGCAATAAATTAAATCTAGTTATGCATCGATTGTTCTAAGGATAAACTTACTCTCTCGAGCTAAATCTAGCCTAACATGCAAAACCATAGCCAAAGGTTTAGACAATAATAACGAGATACATAAATGATGTAAAAACATGCATTCAATTACCAAATCAACAAAAGTCTAAAACATACAACCATAACTTGTCTAAATACAAAGATAAACAACAATTGAGTCCATAACAAAACTCCTAAAAATCAAACAAAAAGTAAAAGAAAAAGAAAATAAACTAACGTCGCATTCCAACACTCGTTCCCTGATGGAAAGTTCACGATCTTGAGCCTTGAGTCTCCTCCTTGGCTCTCCAAAAGTCTTCTCTAGGCCTTTAGACATTGTATGTATTGACTTAGGGTTTTGGTCTCTCAAAAATGGCTCCCCTCACACGAAACTAAAATTTTCCTTTTATACATCGAAACAGCGTTGCAACGCTTGGGGCAGCGTTGCAACGCTATCCCTTCGAATTTTATAAAGAAGGAAAATATCAATTTGGCTGGCGTTGCAACACTATGTTTTCTAGTTTCCAATGCAAAATGGTTGGTGATGTGCGTTCCTGTTGGGATTTATGCCCTAAAGCCTCATAATTAAGTATTTATTTAATAATTAATAATTATTTTAATTATTTTATTTGCAATATAATATTATCCATTATATGAAAAATTCAAGGTTATTAGTGTAATCTTGAACAGTATGTGGTTGACATATAGGAGGATCATGTTCAAGAAATAACCTAAAGAGTCATAGTATATGGATAAGGTTGTGTGTCTTATCTTGGTAACACTATTGATACGGCCCATTTTGTAATAATTACAAATGATTTGATCCAAATCATTCATGTGGAGACATGTGAGTGGGGGTATCTTATACAATGAGTTTGTATAATACTGAACCACGAAATATTTAATCTCTCTTTATAAATCCATTAATTGAGAAGATTAATATTTCATCAGGATGATCATATGCGACTCGATCTTAATCCTGAGTGAGTTATGAACTCCTGCCTGTGAGGGTCTGTCCTTTGATTTGCATGGGTGAGATGGCTTTTGTACCCGATTCAATATACCTACCATTTTATGGACTTGACCAAATAGAGAACTGGGAACATAATTTCACAAGATGGAATTCACTCCTTCCCATATAGGGTAAGTAGATGAGTAGTTCCCTTAAGTGTTGATTTCGGGACTTGAACGACCCTCTCACTGGCCCGAGAGGGACTTAGTTTATAATTAGATTATAAACAGATTGTTCATTAGATGATCAATGGTACTTAAGGTGCAAGATGTAATTATAGAGGTAAAACGGACTTTTGACCCAACTGTAATTACGAACAACTCATGAAGGATCGACTTGCATGTAATGATTATATCTATGGACAAACTTGTCCTACAGTGCATAAGAGTGCAACTCTAGGTCTATAGTGGAGTGACCCTAGAGTTAATGAATGAAAATGGATTAATTAAAGAGTTTAATTAATTAATTTTGTATCATTGGAGCTTATAATCTGTAGGTCCATAAGGTCCCCTTGCTAGCTCATGTAACACTAAAAGATCAATTTAGTTTAAAGAAAAATTTGAAATGTTCAAATTAATATTTAATTTGAAGTTTTCAAATTAATATTTAATATATTAGATATATTAAATATAAAAGAGGAAAATATATTTATTGTATTTGATACATTGAATATTAAAATAATTAATGTATATTAGATACATTAAAGAAAAAGATATTTATTAAATTTGAATTGGATTCAAATTAGGAAATAGATGTCGTAGAAGAATTTTAAAGGTTTGAATAAGATTCAAATTGGTTAGATAAATATATTTTAATATATTAGATATTAAAATATATTATTTAATTATCTTCCCTAGACCACTATAAATAGGACCCTAGAGGTGAGTCATTGGGCATTCTTCATAGAACACACATCTCTTCAATAAAGAATTATAGAATTCTCTCTAGACTTTTTCCTCTCCAATCCCTTGAGGATTTTCTTTCAAAAGGCTCCCACAAGCCTTGATCTTGTGATAGAGTCATAGCCAGGAAGACTTTGTGGAGGAGATAAAGATCCGCCAGAATATTCTCCATAATATTATTTTCAAGGTATGTTTTGCTTAACCTTAATTTTCATTGTTTAATTCTAAATAAATCAAAGACGATCCAATGCTTCCGCTACGGGATGAAGAGTTCATTCCTATCAGTTCCAACACTACAAGTAGCGTTGCAACGTTCTGCTCTCAGGTTCAAACGTTTTGTTCTTCCTCTTCAACACGTGGATCCTCAATTATAGCCTTTAACTACTCCAAATTCGTCCAAATACTCCACAATTCTCTGGTTTTGCTCCAATTGCTTGGTTTCTGCAAAATATACATAAAAATACATGAAAGCACATACAATCATAGCAAAACTAGCATAAAACTAGGCCTAGAAATATAACACTTTTGCCCACTATCACAACACTATAAGTAGCGTTGCAACGCTATGCCCTCGGGTCTTCAAGGTTGATAGGCTTCTCAAATGGTGTTGCAATGTTATACCCTCAAGTCTGTTGGGATTTATGTCCTAAAGTCTCATAATTAATAATTTATTTAATATTAATAATAATTTTGATTATGTTATTTGTAATATAATATTATCCATTATATGAAAAATACAGGGTTATTAGTGAAATCTTGAACAGTATATGATTGACATACAGGAGGATCATGTTCAAGAAATAACCTAAAGGGTCAAAGTATATGGATAAGGTTAGGTGTCTTATCCTAGTAACACTATTGATACGACATACTTTGTAATAATTACAAATGATTTAATCCAAGCCGTTTATGTGGAGACATGTGAGTGGGGGTATCTTATACAATGAGTTTGTATAAGACTAGACCAAATACTTAATCTCTCTTTCTAAATTCGTTAATTGAGAAGATTAATATTTCGTCAAGATGATCATATGTAACTCGATCTTAATCTTGAGTGAATTATAAACTCCTACTTGTGAGGGCTTGTTCTTTGATTTTCATGGGTGAGAGTGGCTTTTGTAGCCGATTAAATAAGTCTATCATTTGGGAACTTGACCAAATAGGGAGCTGGGAACATAATCTCACAAAGATGGAATTCACTCATTCCCTTATAGGGTAAGTAGATGAGTAATAAGTGTTGATTTTGGGACTTGAATAATGGGGCCCCACCCTCTCATTGGCTCGAGACTGACTTAATTTATAGTTGGATCATAAACAAATTGTTCATTAGATGTTTAGTGGTACTTAAGGTGCAAGATGTAATACAAGGGTAAAACGAACTTTTGACCCAACTATAATTACGAACAACTCGTGAAGGATCGACTTGCATGTAATGGTTATACCCATGGACACAACTTGTTCTATAGTGCATAAGAGTGCAACTTCAAGTTTATAATGGAGTGACCTATAGTTAATGAATGAAAATTAATTAATTAAAGAGTTTAATTAATTAATTTTGTATCATTGGAGCTTATAATCTGTAGGTCCATAAGATCTCTTTGTTAGCTCATAGTAACACTAAAAGATCAATTTAGTTGAAAGAAAAATTTGAAATGTTCAAATTAATATTTAATATATTAGATATAAAAGAGAAAAATATATTTATTGTATTTGATATATTATAAAATTTGAATAAGATTCAAATAAATAAATATCGTAGGAAATTTAAATGAGATTCAAATAAGTATAAGATATAATTTAATATATTAGATATTAAAATATAATATATTAATTATGGGAAAGATTTGCCTTTGGTCTTTATAAATAGGACCATTTGCTTGAGCCATTAGACACAACACACATCTCTTCAATAGAGAATTAGAGAATTCTCTCTAAACCTTTCCTTTCCAATCCCTTATGGATTTTCTTTCAAGAGGCTCCCACAAGCTTTGGTCTTGTGTTCGAGTCATAGCCAAGAAGATTTTGTGGAGGAGATAAAGACCCGCCAGAAATATCTCAATATTTACTTCAAGCATTTCTAAAATGGAATGCAATTGCATTTTGTGCTTGTTCACAAACTTGTTTTCCCAAAGAAATGCAATTGCATTCCAGAATGGAAAAGCAATTGCATTTTTGGAAAATTTGGTAGATCTGAAAAATAATGCAACAGAAATGCAATTGAAATGCAATTGCATTTTCTGGAAAATCTGCAAAACGCGAGATTGACGGAAATCAGGAGATTCATGGAGATTTTTGCGAGATTTAGGAGATTCTTCAGCCCGATTTCATGCCTACACGTTGACCCAAGGTTGTAGAAGAGAAAATATAGAAACCCTAGCCCTTGATGCCTATAAAAACAAGAAGAACAAAGCAAAAATGAGGCTGGGTTTTTCTACTCGCCCACAGCAACTTAGTTCACGATTTTCTGTCATTTTCCAGCATCTTGTTCTTGTATTTTGCTCTGAAATTTTTGAGATTGATCCCTCCTCACAAAAGTTAGAGGAGGTGAAGAGCTCATTGCCTGTGAAGGTGCCCTTTGTTCGAACAAAGCGAGGAATACAATCAGTTGTTCTTATGTTATGCCCATGTTTTTTAGTTGCTATTTGTTTTTTGTTTATTTCCTTCTTGTAAGTTCTTTAGTTTAGGTTTATTGATTCTCATTTTATTCACAGCAAAGATAATTGTTCTTGTGAGCTTTATTTCCATAATATTTTAAATTTTTCTTAAGTGTTGCTACTGTTTTGTTTGCAATTTTCATTGAATCTATTGGTGAGTTCTTAGAGTTGTTTTTCTTCAAGCCTTTTCTTAATAAAATTTCAATTTAGGTTGCCATTATAATTTGGAATTTTTTTCTCTTTTATTTGGCTATTTAATTATGAGTTTTGTATTCATTCATTTGTTATTTTTCATCCCCATCATAATGAGCTAAATTTTTTTTAGGGGTTCAAGTTGGTGAAAGCCCTAGGGAAAAATGTATAAGCTCTAAAGCATAACCAATCTAGCTATCATGTGAACTTAGTTTATTTTTTGTTGAGTTTAGATTTGGGTAAACCTAGTCGGCCAACTAGTATTGTTTATCAAACTTGAACTTAATACTGAAAGGGTTAAGGAAAGGCGGATGTCACAAAAGCAATGGAGGAAAAAGCTTAGAAATAAGTTCTGAAACATCGACCCTAGACATAGGGCGAAACTCCAAAACCACTAGAGTTGTGTGCAAAAATATCTAAGTTAGATTAGCCATAGACATATAGATTTAATCACTTAGCCTCCTAAAGATTTTGAATCAAAATTGAATAGGATTCGAATTCAGTTTACTTAGTTTTCACATGTTAGCTACGATTGCAATTACATTTTTTATAGCATTTTTCTAAAAGGTGCTTGAACCACTTGAAATCCCTTATTTTCACTCATTGATTTTTCACCCATTTTTCGTTAACAAACCAACCTCATATATTTTTATAACCCCAATTACCAAACTTGCAATTTGAAAACAATTTTTGCTATCATTTGAATTTTGTTGTATATGTTCCCTGTGGGATCAATACTTTGGAATACTTCTAGTTTTATATTACTTGCATTGACAGTGTGCACTTGCACTAGATTGAAGCTTGTTTTGGATTAAAAATCTTTTCTTAAAAGCCCCAATGTTTCAGTCTGATCAAGTTTTTGAATTAAGTTTGCTTAATCTTTTTTTTTAGTTTAATTTTAAATAAAATCAAAGACGATCCAATGCTTCCGCTACGGAGTGAAACATTCATTCCTAACAAAGTCCAATTGCCTTGTCCTTCCTCTTCAACACTTGAATCCTCAAATATAGCCTTAAATTTACTCATAATTTGCTCAAAATTATCAGGACTGCAAATGACTAGCCACCCCCAAACTTAAAGTTTACATTGCCTTCAATGTAACATGCTCAATAAACTAAATAAAGACAAAGATAGAATGAGTGAATGATACTTGCCTGATAAGATGAGAGACTGTTTCATGGGAGTTCAAAAAAATACTAGCTTCTTGTGAAATGGGAACGAGATTTAATTGGCACTCTTTTTCAAAACAACCTAAACTAGGAAAGAAAAACAAACGAGGAAAGTAAATGAGGAAAAGAAAACTTGGGTTGCCTCCCAAAAAGCACTTTCTTTAACGCCTTTAGCTAGACTAGACTCATGTGGTCTCTCAAGGTACAAAGAAATTCTTCCATTTCTTCGGGCCCCTCTTTCTGGAATCTATAAAACAAACCAAAGCTAGTAGAAACACTAGCTTCTCATGAGACCCTGAAGTAGAAATATTTTTGGTATTTTTGAATAAGAAAAGCATAAAAGGAGAAATGTCAAACTACAAAAACTCAAACACAGACTCGTGAGAATAAGAAGAACACTCAAGGATAAGAGATGAATTAGAAGATAAAACAGACAAAGGTCTTATAGCCTCAAACTCTACCTCTTGAACCTCCTCAACTAAGATAAGCTCATCTCTCTCATCCTCACTGACTTGATCCTGGAGCATGTCTAAATACTTTAGCTCTTCCCCAATATCAATAATACACTCCCTCGATTACCCAACCTCAGTAGAATCGAAAGAATTATGCTCTTGAAAGGATATCAGTGAATCAGTGATCAAGTGACTCACTAGATATCCTACAAAAGTGGTTTGCACTTCACTAACCTCCCTAGTGGTCTGGAGACTCTCAAACCTCTCATCAAACTATAACCTCCTAAGTCTACTCTCCTCCATAAATTCTCTCAACATTCTCTCTAAGGAGGATTCTTCCTCTAATTGGACTTCTTGAATGAAATTAGGATATGGTTGGGTCCAAATGCATTCATCATTACCATACATGGGATTTTCATAGCTCATAGATTTGGCATGATAATAACTAGGAATTTGATAACCATGAACCACATAATCTCCACTAACATACTCATGATCAAAAGAGGGATAACTAATGGAAAAATAAATAGAAAGTGATGTTGACTCTTCGGGCTCAGATTCCCTAAAGGGCCACCCAAATCTATCAAAAGCCATTAAACAAAACAACAAATAATCACAGGCTCTCAGCAACACCAAATAATCACACAACCAGAAATAATGGACCAGGACTCAAAATACAACAAAAACAAGCAAGATAAAAAAAAACAAACAAAACAAAGATAAACCTCTAAATTAAAGCAAAAAGAAGGAAACTAAAAATATACACTATTTACACTCCAAATAAAAATCTAGCACTTTCACCACAATATTAATTAAACTAAAATATGTCAATCCCTAGCAATGGCACCAATTTGATAAAAGGGCTTGTCAAATGCCCAATCAAATGATATTTATAAATTGGACCTCTAAAAATTTGCAGTAATAGTGGCTAAGGTCCATCGCAAGGATTGGAGTTCTTAGATTAAGTAAGTACCATAGTTAATTATGGCCAATTTTATATAGAGAAACAAAACTTTAGAATGATCAAAAAGAAAAATAAAATCTAAACAACTATTTACAAAATTGGAGTCCAATTTTTGAGAAACATAATGGTTGATTAAATTAAGATCACTTTGTAGATGAAGAATTGATTTCATACAATTAATCTTAAGCCAAGAATTACTAAATGATCAATATCCTCTCTCGAGCTCAATTGAACTCATGCCTAGCAATAAATCAACCTCTCGGTCTATTTCTATTACTAAACATGGCATTAGGCAATTCTCTTAAGACTTCTAGAATTAATCTACTCACTCTCATGCAATAAATTAAATCTAGTTATGCATCATTGTTTTAAGGATAAATCTACTCTCTCGAGCTAAATCTAGCCTAACATGCAAAACTATGGCCAAAGGTTTAGACAATAATAACGAGATACATAGAAGATGTAAAAACATGCATTCAATTACCAAATAAACAAAAGTCTAAAACATACAACCAGTACTTGTCTAAATATAGAGATAAACAACAATTGAGTCCATAACAAAATTCCTAAAAGTCAAACGAAAAGTAAAAGGAAAAGAAAATAAACTAATGTCGCATGCCAACACTCGTTTCCGATGTGAAGTCCACGATCTAGAGCCTTGAGTCTCCTCATTGGCTCTCCAAAAGTCTCATCTAGGCCTTTAGACAGTGTATGAATCGATTTAGGGTTTTGGTCTCTCAAAAAAGGCTCCCTTTGCACGAAACTAAAAATTTTCTTTTATACATCGAGACAGTGTTGCAATGTTAGGGGCAGCGTTGCAATGTTGTCATTAGCATTTTGCAAACAAGAAAAAAATCTTCTTCAGCATTGCAACGTTGTACCCTTTGGTCTTCAAGGTTGATAGGCTTCTCAAATGGCATTGCAACGCTATACCCTCGAGTCCAAATGTCTTGTCCTTCCTCTTAAATACTTGAATCCTCAAATATAGCCTTAAGTTTCTCAAATTTGTCCAAATATTTCACAATTCTTCGGTTTTGCTCCAAATGCTCGATTTCTAAGAAATATACATAAAAACACATGAAAGCACGTATAATCATAGCAAAACTAACATAAAACTAAGCCTATAAATAACACTATTTTTCCCACTATTAGTTTGCAACTGCTAGTTCACTCCTCTCTGCTCTTTGATGAAGGTTCCTAACATCTCCTCCAAGTTTAATTTCTTCTCTTGGTTTGATGTTCCTGCAAACCCAAGTGGCTGCAAAACATTTTTCTGGTTAACGTAAGAGAAGTTTTCATGATTACGCAAACCTGGGTGGTAAAACGTAGGAAGATTCTTGTTCTAATAGCCTTGATAACCATATCCTCGATTCTACACGTACTGGCACTGTTCCAAAGACTGCTCCTCCACATTTTCGAATTCAACGTTGACAACGAGCCAATTGAATATGTGGCTCCTACAATAGAAAGTTTATTCAACGCATTAGCTAATGAAGCCTTCTGAGCTTTTAATGCACATACCTCGTCAATCTCATATACGCCCTTAATGGATCTCGAAGATGATGAATGGTCTAATGGCCATTGATAACTCGTCGCAGCCATTTCCTCCAACATAGCATGGGCCTCGTCCACTGTTTTTGCTAGGAAGCACCCACCTGCACTGGTATCAAAAATGGTTTTAGTACTCGAAGTTAGTCCATTATAAAATAATCGTACCTGTAACCAATCTGGATACTCGTGCTACGAGCACTTCCTCAACATCTCCTTGTATCTTCCCCAGTTTTCATACAATTGTTCCCCATTGAGTTGGCGGAATGTCCCAATCTCTATCATCAGCTTCGTCGTCTTTGCTGGGGGAAAGAATTTCATCAGAAAGGCCTAGGCCAACTCATCCCATGAAGATATTCTAGCCGACTTCAGGGATTCGAGCCAATCCTTAACTTTACCTTGCAACGAGAAGGGAAATAATCTTAGTCTAATAGCATCAAGAGAAACACCATTCAACTTTACCATGCCATAAATCTCAAGGAAATATCTGAGATGCAAGTGTGGGTCCTCCGATGGATGCCCTTTAAAAGAGTTGTCCTGTGCCATTTGTATCAACTCCGTCTTCAGCTCAAAGTTGTTCTCCTAAATGGGTGCATGCACAATCTTGGAATGGTTCGTCAGGAATATGGGCTGAAATAGTCACAGATCGACTTCCTTTCCTCCTCGTTGCATTGTTCTGCCATAGTGACTCAGGTTTCTTTCCTTAGCCTCCTGCAAGTTCTTTCAATTTTCAAATCTAAAGGAAAAAATTCAGCCCCCTTATCACTACACATAAACCAACGGCCTCCTCAAGAAAAAACTTAACCGAACGGAAAAAACAATAAAAAGCACAAAAATAGCAAAACTCAAAAACCAAGCAAACAAAAAAAATACGAGCAAATATATACAAGAACAAAAACAACAAATATATAAAAAAAATCACACAAACTCCTAAACTAATTCCTCCTATTTTCTTCCTAATATTAATCAATTAAAAAAAAAAACTTTGCCGCTTCTCCGTCAGCAACGCCAAAAACTTGTTCGATGTTCACACAAGCGCACGCAGTAGGTATTACCGAGTATCAAATCCTCAAGGAAGCATAACATAAACTTTTTCTTAAATTGATTAATGGATCAAAAAGGAGCTAAGAAACAAGAGGGTCAACTTCCTCTTGATTGATATGAGCAATTGGAAGGATTCAGTTATTAAAGAAAACTTCACAACCATTGATGCTGAGGACATACTCAACACTCTCCCAGAAAAAGGAAATGCTAGGGATGAAATCATTTGGAGCTTAGTGATTATCATCTTGCCACTAACGTCGAATCCCTTTCCCTCCCTTTCGGAGAATTTGAACACAAAGGAAAGATGAAGGAATTTTTGGAAGTTAAATGTCATTCCTCGGGCTAAAATCTATATGTGGAAGATCATTAATGATTCAATATCTATGAGACTAAATGTTTATAAAAGAGGAATCGATACTAACACCCTTTATTTTATTTTTTATTTCTTTGCAGGAAAAAAAAAGGAACCCACAAGCAACATTTTCTGGACATGCAAGTTTTCTAAAAGGTTGTGGCTTGAATATTTTCCCTACTTACTTGGTCTATTTGATGCTTGCAGGGATGATTGGAACTCTCAAGATTTTTAGGATTGGACAATGAAGCAAACCAACTTAGAGGATAAGGCTAAAGTAATTACAATTCTATGGAGCATTTGGACCTATAGGAACCACATAAATCATAATTTTCAAGCTGCAAACCTGCTAGAAACACACTTAGTTTTTAGCTCAATTGACAAATCTCTTCTAGAGCTACAATGTTTAATAGAGTCGAACCTGTCAACAGTGAGATTGAAGAGCCACATGAGTCAAAAATTTTGGAAGCCCCCGCCAAACGAATTCTGGAAATTGAATGCAGACACATCCTGAAACGAAGCTCATAGTAGAGGACGGCTTAGATGGGTCATTCGTGACTCTCGGGGATCTCCTATCTACGTCGGTTGTCGTGTTTTTCCAAGAAGATGTCAGTTAAAGCATTGGAAGCCAAAGAAATTCTTGAGGCATTGAGCTCATTTTGGCGATTTCACAAGGGTCCCACTCGCCCCCTCCTTGTTGAGTCTGATTGCTCAATGATTATCAATGTTATCAACAAAATCAGCAATGACCTTTTGGACACAAAAAATGTGGGAGAGGAGATTGAAGAAAAAGCCTCGATGATGGACGTTTTATCATTTTCAAAATTCCATAGAGATAGCAACAAAGTTGCCCATTCCTTAGCTAGGGCAACTATTAATGTGTTTTTTGTTCAGTCTTCTTCCTCTATTTTGGAGGAGGAAGTTATTTTTTAGAACTCAAATTTTCTAGTTTGGTTATCCTCTGCCCTTATTGAGAACGGTAATTGTACCTAATTTTGGTTGGCATTAATGAATTCCCATTTCAAAAAAAAATTGTTCATATTCCAACCTTTTATATGACCTTAGCAAAATCAAAGTGAGTGCAAATAAAATTTCAAAAGCCCATCTTAATGGTTCTCCAAAAAAGAAAAAAAAAATGAATGAATTTATTATTAAAATGAAAAGCCACAATAATCTAATACGAAGGAAAGAGTTTAACTTCTTTAAAAAAAGAAAAAGAAAAAGTAAAGAGTTTAACCTCAAACCAAAAACCACACACCCATTTTCCTTAAGATTATTGCCTATTAATTAATGTTAAATTATTTTAATTCTTGTTTTTAATAACATAATTTATTAGAAGCCAAGCCACATACTATATTAAATGAATTAAAATAAAAGGCCACAATAATCTAATATGAAGTAAAGAGTTTAACTTCTTTCAACAACAATAAAAAAAAGTAAAGAGTTTAACATCAAACCATAGTGGTTAGTGATCATAGAAGTATTTAGGCGTCCCGTCTGCTTTTTCCAAGAATAAGCAGGTTTCTTTAACCCTCCTTAAGGAGAAGGTACATAAGGTGTTGCAAGAGTGGAAAGGTCAATTGTTTTCAAAAGTTGGAAAGGAGATTTTGATTAAGGCAGTTGCCTGGGCTATCCCAGCTCAAGCACTCAATTGTTTCAAGTTTTCTCTCTTAATTGTTAGCGTGAGCTTAATCGCTTAATGAAAAATTTATTGTGGGGGAGCTTTGAAAAGGAGCAAAAATTACATTGGGTTAGTTGGCAGAAAGCAACAATGCCTAAGGATAGAATGGGTGAGATATCCACCTTTTTAACCCTTTGCTTGCTAAACATGGTGGATACTAAATAGGGAAGATTCTCTCTTGACTAAAATTTTATGAGCTAAATAGTTCATTAATGTGTTGTTTCTTTGTGTAGAGTTGGGACATCACCCCTCCTATGTGTGGAGAGGGATTCTCTAGGCTAGACAATAGGCCATCAAAGGAGGAAGGTGGAGAGTGGGAAATGAAGAAAATATTGACACCTTCAATGACTCTGGGATGTCTAGAGAGAAAGCCTTCAAACTTTTCACTCCACCTCGCCCTTTGTCACATAACTTGGTTAGCAGCTTGATTCACAATGGACGTTGGGATGAAGAAAAACTTTCAAATCTTTTTTGCAGGAGAATGTAGAAATTATTATGAGCATCCCTTTGAACCAAATTCCCTATCCAGATCATTTCTTTTAGCACTATGATCGAAAAGGTTTCTACTCTATTAAGAGTGGTTATAAGCTTGCCCAAGCAAAAGTAAATGAAGCATCCTCTTCTACAAAATATGAGAACTTGGAACTGTGGAAGAATCTTTAGGGGTTGAATGTTCCTTCAAAGACAAAAATTTGAAGCTTTATCCACAAAGGCAAACTTACAAAGGCGGGGTATTATTGAAAGTGGAGCTTGCCCATCTTGTGGGCGTGCGAATGAAACTGAAATTCATACTTTTTGGGCTTGCAACTACACCAGAAAAAATTTAGAAAAATTGGCCCCCTACTTTGAGGTTTAGTCACACTGATTTGGCTTCTCTGTTTTGTAGGGCTATTCAGGATCTGAACCAAATAGAAATGAGAATTTTTGCACTTGCAATGGTGGGAATTTGGAACCAACGAAAGACCAGTCGGTTCAGGGAGAAGAATAAGGTGCAAAATCAAGATCCAATTCAATGGGCTTTGGAGTTCATTGATGAAATGGATGGGCATGCTAATCTGAAAAACTGTCGGTCAAATCAGCCTTATTGATCATTTATTGCAGATCCTTCTACATTTCTTTTGAATGTGAACACCAACGATAGATGGATGCCTCCTAACGATGACTATTTCAAACTAAATTTGGATGCCTCTCTATCTTTAGACATAGCAAGATTTGGTGTGATCGTTAGAAACTTTAATGGCAAAACCATATTAGCAACTCAATATGTTCAGAACTTATCCGGACCCGTAGAACTCGTTGTGGCCATTTCTCTAACAGACGGTCTTAAAACAACTCTTGAGGAGGGACTTTGATCATTATGGGTTGAAACATATTTGTTAATTATGTGGAAACTTCTTGAAGGAAGGGACCATTTTAACAATGAAGTACAACCTGTAGTTGATAAAATTCGTTCCTATCATCAACAAGACATTGTTAGAGGTTTCCTTTTTGCTCCAAGACGTTGCAACACAGTAGCCCATACTCTGGCTAACCATGTGAGGAAGAACAATTCTATTGGTATTTGGATAGAAGAACATCCTCTATGGGTGTCTGAAACTATTTTAAGGGATCTTTCTCCTCTTTAATTTTATTGTTTTTCTTTTACTGTGTACTAAAAAAAACTCCACACATTTTCCTTAAAATTATTACCCATTAATTAATGTTAAATTATTTTAATTCTAATTTTTAATAACCCGCATACTATATTAATGAAGGGTATATTAGGTATTTTATGAAAAATAAAGGATAATGTTGTCCAAAAAAAGTTTCTTCCATCTCACTTTTATATATATTAATTATAGATTATAGATATAGATTATAGATTCCTTCAAATATATATATATATATATATATAGATATAGATAGGGACCAAATTTATATTGGGTATAGAGTATGCCCTAGGATACATGTCTTGCCGACTTTAGTGCAAGTGGGAGATTGTTGAATTTATGCCTTAAAGCCTCGTAATTAATTATTTATTTAATAATTAATAATAATTTTGATTATTTTATTTGCAATATAATATTATCCATTATATGAAAAATCCAAGGTTATTAGTATAATCTTGAACAATATGTGGTCCACATACGAGAGGATCATGTTCAAGAAATAACTTAAAGGGTTATAATATATGGATAAGGTTAGGTGTCTTATCCTAGTAACACTATTGATACGACTCACTTTGTAATAGTTACAAATGATTTGATCCAAATCATTCATGTAGAGACATGTGAGTGGGAGTATCTTATACAATGAGCTTGTATAAGACTGGATCACGAAATATTTAATCTCTCTTTATAAATCTATTAATTGAGAAGATTAATATTTCATCAGGATGATCATATGCAACTTGATCTTAATCCTGAGTGATCTTGTCTTTTGATTTGCATGGGTGAGAGTGGCTTTTATAGTCGATTCAATATGCCTACCATTTTGGGGACTTTACCAAATAGGGGGCTGGGAACATAATCTCACAAGATGGAATTCACTTCTTCCCATATAGGGTAAGTAGATGAGTAGTTCCCTTAAGTGCTGATTTCGGGATTTGAACAATGGGGCCCCACCTTCTCATTGGCCCAAGAGGGACTTATTTTATAATTAGATTATAAAACAAATTATTCATTAGAGGATCAGTGGTACTTAAGGTGCAAGATGTAATTACAGGGGTAAAACGGACTTTTGACCCAGCTGTAATTACGAACAACTCGTGAATAATCAACTTGCATGTAGTGATTATATCCATGGATACAACTTCTCCTACAGTGCATAAGAGTGAAACTCTAGGTCTATAGTGGAGTGACATATAGTTAATGAATGAAAATTAATTAATTAATTTTGTATCATTGGAGCTTATAATCTATAGGTCCATAAGGTTCCCTTTCTAGCTCATAATAACGCTAAAAGATCAATTTAGTTGAAAGAAAAATTTGAAATGTTCAAATTAATATTTAATATATTAGATATATTAAATATAAAAGAGGAAAATATATTTATTGTATTTGATACATTAAATATTAAAATAATTAATGTATATTAGATACATTAAATAAAAGATATTTATAGAATTTGAATAAGATTCAAATAAATAAATATCTTTCAAATCTCCTACGATATTTATTTATTTGAATCTTATTCAAATTCTATAAATATCTTTTATTTAATATATCAAATATACATTAATTATTTTAATATTTAATGTATCAAATACAATAAATATATTTTTCTCTTTTATATTTAATATATATAATATATTAAATATTAATTTGAACACTTCAAATTAAATATTAAATTTAAACATTTCAAATTAAATATTAAATTTGAACATTTCAAATTTTAATATTTAATGTATCAAATACAATAAATATATTTTCCTCTTTTATATTTAGTATATCTAATATATTAAATATTAATTTGAACACTTCAAATTAATATTAATTTGAACATTTCAAAAAAAAATTCAACTAAATTAATCTTTTAGTGTTACTGTGAGCTAGCAAAGGGACCTTATGGACCTACAGATTATAAGCTTCAATTATACAAAATTAATTAATTAAACTCTTTAATTAATTAATTTTCATTCATTAACTATAGGTCACTCTACTATAGACCTAAAGATGCACTCTTATGCACTGTAGGACAAGTTGTGTCCATAGATATAATCATTACATGCAAGTCGATCCTTCACGAGTTGTTCATAATTACAACTGAGTCAAATGTCTGTTTTACCCCTATAATTACATCTTGCACCTTAAGTACCACTGATTCTCTAATGAACAATCTGTTTATAATCTAATTATAAACTAAGTCCCTCTCAGGCCAATGAGAGGGTAGGGCCCCATTGTTCAAGTCCCAAAATCAACACTTAAGGGAACTTCTAATCTACTTACCCTATATTGGAAGGAGTGAATTCCATCTTGTGAGATTATGTTCCCAGCTCCCTATTTGGTCAAGTCCCCAAAATGGTAAGCATATTGAATCGGCTATAAAATCCACTCTCACCCATGCAAATCAAAGGACAGACCTTCACAGGCAGGAGTTCATAACTCACTCAGGATTAAGATCGAGTCGCTATGATCATCTTGATGAAATATTAATCTTCTCAATTAACGGATTTATAAAGAGAGATTAAATATTTCGTGGTCCAGTCTTATACAAACTCATTGTATAAGATATCTCCACTCACATGTCTCCACGTGAATGATTTTGATCAAATCATTTGTAACTATTACAAAGTGGGCCGTATCAATGATGTTACCAGGATAAGGCACCCAACCTTATCCATATACTATGACTCTTTAGGTTATTTCTTGAACACGATTCTCATGTATGTCAACCACATATTATTCAAGATTATACTAATAACCTTGAATTTTTCATATAATGGATAATATTATATTGTAAATAAAATAATCAAAATTATTATTAATTAATAATTAATTAATTACGATGCTTTAGGACATAAATTTCATATTTTATGCCAGTTGAACTATATTATTGTTGGCTAATTTAAGCGTCCTTTAATAATCATTTATTTTTTTGGTTTTGATAACCAAATGGTTAATCTTTCAATTTGATAAAATTTTAGCAAACAAAATCTTTTATTTTTTTTTCTATTCACTTTCATTTTCATTTTCTTTCCCCATCCCTCCCGTTGTCAACTCGATAGAATGGCATTCGGCAAAAAGCGCCTAAACCCTACCATCGCCATTGAAACCCTTGGCCATCTGCCATGGCTGCCGCTGCTCTCTCCAGAACTCCAAAACGCCTTCCCTTTCCCTCCAAACTCATTTCTTCTTCCACATACTCAACCACTCCACTTCAACCAAACTCCGATTCCTCTTTCTCTTCATTTCGTGCTGCCAAATCCGCCATTTTGTCCCAATCAGATCCCGAAAAGATTGCCCAAACCTTCATCCAATCTTCCAACCTTCCCGCCTTCCGCCGCCACCGCCCTATCTACCACCATTCCATCCGCAAACTCGCCCGTGCCCAACGCTTCGACCTCATCGATGGCATCATTCAATACCACCACAAATCCCCCTCCGCCATCTCCGAAGGCTTCTGGATCCGCCTCATCATGCTCTACTCCAGCGCCGGCATGGTCGATCAGGCTCTTCGCACTTTCGATCAGGTAATCCTAAACAAACCTTGCGATCTCTCAGAGAAATCGCTTTCTGCTGTTCTCTCTGTTTATCTCCACAGTTCCCTGCCCGAGAAGGTTCATGAGATGTTCAGATCCATTCCGGAGAAGATCGGTGTTACTCCGACGGTGGTGTCGCACAATCTGGTGTTGAAGGCTTTTGTTCAGCAAAACGATCTTCAATCTGCTCGGAATTGGATCGATGAGTTGTACAAGGATGACGCCAAGGTCGTCCCTAACATTGACTCGTACAACATTTTGCTAGGAGCTTACTGGAACAATGGCGATTTGGTGGGATTCGATGGGATTGTGAAGGAAATTTCGAAGAGAGGCTTGGAGTTCAATTTGGCTGGTTACAATTACAGGATTTTGAGGGTGTGCAAGAACAAGGAGTGCGCTCGGGCCAAGAAAATGCTGGAGGAGATGGTTTCAAAGGGTGTGAAGCCCAACTGTGGTAGCTATGATGCGATCATCCATGGCTTCTGCAGCGTTGGGGATATTGAATCGGCCATGAAAGTTGTTAAGGGTATGGTGGAGGATGGCCACGTCTCTCCCAGTTCGCGAAGCTATTATAGTTTGATTCGAAGCATGGTTAAGGAGGGGGAGTTTGAATTGGCTTTGGAGACATGTAGAGAGATCATAAAGAGGAGATGGGTTCCTCCATTTGAGGCAATGGAAGGTCTGGTTCGTGGTTTGGTGGATATGTCGAGGGTTGAAGAGGCAAAGGAGGTTGTTGAGAAGATGAAGAAGAGGCTCAAAGGGTCTGCTGTGGATTCGTGGGGGAGAATTGAAGCTGCTCTTCCTCTGTAGATTCCATGTCATTTGCAAGATTTTTGAGTATTTATATGAAAGAAAGCCAGGCAAATGGTGATTGAAGTTTTCAATTTAATCTCACTCATCAGATACTGGTATGAAAGTTGCTGCTCTTTTACTTTTCTGCCTGTTTTCCCTCTCATCATGAGTTTCTCCCTTCCACTGCATCAGTTGGATATATATGTTAGAACCAGAATTCAGTAAGTGAATGGATGAGTTAGAATTTGATTTAAGGATTCGATACAACTTCAAATCTGTATGCGCACTCACAATGATTTAAAATACTTTTTTATGAGGATCTCCTCTAATGAGTTCTCCCAGAAATACGATGGATGTTACTTACTTTAAAAAAGTATCCTCTATCGTGAGATTTTATCACGCACACATTGGAAACTTTATATCTTTAATATATTGAAAGCGAGAGCAGGGAATCAATTTTTGAACTATTTTACTGACTCTCCAATTTAGAAGATTTCATATGTAACCTCTATCGTACTTGTGTGTTTATTTAATGCCAAATTAGTTAAATGCCTTCTTGATTGTCAAGAGATAAAGCTCTTTTTTTTTATATATATAAATTTTGAGATATTGGAAACAATGTCATATTTTAAATATTAGTTAGGTAACCACAAGTACTTATAAATTATAAAATTACAAAGTTTCTCCATCAAATAAAATCTTGGGAAGTTGTGAAAATTTCTTTCAATCTAGCCAGGTGTATTAATGTAACGGCCGACAATTTTTTTTTATGTACTATTTGAAATTAAAGGTGGTACGGTTTTTTGATATGATAAATTTGAAGTTGAATTTGAGTTGATTCTTATTTTTGGTTTGAATTTGATAAGGGCAAAAGGAAAATAGGTGGTGATGGTTGTAGTTGGAAAATAGGGTTTGAAAGGAAAGGAAGAGAATTTATATATGTAGGCATATTTGGGGAAGTCAAACCCCACCTATGATTCTCTCCCCCTCTCTCTCGATTTTTTTCCACTTTTTGGGCTATCTTTTCTCTTATTATTATTATTATTATTATTTTATCCTCAAATCAAACCCCCACCCTTAGATCTCTCTCTATATCTCTTCCCCTTTGAAACAAAGCAGCCAATAGCCCTCCCCCTGCTTTTTCCTTCCTCCCTCGCGCCACCGCAGAGCACGTCGCCGCCGTCACATCACCACCTCACAGAAGCCCTGTGCCACCTCCTCTAAGCTACCGACCATTGCAGTCCGTCTCTGCCGGAGCCGGGCACCGCAAGTCCTCGTCGAACGCCCCTTCCCCTTTATTTCCTTCCTCTCCGTCTCTAGTCAATAGCAGCGATCGTCGCACCGCCACCGCACACCCCATTGTCGGAAGCCGCCAAGAGCGCTGCCTCCACGAAACTGCAGACCCACGCCCCGTGTTGCACGCTCGTCGTCAAGCAACCAGACCAACTCAGTCGTCACGTGTGCTGTTGCCATGAACCCTCCGTACTGCAGCTCCTTCCCTTTCGTGGTTCGAATGTTCAGCAGAAAGAGGGATCATTTTCTGGCAAGGCCGACACTGTGCAGCCTCGTTGCGTTGGGTAAGTTTCCATCGTTGTTTAAAACAACACTGTCGAGGTTATGAGACTGTTTTATTGATTGGAGGCCATGGATTTTAACCCGAGTTATTTGGATTCAAGTCTAGGAATTTCTTTGCGATTGGAGGCCATTTGGGGCGTTGTTGAGGCGTTCTTAAGCTACTGTACAGCACCAACGGGGTAAGATTAAATTAATTTTTTTGTAAGTTATTAATGTAGTAAGACCTTGCATAAATTGGATTTAAATTTGGATGCATGAATGAGGCTTTTCTGTGAGATTTGAGTGGTTGTCGACCCTAATTGTTGGAATTAAATTGAAGGTTAACCATTATAAGGGAAGACCAAGGTTTGGAATTGGGTGATCTGTCATAGACTACAAGGAGCTATGTTATTGTCCAGAAAATGGAAAGGTGAGATTTCCACTACCTTTTAAAACCAAACCCCAAAAATTAAGTATGGAGTCCTTGGTTAAATTTATTTAAAATTTAATTGGTTTGATTTATGGGCGGTTGCGTTATTGTCAGGGGTGCTTATATTTTTCAGCAAGTGATTTTTGGGCTTGAGTTGTTATAAGTTACATATGCCTTGAGGTAGGTAGCTTTTGGATTAAGCTCTTTTGGTTATTATTTAACTTTGGACCATGTTGGAAACGAATGCAAATTTATGTAGAGATGTTCATTTTCCTGCGGGGAATTGGGGAGGGAGTAGGGAGGAATTTTTCCCCGTCCCCGCCCCGATTAATTTATTTATTTTTAATATGTATATTTATATATATAATAAATACTAAATTTAATCTTTTATGATGTATTGTTTTATTTTTCTAAAGAAAATTTTAAAAAAATCCCTCTAAATAGAAATCTACCATTAGGAATTAATAATTTAAATAGAAATTTTCTATAAAAATATTTTATTTAATCAATTTTTTTTAAAAAAATAAAATATATAAACGGGGAATAATTTCTCGCAGAGAATTCGATCCCTTCGAATTCCCTACGGGGAATCCCCGCCTCGATCCCTGCAAAATTAAATGTAGAATTTTGTGGGGACGGGGAATGAAATGGGGGGCGGGGACGAGGATAGGGAAGCCATCCCCGGCCCCACCCCGCCCCGTGGACATCTCTAAATTTATGTAGCATGCCTGGATTTTTGTTATGGAGCATGTATTACTGGGTGGTTAATTTGGATTTGCATCTTGAGTTGGTAGTTATCCGAGAATGTGGTAGGTACATTCAGGGGCTTAAAGTTGTGAGCTAAATGATTTAAGCATGTGAAAATCCTTGACTGAAACTCCTGTGTTGTGCTTGTAGTTTGTTAACTCTGGTTTGTGTAGTTGGAAAGTAATCCTAAGGCCGTAATTACCCTGACCTTCGTGTTGATGTGGTTACGATGTTGTAAAATCTTGAGGACCTTGGTAGGGTTAGGGAATGACTTAGTACCTTTAGACTAGTGACACCTACCACTCTACCTAGAGCATGCTTGCCTTGATGATTATGTGATATGATAGATGATGGGTTGCGTACCCTATTTTTGTGATGGCATGGAGGGTGTGTCCTTCATTATTGGGCTAGTTAGTGTGGCTTGATGGTTGCAAACCTTCTTGCTGTATGCTAGCTGTGGGGATGAAGCTCATTGTTTGATAGGTGCTAGCCAGTGTGGCTTGAAGGTTGTGGACCTTCTTGCTATATGCTAGTTGTGGGGATGAAGACCACGGATCGGAAGCATGGCTCTAGGGTTTTAGTAATGAGACTATACCATAAGTGGAGTAGGTTGGGTGGTCACATAGCTAAAAGTGTGCAGAACGGGAGTAAGATCAGGAGTTTGAGTATTTGCGTGGTAAACGGTGAGCCTTGGTTTTAAGTTGGCTACTTACTAAGTATTTTTATACTCATTCGATGCTACATTATTTTCCCTTTCAGGTGGCCAGTAGACTCTGGAGGCACGTGGCACAAGACATTGGCTGGGCTATAGAGGTCATCCCCCTGTTCCCTAGGATCGTAGAGTTGTTTTGTTTTTAGATTCATTGTTTAGTTCTAAAGTTTATGTCGCTTTTGGTTAAATTTCTTATTGTAATACTCTGATCTGGTAGCAAATAGTTTTAATCATTTACTTTGTTTTTGGAATGTTGTTTTATTGTGTTGTTAAAAAGGGATTCCAAAGCAAATCTTGTTTTCTAATCTTGTTTAAGAGTTAGCTTTTTTTTAAAACTTCATATTTCTTGGTTAAGAACGTATCAAATGAGCTTCAAGTAGCGACCGAGGGTGGGTCATTACAATTAAATTTTATCCTGAACTTTCAATTTTTTTATAATTGTTGCATTTTTTACCTTATCAAGTTTTACTTGAATTTTTTCTAAAAAAAAACTAAGTGTTTTTAATGAATTATAAAACATATGTCTGATAAAAATTTGATGGTGCTTAGCCTAAGAAGGTAGGAAATTTATATAACTTTAGTGAAAAACGACATTAGAGTTGGTTTTTTTCTTGAATTTTGTGACCTTTCTAGTTATTCAAAGATCGATTTTACATTGATAAGATTCAATTTTGTGCTAAGTTTGGTTTTCATTGAGATTATGATTTTTTAAAATATTTTTAACCCTTCCTTTTTGTTAAAATTAATGCACAAATTAGCAGAAGTTGAACATAAGGTAAAAATTGTAATACTTGTGAAAGTCTAAAGTTCAATTTAATGAAATTGAAGTTTGGTGTGAAGATTGATACATTTTGTTGAGGAAATTACAAATAACAGAGGAAAATGGAGTAAATATTGAGAAACAAATACGTAAACAATTAGGTTGAGATGCGGGTATCTCGTTCTCTTTAAGGATATTCAAGCTCTCTGCGGTATATATTTATTTATTAATCACCGATGCAACAGATCTTCTCTGGCATGTCCTCTCCAAGTTACAACAACCCAACTGAAATGTTGTGTAGCTCAAACCACTATGCACTATGAGGTTGAGCTCAAAGCTCCACCACAAAGAACACTGCTTGATAATTCTCATGTATGAGAATTATTTGGCATTTATACTTAGTTATTCTTGTTATTTTATGTGTGTTCTTAGATAAAAATGCTAGCAAAAAGTTGGTTTAAATTGAATTATTGTTGGAAGCCTTTTAAATTAAGTAAGTGGAGAAAAAAAATAAAAGAAAATGAAAACCACACTTACTTGATGTTTTTGTGCAAAAATTTGAAGAATGCAGCATAAATGCAATTGCATTACAATTGCAATTCTAGAAGATTTGGAAAACAATGCAACAGAAATGCAATTGCATTGCATTTCTACAAAAATCTGGAAAACGCATCAAATTCGGGATTAACAAAATTTTGGGGATTTTATGTCATTCTTCTCCACGAATTCAGCAAGGCAAGTTGACCCAAGCTGCACATGAACAAATATGGAAACCCTAGCCCATAAAGCTTATAAAAGAAGGAAGAAACGGAGGCAAAAAATATGGATTTTTCACACAACAAGAGTCCATCGTTATGTTGTTATTTTGTTGTTGTTTTTTTTGTTCGTTCCAGACTCGTGAACCTCCAAAGCTTAATTCTACCTCAACGAAAGTTAGAGGTGGTAAAGACCCAATCTCCTTTGAAGAAAGAGTGGTTGTGTCGTTTAAACAAAGAGTGAAACGAGTCACTTTATTTGTTCTTCACTTTAGATTTTGTCTTATTCACTTTATTTCATAAGAAGTTTTAGCTACTGTTATTTCTTTTCCATTGTAGCTCTCTTGCTGTAATATTTTAGTTTCCCAAGCTTTGTTACAAGTTGTTGAATGTTAGTGTTCATTTTAATAGAATTACCATTTATTTGAATTTTCATTGAACCTAAATTTCTTCTCCTTCACTTTTCAATTTTGTTATGCATTTCCAGACTTTTAATTTACTGTTTTTTACCCCATTTATGATGAGCGAAAATTCTTTTAGGGGTTCAAGTTACTAAATGCCCTAGAGGAAAGATGTAAATTTTAAAAGCACAACCAATCTAGCTAGCACTTGAAACTTTGTTTGCTTTTGTTGAGTTTAATATTGGGTAAACCTAGCCGACCAACTAGTGTTGCTTGTCAAGCTTAAACTAAAAGGTTAAGGGAAGACAAATGTCACAAAAGCAATGGAGGAAAAAGCTTAGAAATAAGTTATGAACATCCACCATAGACATAGGGTGAGATTCCAAAACCACTAGAATTGTGCGTAAAATCATCTAAGTTTGATTAGCCATAGAAATATAGGTTTAATCACTTAGCCTCCTAAAGATTGTGAAACAAAATTGAATAGGAGTCGAATTCGGTTTACTTAGTTTTCTTGTGTTAGCTACGATTGCAATTGCATTTTAGTTGCATTTCTTTCCAAATGAGCATGAACAACTTGAATTTTCCTTTTTCATACTTATTATTTTTTTAATTTCTTTCTTTAGCAACAACACCTCCCAACATTTTTATAATATTAGTTACCAAAATTGCAATTTGAAAACAATTTTTGCTACCTTTTGAATTTTGTTGTATTCGTTCCCTGTGGAATCGATACTCTAGAATACTTTCAGTTTTATATTACTTGCATCAATAGTATGCACTTGCACTAGGTTGGAGCTTGTTTTGAATTAAAAATCTTTTCTTAAAAGCCCCCACGTTTCAGTCCGATCACCCCTCTTTTGGCCAATTGCTCTTAAAGTAGAGTTCAAAGCTCCACAACAAAGAACACCCCTCTTTTGGCCAATTTCTCTTAAAAGAGCAAAGTAGAGAAATATGAGAAATTAGCGATAAAATAAGATTGAAAAGTGTTGTGTGTTTGAGAGTGTGGTAAGATAGGTATTTATGTAGGATCGATATAGCAATCCTAGAGGGGGTGAATAGGGTTTTTCTAAACTTTATAAAACTTTTTCCTAATGTGGGCCCAATTAAACAAATTAACACACTTTTTACAAACAATTAATTTAAACAAGAAATTAACACATGAAATAATTTTAAACACCCTATTTAATTCTAAAACAAGATTGGTAAATAATATGGACAATGTAAGAACTACCAATCTAAACAAACATAAAAAGGGCAATACATATCAAGAAAAAATTATTGCATTTAATTTCATACAATAAAATATAATAACAAATTAATTGCAAAAATAAATTAAGATATGGATAGAGAAATTGACATCGGAAATTTTATAGTGGTTCGACACAACTTTGCCTACTCCACTCCCCAAGCTCCTCTTGGGTATTTCACTAGAACAATGACTCTTTCCACGGCTTAGAGTCTAACCGTTACAACGTTCCTTTTCGAGGTGCAAGAAAAACCCGATCCTTTCCACGGCTCAGGATCAAACCGTTACAACCTCTCTTTTTCGGGATCAAGAGAAACCTTTACAATGGATTGCAATTTGAATAACAAGATAGAAAAACTCTCTCAAATAGTAGATACATAAATCAAAGCTCACAACTATGTAAGAAATTATTTCTTACAAGTAAAAGCCCTCAAATGGCTAAAGAGAATAAAAAATAGAAGCTCAAAAATGTTGGAAATGCTCTCCAAGAGAAGTAGAATTTTTCAGAATTTTTTTCCCAATTTTTCCAATTTTTTTTGAGGCTTAAATAGAAGAGAAGAGCCAAAATTAGCCGTTGGCTGCCTCATGTCAGCTTCTGATTGACTGCAGTCAAAAAAAAAAATTCAAAATTAACAATATTATAATAATAAAATATTATTATAATATTAAAACATTTGACCGTTTAACCTATTATATATATATCTTATTTTAATTAAGAATGCCACGTGTCGCCCTTTCATTGGTTGAAATAAAATAATTATAAATATTTTTAATTTTGACCGTTGGACCTTTTAATTATTAATAAAATTCAATATGTCACGTGTTGACACCTATTGGTCCACGTTTTGCCATGTCATCGTCCACGTCATCTGCCACATCATCATTTTTTATCGTTTGAAATGTCATGTCATTGCCACGTCGGCGCCACGTCATCAAGGTTGACCATTGACCTTCCACGTCATCTGCCACGTGTCACACCATGTAGGATTTTCCCTTCAATTTTATTTTTCTCATAACTTCTTCATTTGAGCTCCGATTAGAACGATTCAAGATGTGTTGGAATCGTCTTTTCGAGATCTATGCTACGGACACTTCAAAACACTAAAATTGTTAATAAATAAAATCAGGTTTGTTATCATTAAAACATTAATTACTTAGAGATTAAGGGCCAAAAAACCAACAATTTATACTATAATTTTAGATCTAGGAATTTAATACAAAAGTAAGTAATTAAATTGTAAACTTTTTAACTTCTCTTACCAATACGTTTTCTTCTTTAAAAAAAGATGAAAAATCTCACAAATTAAAAACTAAAAAAGAAACTCAAATAATAAATATTAAAATGTTACAACACATCTTGTCAAGTTCAAAGATAAATTTTGAGTTTTTTCTGATATCTTTTATTAACTTTGACACAAATTTGAGTGGGCTAAAAATAAGGGTAATTGGAATGTGTAACAAAAAAGATTAGAGTATTTGCTAATCTAGCTAGGTTTTTGGGATTTACAAATATAGCAAAATTTTCAAAATCTTAATTATGTTTATTTTAATACTCCAATTATACCCTTTTAACAAATTTTAAAGTATATTTGTTACTTTAAATTTAGTATATCAGTTGACTGATATATCAAATATTTTAAAGTACATCAGTTGACTAATACACTAATGATATACTTGAAATGCATTTTGAAAAAGTACTAATAAACTATTCAAACACCAATAATATATTTTAAATGATTGTTGATACTCTATTAATACACTAATGATATACTTAAAATTGGATTTTTTGAATGAATGTTGATATATTAATGATACACTAGTGATATACTTGAAATGTATTTTGAATGAGTATTGATATACTATCGATACATCAATGTTATACTTGAAATGAATTTTGAATGAGTGCTAATATATTATTGATACACCAATGTTATACTTAAAATTGCATTGAGAATGAGTGTTGATACATTACTGATACACTAATGACGTCATACTTGAAATCATGAATTTTTAATGAATACTAATATATTATAGATACACCAATGTTATATTTTAAATAAATTTTGAATGAGTGCTGATATAATAATGATACACTAATGATATACTAAAAATGCATTTTGAATGAGGTATACTATTGAAACACCAATGTTATATTTTAAATGAATTTTGAATGAGTGCTGATAAACTATCGATACACCAATGCTTGAAATTTCATTTTGAATGAGTGTTGATATACTACTGATACATTAATGAGATATGCTTGAAATTACATTTTGAATGAGTGTTCATATACTACTGATACATTAATGAGATATGCTTGAAGTGCATTTTTAATGAGTAATGATATATTATTGATATATCAGTGTTATACTTAAAATGAATTTTAAATGAATGTTGATATACTACTAATACACCAATGTTATTTTTGAAATTAAATTTAGAATGAGTGTGATGGGAATGGATTATTCATCCCACAATGAAAGACTGTGGTTAAGGCCCCGTTTGATAACCATTTGGTTTTTGAAAATTAAGCCTATAAATACTATTTTCACCTATGAACTTCCTTGTTTTGTTATCTATTTTTTACATATGTTTTCAAAAACCAAGCCAAGTTTTAAATACTAAAAAAAAATAGTTTTAAAAAACTTGTTTTTGTTTTTTAAATTTAGCTATGAATTCAAATGTTTTCTTAAGAAAGATGAAATCTATTGTAGAGACATGATAAGAAAACAAGCACAATTTAAAAAAACCAAATAGTTATCAAACGGGGTCTAAACAATTTAGAAACCAGGTTGGGATCGGCTTTTGGGAGCGTTTGGACGTAAATTAGACATGTTTAGTTCACTTTAAACACATTTTTTGGTTACTTAAGCACTAAAAACGCATTTTAGTCACGTCTAAGCTTTGTCAATTTACCTACTGTGAAGGTATTCTTTATTTTCGAGGCCTTCTCCACTTGATGTCTAACAATTGGAGGTAATAAATATGTTATCATCCACTTCTACAATATCCTAACCAAAATGGTTACCAACAGAACAAAATTGGACCATTATAAGTTGATGGCAATGTACTAGCAAAATAATATTTAGAAACAAATTAATAAGGATTTAAATTAAGTCCACGAATAAGAATAAGTGCACGAGCACATATTGACTGATAAATTTGGTATATCAGTGATATAATTTGGTATATTAATTGTATAACTGATATACTTTCATTCCATATATCAGTTGAAATATAAAGTATATAAGATATACTACTGATATACATGTCGATACACCAAGGGTAAAATTGGAATAATAAAAAATGAAAAATCAGATTCTTTTTTTTTTTTTTTTTTGCTATATTTGTAAATTTCAAAAACCATTGCTAGATTTTAATGTTTTTTTGCTATTCTTGCAACTGTCCCTAGAAATAATAGGTTAACTTACAAGTTTAGTCACTAAACAGCTTTGTGTTTATTTGGTCCTTGAACTCTAAAAAGTATCTAATAGGTCCCTAAACTTTCAATTTTAATAGGTCCTTGAACTTTAGAAAATGTCTACTATGTCCTTAAACTTTCAATTTTGTGTCCAATAGATTCCTAAATTTTCAATTTTGTGTCTAATAGGTCTTGACCTATTCAATATTTTTAAAAATTCATAGATCTACTAGACAAGAAATTGAAAGTTTAGGGTCTCATTCGACATAAAATTCAACTTTATATTTAATAGAGCAATTAATTTTTAAAATTTTCGAATATGTCAGGAACTTATTGGGACATAAAATTGAAAGTTCAAGAATCTATTAGACATTGTTAAGGTTCAATGAATTATTAGGCACAAAATTAAAAATTCAGAGACCTATTGGATACTTTTTAAAGTTCGAAAACTAAATAGATACAAACTTAAAAGTTTATGGACTAAACTTGTAATTTAACCAAAAAAATAATATGTATATAGAGATGTCCACTGGGCGGGCTCAAGGCGGGGCTGGGGTATGGACTCCCCGTCCCTGTCCCCGCCCCCCATTTCATTCTCTGTCCCCTCGAAATTCCCCATTTAATTTCGTGGGGATTGGGGCGGGGATTCTCCGAGGGGAATTCGCAGGGATCGGGTTCCATGCGGGGAATTTTTTCCCGTTCTTTTTTTTTTTTTTAAATTTATTCTCAACCATAATAGATATTATTTATAAATGAATAATTTTCAATATAATTCTATTTAAAGAAAATGTTATAAATTTTCATAATAAAAATAATAATATACCATAAGTAAAAATACTATAATGTCAAAACAATTTAATATCTAAAATTCAAATTTCAATATTACAACATAGTTTTTAAATTTTTTTTTATAACGAAATAGTCTTAAACTAATTCATACTATAGTTTTTTTTTTTTTTAAAAAAAATTCTTTTTTTAAAAAAAAAAATTCTATTTATAGGTAATAATTAATATATATATATATTACTAATCAAGGCGAGGCGGAGAATCGGGTTGGGGAATATATTCCCCGTCCCCATCCCTATTTAGCCAACGAAGAGAAAAATCTCCCCGCTCCCTCCCCCATTTTCCGTGTAATCGAGGATCCCCCGGCCCCGCGAGTTAAATGGACATCTCTATATGTATAGATATTGTTTTTGGCTTCTTAAATTTTTCATGAGCATGAATAAAAAGTTAACTATTTATAATTAATTCTTAAAAAACTATTTATAATTAATACCCATTTTTTTGAAAAAAACACAAAAAAAAAAAGTATTCTTGAAAAAAAGAATAATATTTTTTTTATCTTTCCTATATGAAAAGGCAACATAGTCGATAATCATTAATTTTACATAATTACCATTTATATAACTTTAAATTCCAAACCAACTTCTACTAATTGTATTTACTCTATTACTTTAATCAATTAAAATAATATTTGTATTACAAAATTGTGATCGGCCAAATATTGCAAAGCCCTGATATCTATTACGAGTCAAAATTGGACCATAACGGAATTTCGTTCTATATCGACACCATAATATCTGATTGGAAATGAAGATTAGAATTAGAGATTTATCGACAAGAATATGGACTCGTGTAGGTAGGAAACAGAAAATATCTATTCTAGTTCTACCATCAGCTATGGGTTCGAATCTAAGAGAAATTCTTGAGAATGTTTGCTACTCTGAATTTTTTTTGTCTTTCTTGAATGATGAGAAAAAAATTTCCATAATATCTAGCTGGACAGGAAGATTAGAATTAGAGATTGATTGAAAAGCAAGAATATGGACTCGTGTAGGTAGGAAACAGAAAATATATATTCTAGTTCTACCATCAACTATGGGTTCGAATCTAAGAGAAATTCTCGAGAATGTTTGCTACTATGAATTTTTTTTTGTCTTTCTTGAATGATGAGAAAAAAAATTGGATCAAAAGAAAATGCCATTCTAGAGTTTTATTAACAATTTTCTTATGTAAGCGGAGATTTGATATTTTTTTGGATCCTTATGTTAATTACAAAAGAAATTCTTTGATCACAATAAATTAAAAATATTTCTAAAATCCTGGTTAAAAATTTAAAAATGGAATCAAGATAGTTAAAAAGAAAATAAAAATTGGTGTTTGTTTTTTAAATTAGATGAAAATAACTTTTAAAACAAATCACAACATCGCTATCAAGTTTTAGAATATACAAACATGAGGAAATCTATCCATGCAAAAATGTAATAGCATTTATAAGTTTGCAATTCCTTCCAAAGAAGCCGAGCATAGTTGACAGATAGTGTATCTTTATTGTGTTTAAGAGATGATAGATTTGAATTTCTCTCAGATATATGATATGATATTAACAAAGAGGTAAAATTACAATTTTATTCTCTTAATTTTCAAAGTTTGTGTCTATTTAGTCAATAAAAAGTGTCTAATAAATCTTTGATTTTTCAATTTTGTGTCTAATAATAGGTCCTTAAACTTTAAAAATGTCTAATTGGCTCATGAACTTTTAATTTTGTGTCTAATAGGTCATTGTCATATTTGAAATTTTTAAAAATTAACAAATCTATTAGATATAAAACTGAATTTTATGTCTAATAGAACATTAAACTTTCAATTTGTGTTTCGTAGGTTCGTGAATTTAAAAAAATGCTGGATAGGTCAAGAACTTATTAGACAAAAAAAAAATGAAAATTGGGGACCTATTGGACACAAAATTGAAAGTTTAATGACCTATTAGACACATTTTAAAATTTAGAGACCTGTTGGATACAAAATTAAAAATTTAGGAACGTATTAAACACTTTTTAAACTCAAGGAAGAAAATAGATACAAACCTGAAAGTTGAGGGACTAAACTTGTAATTTAACCTAAAAAATAACAGTTTAATAGATAAGATTTATTTTACTATTTTGAAAGTTGATGGTTGGATAGGAGTTGCAATGGTTGAACTAGAAAAATAAAATTAAGGGCGCGTTTACTAAACTGTAATGAATTTGGGTGCAATCGTAATGAATTTGTGTCGCAAACGTAATTGGGATAAAATGGGAGGTAACACAATGGAATTAATTACGATTGGGGTGTTTACTTTGCCTAAATTGGAATGAAATATGTATGATTACCATGATGTCCTTTTATATTTATAATTAATTAAAATGTAATAACTATGCTACCAGAATTAAGATACCCTTCTTTAATTTTATTTACTCATTCAAATTTTCTAAAATAAATTTTTAAATGTTCTAAAATCATTTTTTGCAATATATCAAACAAAAATATAACGTATAAAAAAATCCAAAAATCATAACAGATTTTCGTTGATATGGAAAATAATGGGGTGGCCAAATAAAAAAATATAGATTATTGATATCGTTCAAAATATGGCCAGGCCAAACCTCACATATAAAAAAATATTGATTATCGATATCAATTAAAATATGGCTTGCAAACCTTATAGCTTGCAAACCTCACGCATAAAAAAAATATCGAATTATCGATTATTGATCGAAATAAAAAAGATGGATTATCGATTTTGATAATCAAAATATGGCTGGCCAAATAAAAAAAATAGATACATTATCATATATTGATCAAAAAATGACATGGCCATACAAAAATATGGATTATCAATATCGATCAAAATATGGTTTTGCAAACCTTCAATTTCGATAATCAAAATATTATTTGGCCAAATTAAAAAATATATATATCGATCATCGATATCAATATTGATTGCCTGACAAAAACTCATGCAATAAAAAAAATATGATTTCGATATCGATACTGATCAAAATATGGTCTGGCCAAAACCCACACATAAAAAACATCCCGATTATCAATCAAAATATGACCGGTGAAAACTGCGTAAAATCTATTAATATTTTATCGATCTAAAATATGCAAGTCTCGCACGACCAAAACTCACACATAAAAAAAATATTTTATCGATCTAAAAAATCTCGATTTAAATATAGCCAAAATCAATGACCCACGAATCTCTTCTTCTCAAACTAAAAATGTGGGTCATGGACAAAATGATGGAATCGAAAAAATAACATGTAATATTTCATGTAATCATATTACAGGATAGAAGAGCCTATAGCTCAACTGACATATCAAATGTATTAACGACCACGAGGCATGTGGTTAGAATCTCCCAACCCCTATTATACTAAAAAAATATATATATAAGTTTTACAATACAAATTGCATTTGATTTATTTCGACTAAATGCAACTAAATGTATTTACGAGAATTAAAATGTAAAGGTTAAGAACATGGTTTTGATTTGATTGTGATCGACCCGGTTCAATCCCATAAAAAAGAAAAAGAAAAAGAAAAAGCAGTGAAGAAGCATAGGCGAACCAAAATCAATCAAAATCTGAAATAGTGGAAGAGTCTCTACACGGAACTCAGGTAACCCTATCGCTCTTCTCTTTTCCTTCTTGTTCGTACGAGTATTCGCTGATTTGAGATCCATTCCCTCCACTTCCCTATGATTCAAAACTTATGCCTCTTTTTTTCTTCTTGATTCATCGTTCCAACTCCACATCCGCATCTTTCCCTCTCATTTGGGTCTAATCTTTCGCTTTTCTTGGTTGGTCACTCTGTTCTTTGTTTTCTTCTCTGCTTTTCCATTTGAGATCTATATTTTTGCAAGGCGTCTGGGCTCGGGCTTCCTCACGAAGATTTATACGTTTCTCATGGCTTCTTTCACAGATTTTAATTTACTATATGCAATTTCTCTTTTCTAAACTGGCGCATCTTTTTTATAGGTCTTAAAATCGATTTCATGAAAATTGGTGAATAATGGCAAGCTATGCGGGTAAAGGAGCCCTCTCGAATGGGTCTGTCTACATCTGCAACCTCCCCTATGGAACTGATGAGACTATGCTTGCTGAATATTTTGGTACAATTGGGTTATTAAAGGTTGGGAATTTAACCACAATTTTGTTGACCCTTTTCCAGTTTCTATACACTTTTGCTTTTGGAATAACTATCGGACCCTTTTTTTTTTTTTTGCCTGTTTAATCTTCAAAGAAAGACAAGCGAACAGGTAGACCGAAGATCTGGTTGTATCGTGATAAATCGACAAATGAGCCTAAAGGAGATGCTACTGTAACATACGAGGATCCACATGCAGCCTTAGCAGCTGTTGAATGGTTTAACAATAAGGATTTTCATGGTAACATCATTGAAGTTCATATAGCAGAGTCCAAAAGTAAGGATGATCTCTCATTTAATGTGGGGGTCGATCCAATTGTTGTTGGTGACTCTCTTGGTTTTGAGGAAAATGCTGGGGGTATGAACGGGGGCAGTGGAAGGGGCAGAGGTCGCGGTGATGCTCCTCCAGGAAAAGCATGGCAGCAAGAGGGAGATTGGCTGTGTCCAAATACAAGGTCTGTGATGTGATATTGGTGAGCAGCTCCTTCTTGCTTCTTTCAATCTTGGTTGGATTCTATCTTCTATTTATTGTTGTTTAAATGGTTTCTCATGCTCTATCCTACTGGCAGTTGTTCCAATGTTAATTTTGCATTTCGTGGTGTGTGTAACCGTTGTGGAAGTGCTCGACCCTCTGGTGCTGCTGGCAGTGGTGCAGGCTCTATAGGTCGTGGCAGGGGCCGTGGCACTGGCAACCAGGAATCAGGTGGCAATAGTCGTCCAGTTGGTGGCCCTACTGGACTCTTTGGTCCAAATGACTGGCCATGTCCAATGTAAATATAATTTTCCTTTACTTATATGCCTCCAGCGTGTTATACTTTGCATTAGGTGTAGTGTTATAGGAATGTATTACCTTTGTATTTCCTTTTCTGCAATTTTATCATTTGGTATGTTACAAATTAGAGCCTAATTTTGCAAAACCTACTAAATTAGTTGGTTTATTTTTTCAATGCAACTATACAGATCAAAGTGCGTATTTAGTTAGAAGATATATTCACATCCAAATAAAAAAAGAAGATAGTTATGTTCTAGAATCAAACGGTAGGAAGTTCTCTCTCCAATAATTGATTTCACACATCTTTGTATCCACTCTTTACTGCTGGTTTAATCTTAAGGAATAGAATAAGCATTAAAGAGGATGACATTTGAATTCGTGAAGTTATCTTGCATTATGTTTTTACTTTCTTGTTTCTTTCAGTGTGTGTGTGTGTGTGTGTTTGTTTTATTAAATATTCTTAAATATCATGGGAATGGGGAAAGGAGGCATCTCTGGAGGAGCAATGGCAATGTTAATTTGAAGTTTTGTGAGAAGTGTTTTCTCTTGTATGGTTATTTGTTTCTAGATACTTGTTCTCTGCTTGGATAACACTGCCTGCTTGTGTAACTGGTTGATATTGGTTCTTCCTTCTGCTTTATGTTCCAGGTGTGGTAACATCAATTGGGCAAAGCGCACAAAATGCAATATTTGTAACACAAACAAACCTGGTCATAATGAGGGTGGCGTGAGGTATAACATGACTTTTTATTTTAATTTATTTCGAAAAGCACATGGTCTTATTATTTGATGATATTGCTTGCAGTTTTTTTAGTTTAAGGCGGCAACCTTTAACTTTTGATAGTAAATGGACTTGTGTATTTCTCAAGGGAAATGCCACCTTTTATTTGATTAAGATGTGCTCTAGACTTTCTAACAAATTGATTTCGACTTTTGAGATTGACTTCTCAGATTAATCAATTCAATTTAAAGCAAATTTATGGTTCGTATGCAGTATTGTGAACTTTAACATTTTAGTATATCTAAAAAAGTAGTTAGAAACTGGAAATCCATACTTGTTGTTACTACCCTGAAATGGAAATCCAGACTTGTTGGTACTACCCTGAAAATGGAAATCCAGACTTATATTTGACATTTGAACATTTTTTTGTCTTAAAAATATGGAATTTTTACCACTTTGATCAACTTTTAATCTTTGATCATGGTCTCTCTGATCAATCAAATGAAAGGATTTGTACACTGATACTAATAGCCTACTATGACCCTCTACGAATTTACTTGAACAGATCTATTCAATAGGTTACATAATTGTGTGTACTTGAGTGGTAACTAATACTAATAGCCTACTACAAAAACTTCTCTTATTTTGAATTATGATTGAACAGAGGAGGGCGTGGTGGAGGTTACAAAGAACTTGATGAAGAAGAGTTGGAGGAGACTAAACGACGTCGGCGAGAAGCTGAAGAAGTAAGATGGTGAAACCATGATTTTGAGAAAAACAGTTTTCTGATCGTGATCTGACAATCTTTTCATTACATTATCAGGATGATGGTGAGATGTATGATGAGTTTGGAAACCTTAAGAAGAAGTTTCGTGCCAAATCCCAGCAAATGGAAGCTGGTCAGATACTACCAGGTGCTGGGCGGGCCGGATGGGAAGTTGAGGAACTAGGTACGAGTCTGTTCACTAACCGTGCTATTGACCTTGAAAAATGCTCTGAGAATTCTGCTTTGTGCATGTCAGTTAAATAAAGATAGTAATATCGTCGGACAATTTTTGTGTTATGTTTTGAGAAATTAAGTTGGAAGCATCGTGGAGTAATTAAGCTATGTTGAATTTATTATGTTGTGATTGGCAGGAACAAATCAAAGTCCCAAATATTATATTATGATTGTACTGATTAGCCTGAAAAATGATTTTAAGTTGAAATTAAGCTACCTAAATTAAATCTTTTGCGAACTTTCCTTTTCAGGTGTAGTTGAGAAGGATAGAAGGGAGAGAAGTAGAGACCGAGGAAGGGACTGGGATGACCGAGACAGGGACCGAGATCGAGATGGTGGCAGAAATAGAGAAAGAGGAAACAGGGAAAGACATCGGAGTCGAAGCAGAGAACGAGATAGGGGAAGAGATCGTGATCGAGATTATGATTACGAGCGAGATAGAGAATATGGGAGGGAGAAGGACCACCGGAGCAGGCACCGGTATTGAGAAAGGATTCGGGTGTGTCTGTGAGGATATAACATAATTTTGTTGAAGACCTTGGAGGGAGGAGGGGGAATGGTTGAAACATTTGGATTAAAACTTTTGATGGAAGATATTCTATTGAGTACTGTGATACATCTTTTTGGCACTTGAAGAATTCTATCAGATTACGAATTGAATTTGCAAAGCGATTGGAATTGTTTGGCTGGCTTGTGACCTCCAACTCCAAATTTGTAGGTTAAGAGTTATTTTCACATTTTTTGCAGTTCACATTTTACTCACTAGGAGTGCAACCTTGCTGTTCTGACCTCACTTTTCAGATTAGCATACTAAAACCCCAACTTAAAAACTCATTTTAAACACAACCGTAACATTTGAATTGAAGCACACTAAACTTGCTAAAATTGGACGGCTTATTAATTACAAGTGAGGTTGGTGAATACGCCACTAATATTTAAATCCGTGTCTAATAGAATTTTACATTCAAGTTTGTTAACTTTAAAAGTGTCTAAACTTTTAAGTAACGTTTCTAAAATATTGGAGGAACTACAAAATGTTTTTTCTTTGGCCCGTTTGATAACGTTTTCGTTTCTCGTTTCTCGTTTATTGTTTCTTGTTTCTATTTCTCGTTTCTCGTTTCTGTTTCTTAAAAACTAAAACAGGAACATGTTTGATAACTATTTCTGTTTTCTGTTTCTTGTTTTTTGGTAAAAATAAAATTTAGTACATATACTATAATAAGACGTATAACATGCATTAAAATAAATATAAAATAATTATAAAAAGGTTATAGTATTTTATTAACGTCTAACACCTAATTAATAATAATAATAATAAATTTTATCCTTCAAATGTTGTTCAAATTTAATTTGTAATGTTATTTCTCACTTCAATCAATTTACCTTGAACGATTTTGACTTACAAAAGTTAGTTCAATTAGACGAATTTGTAAATTGTCTAAGGTCAGACAATCGAACATACCCACATTTCTTTAATTTAATAATAAACCTTATTTTTATTTTTTTTTAAAATGCATTAGCCAATAATACATGCAAGTAAAATCAGAAAAAGAGAGAGAATGTATATATTTTTTTACATTTAATGGTAAACATGAAATACATTATTAGTTTATTTATTTAATAAAAAAATAAAATCGTACCAAAAGGAAAAATAATAGAGAATTAAATAGAAAATAATAAAAATAAGCTTGTTAATGTAAAGTAAAAGAAAATAAGAAAATAAGAGAGAGGGAAAAACATAAATGAAAAGAGAAAAGTAAAAAAGAAAAAAAGAAAAAAAAAGATAATGAACTATTAAAAGAAAAAAGATTATGATGAAAGAGAGAGAAAGAATAGAAAGAAACAAATCAAAAAATAAAAATAAAAAAGAAGAAAAAACAAAAAGATTAAAAAGTATTAAAAGAAAAAAAATAGAATGGAAGAGAAATGAGAGATGGGTAAAAAGAGAAATAATAATACATCCATGAAACCTGGAAAAAAAAACAGAAACATAATTTGAGAAACTACTTCCTCGTTTGATAACGTTCATATTTTCTATTTCTTGTTCATGTTTTTCATTTTTCAAGAAACATACATGTTTAATAAACCATCATGTTTCTTGTTTCTAAATTTTTTAGAAACGTTTCTAAAAAAATGGCAGATTTTGAGAAACTTAAAAAAGTAATTTCTCAAATTCTGTTTCTGTTTTTTTTTTCTAAGTTTCATGCATGTATTCATATTTTTCTTTTTACTCATCTCTCCTCTCTCCCTTCTTTCTCTCTCTTTCATTCTATTTTTTTCTTTTAATATTTTTTAATCTTTTTGTTTTTTCTTCTTTCTTATTTTTCTTCTTTTATTTATTTCTTTCTATTTGTTCTCTCTCTTTCATCATAATTTTTTTTTTCTTTTAATAGTTCATTATCTTTTTTTTTTCTTTTTTCTTTTCTCTTTTCGTTTATGTTTTTCTCTTCTTTCTTATTTTCTTTTTTTTTTATTTTACATTAACGAGCTTATAGTTATTATTTTCTATTTAATTCTCTATTATTTTTTCTTTTGGTACGATTTTATTTTTTTATTAAATAAATAAACTAATAATGTATTAATGTAAAAAAATATATACATTCTCTCTCCTTTTATTTTATTTTATTTTACTTGCGTGTATTACTGGCTAATTCATTTTTAAAGAAAAAGTAAAAATAAAGTTTATTATTAAATTAAAGAAATGTGGGTATGTTCGATTGTCTAACCTTAGGCAATTTACAAATTCGTCTAATTGAACTAAATCTTGTAAGTCAAAATTGTTCAAGGTGAATTGATTGAAGTGAGAAATAACATTGCAAATCAAATTTGAACAACATTTGAAGAATAAAATTTATTATTATTATTATTAATAATAATTAGGTGTTGGGCGTTAATAAAATACTATAATATCTTTATAATTGTTTTATATTTATTTTAATGCATGTTATATGTTTTATTATAGTATATGTACTAAATTTTATTTTTACCAAAAAACAAGAAACAGAAATAGTTATCAAACATGTTTTTGTTTTTAATTTTTAAGAAACAGAAACAGAAAACAAGAAACGAGAACGTTATCAAACGGGGCCTACTTTTTTAAGTTTCTCAAAATCTGCTATTTTTTAGAAACGTTTCTAAAAAATTTAGAAACAAGAAATAAGATGGTTTATCAAACATGTCTGTTTCTTGCAAAATGAAAAACATGAACAAAAAATCGAAAATATGAACGTTATCAAACGAGCCCTCTATTTCTATTTCTATTTTTCAGAGGCTGAGAAACAATTTGTACGCATGTCTAGGTAAATACCCCTGGGTCCCACTTCCCACACATATTTCCATGCTATCGTTTTTTCTTTTGCTTTTTTTTTTAGTTATCTTTTACTTTTCTTTAGTTCAAAAACCCTTTCCATTTTTTAATTGTATGATAGTGGAATTATAAATTTATACTTACCCTTTTTAATCTTTAATTTTATTTTTAACTTTCACTTTCAACATGAACATAGGTCATTATTGAAATTAATAAATAGAGTAGTTTCTACTAATATTTTTTTGTTCATAAAAAAGAAAACTATTTTAAAACTAAATGATAAGATTACTAATATGAAGATAAATTTTTTCGTAGGTAAATTAATATTCCTTCAAAACTAAATTAATAGGTTACTAGTGTATCAAAATATGCACAACATTTGAAAGATAAATGTAATATTATTATTATTTTTTATTTTACATTGTGACTTATTGTATTAGATACTCTAAACTTTTGATAATTGCTTTACATATGTCTTTTAATGCATGTTATCTTTTTTATACTATATATACTAAATTCTATTTAAACTATAAAAAAAAAAACAAAAAACAAGAAATAGTTATCAAACAAGTTTCTATTTCTTTTATTCAAAAAATAAGAAATAGAAATAGTTACCAAACATATTTATGTTTCTAGTTTTAAAAAAAAACAAGAAACTGAAAATAGGAAACATGAAACGGAAACTCTCTTGTTCCCCTCACTCTCTCTTTTTCTTTCTTAAAATCTTTTATCATAATTGTTTTTCTTTTTTATAAATATTTTTATTGTTTATTTATTATTTTGTTTTCCTTGAACGAAATAAATGTCAATCTTTTTTTAAAATGAATTAGTGTTACAGGGGAGAAATTTGACATTTTCATTTTTCTATTTACATTTTATATTTTTTAAGAATTTATTCTTTGTTTTTTTATAAAAAAAAAATAAAACATAATCTTTTTGAAAGACAAAAAAAAAATAATATTTTAATAGATGTAGTTGACAAGTATTTCAAGTTTCCAACAAAATTATTAACCACTTTTTTTTTAAAAAAAAACCATTAATAATTGTGACCGTACGAATAAATAAATAAATATATACTTCTTTTCTCTCCTAATTCGGAGTTTAATTTTAGTTTTGGCTATCTCATAAATGTTCTCACTATTTTAATATTTTAAGTGCATATTTTTAATTGTATTTGTACTATCTTGATAAAGAAAATCTCTCAAAAAAAAAAAAAAAACAAACAAACAAACAAGAAAGAAAGGAAATAATTTTAATAGTTTATTTTTAAATTTATGAAATTAATTATAGTAAAAATTTATAATGACATTAATTATATAAATTTTACTATATACTTGTACCCTTTTAGCCCATCAATTTTAATTAAAAATTGTAACTACATTAACTAAGCCATTCTCATTATTAAATATTTAATTTATCGTTTTAGTTTTCTTACTCATTATATTGTAATTTTTTTTCTTATTGAAATAATAATTTAACAAACAAGAATGTACTTTATTTCAAAAATTAGTTATTTGTAGAATAAGAAAAATATGTTTGCTATTTATTTTTGTATTCAATTGAATAGTTTTTAAATTTTACTCGAGGATTATTTTACCACATTCAAAAATACATGCAACACGTCATGATGGTGCTAACTAAACTAACTAATCTTTTATAAAAAAGATTAAAAAAACTAATAAAATGATATAGAATGAAATACTTCAACACTTAGTAAAGTTGAATTTTGATCGTTTTCATTTTTTTTTTGTAACGTACAACGTTTTCAGGTAAATAATTTATCCTTTTGGAATTAATTGTTTTGAATAGAGCTTGTTTGGAAGAAAAATGGAATTAAGAGATTTAGTTAGTAGGGGCGAATTTGGAAAAAATTAAAAAAGAGTCACACACACGCAGCCGTAGGAAGCCACTCTCTTTCCTCCTTCTTCTTCTCGACAAAGCAAGCAAGCAAACATCCATTTTTTTCCCTCCTCCTTATCGTCGGTGTCGACAGCTCCAGCACATTCGTCGACAACTTGTGTGCAGTGTGGAGACCTGCAGTTTGTGCGCGCCGCCGTTGACGTCCGCGAGTTGCCGTTCACCTCCCGAGCAACCGCCGATTTTGGTTTGCAAATCGCCACAGCCGTAGTGTGGGTCTTCTCTGGAGTGGTTCTGCATGGGCAGTTCAGCGAGGCTGTAATTATGGGGAGTTTTGGGGCTTTCTGCGATCGTGATTCTGGCAGCGACGTTTCTCTTCTCCGGAGTTAGCGCATTTTCTGGCAAGGAAACTCTTCGTTCGGGGTGTGTAAGTTCTCTGATGACAGTTTAAGGTAGTTTCTAATTCCGAAACAAGTTTTAAGTGGCTATTTCTGTGATTTAGAGTTGACCCATAACGTGTTGGACTTAATGTTAGATTACCCATTATGCATGGAAGTGGGATCGTTGAAATTGAATCAAAACAACATCGAATCAATAAGTGTTGGGTTCTGTTTTAGGTAAGAATTAAGGAGTAATTTTCGTTCTTAACTCATTTGGACCCATGCCTAGATGCAAGAATTAAACTCTAATTTTTGAAAATTTTATTGTATAGTTTTGGATTCATTGGTCAAGGTTCGAGGTCGAAGATGTTTAAAATTTAATAGGAGCTTGGGTAACTCCTCCTTGAATTGTTTATTTTTTGATAAGATAATTGTTAAAAATCTCACAAGGATTTTTTTTGGAGATTTGGTTCAAAATTTGTGAATTCCAAGTATTGATTCTTCTTTTGAAATTGGTCTAGGTGGTACAAAGGACTTCTAGGTGAAATTGAGCTTACTTAATTGTTGTTTCTTTTGAGGTAAGTAGCCAATTTGGAAAGGTCTCCCTTAAATATGGATGCATGAGTGTTGGAACTTTATGGACTGAATGATCTTGATCTAAATTTCTCGTATGTATGCGAAACATGATGGAATAGGGTGACCTGTTTAAGATAGACTGAACTTTATCTCAAGCACGAGTTTGTCTAAGCATGTTTTAGCATGGTGATTAGAGGTTTCTAACTATAGAATGGACCCGTTACTAGTGCATTACTCCTAGCATGTTTGAGGGCCACAATAAGATTTAAGATTATTTAAGTTCATGTATGCTAGTGACAATTACCTTCTCCATGTCATGTATGTGTCAAGTATGCTTACAAGTATGTTGCATGTATGGTTCCATGGATATTTCATGTATGTTTTCACATATGTTTCATGAGGTGCTATGTTGGGACAAGTCTAGTTCTGTTAGAGGGTGGTCAACTAACTGTTGGGATTTATGCCCTAAAGCATTGTAATTATTAATTTATTTAATAATTAATAATATTTTTGATTATTTTATTTGTAATATAATATTATCAATTATATGAAAATTTCAAGGTTATTAGTGTAATATTGAACAGTATGTGGTTGACATACGGGAGGATCATGTTCAAGAAATAACCTAAAGGGTCATAGTATATGGATAAGGTTGGGTGCCTTATTCTGACAACACTATTGATACGACCCACTTTGTAATAGTTACAAATGATTTGATCCAAATCGTTCATGTGGAAACATGTGAGTGGAGGTATCTTATACAATGAGTTTGTATAAGACTGGACCACGAAATATTTAATCTCTCTTTGTAAATTCGTTAATTGAGAAGATTAATATTTTATCAGAATGATCGTATGTGACTCGATCTTAATCTTGAGTGAGTTATGAACTCCTGCCTGTGAGGGCTTGTCCTTTGATTTGCATGAGTGAGAGTGGCTTTTGTAGCCGATTCAATATACCTACCATTTTGGGGACTTGACCAAATAGGGAGTTGGGAACTTAATCTAACAAGATGAAATTCACTCATTCCCTTATAGGGTAAGTAGATGAGTAGTTCCCTTAAGTGCTAATTTCGGGACTTGAACAATGGGGCCCCACCCTCTCACTGGCCTGAGAGGGACTTAGTTTATGGTTGGATCATAAACAAATTGTTCATTAGAGGATCAGTAGTACTTAAGGTGTAAGATGTAATTACAGGGGTAAAATAGACTTTTGACCAAACTGTAATTACGAACAACTCTGAAGGATCAACTTGCATGTAGTGATTATATCAATTGACACAACTTGTTCTACAGTGCATAAGAGTGCAACTTTAGGTCTATAGTGGAGTGACCCTAGAGTTAATGAATGAAAATTAATTAATTAAAGAGTTTAATTAATTAATTTTGTATCATTTGAGCTTATAATATGTAGGTCCATAAGGTCCCCTTGCAGCTCATAGTAACACTAAAAGATCAATTTAGTTGAAAGAAAAATTTGAAATGTTCAAATTAATATTTATTTTTAAGTGTTGAAATTAATATTTAATATATTAGATATATTAAATATAAAAGAGGAAAATATATTTATTGTATTTGATATATTAAATATTAAAATATTTAATATATATTAGATACATTAAAGAAAATATATTTATTAAATTTGAATTGGATTCAAATTATGAAATAGATGTCGTAGGAGAATTTTAAAAGGTTTGAATAAGATTCAAATTGGTTAGATAAATATATTTTAATATATTAGATATTAAAATATATTATTTAAGTATCTTCCCTAGACCACTATAAATAGGACCCTAAAGGTGAACCATTGGGCATTCTTCATAAAACACACTTCTCCTCAATAGTAATTAGAGAATTCTCTCTAGACTTTTTCCTCTCCAATCCTTTGAAGATTTTCTTTCAAGAGGCTCTCACAAGCCTTGATCTTGTGTTAGAGTCATAGCTAGGAAGACTTTGTGGAGGAGAGAAAGACTCGCTAGAATATTCTTCATATTTATCTCAAAAGTAAGTTTTCTTAATTAATATTATTTTTAGTTTAATTTTAAATAAAATCAAAGACGATCAATGCTTCCACTGCAGGATGAAGAGTTCATTCCTATCACTAACCTCTAGTGACACTATGCCTGATAGGACTGACCCACACAGTTACCATAGTTGATATAGTTTCGGGGTCGCTCCCTTTATGTTTAGTATGTTTTCACGATGTACTATGTTGGTATAGACTTAGTACCATTAGAGGGTCGCCAACTAACCTCTGGTTCAGGTTTGAGGATAGGTTAATTATTCACTTAGATAGCAAAATTTCTATGTATTCAGTTTAGGCCCTAATATATATCAGAACTCGAATGAACAAATTAGTCAGGACCACACCAATCTCACATTTCATGAATGTTATAAATGTTTACAGCTTCAGAGCCTCAAGTGAGGCTACTAACTGAGTATATTTTTATACTCACCATGCTACCTTATTTCCCTTTTCAGATGGTGGATAAACTTACGGGGTGCGTGAAGAGGGTGATCAGCTTGACAAGGCTATGGAGATAGTAAAGGACCAGAGCCTTTAGGGTCTTAGAATAATTCTTAGCTTCATGTTTTTCCCGCATGGTTGCTCATTCGTTTATTCTTTTAATTAATTTCATTTATTCGAAAGTTATTTATCTTCCAGTCTTGCAATTAATTATTTATTGGGATCCTAGACTCAAAGTAACTTGGTTTTTATCCAGTTTTATTAATGCAAAGTTTTTTTTGACTTTCTTGAGTTTCCGCTTAAGCATTTCCAAATGTTGATGTTTCACATGCATGTAGTAGCGATCCTTACGAAATCCTTGATATGAAGTCGGGTCGTTATATATATATATATTTTTAGTTAAAAAACATATGAGAGTGGAGGATTCGAACCTAAAACTTTTTGAGAACATATAATTTAACTAGTTGAATTATGCTTAGATTGGTAGTATTACTATAATTCTTTTGTTCCATACTCGATCCCTTTCATAAAAAGACATTTTATTTCGTCAAATTCTACTTTGAAAACTATATTAATTAATCCACAATAAATGAACTGAAAAGGAGGAATGACAAAAATCCCCATGGGTCTCGCTCCGAATGAGGCAGGCAATCCCCAGTTTGATCGGGTATGGGGTCAAATCTGAAATCCTTTGGATGGGGAGGGTATCCTTGCCTTTGTTTCTGACTTTGAAGCCGCCTCAAATAATTTTTTTTATTGATTTTAAAAATATATAACATATATTATAATTATTTATAATAATAATTTATTAATATATTGCAATATTAATAACATTTTATATATTATTTTAAAACCATTAAGGGGCTGTTTTGGCCGCAAAGTTGAATTATGAAGGTTAATTTGTCTGTGGAGTTAATAAATCTGTGTTTGGGGTGCAAAGTTGTTTAGTCCGAGTTAGAAAGTCTGTGTTTGGGGTGTAGAGTTATTTAACCTGAAGTTCTGAAATCTGATTTTTTGTTGACTGTTTTTATTTTCTTAACTTCAGTTCAACTATTCAATTAGACATATATTTGTCCAAATTTTTAACATTCAATTGAGATGTCCACTTAAAAAATTTCACAAATATTTTACAATTTATGCATGTAACATTTGTATTTGAGGTAGACAAAATAGTTTTGTTTCATACTAACAATAAAATTACAATATACTTTTGCATAAGTAGAATATGTGAGTGGAATATGCACAAAAAATAAGTAGGCCAACGAGGGCCTACATACATGATTGGCAAAAAAAATTTGAATGCCCAACAAAGGGGCACATCTATGTTCCATAAAATATCTAAAAAAGGGTTGATTCAAACAAAAGAGTTGATAGATATTTTAGCCACAAGTCGTGGCTACATGAATAATTTTTTCTAAACTCAGTCCACTCTTCTTCTCTTCTCTATCTGCTTTTTCTTCCTAACAAACAACAACATAGTTTGATCGGTTGAACCTCTAAAAAAGTGTTTTTCAAAAATACATTTTATTTTAAACATTTTTTATAAAAACAGTTTAAAATTAAAACACTCATATGTTTGGTTATACTTTCTCAAAAGTGTTTTTATAAAAAGTTTGTCTGGTTTGCTTTATACTCAAAATGTTTTTAATAATGTCAAATTACCATAAAGAACAACTCTTATTAAAATACTATGACCAGTCAACCACAGCCAAAAGGGTCACCGGAGTGCCTTCGGTCGTCGGCGGTAGTCGCTGAAAATCCATCATTTTAAACCCTTTAAAACAAATTAAAAAAATAATCCTAGATATTTTATTCTAATCCTATTAGAAAAAAATAAAAGATAAATTAAATTCAAAACTTACACTATTTTATATTTGAATTAAATTATCTTTATTTATGGAAGACCTAATCTTATTAAGAAATTACAAGATCTCATCTTATTTTGAAATTAAAAGATCTAATCTTATTTTTAAAGACCAAGATATGTCTTGAATTTAAATTATTGTAATTTAAATTATTTTCAATTTCTTAGGATATGCCAAATTTGTCGGTCAATTTTGCTATTTTTAATTTAATTATGCATGAGATGTATGTTTTAAATTGTTTGATTGTTGTATAAAGTATGCCATTTAAATTTAAAATTCCACCACAGGTTAAGCATGATCAAATCATTTGTAACTATTACTAAGTGGGCTGTATCAATAGTGTTATTAGGATAAGGCATCCAACCTTGTCCATATACTATGACCCTTTAGGTTATTTCTTGAACATGATCTTCTCGTATGTTTATCACATACTGTTCAAGATTACACTAATAACCTTAGATTTTTCATATAATGGATAGTATTATATTGCAAATAAAATAATCAAGATTATTATTAATTATTAAATAAATCATTAATTACAAGGCTGCTTTAGGACATAAATCCTAACAATCTCCCATTTGCACCAAAGTCAGTGAGACATGTATCCTAGGGCATACTCTATACCCAACAATATATTTTTTTCCTTTCCTTTTTTTTTTTTTGAAATTTAGTTTCATTAGTGGTAGGTGTTTATTATATTTAATTTTATAATATAATAACTTTTTATATTAAATCTATAATATAAATGTTAAATATTTTTTAAAATTAATTATTTAAATGAATAGAAAATAATAATACTAACATAAAAGTATATATAATTTTTGTTGTAAAATTGAGAGGCGAAACCGGGCACCAAAACTTTACCAAATAATATAATAATAACAATAATAATAATAATAATAATAATAATAATAATAATAATAATAATAATACAAGTGGAGTATATATATATAATATAAACAAATAATACAAGTGGAGTATATATATATAATATAAACAAAAATAGGGATTTATGGCAAATTAAAAGCAAATGAAATTAGAGAGGTTTCTTTTCCAAATATCTATATCTTTATTTATCCACCAAAAACCACTATTTATAGGCAATTTGGAGAGCATGATGTGGTACATTTGGACACCAATCTATGGCCTTTGTTGGACACATAAAAGACACTTTGGCTATGGAGAAAATGCCACTTGGCATGGATATTAAGTGGGCATGTGGAATGGGCATTTACATGTGCCATATTTACAATACTCCCCCTTAAATGCCCATTTATATAAAATATGCTTCGTTAAAACCTTACTAGGGAAAAACCCAATGGGAGAAAAAAAACCCTAGTGAAGGAAAAAGAGTACATATTTTATATAGTTTACTATAATATATTCACTCCCCCTCATGGAGACATCACTTAAAGTCTTTGAGGCGCCGCATTCCAATGCTATATACTAATTTATCGAAGGTTGCAGTTGGTAATGCCTTTGTAAATAAGTCAGCCAGGTTATCTTTTGAACAAATTTGTTGTACAGTGATATCGCCATTTTCTTCAAGATCATGAGTATAGAAGAGCTTTGGTGAGATATGCTTTGTTCTATCTCCTTTGATATATCCTCCCTTGATTTGAGTTATACATGCTGTGTTGTCTTCGTATAACATCGTTGGAAGAGGTTTACTTGAAGACAAGCCACATGTCTCATGAATGTGTTGTGTCATCGATCTTAGCCATACACATTCTCGACTTGCTTCATGAATAGCGAGGATTTCAGCATGGTTTGAAGAAGTGGCTGTTATAGTCTGTTTCACTGATCGCCATGATATAGCAGTTCCTCCACATGTGAATAGATAACCTGTCTGAGATCTAGCTTTGTGTGGATCAGATAGATAACCAGAATCTGCATAACCAACTAGATCATACTTTGATTTGTTAGAATAAAATAAACCCATATCAATTGTCCCTCGAAGATATCGGACTACATGCTTAACTCCGTTCCAATGTCTTTTTGTAGGACATGAACTATATCTAGCTAATAAATTTACTGAAAATGCAATATCTGGTCTTGTGTTATTAGCCAAATACATAAGTGCACCAATTGCACTAAGATATGGTACTTCAGGACCAAGTAGTTCTTCATTGTCATCTCGAGGTCGAAATATATCTTTCTTTATATCCAGTGAACGAACTTCCATTGGAATGTTCAATGGATGGCTTTATCCATATAGAATCTTTTTAAGATTTTCTCTGTATAAGTTGATTGATGAACAAATATTCCATCTGCTAAATGTTCAATTTGCAAACCAAGGCAAAATTTTTTTTTTCCAAGATCTTTCATCTCGAATTCTTTCTTAAGATATTCTATTGCCTTGGATAACTCTTCAGGAGTTCCAATTATATTTAAGTCATCAACATATACAGTTATAATAGCAAATCTTGACTGAGATTTCTTTATAAAAACGCACGGACATATTGGATTATTTTGGTATCCTTCTTTCAACAGATATTCACTCAGGCAATTATACCACATTCGTCCTGATTGTTTTAATCCATATAATGATCTCTGTAACTTTATTGAATACAATTCCCGAGAACTTGATTCATATGTTTCTGGTATTTTAAATCCTTCCGGGATTTTCATATAAATGTCATTATCGAGAGATCCATATAAATACGCCGTGACTACATCCATTAGATGCATATCAAGCTTTTCATATACAGTCAGACCAATCAAATATCTTAGCGTTATTGCATCCACCACAGGAGAATATGTCTCCTCATAATCAATACCAGGCCTTTGCGAGAATCCTTGTGCAACAAGTCTCGCTTTATATCTTGTGACTTCATTCTTTTCATTTCTTTTCCTTACAAATACCCATTTATATCCCACAGGTTTGACGTTTTCCGGTGTTGCGACTACTGGTCCAAAAACCTCACGTTTTGAAAGTGAGTTCAACTCTGCTTGGATTGCTTCTTTCCACTTCGGCCAATCCTTTCTACGTTGACATTCTTTGATAGATTTTGGGTCAAAATCGTCACTTTCATGAATAATATCGTGAGCAACATTATAAGAAAAAATGTTGTCAATAATGATATCATTTCGGTTCCATCTCTTTCCTGTTGTAACATAGTTTATAGAAATTTCATTATTATCCTCAAGCGTTTGATTTTCACCAATACTCTTTTGAGTAGTTGTATTCTGGATTTCTTCTGGAACATCCATACCTTTTATTGAATTATTTTGATTCTCAACTACTTTTCTTTTTCGAGGATTTTTATCTTTAGAACCTATTGGTCTACCACTCTTCTGGCGTGCTCCAGACTCATTATTGACAACTTGTTCCTTTAGGATATCAATTTTTGATGGAGCATTTGCAGCTGGTATATATGATTTAGTCACACTTTTAGTATCTGTGAATGCATCTGGTAGTTGATTTGCTATATTTTGCAAATGAATTATCTTTTGAACTTCAAGTTCACATTGATCTCTACGAGAATCTAAATGAGATAATAACGATGCATTCCATGTAATTTATTTTTCCAACTTCTTAATTCCTCCCCCTAATGTTGGAAAATTTGTCTCATTAAAATGACAATCAGCAAATCGTGCAGTAAATACATCACCCGTCAGGGGTTCAAGATATTTAATAATTGATGGGGAATCAAAACCAACATATATTCCTAACCTCCTTTGAGGACCCATCTTAGTACGTTGTGGTGGAGCAATCGGTACATATACTGCACATCCAAAAATTCTTAGATGGGAAATATTTGGCTGCTGGCCATAAGCTAATTGCATTGGGGAGTATTTATTATAAGCTACTGGCCTAATACGTGCCAGTGATGCAGCATGCAAAATAGCATGACCCCATACCGATGTAGGAAGTTTAGCTCTCATAAGCAATGGTCTTGCAATTAGTTGCAGACGTTTTATAAATGATTCTGCTAGATCATTTTGTGTATGAACGTGAGCTACAGGATGTTCAACACTTATCCCAATTGACATACAATAATTTTTAAAAGTTTGGGATTTAAATTCACCAGCATTATCAAGTCGAATGGTTTTAATTGTATTATCAGGAAATTGTGCTTTTAACTTAATTATTTGAGCAAGTAATCTTGCAAATGCAAGATTTCGACTTGATAATAAGCATACATGTGACCATCTGCTGGATGCGTCAATTAATACCATAAAATATCTAAATGGACCACTTGGTGGGTTAATAGGTCCACAAATATCACCATGAATTCGCTCTAAAAATGCAGGTGATTCAATCCCCACTTTAGCTGGTGATGGTCTAATAATTAATTTTCCTTGAAAACAAGCATCACATGACAACTCATTGGATTGAAGAATCTTCTGGCTTTTTAAAGGATGTCCATGTGAATTCTCAATAATTTTTCTCATCATTATCGACCCTGGATGACCCAATCGATCATGCCAAACACTGAATATTTCTGGATTCATGAACTTCGGGTTCATTATTGCATAACTTTCGATTACTCGTATATGAGTATAGTATAATCCAGAAGAAAAAGCAGGCAGTGTTTCTAATATACGTTTTTCATGTGAAACAATAGATGTTATATAGAGACACTCTATATTATTTTTACAATCAGTTTCAACATGATAATCATTTTCACGTATATCTTTAAAACTTAATAAGTTTCTTTTTGATTTGCTAGAGAACATAGCATTATTAATTGTAAATCTTGTTCCTCTAGGCAAAATAAAGTTTGCTTTTCCAAAACCTTCAATCAGATTTGCAGAACCTGATATAGTATTGACTTTTGCTTCTAGCATTGTCAATCTAGTAAAATATTTTCTATTTATGAGTATCGTGTGCGTAGTTGCGCAGTCTGCCAGACATAAATCCTCATTGCTCATTTTCGAGTTACTCAACATATTGAAATTGTTCATATTTCTTCATTGAAAAGAAAAGAAAAACGATTACAAAGAGTCTTAAATATATATACAAACAAAACAACAACAAAAACATACTAAACAGTATTTAATTATATATTTTCATACAAATCATCCTCTACTTGTTTGATTGCATCAATTCTCTCTCCAGGAGATTCAAAATAATCAGCTACATCAAGATGCATCATATTGGAGGGGTCAAACACATCATCTTCTTGAATGGCAAGATTTACCTCCACATTCTTTCCTTTTCCTTTTTCCTTCAGGGAAGCTTGATAGAGATCAACAAGGTGTTTTGACGTACGACAGGTACGTGACCAGTGCCCAGTCATTCCGCACCGGAAACATTTATGTTCATCACCTTTCGAACTTCTATCTTGTGGAGCCTTTCCTTTATGATCATCACTTCGTGTGGGTTTCTTAAAATTATAATGCCCACCACGAAAATAGGTATTTCTTCCTCTACCGCGGTCCCGACCTCGACCACGACCACGACCTCAACCACGGTTATTAAAATTCACAGCATTCACTTCAGGGAATGGTGTTGCTCCAGTTGGTCGGGATTCGTGATTTTTCATCAATAACTCGTTATTTTGTTCAGCAACGAGAAGACATGAGATAAGTTCAGAATATTTTGCAAAACCCTTCTCTCGATATTGCTGCTGTAGGAGCATATTCGAGACATGAAAAGTGGAAAATGTCTTCTCTAACATATCAACATCAGTAATCTTTTCTCCGCATAATTTTAATTTTGAACTAATTCTGAAGAGTGCGGAATTATATTCACTTACTGATTTAAAGTCTTGCAACCTCAGGTGCATCCAATCATAACGAGCTTTTGGAAGAATAACTATTTTTTGATGATCGTACCTTTCTTTCAAACCTTGCCATAGAACGTAGGGATTTTTTATTGTAAGATACTCCATTTTCAATCCCTCGTGAAGATGATGGCGAAGGAAGATCAGGGCTTTTGTTTTTTCTTGATTTGATGCATCATTTCCTTCTTTAATTGTTTCTTCAAGATTCATAGAATCTAAATGGATCTCATCGTCAAGGACCCATGACAAGTAGTTATTTCCATTAATATCCAGGGCCGCAAATTCTAGCTTTGTAAGGTTTGCCATAATAACACTATAAAAAATAATAATATATTCATATTAGAAATTTAACATAAACCAAATGCGTAAAAATGACTTACCTATAAGACTTACCTTTAGCGGGAAAAATGACAGAGTCTCGTGCTGATAACGTGTTGTAAAATTGAGAGGCGAAACCGGGCACCAAAACTTTACCAAATAATATAATAATAACAATAATAATAATAATAATAATAATAATAATAATAATAATACAAGTGGAGTATATATATATAATATAAACAAATAATACAAGTGGAGTATATATATATAATATAAACAAAAATAGGGATTTATGGCAAATTAAAAGCAAATGAAATTAGAGAGGTTTCTTTTCCAAATATTTATATCTTTATTTATCCACCAAAAACTACTATTTATAGGCAATTTGGAGAGCATGATGTGGTACATTTGGACACCAATCTATGGCCTTTGTTGGACACATAAAAGACACTTTGGCTATGAAGAAAATGCCACTTGGCATGGATATTAAGTGGGCATGTGGAATGGGCATTTACATGTGCCATATTTACAATAATTTTAATATATTTATTGATTTTTAATAAAAATAATTAAAAATAAAGAAGGAAAAATAAGGTTTTTTTTTGTGTGGGGTTCGATCTTCGAACTCATTCCTCCACCTCGACTGCGAATCTCCAAAATAGGGAATGGACGAGTACGAGAATGAAGAATCCCTCAGAAATGGAGATGGAGAGTGCATCCAAGCCACGGAAAGAAATAAAACTAGCAAAGGCCAGGGATGACCGGTTCGGATCGGTTTGCTTTCAGACGGACCGAACCAAACCGTTAGCCCGGACATTAAGCCGCATAAATATCGGCCCAATTCCAAGTTCAATTTTAAAACCCTAACCCTAAAATCATTACACTTCCTCTCGATCCCCCATCGGCGACTTACACACGACGACCACCGGCTCAATCTCTTCTGCGAACAGCTTCTAGTTTGAATTTTAGCGAAAATGCGACCAATTTTGATGAAAGGCCATGAACGGCCATTGACTTTCCTCAAGTACAACAGGGATGGCGATCTCCTTTTCTCCTGCGCCAAGGATCACAATCCCACCGTCTGGTTCGCCGACAACGGCGAGCGATTGGGGACTTATCGCGGTCATAATGGTGCCGTTTGGTGCTGCGATGTCTCCAGTATGCTTCACCTTCTTATTGTTTAACCTTATATTTGTTCGGATGGGCTAATCGAGGAATCTGAGACTGAGCTTTTTGTGCGATGCTACTTAAATTTCAGGAGATTCAATGCGGCTCGTCACCGGCAGTGCGGATCAGACGGCGAAACTGTGGAATGTACAAACTGGACAGCAACTCTTCTCTTTCAATTTTGACTCACCTGCTAGGGCGGTTGATTTCTCTGTCGGCGATAAGCTTGCTGTGATTACCACTGATCCTTTCATGGACTTACCTTCTGCTATTCATGTTAAACGCATTGCCAGAGATCCCTCAGAACGTAAGATATGGTTCTCCTTTCATTTTTTTAAATAAAATTTTCCGATGATTTTTATAAGCGTCACTATTAGGTTCTTATGCACCGTCGTTGTTCTTTGAATATGAATTCCATTCAATTTGAGGTGCCTTTTTCTTTCTCTTTCGGGATCAATAACAATATTAGGTATGTGATACCGTGGCATTATTTTGAAATGTCAATCATGCACTTGAGTTGTATAATACATGTTATAAGGGATTTAATGGAACACATTCTGTTTGCGTTCTTCATGATTGTTCTTTATTCAGTATCCTTCTTTTTAAGGAATTCGTTGGAGCTAACTTGCAAACTGTTTTTTACTGCCAAGTAACAGGACTTCCTCCTTAAACCTTTTTAAGTTGTCAACATGCGTATTTACACACAATAAACAATAAACTTGAAGTAGTTTTGAGGAAAGAAGAAACTTCTCAGTCGTTGAGATACTAAGAGTATCTAGATCATATAATCCGTATAAGATTTCTGCGTGACTTGTTTGTGCTTAATTAGTGTTGGTGCTTGTTTTCCCTTATAACAATTGATTGGCTTAGGCTGCTATAAGCGGGGTGTATGGCACGACGAAGCTTAGAACCCAAAGCAATGTTTCAGTGGACACTGCTCTATTCAATTAAGTCTCAGATTAAAATGGATATTTTATTTTGGCTCTAAAAAAATAATATATGCTTAATTGAAGTGTTTCTGATATGCTGCAGAGACTGGTGAATCTGTGCTCCTTCTTAAGGGTCCTCAGGGAAGAATCAACAGAGCTGTTTGGGGGCCTCTAAATAAGACCATTATAAGTGCAGGAGAAGATGCTGTTATTCGCATTTGGGATTCTGAGGTAATGATTGTGATACAATTTAGGATGTCTTGTGTTAATATCTACTTAAAATACTTGAGCTTACTCTAGTTTTTTACCATGTCAGTTATTATATATTTTCCCAAGAATGAATGCTTATCAAATAGTATATTATATATTTTCCCAAGAATGAATGCTTATCAAATAGTATATTAATTTCTTAAAGCTGCTACTCTTTATAAAATTATAAGAACATTCTGTATTTATTTAGTTGGATGTTGGACATAGATCATTCATATTGGAACTACCTCGTACTATTTAAGTAAAAGTTCATAACTATGCAATATTTTCATTAAAAAAAAACCTATGCAATTTTGCATACATCATCATAAATTAGTAAGTAATTACTATTGAACTATGAGCTTTCAGTGCTATTTGTCTGTCTTACGTGAACAAAAAAAAAACATTACATTTTATAAGCAACTTATATTTAGATGACGATAGTTGATGCATGAAGTTGATAAACTGAGGGCTAAAAAGTCAAGTACTTTGATTTAGGGAGGGAGTACATAGTTACTAGTCATAAAAGTCTAGATATTTAGACAATCTCTTTGGGTATTTTTTTAAAAAAATAAAAGCCCATTATTTTATCATTCATAATAGTATTCAAGAAAATGAAGCCTCTGCTAAAAATATTGAACCAGGAAGAATTTGACAACATTTTCCTTTAAAAATTGTCCTTACTAACCCCTTTTTAATATAAGAAACAATATGGTATTAAAAAGAAAGAAGAAGACGGCCTAGTGGCCAGGGGTAGAGAGAACCCTCCCAAAAAAGAACTACAAGAAAACTTTCCAATTGTTAAAGATCATGGAACGAGTGTAATTACAAAAGAATTTCCTACGAGTGGAACCCCACCAAGAGGAGGTGAGTTGTACATTTCTACAAAAGAACTCAAAAGAGGACTTATCTTTGAAGACCCTTTTATTCCTCTACAACCAAATGTGCCAAAACAACCTACTCCTTAATGACCAACAGGACAATCTCCCCTTTAAATGCCTTCCAAAGAGCCTTTGGAGACATCATCCAGTCCCAGCTCCAAGACCTGATTTTGAAGGACGTAGTTTTATGGCAACAAAAATGTAAATCATTCTGGTTTGATGAAGATGAAAACACTAGCTTCTTCCATAGAATAGTTGATAGACATGGAAGAAAACTCTTATTTTAAGATCCTCAATTTAAATGTCACTAGCCTTGTCAATGGCTATTGAATTGAAAAGAAATTACTTCACTTCTTCAGAGAGCCTTATTATGAAAAGGAAGGGGTTAAACTCATTCCTTCTAACCTTTTATTGGAACGATCTTTACTGTTCTCGAATCTTTGCCCTAGAAGCTATTTTGAATGGAACATTACTTCTCTCCTTTCTAATTGGCTTTAGAGGTTCTCTTGGGAAGAAAATTTTCTTTTGCATAATGCCATTGTTTTAATGTATGGTATTGCTCTTCCATGAGAAATGCATTATTGATCAATTTATGAATGAGTTTCATATCTGTTTCATCCCATAAAAGCAAAATGTCTGTAAAGTGAAGGATTCCAGACCATTAGTATGGCAATTAGTTTATATAAGGGATCCTTCTTTATGGTCTTTGCAGAATGGATGGGGAAAGTGTTATCCAACACCATGTATAAATGACAAGGAACTTTCATTGCTGGGAGATAGATTTTGGATGAGGTTCTCATGGCCAATGAAGTGATTGGGGTTTATATAGCTAGCAAGAGGGATGGGGTTGTCTTCGATGTAAACTTCATAGGTTGTTTCTATGCTTGAGAGGATAATGGGAGTTTTTTTCATGGAATGCTGTAGATGTATGTGTGTGTGTTTTTTTTGGGGGGGGGGGGAGTTGGAACTTGGACAAATGATGTTGTACTCTAACAACAACAATTGATTCTTTTTCATATATTTAAATTTCATTTTTACTTTTATGCTCTCTACCAAAAAACTAAATAATTGCACTTCAATCTTAAGTAGAGTACAGTAGGGATTAAAGTTGAAACATTGGTAAGTGTGTTGTCTATGCCATATTTATAAACTCTTCTTTGCTTAAAAATGAATGAAAAATAAAAAAATTGCAATAATGAAACAAGAACATTTAATACAGTGTACATAAGAAGTAAAATTTAATATATATTTTTGGAATTGAGGTATTAATGATACGTTTAGAGACAGGCTGAAGTAAGGACTAACGAATATTTCTCACTCTTGTGTGCAGTAAAGATTGTTACTTCTAATCTATAATCAAGATGTGGGGTTGCTGAATTTAATAATATAACTAGTTTATTGTTTGTGACTTCTACATCTATTAATGATTTTTTTTTTTATGTTTCTTGGTGAATCTGGCTTGTTGTCTACTTCATGTTTAATTGAACTACAGACAGGTAAACTTTTAAAAGAATCCGACAAGGAGACAGGCCATAAGAAAACAATAACTTCCCTTACGAAATCCTCTGATGGTTCACATTTTATTACTGGTTCTTTGGACAAGTCTGCAAGGGTACCGTACAAATCTCTGATTCTTCTTCCTCCCCCCTCCCCCTTATTTTCAACATCTGGCTGATAGATTAAAATTCATTATCATTTTTTATATTTTGGTGGTTTAATATACATTTTTTTTCTTTTTAATTTAAATACAGCTATGGGATACTAGAACATTGACACTTATCAAGACCTATGTGACAGAACGCCCGGTCAATGCAGTTACAATGTCTCCACTTCTTGATCATGTATGTATAGCGAATTGCCAAATGTAGCATGAGTTCTATTTATGAGACTGATAATTTGTTTTATGCTTGATTGTTTGATTGAGATGATGTTGTTAAATGTCTTTTGACTCAGATTGTTTTTTTGGGTTTCAGGTGGTGCTTGGTGGAGGTCAGGATGCTTCAGCAGTGACAACAACCGATCATCGTGCAGGGAAGTTTGAAGCAAAATTTTTTGACAAGGTGCAATTTCTGTCGCATTTTCCCTGTGAGCGACCTTAGAATTAGAGTTAGTTCAGTTGTATGATATTTCTCTTATTGTCTGATAGATCCTTCAAGAAGAGATTGGAGGTGTGAAAGGGCATTTTGGACCCATTAATGCTCTGGCTTTCAATCCTGATGGGAAGAGGTATGATGTATTGCAAAAAAACAAATCATTGATTGGATAGTGAGTGATTGATATATGATACTTATTGTGGAGTTTGATTTGGTTTTCTTGTAGTTTTTCAAGTGGAGGTGAAGATGGTTATGTAAGATTGCATCATTTTGACCCTGATTACTTCAACGTCAAGATCTAAGTTTTGTGAGCGGGGAGAGGGGATACTTTTGTTGCTTTTTTCGGATGCCAATTCTGCTGTGTGGGCGGGGCACGGTGACGATATTCGCACTGCATTGTATTAATGATATTATGATAGGCTTTACTTGTTATTGCAGTTGAGTACCTCGCCCCTTAGATTTTTGCTATCATCGTGATTATTTATCAAAATTTTGTGGAATAATATTCCTATTTTGTGAGAAGAGAGGCAGGCAGAACGTTCTACATGGTGAAGCTTAATTCATACAAAGGGCACTAAGCTTTGGCAGTCGGGTTGCAAAATTGATCGGAAAAATTTTACGTGCTATTACTGATTATAGATATGCTTTTCCCTTCAAATCAGATTTGAACGTAGCTAAAAGTCAGATTAATTTTGGGTTATTCACCCGAAATTGGCTCGACGAGTATTTATTGTGGGATGGAATAGCTGCCAATAACCATGGGAGAAATAATTTGGAGTTAGTGTCTATTTAGTTCCTAAAGTTACAAAAGAACATTCTAGTCTGAGGTTTGGAAAATAGTTATCAATGATCACTGAGTTTATTTAATTTATAGTTGACTAATAAAAAAAATGACATGGCACGCAATGGTGCAAAAATTTTTGAAATTTGTTAATATGTTGTCGAAATATTGGTTTTTAGGGGGTCGATTGAGATTTTAGGGGATAGGATCGTTTTTACATGATTTTTGAAGACATTGAAAATATTGGCGATATATTGACGATATATTGTTTCATGCATTTATCGGTTTGTTGAGAGGAAATTGTGAAAATATTTTTAGAAATTGTCAATATATCGCTGAAATATCTTCGATATTTGGACATAATATTGGCCAAAAATCTACTAAATATCTCTAAATATCTGCACAATATCTACATTTTTGTCTCTATGTAATTATGATGAGTTTTCATTTCCAACTTATATAGTGAACTTTTGGCATTGTATTTTCACTTCAACATCAATGTTAAAGTGATTCTTGCTTGTTTAACTAGCAAAAACACTTTCATTTCCAACACTTTTATTTAAAAAAAACCACAAAAAATGTATTTTCACTTTCATTTCCAACACTTCTACCTATGGTAAGCTTTTGACATTATATTTTCACTTCAACATCAATGTTGAGGTGATTCTTGCTTGTTTAACTAGTCAAAACACTTTCATTCCAGCACTTTTACCTATGGTGATACATGAAAAGGTAATAAGTAGTAGTTTAAGTAGTAGTTCAAGTAGTGGTGATGATCATTCGATGGACTTTTTTGAATGAAACATGTGTGCCACACACTACAACTTAACTTTTGAAGACAGTTGGATCAAAGTCCACAAGGTCAAGGTGATGGTGATGATGATCAAGATAATCGAGATGATGGTGATGATGACAGTAATAGGGGTGGTGGAGGCAGTCAAGTTATGGAAAATGTTGGAGGAGGTGAACAACATGAAGGACTTAACCCCTTCACCGGAGAGTCTCAATGCATGCACGTCACACAAGACTTTGATCATGGGCATAAAGCTGGTGGTCTAGGAATTGGAGCAATAGGAAAACCTTTCATCCGAAGAAGATCCACAAATTGCGATGCTCAATTTGATGAAGAATATCTTGTTTCAAGTATGGAGGGGATTAGTTTGGACATCGAGTACTGAGTATAGACATGGAAAAAATGACTATAACAATAGTAATTATGGCTCTATAGAAATACTAACTATGGCTATAACAATAGTAACTATGGCTATAACAATAGCAACTATAGTCATTCAAGTGGTTACAATATGCTTATTTTAGAATACATCAATCTATACACGGGGTCCACAACTTCCACTTGAAGATGATCTAGACTCAAATTCAGAACCTCCGTACTATCTTAATTCTTTAGAGCATCATCATCTAGATGAGACATAGTTTGATGAAAGGTATCCTCCTATTGATGTCATTGGAATTAATCATGATACTCATGTGTGACGTATATCAAATTATGTCAGAAATTTTGAAAATACCTTGAGTTGGGATCAATATTGTCGCTATCAAATGAACTATATTGATGTTAGTTTAATACTTTCATGGTCATCATCTTATTATTAAACCATGTACTTGTATGACAAGAATTTTGTATTAATGAAGTATTCAAGTCCATTCATTTTTCGGTCTTCATTATTATTTATTATTGTATTGCTATAAATATTTGGCTTATAATTAGTGATATATGCCTAAAATAGTAGTTTATTGCTTAAATAAACTTATTCTAAAGTTTCACAAAAAAATTCACAATATTTTTATAAGTTTTCGTGATATCCGTGATTTTTTCCAGAATATCCGTCGATATATCCGTAAAATCGAGTTACCGATATTGGTACCGATATCGATATTTGCATCCTTGATGGCATGTGGATGTTGGACATTTTAAATAAGGTGGAAAATTTTACTAGTTTTATCTTATTTTTTTTAGATTACATGAACGTTTTAATTTATTTTACTCTCTTTATCCCTTTCTCTCTCCCCTTCTTTCTTTTTCTTGTTCTCCTTCCTCTTTATTTTCTCCAACGGGTTTGGCCTCAAAAGAAGAGCAAACACCTAAAATGAAAACTTCAAATCACAACTCTAGTACATTTGTGCATTAAGATGCCGTACAAAGTTTCTTATATGCCTAAGAATAATGGGTTTGGGAATAAGATTGTTGAGAATTATTGATTGTCGTGTTTGGTTGTATACCTGAGAATGCTAATTTTTATAATAATAAATGATATTTTTGTCTTTTTTTTATAATATTAATTTTATGTAATTTTGATGCATTAATTAATGATTTTTTCAATAAATAGATATAAATTAATTAATTATAATAGAGGTATAATTTTAAAAGAATAAATAATTATAAAAGTTAATTTTTTTATACTAAGTTATTTCAATTAATTAAATATATTTAATAGATTACTAATTTATTAGTAGTTTCAATAAATACGCAATTACATTAATTTAGTTTATTTTTATAAAGGAAAAAAAAATTCAATTTTTACCTATAAACATGTCACCGTGTATCAATTTTCACTATAAACTTTTGATGTCATCAAAGTTTGAGGTACACAATTTGATGAGATTAAAAGTTTAGTACATAAATTGATACAACTTGACAAACTTAGGGGTAAAAATTATTTTTTTTCCTTTTTATAAACGAGAATCCGTTGGGTATATTTTTAATCTATCAAATAATTATGATTAGTTTATTATAATTGAATGATTAATTAGGTTAATTCAATACATTATTATATATAAAATAGTTTTTAAGTAATTTGGTTGATTATAAAAATTAATTTAAATCATATAATTAATTAATTTTAACAGAATAAATAAATGTATTTAAAAGAAAGATATATATTAAAATAAGAGAGAGAAAAAGAAGGGCATAAAGAAAACCCATGCTTGTGCAAGGGTATCAAATACCCTTACTCATGGGTATATAAAACTCATTGGAAATAGCTTATTCCCCCGGTCAATCCTTAAAACCTTGTACCGAACAAGGAATTTTGTATCCTTTGCTGATTCCCACCCTTATTCCCATTCCAATGCTCTCTCTATCCAAATGACCCCTAAGTGACATTCAAATCCAGGTGTTTTAGAATCCTATGCACGAAATTTCCATCTACAATTTTTGTACGATGACTTCCAATTTCCAAAACATATGAACTAATAAAATCCCAATGACCTTCAAGTTGCATCGCAGTTTCTCAACAACCAAACGAAATACTCTCTTCCCCATATATTGTCCATCAAGGTGGAATTGTAACAAAAACCACCACAATTTTTTCAAATTTCATTTATGTCCAAACCCACAATTTTTTACACAAATGGCCAACAAAAAAAAATCAATTAAGGAATACAGATCATTTTCCATTCTCTCTTTTTTTTTTTAAAAAAAAAAAAAAAAAATCAACATGCACCACTCAAAAGGAAAAAACATAAAAATAGAGGGCGAGATTGTGTGAGTTTTGGTCAAAGGAAGAAAACCCTATTTGGAAACTCAATCTGACAGAAGACTATAGTGCAAGCGCTAGAAGACAACTCTCTCTAAAAACCCAATTGACAGAAGAAGAAGAAGAAAAGAGTTTTTGTATGGATGACATCTTTTCAGCGGAGTTATCGATGGATGACCTGCTTTTAAAATTTAACGATACATAATCTTCTGCTGTCGTTAGCACTCTCGGTCTAGGCCAAAAAGACTGGCAAAACTCGCATTCCAAATGACTCTCGCTCTTTCCAAAAGACAGGTTAATTCACTTACGTACTTTCATTAACGCATTGCTATTTTTTCTTTTATTTTCTTTTAATAACAAAACTCTCGATCTAGGTGATGTAATCGATTATGAATTCTTTAATCTAATGGGACTCTTGGTCTGAGTTATTTGGAAAACTGTTGTACGCCCTCGGTCTGGGACCTTTTCGACCCGATGTGTCCACATTGCAATTTTTTTTTAACAACAAAAAATCTTGGTCTGGGTTATTTGACAAACTTTTGCACACCCTTTGTCTGGGTCCTTTTTGACCCGATGTGTCCACATTACAATTTTTTTCTTTTTTTTTTCTTTTAGCAACAAAACTCTCGATCTGGGTGGGTTTGGATGAGTCATAACCTCTCGCTCTTTCGATGGTTGTTGTCAATTCAGATGTATATCAAACTCGTGATGGCAATCAGATTAGATTTGAGAGCACAATGACATTAAATTTCACCCTTAATTATTATGAAAAGGTTGGTTGTGGGCTGACTTTATGAAAATGGGAGTAAATAATGTGATTGACATTTGAGAAGACCATCAAATTAACTCACATCCAACCAACCACCAATCAAATTAACTTCTCGTTACACGTAGAATAGATTAGAGTAAATTTTAGAGTAATTGAATCCAAGGTGAGAGCGTGCATACATTTTGGGAAGCAATATATAGAGCTGACAAGATTTTTTGTTCATCACACCAAGACTCAACTGTTTTTTTTCTCTTCACTTGAAGGATGGAAAGCAAGTGTGTATTCATTCGTTACGGTGGTGTTTGGCACAAGGACTCATGTTCTTACACTAGAGGCGAAATGGTAGGACTTGTGGTGCCGACAACAATGAGTTATGAAGAATTTAAAAGTCAAGTTTATGACGTTACACAAATTGGTCTGGTTGAGTTTGACATTGAAATGAGAGTTAAATATAGGATGAAATATAATTCTCCTCCAATGTACATAAAGCACGATCAAGATGTGCGATTTTTCATGCACCATCCAGATGTGTCAAGAGTTCAGGTTTAGGTAACAACTTTATGGAAGCGTGATGAAGACATGAATGAAGAATATGATCCAGAATACGAACATATAGACGTGAATGAGGAATATGATGACGAAGAATATGATCCAGGATATGACTTGAATGTGGATCATGAAGATGTGAATGAGAAAGAGGAGGATGAAGATTATGAACTCGAATATGAAGAAGAAGAGGAAGATGAGGTAGGGTATGAAGTAGGGAATGAATTGCAGTTTAGTTCTCACAATGATGAGGGCTGTTCGGTGTTTGGTCATGTGCAGGACACGGACTGGTTTAAGGGTCACTTACCAAGTGTATTGTCATTAGGCAACGACAACACGAGGCTGTGAGGTTTTTTTTCTTCATCACAGCCTTTAGTAGATGACAAATTAGGTGGTAATCCGTATGATTGGGGCGATGTGCATGAAAATGTACACACAGAGACTCAAGTGGTGGATCTGAAAGAATGAACGTTTCACTCCGCAACAAAAGCATTTGATCGTCTTTGATTTTATTTAAAAGTAAACTAAAAAAAAAAATAAGATTAAGCAAATTTGGAGTAAATATGAAGATATTTCTGGCGGGTCTTTATCTCCTCCTTAAAATCTTCCTGGCTATGACTCGAACATAGGACCAAAGCTTGTGGGAGTCTCTTGAAAGAAAATCTACAAGGGATTGGAGAGGAAGAGGTTTAGAGAGAATTCTCAAATTCTCTATTGAGGAGATATGTGTTGTCTCTAATGGTTCAACCCAATGATTCTATTTATAGAGATCAAGGGTAAATCTTTGCCATAATTAAAATATTATATTTTAATATCTAATATATTAAAATAAATCTTATATTTATTTGAATCTCATTCAAATCTTCTACGATATTTATTTATTTGAATCTTATTCAAATTCTATAAATATATTTTATGTAATATATCAAATATACATTAATTATTTTAATATTTAATGTATCAAATACAATAAATATATTTTTCTCTTTTATATATAATATATCTAATATATTAAATATTAATTTGAACACTTCAAATTAAATATTAAATTTGAACATTTCAAGTTTTAATATTTAATGTATCAAATACAATAAATATATTTTCCTCTTTTATATTTAATATATATAATATATTAAATATTAATTTGAACACTTCAAAATAATATTAATTTGAACATTTCAAATTTTCTTTCAACTAAATTCATCTTTTAGTGTTACTATGAGCTAGCAAGGAGAACTTATGGACCTACATATTATAAGCTCCAATGATACAAATTTAATTAACTAAACTCTTTAATTAATTAATTTTAATTCATTAACTCTAGGGTCACTTCACTGTAGACCTAGAGTTGCACTCTTATGCACTGTAGGACAAGTTGTGTCCATGGATATAATCACTACATGCAAGTCGATCATTCACGAGTTGTTCGTAATTACAGCTGGGTCAAAAGTCCATCTTACCCCTGTAATTACATCTTGCACCTTAAGTACCACTGATCCTCTAATGAACAATTTGTTTATGATTAGAGATGTCCACGGGGCGAGGCGGGGCGGGGTGGGGCCGGGGAATGTCCCCGGCCCCGCCCCCCATTTTATTCTCCATCCTCGCGAAATTCCCCATTTAATTTCGCAGGGATTGGAGCGAGGATTCTCCGCGGGGAATTGGCGGGGATCGAGTTCCTCGGGGGAATTTTTCCCTTTTTTTTTTAATTTATTCTCAACCATAATAGAAATTCTTTCTAAATGAATAATTTTCAATATAATTTTTATTTAAAGAAAATGTTATAAAATTTCCTAATAAAAACAATAATATACCATAAGTAAAAATATTATAATGTCGAAACAACTTAATTTTTAAAAATTTAAATTTCAATATTACAACATAGTTTTTATTTTTTTTATTTAAAAAAAATAGTCTTTAACTAATTCATACTATAGTTTTTGTTTTAAAAAAACTTTTCTATTTATAGGTAACAATTAGTATATATATATATAAACTAATCGTGGTGGGGCGATGAATCGGGGTGGGGTTGGGGACGGGGACGGGGAATATATTCTCCGTCCCTGTCCTCGTTTAGCCGACGGGAAGAAAAGTCTCCCCATTCCCTCCCCCATTCCCCATGTAATTGGGTATTCCCCGCCCCTTTGAGGCGGGTCCGCTCGAGGCCCTGACCCTGCAGGTTAAATGGACATCTCTATTTATGATCCAACCATAAACTAAGTCCCTCTCGGGCCAGTGAGAGGGTGAGGCCCCATTGTTCAAGACCCGAAATCAGCACTAAAAGGAACTACTTATCTACTTACCCTATATGGGAATGAGTAAATTCCATCTTGTGAGATTATGTTCCCAACTCCCTATTTGGTTAAGTCCCAAAAATAATAGGCATATTGAATCGGCTACAAAAGCCACTCTCACTCATGCAAATCAAAGGACAAACCCTCATAGGAAAGAGTTCATAACTCACTCATGATTAAGATTGAGTCGTATATGATCATCCTGATGAAATATTAATCTTCTCAATTAACGGATTTATAAAGAGAGATTAAATATTTCGTGGTCCAGTCTTACAAAAATTCATTGTATAAGATTCCCCCACTCACATGTCTCCATATGAATAATTTGGATCACGTCATTTGTAACCATTACAAAGTGGGCCGTATCAATAGTGTTGTCAGGATATGACACCCAACTTTATCCATATACTATGACCCTTTAGGTTATTTCTTGAACATGATCCTCTCGTATGTCAACTACATACTATTCAAAATTACACTAATAACCTTGGATTTTTCATATAATAGATAATATTATATTACAAATAAAATAATCAAAATAATTATTAATTATTAAATGAATTATTTATTACGAGGCTTTAGGGCATAAATCCTAATAGGATCATGAAGAACACGTCCATGTGCATGAAAAACAACGCCACTAACGGTTGAGGAACATGGGGTGCAAGTTAGTGGGATCAAGAAGTAATCGCCTAGCCATACAAACAACGGGTCCGTCGTTTGTAATTAATATTGGAACCACGGGGGACATAATTATGCATGGAGGTGGGGGCGACGTTGAGGTCTGCCAAATTTTCTTTTGTAAGAAGGACCTAAAAATGAGAATTTCAGTATTTGTAATGAACAAGACTTCGAGTTTAGAGTTTTGAAATCAACAAAGGATCTATACAGTGTGTGATGCATTAGCGAGGACTGCAAGTGGAGACTCTACGCAATTAAGATGCAGGGGTGTGATATCTTCAGGATGTCGAAGGACGTAAACGAGCCCACATGCTCTATAGATATGTTGAATCATGACCATAAGCAAGTACCGAAGTGATTGGGCACTTGATCAAGAACAAGTTCACTGGGGTTAGCCGTACGTATAAGCATAAACACATTATTGAAGATGTTAGACAAGATTATGGTGTGAACATAAACTTTGACAAGGCATGGCGTGTGAGAGAAATGACTCATGTAATATCGAAGGGTACTCCAGAAGAATCTTAAGCTATGCTTCATGCTTATGGCGAAGCTCTAAAGATTGAAAACTCAGGTACAATGTTTGAGATTAAGCTTGACAATCAATCAATGCACTTTAAGTACGTGTTCATGGCCTTGTCCTTCGATTAGGGATTATGCGAACTGTTGACCCATACTTATTATTGATGGGTCACACTTGAAGAGGAAATATAAAGGTTGCATGTTAGTGGCTGTGTTGATGGATGACAATCAACAACTATACCCTGTCGCCTATTATATTGTGGAAGCGCGAGAACAATCGCTATTGGAATTGATTTTTGTCAAAAGTCAAGAAGGCGATAGGAGAGGACGATCACATGGTGATTATTTCAGACTGACACGCGAGCATTGCCAATGCAATCCAAGCTTTATTTCCCAAGGCATTCCATGAACTATGCACATACCACTTGGAGTTAAATCTCCACATGTAAGGCGGTAGTTGAACTATTTAAGAATGCCGCGAGGGCCCATTGGAAGCTAGATTTAAATAGGTATTGGGAGCAAAGCTCTTAATTCAAAGGTGGTGTTGTAGCACGATACTTGGGGGAGGTTGGGGTGGAACGGTGGGCATGATGTTTTCAACACCAAAGAAGGTATGATAACATGACAAACAATTCTGTACAGTGTTTTAATTCCATAACCAAGGAAGCCAGATTTTTACCAATCACTACAATGCTTGAGCACATTTGGAACAACCTCCAACACTAGTATCGTGATCGATGAGCCTATTGGGACTCTATCCCAATATTGAATGGTAGACATATTGAATCGACTACAAAATCCACTCTCACCCATGCAAACAAGAGGACAAGCCCTCACAGGCAGGAGTTCATAACTCACTCAGGATTAAGATCAAGTCGCATATGATCATCTTGATGAAATATTAATTGTCTCAATTAACGGATTTATAAAGAGAGATTAAATATTTTGTGGTCCAGTCTTATAAAAATTCATTGTATAAGACTGTAACGACCCTATTGGCTCAACACGCTACCTAAGAGTCATTACTAAGTCACGTCGCTATATTACCAAAAATTTCGGCAACATAACGGCGTAACTACACGAAAACCAAAATTTTGACCCTGATAAGACATAGAAAAACACACTTCTAAGATTTCAAACAACCTCCTAGCATCCAACAAACTTCTCAATATGATGCTAGGGTTCAAACAGAAGAAACCAAATATACGTGCACGATTTACAAAGAAAGGTTAAAAGATTTTAAAACATTCTCCTAACATTTAAAAAAAAACTTAACATGAGTTCTATATACATCTAGAAACATAAAGGAAGCGGAATAGCGATCAGTCGGCTCCTCATGACTCAAGTAGCTGATCCCCGGTCACGCGCTAGGGCCGATCTTAGCCTTACCTGAAAACATTTTAAAAAGGAAAAGGGTGAGTATTAACGAATAATACTCAGTAAGTCCATCATAGTTTTAAAATAAGAGTTTCAATCACATGCATCATGTCATTTTAAATCATAAAACCATCGTAAACCATCACTTTAGTAGGGGACCTAAAATTCCTTTTATAAACCATATACTTTTCCTCGCAGCTCTTGTGAACGATTAAATTCTCCCGAGGGCCTCTGAATAGTCCGAAGACATAGTTTTTCTGTCTAATAGAGTCCTCCCTACCTCTGAGAGTTAAGCTCGAAAGCTAACATATATCATGGAGTCCGAAGACTCAGCCCGAAGGCTACCATCGTGGAGTCCGAAGACTCAAGCCCGTCGGCTACAGTCGTGGGGGCACTCTCGAACCCCGGGAGCATATAGAGTCTGAAGACTCGGGTTCCCTCAAAACCCACATAAAACTTTTGGGAGAATTATCGTCACAGCCTATATAAATCTTTTCATGAACACAACACATGCATGAGGTCCCATTCGTTTTAGAACATAGTTATGAATGCATCAGTCATAGCAATCGCATTTCAAAGACATACATATAATACACTTTCTTTCTTAAATACTTAACATGAAAACATAAACTTTCAAAGAAATCATAGAGCTAGCTTTAGGTTTCGAAAACTTCTTTCGTTGTGAGATCCCTTACCTTAACTCTTTACTTACTAAAATACCCTTTCTTCACTTAGTAATTAAGCTTCTTGAGTTTCCACTCCAAGTACGATCCTCGGTCCTCGACAATTCACCTAAAAAGTGTTCTAAACGTGTCTTAAACCATCCGAATTACGCTAAAACACATTCTATCATTAATAACTCGACGAAACGGACCTAATGGCAATTTTACCCAACTCTGGCGAGCGGCGGCGCGTGACCGGAGCACGGCGGCGCGTGCGGCGGCGGACGGCGGCGCGTGGAGCTTCCGATCGGCGCGTGAGGGCGCGTGGAGCCTCGTTTTCGTGCGAGACTCACGGATCTGGGCTTTCCGGTCGGATCTGAGTTCTGTTCGATGGAGGAGAAGAAGAAGAAGTCCGGCGAAGCTACTGTCGTCCGGCGAAGAAGCTCACGGCGAGGTTGGGTGTTCGGTTCAAAGCTTCTCCGGCGATCAAGACTGTGTGGGTCCTCGATTTGGAGCTCCGACGGTCGTTGCTCGCGAGTTTCCGGCGAGGCGTTGGTGTTCGGCTGAACGTTCGTGCGGCGAAGCTCTCGATCGGCGGCGAGAATCCGAGGAAGAAGAAGAAGCAGCCGGCGACTGGAACTTCGACGAGAGAGAGAGAGTTGCCGTGAGGGAGACGATCGAGTGAGAGAGAGATCGGAGAGAGAGCGGCGGACGGCGGACGGCGTGCGGAGAAAAAGAAGAAGAAATCGCCGGTGGAGATGCTCGTTTGCCGGCGAGGAAGAAAAGAGAGAGAGTAAACGGGGAGGGAGAGTGAAATCGGAGAGGGAGGGTTTCGGGGAGAGAGAGGGCTGCGCGCGCGAGAGAGAGAGAGAGAAGAAATTTTTATTTTATTTTATTTTATTTTTTAATAATAATAATAATAATAATAATAATAATAATAAAAATAAAATCAAAATATCTTCTCCAAAAGACCAAAATGCCCTTTTCTTTTCCAAAAATCACCAAATTACCCTCAAAATAATTAAATTCATAATAAAACTTTACCAAAGAGTCTCGGGTGTTACATTCTTCCCCCCTTAAGAACTTTCGTCCCCGAAAGTTCCTAGTCTTGGAATAGTTCAGGATACTTGGCTCGCATTTCATCTTCACGTTCCCAAGTAGCCTCTTCCATCCGATGGTTCTGCCAGAGCACTTTAACCAAATTAATCTCTCGGTTACGAAGGGTCTTACGATCCCTTGCTAGAATTCGAGTCGGTCGTTCTTCATAACTCATATTTTCATTCAACTGTAATGGCTCGTAGTCAATCACATGCGAAGGGTCCGGCACGTACTTTCTTAACATCGAGACATGGAATACATCATGGACCGCAGAGAGAGATGGGGGTAATGCCAATCTATAAGCCACAGGGCCTATTCGCTCAAGAATCTCGAACGGCCCTATAAATCGCGGACTTAACTTTCCTTTCCGGCCGAACCTCAACACTCCTTTCATTGGAGCCACTTTAAGAAACACATGGTCGCCTACTTCGAATTCTAGATCCCTTCGTCTTGTGTCAGCATAGCTCTTCTGTCTACTCTGTGCAGTCTGCATTCTTACCCTGATTTTCTGAATAGCATTGTTCGTGACTTGAACTAACTCTGGCCCCAAAAGCTGTCGTTCACCGACCTCATCCCAATATATTGGAGTTCTACATCTTTTACCATACAAAGCTTCAAACGGTGCCATTCCTATAGTAGCCTGATAACTATTGTTATAGGCAAACTCCATCAGGTGCAAGTAAGTATCCCATCTACCTGGGAAATCCAACGCACATGCACGTAACATATCCTCCAAAACTTGATTCAATCGCTCGGTCTGTCCGTCCGTTTGGGGATGAAAAGCGGTGCTAAAATCCAACTGAGTACCCATAGCTTTCTGTAAGCCTCTCCAAAAGTTAGAAGTAAAACGGGCATCCCTGTCCGAGACAATTCTAGCAGAAACTCCGTGTAATCGCACTATCTCCTGCATATAAATTTGCGCCCATTTCTCTGTAGAATATGTAGACTTACCCGAAAGAAAATGCGCCGATTTGGTAAGCCTATCCACGATGACCCAAATCACCGTGTAACCTCTCATCGTCCTGGGTAACCCAACAATAAAATCCATAGAGATTTCATCCCATTTCCACAAAGGCACATTCAATGGTTGCAACAATCCTGCCGGCCTCTGTCTCGGCGCTTTAACCTGTTGACAAACTAAGCACTTACTGACAAACTCCGCTACATCCTTTCTCATACTGTGCCACCAGAAAATCTGTTTTAGGTCTTGATACATCTTGGTACTACCAGGATGCATCGAAAATGGCGAACTATGCGCTTCAGTCAAAATTTCACTCTTCAATTCATCAATATTAGGTACACATAATCGCCCTTGATACAGAAGTCCACCATCTGAAGACATAGAAAACTCTTGAGCTTGCTCAGTGCCGATTTGTCGTAGCTTTTCCATTAAACTAAGATCCAATCGCTGAGAGACTATAATACGTTGCCTCAAAGTTGGTTGCACAGTCAACTGAGCTAAGCGTGTAGTCGCTTCACCTATCAAAACTGCAATTTCAGCATTCTCCATCTCTACCTGTAGCTCATCCTGACTAGTGATCTGAGCTGAAGTATGTACAGTCTTTCTACTGAGAGCATCTGCGACAACATTTGCCTTACCGGGATGATAAAGAATTTCTAGTTCGTAGTCTTTTACCAGCTCTAACCATCTACGTTGCCGCATGTTCAACTCTTTTTGTGTAAACAAGTACTTTAAACTCTTATGGTCCGTGAAGATCTGAATCTTCTCACCATACAAATAATGCCTCCAGATCTTCAAGGCGAAGACAACTGCGGCCAACTCCAAATCATGGGTTGGATAGTTTTGCTCGTGACTTTTCAACTGGCGAGACGCATAGGCTATAACCTTTCCACTTTGCATCAACACTGCTCCTAGCCCTTTCCTCGATGCATCAGTGAAAACTACAAATCCACCTGTTCCCTCAGGCACAGAAAGAACAGGGGCTAATACCAGTCTCTGTTTAAGTGTCTGGAAACTTGCTTCACACTCGTCAGTCCAGACAAATAACTTGCTTTTGCGAGTTAGTTGAGTCAAAGGCGTAGCTATCTTAGAGAAATCCTGGATGAACCGTCTATAGTAACCTGCTAGACCTAGGAAACTCCGTACTTCAGTAGCTGTAGTCGGACGAGGCCATAGCGTTACAGCCTCTACTTTCGCTGGATCTACTGAAATCCCTGCCCTTGACACTACGTGTCCTAAGAAAGACACCTTTGTAAGCCAAAACTCGCACTTGGAAAATTTCGCGTACAACTGGTTCTCCCTCAAAGTCGTTAACACTCTTCTCAATTGCTCTTCATGTTCTCTCTCAGTTTTAGAGTATACAAGGACATCATCAATGAATACGATCACGAAAGCATCTAGGAACTCCTTGAATACTCTATTCATCAAGTCCATAAAAACTGCAGGGGCGTTAGTCAACCCAAAAGACATCACCGTGAATTCAAAATGTCCATATCGTGATCTAAATGCCGTCTTAGGGATGTCTCTTTCTCTGACCCTCAACTGATGGTACCCTGACCTCAGATCAATCTTTGAAAACACCGACGCTCCCTGTAACTGATCAAAGAGGTCGTCGATACGAGGAAGAGGGTACCTATTCTTAATCGTAACTTTGTTCAACTCCCTGTAATCAATGCACAATCGCATGGTTCCATCTTTCTTCTTTACAAACAAGACCGGTGCTCCCCAAGGAGATACGCTAGGTCGAATAAAACCTTTATCCAATAGGTCCTACAGTTGCAACTTCAGCTCCTTCAATTCCGCTGGTGCCATTCTATAAGGAGCTTTAGAGATAGGAGCGGTTCCTGGTTCAAGCTCTATGGTGAAGTCTATTTCTCTCACGGGAGGCAACCCTGAAAGATCTTCAGGAAACACATCTAGAAATTCATTTACCACAGGCACAGACGATGCGTGAACCTCGGTGTGTCTCACTTCCACAACACTAGCTAAGATACCCCATGATCCCTTAAGAACTAGCTTTCTCGCTTTAAGAGCAGATATCACTCTTGGATTAACTCCAGTTCTAGTCCCCTTAAACTTATAACTGGCCTGTTTTGGTGGCGTAAACACCACTTCTTTACGGAAACAATCAATATTAGCATGGTTCAAAGCCAGCCAATCCATGCCTAGAATAACATCGAACCCTTCCATCTCGAGGACTATCAAATTCACATCCAGCTCGTGGTCGGAAACTATCATCTTACCATTCTTAATCCCCTCAGTAGCTAATAAACTCAACCCCATCGGAGTAGCAACAGACAAAGCAGAGGGTAATGGCTCAAGTTCTAACTCAGCTTGTCTCCCGAAAGACGCAGAAATAAAGGAATGTGTAGAACCTGAATCAAATAATACGAATGCAAGGTATCCCAAAACGGGAAGCGTACCTGTAACTGCAGCATCTGAGTTACCAGCCTCCCTGCCGGTACTAGCAAAAACTCTCCCTTGCTGAAGTGTGGGCCTATTAAGTCCTACTCCACCTGAACCCGAAGACTGGCCTCTCCTGTCTGGGAGGGTAGGACAATTTTCAGCTCTATGTCCCTCCTTTTTACATCGAAAACACAACCCAGACCGCATCAGGCACTGACCCCAATGAAACTTTCCACATTCATTACAACGAGGTTTCTCCCCAGTGTTAGGTCCCGGTCTATTCACTTGCTGTCTCTGGCTAGAAGCGGCCTGTGACCTCATGGACGACTGTGAAGACTGTTGAGAACGCTGGGGATTCAAGTTCGCCTGACTCCATCTCCTTTTGTGACCAGAGGATGACTGACTCGGGTTTTGGACCATAGGAATCTCACTCTGTTGGCCTGCAACAATAAACTCTGCTGTCCTTACCGCAGCAGCATAGTCGTGAAGTGCTACAGCCTGCACCACGCCTTTAACCTGAGGATCCAAACCCATTACAAAACGCTCTGTTTTCTTGGCCTCAGTATCTACCAGTTCGGGAGCAAAACGAGATAACCTTGTGAATTCCCTCTCGTAGACATCCACTGGACGTCGATTCTGTTTAAGTTGTAGAAACTCTTCTTGTTTCTTATATCGTGCAGTCGCAGGATAATATTTATTCCAGAAAGCCTCTCTGAACATCGGCCACGTCACTACACCTCCTCCTGTACCTATGGTCCTCTGAGCAGATTCCCACCATAGGTACGCATCATCCCTCAACATAAATGTGGCGCAAGAAACTTTATATTCATCCGGGCAGCTCATCAACTGAAAAATGTTCTCCATAGAGAACAACCATAACTCCGCCACTGTAGGATCCCCAGAGGATCCGTCAAACGCCCTTGGATCATACTTTCTAAAATCTTTCAAGTGACGGGCTTGTAGTGAAGCTGGCGTAGAAACTTGACCCATCTGCGCTAACTGGGTCGTCACGGTCGCTTGTACTAAGTTCTGCATCGCCTTTAACATCAATGACGCAACCGTAGGATTTGCAGGCTCCATAACTGGATCAGGTTGATCCTGAGCAACAGGGGAACTTGCCCCAGAATTCACCTCCTGTTCCACTGGCATCTCAGGAGGTAAGCCATGTGTTCTACCAGCACCACGTCCTCTACCCCGTCCTCTGCCTCTCCTTCTAGGCGGCATACTTAACAAACAAACATAAACAAGTTAACCTCCACATCAAAAGGGATCACACTTTTCAACTTTTCTTAAACTTTCCTTAACTTAAAATACATTTCACATATGAATCATTTCATAAAAATAACATGCTTTTCAACAAACGAATTAAAAGTTTACTTCAGAGGCGTACCTGCGCGATGACTGGAAATCACTACTTAGTCATGGGATACCTGATGCTTACGAAGTAAGCTAGTCTACAGAACCTATAACCTAGGGCTCTGATACCAACTGTAACGACCCTATTGGCTCAACACGCTACCTAAGAGTCATTACTAAGTCACGTCGCTATATTACCAAAAATTTCGGCAACATAACGGCGTAACTACACGAAAACCAAAATTTTGACCCTGATAAGACATAGAAAAACACACTTCTAAGATTTCAAACAACCTCCTAGCATCCAACAAACTTCTCAATATGATGCTAGGGTTCAAACAGAAGAAACCAAATATACGTGCACGATTTACAAAGAAAGGTTAAAAGATTTTAAAACATTCTCCTAACATTTAAAAAAAAACTTAACATGAGTTCTATATACATCTAGAAACATAAAGGAAGCGGAATAGCGATCAGTCGGCTCCTCATGACTCAAGTAGCTGATCCCCGGTCACGCGCTAGGGCCGATCTTAGCCTTACCTGAAAACATTTTAAAAAGGAAAAGGGTGAGTATTAACGAATAATACTCAGTAAGTCCATCATAGTTTTAAAATAAGAGTTTCAATCACATGCATCATGTCATTTTAAATCATAAAACCATCGTAAACCATCACTTTAGTAGGGGACCTAAAATTCCTTTTATAAACCATATACTTTTCCTCGCAGCTCTTGTGAACGATTAAATTCTCCCGAGGGCCTCTGAATAGTCCGAAGACATAGTTTTTCTGTCTAATAGAGTCCTCCCTACCTCTGAGAGTTAAGCTCGAAAGCTAACATATATCATGGAGTCCGAAGACTCAGCCCGAAGGCTACCATCGTGGAGTCCGAAGACTCAAGCCCGTCGGCTACAGTCGTGGGGGCACTCTCGAACCCCGGGAGCATATAGAGTCTGAAGACTCGGGTTCCCTCAAAACCCACATAAAACTTTTGGGAGAATTATCGTCACAGCCTATATAAATCTTTTCATGAACACAACACATGCATGAGGTCCCATTCGTTTTAGAACATAGTTATGAATGCATCAGTCATAGCAATCGCATTTCAAAGACATACATATAATACACTTTCTTTCTTAAATACTTAACATGAAAACATAAACTTTCAAAGAAATCATAGAGCTAGCTTTAGGTTTCGAAAACTTCTTTCGTTGTGAGATCCCTTACCTTAACTCTTTACTTACTAAAATACCCTTTCTTCACTTAGTAATTAAGCTTCTTGAGTTTCCACTCCAAGTACGATCCTCGGTCCTCGACAATTCACCTAAAAAGTGTTCTAAACGTGTCTTAAACCATCCGAATTACGCTAAAACACATTCTATCATTAATAACTCGACGAAACGGACCTAATGGCAATTTTACCCAACTCTGGCGAGCGGCGGCGCGTGACCGGAGCACGGCGGCGCGTGCGGCGGCGGACGGCGGCGCGTGGAGCTTCCGATCGGCGCGTGAGGGCGCGTGGAGCCTCGTTTTCGTGCGAGACTCACGGATCTGGGCTTTCCGGTCGGATCTGAGTTCTGTTCGATGGAGGAGAAGAAGAAGAAGTCCGGCGAAGCTACTGTCGTCCGGCGAAGAAGCTCACGGCGAGGTTGGGTGTTCGGTTCAAAGCTTCTCCGGCGATCAAGACTGTGTGGGTCCTCGATTTGGAGCTCCGACGGTCGTTGCTCGCGAGTTTCCGGCGAGGCGTTGGTGTTCGGCTGAACGTTCGTGCGGCGAAGCTCTCGATCGGCGGCGAGAATCCGAGGAAGAAGAAGAAGCAGCCGGCGACTGGAACTTCGACGAGAGAGAGAGAGTTGCCGTGAGGGAGACGATCGAGTGAGAGAGAGATCGGAGAGAGAGCGGCGGACGGCGGACGGCGTGCGGAGAAAAAGAAGAAGAAATCGCCGGTGGAGATGCTCGTTTGCCGGCGAGGAAGAAAAGAGAGAGAGTAAACGGGGAGGGAGAGTGAAATCGGAGAGGGAGGGTTTCGGGGAGAGAGAGGGCTGCGCGCGCGAGAGAGAGAGAGAGAAGAAATTTTTATTTTATTTTATTTTTTTTTTAATAATAATAATAATAATAATAAAAATAAAATCAAAATATCTTCTCCAAAAGACCAAAATGCCCTTTTCTTTTCCAAAAATCACCAAATTACCCTCAAAATAATTAAATTCATAATAAAACTTTACCAAAGAGTCTCGGGTGTTACAAAGACACCCCCACTCTCATGTCTCCACATTAACTATTTGGATCAAATCATTTGTAACTATTACAAAGTGGGCCGTATCAATAGTGTTACCAAGATAAGGCACCCGACCTTATCCATATACTATGACCCTTTAGGTTATTTCTTATCTTCCCATATGTCAACCACATACTATCCTCGATTACTCTAATAACCTTGAACTTTTCATATAATGGATAATATTATATTATAAATAAAATAATCAAAATTATTAATTATTAAATAAATTATTAATTATGAGGCTTTAGGGCATAAATCCCAACAATGTGTACATTATTATTTTAACCATTTATAAAATTCACGTGTCAATATTATTTTTTCTATTTGGAAAATTAATTGTACATTACTGGGTAATTTCATGCATGCGTTATCGGTTGATACCCACATTTAATAATCTCATGGAGATTGAAACGAGTGTGATCAGGTCAAAATGGTCAATCTCGATGAGAATCTGATTGCGACCACTATCGGTTGACACTTTCTCTAGATAATCTCATTGAGTTCGAAACGAGTGTGTTTAGATCAAAATACGATCAATCTCGATGAGAATCTCATTGCGTCCACTACCGGTTGATACTCTCGTTGAATAATCTCGTTGATTTCGAAACAAGTGTGGTCATGTCAAAATGGGATCAATCTCGGTGAGAATGTCATTGTGATGGTTGATGCTCTCATTGAATAGTCTCGTTGAGTTTGAAACGAATGTGATAAGGTCCAAATGGGGTCAATCTCGGTGAGAATCTCATTGCGTACACTACCAGTCGATACTCTCGATTAGAATCTCATTTCGTACACTACTGGTTGATATGCTCGGTGAGAATCTCATTGCGTATAGTGCACACTACCGGTTGATACTATCGTTCTATAATTAGTAATTTGGGAGGTGGATTTTGTTGGGATTTATGCCCTAAAGCCTTGTAATTAATGATTTATTTAATAATTAATAATAATTATGATTATTTTATTTGCAATATAATATTATCCATTATATGAAAAATCCAAGGTTATTAATATAATCTTGAACAATATGTGGTTGACATAAGTGGAGGATCATATTCAAGAAATAACCTAAAGGGTCATAGTATATGGATAAGGTTGGGTGCCTTATCCTGGTAACACTATTGAAACGACACACTTTGTAATAGTTACAAATGATTTGATCCAAATCGTTCATGTGGAGACATGTGAGTGGGGTATCTTATACAATGAGTCTGTATAAGACTGGACCATGAAATATTTAATCTCTCTTTATAAATCCGTTAATTGAGAAGATTAATATTTTATCAGGATGATCATATGCTACTCGATCTTAATCTCGAGTGAGTTATGAACTCCTACCTTTGAGGGCTTGTCCTTTGATTTGCATGGGTGAGAGTGGCTTGTGTAGCTAATTCAATATACCTACCATTTTGGGGACTTGATCAAATAGGGAGCTGGGAACATAATTTCACAAGATGGAATCTACTTATTCCCATATAGGTTAAGTAGATGAGTAGTTCCCTTAAGTGTTGATTTCGAGACTTGAACAATGGGGCCCCACCATCTCACTGGCCTGAAAGGGACTTAGTTTATAATTAGATTATAAACAATTTGTTCATTAGAGGATCAATGGTACTTCAGGTGCAAAATGTAATTATAGGGGTAAAACGGACTTTTGACCCTGCCGTAATTACGAACAACTCGTGAAGGATCAACTTGCATGTAGTGATTATATTCATGGACACAACTTGTACTACAGTGCATAAGAGTGCAACTCTAGGTCTATAGTGAAGTGATCTATAGTTAATGCATGAAAATTAATTAATTAAAGAGTTTAATTAATTAATTTTGTATCATTAGAGCTTATAATCTGTAAGTCCATAAAGTCCCATTGCTAGCTCATAGTAACAATAAAAGATCAATTTAGTTGAAAGAAAAATTTGAAATGTTCAAATTAATATTAATTTGAAGTGTTCAAATTAATATTTAATATATTAGATATCTTAAATATAAAAGAGGAAAATATATTTATTGTATTTGATTCATTAAATATTAAAATTTGAAATGTTCAAATTAATATTTAATATATTAGATATATTAAATATAAAAGAGGAAAATATATTTATTATATTTGATACATTAAATATTAAAATAATTAATGTATATTTGATACATTAAATAAAAGATATTTATAAAATTTGAATAAGATTCAAATAAATTATTATAGTAGGAGATTTGAATGAGATTCAAATACGTATAAGATATATTTTAATATATTAGATATTAAAATATAATATTTTAATTTTGGCAAAGATTTATCCTTGGTCTCTATAAATAGGACCCTTGGGTTGAGCCATTAGACACAACACATCTTATCAATAGAGAGAATTAGAGAATTCTCTCTAGACCTCTTCCTCTCCAATCCCTTGTGGATTTTCTTTCAAGAAGCTCCTACAAGCCTTGGTCTTGTGTTCGAGTCATAGTTAGGAAGACTTTGTGGAAGAGATAAAGATCCTCCAGAATATTCTCCATAATATTATTTTCAAGGTATGTTTTGCTTAACCTTAATTTTTATAGTCTAATTCTTAATAAAATCAAAGACGATCCAACGCTTTCGCTGTGGAGTGAAACGTTCATTCCTTTCATTTGGTATCAAAGAAATCTTTGAGTTTTATTTATAATTAAAGTTTTGTGATGGTGGGTATTTTAATTTATCATATATTTGACATATTGTGGTTTGCAAATTGATTGTTTAGACTATTTGGCATTAGATTTATTGCTTTGATTAGATCATTATAAAACCCATAAGAGTTAGGATTTCATGTATTTTACTTGAACGAGTACGATTGCTACAAATTTCAATCATGTGGGCTGAAGAAGTTGACGACGAAAAAGATTCGCAAAAAAAAAAAAAAACGTGAATTTATGTCAGCTTTTGCAATTGAAAATTTAGGATTTCTAAATCCTAAATTTGGAATTGTTCAAACAAAAAAGATATTGAAGACCAAGATATGTCTTGGACTTAAATTATTGTAATTTAAATTATTGTCAATTCTTAGGATATGCCAAATATGCCGGTCAATTTTGCTATTTTTAATTTAATTATGCATGAGATGTATGTTTTAAATTGTTTGATTGTTGTATAAAGTATTTAAATTTAAAATCCCACCATAGGTTGAGCATGATCATGCATCTTATCTATTTTTGAATATAATTATTATATTTGAAATTTTTGATTAGGATGTTTCCTAAGAGAATTAAAATATTTTCTTAATAAGTTTATATTTTCCATATCTTTGAATATAATTGTTATATTTGGAAAATTAAATTAGGATATTTTCTTTCATAAATGAAATCCATGTTTTCATAATAAGATTAGGATATATCCTAATGAGATTAGGATTTCTTTAAAATAAAGATATTTCTAATTCATGCCTTAAATAGTTTAAAATTTGAATTTAATATATCTTTATTTGTTAGAATTTAAGATAATCTTTTAATTTAGTTTTAAATGGTTTAAAATGTAGAATTTAAAGATTATCCATAGTGTAAGTTTTGAATTTAATTTATCTTCTATTTTTCTAATAGAATTAGAATAAAATATCCAAGATTATCTTTTAATTTGTTTTAAAGGGTTTAAAATGATGGTTTTTTAAGACTATCCAAGTGAATTATTTTCTAATAGGATTAAAAATATTTATGTTCATTAATCTAATAATTAATTGTTAATTAAAGATTGATGAATTTGAAATAAAAATTGACTATAAGGGAACTCTTTCTATGGAAGGTTCTGTCTAGACTGGGGTATTTAAGCTGACACCTCTAACTGGGAACCGACTTGGGAGTTGAATTAGTCAAATTTTATCTAGGTTCACTAAGCATGCTCATAATGTGATTAATTTTTTTTAAATAGTTTTAAAACTTAGTAATTCACATTAAAATCAATCTAACAACATAAGGGTTATGAAAGGTAGATTGAGGAGCTTAGATAAATGAAATTAGCCTAATTTGTCTAAGTAAGAGAAAACCCTATTTCAAAATAGTAAGTGGGCCTCGTGGCGGCTTTTGGACCGTCCCCCTACGGAAGGTGTTTGCATAGTTCAATATCAGGGTGAACTCCTGAGAAGGATAAGATTATGGTTTTATTTCCAATACTTGACCTACCCTACGACGACACCTGTTGGGATAAAACTATGAGATCTAAAATGATCGGTCACACTTACAAAGGGTTTATTAAGGTTGTTAATGATGTCCTTGACCAAACTAATGATAACTAAATATTATAGGAATAAGAGTTATTCTAGTATAATACTTGGTTGAGATTGTCTCAGTTTAGTGAATGAACACTTGACCTACCCTACGACGACACTTGTTCTAACTCACTAAAGTACCATAGCATTAGAAATGATTTATAGGGTTCATTTTTCAAATTGTTTGATTTCTATGCTAAAATTCAATGTATAATTGTTTGCATGATGTTAACTTATATAATATATATTTCAATATTATGTCAGTTTCTCTCATAATTTTTAATTTTATTACTGATAAGTCAAAATTGAGAAATTTTATTACTTGGAAAAGTAACTTTAACACTATAATGGTAGTGTAAAATTTTGAATTTGTCTTTATTGAGAAATGTTCTCAAAACCTGTTGCTAATGTTATTCGAATTGTTCGTAAAGCACATGATTAATGAATCAAAAGTAAACGAGATAGCGTGTACGTATTCTCCTAGTTAACATGTCTGTCAAGTTTAGAAGATAAAGAAAATGACAACAACATATGAGATGTTGAAGTCAACATAAGCTAAATTTAGAAAATTATCTAAATGATCTCGAATTTAAGTATTACAAAATTCCAAGAAAACAAACCAAATGAATGAAACTATATAAAAGGAAATAGTTCTTAAATTAGTCAGGATAGTCACAATGAAAGGAATTTTTGAAATACCTCAATGGGAAGAGTAATATAGATCAAATTAAATTCGATTGACTAGATTTTTGGTGGAGAATAAATAACGCCACCTAGATAGTTGATACAAGATCCACTATCAAGATTTATTTTTCATTACATTTAATATGTAATTTTTGAAAAATACTTAACATGTAGAATAGTTTCTACAAGTTAGCACCAGGAAACCTATCTCAGTTAGTGTAGTGGGAGACATTAAGATGTCATTAAGTAAAAATTGTTACATAATGCTGAAAATGATGTTTTTAGTAACCATAAGAGAAATTCAATTTCTCGAACTTTATTACAAAAATGTTCATATAGTATGAATTACTTTGAAGTATGAAAGTTTATATTTTCAAAATTGTTTGAAAATACATTCAGCTAAAAATTAGAACAATTTGTATATGTTAAAAATGTTGGCATATACTATACTACAAAATACTTAGATATTCAGGATTATAACATCCAAAATAGAAAGACATTGTCTTCTCTTAAAAGATGATACTTAATTTTGGCTGTTAAGGTTGATTAACATCAACTTGAATAGAATGAAAAGACTAGTAAGAGGTAATTCTCTAAAAAGTTAGTTAATTACTTTACCTGTCTATAGATCTTGCCTTTCATGCAAGATAATCATTGGGCCTTTATTAGATAGGGCTAAAACGCCAAAGAATACTTTGGGCTTACACATTCTAACCCAAGTGGTCTGGTAAATGTAAAGGTCAAATAAAGTCATGAATATTTCGTCACTCTAGTTGATGATCATTCAAGGTACAAGTATCTTTACGTTATCTTTACCTAATACAATATAAGTCTTACCTAATACAATATAAGTCTAAATTTTTGAAAAGTTCAAGAAAATTAAGACTAAAGTTAAATAACCGATTAGGTAATTAAATCTATCAAGATATTATGATCAGATCATAATAGAAAGTATATGAACCTTACGTACTAAAACTAATTGATAGAAATGGGTTTTTATCCCAATTTTCTTAATACCAAGTGCAATTTTGTGAAATTGTGCTGCAAGAGAAGAAACATGACATTGTTAGACATATTCATATCAGTAATGAGTTACACACCATTACCATACTCTGGTTAGGAAATACAATAGAGATTGCATGGTGAACATGATTCTCTCCAAAAGTGTATACGAGACAATTTTAAGACTATAGAAGAGGAGTAAAGCTGGTTTACAACACTTCACCATTTGGGAATGTTAAGCTCATGTGCTGAAACAAGCCTAAAAATCTTTGTATATGTTCAAAGAAGCCTAAGTGTAGGCCACCCCTACGGAGTATAAAATGGTCTTTTATGTAGTCTTAAAACGAATAAGGTATTTGTATGAAAAATATCATTTTTATAAGAAATGTCAAATAAAAGACTACAAACCTTTAATAAGATGAGATAATGTTAATAAATTGGTTCCAAGTGAAGCCATTAAATAGTTAACAAAAGTTGTTAACAATATAATTACATTTGAAAGTCAAATGGATCTTAGTCATGAATTGGATAAGCTTCATCGTAGTGGGAGAGTTATGAGATGACTCAACCTTTACAATGACTTAATTGAAACCCAAATTGTCATGTTAGATGACAAAGTTGAAGGCTTATTACTTGCAAAGTGAGACTAATGGCAAATGGTTAAACCTAATAGGAGAAAGTAGACTGCAAGTAAATTTTCTCACTTGTTGCCATACTGAAGTCTGTAAGCATTATTTAATTCATTGTTGTATATGTGATATAAAAAGAAAATGAATGTTTAGAATTCTTTTATGAAAAGAAATCTTAGATAATGCATTTCAAATCAATTAGATATGTTTATTTTCAAAGATCAAAAGCAAAAAGTTTGCGAAATAGTAAAGGTTCATTTATGAAATGAATTTTACCATTAGATATGTGAATATAAGGTTTGATAAAAGTATCAAAATCTATGACTTTGGATAAATATTAATTTAGGTTGTATAGACAAGAAAATCATTAATTGCTTAGTGGATTTTTCTCATGTTTTATGTTGGTGATATTTTTACCCATTATGAATGACGTAAGATGTCTAACATAAAACGTTGATTAAGTAACCAATTCAAAATAAGTGATTTGGAATGACTCAGTATATTTTACATGTCCAAAATGAAGATTTTAAGGATAAAATGTTAACTTTATCTCAAACATCTTATATTGACAAAATTGTTGTCAAATATTTGATATTTATGTCTAAGGAAGTGTATCCTAAGACACCTCAAATGTTGAAAGTATATTATATGCATAAATGAGACTGAACATTTAATATACAATTGGTTAACATATATCAGATAAACAAATGGGATAACCATTGAGTAGAAAATTAAAAACTTTCTCAAATTATCTATGGATGATGAGAAATTTTTGTGTATGGAGTTAAAGATTTGATCTTTACAAGATACACTAGTTCTTACAAAGATTTAGGAAATCTATGTAAAGATAAATTTTACCCTAGGTGGTGGAGTATGGTATACAAGTTAAATTGTTTTGCTTGTGAAGTAACAAAAAGACTTGTCTGACTCAAATAGTTTCTTGAAGATCTGAAATGTGTTTCAGATATGATTTAGTCTATCCTTTTTATTATGATAATAGTAGTGCAAAGATTAATATTAAGGAAATTAGAAAACACCAATGTATAGGAAATCATATAGAGAGAAAGAAAGCATCATGGTAGTGACTGAGATGACTTTTAATGGTAGTCCTTTGAATCTATATAAAGAGACTCTCCAGACTAAAGTGTTTGAGGGTCACCTAGAATGTCTGAGATTACGAGACATGTCTCATCTTTGCTAGGGAAAGTGAGAGAACATGTTGGGTATAGAGTATGCCCTAGGATACATGTCTCGCCGGCTTTAGTGCAAGTGGAAGATTGTTGGGATTTATGCCCTAAAGCCTTGTAATGAATGATTTATTTAATAATTAATACTAATTTTGATTACTTTATTTGCAATATTATATTATCCATTATATGAAAAATCCAAAGTTATTAGTGTAATCTTGAACAATATGTGGTTGACATACGGGAGGATCATGTTTAAGAAATAACCTAAAGGGTCATAGTATATGGTAAGGTTGGGTGCCTTATCCTCCACTTTGTAATAGTTACAAATGATTTGATCCAAATCGTTCATGTGGAGACATGTGAGTGGGGGTATCTTATACAATGAGTTTGTATAAGGTTGGACCACGAAATATTTAATCTCTCTTTATAAATCAGTTAATTGAGAAGATTAATATTTCATCAGGATGATCATATGTGACTCGATCTTAATTCTGAGTGAGTTATGAACTCCTGCATGTGAGGGTTTGTCCTTTGATTTGCATGGGTGAGAGTGGCTTTTGTAGCCGATTCAATATGCCTACCATTTTGGGGACTTGACCAAATAGGGAGCTGGGAATATAATTTCACAAGATGGAATTCACTCCTTCCCATATAGGGTAAGTAGATGAGTAGTTTAAAAATAAAGCTCCAATTAAGTGCAGTGCACATTGTCGATGCAAGTAATAAATCTGGAGTACTCTAGAGCATTGTACCCAAAAAACATATTTTAACAATATTATGAAGATGACGCAAATTTGTTTACAAAATGAAATTGTGGTAACCAAGAGTGTAAAAATGTTGAGAGGTTGTTTTTGCTAATGGAAATACGTGAAAAATCAATACATAATAAAAAGAGAATTCAAATTGCTTATGCTCATTTGGAAAGAAATGCCACCCAAAAATGCAATTGCAATCGTGGTCAACACAAGAAAAATAAGTAAACCGAATTCAAATCGTATTCAATTTTGCTTCAAAATCTTTAGGAGGCTAAGTGATTAAACCTATATTTCTATGGCTAATCTAACTTAGATAATTTCTCACACAATTCTAGCGGTTTGGAGTCTCGCCCTATGTCTAGGGTCGATGTTCATAAATTATTTCTAAGCCTTTTCCTCCAATGCTTTTGTGACATCCGCTTTCCCTTAACCCTTTCAGTATTAAGTTCAAGCTTGACAAGCAACACTTGGCCATCTAGGTTTATCTAACGTTTCAAGTGTTAACTAGATTGTATGTGCTTTTAAGCTTTACATCTTTCCTCTAGGGCATTCACTAACTTGAATCCCTAAAGGGAAATTAGCTCATGATGGAGGGAATGAGATATAACAATTTAAATGCTATAAAACTCATACTTAATAATCGAAATAAGGGAAATAAATCTTAGGATAATAAGGCAAACCAATTTGAAAATTTATTAAGAACACTTTGATGTACAACCAATCCAACAAACTCAAAACACTCATAAAGAAGATTCAAGGACAGTTGTAACACTTAATGAAAAATTCAAAATCTTGTGGAGATGTAATTCCCCACGAACTAATTGACTAGTTATTAAAGAAGAGAACAAAAATCAAAGGACTCAACAGCTAACCAAAATTCAACAACTTACAGAATTGAGATTAAAGCATAAGCTCACTAGAGAAATAAAAATGAACAAAAACGTAAGAACAATGATGAACTAATGTTTTCCTTACTTTGATCAAACCAAATACACCTTCAAAGGCAATTGGATCTTCACCTCCTCGAACTTTCGTTGAGGAGGGATCAAACTTGAAAATTACAGAGTACAACGAAGAACAAACTGCTGGAAGAATGACAAAAATCAATGACTCAAGCTGTTGTCCGAAAAATAAAAACCACTGTTTTTTATGCTTTGTTCTTCCCGCTTTTATAGGTATCGAGGGCTTAGGGTTTCCATCTTTGCTCTTCTTCAAACTTGGGTCAAATTTTGTGAATGAAATTTGGCTGGAGAGTCCCCTAAATCTCGCAAAATCTCGCAAAATCTAGTTAATTTTTGTGATTCCCGCAGTCTTTAAGATTTTTCAGAAAATGCAATTGCATTTCAATTCTGGAATGAAATTGCATTTTTGTGCTTGTTCACCATCTGTTTTTCCAAAGAAATGCAATTGCATTTTGAAAGTGGAATGCAATTGCATTTTCATACTTCCTCCAAATCTACAAAAAAACAACAAATTAGTTTAATTTCCATTCTCTTTTCAACTTCTTTCCTCTTTTTCAATACTCCGACAAGCTTTCATGAATTTATCTTATAAACACTCTTTTTAGCTTGCTCGTTATTCAACAAAACATACAAAATTGGAAAGAACAACCTAGTTTAGGGTTAAATAATCCTCATATATGAGAATTATCAATAGTTATGCATCTAGTTGTAGTCTAAGCTTATCTCGGTTGAGCCTCCACTTAGTAACTAATCATTTAGACAGTGCTTAATCAATTAATCTTCAGCACTAACTACAATTAATCAATCGTTTATCTCATTGTCACTCGGGCAGCTAACTAAATGTGCATTAAGCTAACTAGGAATCCTTTGTCGAGCTCAACCTAGTCCTACCTCAATTAATTAACGAACACAATCTAAGGGTATTAAGCTTAAAATGCATAAATGAACATAAACACTTAATCAAACCACAATTACTAATTAATAAAGAAAATTAAGTGCAATGGTCCAAGAATTACAACAACCCATGGAATTTAGGGATTGAACTAAACATATTCAACAATTACAACATAGAAATCCCTAAATAAAACCTAATCTAAACACTGAAAATAAAGGAAAAAGGGAAGAAAGCTTAGGTCTTTGTCAATCCCGCGTTCTTGAGGTGATATACCACGAACTCGAGCTCCAAAATCTTCAACTTAGCTCCAAAATCCTCCTAAAATCCACCCAAGACACTCTGGAATTGAGATTAGGATATTTTCTATCGAATTGGCCTCCTTTTGGATGAAAAGAATTCGAAGAATAAATATTGTCTATCAAGACAACATTGCAACACTATCCAAAAACGCTGTCGTTTCTTGTTGCGGGTAGGGGTAGCGTTGCAACGCTATAAGTAGGGCTGCAATGCTACGGACGAAAGCTTTCATTTTAGTGTGTTTCTAGCATTGTAATGCCACAAGGAAGCTTTGCAATGCTAGCTCTCGGGTTTGCACAATATAAATGGGCATTTAATGCCATTTCAAGCATTGCAACACCGTCCTCATGGCCCCAACAACTTGTGCACCATTTCTTCTTCTCCTTAGCTCTCCAAAATGGCCTGATTTAGCTTCAAAATGACAAAAATACCCTCGTACCCTCCAAGTTTGCTTCTTTGGCTCGGTTTCAATAAAATCAAGAGAAATAGGCGTAAAAGCTCACTAAATCATAATAAAACTAGCATAATTAATAGGAAATAAGATAGCATAATGGCATGATGTCAACTACAATGACCATTCTCACCCAAACAAATCAAAGGATGAGCCCTCATTGGTAGAAAATCATAATTCACTCAGGATTAAGATTGAGTTGCATATGATCATCCTGTAAAATATTAATATTCTCAATTAACGAATTTATAAAGAAAGATTAAATATTTCGTGGTCCGGTCTTATACAAACTCATTGTATAGGATACCCTACTCACATATCTCCACATGAACGATTTGGATCAAATCATTTGTAACAATTATAAAGTGGGTGATAACACTAATTTAGTGCTATATGTATACCTTTATTTAGCTAGCTTTACGGTTTAAATGTGAACTTTCACGTTGATTATTTTCTTATTTTAGGAAACCGAGCAATTCTAAGAGAAATGGATGAAGTTGGAGCAAGATTTTGAAGGTGGTGCTAATTTAGAGCCATTTGAGGAGATAAGGAGTGGAAGAGACGAAGTACTAGTTGTTGGGGCCGTGACGACGGTGTTTGATAGCATGCATAAGTGTGCTATTTCTAGGCTTATTTTTATGCTAGTTTTGCTATTATTGTGTGTACTTTCATGTATTTTATTATATTTTGCAGAAACAGAGCAATTGGAGCAAAACCAGAGTTTTGAGAAGTATTTGGAAGAATTCGGAGCAACTTAAGGCTATATTCAAGGATTCAAGTGTTGAAGAAGAAGAATAAGGCATTTGGACCTGAGAGCATAGCATTGCAACGTCGTTTGAAGAGCATTTCAACCTTGAAAAAATGCAAGCATAGCATTGCAACGCTGTATATCACGTTGCAACGCTACTCAAACAAATTTTTATGCTAGTTTTGCTATGATTGTGTGTACTTTCATGTATTTTTATGTATATTTTGCAGAAACAGAGCAATTGGAGCAAGACCGAAGTTTTGAGAAGTATTTGGATGAATTCGGAGCAACTTAAGGCTATATTTGAGGATTCAAGTGTTGAAGAAGAAGAACAAGGCATTTGGACCTAAGGGCATAGCGTTGCAATGCCCCTTATAGCGTTGCAACGTCGTTTGAAGAGCCTTTTAACCTTGAAAAACTGCAAGCATAGCGTTGCAACACTGTATATCCCGTTGCAACGCTACTCAAACAAAAATTTTCCTTCTTTATAAAATTTGAAGGGACAGCGTTGCAATGTTGCCCCTAGTGTTGCAACGATGTCACGATGTCTATAAAAGGAACTTATTCATTCGAGCAAAGGGAGCCGTTTTGGAGAGATCTAAACCCTAATTTCGATAGAAGCACTGTTTGGACATCTAGAGAGCAACTTGGAGAGGTAAGAAAGAGACCCAAGGCTCGAGATTGTGGGACAACATGTCGGGAAAGAGTGTTGGCATGCGTCGTCCATTTTTTCTCTTTTTCCTTTTACTTTGTGTCTTCAATTTTAGGATTTAGTGGATTGTATTTGAGTATCATAAACTCTTAGTTGATTGCTTTATTATTATTAAACTATGTTTGACTTATTGAATATGTTTGTAACGTCATTTATGCATATTGAATTAATTTTCTAAGCTCCCGGCCATAGCTTTGTTTGTTAAGTCAAATTTAGCTTGAGAAAGTAAATTTAACTAAGAACTTAGATGCAGAACTAGGATTAATCTATTGCATGAGAATGAATAGGTTAATGCTAGAAGTTATTAAGAGAAATTCATAATGCCATGTCTAGTTGTAGAAATATACTGAGAGGTTGATTTACATCTTGCATGAGTTCAATTGGGCTCGAGAGAGCCAAATGGATATTTTAGTAATTCTTGGCTTAGGATTGTCGCATGTTTCAAAATTTTTTAGTCAATTTCATAGTTGAGCTTCATGAATTGCAATTAACAAATGTCTCTCTAAAATTGGACTCCAACTTTGTACATGGTAGGTTAAGTTTTATGTTTTTGTCTAAAGAACCAAATAAAAATTAGTTTTCTCTAAATAAAATTATGCATAATTAACTGTGATACTTAATTGAATCTAAGACACCCAATCCATGTGGATGATCCTGGCCACTATTATTGCAAATACTTAAAGGTCTAATTTTTATAAATTTAATCTTGATAGGACCTTCGACAAGTCGTCTATCGTGTTGCACCACTTAAAATAGCGTTGCAACACTTTATTTTTGAAGGCAAACTCGAGAGCTAGCATTGCAACGCTACCCTATGGTGTTGTAATGCTAGAATTACGCGAGGATGAGGCATTTCGTCCATAGCATTGCAACGTTGCCTTCATGCGCAGAGTGAATAGGACATCATTTTGGATAGCGTTGCAACGCTGTCGTGACAACAACTTTAAGTAATTCGCTTCTTTGTTTGATTTGGGTGAGGAAACTTAGGGTTTTAGACCCATTTTACGGAAACAGAGAAAATGAGAATAGTTGGGGATCTTTTGGGGACTGTTTAGTGAAGGTTTGAGGCTCGAGATCACGAAGATCGAGGCAAAAGTCATGGATCGACGTGGTTTTAGATTTCTTCCCTTCTTTTTCTATTTGAGTTGTTGTAATTGGGTTGTAATGGCTAGTCTTGGGACTATTTTGATTATGTTTAGTGGCTAATTACATTAGTTTGGGGAATTAATGTAGCTAATGGGTCCTTGTAGTTAATTAATTGACGTTTATTGATATTGCATCTCTTCTTAATAGCTTTGTGCATTGGGCTTTAATGTCTTTAACAAAGCAAGGAATATGGGTTAAATGATTGTTAGTTTAAACTTAGAAAAATAATGTATGACAATTAAATTCCGCCTAAGTGACATAGGAACAATGAAAATTAATTGAGGTTTAAAATGAAGGTTTGTTAATGTCGGGTGAAGATTAATTAATGAGACTGACACGAGATATAATTAATTGCACTTGAGAATAGGAGGAGCTCGACAGAGGATTCCTTGGAATTAGACTTCTAGGCCCAGTAATTAAATGAGATAACATTATTAATAACCCAGTTAATTAATTGCAAGATCCAATTAGTGAAATTAATTCCCTAAATGTCTTTAACCCTGCTGTTCTCAATCGTAGCTTACTTTGCATGCTTTTAGTTGTTTTAATCACCTGCTTCTCGAGTTATTTCTCTAAACATAATTAATTGTAAGTATTTTCACTACTCAACCAATCATAACAATTCCTTGTGGATACGATATCTAGTATACTCATACTACTTTATTACTTGGGCCCGTGCACTTGCGGTAATGCATAGCTGTGCTAGCATCAGTGGACCACATCAATAGTGTTACTAGGATAAGGCACCCAATCTTATCCATATACTATAGACCCTTTAGGTTATTTTTTGAACATGATCCTCTCGTATGTCAACCACATACTGTTTAAGATTACACTAATAACCTTGGACTTTTCATATAATGGATAATATAATATTGCAAATAAAATAATTAAATAACTATTAAATAATACATTAATTGGGAGGCTTTAGGGCAAAAATCCCAACAAGTAGCACATTCGAGCACCAAAAGGGTAAAAATGTGTGGAACTTCCAAGGAGAGCAAGAGTGAATCTTTCATTAGAGGGTTTTAGACATAAAACAACCACCTGCAGCCTTAAATGGGTTGGGTCACATTATACTATTTTGAGCATAGCAATATGACTTTATAGTGTGCTTAACATCCTTCTCAAGAGAGTTAGGGTAAGTAGAAACCCATGTTTAGTTTAGAGGAAATGCATGTTTGCCAAAGCAAAATAGAAGAAATGCATAATAAAGGAATCATGAGCCAACCTCGCTTTCCCTTGCTTTTACTTTCTTTATTTTCCCTTGCATTCATCATTCTTTTATTTATTTGGTATGTTCCCCTACATCCACAAATTATACGTTGAGAATAAAAGCGTGAAACTAAGTCTCTATGGATTCAAGCTTGGAATAGTTCCAAGTATTATTTGCTTGCTATGAGTGTGCACTTGCGCTTAACGCAAGGTTGACAAAATCTTTATTATTTCCAACGCATCCAATCCAACAAGAAAATTTTGGGCACCGTTGTTGAGGACTTGACAAAATCTTTACTATGCTTCTAAGGCTCGTATAGGTGTGATAATTCTCATTCATGAGGATTATTTGGCCTTCAAACTTAGTTATACTTGTGAATTTGATTCATATTATTTGATGAAAAATAGAAAAGTGGTTGAATTTAGTCACATTATTGTTGGAAGACCTTTAAAATAATTAAGTTGAGAAAAGAGAACAAAAGAAGAAAAAAAATTCATACATACTTAATGTTTTGATGCAGGTTTTTTGTGGAATGCAACAGCAATGCAATTGCATGACAATTGCATTTTCTGCAGATCTGGAAATTAAGAGAAATCCGAAAATCAAGGGATTTTGGGCGAGAATATACCAAAGAATTCAGCAAGATAATTAGTCGTGATTGTCCATCAACCAAGAGGGAAACCCTAGCATGAAGTTCCTATATATTTGGAGGAGAAAGCCGTGAGAGAGGGAGCTCGATTTTGGAAGATTTTTGTTTTTATTTTTTTCGGTTTTCTTCACTGACTATAGTTTTTATTTTTCATCAGTTGCTGCTGAAATTCTTTTACATTCTAGTCCCGAACCTCTTCCTCAACCCATCTCAACAAGAATTAGGTGTGGTTAAGAACAAATCTTTGTTCGATTGAGTTAAGAGCTATGAGTTTTAATGTAATTTCGTTTCTGTTTCTTCATTTATTGTAATTCTCAATTCTGTTATTTAAAGTTTAGAATATTTAGCCATTGTTTTCCTCATCTTTCTTTGTAATCTCTTATTGAAGTTAGTTGATCTTTCAATTCATTGGGATTTGAATTCAGAATTGAACTTAATTTTTGAGTGAATGATGTAATTTCCAATTCTGTTATTAAATTCTAAACCTTTAAGTTATTGTTCCTCACCCTTTCCTTGTGATTTCTTATTGAAATTAGTTGAACTTTGGGGTTTTCTTGGATTTGAATCCAGAATTAGTCTTTGAAAAAAATTGGTACTTCATTTTATTTTGTTTCAATGAACTTTTATAATTTCAACGTACTATTTTCTTTTTTTAGTTTAATTATGAAGAGCTAAATTTTCTTAGGGATTCAAGTTTGTGAATGACTTAGAGGAAAGATGTAAAGCTCGAGAGCAAAAACAATCTTGTAACGCCTGGCTTATTCACACGCGTTATTTTCGAAATCTTGGAAATCAAGTTGGATTAATTCACAAATAAGTATGTTGATTTTGGGGTTAATTTAAAATTTAATGGTTTAAAAAGGGAAAATTTGAAAGGTAAGGATTGGTCAAGGGGCATTATTGGAAAAGTTGTTTAAAAAAAATTAAATTAAACAAAAGAGAAGAAATCCCCATCCTTATCTCATTATCTCCTTCTTCATCTTCTCCTTATTTCTCATTCTCTCCCTCCCGATTCAGTCTCTCCCACTCAAATCCTTCTCTCCATCTCTTTCCTCTCTCTCCCCGCCATTCATCTCTCATTCTCTCCCCGTCCTTCATCTCTATCTCCCCGCCGTTTCGCCTTGTCGCAGAATGCCTGAAGCACACAGTCGGAACCACTGCATGAATGCTCGTCGGAACATGCAGCTGCAAGATCGATGCAAGCCACTGCACGCCGTCTTCGTCGAACGCATGCAGCCGAGCGCCAAATCTTCCGCCGATATCTCCCTTGTGTTCGTTCAGCCAGCAATAAGGGAGCATTTCAGACTTGATTTCTGACGAGCCTAGCTTTGTACGCCGCAAACAACCTCGATCTTTGCTTGGGTAAGTTTTTTCAATATTGGCTCGAAGATGATTTTCGATTTATAATCTGATTTGAGGTGTTGTGATGGTTCTGGAGATTAATCCATAAAGTTTGGATTTAATTTTAGATTACCCATAATCTTTGGGTTTTGGAATCGTGAAATCAACTATTCGAAGTAGTTTTCAGCAGCGATTCGAGTTCGGGATCTAAGGCCAAGCCATGGGTAACACTCCAATTGATGAAGGTAAGTGTCCGACATGAGCTTAAAGTAGATTTTGGTCATTAAGGTTGGTTTAGCATTAATTTGATGATTTAAAGTGGACCTATCGATTGTCGAAATAAATTTCAAGAATACCCATTGCAATTGAAGGTTGATTTAGGTGAATTTGAAGCGTTTAAGCTGCTGTCCCGTGGGCTTTGGTCTCGGTTTTAGGGTAAGTTCTCTTTGGGTGTTATGGTTATCATCTTATTTGAAGCTATGTGTGAGATTAGAGATATTTCGCACCTATTTTAGGAATTTTGTTGTGTTTTAGGGACCGTTTTAGTGTTTTAAATTTTACCCATAATGCGTAGGCCGTTGTTTGACGATTCTGGATCAAGTATTCGAGTTCGAGCCATTTTGAACCTTGGAGTAAATTGTAAGTAGTTATTTGGATATAAGCCCCTTTATGTTTGCATTTAAATTTGATATATATTTGATAATTTGGAATTTGTGAAAGTATGCCTAAAAATCATGTTTATGAAGTATGTAATGATTTTTGGATTGAGGTGGGTGTTGCTTGAGCTGTAAATGGTCTTTTATGTGGCTATAATGGAAAATTAGGGGCTTAAAGTTTTCGAATGGTTTATGATTTAGCATGAGTAGCACTTAAGAGAGTGGTTGTTTGAGTTGGTGTATTGATAAGCCTTAGGATTAAGGCTTAATTAACTCCCAATTGCTTAAAATATTCTTGTTTTGAGTTAAGATCATTTGAAAATAGTGGAAGATTGCTTGAATTTAAGGAAGAAATGAATGTGATAGCATTTGGAATAGAATTCTAAATAAATTGATTCTTTTTGCAGAAATTATGGAAATTGCAAAATCAGATTGCTAAATCCGATTTTGCAATTATGGGCAGAGAATTTATGGAAACTATATATTCGCGTGGACGAAGAAACCCATATATGGGAAGATCAATTTCCGCCTGATTTGGTGGAATTGGAGCACGAAATTTGGGCAATCTTCAGCCCTAATGGAGGCCTATAAATGGGGAAGAAGAATTGGAGCTAAGCATGGGGATTTCGGGAGCGATTTCAAGGATCAATTTCGTGGGTTTTTACGTTTTTTGCGAACCTCTGTTTTTCGTATTTCTTCTGTTTTTCGCCAAGATAGTCAAGTTTAATCTTGGTTTTTCTTCAGTTTGTATTACAGAAGGTTGCTTGAACTTTTTCTAGTCTTCAATTGATGTATTTTTGAATTAGTCGTGAGTTTAAATTCAAGTAAGATTGGTGGGTTTATTTCAATATATGTGCTCTGTTTTCCTGCTTCTTTTTATTTCACAATGGTTACTGTTTTTTTTTCCCTTCTTAAATGCTGAATAGTGTGGAAATTCCCCTTGGCTCTCAGTCGAATTCAAGTGTGAATTAATCTGTGGGGTAATCCAGTTTCGTTGCAAGTTTCTTTAGAATTCGTTCTTGATTTCATCTTTATATTGATGCAAGATTGTCCAATTTAATTTCTGCACTTTCCTTCGGTTTATCCAGTCCGATTCAAGAGTTTCTTGAATCGTTAAGATCAATTGTTCCCTAAAAGTGGAGGAGATTGAATCGATTGGATTGGAAGGAGTTGTGTTAATTATTGAATGAATTTATGTTGATTTTATCCTCTGTTTTTGTTCAAGTTTAGTTTCTGTGGGAGCAGTTTTTTTTATTTAAATTTAATTTCTGTGGGATTGTTTAACTTCATCAATATCCAAGGGCAGAGAGAAGAAGGATGAAAACTCATATAGATGCCTCTTGATATTGTTGCTTTAATTCCCATTAAGAATTCTTCCTTGAATTCCTTGTAGTTTTGCCAAGAATAACATTTCAAGTTATTATTCAATTATCTAATTTACACAATTTCTAATATGAACTTTTTCTCAAAAATTAGTTTTAAGATTTTTATTTTTATTATGAGCTAAGCTTCTCAAGGGGTTCAAGGATGTGAATTCCCTAAGAAGTAATTGTAGCCTAAATTCCAATGAAAACCAAGCCTACATTTCAATTGTATGCTTGTGTTGATTAAAATTCCGTTGAGATCCTAGATTGATCAACTAGGGTATCAACTCAAGCTTAGATCTAATACCGACGGGGTTAGTGACAAGTGGATTTCACACAAGTGATGGAGAAAAAGAGCTTAGACATAAGCCAATTACTTACCCTAGACATAGGGATTAAGGACTCCAAGACCCATAAAATTGTTGAGCCAATTGATCTAAGATAGAGGGACTATAGACATATAAGTCTCTCACTTAGCCTCCTAAAACCTAAATTCAAGGTGAATAGGAGATGCAATTTTGGTTTACAATTGAGTGTGGAGTAGGTTGAAAATTGCAATTTTGGCTTGCAATTACAACTTAGGGCAATGACATTCTTGAGCCCCATCTTTATCTAAATTCTCTTTGAAATTTCAATTACTAAGTCTATTTAGTTTGCCATTCTAGATTCTGCAATTCAATTCTGCAATTTTTCTTTATTTCCATTATTGCCATTTCTTGATTCTGCAATTTAATTTTGCAATTTTTAGTTATTTCGCTGATTGCCATTTTAGATTCTGCAATTAGATTCTGCAATTTTTCACCAACACACCAACCCAACTTTATTTTTGCAATTTTAGTTTTCTAGTTGCAATTTTCCTTACACTTTTGCCTTACAATATTTTTGTTACTCCGTTCCCTTTGGGATTCGATACTTGGTACTCAGATACTATTTTATATTACTTCGAACGTGTGCGCTTGCGTGTAACAGCCGATCATGTATGTTAAGCGGTTGTGGGAGTAAATCTTTCAAGAATGAAGTATATGTGTGACCATGTTAGTCGTTGGATGTTTCGCCTAGTAAATATTTCAAAATTGAGATTTTGCCTTGTTGTACCTAAACCCAGGAATTTAAAGGAAGTTGTCGACTTAGTTGAGTGGCTTTGCATAGGTCATGATTCCTAGTGGGGTGTTCATAAATATTTGGCCTTGTAAACTAGTTAGGGTTCGGTTATGTATTAATGCTTTGCAATGCATGGTTGACTGTGATCGTGGTTCCTTATGAAATAAGAATGCAGGAAAGTTAGTTTAGATTGTATAAACACGCATGTTTGGATTGTTTATGATCTGTGGTGTGAGGTGGAATCTAGAGTGGTTGTAGAACCCCGAATGCTTGAGCTAAAGGACTAAATGGTCAAATAATCTTTATGTTTAGAGTAGTTGGAATGACGGGTTGTGTTTAACATGTTTGAAATGAGTTCGAATGTGAGTGGAAGGCTAATGGTTGTCATGATATCTAGCATGTTAGGGGACTGCATTCCGAGTTAAATAGTTTGAGAGCTTTATACTACTAACATGCATATGGGTTGCAATTAAGTGAAGTTCTTGTTTAGGAATATCGTTGAACTAGGGTAAAAGTTCTTACTTGAGATTCGTGGTTGTGAACTATGGTGAGAGGTCACGATGATGCGATTGTGGTTGTTTATTGAGGTGTGGGCCTGGGTCATATGCCACTAATAATTTTTTTAAAAGAAAGAAAAGTGGGTTGCCTTGGTGTTGGCCTAGAAAGTAAGTAGCCTTTCGAATTGGTTCGTTAAGATTTGTGTTCTCCTATATATATATATATATATATATATGAGGCGTAAGACGTGGTAAATGTTGGAAAGGCTTGAGGGTTGCATTCCCTCTTAGCTTGTGTGAATTAAGGGATGATTTTCCCCATTGTATGTGCTTGCAAATTTCAGACCAGTTTGTGATTGTGATTCAGACTTGATGGATGAATTTGGTATGATAGATGACCCGGAAGGTCCCAAAATCGTTGTGAAAGTACAGAGGCCCGTTAGATTGGTGCTACCTACCCTGTTTTTTGTCGTTTCGTGCGAGCATGTAAGCCTAGAATGTTATTTGATGTGATGAGCATAGGGGATGCGTTTCCCTATTGCATGTGTGCTAGCTTAGGGGTGATTCCCCATTGTGTTGAGCGTAGGGGATGTGTTTCCCTATTGTCTGTGTGCTAGCTTAGGGGTGATTCCCCATTGTGTTGAGCATAGGGGATGCGTTTCCCTATTGCATGTATGCTAGCTTAGAGGTGATTCCCCATTGTGACAAGCGTGAGGGTTACTTACCTTCACAGGTTTGGTTCTAGATTACAGGACTCGCAGGTATGACACGAAATTAGGGTCAAGGAGTGGTGAATGTTGAGGTAGGTTAAATGGACTTTTAGAATAACTGGAGTAAGTATTTGAAATCTAAGCACGAGTGTGAGTAAGGGCAGTTTCTTTCTTGGTATGGTTTCTTTAAACTTTGGACCCTTAAGTGGGCTACTTACTGAGTATGTTTATACTCATCCTTGCTACTTTATTTGTTTTGCAGATTGTGCACATCCTCGAGCGAGAGACGAGGGCGGTGACTTGACGAGGCTATGGAGACTCTTTTTCTTGTATTAGCTGTTAGGTTTAAAATTTCGTTCTTTGTTGTAATGTTGGTTTTTAAATCCTAAATATTCTTTAGTTTCGTGTGTTTGGTTAGAAGCTCTTAGGTTTGATTGTTTGTTGGTTGAGCTCAGCATTATGTATCGTAGTTTGGTGGGTGCTGAGTTTATTTCCTGAATTATAGAAGTGCTCATGTCTTTTCCAAGTCTTTGAAAATTTTAGTTATCTCCGAGTTACGCCGTCATGCTATCGAAATTTCGGGCATGAACGAGGTAATTAGGTCGTGCTTTCGCATTAGAGAGTTGTATAAGTTAGGGTTGTTACAAATCTAGCTAATTCTTGAACTATTGGTTGCTTTTGGTGAATTCAATGTTGGCTAAACCCTAGTTGGCCATCTAGTGTTGCTTGCCAAGCTAAACTTAATACCGAAAGGGTTAAGGAAATCGGATGTCGCAAAAGCAATGGAGGAAAAGGCTTAGACATAAGTCCTGAAACATCGACCCTAGACATAGGGCGAGACTCCAAAACCTCTAGAGTTGTGCACTGATATATCTAAGTTAGATTAGCCATAGAAATATAGGTTTAATCACTTAGCCTCCTAAAGATACTTCATAGAAGGTCGAATAGGAGTTGAATTCGGTTTACTTAGTTCTTGAGTTAGCTACGATTGCAATTTCCTTCTTGTTGCATTTTCTTTCCAAATGGGCATTAGCATCTTGAATTCCATTTTCATTTCCACTGATTTTTCAAACAACTTTTAAGTCAAAACACCTCACAACTCTTTGATACCCACGGTTACTTTTAGTTGCAGTTTGTCTACGATTGTGTGCCATATTAATAAACTTTATTAAAAATTGTTCCCTTGGGTATGATACTTTAGCGTACTTCAAATTTCTTATTATTTCGATCACGTGCACTTGAGTGTAGCATACCCATCATGGTGCGATCTTGCGTTGGAGTGAAGGAATCTTAAATTCAGTTAGCCTCAAATAGTGAAAGTGCCTTCCTTCAGAGAAGGTGAGCCATTCGACGCAGAGCACAACATGGATCAAGTTATGTTGTCCAACATGAATGCATGATGCTAATGCCTTGCATTGGAGTGCCAGAAGCTCTAGCCGTGTTATCACTCGAATTGGCATCAATGTCCAACATGTTGTATTGTATAGTGGAGTAAAGAAATAGTCAATAGTTTAGAGCATTCATCTAATGGGAAATACCATGCACCCACTATGGGGTGAACATAACATTGAGGGTTGCCTAGCGATTCTAGCCATAATGTATTATGGAGGGCAATCGCATTAAGGCTATGAGCCATACTACCCTGAAGGGTGGTATCCCCATGCTATGTTGGAGTATGCTAAAGAAGACCAATATGTCTAGAATGAAGAATCTTCTGCAACCCTGGAGGCGGTGTTGATAGAGTACATGGCAAAGACTGACGTTGTTCTCCAAAGCCAAGCATCATTTCACTAGAACCTAGAAGCCCAAATTAGCCAGCTTTCATATGCATTGAAGATCAAACAAGTTGGCGAAAGCTTCAATGAATTCGAAGTTTCGTGGGATGAGGATTTGGGAGTAATGGAAGAAATGCCAAAATATGCGCCTGTAGAAGAACAACAACTTGCACTTGAGCAAACTGAAAAACAGGCTATCCAAGTGAAAGGAATAATCAAATTAAACCTTAGCAGAAGCTTCAGAATCGGTTTGAGTTTATTTAGAATAAGATAATAATGTTAGGGTTAAGCATAAAACATACTTTGGAAATAATTTGGAGAATATTATGACGAATCCTTTTTTTCTTGTGCTCCAACTCATCTCCAATGAGGTTGAACTCCAAGTCTTCCACAAAGTCTTCCTTGTTATGACTCGAACAAATGACCAAGGAGGTTTGTGGTAACCTTCTTGAAAAATAGAGAAAGGGAATGAGAGAAAATTTCCTAAAGTTCTTTTCTCTTATGAAGAATGCACACAATTGCTCACCCCTAGGGTCTTATTTATAGTGGTATAGGGTAAATAATTATATAATATATTTGAATATCTAATATATTAAAATATATTTATCTAACTAGTTTGAATCTTATTCAAACATTTCCAAATTCTCCTACAACATCTATTTCCTTATTTGAATCTAATTTAAATTTAATAAATATCTTTTTTGTAATGTATCTTAATACATTAATAATTTCTTTGATATTTAATGTATCAAGACAATAAATATGTTTTTCCTTATTTAATATTTCAAAATATATTAAATTTTAATTTGAACATTTCAAAATTTTCTCTGAAACAAAATTGATTCTTATTTGTTCATATGAGCTAACAATGGGACCGTATGGACCTACAGATTATAAGCTCCAATGATACAAAATCAATTAATTAAACTCTTTAATTAATTGATTTTCATTCATTAACTGTAGGTCACTTAAATATAGACCTAGAGTTGCACTCTAATGCAAAGTAGGACAAGTTGTGTCTATGGATATAATCACTACATGCAAGTCGATCCTTCATAAGTTGTTCGTAATTACATCTGAGTCGAAAGTTCGATTTACCCCTGTAATTACATCTTGCACCTTAAGTGCCACTAATCTTCTAATTTACAATTTGTTTATGATCCAACCATAAACTAAGACACTCTCGGTCCAGTGAGAGGGTGGGGTCCCAATGTTCATGTCCCAAAATCAGCACTTAAGGGAACTACTCATCTACTTACCCTATATAGGAAGGAGTGAATTCTATCTTGTGAGATTATGTTCCCAACTCCCTATTTGGTTATGTCTCCAAAATGATAGGCTTATTGAATCGGCTACAAAAATCACTATCACTCATGCAAATCAAAGGACAAGCCCTCACTGGCAGGAGTTCATAACTCACTCAAGATTAAGATCGAGTCGCATATGATCATCCTGATGAAATATTAATCTTCTCAATTAACAGATTTACAAAGAGAGATTTAATATTTTGTGGTCTAGTCTTATACAAACTCATTGTATAAGATACCCCCACTCACATGTCTCCACATGAATGATTTGGATCAAATCATTTGTAACTATTACAAAGTGGGCCGTATTAATCAACCTGGATAAGACACCAACGTTATCCATATACTATAATCCTTTAGGTTATTTCTTGAATATGATCCTCTAGTATGTTAACCACATATTGTTCAAGATTACACTTATAACCTTAGATTTTTTATATAATAGATAATATTATATTACATATAAAATAAATAAAATAATTATTAATTATTAAATAAATCATTAATTACGAGGCTTTAGGACATAAATCCTAACAATCTCCCATTTTCACTAAAGTTTATGAGACATGTATCATAGGGCATACTCTATACCCATCATGTTCTCCTACTTGCCCTAGCGAAGATCAGACATGTTTCGTAATCCTAGACATTCTAGTTGACCCTCAAACACTTTAGCTTGTAGAGTCTTTATATATAGATCTAAATGACTGTCATTAAAATCCATCTTGGTCACTACCATGATGCTCTCTCTCGATATGATTCCCGATACATTGGTATTTTCTAATTTCCTTATATTAGTCTTTGCACCATTATTATCATAATAAAGATGATAGACTAAATCATATCTGAAACACCTTTCAGATCTTTAAAGAACTATTATAGTCATACAAGTTCTTTTGTTGCTTCAGAAGCAAAAACATTAAACTTGTATACCTTACTCCACCACTTAGGGAAAAAGTTATCTTAACATAGATTTCCCTAAACCTTTGTAAGAAATAGTGTATCTTGTAAAGATCAAATCTTTAACTCCATACAAAAAAATTTCTCATTATCCATAGATAATTTGAGAAAGTTTTTAATTTTCTACTTAGTGGTCATACCATTTGTTTAACTGATTTATGTTAACCAACTATATATTAAATGTTAAGTCTCATTTATGCATTAATTGTCTCCCACTTAAGTAGATAATTAATCATATGCTCTCAACATTTTAGGTGTCTTAGAATACTCTTCCTTTGTCATAAATATTAAATATTTGACAACAATTTTGTCAATATAAGATGTTTGAGACAAAGTTAACATTTTGTCCTCAAAATCTCCATTTTGGACATATAAAATATATCAAGTCATTCCAAACCACTCATTTGGAATTGGTTACTTAGTTAATTTTTTATGTTAGATAGAAATCATTCATAATGAGTAAAATATCATCAATATAAAATATGAAAAAAAATCCACTAAGTAATTAATGATATTCTTGTCTATACAAGCTTCATTAATATTTATCCAAAGTCATAGGTTTTGATACTTTTATCAAACCTTATATTCAAAGATCTAATGGTAAAGTTCATTTCATAAATGAACCTTTACTATTTTGCAAACATTTTTTCTTTTGATCTTTGGAAATAAACATGTCTGATTGATTTGTATAGATGCATTATCTAAGATTTCTTTCATAAAAGAATTCTAAACATTCATTTTGACATATCCCATATGCAATAATGAATTAAATAAAGGTTATAGACTTCAATTTTATCATCTAACATGAAAACTTAGGCTTCAATTAAGTTCTTGTAAAGGTTGAGTCGTCTCATAATTATCCCACTATGATGAGGCTTATCCAATCCATGACTAGGATCCATCTGACTTTCAAATATAATTAAATTGTTAACAACTTTTGTTAACTATTTAGTGAATTCATTTTGGACCAATTTATTAACACTATCTCGCCTTATTAAAGGGTTGTAGTCTTTTATTTGACATTCCTTATAAAAAAAATAATATTTGTCATACAAATACCTTATTCATTTTAGGACTAGATAAAAGACATTTTTGTTACTCTTTAGGGATAGCTTACACGTAGGCATATCTTTGAACATATATATTCCAGCCTTTTTGGGTTTGTTTCAGCATGTAAGCTTAATATTCCCAATTATTGTAGTGTTGTAAACTAGTTTTACTACTATTCTATAATCCCAAAATTGTCTCACAGACACTTTTGGAGTGAATAATGTTCACTATGCAATCTCTATTGCATATCCTAACCGAAGTTTGGTAATGGCATGTAACTCATTATTGATGTGACTATTTTTAATAAGGTCCTGTTTCTCCTCTTGCAGCACAATTTCACACAATTATACATGGTATTAAAAGTTGGGATACAATCTCACCTTCTATCAACTAATCTTAGTACGTAAGGTTCTTGTACTTTTCACTATGATTTGATCATAATGTCTTGATAGACTCTGATCATAATGTCTTGATAGACTTAGCTAATCGATTTTCAACTTTAGCCTTAATTTTCTTGAAATTTTCAAAAATTTAGACTTATGTTGTATTAAGTAAAAATACTTGTACCTTGAATGATCATTAACTAGAGTGATGAAATATTCATGACTTTATTTGGCCTTCACATTCACCAGACAACTTGGGTCAGAATGTGTAAGCCCAAAGTATTTTTTGGCCTTGTAGCCTTATCTAATAAAGGCCCAATGATTATCTTGTATGAAAGGCAAGATGTACAAACAGGTAAAGTAATTAACTAACTTTTAGATAATTACCTCTTACTAGTCCTATTCAAGTCGATGTTAATCAATCTTAACTGCCAAATTCAAGTATCATCTTTTATAAGAAAATAATGTCTTTCTATTCTGGATTCTATAATCCTAAATATCTCGAATTTTTGTAGTATAGTATGTGTCAACATTTTAACATATACAAATTGTTCTTATTTTTAGCTGAATGTGTTTTCAAATAATTTTTAAAATATAAACTTTAATACTTCAAAGAAATTAATACTATATGAACATTTTAGTAATAAAGTTTGAGAAATTGAATTTTTCTTATAACCCTAAAAATACCATATTCAGCATTAAATAACAGTCTTTACTTAATGACATCTCAATGTCTCCCATTACACTAACTGAGATGGGCTTCCTGGAGCCAACCTATAGAAACTAATCTACATGCTAAGTATTTTCCAAGAATTACATATTAAATGTAATAAAAAAAATAAATCTTGATAGTGGATCTTGTATCAACTATCCAGGTGGCGATATTTATTCTCCACCAAAAATCTAGTAAATCAAATTTATATTTTTCTTCCCATAAAGGTATTTCAAAAAAATTCTCTTATGATGACTATCCTACCAAATTTAGGAACTGTTTTATTTTATATAGCTTCAGTCATTTGGTTTCTTTTGTTGGATTTTTGTAATACTTAATTTCGAGATCATTTAGACAATTATCAAAATTTAACTTTTATTGACTTCAACATCTCATATGTTGTTGTCATTTTCTTTATCTTCTAAGCTTGACATCTAACATGTCAACTAGGAGATACGTAGAAGCTATTTCATTTACTTTTGATTCATTAATCATGTGCTTCACGAACAATTTGATTAACATTGGCAACAGGTTTTGAGAACATTTATCAATAAAGACAAATTCAAAATTTTACATTGCCATTATAGTGGTACGTTACTTTTTCAAGTAATAAAATTTTCTCAATTTTGAATTATCAGTAATAAAATTAAAAATGAGAGAAATAGTCATAATATTGAAATATATAAAACATATTATTTAACATCATGCAAACAATTATCCATTCAATGTTTGCATAGAAATCAAACAAATTTGAAAAATGAACCTTATAAATCATTTCTAATGCTATGGTGCTTTAGTGAGTCAGAACAAGTGCCGCCGTAGGGTAGGTCAAGCGTTCCTTCACTAAACTGAGACAATCTCAACCAAATATTATACCAAAATAACTCTTATTCCTATAATATTTAGTTACCATTAGTTTGGTCAAGGACATTATTGACAACCTTAATAAGCCATTTGTAAGTGTGACCCATAATTTAGATCCCATAGTTTTATCCCAACAAGTGCCACTGTAGGGTAGGTCAAATATTGAAAACAAAACTGCAATCCTATCATTCTCATGAGTTCACCCTGATATTGACCCATGCAAACATCTTCTATAGAGGGACGGTCCAAGAGCCGTTGCGAGGCCTCACATGAATCTCATGATGTGAACCAATGATGGAGACCGTAGGATATGTTCAGACATTTCCTTCTCCCACTTACTATAATACTTTCTCAAGAGATTCACCCTGATATTGACCCATGCAAACACCTTCTGTAGGGAGGACGGTCCAAAAGCCGTCACGAGGCCTCACATGAATCTTACATTGTGAATCAACAATAGAGACCTTAGGATATCTTGACATATGTCCTTCTCCCACTAAGTATTTTGAAATAGGGTTTTCTATTACTTAGACAAATTAGGCTAATCTCATTTATCTAAGTTCCTCAATATACCCTTTCATAACCCTTATCTCGGTTAGATTGATTTTAATGTGAATTACTAAGTTTAAGCTATTTAAAAACTAATCACATTATGATCCCACTTAATGAAATTAAATAAAATTTAACTAATTCAACTCCCAAGTCAGTTCCCAGTTAGAGGTGTTCCCTTTCGATCAACTTAAATACCCAAGTCTAGACAGAACCTTCCATAGACAGAGTTCCCTTATAGTCAATGTGTATTTCAAATTCATTGATTATTAATTAATTATTAATTACTAGATTAATGAACCTAAGTGAATTTAAGAAATATTTTTAATTCTATTAAAAGCTAATTCACTTCATGGATAATCTTGAAATCCTACCATTTTAAACCCTTTAAAACAAGATTAAAAGATTATTCTAAATTCTAATCCTATAAGAAATAAATAAAGATTAAATTAAGTTTAAATTTTAAACTATTTAAACCATGAATTAGAAATATCTTTATTTTAAGAAAACACTAATCCTATTAGAAAAGATCTTAATCCTATAAAAAATATGCATTCCAATTAAGAAAGCAAATATCCTAATTCAATTTTCCAATCAATTTCCAAATATAACAATTATATTCAAAGATATAGAAAATATAAACTAATTAGGAAAACGTCTTATTTCTATTAGGAAACAACCTAATCAAAATTTTCAAATATAACAATTATATTAAAAAATAAGATAAGATGTATAATCATGCTTAACCTATGGTGAGACTTTAATCTAAATGACATACTTTATGCAACAATCAAATAATTTAAAACATACATCACATGCATAATTAAAGCAAAATTGACCGGCATATTTGGCATATCCTAAGAAATTGAAAACTATTTAAATTACAATAATTTAAATCCAAGACATATCTTGATCTTCAATATCTTCTCATTTCTTGTAGCTGTCAAATTTAGGATTTAGAAATCCTAAACTATGCACCATCCGTTACTCAAATTATAAAAAAAAAAAAATCAAAACCAAGTGAGTTGAAAAAAAAAAAAATTAAGTCACTTTCATGCTTTTTTTGGAAAAAAAATATAGTTAAAAACGTTGACTTATTCAATGTGAGAAAAAAAAACTATCAGATGCATGAAGATTCTCGAATGAAGATATATATATTTTTTATTTTTTATATAATAACACATGCGCACAAGACCTTTCACATATTGTGAGCCGAAAATTTTGACCATCGAAAAGCTGAAGGTGTGTTCGCTTGCTTTGCTTTGTTATTATTATTAATTTTTTTTATTTTAATTTAAACAACCACTCTTACCCGATGCTTCTTTGCGATTGGGTGAGAAAGATAGTGCCTTCGACATCGGGGAGGAATCCGATCCAATATATTTCACTTTTCGTTCATCAAAAGCAGAAGATGTTCACGCAATTCGAAGTTTGTATGAGTTACAATATTTGTAATTTACAAAAAGAAACTTAACCCTTATGAATTTTACAAAGATCTAATCAAAATGATAAAACTAATGCCACACAAATATGCCTAGATAGTCAATTTTGCAAACCATCACATATCACATACATGATAAACTAGAATACCCACCATACAAAAATTTGATTCTAAATAAATCTCAAAACTTTGTCTGATACGAATTGAAAAGAATAATCAAATTAAACCTTAGCAGAAGCTTTGGAATCAGTTTGAGTTTATTTAGAATAAAATAATAATGTTAGGGTTAAACATAAACCATACTTTGAAAAGAATATGGAGAATATTCTGACAGGTCTTTTTCTCCTTGTACTCAAGCTCATCTCCAATGGGTTAAACTCCAAGACTTTCACAAAGTCTTCCTTGTTATGACTCAAACAAAGGACCAAAGAGGTTTGTAGGAATCTTCTTGAAAATAGAAAGAGGGAATGAGAGGATAATTTTCTAGAGTTTTTTCTCTTATGAAGAATGCACACAATGGCTCACCTCTAAGGTCCTATTTATAGTAGCCTAGGGTAAATAATTAAATAATATATTTTAATATCTAATATATTAAAATATATTTATCTAACTAGTTTGAATCTTATTCAAACCTTTCCAAATTCTCCTACGACATCTATTTCCTTATTTGAATCTAATTCAAATTTAATAAATATATTTTCTATAATGTATCTTAGTACATTAATAATTTCTTTGATAATTAATGTATCATAGACAATAAATATGTTTTCCCTTATTTAATACATCAAAATATATTAAATTTTAATTTGAACATTTCAAAATTTTCTCTCAAAGAAATTGATTCATATTTTTTCATATGAGCTAGCAAGGGGACCTTATGCACCTATAGATTATAAGCTCCAATGATACAAAATCAATTAAATAAACTCTTTAATTAATTAATTTTCATTCATTAACTATAGGTCACTCAATTATAGACCTAGAGTTACACTCTTATGCACTGTAGAACAAGTTGTGTCTATGGATATAATCACTATATGCAGGTCGATCATGCACTAGTTGTTCGTAATTATAGATGGGTCAAAAGTCCGTTTTACCCCTATAATTACATCTTGCACCTTAAGTGCCACTGATCCTCTAATGAACAATTCTTTTATTATCAAACCATAAACTAAGTCCCTCTCGGGCCAGTGAGAGGGTGGGGCCCCATTGTTCAAGTCTCAAAATCAGCACTTAAAAGAACTACTCATCTATTTACCCTATATGGGAATGAGTGAATTCTATCTCGTGAGATTATGTTTTCAGCTCCCTATTTAGTCAAGTCCCCAAAATGGTAAGCATATTGAATCGGCTACAAAAGGAAATCTCACCCATGCAAATCAAAGGACAAGCCCTCATAGGCAGGAGTTCATAACTCACTCAGGATTAAGATCGAGTCGCATATGATCATCCTACTGAAATATTAATCTTCTCAATTAACGGATTTACAAAGAGAGATTAAATATTTTGTGGTCCAAATTTATACAAACTCATTGTATAAGATACCCCTACTCACATGTTTCACATGAACGATTTGGATCAAATCTTTTGTAACTATTACAAAGTGAGTATCAATAGTGTTACTTGGATAAGGCACCCAACCTTATCCATATACTATGACCCTTTAGGTTATTTCTTGAACATGATCCTCTTGTATGTCAACCACATACAGTTTAAGATTACACTAATAACTTTAGATTTTTTATATAAAGGATAATATTATATTGTAAATAAAATAATCAAAATAATTATTAATTATTAAATAAATCATTAATTACTAGGCTTTAGGGTATAAATCTCAATACCAAGTGCAGTTGTTTATTAAAGAAGACACGTCGAACCCTCCTCTAGCCAGCCATGCGCTAGAAGAAAATGATTCAGCAACCAACTCCTAACCAATCTTATCCCCAAAAATTCAAAGTTTTCATTTGCCTTGCAAAAGTCAAGCCTTTCTAGGTTTGGCAGAATGTCCAACACTGCAAGGCGCGATTTAAGCGTCGATGGGAGAGGTGGTGAAGTTGTGCCCCCATCACCTTGATCAACATGCCCTGAACAAGATGACTAGTGCATTCAAGTCACTCAACTATAAGCCGCAAGAATCAGAGAGACACTCCTATCCTCAACTTGCTTTCTCTATTTTCTATTGTTTACTTTTTGCATTTAGGAGTAGTGTAAGTATTTTTGTGAAGAAGATAATAGGAAAAGAGGGAACAAACTCGAGAAAAGCTTGTGCCGAGTGTAGTGCCTTGCTTTGAGTAGGACCTTGCATTGAATAATTGAATATAAAATCTATTTGTACGTCATAAGGAATATCTGTCATGTCAATAGGATTAGTGAACACATGATGTATGCTTTAAAGTTGAATTTTATTGTTGCATATTTTCCTATCTTTTTGTCATGCGTCTATACACATTGAAGCCTTGAATCATTCAACGCATCTAAATCCTTTATTTTCTTAAATTTTTACTTGGCCATGGTTTATTCCTTCAAATTGTTCAATATGCGTTTATGTTTTCCTTCAATATTAATGTAGCACATGCTTTCTCTTATCTGGTTTCTATTGCCTCTTTGATTTAAGTTAGAGCCCAATGACGAGTTTAGGCGCTAGTGATAAGCCTTAGAATTAAGGCTTATTTAAATCCTCAAATGCTCGAAAAACTCTTGTTTGTCCTAAGATTAATCGAAAATGGTGGAAAATTGTTTGAAATTAGGAAAAAATGAAATGTGATAGAAATTGGAAAAGAGTTCTAAGTAGTATGGTTCTTTTTGGCAGGAATTTCGGAAATTGCCAAATCAAATTGCTATACCGGTTTGGCAATCCTGAACAGAGCATATATGGAAAGTCTGCAACCGCGTGAATGACGAAACCCATAAATGGAAGAGGAAATTTCGCACAAATCAAGGGAATTGGAGCGTGATTCTTGGCAAAATTGAAACCTAAAACGATCTACAAAAGAAGATTGAAGAAGCCAGAAGAAGGGAGACGATTTTTCGGGGGTCAATTCGAAGAATTAGCTTCTGGGTTTTCGGTTTTTGGACAGCCTATGTTTTTGGTTTTCTGCTACTGTTTTGATCATTTTACTTCAATTCCCATCTCAATTTCTTTCAGTTTGTATCACAGAACACTGTCAAGTTACTTCTTATCTCGATTTGTTGTATTTTTGTTAAAGTTTGAGTTACTTTCAATTACATTTGTGGGTAGTTTTTCGCAAGAATCCCTCTGTTTTTCTTCAGTTTTTAGTTATTTTTCTTCACCAAGAATTCAGTTACAGTGTATCAATTCTTCTTTATTATGTGATGAATGGTTATGGGGCTTATCCTTTTGTTCTCAATTGGATGCAAGCATGCATTATTTTGTAGGAAATTCCAAATCCATTCTAATTACATCTTTTAGAATTCTTTCTTCAATTCAGTTTGCTCAACAATTTCTGCATCTTCCTTGGGGTTTCCAATCCGATTCAAGAGATTCTTGAATCGTTAAGATCAATTTTTCTCTAAAAGTGGAGGAGATTGAATCGATTGGATTGGAAGAGCGGGATAGGCATCGAATCAACTTCTCGTTTTCTTGCTCTGTTTTTTTTTATTCTTCGTTTTAGCTTCTGGAGAGAAAAAGAAAAGGTTTTCAATTTATGTTCATGGCAGAAGGTAGGAGATGAGAAAATTTACTTAGCTACCCTTGCCACCTTGGCTTAATTTCAATTATTTATTTTTGCTTGAATTTCTAGGAATAGCCAAATTGCATTTCATAAGTTAGTGTTTTATTTAATTAAATATCACCATTTCATTTATGAACTCTTTCTTTAAAATTAGTTTTAGGATGTTCATCGAAAATATGAGCTAAAACTTCTTAGGGGGTTCAAGGATGTGAATTCCCTAAGAAGTAAATGTAGCCAAAATTCCAATAAAACCAAGCCTACATCTCAATTGTTTGCTTGTGTTGATTAAATTTCTGTTGAGATCCTAGATTGATCAACTGGGGTTTCAACTCAAGCTTAGATCTAATACCGACAGGGTTAGTGATAAGCGGATTTCACACAAGTAATGGAGTAAAAGAGCTTAGACATAAGTCATTCCTTACCCTAGACATAGGGATTAAGGACTCCAAGACCCATAAAATTGTGAGCTAAAAATTATCTAAGATAGAGGGACTATAGACATATAGGTCTCTCACTTAGCCTCCTAAAAAACCCAATTTCGAGGTAAATAGGAGATGCAATTTTGGTTTACAATTGAGTGTGGAGTAGGTTGGAATTGCAATTTTGGTTGCAATTACGACTTAGGGCAATGACATTCTTGAGCCCCATCCTTTATCATTTCATTATCTAAGTTCATCCAATTTGCTATTTCATATTGCCAATTTAGATTCAGCAATTTAATTTTGCAATTTTTAGTCATTTCGCTCATTGCCAAATTAGAATCTGCAATTCAATTTTGCAATTTCTGTTATTTCCAACATTGCCATTTCTAGATTTAGCAATTAGATTTAGCAATTTCTGTTTTTCACCAACAACCTATCCCAACTTTATTTTTGCATTTTTAGTTTTCCATTTGCAATTTTCCTTACACTTTTGCAAAACAAAACCTTTGTTACTCCGTTCCCTGTGGGATTCGATACTTGGTACTCATAGACCATTTTATATTACTTCGATCGCGTGCGCTTGCGTGTAACAGCCGATCAGCTAGCAATTAGATCTTAGCATCCTTCATTCTTTATTCGCTCCACCTTTTAACCTAACAAATGTCGATCTCCCATATATCACTCAAGTAGGAACTAGTCAACCACTACTTGACCTTAACCTTGACCATGCATTAGACTAGTCTAAGTAGTTCCCTCTCACTGCATGTAATCCCAACTTGGCTAGTAGCCAACTACAAGTTTGAGGGCCCAACAAGGAGGACATTGCTGGCTTTAAGGTTGGGGAGGGGGGTAGAATACCTTAGTGAAATACCTTGCATCGAGTAGTGTTATGTTGTAATTTTTGTAAGCATAAGTTATAATCTAAAAAAGAAAATATTAGAGAATACTCCTTTTTCAGCGCATACCTCAGTAACCCCCATCGTTTGCCTTTGCATAAAAAGAGAGCAAAGAATGAGTATGTGTTAGCAACCCAAGATGGATCTTGTCCGTAGTTGGATATCTTCATCACTAATGTTGATAAGCCAAAACGAAAGCAAAAAAGCCAAGTGGGTGTCTCCCAGCAAAAAGAAATTAAGATTGTACTTTGCCAATATTTTGAAAGTTGCATCCAATAAAGTAGGGTAGCCTAAGTCTAATTGAGCGCACGGTAGTGTAGGAGGAAGAATAGTTTTGAAAGAAAGGTATAGGTTGCGTTTGGCACTTGGAAGGTTGAAAGGAAAACTTGAATTTAGAGTTTAGGAAGCTAATTATAAGTAGATGCGCCAAACGGAGGAAATCTCTTATTAGGCTCAAAGATTAAGGCAACTTTAGAAATGTAGATAATTGTGCATGAGCGCATGATGATTTTGGGCATTACTCGAGGACGAGAAATGATTTAAGTTTGAGAGTTTGATAACCTGTAAAAATACAAGTTATTTGATACTTAAAGCTAAGTCATCCTTGCTTTGAGAGTTCACAAGTATGCATTTAATGGACAATTTTACATCATTTTCGCGAAGTTTACATATTTAGCATGCTTGCACTCAATTTGTAGGAATTATGCATTTAAGATCAAATTATGTTGAATATATTAATCTCTTGCGTTAAGTGTATAAAGAGGAAAATGTGGCACGAGAGGAAACACATGGAACAAATTCAGCACATGCTTTAAAAGGAAGATTCAATGCAAGCCACCACCAAGGTTAAATCAGTATGCGGTCAATAACAGTCACATCAACTCATCATTACCTTATTTCAGATGAATCGGAGCTCAAGAAATTGATGTGGAAATAATCTATTGGACCACAAGTAAATGCAATGGCATGACCGATTTTCATCTGACCATAATAACAACTTGCATTGACAGAAGGATGGGCTTACATCAAATCAAACGCATGTCATCTTTCCAATGGCTCAAGACTTGTATAAATAGTTGAAAGCTAGGTAATTTTTAGAGAGCTCCTGCACCCTTGTTCAATCCAACCATGCCCATTTATTTTCTCTCTATATCCTGACCATCTTCTTCTTCCCATGTAACACTGTTACGTTCGCAAAAAGAGAGGTTGCCTCTCTCTGACTAGTGTAACAGTGGCTTTTGTTTGTTTATGCTTGATTTACTTGCTTTCTTTATTTTTCAGCCTATGTATTTTCCTTTCTTTTATATTAATACAATGAACTTTTATTTCCCTTCCTCTATTTTTTTCCAAGTTTAAAGAGTTGGCTAAGGAGGAATCTATTATGTAACTTCTAGTTTGCAATGGTGCACATGTATGGAAACCCAACTTTTTCTTGCCTTTTATGATTCTTTCATTTCCTTCTTCCGTTTGATCAACCGAGGTAAGGTTAGCACATTCGAGCATCGAGAGGGTAAGAGTGTGCGGAAATTCCAAGGAGAGCAAGAGTGTCAAGAGATTTGGGGGTTTAGAGATAAAACAACCACTTGCAAGTAAAAATTGGCCGGGAGAGAAACCACTATTTTGAGCATAGACATATGACTGAATAGTGTACTTAACATCCTTCTTGAGAAAGCTAGGGTAAGTAAGAACCCATGCGTAGTTTAGATGAAATTCATGTACGCCAAAGCAAAATAGGAGAGTGCATAATAGAGTAATCCCGAGCTAACCCATATTTATTATGTTTTTCTCTTGCATTTACTTTCTTTATTTTCCTTGCGTTCATATTTCTTTTCTTTATTTGTTCTGTCTCCTGCGTCCACAAATTAAAGTTGAGAACAAAAGTGTGAAACTAAGTCTTTGTGGATTTGACTTGGAATACTTCCAAGTATTACTTGCTTGCGGTGAGTGTGCACTTGCACTTAATGCAATGTTGACAAAATCTTTATTATTTACAACGCATCCAAACCACCAAGCAAGTAATAATAAAAGTGAAGGGAATAATCGAATTAAACCCACAGCGGAAGCATAGGAATCGTCTTTGATTTATTTAGAATTAAACTAAAATACAAAGCTTAAGCAATAAATACCTTGAAAATAATATTATGGAGAATATTCTGGCGGATCTTTATCTTTTCCACAAAGTCTTCTTGGCTATGACTCGAACACAGGACCAAGGCTTGTGGGAGCCTCTTGAAAGAAAATCCCCAAGGGATTGGAGAGGAAGAGGTCTAGAGAGAATTATCTAATTCTTTCTATTGAGAAGATGTGTGTTGTAAAGAATGGCTCAACCCAAGGGTCCTATTTATAGAGACTAAGGGAAAATCTTTGCCATAATTAAAAAATATCTAATATATTAAAATATATCTTATATTTCTTTGAATCTCATTCAAATCTCCTACGATATTTATTTATTTGAATCTTATTCAAATTCTATAAATATCTTTTATTTAATATATCAAATATATATTAATTATTTTAATATTTAATGTATCAAATACAATAAATATATTTTCCTCTTTTATATTTAATATATCTAACATATTAAATATTAATTTGAACACTTCAAATTAAATATTAATTTGAACATTTCAAATTTTTCTTTCAACTAAATTGATCTTTTAGTGTTACTATGAGCTAGAAGAGGAACCTTATGGATCTACAGATTATAAGCTCCAATGATACAAAATTAATTAATTAAACTCTTTAATTAATTAATTTTCATTCATTAACTATAGGTCACACCACTATAGACCTAGAGTTGCACTCTTATGCACTGTAGGACAAGTTGTGTCCATAGATATAATCATTACATGCAAGTCGATCCTTCATGAGTTGTTCGTAATTACAGCTGGGTCAAAAGTTTGTTTTACCCCTATAATTACATCTTGCACCTTAAGTACCACTGATCCTCTAATGAACAATTTGTTTATAATATAATTATAAACTAAGTTCCTTTCGGGCCAATGAGAGGTTGGGGCCCCATTGTTCAAGTCCCGAAATCAACACTTAAGGGAACTACTCATCTACTTACCCTATATGGGAAGGAGTGAATTCTATCTTGTGAGATTATGTTCCCAACTCCCTATTTGGTCAAGTCCCCAAAATGGTAGGCATATTGAATCGGCTACAAAAGCCACTCTCACCCATGCAAATCAAAGGACAAGCCCTCACAAGCAGGAGTTCATAACTCACTCAGGATTAAGATCGAGTCACATATGATCATCTTGATGAAATATTAATCTTCTCAATTAACGGATTTATAAAGAGAGATTAAATATTTCGTGGTCCAGTCTTATACAAACTCATTGTATAAGATACCCCTACTCACATGTCTCCACATGAATGATTTGGATCAAATCATTTGTAACTATTACAAAGTAGGCCGTATCAATAGTGTTACCAGGATAAGGCACCCAACCTTATCCATATACTATGACCCTTTAGGTTATTTCCTGAACATGATCCTCTCGTATGTCAACCACATACTATTCAAGATTACACTAATAACCTTGGATTTTTCATATAGTGGATAATATTATATTGCAAATAAAATAATCAAAATTATTTTTCATTATTAAATAAATTATTAATTATGAGGCTTTATGGCATAAATCCCAACAATCTCCCACTTGCACTAAAGCCGACGAGACATGTATCCTAGGGCATACTCTATACCCAACATGTTCTCCCACTTGCCCTAGCAAAGATGAGACATGTCTCGCAATCCTAAACATTCTAGGTGACTCTCAAACACTTTAGCCTGGAGAGTCTCTTTATATAGATCCAAAGAACTGCCGTTAAAAGCCATCTTGGTCACTACCATGATGCTTGCTCTCTCTCGATATGATTACCTATACATTGGTGTTTTCTAATTTCCTTAATATTAGTCTTTGCACTGCTATTATCATAATAAAGAGGATAGACTAAATCATATCTGAAATACCTTTCAGATCTTCAAGGAACTATTTGAGTCAGACAAGTCTTTTTGTTGCTTCACAAGCAAAACAATTTAACTTGTATACAATACTCCACCACTTAGGGTAAAATTTATCCTTATATAGATTTCCTAAATCTTTGTAAGAACCAGTGTATCTTGTAAAGATCAAATCTTTAACTCTATACACAAAAATTTCTCATCATCCATAGATAATTTGAGAAAGTTTTAAATTTTCTACTCAATGGTCATACCATTCGTGTAACTGATATATGTTAACCAATTGTATATTAAATGTTTAGTCTCATTTATGCATATCATATACTCTCAACATTTGAGGTGTCTTAGGATACACTTCCTTAGACATAAATATCAAATATTTGATAACAATTTTGTCAATATAAGATGTTTGAGACAAAGTTAACATTTTATCTTTAAAATCTTCATTTTGGACATGTAAAGTATACTGAGTCATTCAAATCACTTATTTGAAATTGGTTACTTAATGAACATTTTATGTTAGACATCTTACATCATTCATAATGGGTAAAAATATCACCAACATAAAACATGAGAAAAATCCACTAAGCAATTAATGATTTTCTTGTCTATACAAGCTTCATTAATATTTATCCAAAGTCATAGATTTTGATACTTTTATCAAACCTTATATTCACAAATCTAATGGTAAAATTCATTTCATAAATGAACCTTTACTATTTTGCAAACCTTTTGCTTTTGATCTGTGAAAATAAACATATCTGATTGATTTGTGTAGATGCATTATCTAAGATTTCTTTTCATAAAAGAATTCTAAATATTCATTTATTTTATATCACATATGCAACAATGAATTAAATAATGCTTACAGATTTCAGTATGGCAACAAGTGAGAAAATTTACTCGTAGTCTACTTTCTCCTATTAGGTTTAACCCTTTGCCATTAGTCTCACTTTGCATGTAATAAGCCTTCAACTTTGTCATCTAACATGAAAATTTGGGCTTCAATTAAGTCCTTGTAAAGGTTGAGTCATCTCATAACTCTCCCACTACGATGAGGCTTATCCAATTCATGACTAGGATCCACTTGACTTTCAAATATAATTAAATTGTTAACAACTTTTGTTAACTATTTAGTGGCTTCACTTGGAACCAATTTATTAACACTATCTCACCTTATTAAAGGTTTGTAGTCTTTTATTTGACATTTCTTATAAAATTGATATTTGTCATACAAATACCTTATTCGTTTTAAAACTACATAAAAGACCATTTTATACTCTTTAGGGGTGGCCTACACTTAGGCTTATCTTTGAACATATACAAGCTTTTAGCTTGTGTTCAGCATGTGAGCTTAACATTTCCAAATGGTGAAGTGTTGTAAACTAGCTTTACTACTCTTCTATAATCTTTAAAATTGTCTCGTAGACACTTTTAGAGGGAATCATGTTCACCATGCAATCTCTATTGCATTTCCTAACCAGAGTATGGTAATGGTGTGTAACTCATTACTAATGTGACCATGTCTAACAAGGTCTTGTTTCTTCTATTGCAGCACAATTTCACAAAATTGCACTTGGTATTAAGATCCCATTTTCTACCAATTAGTTTTAGCACGTAAGGTTCCTGTACTTTCTATTATGATATGATCATAATATCTTGATAGATTTAATTACCTAATCGATTTTTTAACTTCAGTCTTAATTTTCTTGAACATTTAAAAAATTTAGACTTATGTTGTATTAGGTAAAGATACTTGTACCTTGAATGATCATCAACTAGAGTGACGAAATATTCATGACTTTATTTGACCCTTACATTCACCAGACCACTTGGGTCAGAATGTGTAAGCCCAAAGTATTCTTTGGCGTTCTAGCCCTATCTAATAAAAGCCCAATGATTATCTTGCATGAAAGGCAAGATCTATAGACATGTAAAGTAATTAACTAACTTTTTAGAGAATTACCTCTTATTAGTCTTTTCATTCTATTCAAGTTGATGTTAATCAACCTTAACAGCCAAAGACATATATCATCTTTTAGGAGAAAACAATGTCTTTCTATTTTAGATTCTATAATCCTGAATATCTCAGTATTTTGTAGTATAGTATATGCCAACATTTTTAACATATACAAATTGTTCTTATTTTTAGCTGAATGTATTTTCAAACAATTTTGAAAATATAAACTTTCTTACTTCAAAATAATTCATACTATATGAACATTTTTTTAATAAAGTTCGAGAAATTGAATTTCTCTTATGGTTACTAAAAACAACATATTTAGCATTATGTAACAATTTTTACTTAATGACATTTTAATGTCTCCCACTACACTAACTGAGATAGGTTTCCTGGTGCTAACTTGTAGAAACTATTCTACATGTTAAGTATTTTTCAAGAATTACATATTAAATGTAATGAAGAATAAATCTTGATAGTAGATCTTATATCGACTATCTAGGTGGCATTATTTATATTCCACCAAAAATCTAGTAAATCAAATTTACTTTCATTTATATTTTTCTTTCTAGAGGTATTTCAAAAATTCCTCTTATTATGACTGTCCTAGCTAATTTAGGAACTATTTCCTTTTATATAGCTTCAATCATTTGGTTTCTTTACTTGGATTTTTGTAATACTTAATTTTGAGATCATTTAGACAATTTTCTAAATTTAGCTTATGACGACTTCAACATCTCATATGTTGTTGTCATTTTCTTTATCTTCTAAACTTGACATCTAACATGTCAACTAGGAGAATACGTACAAGCTATCTCGTTTACTTTTGATTCATTAATCATGTGCTTCACGAACAATTCGAATAGCATTAGCAACAGGTTTTGAGAACATTTCTCAATAAAGACAAATAAATATTTTACACTACCATTACAAGTGTTAATGTTACTTTTCCAAGTAATAAAATTTCTCAATTTTGACTTATCAGTAATAAAATTAAAAATTATGAGAGAAACTGACATAATATTGAAATATATAAAATATATAATTTAACATCATGCAAACAATTATCCGTTCAATTTTAGCATAGAAATCAAACAATTTGAAAAATGAATCCTATAAATCATTTCTAATGCTATGGTACTTTAGTGAGTTAGAACAAGTGCCGCCGTAGGGTAGGTCAAGTATTCCTTCACTAAACTGAGACAATCTCAACCAAATATTACACTAGAATAACTCTTATTCCTATAATATTTAGTTACCATTAGTTTGGTCAATGAATTCATTAACAATTTTAATGAGCCATTTGTAAGTGTGACCCATAATTTTAGATCCCATAATTTTATCCCAACAAGTGCCGTAGTAGGGTAGGTCAAGTATTGGAAACAAAACTACAATCCTATCCTTCTCAGGAGTTTACCCTGATATTGACTCATGCAAAAACCTTCCGTAGGGGGACGGTCCAAAAGACGCCACGAGGCCCCTCATGAATCTCACGATGTAAACTAATGATGGAGACTGTAGGATATGTTGACACATTTCCTTCTCCCAATTATTATAATACTTTCTCAAAAAATTCACCCTGATATTGATCCATGCAAACACCTTCCGTAGGGAGGACGGTCCAAAAGCCGCCACGAGGCCCCACATGAATCTCACGTTGTGAATCAATAATAGAGACCGTTGGATTTTTGACATGTGTCATTCTCCCACTAAGTATTTTGAAATAGGATTTTCTATTGCTTAGAAAAATTAGGCTAATCTCATTTATCTAAGTTCCTCAATCTACCTTTCATAAGTTCCTCAATCTACCTTTCTTAAGTTCCTCAATCTACTTTTCATAACCCTTATGTTGTTAGATTGATTTTAATGTGAATTACTAAGTTTTTAAACTATTTAAAAAATAATAATAACATTATGAGCATGCTTAGTGAAAATAAATAAAATTTGACTAATTCAACTCCCAAGTCGGTTCCTAGTTAGAGGTGTTCCCTTTCGGTCAGCTTAAATACCCCAGTCTAGACAGAACCTTCCATAGACAGAGTTCCTTTATAGTCAATTTTTATTTTCAAATCCATTAATCTTTAATTAACTATTAATTATTAGATTAATGAACATAAATATTTTTAATCTTATTAAAAAATAATTCACTTGGATAGTCTTAAAAATCCATCATTTAAAACTCTTTAAATTAAAAGATAATCCTAGATATTTTATTCTAATTCTATTAGAAAATAGAGGATAAATTAAATTCAAAACTTAAACTATGGATAATCTTGAAATTCTACCATTTTAAACTATTTAAAAATAAATTAATAGATTATCCTAAATTTTAACAAATAAAGATATATTAAATTCAAATTTTAAACTATTTAAAGCATGAATTCGAAATATCTTTATTTTAAGAAAATCCTAATCTCATTAGGATATATCCTAATCCTATTAGGAAAACATGGATTTCATTTATGAAAAAAAATATCCTAATTTAATTTTCAAATATAACAATTATATTCAAAGATATGGAAAATATAAGCATATTAAGAAAATATCTCAATTCTATTAGGAATCATACTAATCAAAATTTTCAAATATAACAATTATATTCAAAAATAAAATAAGATGCATGATCATGCTTAACCTATGGTGGGATTTTAAATTTAAATGACATACTTTATGCAACAATCAAACAATTTAAAACATACATCTCATGCATAATTAAATTAAAAATAGCAAAATTGACCGGCATATTTGGCATATCCTAAGAAATTGAAAATAATTTAAATTACAATAATTTAAATCCAAGACATATCTTGGTCTTCAATATCTTCCTTGTTTGGACCATTCCAAATTTAGGATTTAGGAATCCTAAATTTTTTCACGTTTTTTTTTTCTTTTTTTTTTTTGGAACGTTTTTCGCTGTTGACTTCTTCAGCCGATAAAATCGAAATTTTCAGCTATCGTAGTCATTCAAGAAAAATACATGAAATCCTAACCCTTATGGGTTTTACAATGATCTAATCAAAGCAATAAATCTAATGCAAAATAGCCTAAACAATCAATTTGCAAACCACAAATATATGAAAATATATGATAAATTAAAATACCCACCATCACAAAACTTTAATTCTAAATAAAACTCAAAGATTCTCTGATACCAATTGAAGGGAATAATCGAATTAAACCCACAGCGGAAGCATATGAATCGTCTTTGATTTATTTAGAATTAAACTAAAATACAAAGGTTAAGCAATAAATACCTTGAAAATAATATTATGGAGAATATTCTGGCGGATCTTTATCTTTTCCACAAAGTCTTCTTGGCTATGACTCGAACACAGGACCAAGGCTTGTGGGAGCATCTTGAAAGAAAATCCCCAAGGGATTGGAGAGGAAGAGGTCTAGAGAGAATTCTCTAATTCTCTCTATTGAGGAGATGTGTGCTGTGAAGAATGGCTCAACCCAAGGGTCCTATTTATAGAGACTAAGGGAAAATCTTTGCTATAATTAAAATATTATATTTTAATATCTAATATATTAAAATATATCTTATATTTCTTTGAATCTCATTCAAATCTCCTACGATATTTATTTATTTGAATCTTATTCAAATTCTATAAACATCTTTTATTTAATATATCAAATATATATTAATTATTTTAATATTTAATGTATCAAATACAATAAATATATTTTCCTCTTTTATATTTAATATATCTAATATATTAAATATTAATTTGAACACTTCAAATTAAATATTAATTTGAACATTTCAAATTTTTCTTTCAACTAAATTGATCTTTTAGTGTTACTATGAGCTAGCAGAGGAACCTTATGGACCTACAGATTATAAGCTCCAATGATACGAAATTAATTAATTAAACTCTTTAATTAATTAATTTTCATTCATTAACTATAGGTCACTCCACTATAGACCTAGAGTTGCACTATTATGCACTGTAGGACAAGTTGTGTCCATAGATATAATCATTACATGCAAGTCAATCCTTCATGAGTTATTCGTAATTACAGCTGGGTCAAAAGTCTGTTTTACCCCTATAATTACATCTTGCATCTTAAGTACCACTGATCATCTAATGAACAATTTGTTTATAATATAATTATAAACTAAGTCCCTCTCGGGCCAATGAGAGGGTGGGGCCCCATTGTTCAAGTCCCAAAATCAGCACTTAAGGGAACTACTCATCTACTTACCCTATATGGGAAGGAGTGAATTTCATCTTGTGAGATTATGTTCTCAGCTCCCTATTTGGTCAAGTCCCCAAAATGGTAGGCATATTGAATCTGCTACAAAAGCCACTCTCACCCATGCAAATCAAAGGACAAGCCCTCACAAGCAGAAGTTCATAACTCACTCAGGATTAAGATCGAGTCGCATATGATTATCCTGATGAAATATTAATCTTCTCAATTAACGGATTTATAAAGAGAGATTAAATTTTTCGTGGTCCAGTCTTATACAAACTCATTGTATAAGATACCCCCACTCACATGTCTCCACATGAATGATTTTGATCAAATCATTTGTAACTATTACAAAGTGGGTCGTATCAATAGTGTTACCAGAATAAGGCACCCAACCTTATCCATATACTATGACCCTTTAGGTTATTTCTTGAACATGATTGTCTCGTATGTCAACTACATACTGTTTAATATTACACTAATAACCTTGGATTTTTCATATAATGGATAATATTATATTGCAAATAAAATAATCAAAATTATTATTCATTATTAAATAAATTATTAATTACGAGGCTTTAGGGCATAAATCCCAACAGTGGAGACATATGACTGGAAATATCCTATACAATGAGTTTGTATAAGATTAGACAACGAAATATTTAATCTCTGTTTATAAATATGTTCAATGAGAATATTAATATTTAACAGGATGATCATATGCGACTCAATCTTAATCTTGAGTGAGTTATGAACTCTTGCCTGTGAGGGCTTGTCCTTTGATTTGCATGGGTGAGAGAGGATTTTGTAGTCGGTTCAATAAGCCTACCATTTTGTGGACCTGACCAAATAAGGAGCTGGAAACATAATCCCACAAGATGAAATTCACTTCTTTCCATATAGGGTAAGTAGATGAGTAGTTTCCTGTAGTGCTTATTTCAGCACTTGAACAATGGGGCTCAACCCTCTCACTAGCCCGAGAAGGACTTAGTTTATGATTAGATCATAAACAAATTGTTCATTAGAGGATCAATGGTACTTAAGGTATTAGATGTAATTACAAGGTTAAAACGAACTTTTGACCCAACTGTAATTATGAACAACTCGTAAAGAATCGACTTGCATGTAATGATTAGATCCATGTACACAACTTGTCTTACAGTGCATAAGAGTGCAACTTTGGGTCTATAGTAGAGTGACCTATAATGAATGATTGAAAATTGATTAACTAAAGAGTTTAATTAATTAATTTTGTATCATTAGAGCTTATAACCTGTAGATCCATAAGGTTCTATTCCTAGCTCATACGAACAATAAGGGATCAATTTCAAAAATATTTGAAATATTCAAGTTAATATATTTGATATATTAAATTAGAGAAAAAAATGTTTATTGTATTTGATACATTAAATATTAAAGAAATTATTAATGTATTAAGATACATTAAAGAAAATATATTTATAAAATCTGAATGAGATTCAAATAAGAAATAAATATCGTGGGAGAATTTAAAGGATTTGAATGAGATTCAAATAAGTTAAATATATATATTTTAATATATTAGATATATTAAAATATGTAATTATGGCCAAGATTTTCCCTAGATAAATAGGACCTTAGGGTTGAGCCATGAGCAACATTGTTTAAGAAGATAAAAGAGCTCTGTAGAAATTCTCCTCTCATTCCCTGTCATTTCAAAAGATTCCTACAAGCCATTGGTTCTATATTTGAGCAATAGCTAGGAAGATTTTATGGAGGAGATAAAGACCCGCAGATCGGTGTGAGACGCAAGCGCACGTGATCGAAGTAATAATAAAATGGTATTTCTACTAAGTATTGTATCTACTTGGATTGGTTTATAACTCAATTAAGTACTGTGAATAATCTCACTTTACTTTATTTAGAGAATGGAAAGCAAGAGCAGATAGGAAAATAAACTCTAATCCTAGAAAGCAAGATAAATGAGAGACACAAATCGAAAGGTAATTCTATGGGTGTTGATTGCATTCTTGGACCTTAATTTACTTAATTAAGCTAGCAATTAGGCATAACCAAGTGTTCGATTCATAAGTTTAGAAGCCTAAGGTCATGGAATCTCTTGTCGGTCTCCTCCAAATCTCGGGTGTAAGAAATTAAATCACGTGTCTGTCTCATTAATTAATTCTCACCCAACATTAACGAACCTTCGTCACTGACCTCTATAGATTAACTATTACTTCTGCTGCCACTCAGGTAGTTAATCTATAGTCATGCATCCAGTTCTAGTTTAAGCTTATCTCTGTCAAGTCCCCACTTAATAACTAATCAATTAGACAGTGCTCAATTAATTAATCTTCAGCAGGAACTACAATTAATTAACCATTTACCCCGTTGTCACTCGGGTAATTAACCAATTGTGCATTAAGCTAACTAGGAATCTCTTGTCGGTCTCCTCCTAGTCCTACCTCAATTAATTAACGAACACACTCTAATGACATTAAGCCTAAAATGCATAAATGAACATAAACACTAATTAATCCACAATCACAAACAAAATTAAGTAAAATTAAGTGCAATGGTCCAAGAATTACAGCAGCCCATAGAATTTAGGGATTTAACTAAACATATTCAACAATTACAACCCAACAATCCCTAAATAATACCTAATCTAAATACTGAAATTAAGGGAAAAAGGGAAGAAACAATTAAGTATATGTCGATCCCGCATTCCCGAGGCGATCCGCCACGAACCTGAGCTCCAAAATCTTCAACTCAGCTCCAAAATCCTCTCCAAATCCACCCAAGGTGCTCTGGGATCGAGATTAGGGTATTATCTATCGAATTGGTCTCCCTTTGGATGAAGAAGAAACGAAGAAACTGGCTGTCGTGACAGTGTTGCAATGCTGTGAAACCTTCTTGAAAATAGAATGATAGAATGAGGAGAGGATTCTCTAGAGTTTCTTTATCTTATTTTTGGAATGCACACAAATGGCTCACCTCTAGGGCCCTATTTATAGTGGCCTGAGAAAAATAATTAAATAATATATTTTAATATCTAATATATTAAAATATATTTATCTAACCAATTTGAATCAAATTCAAACCTTTCCAAATTCTCCTACAATATCTATTTTCTTATTTGAATCTAATTCAAATTTAATAAATATTTTTTTAATGTATCTTAATACATTAATAATTTCTTTACTATTTAATGCATCATACACAATAAATATATTTTTTCTTATTTAATATATCAAATATATTAAATTTTAAACACTTCAAAATTTCTCTAAATGAAATTGATCCTTATTTGTTCATATGAGCAAGGAAACCATATGGACCTACAGATTATAAGCTCTAATGATACAAAATTAATTAATTAAACTCTTTGATTAATCAATTTTCATTCCTTAACTCTAGGGTCACTCCACTATAGACCCTAGAGTTGCACTTTTATGCACTGCAGGACAAAGTTGTGTCCATGGATATAATCAATACATGTAAGTCAACCCTTCACGAGTTGTTCGTAATTACAGCTGGGTCAAAAGTCTATTTTTCCCCTGTAATTACATCTTGCACCTTAAGTACCACTGATCCTCTAATTAACAATTTGTTTATGATCAAACCATAAACTAAGTCCCTCTCTTGCCAGTGAGAGGGTTGGGCCCCATTGTTCAAGTCCCGAAATCAGCACTTAAGGGAACTACTCATCTACTTACCCTATATGGGAATGAGTGAATTCCGTCCTGTGAGATTATATTTCCAACTCCCTATTTGGTCAAGTGTCCAAAATGGTACGCTTATTGAATTGGCTACAAAAGCCACTCTCACTCATGCAAATCCAAGGACAAGCCCTCACAAGCAAGAGTTCATAACTCACTTAGGATTAAGATCGAGTTGCATATGATCATTTTGATGAAATATTAATCTTCTCAATTAACGGATTTATAAAGAAAAATTAAATATTTCGTGGTCCAGTCTTATAACTCATCATATAAGATGCCCTCACTCACATGTCTCCACATGAACGATTTGGATCAAATCATTTGTAACTATTACAAAGTGGGTCGTATCAATATTGTTACCTAGATAAGGTACCCAACCTTATCCATATACTATGACCCTTTAGGTTATTTCTTGAACATGATCCTCCCGTATGGCAACCACATACTGTTCAATATTACACTAATAACCTTAGATTTTTCATAATAATGGATAATGATATATAGAATATAAAATAATTATTTTATTTAATAAATGAGAAAATGTTTAATTACAAAAATATGAGCTTTAGAGAACTAATCCTAACAAATCTAACAAGATGGAATTCACTCATTCGTATATAGGGTGAGTAGATGAATAGTTCTTTTAAGTGATGATTTCGAGACTTGAACAATGGGGCCCCACCCTCTCACTAGCTTTAGAGGGGCTTAGTTTATGGTTGGTGATAAGCCTTAGAATTAAGGCTTATTTAATGCTCATAAGCTTAAAATATGCTTTCTTTGCTTTAGAAATCATAGGAGAAATTTGGTAAAATGCTTGAAAAACATCAATAACTTGTGAGAAGTGCATGTGAACGAAAGAATTAGGAAAATGGAAGATAAACTATTCTTTTGTGAAGGAATTGTGGAAATTGAAGAATCGAAATTGCAAGATGAAGTTGCAATTCTGGAGCAGCAAAAAAAAATCAAAGAAAGAAAGAATCTTCACAGAACCAATAAGGAAAATCTTTATTTACTACACGATCTAGCAATTCTCGAGCACGATTTCTGGGCAATATTCAACCCTAATGATTGCCTACAAAAAGAGAGAAAGAGGGGTTTTTCATAGGGCGTTTTTTGGAGTTGAAGCCGTAGGTTTTCTTCCCAATTTTCCTATGTTTTTCTTCAAGTTTTCTCCTCTATTTTTGACCAAATTATGTTGCAAGTTTGGTTCTATTTTTCCTCGATGTTTCTAGTCCAATTCAAGTGAAAACTTGGATTGTTAAGACTCAATCTCTTCCTAGAAATAGTGGAGGGATTGAGTCGATTGGAGATTAAGGGAAGATTTATGAACAATGGCATGAATGGTTGTTGAAATTGCTCTGTTTTTAATTCAGTTTTTGTTTTAGTTCATTTGGTTGTATTTCTCATGTTTTTTTTGTTCCTTACCTACTATATTAAGTTTTTGAATTGAGTTTAGATTGATGAAACAATTGATGGGTATTTTTCTGAATTTTTTTTTCTTCATGGGTTTTGTCTCACATTTTAGCTTGAACATTTCCTCTGAAGTTGTTTATTTCGTGGGTTTGTTTAGGAATAAAGTAATGCATTGTCTACTTCTTTGATTGTTTCCATTTTTCAATTCTAAATTGAATAGCAAGTTTTAATTAATTCCTTTAGATTGTGGTTGCAAATAGGCTTTTTAAGTAATTCTCTTAAGCATGGATTTTAATTCAAAAATTGGTTGTGGGATTTTTACTTTTAATATGAGTTAAACTTCTTAGGGGGTTCAAGGATGTGAATTTCCTAAGAAGTAATTGTACCCAAAATTCCAAAAAAAAAAAAAAAACCCCAAGCCTTACATCTCAATTGTTTGCTTGTGTTGAACAAAATTCCGTTGAGATCCTAGATTGATCAACTAGAGTAGTAGCTTAAGCTTAGATCTAATACCGACGGGGTTAGTGATAACCGGATTCGCACAAGTGATGGAGACAAGAGCGTAGACATAAGCCAATTCTTTACCCTAGACATAGAGATTAAGGACTCCAAAACCTAAGAAATTATTGAGCCAAAAATACCTAAAATAGAGGGACTATAGACATATAGGTCACTCATTTAGTCTCCTAAAACCTAATTTCAAGGTGCATAAGAGTAGTAATTTTGGTTTACAATTGAATGTAGAATAGGTTGGAGTTGCAATTTTGGTTTGCAATTACAACTTAGGGCAATGACATTCATGAGCCTCTCCTTTCTCTAAGGAATTTCCCTTGCAATTTTTATCAGTTAGTTAACATTCTGCTAAGGTCAGTTTTTCTTCAAATTACCATTTCTTTTATCAAGTCCGTTTGGTTTTGCTATTCAATCTTGTAATTTTTGATCCTGCAATTCAGTTCTGCAATCTTTGTTTTCCTTACTTAACGTTTTTGTCACTTTAACTTGCAATTAGATTCTACAATTATTTTTTTTACCAAACACACCATCCCAACCTTGTTTTTGCAATTTTTAGTTTCCAAGTTGCAATTCTTCTTAATTTTGCTCTGCAAATATTTTTGTTACACCGCTCCCTGTGGGATCGATACTAAGGAATATTTTTGTTTTATTACTTGCATCAACAGTGTGCACTTGCACTGGGGTTGAACGTATTTATTTACTTTTCTTCACCCAAAGTTCACTCGATTAGTGGGATCATAAATAATTTTTTCATTAGAGGATTAGTGGTACTTAAGGTGAAGATGTATTTATAGGGGTAAAACGAACTTTTGACCCAGCTGTAATTACAAACAACTCGTGAATGATCGACTTGCATGTAGTGATTATATCCATGGATACAACTTATCCTACAGTGCATAAAGTACAACTTTAGGTCTATAGTGGAGTGACCCTAGAGTTAATGAATGCAAATTGATTAATTAAATAATTTAATTAATTAATTTTGTATCATTGGAGCTTATAATCTGTAGGTCCATAAGGTCCCCTTGCTAGCTCATAGTAACACTAAAGGATCAATTTAGTTGAAATAAAAGTTTGAAATGTTCAAAGTAATATTTAATTTGAAGTGTTCAAATTAATTTATTAGATATATTAAATATAAAAAAGGAAAATATATTTATTGTATTTTATACATTAAATATTAAAATGATTAATGAATATTAGATACATTAAAGAAAAACATATATATTTAAATTTTGAATGAGATTCAAATAGGTTAAATAAATATTGTAGGAGATTTGAATGAGATTCAAATAAGTATAATATATATTTTAATATATTAGATATTAAAATATAATATTATAATTATGGCAAAGATTTTCCCTAGGTCTCTATAAATAGGACCTTTGGGTTGAGTCATTAGACTACATCTCCTCACTAGAGAATTGAGAACTCTCTCTATGCCTTTTCCTCTCCAATCCCTTGTGGATTTTCTTTCAAGAGGCTCCCACAAGCTTTGATCTTGTGTTCGAGCCATAGCTAGGAAGGCTTTGTGGGGGAGATAAAGACCCGCCATAAATCTCCATAACATTCAAGGTATGGTTTATGGTTAACCTTTGTACTTTTAGTTTAATTCTAAATAAACTCAAATCGATTCCAATGCTTCCGCTTGGATTTAATTCGATTATTCCCTTCAATTATTCTACAAACATGCTTAAGAATATAAACAAAGAGTAAAATATGCATTACTCATGAAATTAAATACATAAATGTTCAGAACCTCATGGCGTTACAATGTAAAAACCTGACGATCTCCCCGAATTCAAATTTTCGCTTAGTCAGACATCGAAATCTTGAGCCTCGACTCCATCGTTTGGCCTAAAACTATCCTAATTAAGCTAAAAATGACTAAAACAGTAAAATGGAGTGTCTGAAAAATGGGAAACGACTGCTACAAACAGGTGATTGTAACCTAAAATTGAAAAGAACATTTTTATATAAATCGACGTAGCGTTGAAACGTTACAGACAGCTCTTGACACTACCAACGTTAACACCTAGCGTTTCGTAGCGTCAAACGAGGCTACAATGCGTGTACTCTCAACAGCATGTCGACGATATCCTATTCCGAGGCATTCTACATTTTGCATTAATTCCTCAACGTTGAGGTTCTTGGAATGGTGTCTCGAAGCTCTCGTCATCTATTACGCATTGAGAACCCTCAATCCTGCACAATGCAACTACACGACTATTGAGAAGGAGCTTCTTTCAATTATTTTTGCCCTTAATAAATTTAGATCTTATATCTAGGATCTGAAGTAACTGTTTACTCTGATCATGCAGCTTTGCAGTACTTGTTGACAAGGAAGGAGTCCAAACCACGCTTGTTAAGGTGGATTCTTCTCCTTCAAGATTTTGACTTGAAGATAAAAGGTCGTAAAGGATTGGCAAACTCAATTGTTGATCACTTGAGTTGACATATAAGGGAAGAAGAAGAGGCACCTTTTAAAGATGCATTTTCGGATGAGCACTTATTTCAAATGCAAGGTATTACACTCTGGTATGCAGATCTTTTTAATTATTTAGTTACAAGGAGTTGACCTACTGGTCTTGGCAAGTATAGGATGGGTAAAATCAGGAGTGGGTCGAGGTACTATGTGTGGGAAGAGCCATATCTATGCAGGTTTTGTTCTGATAGTGTCATTAGGAGATGTGTGCATGATTTTGAAATGCAGTATGTCCGAGGATTTTGTCATGAATATGCTTGTGGAGGTTACTTTGGTCCTAGACACACTACTAGAAAAGTGCTTGATTCCAGACTGTATTAGAAAACGTTTTTTATGCATGCGCTGTCAAAGGGTAGGTACCATAACATGTAGGAATGAGATGCTCCAAATACCTATTATGATTTGTGGAATCTTTGATGTATGGGGCATGGATTTTTTGGGCCCTTTGCCATCTTCATGTGCTTATAGGTATATAACGTTGGCTGTGGATTATATTTCAAAATGGGTGGAAGCTAAAGCCACTATAACTAACGACTCTAAAATTGTTGTAGGATTCTTGAAGTCTAACATTTTTAACAGGTTTGGAGTTCTACGAGCCATAATTAGTTACCAAGGAACCCTTTACTACAATAAGACGATCGAGACCTTGATGAAGAAGTATGGAGTGAATCACAGAGTTGCAACTGCTTACTACAGGACCAAGGCTTGTGGTAGCCTCTTGAAAGAAAATCCACCAGGGATTAAAGAGGAAGAGATCTAGAGAGAATTCTATAATGCTCTCTATTGAGGAGATGTGTATTGTATATAGAATGCCCAATGGCTCGTGGTCTAGGGAAGATAATATATTTTAATATCTAATATATTAAAATATATTTATCTAACCAATTTGAATCTTATTCAAACATTTTAAAATTCTGCTACGACATTTATTTCCTAATTTGAATCTTATTCAAATTTAATAAATATATTTTCTTTATTGTATCAAATACAATAAATATATTTTCCTCTTTTATATTTAATATATATAATATATTAAATATTAATTTGAACACTTCAAATTAAATATTAATTTGAACATTTCAAAATTTTCTTTCAACTAAATTGATCTTTTAGTGTTACTACGAGCTAGCAAGGGGACCTTATGGACCTATAGATTATAAGCTCCAATGATACAAAATTAATTAATTAAATTCTTTAATTAATCAATTTTTAATTAATTAATTTTCATTCATTAACTCTAGGGTCACTCCACTATAGACCTAAAGTTGCACTCTTATGCACTGTAGGACAAGTTGAGTCCATTGATATAATCACTACATGCAAGTCAATCCTTCACGAGTTGTTCGTAATTATAGCTGGGTCAAAAGTCCGTTTTACCCCTGTAATTACATCTTGCTAGGGGTGAGCATCGGTTGGGCGGGGTCGATTTTCTGCCCCAACCGACCATATGTCGGTTCGGTTGGGCGGTAAATTTTTTTTTTTTGCATAAAGCTTAAACCGACCGAACCGACTTCTGTTCGGTCGGTCGGTTCGGTCGGTTTTATATATATAATATATATATATATATATATATATATATATATTTAAATATATTTATTTATTTTAACTTATTTATATATATATTATATATATATATTTATTAATTTTATTTTATTATTATTCATAATATATAAAATATATAAAATATATAAAATTTTATAGTTTTTGTATTTTATAATTATATATATTATATAATATAAATAATAATAATAATAATAATAATATTATTATTATTATTTAAAAATTCGGTCGGTTGGTCGGTTTAAGCCTAAGCCCCAAACCGACCGACCGACTTGTCCAGTTTTACATTTTGCAAAACCGGCCTCCGACCAATGCCTTCTTTAAACCGCCCGACCGACGTCTGTTCGGTCAGTTTAGGTCGGACGGATCGATTTTTCAGAGTTTTTTGCTCACCCCTACATCTTGCACCTTAAGTACCACTAATCTTCTAATGAACAATTTTTTTATGATCCAACCATAAACTAAGTCCCTCTCGGGCCAATGAGAGGGTGGGGCCCCATTGTTCAAGTCTCGAAATCAGCACTTAAGGGAACTACTCATCTACTTACCCTATAAGGGAATGAGTGAATTCCATCTTGTGAGATTATGTTCCCAGCTCCCTATTTGGTCAAGTCCCCAAAATGGTAGGCATATTGAATCGGCTATAAAAGCCACTCTCACCCATGCAAATCAAAGGACAAGCCCTCACAGGCAGGAGTTCATAACTCACTCAAGATTAAGATCGAGTCGCATATGATCATTTTGATGAAATATTAATCTTCTCAATTAACGAATTTATAAAGAGAGATTAAATATTTCGTGGTCCAATCTTATACAAACTCATTGTATAAGATACCTCCACTCACATGTCTCCACATGAATGATTTGGATCAAATCATTTGTAACTATTACAAAGTGGGCCATATCAATAGTGTTACGAGGATAAGGCACTCAACATTATCCATATACTTTGACTCTTTAGGTTATTTCTTGAACATGATTCTCTTGTATGTCAACCACATACTGTTCAAGATTACACTAATAACCTTGGATTTTTCATATAATGGATAATATTATATTGGAAATAAAATAATCAAAATAATTATTAATTATTAAATAAATAATTAATTACGAGGCTTTAGGACATAAATCCCAACAATCTCCTACTTACACTAAAGCCGGCGAGACATGTATCCTAGGGCATACTCTATACCCAACATCCTCTCCCACTTGCCCTAGTAAAGATGAGATATGTCTCATAATTCTAGACATTCTAGGTGACCCTCAAACACTTTAGCTTGGAGAGTCTCTTTATATAGATCCAAAGGACTGTCATTAAAAGCCATCTTAATCACTACCATGATGCTTTCTCTCTCTCGATATGATTCCCTATACATTGGTGTTTTCTAATTTCCTTAATATCAATATTGGCACCGCTATTATCATAATAAAGATAATAGACTAAATCATATCTGAAACACCTTTCAGATCTTCAAGGAACTATTTGAGTCAGACAAGTCTTTTTGTTGCTTCACAAGCAAAACAATTTAACTTATATACCATAATCCACCACCTAGGGTAAAATTTATCTTTACATAGATTTCCTAAATCTTTGTAAGAACCATTGTATCTTGTAAAGATCAAATCTTTAACTCCATACACAAAAATTTCTCATCATCCATAGATAATTTGATAAAGTTTTTAATTTTCTACTCATTGGTCATACCATTCGTTTAACTGATATATGTTAACCAATTGTATATTAAATGTTCAGTCTCATTTATGCATATCATATACTCTCAACATTTGAGGTGTCTTAGGATACACTTCCTTAGACATAAATACCAAATATTTGACAACAATTTTGTCAATATAAGATGTTTGAGACAAAGTTAACATTTTGTCCTTAAAATCTCCATTTTGGACATGTAAAATATACTTAGTCATTCCAAATCACTTATTTGGAATTGGTTACTTAATCAACTTTTTATGTTAGACATCTTACATCATTCATAATGGGTAAAAATATCACCAACATAAAACATGAGAAAAATCTACTAAGCAATTAATGATTTTCTTGTCTATACAAGCTTCATTAATATTTATCCAAAGTCATAGATTTTGATACTTTTATCAAACCTTATATTCACAGATCTAATGGTAAAATTCATTTCATAAATGAACCTTTACTATTTCGCAAACTTTTTGCTTTTGATCTTTGAAAATAAACATATCTAATTGATTTGTGTAGATACATTATCTAAAATTTCTTTTCATAAAAGAATTCTAAACATTCATTTTTTTAATATTACATATACAACAATGAATTAAATAATGCTTACAGACTTCAGTATGGCAAGAAGTGAGAAAATTTACTCGCAGTCTACTTTCTCCTATTAGGTTTAATCCTTTGCCATTAGTTTCACTTTCCAGGTAATAAGCCTTCAACTTTGTCATCTAACATGGAAATTTGGGCTTCAATTAAGTCCTTGTAAAGATTGAGTCATCTCATAACTCTCCCACTACGATGAGGCTTATCCAATTCATGACTAGGATCCATTTGACTTTCAAATATAATTAAATTGTTAACAACTTTTGTTAACTATTTAGTGGCTTCACTTGGAACCAATTTATTAACACTATCTCACCTTATTAAAGGTTTGTAGTATTTTATTTTAACATTTCTTATAAAAAATGATATTTGTCATACAAATACCTTATTCGTTTTAGGACTACATAAAAGACCATTTTATACTCCGTAGGGGTAGCCTACACTTAGGCTTATCTTTGAACATATACAAACTTTTTAGGCTTGTTTCAGCATGTGCGCTTAACGTTCCCAAATGGTGAAGTGTTGTAAACCAGCTTTACTACTCTTCTATAGTCTTAAAAATTGTCTTGTATATACTTTTAGAGGCAATCATGTTCACCATGCAATCTCTATTGCATTTCCTAATCGGAGTATGGTAATTGTGTGTAACTCATTACTGATGTGACTATGTCTAACAAGGTCCTGTTTCTCCTCTTGCAGCACAATTTCACAAAATTGCACTTGGTATTAAGATAATTGGGATAAAAACCCATTTTCTATCAATTGGTTTTAGTACGTAAGGTTCCTGTACTTTCTATTATGATCTGATCATAATATCTTGATAGATTTAATTACCTAATCGATTTTTAAAATTTAGTCTTAATTTTCTTGAACATTTCAAAAATTTAGACTTATGTTGTATTAGGTAAAGATACTTGTACCTTGAATGATCATCAACTAGAGTGACGAAATATTCATGATTTATTTGACCTTTACATTCACCATAACACTTGGGTCAGAATGTGTAAGCTCAAAGTATTCTTTAGCGTTCTAGCCCTTTTTAATAAAGGCCCAATGATTATCTTGCATAAAAGGCAAGATCTACAGACATGTAAAGTAATTAACTAATATTTTAGAGAATTACTTCATACTAGTTTTTTCATTCTATTCAAGTTGATGTTAATCAACCTTAACAGCCAAAGTCATGTATCATCTTTTAGAAAAAAACAATGTCTTTCTATTTTGGATTCTATAATCCTGAATATCTCAATATTTTGTAGTATAGTATATGCCAACATTTTTAACATATACAAATTGTTCTTATTTTTAACTGAATGTATTTTCAAACAATTTTGAAAATATAAACTTTCATACTTCAAAGTAATTCATACTATATGAACATTTTTGTAATAAAGTTTGAGAAATTGAATTTCTCTTATGGTTACTAAAAACACCATATTCAGCATTATGTAACAATTTTTACTTAATGACATCTTAATGTCTCCCACTACAGTAATTAAGATAGACTTCTTGGTGCTAACTTGTAGAAACTATTCTACATGTTAAGTATTTTTCAAGAATTACATATTAAATGTAATGAAGAATAAATCTTGATAGTAGATCTTATATCGACTATCTAGGTGACATTATTTATATTCCACCAAAAATCTAGTAAATCAAATTTACTTTCATTTATATTTTTCTTCCTAGAGGTATTTCAAAAATTCCTCTTATTATGACTGTCCTAGCTAATTTAGGAACTATTTCCTTTATTACCACTTTTGTTTTTTTTTCACCTTTACTTTTTAATTTTCAAACTTGTAATAAATGCATTAGACTTTTAGATTTTCCTTTTAATTTTCAAACTTGTAATAAATGCATTAGACTTTTAGGTTTTAGGTTTTGATATAGCCTTTTGACTTTTTAGATTTTACACGTTTTATTTCTTTTATACTTTTAGACTTTTTAGACAAAGGCATTTATTAGCTTTTGTCCTTTATGATTTTATTTTCCATAAAGCTCTGATGAGATGATACACTTGTCGGGCCAATCCTATTTTACACTGCTTTCCATAAAAGATGATTGAGATAAGGGTTTGTCTTATCCTTTCATCGATATCTTTTACTTAATTAGTTTCAATTTACTTTTGGAGTCCGGGCTCTATAAAAGAGTTCCAAATTGTATTCAATAGGCAGAGGCGGATAATCTAACAAAAGAGAAGAAGAAAAAATCTCTCTTAGCTATCTATTCGCAAAACATTTGTATTCTACAAAGATCCTAATTCTCCTATCCTTTTAGCAATCAGAGCAAAGATTGTGGGATTAGGGAGCAATTGGTATCAGAGCCATCTTACTCAATATACTCCAATCTTTGAAACAACTTCCATTGCTTCAAATTTTTGCGTACTTAGAGATTAATTTGTATTAATCTTTTTATTTTAAAAGACAAATCTCAATATTGATTTCATTCAATATTGTTCTTCTTAATTCTTCATTTTTGATCGTTACGTCAGCCCGTCCGACAGCAGCGTTGGTAAGCGTTTGGTGTTCCAGGCAGCAAGGCGTAAGACTGTTGGTAAGCCGCGTGTTCCCGTTGCAGACGAGCATTTCGTGAAAAAGAAGAAGTCTGAAGGATAATATTGTGTTAAAGCAATATTATTTTTATCTTTCAAAAATATTTTGATTTTTATGAAGTAACGTCCAAGTTACTCAAATCTTTGATTCCAAAGAAGTTACTCAAAGATACTCAAAACGATGGCGCAAGTTCAAGTAATCAAATGATTCATGGAGAATCATCTACTCAAAATGAAGAAGCTCACAAGGCAGAGAAGCATGTCGATTTACTCAATAATTCCAATGAATTACTTCAAATAGCTCGAGTAGAAGAGCAACTTGCTAATTGGAATATTTCTCAGTTGGATCCAAAGACGATCTACTTCAGGAATACTTTCAATTTTACTCAAAATTGGGGAGTCAAGATTATGGAAAATACTATCGCCATAAAAGACAACCTAGAATCATTGAATCTCTTCACAAGGGATTTAATACTCCAACATCGAGAAGATTATTCATTCATACACCTTGGCGTAATCCATGTAGCAATTAAACCACTTTTCAGAATTGGTTTGAATACTCCTGTCCTTCTAACTCTCAGGGACAAGAGATTCAGAAATTTCCAGGACTCTCTTCTGGGAATGGTTGAAACCAATCTGGAAAATGGTCCAGCCTATTTCAATTGCTATCCGCACTATTCTCTTTCTTTAAGAGATCCCAACATACTCAAATCATTGATTCTTGATGTGCATTTCAAAGATCTGAATGTAGAACCTGAAACTCATGGGTTCGTGACAATATTCAGAATTTGCTATCGTTTGATGAAAACTCAGATAGCACCAAGAGCTCTAAAGGCTTCTCCTAGAGGTACAACTATACTCATAGAAGCCAATACTACGAGAGCTAACGTGGAAACTCCAAAGAGATTATCTTGGGAAGACATCACCAAGACATCTCACTGGGTTTTGGAAAGAGCCACAGTAGCTCCAATACCAAAACCAAAACAACTTTCTCAACTAGTTGAACATCCAGATGGAACTGTTGAGATCAACTTTCAACAGCCTTTGACAGCCGGCCCAAAGGTTTCGAATTTTGCCCCTTCAAGGCAAAGTGTTTCGAAATTTAGAGGAGAAGCTTCATCCTCAACAAGTTTCGAACAACAAGAACCATTGAGAAGATCTTTCTCTGCGAAAATCGACTTAGTCAATTTTAACCCTCGCATACCAGAAAGTAGGTATGTAAGGCCAGACTCACCTACTCAAACATATATGGACTCAGCAAGCCGATTTAACAAGCTCAATGTCATATATGAAGAATTCAAAGTCAATATGGAAAGTCTGAAAAAGGATTTTCTTGACAAAAAATGGAAGATGCCTAGAGAATTCTTCTTTAAGGCATATAATACTGAAGAAAGAGAAAACTTCAAGAAAACATGGATCTCTACCATGAAAGAACTTGAAAGAGATATCCCTTTCTTCGAGTGGTTCGCCAATCAAAATGATTATAGTCAAGAGGTGAACACTCTCAAAGAAACTCTCTGGAAAACATTAGACGGGGAAATTTCAAATACTCATCCACCGCTAGAGCAGATTGAATTCAGAAGCTCTAAAGGAAATATAGTTGTTGCAGCTCCATTCAAACAGATATCCTTGAATGAAGATGAGAATAATCCTTCTAAAGGAATCAGAGGAATTAATCTTCAGAACAACTATACGAACAAAATTCTGTCTACAATGGCAGAACAAATGTGCAGGATCGAAGAAAAGGTCTTCACTTCATCCAGCACCAAGGGATTTTCTGCCACCACGTCAGGAATTCCTATTGTTAGGAACCCTCTCCCAGTTCTTTATACAGGATCAGAGGGATCGATCCCTTTACTCAAAAGCAAAGAGCAGGTTATGTTTGAAAAAATTCAAGAGGAACTTGCCAGGCTAAGTGGAAAGACTCCACAAATCAACGTACTCAAAGACGAAGAGATAGAAGATTTGATTCTTGCCATGCAGCAGAATACTATCTCTGATGAAGAATATCCTAAAGAAATTAATAGGATCTCAAAATTCTATTCAAAAAGCAACCCAAGGACTTACTATCCGAGGGCTACTCATCTGGATTTGTCTATTGAAGACAAATCTTTTATTCAACACGCTTCATATGACAATCAATCCATCTATGAATGGAACATTGATGGGCTTTCTCAATATCTGATCGTCGAAGTGGTCCAAGAAATGTTTGTTGCAAGCGCAACATACAATTCAAAAGGGCATAATGATCATGCCAGCGCTCGCCTTTTGGTTGCCGGTTTCACAGGTCAACTAAGAGGATGGTGGTTATCTACTTTCAATGAAGTAGAAAGAATAAAAATTGTTACTCATAGATCTCCTATTGATTCAGGAGACTCAGCCTCAAAATCACCTAGAAGAGATGAGGCAACTACCTCAACTGCACAAAGTGGTATTGGTATGGCTATTGACACACCAACAATACCATCTCGTGTTGAGAGTAGAGACTTCAAAGACGATGCAATCGTAACCCTCTGCTTCACCATAGTCAAAAACTTTGTCGGAGACGATAAATAATACCAAGGTCAGGCAGGAGAATACCTCCAAAAATTAACCTGTCCTAAACTTCAGGATTTTCAATGGTACAAAGATACCTTTCTGACAGAAGTATACAAAAGGACAGACGCCAATAGTCCTTTCTGGAAAGAAAGATTCATTATTGGACTACCTAAAATATTCAGCTCAGAACTCATGATCTACCTCCGGGAATTCTACAGAGGAAATATTCTCTGGGAAGAGGTCACATATGGCCAAATCTGCCAATGCCTCATAACCCAAGCTGGAAAACAATGTCTCGAAGCCGCTAGGATCAAGAAGCAGACCAAAACTCGAGAAAGAAAGCAAGAGTTTGGACATTTCTGCAAAACCTAGTTTTATCAAAATCGTACTAAGCCTCCCTCAGTAAAGGCAAAGAGAAGACTTGGAAAACCCAAGACTTATTACTCAAAGCCATAGAACAACAGACCAAGTGTGTATAGATCTCATCGGCAATATCCTTATCGGAAAACTTCTTATGATAGGAAGAATCCAAGAGGAAAGAAGTTCGCCAGAAAAGATTCTTCAAAAGTCCAATGCTACAAATGCAGAGGATATGGGCACTATGCTCCAAAGTGTCCCATGAAAAAGAAAATCAATGAGCCTAGTATCGACAACGATATTAAAGCTGAATTACTCAATTTTGTCCATACAGATTCAGAAGAATCAGAATATGATTCAAATGAACACGAAGGACAGATCCTTTATTTACAAGAAGAGACAGATTCTTACTCTTCTTCAGAGGAGAAATTCAAGTTACTCATAAACCTGGATGCAAAGGTAAACAATTATGTGATTGCTTTAATTGCATAAATGTTTTATCAAAAGACCAGGAGTTACTTTTTGAGGCAGTCAGCAACATCACGGATGTGGCTCTCAAAAAGACTATTCTCAACAGACTGAAGATTTCTCTCCTAGATGAAGAAAAATATGGAGAAGAAGATTCCTCAATAACTACTGAGTATCCTTCTATAGAAGATGTCTATGCACTTTTCAAGAAGGAGAAAAGAGAAGTCAAAGTTTCAGACTTAAAAGCTGAAATAAATCAACTCAAATACGAAGTAAAACAACTTCATTCGGATTGTCAAAAGGATATTTCTCAATTAGTTGTCGAAGTCGCATTGATTAAATCAAAGCAAGCAACTTCCTCGGAAACCAGCGAAGGACCTTCAGAACATTCTCCAGAACAAGAATCATTTTTGTCGACTCTACAAAGAGTTCAATATAAAAAATGGTACATCAAAATATCCTTACGAATACAGGACTTCAAATTTGATGCAGTAGCTTTAGTAGATTCTGGCGCAGATCAAAACTGCATTCATGAAAGACTTATTCCATCAAGGTATTTCGAGAAAACAATCAAAACCTTGAGAGGAGCCAATAGTCAACCATTATTCATAAAGCACAAGCTACCTGAAGTTCACATCTGCAACAATGGAGTTTGTTTTGTGACTTCATTCTTACTCATCAAAAACCTAAATCAAGGAGTGATTTTAGGTACACCTTTTATTACTCAATTATATCCTTTTCAGGTAACTGATGAAGGGATAGTATCAAACATTCTTGAAAAGACAATCTTATTCAAGGTCATTAATCCATTAAGAGAAGATGATCTTAATGTGGTTAAAAGAATAAACCTCAAAGAGAAGCAGATTGATTTCCTGAAGGAAGAAGTTAGCTTCAAGAAGGTAGAAAGCCAGCTCAAAGAACTTGGACTCCAGAGAAGAATCCAAATTATTCAAAAGTAGATAGAAGAACAAATCTGCTCCACTCATCCAGATGCTTTCTTGAAAAGGAAGAAACATATGGTAACCTTACCATATGAAAAGGACTTCAAAGAATCAGAAATTCCAACCAAGGCAAGACCAATTCAGATGAACTCTGAATTGCTAATCCATTGCCGGAAGGAAATTGATGAATTACTCAAAAGAAAGCTAATCAGACCATCCAAGAGCCCGTGGTCCTATGCAGCCTTCTACGTCAACAACCAAGTCGAGAAGGAACGAGGTGTCCCGAGGCTAGTAATTAACTATAAACCCTTAAACAAGGTTTTGGAATGGATTAGGTATCTGATTCCTAATAAAAATGATTTACTCAAACGAATCTCAAATGCAAAATTATTTTCAAAGTTCGATATGAAATCATGATTTTGGCAAATCTAGGTTGTCGAACAAGATAGGCACAAAACAACATTTAATGTACCTTTTGGTCAATACGAATGGAACGTCATGCCTTTTGGCTTAAAAAACGCTCCATCCGAATTCCAGAAGATCATGAATGATATTTTGGAACCTATTCAAGAATTTGCAATTATCTATATTGATGATGTTTTAATCTTTTCATCAAATATAGATCAACATTTTTCTCATTTAAAGAGTTTTATTCAAACAATTAAATATAATGGTTTAGTTGTTTCGGCTGCAAAGCTTAAACTCTTTCAAACTCAAATAAGATTTTTAGGGTTTGATATCCATTTAGGATTAATCAGGTCATTACAAAGATCTCTAGAGTTTACTCAAAAATTTCCAGATGAAATTTTAGACAAAACCCAATTACAGAGATTTTTAGGGTGTCTAAATTATGTATCTGATTTCATCAAAGATCTTCGACCTATTTGCAAACCACTTTTTCAAAGGTTGAAGAAAGAAACTATTCCTTGGACAAATGAGCACACGCACACTGTTCAAAAAATCAAAACTTTAGTCAAAAGCATTCCCTGCTTAAGTCTTATCGACGAAAAAGCAGATCTTATCGTCGAGACCGATGCGTCAGACATTGGATGTGAAGGAATCCTTAAACAGTGTCTCGATAAGAAAGAATCAATAGTACTTTTCCACTCTACGTTTCCACTCAGGAGTGTGGAATAGTACTCAAAAGAATTACTCAATTGTGAAAAAAGAAATTCTGGCAATTGTTTTATGTGTCCAGAAATTTCAAGGAGATTTAATCAATAAATCGTTTTTAATAAAAACCGATTCTCAATGTTCTAAATTTATTTTAGAAAAAGACGTTAAAAATTTGGTTTCAAAATAGATTTTTGCCCGTTGGCAAGCAATTTTATCATGTTTTGATTTTCAAATTTTGTCTATAAAAGGGTCTCAAAACCCTCTTGCAAATTATCTTTCGAGAGAGCATCTCTCAAGAGAGCACCTTAGCTAGGACTCTCTCCCCTCGAAAGAAAAACTCTCTCTAAAGAGTTTCCTTCTCAAATCTCTTTGAGATTAAGAAAGTATGCTCTGAGGTTGCAGCATAGTTTGAACTTCCTCATCAAAAATCTTAATTTCATATTCAAGTTTCCATTTTCAAAAAACTCAACATGAGTTCAAGAAAAGGAAAAGGAATTGCTTCCTCTTCCACTTCAAAGGAAAGGCTCCTGCCTCTTCCTCAAATACTCAAAAGTTTACTCCAGTTTTTATTGAGGACTTCGCCCTTCTCGATACTTCGTTTACTCCAGTCAGAACACGAGCCCAACGTCGTTCTGCTTCAATCAGGATTCAATAACCTTCACCTCAAAATCCTACTCCATCTGTTGCAGGTTCTTCAACCTACAACTCTGTTGTGTCTCCACCGACACGTTTTACTCCAAGACCTGAAATTTCAGGATATTTTCAAAAATCTCAGGTAATCACTGAAATCCCAATTGAATCTGAATGGGATTCAGACAGCTTTGCTGAGATTACTTCCCATATATATCCGGGTGATTTTTGTTTCATGCCAGAAAGTTTATCAAAAACACGACAGTTTTATGAATTAATTCTTATTGATTCAAAATCTGCTGAAATTACTCATATTCCGGATAGGAACAATCCATCCATCATTGCTTACTCAAAATTAAAGATTTTTAGGGTTCTCAATCCTAAGAAATGGAACCAGAAAGTCTTTACAGAAAAAAGATTCTCAATTAGGTTTGATCCACTTTCTTGCAACTACACGGATTATGTAAGAGCATGGACCAATGTTCTTTGGTACCAAGCTTTTAACCATTCCTGGTTTATTCAATTCTGCAGACAAGCACATAAAAATTATTTCCCCATCTGGTTTAAGACATGGTGGAATAATTTTGGCCTCTGCAAAGAAATCCTTCCTGTACCAGTTCAGGAATCCTTTCATTATTTTACTCAAAATGTATTAAAAAATACTTTTCAATTAACCTTCAGGTTTTCTCTTCATTTCCAAGTTCCATGGATTTTTTGTTGGAACTTAACTACTCAAAATCTTCATCAAAATGACAAGTATTTGGTGAAGACGCTTAAGGTCAAATGGTGGGATAAATTTAATGTTACCCACATAAATCTTCCTCAAATAAAATCATGGTTTATTGAATCCCCACAAAACCAAGATTTTTCAAAGAAAGCACAGCAAGACTTTCAGAAAAATAAAGCTACCTTGCTTGCTACACTAGCTTAAACAGCCATAGAAGCTGATCTTCAAAGAGCTCTACTCCAGAACTCCAATTCAAATAAATCATCATCTCCAGCCCTTTCCATAATCGATGAAGATGATGATGACATTGATCTTAGTGATCCTTAATCACTAATCAAACGACCGAAAAGTCATTAAACTACAAATGACCGGAATTGTCGTAAAACTACCAATTTACTCAAAGGTTACTCAAGTTGATATCTGCAAGCAGATATCTCTTCTCAAAAGGAGTTCCTTCTCCTAAAAGGATGGCATGGTTCCCGTTGAACCTACAAAAAAAAAAAAAAAAACGTATTTGTTTTCTTTGTATATTCCAATCATGTTAATAGATTATGAGTTTTGAGCTGAATATTTTGGGTAGTCCAATAATGAATCTTTCTTTCCAGAAAGGACTATTGGCGTCTGTCCTTTTGTATACTTATGTCAGGAAGGTATCTTTGTACCATTGAAAATCCTGAAGTTTAGGACAGGTTAATTTTTGGAGATATTCTCCTGCCTGACCTTGGTATTCTTTATCGTCTCCGACAAAGTTTTTGACTATGGTGAAGCAGAGGGTTACGACTGCATCGTCTTTGAAGTCTCTACTCTCAACACGAGATGGTATTGCTGGTGTGTCAATAGCCATACCAATACCACTTTGTGCAGTTGAGGTAGTTGCCTCATCTCTTCTAGGTGATTTTGAGGCTGAGTCTCCTGAATGAATAGGAGATCTATGAGTAACAATTTTTCTTCTTTCTACTTCATTGAAAGTAGATAACCATATCATATTTTTCAAGATCCACACACACATTTTTTAATAAATATCGAAAAGGGGGCATTTGGGAGTAGAACTTTTGGACCAATAAAAAATTGGAATGTCATTATTTAAAATTAATAATAAAATTATTTATTTAATTATGGACCAATTATAAATTAATGTAGGTCACCAAATTAAACAATGACAAATCCAAATATCTCACGTGTCTCTCTTATGTCTATTCGAGCATCCTCATGGGCTTGATCAAATCCAACAATGGTCGAGCCAAGGATCAATTGATTATTTGGCATAAAGCCCAGTTTAGTTGAAGTTTGACAAATTAAATAAGGCATAACTCAAATAAATCAAAGTCCACTCACTCAGTCGGTCCCAAAGCCCATGTTTTATCCAAACAAAAGACGAACCCAAAAAAAAAAAAGGCAAGTCAACACAACTTTTGGAAAACTTTATACATAAAGGGCTCCTCCATTTGAGGAGGTAAGAAGATTGAAAGCTTTTAAAGAAATATTAATTCAGAGTTAAAATCTTCCTGAAGACTGAACAAAAATATTAATTCTTCTTGAAGATTGAAGACTAAAATGAAAGTACCATGAAAGTTGAAGATTGAAATGAAAGCATATGGAAGACGAAAGACAGAGACGAACTCTTCTTGAAGATTGAAATTAACACTCCTCGAAGACTGAAACCAAAGACTGAAGAGACTGAGCTTAAAGCTTCTTGAAGATCTAAGTTTAAAATTTCCGAAAGACTTCGAGGACTAAAACTTCCTTGATTTTGCAACAGAGAGAATCAAAGGACTATTCGATGGAGTTGTACTCCACTTTACTTACAAGATATTAATAAAAATTCAAACTACAATTACACAAATTAACTTTCTCCAAAATCTCAAAGATTTTATGTATATCTTTAAGATCAAAGGTGTAGATGAAAGTAGTTACATTTTTCGTCTTTTCTATATAACAAGGGCAAGCGACTTCAATAGATATATATATGTTTTGTACTTTTGAAATTTTATTTTGATGTAAATGTATTTAAATACATTAAAAGTTTATAAACTAATTACAGTTGATTTTACAATATAATAACATTCGAAACAAATGGTACAAATGTAAACAAAACAATAAAAAAATTTTAAACAAATGCTATTCAAAGTCAATTAATTTCCATAATACCGACTACCATAGTGGCGCTAAAAATGCTCTGCTTTGTATTCTATTGCCTTTTTTCACTTATATGTAAAATGTTATTAGAGATCAATCATAACATTTTTTTCCAACTCTATGAAAATTTTCCATAACATTAAAATTTTAAAATCAAAAATAGAATTTTTGTGGCTTTTTTCGATAGAGTTTAAAACACGCTATGAAAAGCCAAGGACTTCCAATAACATCGGCTACAATAGAATGGTAAAAGACGCTATGATATGTCTTTTGTAGCGCTTCTCAATCTTATAAAAAACGCTTTGTAAGATGAATCATAGCGTCATTTGCCAGCACAATGAAAACAAATCATAGAATTAAAAGTACAAATAAAAAACAGACTTTTTATAGCATTTTGGATAGCGGTGAAAAAATGCTATGAAATGTCAAAGACTTTCAATAACATCGACCATGACAACATTTCAAGAATGCTATTGAAGGTTTACGATAGCATTTGTTGAACGTTATCGTATGCGATTTTTCTTGTAGTAATGACCCAACCTTTTTAGTATCGAACTCAACTTTTTATGGATATCTAAATGGCTAGTTTCAACTAACATAACTTGTTTTTGTTTAATTCTATGCATCTTCCCTAATTGTCTTGATGTTGCTAAAATGTCTAGCAAAATAATTCATGTTCAAGAGTATATCAACTTCAAGAACACGTTGATCACCAAGCATCATAATTATGTTAGACGAAGTATGAGATAACATGAGATTATAGCAGACAACTGTCCTAAAATGCAAATATGTAGTTGGACACAACATTAAGGACCATTAATGTAATGACTCGAACTTTTTTTTTAGACTTCGACTATCTAGGGACGTTACTACATGCTTGCTAATGAATTAAAAACTATTGTGAAATAATATGGAGATTTAATCAAATTAATCAAGTCGGATCCAAATTATTCTCTAAAAGAATAAAATTAGTCCTACTTGAAAACGTTGGGCGTTACAATTTATCCTATTATCGCGATGGATCCATTATCAGTCGAATATGAATAGAGGAAGGCAACGTCGTGCTGTTCTTGACACCTGCTACTCTCATTCCTCAAACACGTACTTTTGAGGCAAACTGGAATAAACTTAATTGCCATTAACGTGATTTTCTTGAAAGATAATTGAGGGAGGTTAGCTTTCAATATGTTGTTTCTCATTGAGTAATTTATTTTGTTAATATTTGTGAATACACTATTATTGAAATACCTATTGATTTGTTCTTGATGTTATGAGGTGAGTAGTAGTAATATACTTCATATGTTGTTGAATCTCTCCTTCTCGAGCTCTCTAGACACATTTTGCTTCGTTGAATGTTATCAAATCGCACTAGACCATGGAAAATTACAATAAACTTTCATCACCATTTGGTTTTCAATGTCATATTTACTCTTTGAAATATTCATCACGTTACAATCATGACTCCAAAATAAAGAATATGACGGCTCGTGATCTTGAAATGGCCTTGTCAAGAGAGACAATTGTCTTCATTCTTATTTTCAGTACATTTAAGGATAATTGGATAGGTTTTAGTTTTCTTTATGCTCTCATTGTAGATATTTTAGAAAGATATAAAAAATGAGGAGATGAGTCTCTCTACGGTGCAAAGGAAATAAGTTTTAAGAGCCTCACAAATTTACTACTTTCTATAATTATTACAATTTAATGAAATAAAGGAATGGTGAAAATAAATAAAAAAAAACAGGAAACGTGAAAATTCAATAAAAAAAAAGAAAAAGGAACCATGAAAAAGCCATTTCTTTGTCCACTTAAGAAGGAGAACAACATGGAAATAGAAAACAAATGAAGACCACTTCCTCGAAATATAGAGAGTAAAAAACAAAATTTGCGTTCGATGATCTAAACTTAACAAACAACACTCCTATAAAGATGTCTTCTCTTTTACTAAAAAAATAATCCACTCTCGAATTTAAAAAATAAATTGTAAAAGGCACGAAAAGGCCAAAGAAAATTCTTTAAGGCAAGAAAAATAAAAAGAAAAGGAAATGGCGAATAAGAAGATGGCAGTGTTTCTAATGTGTGTTGTGGTGGTGGCTGCACTACAATTTTCCACTGCTGATAGGTCGGACGACATAAAGGCGAAATTCAAGTCGTTCTTTGCCGACTTGGAGGCCAAATTCAAGTCCTGTTGTAAAACTTGCGAGGAGGAATGCATGGCCAAAGGCAATGGCTACACTTCCTGTCATTCTAAGTGTGATTCATATTGCGGCGAAAAGGAAGTTGTTGGTACTTTTTTTACTCTCTCAAGAAAACAATTACTTTTTGACCATATATATAATAAGAAGTATCAATTTTTATTCTAAAATTTGAATGGACCTAAAAATTGAATCGATGTTGCAACCTTGAGTTAAAACTTGGAAAAATAGTATGATTTTCACTTTTCCTCATGTTCAATAAGTTATTAAATGTATATCAAAGGATCCCTTTTTTCTTTTTCTTTTTTTTTTTTTTACCGAGGCTAGTGTTGATTGTTTTTTTTTTTTAATTGGTGATTTGTGGTAGAGTAATTCAATAGTCGATTGAGTATGGTGAAGTTTAATTTCATGCCAAACTTGACTTTTATTATTGAAGTCAGTGTGGTTTCTTAATATCTTTTTTTTACATTAATGCTTATTAAAAAATGGATAAGTCTCATGATATTGACTGTTTAGAGTGATAATTGATACCCAAATCGAGATAAAAAGGACTTTTTTCCTTTTTGATTTCATCTTAAAATTCCATATTCTTGTATGAATTTCAATTTTTGTTGTGCTTATTCTGTAGATAAACTCCACATCAATCCACCCCATTGACAAGTGAGGATGAAACGAAAGAAGAGCTCTCCATAATGATCATTTTGATGTTGAAGATCAAGTAGAAATTATTTGAATAACATTTGTTCGAGTAATATAATTTATTTGAAGTTATAACATTTAAATATCCATCAGTATTTTGATATATATATCAATAACAAAAATTATGCCAAATGGTCACTTTCCATGACTATTTCACAAATGGCATTTTTTATAAAAACATTTATGCTTTAACTTGGCTAAGTTTTTTGTACTATTTTTCTTCCATTTTTACGCTTGAATATTATGCATCTCCTTCTATTTATCATGTTATCGTATTTTATTGTTTCCTCAATAAGATTATTCATTTAAGGTACATGATTCTAGTATTAATTGCATCTCATTATTTTTTGTCATTTTAATATACTACAACCCTTGTTTTTATTAACATTTAAGATATATTTAAAATGATTTAAAAAATATATAATGAACAAAGTAAAGTAACCCACGTATTGGATGCTTCAAGAGCCACAAATTGTTTTATTGCATCCTCAATCTAGAGAAAACGAGGATAAAAAGGGCAAATATGTAAGTGCGCAAGTGGAAGAACTTAAAAACTTAGTGGAACTTGATGGATTTAGGCGGGTTTGGAGAAGTAGATGAGAGAAATTGGGGAGGGCGCCTAAAATTGAAAATAAACTCCCTTCTTCCCATCTTACGCAACAAGGATGAAAAGCATCCAACACGTGGTGGGCGACGAGATGCGTTCATGTGCGACGACGCCACGACACAATGGCATGACTTAATATTTTTTTACAGGAAAAAGGAAGCTTCTGCAAAAGCATAGGAAAGTGAGTTCTACACTACAATTCGAAAAAAAAAAAAGCTTCTAAATTCAACAAAAAAAAAGTAGTGCCTTCGTAATTTGAATTCACTCACAATCGAATAGACAGAGTTCCCTTATAGTCAATTTTTTATTTCAAATTCATTAATCTTTAATTAACTATTAATTACTAGATTAATGAACCTAAGTGAATTTAAACAATGTTTTTAGTCCTATTAAAAAACTAATTCACTTATTAGATAATCTTAAAATTCTATCATTTTAAACCCTTTAAAACAAAATTAAAAAGATTATCCTAAATTCTAATCCAATTAGAAACAACTAAATGAACTAAATTTAAACTATTTTAAACAATAATCAAGAATATCTTTAATAAATGGAAATCCTAATCTTATTAGGTAAACATGCATTCCATTTAACAGAGCAAATATCCCAATTCAAATTTTCAATCAATCTTCAAATATAACAATTATAGTCATAGATATGGAAAATATAAAATAATTAGGAAAACATCTTATCTCTATTAGGAAACAATCTAATCAAAATTTTCAAATATAACAATTATATTAAAAATAATTAAGATGCATGATCATGCTTAACCTATGGTGGGATTGTAATCTAAATGACATACTTTATGCAATAATTTAAAATATACATCACATGCGTAATCAAAGTAAAATTGACTGGCATATTTGACATATTCTAAGAAATTAAAAACAAGTTAAATTACAATAATTTAAATCCAAAATATATCTTGGTCTTCAAGATCTTTCCTTTGTTAGGCTATCCAAATTTAGGGTTTAGAAAACCCCAAATTTATATGTTATTTGTACCAGCCAAAGTCCTAAAAGGAATCATTGCTTGCAACACACTTTACGCATGCAATGACGCTCATCGCCAGAAAATTAGTCACCAAATTGTTTTCCAAATAATATTAAATTTAACTGCACACTTGAAGTTTTCTCATGGCCGACTGTCACTTGAACCCTTAATTTCACCGGCAATAACAATTATCGCAAGTTGTAAATTTGATTGCCAATTGAAGACTGACGGAATAAACTTTAGGCTGAAGAATCAAAAACTGGGCTTGTGAATTGGGCCTTCATCAATTGTAGCTTCACACACATATATATACCATGCATGTTTTGGGTTAACTACATGAATGACATATTTGGAACCAAATTTTACACAAATGGCATGTTTTGTTATTAATATTGACTTTGTCACTTTTCAAGCCAAATAGAAGCTAAATCTAGAGAAACATTACTCATTTATCCCTCTATTTATTGCTCTCTCTCTATATAAAATAAAAATAAAATATATGGATACTTTCCATAAACGTTGAAACCTATATCCTTCTCTCCAAACACCATTAATTTTGTATAAGGAATATAATAGATGAAAGATTTTTACGATTTTCCTCCTAAAATCTAGGGATTTTAAAAACTAGACAACCATTTCCATTATCAACGGTTCCATTCTTCATACGTAGGGGGTATATTATATATCTGAAAATATAGTAGGGGTATATATAATATATAACTGAGAATATAATAGGAGTATCATGTTATCCCAAACATATAAATGATTACATGCTGATGTATATATTATATACCTCAACATATATATGTATTGGTACAATATACAACACAATATATATTTAGGAACCCATTGAACATTATATATTACATACAACATGTATAAAATGGATAGACCATGTTATGACATTATAGCTATATATTGTAAGGTTATCTCAAAATTAATAGGATGATTACCAATAAAAAATATATGACGATTATTTACCTATGTTTATATAATATATGTCTGTAAATATAACTATACTTATTGCCTACATAATATATAATAGAATTATATACATACGTATATATAATATACTTCTATGTAAAGGAACTATCCATACTGCTTTCTTTAGTCTAAAATATAAGATTTAAATAAAAAAACCAAATGAAAAACAAAGAAGAAGGAATAAGGAAGAAGACTAGCTTACTCATTTTGGAGAACAAAAATTTGTACACGACAATTGAACCCACAATCGGAGAAGAACGCCGGTGGAGAAGACCATCAATTAAAATAATGGAGCATGGTTATTAATGGTAACAATAAATTCTAACCTAATTCGAATAGTAAAATATGGAAGAAAAAATATTTACTATTACAAAAAATATATTCATGTAAGTAATGGTAATATTAATTACCTAAATTGAATGATTTAATTATAGAAACAATAAATGATAATTATAACAATATTATAAATATATGCAAAAAGTGTAAGGGTACAAATGGAATAAATTGATCTCATAAATATGAGTCATGCTAGAGCCGATAATTTTTTTAAAATGGGATATTTATGAAATATATGGTTGAAAACGTGCTCTTTGCCACAATTTCCCTTTTGTTTTCAAGCATGTAATTCTCCAATCACATATGTAACTTTTACAAAAGGACAAAAAAACTTGTGCGATTTCAATTCCAACGTTTGTTCTTTGAAGAATACAAATGAAACTATTGAATATAAATGTGTTTTTACATGCTGTCGGCTATCATTCTTTTAAGAACTTTGAATGATAAAATTACATGAAATAATCCTAAACTCATAAAGAGTTTTATAAGAGATCTAATAAGAACAAATTAAATCTAATGTCAAATATGCCTAAATAGCCAATTTGCAAACCACAATATATCACATATATAAAAATTAAAATACCCACCATACAAATCCTTAATTCTAAATAAAACTCAAAGACTGCTCTGATACCAATTGAAGGGAATAATCTAATTAAACGCAAGCGGAAGCGTAGGAATCGGTTTGAGTTTATATAGAATTAAATAATAATATTATGGTTAAGCATAACATACCTTGAAAATATGGAGATTCTTCTAGCAGATCTTTATCTCTTCCACAAAGTCTTCCTAGCTATGACTCGAACATAGGACCAAGGCTTATGGGAGCCTCTTGAAAGAAAATCCACCAGGGATTAAAGAAGAAGAGGTCTAGAGAGAATTATCTAAGAGATGTGTGTTGTATATAGAATGCCCAATGGCTCACCCCTAGGGTCCTATTTATAATGGTCTAGGGAAGATAATATATTTTAATATCTAATATATTAAACTATATTTATCTAACCAATTTGAATCTTATTCAAACCTTTTAAAACTCTCCTACGACATTTATTTCTTAATTTGAATCTAATTCAAATTTAATAAATATATTTTCTTTAATGTATCAAATACAATAAATATATTTTCCTTTTTTATATTTAATATATATAATATATTAAATATTAATTTGAACACTTCAAAATAAATATTAATTTGAACATTTTAAATTTTTCTTTCAACTAAATTGATCTTTTAGTGTTACTAAAAGCTAGCAAGGGGACCTTATGGACCTAATCTCCAATGATACAAAATTAATTAATTAAACTCTTTAATTAATCAATTTTCATTCATTAACTCTAGGGTCACTCCACTATAGATGTAACGACCGGTTTATTTAGAAACAGTAATTTTGAATTATGGAAATCAAGTTGGATAAAATTTCTTAAGTATATTGATTTTAGAGTGAATTTGAAATTTTGGAAGGTTAGGAGGGCAAAAATGGAAAGAAATAATGGTCAAAAAAGGTATTATGGTCTTTTAGAGAAGATATTTTTGATTTTTTTTAATATAATATTATTTTATTATTTTATTATTATTTTAATTATTTATTATTTATTTTATTTATTTTATTATTATTTTTATTTTTATTTTTTTTTCTCTTTCTTCTTCTTCCTCGCGACAGCCCTCCTCCCGATTTTTTTTCTCTCTCTCTCTCGCCGAAGCTTCAGCCCCGCCGCACGTCTCCGCCGCACGCCGCCGGCTTCCCTTCCGTCGCAGCGTCCTCGCCGAAGACGTCCACCGCTGCCGGAGGTGACGTCCGAGAACCGCGAAGCTCCAACCACGCTGCCGGTGCAGCTCGTTCGTCCAGCCGTCCGCCTCTCGCTTCTGCTCAACCGCCGACCGCCATCGCAGCTGGTCGCCGCCGCAACCACTCGCCGTCCAGCCTCGCAACGACCGTCGGAGCTCCAAAATCGAAGACCCACCGATTTCGATCGCCGGTGAGGCCCCGCCGCAGCTCGTTGCCGAACACCCAACCCACGCCAGTGAACGCCTCGAAACTCACCGGAAAACACCAGATCTGTCCAGATTCGCGAGCCTCGCACGAAAACGAGCCTCTACGCGCCCTCACGCGCCGATTGGAAGCCCCACGCGCCGGCCACGCGCCGCCGTGCTCCGGTCACGCGCCGCCGCTCGCCGGAGTTGGGTAAAAATTGCCATTTGGTCCGTTTCGTCGAGTTATTAATGATAGAATGCGTTTTAGCGTAATTCGGATGGTTTAAGATACGTTTAGAACACTTTTTAGGTGAATTGTCGAGGACCTTGGATCGTACTTGGAGTGGGAACTCGAGAAGCTCATTACTAGTGAAGAAAGGGTATTGTAGTAAGTAAAGATTTAAGGTAAGGGATCTCACAACGAAAGAAGTTTTCAAAACCTTGAGCTAGCTCTATGTTTACTTTGAAAGTTTATGTTTTTCATGTTAAGTATTTAAGAAAGAAAGTGTATTATATGTATGTCTTTGAAATGCGATTGCTATGATTTATGCATTCATGATTATGTTCTAAAACGAATGGGACCTCATGCATGTGTTGTGTGCTCATGAAAAGATTTATGTAGGCCGTGACGATAATTCTCCCAAAAGTTTTATGTGGGTTTTGAGGGAACCCGAGTCTTCGGACTCTCTATGCTCCCGGGGTTCGAGAGTGCCCCCACGATGGTAGCCGACGGGCTTGAGTCTTCGGACTCCACGATGGTAGCCTTCGGGCTTGAGTCTTCGGACTCTACGATGGTAGCCTTCGGGCTGAGTCTTCGGACTCCATGATGTATGTTAGCTTTCGAGCTTAACTCTCAGAGGTAGGGAGGACTCTATTCGATGGAAAAAACTGTCTTCGGACTGTTCACGAGGCCCTCGGGAGAATTTAATCGTTCACGAGAGCCGCGAGGAAAAGTACATGGTTTATAAAAGGAATTTTAGGTCCCCTACTAAAGCGATGGTTTACGATGGTTTTATGATTTAAAATGACATGTTGCATGTGATTGAAACTCTTATTTTGAAACTATGATGGACTTACTGAGTATTGTTCGTTAATACTCACCCTTTTCCTTTTTAAAATGTTTTCAGGTAAGGCTAAGATCGGCCCTAGCGCGTGACCGGAGATCAGCTACTCGAGTCATGGGAGCCGACCGATCGCTATTCCGCTTCTTTTATGTTTCTAGATGTACATAGAACTCATGTTAAGTTTTTAAATGTTAGGAGGATGTTTCAAAATCTTTTAACCTTTCTTTGTAAATCGTGCACGTGTATTTGGTTTCTTCTGTTTGAACCCTAGCATCATATTGAGAAGTTTGTTGGATGCTAGGAGGTTGTTTGAAAATCTTAGAAGTGTGTTTTCTATGTCTTATTAGGTAAGGGTTAGATTTTTGGTTTTCGTGTTGTTACGCCGTTATGTTGCCGAAATTTCCGGTAATATAGCGACGTGACTTAGTAATGACTCTTAGGTAGCGTGTTGTGCCTATAGGGTCGTTACAATAGACCTAAAGTTGCACTCTTATGCACTGTAGGACAAGTTGTGTCCATTGATATAATCAATACATGCAAGTCGATCCTTCACGAGTTGTTCGTAATTATAGCTGGGTCAAAAGTCCGTTTTACCCCTGTAATTACATCTTGCACCTTAAGTACTACTGATCCTCTAATGAACAATTTGTTTATGATCCAACCATAAACTAAGTCCCATTGTTCAAGTCTCGAAATCAGTACTTAAGGGAACTACTCATTTACTTACCCTATAAGAGAATGAGTGAATTCCATCTTGTGAGATTATGTTCCCAGCTCCCTATTTGGTCAAGTCCCCAAAATGGTAGGCATATTGAATCGGCTATAAAAGCCACTCTCACCCATGCAAATCAAAGGACAAGCCCTCACAAGCAAGAGTTCATAACTCACTCAAGATTAAGATCGAGTCGCATATGATCATTTTGATGAAATATTAATCTTCTCAATTAACGAATTTATAAAGAGAGATTAAATATTTCGTGGTCCAGTCTTATACAAACTCATTGTATAAGATACCTCCACTCACATGTCTCCACATGAATGATTTGGATCAAATCATTTGTAACTATTACAAAGTGGGCCATATCAATAGTGTTACCAGGATAAGGCACCAAACCTTATCCATATACTATGACTCTTTAGGTTATTTCTTGAACACGATCCTCCTGTATGTCAACCACATACTATTCAAGATTACACTAATAACCTTGAATTTTTCATATAATGGATAATATTATATTGCAAATAAAATAATCAAAATTATTATTAATTATTAATTAATTAATTAATTACGAGGCTTTAGGGCATAAATCCCAACATAAGCATAATAGGTGGGTTTGCATAAATCCCAACATAAGCATAATAGGTGGGTTTGCATAAGAATGTTTATCTTGAAAAAGAAAAGTAAAGGTTTTATGTGGGAAAATCGTGGAGTTGTGTAAAGTACTAACAGTTTGAGATCTCTCTTGAAAGGCAACCTTTTTTTCAGAACACCATTTGGAAAGCATTTTATAAATTGTTTGCTTGAAATTGCTTAAGGACAAACAATAACTCAAGTTTGGAGGTGTGATAATTATGATTTTTTAGAATTATTTAGCTCAAAAATAAAGGTTATTCTTGTAACTTTATCCTTTGTGAACCCCAAAAATCTTTTGAATTTGAGCAAAGTATTAAGAAAACCTTGAGCATTATAAGAACCCCTAAGATTAGGAGAAATAGATAAAAATATTGAAATTTGGCTGATTTAGTTGGTTATTATGCTGATTAGCAAAAAGAAGACGATTGTATTATAATTACAATTGCAATGCAACTGCAATTGTACCATGGAAAGCATAAAAATTAGATTTTCAGGATTGGCCAAATTTACAATATTCTAGCATTTTTTTTCTCCTTAAATCAAGTGATGATTTCATACATCAAGCTGTATATGAAGTGTGAAGAAATCCTAGATGCTTGAAGGCTATAAAATAAAGGGAAAAGAAGGCAAAAAGAGAATTTCATCCTTGGAAGAAACCCATTTTTCCGCACTTTTTCTATCTTATTCTTCTGTCCATTCTTCTTCATCCTCTCTTTTCCTCCATACGTAGTCCAATCTAGGTGAAAACTTAAGATTTTTAAGACCTACTTCACCTTGAAAAACATTAGTGTAAGTTCGATTGAAGAAAAGGGAAAGAGAGGTTGCCGAAGATTCTTTTTCTTATTGTAATTCAGTTTTGTTCCATATTTTTACTATCTTTTAAACATTATTTTAGCTACTGTTTTTTCCTTGTTTTAGTCACTTTTAATCTTTCAATCAGTGATGTATTACATCTCCCTTAGTTTTCAGTTTGTTCAAGTTAGTTTATACGTAAGTTTTGGAACAAATCAAGACCGCAAATTCCTTTAATATCATTGAATTTAATTTGCAGTATTTGATTTGAGTTTTTGCATCAGGTTTTAATCTTTTCTTCTCTATTTGCATTTTATTACTTTAAGTTATGAAGTTTCCTTTAATTTCATCTCTTTTAATTTTCCATTCTATCATGAGTTAAATCTCTCTTAGGGATTCAAGTGTATAAATGCCCTAGAAGTGAGAATGTGAAGGTTATAAGCAAGGGAAATTCGATTGAACGCAAGAGTTATTTGCTTTTACTGATTTACATGTTTTAGTAATCCTTGATTAATCAACTAAGGTTGCTTTCAAGTCTGAATCTAATACTGAAAGGGTTAGAGAAAGGCAGATTTCACAAAAGTAATGGGGAAAAAAGCTTAGACATAAGCAAAGCTTGATCCTAGACATAGGACGAGCCCCCAAAACCACTAGAATGCGATCTAAAATTATCTAAATATGATTGGCCATAGACATATAGGTCCAATCACTTAGTCTCCTAAGTATTTTGAATCAAAATTGAATAAGAATAGATTCAGTTTACAATTACTTTGTGTTAAAGCGTAATTGCAATTGATCAGTTACAATTCTCACCAAAGGGCATGATCATACTTAAATCCCACTTTTCACTATCTTGATTTTATTTTACTTTCTAGTGACACAACCCTCTCAATCTTTTTATTTTTGGTTACCAAAGTTGCACTTTAAACACAATATTGCTATTTCTTGAAATTTTGTTGTATCTGTTCCCTGGGGGATCGATACTTTGGAGTACTTCCAATTTTATATTACTTGCATCGACAGTGTGCACTTGCACTGGCCTAAATTCTTTCTTTTATTTTTAACCCACAAGTTTCACTCGATCACTAGGCTATATTTATTCAAAAAGTAAAAAAGAAAGAGAAGAAAAAGGAGAGATATTCCTCCTTCCTTAGTTAACTGAGTAACCTGAGGCATACATGACACCCATGTTTTTCACTGCATGAAAGGTTAACGTAACGAAGTGACTATTGTGAAAGCAAGTCTAAGTAAGTGACCATTGCTCGTAGTTAGACACTTTCATCACAAAACATTAGTGAACTAGGACAAAGGCAAGGGTGACAACAAAGACTCTCTCAGGAAAAAAAAAAAAAGCAAATAAAAGTGAAGGCCTTGCAATTAAACAAGTTTGGGGCAAGTGTTGAGTAACTAATAAGACTACAAAGGAAAACACAAGGCTCAATGACTAAAAGTTAGATAGGATAAACATGTTAGCTATGACAGATAAGGGGAATTTTGTCTTAAGAAAGGGTAGATAGGAACTTATAAGATTAAAGGCTTTGGGATATGAATGGCAATAAAGTATGAGACCTCTCCTAAAAGAATTTTGTTTTCAAAGCAACTTCTCTGAAAAGCATGCTCTCTTTCAAATGATTGTGTATCTTTCTTATTTACCTTTGCTTGAGGACAACCAAGGAGCTATGTTTGGGGGTGTGATGAACTATGGTTATCACGGTTATTTGGCCTCTAAAGTTAGTTTGATTTCTTGAAAAAGTATGTTTTAATGCACTTATTTATGTGATTTTAGTGGCCTACGCATGTATAAGTGAGTAAGGAACGAGAGAATAGTCATTTGATGATAATTTGGATAATTTAGGGTAAAAGAGTCATTTTTGGTCGAATTTAACCATTATTTCCTCTTTTGTAGGAATCTATCAAAAATAGGGGTTTGCGACCGCATAATTTACAAGTAAAAAAAATATTGCAACTGCATTTTGCCCTAGACCCAGCCAAACAAGGATTTCGTGGTCAAATTTAAACTGTTTCTTCAACTTATGTCCTACTTTGACTCCAAAGGTTCAAAATCAAGATCTGGAGCATGGATTTCGACGACTTTTCACCTCCCAAAGGTCTATAAAAGGCACAACTAGTGGTGAATTGAGGGAGAGGACGAATTATACACAAGAACCCTAGAGTGAGACTTAGAACGGAGAACAAAGTAGTGTTGGAGAGAATTCCTTCGGGAGAAACTCAAATTTCATGCTCTAGAACCCCTAGCTTTTGTGAGAGTTAGCTTGTACAGATCAATTCACCTTGAGAGATGATTGGATTGATTCTTAGAGTGATCTCTTCTTAAGTTTACCCTAGTTTCAGCATAGGAGACTTGTTGCTCTTTACTCTTTTTGTACTTTCTAATTTTTATTTCTTCTCATCCTTGTAATTATGAATTCTATTTGAATAAAGTATTATAATTTTAATCATTTCATGTTGAGCTAAATTTCCTTTGGGATTCGATTTTGTAGATACCCTCAAGGAATGGATTAGTCTAACATATTGTTCTCGCTAGTCACCAATTTGTTATGTGTGTATTCTTCTTTTACTGAATTTAGATTACAAATGTTAGTTTAACTTGGCCATTTAAATTAGCATGCAATATTGAGTCTAATATTGAAAGGGTTGGGCAGTAAACAGTCTTCGTAAAAGGGATATAGGAGAAGAACCTAGACATAGGACTTCATTGTTGACATTACACATAAGGCACACCTATAAGATTAAAAGCATTGTGTGTTTAACTAACTAAGATAAATTGTCTATAGACATATGTGAGCAATTACTTAGACTCCTAAGGGTGCTTGAAATTAAAACTAAATAGGATATGAACCTGATTCATAACATAAAGTAAAAATGGTGACAATGTGATTGCAAGGTTTTAGCAAAGTTTATAAGGGTTGAAACTTAACTGAATTCCCCTGTTTTCCATTATTGTTTTAGTCACATTACCGTTCATATCCTTCAATAGTGATTTGGTTACCATTGGTTGCATTAGTAAGCATTTTTTTATAACTCTAAATTCCATTAACAGTCTCTGTGGGATTGATACTTGGAATATTTTTATTTTATACTACTTATGGACAATGTGTACTTGGACTAGGGCTGAAATCTCTTTAAAACTATTTTTCCAAAACCCTACACTTGTTTCAGCATCTATTAACAACAGCTTTGTGAATAAGCCAGCTAGTTGATCTTTAAAAGATATGAATTGAAAAAACATATCCTTACGAACTACTTCCTCACAAATGAAGTGATAGTCAATCTCAATGTATTTTGTATGATCGTAAAAAAACTAGATTGTTTGCAAGCGAAATGGATGAAACATTATCGCACCAAAATTTTGGAGGAATAGTTAAGGTGATATGGAGGTCATAAAGAATCTATCGTAGCCAACAAAGATCTACAATTTTTGTAGTAGCTAGTGAGTCGTATTCAATTTTTGTGGATGAACGTCAGACGGTAGGTTGCTTTTTGGCTGACTAGGATATAGGACTGGAGTTAAGAAAAGCAATGAATTTGAAGGTGAATTGACGATCAAAAGTGTCACCAGCCCAATCAGAGTCACAGAAGGAAGTAAGAGACAAATCTCCTCAAGGGAACATAACTCCAAGATGTTTAAACCCAGAGACATAGCGTAAAATACGTTTGACATCCAAAAAGTGTACAACTGTGAAACAATGCATGAACTGACTTACTCGATTTACAATAAAGAAAATGTCAGGTTTGGTAAAAGTGAGATACTGAAGTGATCCAACAAATTGTCGATGAAAGTTGAATCGTTGAATCGTTTAATAAAGGGGTAGATACATAGAGATCAACAGATGTAAACATGGGTGTTAAGCATGACTTAGCAAAGGACATTCCTATAGTTTGAAGTAGGTCAGTCCGATACTTAGTTTGACTAACAAAAATATTGTTAGAGGAGTGGTGAACTTCTAGGCCAATGAAGTATTTCAAAGCCCAAAGATCTGATATCTAAAATTTGTTTTACAACTGCTTCTTTAAGAAAGAAAGGTAAGCCTAATCAGGTCTGATGATTATAATATTATCCACATAAAGCAACAAGTAGGTCAAAGAAGATCCAACTAAACGTACAAATAAGGATGAGTCAATAACGGAAGCAATAAATCCCAAAGTGAACAAATAGGATGTAAAGCGATCGAACCAAGCTTAAGGAGCTTGTTTAAGAACATAAAGGCTTTTATGAAGCAAGCAAACAAGAGTTGGGCAAGATGTAGCGACCCAAGACAAGGATTCAAAATTTGGATTTGGCACCCGATGGCCTCGGCATTCCCTGCATCCCCTGATGCCTGGCCACGCTACTTACTTATCTTGAACTACTTTTGAGAGTGAAGATTGTCCCTATAGACCAATACGGGTGTTTGACGTCACTAAAGCGCACATGATCAAGTAATAATTGGTAAGTATTTTACCAAGTATGGTAATCCATAGGGAATTATATTGTGGTTTTGTCCGAGTACCAAAAGTAGTAATGATCGATATTATTTAGAGCACGCAATGGAATGACACCTTGAAAAGCTAAAAATGAAAACATGCACGGAAACTAATAAATGAGAACAACAAGGTTAATGACGTTTAGGAAATTAATTTCACTAATTGGATCTTGTAACTAATTAACCGAATAATTGATATTATCGTCTCATTCAATTCTTAGGCCTAAAAGTCTAAATTCATGGAATTCTCTATCGAGTTCATCCAATCTTCTTAAATCACTTAATTAATCTAGGTGTCCCTAACACCAATTAGTTAATTAAAGACATTAAGACCCTTCATTTTAAGCCTCAATTGATTTTCTATTAACCCTATGACACGTAGGCAGAACCCAATTGTCATGCATTATTTTTCTAAGCCTAAACCCTCTATTTCAAGCTCAATTTAAGCTAGTCAATCAATTAAACCATGGCCGGTAGTCTAAAGACATTACGAACCCAATGCACAAAGAAATCGAAATGAGATATAATATCAATAAACTTCAATTAATTAAAAACAAAGATCCATTAGCTACATTAATCCCCTAAACTAATGAACTTAGCTACTAATCATCATCAAAACAGTCCCAAATACATTCATTGCAGCCCAACTATAGAAACTAAAAATGGAAATTACAAGGGTAGAAAGCTAAAACGAGTCGATCTTCGACTTTTTCCTCGATCTCTATGATCCCAAGCTCTGATCCTTCACTGAAAAGCCTCAAACAAGCTTCCAGCTCTCCAAATTGAGCAAGTTTCCGTAAAAGGAGTCTAAATTCCTAAAGTTGTTTCCTTCCAAATTGAGCAGAAAATGATGAATATATACCAGGTGTCGCAACAGTGTCATGATGCTAAAGATAACATCTCGACACTGTCCAAATGATGACGTTCTACTTAGGGTGTGCGAGGGTAGCGTCACGACACTACAGATGAAAATTGACTCCTCTTTATTTTCCTAGCATTGAGATGTCGCAGGACAGCGCCTCAACGTTAGCTCTCGAGTTTGGCACAAAATAGATGGTGTCTAGACGCCATTTTCAGAGTCTAAATGCTATCCTCTCGAGAATGCTTGCCCAAATTGACTCCATCTCCATCCCTAGCCTCAAATTACACCACCTTAGCTCCAATTTGGTCCTTTACTCTCAAATTTTCCATTTTCTCCTCAAGTGCTCAATTCCTGAAAAACAACAAGAATTGACATCAAAGCTCACAGTTTCTATACAAAACTAGCTAAATAACTAGGAGAAATATAACACTAAGGGGATGTTTCAGGTGTTGAATGGGTTATAAAAGTCTATGGAGTTATATAATATGTGTTTAAGATGCATAGTTATTTAGTCTGGGCTATAATAGTCTGTGTTTGGGGTGCAAAGTACTCCACAGACTATTATAACCCATACCTTAAACAACCCCTAAATGAGTGCTATCAAAAGGTCCTTTTAGGATGCTTTGTTGTCACTCACATGCTTCTTAGGAAAATTCTCAAAAGGACACCGAACATAGGCTTGCTCCAGGCCAAGCACACTTAGCTATAGAGTTCCTATGATTGATCCACCAAAAAGGAAGGTGCACCTTGTTGGTATAAGTAGTAACTATCAATTCTCTTAAGCCTTTCTTAGCCATACTTGCATAGTCTCAGGATCCTCTCTCATTCGGATGTGGTATCGGTTCATTCATGTACCCCTCCTGTACTTGAACGTCACATGCCCACTAGCTTCCACCTTGGTTCGTCTCTGAACCACATCATACTGGGAGCGTTTCCTCTCTGATACCATCTACAACACCCCAAGTCAAGGATTCAAACCAGGATTCGAAATTCGAATTTAGCACTAGATGCCCCAACATTCCCCTACATCCCTTGCAACCTATCCACATTACTTACTTTTCTTTAACTGCTTTCAAGAGTGATGATTGTCCCCACAAACCAACACGAGTCCTTGCAGCATGCTTTGTCCTCACTCACATGCGTCCTAGGAAAATTTATAGGATGTCACCCATTAGGATTACTCCAAGCCAAGCACGCTTAATTTTGGAGTTCCTACGATTAAGCAACTGAAAAGGAAGGTCCATCTTGTTGGTATAGGTAGTAACTTTAATTCTTTTATGCCTTTCTCAACCATACTTGCATATCCTCATGATCCCTCTCATTCGAATGTGGTTTTGATTCCTTCATATACCCCTCCTGAACTGGGTGTTACACAAGATTTGTCGAGAAAATCAGGAGGTTGAGACATATAAAATTTCTCCTTTAAGTGCCCATGTAGAAATTCATTCTTGACATTCAGTCTAGTTAATGACCACTGATACTGAGCAGAAAGAGCCAATATAACCTGGATTGTTGGCTTTTTAACAACTTGACTGAAAGTTTTAGTGAAATCAAAATCCATCAATCTGATGATACTCCTTAGCAACTAATCTGACCTTATATCTAGCAATGGAACCGTTAGTATGATATTTTGTCCTAAAGACCCACTTGCAACCCATAGCATTCATGGAAGGTCAACGAGGTACTAAAGACCACATACCTTGTTCTTGAAAAGCATTAAACTCCTCACACATGGAACATCTCCATTTTGGATACTTTGAAGCTTCAGTATATGAAGTAAGATCAGTTGGAACTAAAGGTGGAAAGAACCTTTGGCTTGAAAATCCCAAACGTAGCACGTGTTTGCATGGGGTGATTATTGATAGTACTTCAGGAGATACTAGTAGAAGCATCATGAGACATTGAACTCACATATATCTGGTCATTAGCTGCCTCTATATTTTGAGCTGGCAAATTTGCAATAACAGAAATTGAAGCATGCAAAGTCTAACAAGAAGAAGAATTAACGTCAACAGTGGGTAATTGAGTAGGGATGGTTGGAGTGGAATGGGTAGGTTGTGAAAGTGAAGATTGGGGTGTATGTAGAAGAATGAGTAAAGGGGCTGGGTCGGTAGGAGAAGGTGAAGTAGGAGTGGTAAGGTCTATGGGTTTGGCAAAAGGAAAAATGGTTTCATGGAAAATGACATGGCGAGGAACCACAGATTTTTTGGTGATAGGGTTATAACATAAATATCCTTTAAATTCAAGAGTATAGCCAAGGAAAATATGTTGAGAGGTTTTAGGTGCAAGTTTATGTTTGATATATGGTTTTAAAAAAGGGTAACTAATTGGCGATCGAAGTAATATAAAATGCTACCTGAGTACCAAGTATCGAATCCCACAGGGAACAGAGTAACAAAATTATTGTAAAACAAAAGTGTAAGAAAAATTGCAAATGAAAAACTAAAAATGCAAAAATAAAGTTGGGATGGGTTGTTGGTGAAAAATGGAAATTGCGAAATCTAATTGCTGAATCTAGAAATGGCAATGTTAGAAATAACAGAAATTGCAGAATTAAATTGCAGAATCTAATTTGGCAATGAGCGAAATGACTAAAAATTGCAAAATTAAATTGCAGAATCTAAATTGGCAAGATTGGGTAGCAAATTAGATGAACTTAGAGAATGAAATGATAAAGGATGGGGCTCAAGAATGTCATTGCCCTAAGTCGTAATTGCAAACCAAAATTGCAATTCCAACCTACTCCACACTCAATTGTAAACCAAAATTGCATCTCCTATTTACCTTGAGATTAGGTTTTAGGAGGCTAAGTGAGAGACCTATATGTCTATAGTCCCTCTATCTTAGATAATTTTGGCTCACAATTTTATGGGTCTTGGAGTCCTTAATCCCTATGTCTAGGGTAAGGAATGGCTTATGTCTAAGCTCTTTTTCTCCATTACTTGTGTGAAATCCGCTTATCACTAACCCTGTCGGTATTAGATCTAAGCTTGAGTTGATACCCTAGTTGATCAATCTAGGATCTCAACGGAATTTTAATCAACACAAGCAAACAATTGAGATGTAGGCTTGGTTTTTATTGGAATTTTTGGCTACAATTACTTCTTAGGGAATTCACATCCTTGAACCCCCCAAGAAGTTTTAGCTCATATTTTCGATGAAAATCCTAAAACTAATTTTAAAGAAAAAGTTCATAGTAAAACGGTGTAAATCAATTAAATAAAACACTAACTTATAAAATGAAATTTGTCTATTACTAGGAATTAAAGCAAGGATAATTAATAGAATTTAAGCCAAGATAACAAGGGAAACTAAGTAATTTTCTTTATCTCCTCCCTTCTGCCATGACCTTCTACAAACATAAGTTGAAATTTTCACAGAAGCTAAAATGAAGAAGAAAAACAGGGGCTGGAGTCAAAAAAATTCCAATTCAATGAAAATGGATTATCCCTCAAACTAGTTCATACTTGAATTCCACTTAGAATAAAGAGATAATCCCTACAAACATTCATCACATAAGCAAGAAATTTCGATAATCCTGCAAAACAGCCCTCGGTGAAGAAGAACGAAAAAAAAACAGAATATGGGTTTTAGAACAAATACCCACAAAACAACTTGAATTAAACTTGAAATTAAATCCAAAATACTTCAAAATGAGACTAGAAATCGTGCAACAATGTTCTGTAATACAAACTTGAAGGAAACCCAAGATAGAACTTGAATCAAATTGGTCAAAAACTGCAGAAATCCGAAAAACAGAGGATGCGAAAAAAACTGAAAAACCCACGAACTTAATCTTCAAATCGACCCAGGAAATCCGAACGAACCTTTCGAGCTTCTTCCCCCCTCTTTTGTAGATCTTCTTAGGGTTCAAATCAGCCAAGAATCATGCTCCAATCCCTTGATTCGTGTGAAAATTGCTCTTCCCATTTATGGGTTTCGTTATTCACGCGGGTGTAATTTTTCCATATATGCTCTGCCCAGGATTGCCAAAACGGATTTAGCAATCTGATTTGGCAATTTCCAAAATTCCTGCAAAAAAGAACCAAATTACTTAGAATTCTCTTCCAATTGCTATCACATTCAATTCTTCCTTAATTTCAAACAATCTTCCACTATTTCCAATTAATCTTAGGACAAACACGAATATTTTGAGCACTTGGGACTTAAATAAGCCTTAATTCTAAGGCTTTAAGGCTTATCAGTAACATATGCACACCCAAAAACTTTTAAATGATGCAAATCAGGAGTGTAACCAAAAAGTTTCTCAAAAGGAGATAACATGTTAAGAGAAAAAGAAGACATACGATTTATTAGGAAAACTATAGTAAAAAAAAGCATGGTGCCAAAATTCTAGAGGAACAGAAGAGTGAAAAAGTAAAGACATTCCTGTTTCAACAATATGATGATGTTTACGCTCAACTACTTGCTAGAATGTAATTATACTACCTTATTTCTTATTATTTTAGCTAGTTTTATGCTTAAAATGGATGCTTTGATGCCATTTTATCTTGATTTTGTAGAAACCAAGCTTGAGGAGTAAAATCGAGTGTTCAAAGGTTATTTGATGATTTTGAGGCCTTTTGGAGCTAATTTGAAGATTCAAGAAGAGAAGAGTTGATATTTAGTTGAAGAGCCTACATGAGAGTGTCAAGACGCTCCTTAGAGCATTGAAACGCTCTAAAAGATGCATTTGAAGCCATTCTGCCTGAGGGGACAGCGTTTTGATGTAGGGCTCGACACTATCCACAGAATCTCGATGCTACATTGGTAGAGGTATAAATATATCACTTTCTTTTGGTTAGAAATGGGGCCAACCTATAAGGAAAAGCCCTAATCTCGATTCCAAGCTAATTTTAAAGGTTTTGGGGAGCATTTGTAAGCAGAATTGAGTGGAATTGAAGAATCCAGAGCTCGAGGACCAAGGAGATCATGATGGGAACGTGGAATCGACCTTTCGTTTGCATTTCTCTTTCTTTTCCTTTACTTTTAGCTACTGTAGAGGCTGTAATTTAGAGATCGAGAGATTTAATTGGCTGATTTAATTACTTGGGATCTATTGTTGGATACTAGTTTCAATGCTTAATTGTTGGTTATTTTGGATTAATGGCTTGATTGATGGATGTGTAGGACTATTGTGGCTTTGAATCATTTGTGCATTTACGGCTTAATGCTTTTAAATAGTGTTCTTTAATTAATTGAGGAATATCTAAGTTTAGCTCAATAGAGGAAACTTAGTTTAGTTTATTGCGCAGTTAATTAGCTACCTTAGTGACAGTGGAATAAAATTAATTGTAGTTGGTGTTGAAGGTTAATTAAGTGAACATTGTTTAATTGATTTGTTTTCTAAGTGGAAACTGGACGAAGAAAAGCTTAGGCAAGAACCGAATGTATGACTAGTGTTTATTTACCTGAGTGACAGTGGGGTGAATAAAAAAAGATTAGAGGTCTGAAATGAAGAGTCTTAATGCCTTGTATGAATTAGCTAGCGCTAGGGACACCTAGGTTAGTTAACTAGTACTTGAGATTGGAGGAGACCGATCAGAGATTCCATGCCTTTAGAGCTTCTAGACTTATGAGTTCACTATCGAATTCGTTGTATTTATCTGTTTAATTGAGTAATTGATCCTTTACCCAAGTTTATCCCTGAGGTTTGAGTCTCACATTTATTTTATGCATTTATTTTATGTTGTTAGCCTAGTTTTATCTACTTCCTTGAGTTATGTTTCTAATTAAAGCTAAAGTAAGAATATTTGTGGTACTTAAATAAATTAACAATTCCAACCCTTGTAGATTCGATACTCAGTAGGAATACCATTTTATATTACTTGACTCGTATACTTGTGGTTATGCACAAAAGTAGGCATCAAGTTTTTGGCGCCATTTTTAGGGATTGGTAGTTTAATATGTTTATTATTATGATGAATTTGCATGGTTTTAATTTAGAGGTTTATTTTTTGCTTTTGAGTTTTCTTTTTGTTTTATTTTTATTTTTTCTTTAAGTCCTTGCCCTTTGTTTCTGGTTGTGTGGATTATTTGGTGTTGTTTTTTAGCCTATGTTTGGTTATTTTATTATTTTTAGATGGCTTCTAATAGATTTGGGTGGCCATTTAGGGAATTTGAGCCCGAAGAACCAACACCACCTTCTAGTTCCTTCCCTGTTAATTATCCCTCTGTTAGCCTTAATGAGGAGAGGCCTCCCTTAAAACTCTTATTGCAAGAGTGTATTTTTAATTTTAGAGCTCAACACTTGAAGTTAGAAGAATGGGTGGTGAGACCTCAGGTAGCTCAATTAGAGGAAGACCCCCCTGAGGTGGCCCATTTAGAGAAAGAACCTTCCTTAGAGAGAATATTTCAAAAAAAAATTGGAGGAGTCTAGAGAACTTCGTTTGTACTCAGAAAATTTGAAGTAGAGACTCCAGACCCAAGGAGAGGTTAGTGAAGTGGGATCCACTTCCTTAGGTTGTTCTGTGAGTCAATTAACAATTGATTCATTGATAGCCTTTCGGGAGCCTAATTCTTTCGATATCACTGAGTTTGGGCAATTGAGGGAGTGGGTCATAGATATTGGGGATGAGCTAGAGAGTTTAGACACACACCAGGATCGAGTTAGTGAGGAAGAAAAAGAAGATGAGCCTATTTTAGAAGAGTTAGTTCAGGGGGTAGAGTTTGAGGCTATAAGGCCTTCGTCTGCTTTATCTCCTGAGTCTTCTCTTTATCCTGAGTGTTCTTTTTCTTGTTCTCACAAGTCATAGTTTGAGTCCTTTTATTTTGATCTTTCGTCTTTTGAGAAATACCAAAAACAATGTCTGTCTCAAGGGCCCATAAGAAGCTAGCGATCTTGCTAACTTTGGTTTGCTACGTCAATTCTAGGAAGAGGGGCCTAAAGAAATGGAAGAATTTCTATGTACCTTGAAAGTCCACACGAGCTTGTCTAGCTAAAGACGTTAAATAAGCACTTCTTGGGAGGCAACCCAAGCTTTCTTTCCTATTAGTTTCTTTTTCTTTGTTGTCTTTCTGTTTTTTCTTATACTTTTGTATTGATATCAAGTTCTTGTTGATTGATTATTCTAGGAGCTCGAGTTTCAGATTATCTCTTCCATCATGCACCCCAGTTGATCAAGTTGAATCGAGGATTTTCTCGAACTCCAGGGTAGTACCATTCTCCTTTATCTTTTTCATTGTCCTTTTGCATGCTTAATTAGTTGAGTAGTTTATACATTGAGGACAATGTATGCTTTAAGTTTGGGGGGTTGCTATAGTGTTCTTATCTAAGTTAATTGAAAAAATAAATGTGAATATGATGATTCTGTTCCATTGTGTGTGATAAGGATGACCTATGAGGCATTCTGAATAGTGAATTATTTGTAATTTTTCGGATGAGAGCATGTCTAGGATTCAAGTAAATTTAAGTTTTTTCTTGGAATTCCCTACACTTGTGGAGCACTTAGCCTACTTATTAATAGTTTTGAACGCTTAGATATATTTATATTATCTAGATGTACGTTGTCACACCAAATAGGCTTAAGTTCTGGTTTGAAGGTTGTCTTGCATGAGAGTCTGTAATGTAGAGCTTAGGAAGGAAAATTATGTCTATCTTCCTGTTAGAATGAAAAAAAAGAGAGAGAGAGAGAAAAAAGAAAAGAAAGAAGGAAAAAAAGAATAAAATAGCTTGTAGTGGTTATAGATCAAGGGAAAAAAGGGCTGCCTCTATTGTGATCAGTTAGGCCACTCATTGAGCGAGTGCTTAGGGTTAGGTTCCCCGCAACAATTGTGTGAAAGCTAGTGTCCTTGAGTGCTTAGAGAAAAATGCAAGTTTTGAGGAGCATTACCCCGTAGTTTTCAGGCGTCCTAGTTAGATATTACGTTCTTGAGTGTTGGGATGTTGGATAATAGGATTTGAGGGCCAATGTAGGGGGAAGATGAATTGAGGATTCTACAAATCTTTCTAGGCTTGTAAAGCTCGAAGTATGGAAGGTTATGCACGCACTTGCAAAGGATGAAAAGTTTAGATGTAAATTTCTTGATGAATTGATGTGTTCGATTATTTCCTTTAATTGTGATGTTGTTGTTATTTAGAACATTGATGTTCGAAGCACATATTTGTAATTATTGATTCATTTGGGATTTTTTTTTAGATTTGTTCTGGCCTAGCAAAGATTTAAGTTTGGGGGTATAGGATAACAAATAATGCTATCTTATTTCCTATTATTTTAGCTAGTTTTCTGCTTAAAATGTATGCTTTGATGCCATTTTATCTTGATTTTGTAGAAACCGAGCTTGAGGAGAAAAATCGAGTGTTCGAGGGTTATTTGATGATTTTGGGGTCTTTTGGAGCTTATTTTGAAGATTCAAGAAGATAAGGGTTGATATTTGCGTTGAAGAACCTAGGGGAGAGTGTCAAGACGCTCATTAGAGAGTTGAAATGCTCTAAAAGACACATTTGAAGCCATTCTACCTGAGGGAACAACGTTGAGATGCTGTTGCTCGACGCTCAAAATGCGCACATAAGGAGCAGTCCGTCTAGAGCATTGAGATGCTGCCTTCAGCGCCTCAACGCTAAGGGCACGCACGCAAGTGGAAGGACAACGTTTCGATGCCGCGTCGCAGTGTCTCAATGTTGCATCGATAGAGGTATAAATATATCGCTTTCTCTTCGTCCAAAAGGGGGCCAAACCATAGGGAAAAGCCCTAATCTCAATTCCAAGCTAATTTTGAGGGTTTTTGCAGCATTTGTTAGTGGAATTGAGAAAAATTGAACAATCTAGAGGTCGAGAACCAAGGAGAATGACAAGAACGCAGGATCGACCTTCTGTTTGTATTTCTCTTTCTTTTCCTTTACATATAGCTACTGTAGAGGCTGTAATTTAGGGATTTAGAGATTTAATTGACTGATTTGAGTAGGTTTATCCTTAATTACTTGTGATCAATTGTTGGACATTAGTTTAAATGCTCAATTGTTGGTTATTTTGGATTAATGGCATGATTGATGGATGTTTAGGACTATTGTGGCTTTGAATCATTTGTGCATTTACGGCTTAATGCTTTTAAATAGTGTTCTTTAATTAATTGAGGAATATCTAAGTTAAACTCGACAGAAGAAATTTAGTTTAGCTTATTGCGCAATTAATTAGCTACCTTATTGACAGCAAGATAAAGGGTTAATTAATTCTAGTTGAAGTTGAAGATTAATTAAGTGAACACAGTTTAATCAATTTGATTTCTAAGAGGAAACTCGACGAAGAGAAGCTTAGGCAAGAACCGAATGCATGACTAGTGTTTATTTACCTGAGTGACAGCGGGGCGAATAAAAAGAGATTAGAGGTCTGAAATAAAGAGTCTTGATGTCTTTTATGAATTAGCTAGCATTAGGGATGCCTAGGTTAGTTAACTAGTACTTGAGATTGGAGGAGACCGATGGTAGATTCCATGCCTTTAGAGCTTCTAGACTTATGAGTTAACTTTCGAATTAGTTGTATTTATCAATTTAATTAAGTAAATGATCCTTTAACCAAGTTTACCCCTTAGGTTTGAGTCTTCCATTTATTTTCTGCATTTATTTTATGTCGTTAGCTTAGTTCTATCTACTTCCTTCAGTTCTGTTATCTAATTAAGGCTAAAGTAAGAATATTCGTGGTACTTAAATAAATTAACAATTCCAATCCTTGTGAATTCGATACTCAATAGAAATATTGATTTATATTACTTGACTCATATACTTGTAGTTATGCGCAAAAGTATGCATCATTACCTCATTTTGTTCAGGTGTGTAAGGACATGGCTTTTGATGCAAAACTCACCACCACCATTAGTTCAAAAATGTTAGTTTTCTAGATAGAAGATTTTCAACAAAAGGCACAAATTAGTGGACAATAGTATTCACATCAGATTTATAAGTAAGAGGGAAAATCCAATTGAATTTGCTAAAATCATCAATAAAACTAACATAATAGCGATATCTATTAAGAGAAGTAATAGGAAAATGTCCCCATACATCGCTATGAATAAGTTCTAGTTGGTGTAATAGAAGTTGAAAGAGCCATAGGAAAGGAAAGCTTAGACATGTTAGCTTTTAAACAACTAATGCATTCACAAGTATAAATAGAAGAAGATAAAGAAAGACCAAGACGAGATAAACTAGAGCATAAAATTTTAGGAGCAGGACGTTCAAACCGATGATGCCATAGAGAACACTTTTGTTGTGCAAGAAAATTGCAATTTTTGGGGTGCAAACCAAAAGAAGACAAGGTAGATAGGCTTGAAATTGGATAAAGGCCATTGAAGATTTCACCAATGCATAGAGTTTTTCCAGAGACTTTATCTTGAATTAGGAACCAGTTAGTATCAAATATCAAAAATATAGTTATTATTAAGGAAAAATTTATGAACTGATAAAAGATTGGCAACAAGATCGGAAGCGTGAAGAATTTTTGAAAGCTTAAAAGTATGAGAGGAGGTAGGAAGTGTACCACTGCCTGTATTTTAGATATTTAAAGGTTGGCCATTACTCACTGTGATAGATTCTTCCCCATTGTAACTGTTGGACATATTGAAATATGTCAAATCATTTGTCATATGAACCTTGCAACCACTATCATATTACAATAAGTTATTAGAATTGTCATTAGAAGACTGTGAATTCATAGAATTTACCACCATAACAGCTAATTAATCCGATGGATGACATCCCTAATAAGAGAAATTCCTCTTATTGTAGCAATCAAGTGATCCATGACTAGGTTTGATCAAATTTGATAAAAAAATCTGACCTCCAAAAAACCCAGAATTTTAGGTCTGCTTCTTCAAATCAAAATTCTTGAAGAAATATACCCAAAATTCTTGTTTCTAGGCCTAGAATATGAGTTTGAACCGACAAACCCATAACCCATATCTTGATCGAACCATTTCTCAAAATGCCTTTTGAAATCCCTCGAGCTGTTGATGAAGGCGAATTAAATGGGCGACCATCGTTTAAAGGACCATTAAAGCTGAATGAGCTTAGGCCTCGCTGGGGAAAAGTACTTGAGTTACCATGACCACTTGAGTTGAAGTGGCTCCTTTATCGACCACGAATATTAGGGTTCAGGAATGAAGATTTGACAGCAACCATTGCAGTAGGAGTTGGTTCTTTCGTTGGTTTCATTGGATGGTTTTTCTTCAGCATCAAGCAAGAAGTGGAGTTCTGCAAGAGACAGAGAGCCATTGTGTGTTCATATGAAGGTTTGAAAGGCATTGAATTCTGTCAGTAGCCCATTAAAGATATGAACCAATATTTCTTCATCATAAATAGAAATAAAAGCTGCAACAAGCTGGTCAATAATTTCTTTAATTCGACAAGTATATTTGCCAATGGATTCAGACAAAAGCTTCTCACTTCTCCCCACAGTGGAAGACATAGTTTCTGAACAATTTAGAAATCAAAATTTTCACTGGCTTTGATTTATTTAGAATTAAACTAAAAACATTGAGGTTGAGCAAACATACCTTTTAATTAAATGGAGATAATTCTAGCATGTCTTTACTTCGTGTTCCAGCAAATCTCGAATCTCCAAGAGATCTTACTTGTTATGACTTGAACGCAAGACTAAAGCTTGTGAACCTCTTGAAAGAAATTCTTAGAGAAATTTGTGTGTAGAGAACTTTCTTTTTTGCTCAACCCAAGGGTCTTATTTATAGGGACTTAGGGTAGAATCTTTGCTATAAAACAAATAATATATTTTAATATCATTATATTAAAAACTATATATTTAACATATTTGAATCTCATTCAAATCTCCTACAATATATATTTACCTATTTGAATTGCATTCAAATTTCATATATATATTGTTCCCTTTAATGTATCTAATACATTAATATATTATTCTCTTGAATATTTATAATATCAAATACAATAAATATATTTTTTCTTATTTAATATATTTAATATATATTAAATTTTAATATGAACATTTCAAATTAAATATTAATTTGAACATTTCAAATTTTTCTTTCAACTAAATTGATCCTTTTAGTGTTACTATGAGTTAGCAAAGGAATCTTATGAACCTACAGATTAAAAGCTTCAATGATACAAAATTAACTAATTAAACTCTTTAATCAATTAATTTTCATTCATTAATTTTAGGTCACTCCACTATAGACCTAGAGTTGCACTCTTATGCACTATAGGACAAATTGCGTATATGGATATAACCATTACATGCAGTCAATCCTTCACAAGTTATTCGTAATTACAATTAGGTCAAAAGTCTGTTTTACCCTAGTAATTACATCTTATGCCTTAAGAGCCACTGATCATCTAATGAACAATTTGTTTATAGTCCAATTATAAATTGAGTCCCTCTTGGGCTGGTGAGCGGGTGGGGCCCCATTGCTCAAGTCCTGAAATTAGCACTTAAAAGAACTACTCATCTACTTACCCTATATGGGAAGCAGTAAATTCCATCTTGTGAAACTTATGTTCCTAGCTCCTTATTTGGTCGGGTCCCCAAAATGGTAGGCTTATTGATTTGGCTACAAAACTCATGAAAATCAAAGGACAGGCCCTCACAGGCAGGAAATCATAACTCACTCAGGATGAAGATCGAGTTGCATATGATCATACTGTTAAAATATTAATCTTCTCAATTAACAGATTTGTAAAGAGAGATTAAATATTTCGTTGTCCAATCTTATACAAATTCATTGTATATGATACCCTCACTCAGATATCTCCACATGAATGATTTAGATCAAATCATTTGTAACTATTACAAAGTGGATCATAACAATAGTGTTACTAGGATAAGGTACCCATAATTATCCATATACTATAGACCCTTTAGGTTATTTCTTGAACATAATCCTCCCATATGTGATAGCACATAAAATGGTGTTATTTCTAGGCTTAGTTTATTGCTAGTTTTACTATGAATGTGTGAGCTTTGATGTATTTTTATGTATATTTTGTAGAAGCCGAGCAATTGGAGCAAAACTGAAGTTTTGAGAAGTATTTGGGTGAATTTGGATCAAATTGGAGCTATATTTGAGGACCCAAGTGTTGAAGAGAAGGAAACAAGCTTGTGAGCCCAAGAGTATAGCATTGCAACACCATACAAATAGCCTTTTCGCCTTGGAGTGCATTAGACATAGCATTGCAACGCTGTCTAGAGCGTTGCAACGTCAACCTAATTGATATTTTCCTTTTTTATTTTATTCGAAGGGACAGCGTTGCAATATTGCCCCTAGTGTTGCAACGTTGTGTTGACTTTATAAAAGGAAAGCTTCTCATTCATGCAAAGGGAGCCGTTTTGAGAGACCAACAACCCTAAACTCCATTTCTATATTGTCTTGGGACCTAGAGGAGACCTTTGGAGAGCTAAGGATGAGACTCTAAGCTCGAGATCGCAGGACATCCCAAATCTTGGAGTGGATTGGGATGGGTTTTGAGAGTGTAATCCATGGGGTTGCAAAAAGAACCTCAGGGTTGTAACTACCCTACAAGCAGGAAGCTTAAACTAGGAAGTGCCACAACTAAAAACCTTTTTATGCTCCGAAAATTCCGGCAGCATAACGACACTACTATAAGAAAAACAAAAATTTAAGGACCTAAAAAGCAGGAAAACCACACTTTCATGAATAGAAAAGAAATTTCACAACATCCAACAATTTGAAATGTGCTGAGAACAGATTTATATCAACAAAAAGTACAGAGGAGATCAATCGGAAGCAAAAATGACTAATGATTCTACAAGTTCAACTTGAGAAACAAGACATGAAACAGAACTCCATTAAGACCCTAGGAAATGCCTACATCATCTTCATAGCCTCACTAAGCAAACATCCTCGTCACGCGCTTTAGGGTCTATGATCCACCAAAAAAAGAGAAAACAATGTAGTAAGGGGTGAGTATAAAAATACTCAGTAAGTAGCCCACTTAAGGCCATAAGTTCACAATCACAACTACAAACCAACACCACCACTCAGATTCCTGATCTTACTTAAGTACTATCCTTTCTTGGCTAAAAGACCACTAAACCACTCCCACCTACGGTATTACCTCATTGCCATACCTCTGAGTCATGCCACCTATCCATGGAGAATCACCCCTCCAGCTAGCATATAGCAATTAGGAATACAATCCTCATGCTCACACCATGAAGGTACACAAACCCTCTAGCTAGCTCATGTAATGAAGGATACAACCCTTATGCCATCACAACGAATGTACAAAAACCCTCTGGCTAGCACCTACAATGAAGGACACAACTTTCATGCCATCACAACGAGAGTACACAAACCCTCTAGCTAGCATCTACAATGAAGGACACAACCCTCACCCCATCACAATGAAGGTACACAAACCCTCTAGCTAGCACCTTCAATAAAGGACACAACCCTCATGTCATCACAACGAGAGTACACAAACCCTCTGGCTAGCACATCGCACAAACATCTAAGGACGACATGCTCAGGGTGGGGTAGGTAGATGTCATCAGCCTAACGAGTCTTTAGTCATTCCCCAACTCAACAGAGTTCTCAATGCCATTCCACAGTGTTTAACAACAACATAAGATTAAGATAATCATGGCCTTACGATTAAAAGCTCAACAACAACAAAAAGATCAAAACTTCAAATTACAAACACAATTCATGAACCTCAGGCACAAAACTCAACCAAGGTGCTACACATGCTAACAACCATTATCCCGTAACTTTAAACACCTTAACTATTATAGCCCCATGCTCAGGCAATTTTAAGCTCAAGCAAATTTCAGAACAAATCTACAAATCATCACATGCTCCATGTATACAAATTCTAACATACTTGCACAAATCACAAATCTCCAAAAACATAAACCAAATTTAAATAACTCTAAAAAGGACTTAGTCCAATTGACTACTTACCTCTTAGGTGAAATTAGTTAAACACTTCCAAGCAACCAAACTCCCTTTAGAAAACTTAGCACCACCTAGAAATTTTAAAGCAACAACAAAATTAACCCTTAGCATAAAGCTAAATTCACCCAATAATTTTCAATAATTAATTTGGAATTTGAATTGAAAAATAGTGAAATTCTCACCTTCCAAACTCACCAAACAGTAACTTAAGTTGCTAGTTTTTGTGTCAAAACAACTCAAATTCAAATGTCCGTCCTCCACACACAATGTGTATCCTTTAATTAATTCCAACAATATGTGGGTAAGCTTAAAAAGACCAAAATAGTCCCAAACCCAACGAAAATGTCCTAAACATGCGGCCAATTAATTCCAATTCAAGCTTAGCCTTAATTGTGTTGAAAAATTACTAAAACTCCAATAAATCTTACCCAAAACAATTCCCACTTACTCGACAGCAACTCAAAAAGTCCAAGTTCGTCAATACAGCCACCCAAAATAATGGGTTTTCAAAAATTTGGAATCAAAACATTGTGGGTTAGCTTCCAATCACTAAAACACCCTTAAATTCAACTTTAAAAAATCACAAACCACGTCGAAACCATGCCAAAAAAACTTACCCATGTCGATTGGAGCGTTACCCACATCGGATGAGCTAAAAATCACTAGAAACACTACTAGTTGTGCAAATGGAGAGAGAGAGAGCTACAACGACGTGCATCGAACGACGATGGTTGCAGTGCTCGATGTGGAGGATATAGGAGACAAGGTGGGTCTGAGCAACTTTGCGAGCTGCTCAATTGGCGACGAGACGAGGCGCGGCATTGTGCGGCGTCGGATTTGGCAACGTGCGGCATATTAGTGACAGGGGCTGGCAGCGCATGCTAAAGACGACGCGATAGGGGTGTTGCAACGGAGACTGTCGACGAAAGAAGAAAAAGAAAAAGAATAAGAATAAAGTGTCGTGAAGGGGAGAGAGGAGAGTGGGAAAAATAGATTTTTTTTTTCTTTTTATCAAAATTATAACAACTTCTTCCAACTTTGCCCTCCTTCACAAACATTAGCAAAATACCAATTGTTTAAAGAAATCCAAATAGCTCACTTGAGCCTAACTCTTCAATTTAAACTCTAATTAAGAATCAAGTAGATTCAATATCAAGAAATAATTCATATAAACACCAAAATTAATTCTAATAGTGAAAATTTATAATCCAAAATGTTGGGCGTTATAAGGGTTGTGATTACAATGGGCCAAACGTGGTTTTGGGTTTAGAACCTCCAAACACCAAGGGGCCAAATGACCCCCCGTATGGTTTTTTCTTGGGAAAATTCTAAGAATGGCTAAAAAGAATGAGTTGTTTTGGTTAATGGCCATCTGATTTTTCTTTTTAATTATGGCCACACGTGAGGTGCACGTGTGGCGTTTCTTTTTTCAAATCCCCATTTTGTCCTCGTACACTAAATCTCTCTCTCTCTTATTTTATTTAAACTGTATCTAATCTGTATTTTGAAATATTTACATTGCAGTTATTATCTTTATATTTATTTTTCCGATTCTCTCTCTCCAAGAAAATCTTCTTCTCTCCGAAATTCTCTCTCCCCAAGACAATCCTTCTCTCTTCAAATCTAAATATCTCTCTCCTATTTTATTTAAACTATATCTAATTTGTATTTTGAAATATTTACATTGCAGTTAGTATCTTTATACTTATTTTTTCGATTCTCTCTCTCCAAGACAATCCTCCTCTCTTCAAATCTTAAGCCATTGGTATTTTTTCGGTAACCATCGCTGCTGCAGAAGTTAATTTCATGCGTGTAATTGTTCAGTTGCTTCCTTCTTCACTCTCTGAAATTCTCTCTCCCTAAGACAATCCTCCTCACTCCTCTCTCTAAATCTTAAGCCATCGGTATTTTTCCGATTTTCTCTCCCCAAGACAATCCTCCTCTCTCCGAATCTCAAATCTCAAGCCATCGGCACCGTCGCTACTGGACAAGCCAATTTCAGTAATTGTTCAGTCGCTTACTTCTCAACTTTCTGACAGTTCGAACAACGATTCAGAGCTTTTTGGAAGCTTAGAAGGTGATTCGTAGGAATCTTCGAGGCTTGGAGTTGAGTTGCTATGCGTGGTGAAGGCAGTGCTGAAGAAGATGAAGAGCAAAGTGTTAGTAGGGGACAAGGTAGTTGTTGGTTCCATTAATGGGGAAGGCATAGAGGGGTCGCGAACTTGCCTTGGATTCTATTCATGGTCCACCTGCAGCTTTCTATTCGCTTATTATTCATGTCTGTTATGTTGCTCTTATTGATAAAAATCCAGGTTCGTGGTAATGTTGATACTTTTTATTATTATTTTTATTTATAGTGTATTTCTCTGTAGGTATTTTGTTCTGTTGATTTTTACTTTATATTTATTTCAAACACATACGCAGCTCAAGAGGTAGATGAGTTCATGGTAGTGTTCGAACTTTTTTTTTTTTTATGTACGGTGTATTTCTCTGTAGGTATTTTGTTCCATTGATTTTTACTCTATATTTATTTAAGACACATACATAGCTCAAGAGGTAGATGAGTTCGTGGTAGTGTTCGAACTTTTTATTTTTTTTATGTACAATGTATTTCTCTGTAGGTATTTTGTTCCGTTGATTTTTACTCTATATTTATTTCAGACACATACACAACTCAAGAGATAGATAACAATGGTAGGTTTAGGTATAACAAACTACCTAATTTAAACTCTATAATAAATAAACTGAATCTATTTATATTTTATTATATTTGTACCTTGTATCTTCTCAAAATATCGGATTATTTTTTTAAAAAATGTGTAAATACGTTAATCTTCGTTATTTTTGGGTTACTTTTATTTTTTAGTTTAGGATTTCATATTGCATGTCATTTTATTGGTTTGTTAATCTATTGTTTTAACTAATTTTTTAATCTTTTTGTTATGCAATCAATTTTTAATTGCTATGTATTTTTATTTGAATTGTAGATAATCTGTTTGAATTAGGTATTTTGTTCAGTTGATTTTTACTCTATATTTTTTCAGGCACATACACAGCTCAAGAGATAGATGACAATAGTAGGTTTAGGTATAACAAACTATCTAATTTAAACTCTAGAATAAAGAAACCGAATCTATTTATATTTTATTATATTTGTACCTTGTATCTTCTCAAAATATCGGATTATATTTTAAAAAATGTGTAAATACGTTAATCTTCGTTGTTTTTGGGTTACTTTTATTTTTTAGTTTAGTATTTCATATTGCATGTCATTTTATTGGTTTGTTAATCTATTATTTTAACTATTATTTTAATCTTTTTGTTATGCAATCAATTTTTAATTGCTGTGTATTTTTGTTTGAATTGTAGATAATCTGTTTGAATTTTGAATTTTTGTTTGGTTTATAAATCCTAACAACTTTTGTTGTTTAGATTACCGAATTTATCTATTTAAATTTAGATTTTAATTTTAAATTAAATTTAATTACCCGATAATTAGGGAATCTTAGTCATGAAAGTGGTTAGGGGTAGTCTAGTCATTTAATAATTACTAATTAAAATTATGAATAATGATTTGGCCATTTTTAAAAATTTAAGATGGCTCGGCGATTTTTCAAAACGTGAAATAAAAAATGGCCATTTGCGTAGTCAGCCCTTTTTTCTTTTTTAAAAAGGGATAACTACAGTAATGGGCCTATAAGGATATCCATTTTCCAAAACTGTCCAATGTGTCCATATTTTACAAACATGTCCACCCGTTTTAATAAATTGATTACAATGAAATAGCACATTTACTAGAATGCCCTTGTTTACAAGCCATCTATTGTATCAAATAAAATAATAAAACCAAAAAGTAAAAACGGTTCCTATTCTTGGGGCAAATCATCATAAACAACTGCCAAAATTTCTCTCCTCTCCCAAAAATCTCTCCACAAGTCTGAAATTCCTAGTTCATTCTCGTTTTGATACCCAACAAATTTGAAGATGTCATGTTAGGATTTTCATTGCATTTTCGAAAACTAAAGGTTTTTGCCGTTCAGCGATGAGTTTTTTTCCAATCACCAGTAAATTTGTACCCGTATTTAGTGTTTTTGTGCATTTTTCTGTTTTAAACCAACATGGAGTATGAAAAATAACTATTGATTTAAACTATTTATGAAAATCTTAAGTTTTGTTAAAAACCCTAAAGTACCATGTTTATTTTTTTTGCTAAAAATCTCAAATTTTTGTTTTTTAAAGTCAGCATCATAGTTTTGGTCTATCCATGTATGTTATTTTTAGACTATGGACAATTTTGGGTATATATATATGAACGGAGAGATTTTAGCAAAATTTAACTAATGCTGAACAAACATATTTAAAATTGTATATACATGGAGGATTTTTGGTTTAGCTTATGGAAAATTTCTATTTGGTATTCTAATGATTAACAAACAGATTTTAAAATGTATGAATATTAAGAGTTTTAGCGAAATTTAATTTATCAAACAGATTTCACTAATCCTATATTCTGAAGCAATATACTGTTTTATAGCATAAAATTCATACCATTCACATTATAAAATTCTTACAACAGTGTTGTAAGAATGTTGTCAGCAATGTTGTAACAATTATGGGCAAAAAAAATGAAAATGAAGAGAGTTGTGAGCTATGAGGTTGATGGAAATGGATCTTGAAAAATAAAAAGGAAGAAGATGGAAAGGAAATCTTTGCATTAATGATTGGTGATTATTATGGAATAATAAAGATTGTGGAGGAAAAAATAAAATTAAATAACATTAATGAACATTCAAATACTTTACTGTCCAAAACGTATATAGAGAAACAATTAGTTTTATAAAAAATAATAATAATAAATGAGCTGAAAGGTAATTTGAGGGCAAAACTATCTAAAAAAATGAAAAATGGTTAGAAATATGTTAAAAATCTATAAATATAAATTTAATAGAAAGTGGACGGATTTCATATAGGACCCATCTATCACAATAACTCTTTTAAAAATAGAAAACCAAAAATAGAAAATAGAAAGCAAATAACTAAGGCTCCACTAGTACAAAATCAGCTTTTAATGACGGGCAATGCCCGTCATTATAGGGTTTTAATGACGGGCAAGCGTTCGTCATCAATACTCGCGTCATTATAGCCTACGATGACGGGCGCTTTTTAATGACGGGAATTGCCCGTCATTAAAAGGCGCCCGTCATCGTAGGTTATAATGACGGACATCTTTCATGACAGGCAAAGTATGACATGAAAACCAGCTGACCGTCATTAAAAGTGAAGCGTGCTGCATGCTACAATGACGGTGACTATATAATGACGGGCAATGCCCGTCATGGAAGGTTAAATAAGTGGACTGTTTTGAATGCGGTCAATATATAATGACGGGTAATGCCCGTCATGTTAGGTGATAGATGACGGTTTTGAACAGTCATAACAGGGTTTTAATGTCGGTCATTAAAATTGATGTCTGTCATTAAATGTGCATCGTGAAATGTCCGTCATTAAATGTCCATTTTTTGAAAGATTTGATGACAGGCAATGCCCGTCATCGTTTTGTGTAAACCCGGAATCCCTCCTTGAAAATTCTTAAGAAAAATGTATTGGTAAGCTTGTTATAAAAAAAAAAAAAAAAGAGAAAGAAAGGTGGAATGTGTTGTATTGTTTTTCCTAAAAAAAAAAAAAAAAAAAAAAAAAAAAAGAGAAAAGAAAAATGAAAATGAAAGGAAAAGGGCTCCATTGTCATTTCCATTTTCTTTTTTTAAACCTTATCTAAAAGTCTTACCCATTCTGTCATTATTCATCAAAAGAAGCAGAATTTTCGTGAGAGAGGGTGAAAGGAAGAAGAAAAGTGTTCTGCTGAAGTTGAAGTTGAAGAAGAAAGGGAAAAATCCAATCCAAGTTGCATGGAAGATTTTGCGTTCAACCCTGACTACCTCTGATATTTGGAACGTTTTGAGCTCCACAAGAGGTATTAAGAGGTGAGATTTGATTTCCTTGAAAGTTAACTCATTTTAGAACAATTTTCGTGAAGGAAACTCGAGCAAAATCTGAATTTATGTTATGGGTTTTTGAAAGGGAAGTCAGAGGAGTGTTTTTGCTGTCAAATCCGGGGAACCTCTGGTTTTTGAGATGTGCTGATCTGTAGACTTCGAATTAGAATCTGTATTAGGTATGGATGGAAATATGATTTAATTTCCTATAACTTTCATGAAGAAGTCGTGGTTATAAATTGACTGGAAGTTGCCTTAAAATTCATGTTAAGTTCAGGGTGCAGCAGGAAAACGAGTCTGGAAAGGGCAGAAACCGATTTTGTAGGAAGAGGCTTTCGAGGTATTTACGGACATATCCTTTAGGAATTTCAATTTCATTCCTTCATATGAGTTTTAGAGGGTTCAAAAAGGAAGAGTTTGGTATAAATTACATCATTTTTGAGCAAGTAATGGAAAAGTTATAGGTGTGTGAGTTTAAGGTATAAAATCTGTAAAGTGCAGAAAATTGATGGGGTGGTTTTTGCAACCCTAGGCCTTAAGTTCGTGAGGTCAAGATTCTAATGCTTGGTTTTGTTTTGTTTGACAGGCCAAGAAGAAATAGGACAAATTTACGGACCAAGAATCTATTATTAACGCTGTGAGTGACAAAACGAATTTCGGAAGTGTATTCTATGCTTGAACTTATGCTTACGAAAATAAAAGACTTTCTAAGAGTAATTTTACTTAAAGACTTTATGTCTCTTGAACACGTATTTATGAGCATATATGGTTTCCTAGAAATGATTTAATTGTTCGTTGTGAGCATATGTTTACTATTTTACCCGAACTAGTGAAAATACCATAATTTCGGGCCAACATGTGTTAGCAAGTAGTGTCAAAGGTTTTCATGTGTTTCTATGAGACCCGAATGAGTAAATGTTTGAGATTCTGAGCCCGAGGCTGTATAGTACCGTGTGCACACAGGTCATTTTCTGTTGTCGACGTTGAGTGTACTCCGTGACAACAATGCTGTCGTGAGTGCTGGGCGAGCCCCACTACGACAAAGACGATGGGAGTGCTGGGCGGGCCCCACTACATCGTAGAATGAGTGTTGATTGTACTGGGCGAGGCTTACACAAACTAGTTTGTCATATGTTTAAAATGGTTAATATTTTTGACACACTTGCTGGACTTCTGTAAAAGCTATTGATGTTATATGTTATGATTTACGAGTTAATAGATTTAAACTCAGTCACTCACTGAGCTTTCCAGCTCATTCTTTCAATGTTTTCCAACTTTCCAGGTAGATATCGAGTTCCCGGTGCCTGAGATCCTGCCACAGCCTGCTGAACGCTCTACGAGTCTGATATTTTTGTACGTGGTTGGCGTAGTATAGCAAGTCTGCTCGTATTGTACATAACTTAATAGGGATGTGTAGTTATGTTGTATATGGAACTAGTGGTCTTGGGTGTATAAAGCATGTCTGGTCGTGTTTGGCTTGTTCAAGTTAGGTTTAACCAGAACCGCTCCGTATGTATGTGTAATAAGATTCCTAATTTCCTGCTGTGTGGTATGTATAGTATCTCGTATACAGGTATGGATTGTTTATCAGGAATTAAAAGGGTCATAGGTATCGTTAAGAACTGAAACAATGCCTGTTGGCTTCACGCCTTCCTCCAGGCTAAGATAACAGGTAGTCGGGAGGGGGTGTGACATTTTGTGCATAATTTAATAAAAAAAAATTGTTGGTTGCCCGGGTGGCTAACCAACAATATTTATCATTTCGTCAAACCTCTGCATAAAATACAATTTTATTTATGACTTAACAAAGATAAAACTTATTACAAACACAACAATCAACTTATTCACTACAAAGATTTTATAAAGTTATAAATATGCACACAAAAAGTAAATCGATTATAAAAGAGGTTATTGATCTAATTTGCTAAGATTTAACAAAACTAACCTAAAATAAGTTAAAATGCTTAAAATGCTTAAGGAAGGTTCTTTAATATTCATTCACTTAAATTGAATGAAACCAAAAACTGAAAATTTCGGCATGACCTCTACTAAAACTACCAAAAACTAAAATGAAATAGTGCACATGTAATTCACTTATATATCATAATGCATTAATACATTAACATAAAACTAACATACCTATTAACTAACAAGATTCTTTAGCATTCATTTACCAAAACTGAATCAAACCTAGCGGAAATTTCGGCATGACCTCTACTAAAACTACCAAAAACTACCTGAAATAATGCAATTCACTTCTATATTATACACATATATGGGACCACTCGTCCCTCCACAAACTACATTCAACAAGACAAGATCCAACAACAACTTTCGAAAGAATGCATATGTACATCTATACAACTTTCGTTATACATGCAATTTACACAACAAACAAACCATAGTTGATCATCTAATTTCCTAAAACTTAACAAGAATCAAAAACTGAAAATTTCGACATGACCTCTATTAAAACTACCAAAAACTAACCTGAAATAATGCAATTCACTTCTATATTATACACATATATGGGACCACTCGTCCCTCCACAAACTACATTCAACAAGACAAGATCCAACAACAACTTTCGAAAGAATGCATATGTACATCTAAACAACTTTCGTTATACATGCAATTTACACAACAAACAAACATTTCATCCACAAACTACAGCCAACAAGATCCAGTACTACATCTAAACTTCAAACAATGAGACCACCCATCCCTCCACAAACTACATTTCCTCCACAAACTTTAAACACTTCTAGTATTTTCATTCTACATGTAACAAAGACATAAAGTAAATCTACTACTTACATCAAATCTCTTCTTAACATCCACAAATAGCTCTACACAAATCTTCCAACAAAATCTGGTCAAGTTATCCACTGATCCTATAGCCAAGTGGCATGGTGTTCCCTTCAAAAATTTAAAAGAAAGAAGTTACGTGTCTCGCCATATGGTCAAGTTACACAATATAAATAAAAGTTACCTCTAAAATTTCTTCTACATCTTCAATGATCTCTTTTCCTTTTGACTTCGAATTTGAAACATTACTTCCTACACTTGAACCCTTATTTGATTGCGAGCGTCGAGTTGCACCTTTGTTGCCAGACTCTTCACCCAGTTTTGATTGTCCTCTAACGACATTGAAGTAAACTGATGGTTTAACAAACTTACCCAATCCCCTAACACGCCCCCTATGTTCTGGCGTGCCCAGTGCTTCTGTCAAAATATCTTTACCCTCATGTGTCATAGCTAACTCGTCCTGTCACAACCATTTAGATTTACACATTTCAATTATCAAAGGAACACATAATCATATGACATTTAATCTAAGAATCATATCTACATATGCTTAAAATAAAAATATTTAAACTTACAATTCGACTAACACATTGTTTAGTGTCGTCATCGAAGTATTCACTATGCTTTCCTTTTCGGGCTTCCTTCCATAAAGTTGCACGATTGGAAGGATCGTCTGACAATTCCTATATGAACATACACATTATTAATTCTCATTAACATATAATCATAAGAAATAATTTAATTAATTTAATTAATGTTACTCACTAGTTCTGCAGCCAAGTTTGCGTAACCCTTACGAGAGATATGGTGATTATATTTACATTTTTCTCTTCGTTCTTTCTGGACACGACTAAGCGCCTGTATAACATAAGACCATTAATTTAAATCTTCGAAACAATTTCACTAATATTTAAAAAATATGTTAGTTTAATGTAGTTACCTCCCACTCTTCAAATATTCTTGCATTAACAAATGTCTCCCATTGTGCTTGATCAATGTGTGAATACTTTTCAGGAGGACTTTTCAATAAATATGGTTCATTCTTGAAGGGAAGAATATACTTCTGAGTCAATGTATATCTATATGTCCGAAACTTCGTTGAAGCCGATTGAAGAATAGCATGTTTGGACCTAGAGTCCACCACAAACGACATCTGCATATATGAAAATCACCATAAAAATTAAGTACCTCTACATAATAAAAAGTATTTACCTTAAAATTAATTAATACTTACCTCTACACAATCAAAAATTTTGTCTTTCAATTCTTGTGGAACCCCTTTCCAATTGTTGTAGATCAATGGAATTTGTTGTCTAACACAAACTCCGATATAGCTTTGCATTTTATTTGCATTTTCACCTACAGCTTGACCTTGATTATTGTATTGGATGACTAAGCGTTCTCTTGTATTTCTTATGCGTGCCAATTCACGCATAGTAGTGAGGCCTCGTCGAGCAGTCTGTCTAGCCTCCATATGAATAGCTACGTTCACTCCGTCATCACTGCTGCTACTCGAATCACTCATTGTAACAATCTACAAGAAACAACATCATAAAATACAACATAAGATATAATAACTCGTAAGATACATTAACTCAACAATGTGACTAAATTACTAAATGACATACCATATTTAAAACATTATTTATCAATCCATGTACCCTCACAATCATTTCTAAGATATGTAGATGACATTTCGTCGATTTCATGAGATACGTCAATATTCGGAATTGTTTCCAAAACCCCATATCCACAATCTTGAACACTATCTACCATTTCATCTTCGTACAAATCATCTTCAACTATTCTTGAAGGAGGGGTTAAAACCACTGACCATCGAGGATCAAGAGGATCTTTCACGTAGAATACTTGTTTGGCTTGAGAAGCTAAAATAAATGAGTCTGATTTATGCCCAATGCGATTAAGATCTACAGTTGTAAACCCAAGCTCGTCTATTTTAACTCCATTATTATTCTCAACCCAGTCACATTTTAATAAAATGAAAGTTAATTTATGGTAATCAAGCTCCCATATTTCCTGTATTACACCATAAAAGGTCATGTCCGACATAATAGAATTTTTGTCCTTAGCACTGGAAACTTGCATTGTATTAGCTGTTATAATGATTCCACTGTTTTGGACATTCCTAATATCATCGTGTTTCTTTGTATGATAATGAATACAATTAACCACATAACCACGATATGTGGCCACATCTGGACGAGGCCCATGAGCTATCCATCTTAAAGAAGATGATATGGAGTTGTTTGGCACATCGAGAGCAAGTCCAACTTGAAATTAAGATTTAAATTACGTTGGAATTAACATTACACCCACTCATTAAAAACTATGGCTTTTAAGATTACCCGATCACGCAACCAACTGCTAAATGTGCGATTATGCTCATCTTGAAGCCACTTTTTATTTTTGGATCTACTTGGATTGAGTTTAGATAAAGTTTCCATGTGTTTCCTGTTGAATTCATGCAACATACGAAAATGTCAAAGTTATTAGATCATCACATAATTAGAAAATTACGTGAAAAGGTTTGAGATTTACGTACCCTACATATGGAAGCACGTCATTTACATTTTGTAGAACATAAAGATGAGCTTGATCCAATTGTTCCTTACTGGGATTGATATAATGAGCAACAGATAATGGTCTATCAATGTCTGAATCCTCTTTCCTTGTCGATGAGCGTAACCCAATAGACTCAATTCTAGAGAGAAATTCAGAACAAAACTCTACAGCCTCCTCTACAATATAATTTTCTCCAATGCATCCTTCTGGTCGATTTCTATTTCGCACATAACCTTTTAGGACTTTCATATATCGTTCAAAAGGATACATCCACCTTAAATAAACCGGTCCACACAATTCTATCTCTCTTACAAGATGGACCACAAGATGTACCATTATCGTGAAGAATGCCGGTGGAAAATATTTCTCTAACAAGCATAAAGTGACTACTACATCCTCTTGCAAGCCTTTTAACTTAGATGAATCGATCGCCTTACTGCATATAGCATTGAAGAAGAAACATAGGCGAATAATTGCATATCTAACATGTTTGGGTAAAATACCACGTATTGCCACAGGTAATAATTGCTGCATAAGAACGTGGTGGTCATGCGACTTAAGCCCGTAAAGTTTCAAATCTGTGAGTGACACTAAACTTTGTATGTTTGATGAATAACCTTCCGGTACTTTAATTTCTGATAGTGTCTTACACAAATTAAACTTCTCCATCCGCGATAATGTATAGCATGCTGGAGGTAAGAATATTCTTTTCTCTCCCACTTGAGGGGCCAACTCTGATCTAATGTTCAATTCAACCAAATCTAGACGAGTTTTTAATCCATCTTTTGTCTTCCCAAGAATATCAAGTAACGTGCCAATAATATTAGCACACACATTCTTTTCAATATGCATCACATCTAAACAATGTCGCACTTGAAAATGTTTCCAATATTCTAACTCAAAGAAAATAGACTTCTTCTTCCAATAAGAGTTTGAAAGATCTCCATTATTTTTTTCCTTTTTTGATTTCTTACCAAACGAATATTGAAGTCTACTTATTTTTGCAAGAATCTCCTCTCCACTTAATGGTTTGGGAGCGAATTCCAATTCTTGTTCACCATTAAAGGCTTTCTTCTGTCTTCTATATGGATGATAACGAGGTAAATGTTTTCGATGTCCAAGATACGCCATCTTTTTCCCTTTTGGCAAATAAGTGGATGACGTTTTCTCCCCACAAATTGGACATGCATGATATCTTTTTACTGTACAACCACATAAATTGACATACGCAGGAAAATCATTAATAGTCCACAATAAAATAGCCTTGAGTGTGAAACATTGTTCTTGATATACATCATAACATTCAATTCCATCATTCCAAAGTTTTTTCAGATCATCAACTAATGGAGCTAAATAAACATCTGTCATTTCCTGGTTGTTTAGGACCAGATATTAATGCATTTAACATCAAAAATTTTCGCTTCATGCATAACCATGGGGGTAGATTGTACGTCACCAACATAACTGGCCAACAACTATATCTACTACTAAGATCACCGTGTGGATTGACCCCATCAGTTGAAAGAGCAAGACAAAGATTTCTAGGTTCTAAACCAAACTCTGGCCACAAATTGTCTACTTGTTTCCACGATATTGTGACTGCAGGATGTCGTATGTACCCATCAATTACTCGTTTTTCGGCATGCCAAGTCAACAAACTTGATATTTCTTTACTACGAAACATTTGTTCAAATCTTGGGATAGGAGAGAAATACCACATGACTTTCGCTGGAATGTTTTTCATCACATCCTTCGAATTTTTACGAAGCTTCCATCTTGATGTTCCACAAGTGGGACATACTTCTGCATCTGAAAGTTCTTTTGTAAACAAACAACAATCGTTGCTACATGCATGAATCTTTTTCATACTTCATTCCAAGAGTACATAAGATCTTTTTTGCTTGATACGTAGAACTCGGAATTTCATTAGGACTTGGTAAGATGTCACGAATTAATGCTAACAACTCAGTGAAACTTTTATCGCTCCATCCAAATTTTGCTTTCAAATTATATAACTTTACCAATGCAGATATTTTAGTAAAATTCTTACAATTTGAGTATAATGGTTTCTTGGCATCATCTAGTACTTCCTCAAAAATTGGGGACTTGTCATTAAAATAACTATGTGCAGCCTCAAACATTCCTATTGTGTCATCAACATCTTCATCTTCAACTTCCTCCTTTTCACTAGTAGAGATGTTTTCATTGTTTCTCTTAATCGGTAGTGATTCACCATGCCAAATCCATGTTTTATAGCTTTCATCAATACCATAAATGAATAAATGGTCTCTTACTACATTCACATTTTGAGACTTTGCATTCACACATTTCAAACATGGACAACAAATGACATCTGACCTATTTGAATGTCGTAGACCATTTTCGATGAACATCTCAACTCCTAAACTATATTCTGGTGACATCCGATTCTTTGACATCCATGACTTATCCATAGCTATAAAACTGGTGGCATGAAATTTTAATCTATATTCATTAAACTAACACAAAAATTAATTAAACTTATCAAATCTAAACTCATAAAAAAATAACATAAACCAACTATTCAAATTAAGTAAAACTTAAGAATATAACAAAACTTACTAAACTTAATAACCAAAAGTTTTCAACCCCTCCTCCATCACAACTAAACTCGTCAAATAAAACTAACACAAAAATAATTTTATGAAATCTAAATTAGTAAAAAATGAACACACACCAAACAATTAAAATTAAGCAAAAATAAGAAGTTCTCAACCCCTCCCCCATCACATCATATTTCAAGTTCTCAACCCCCCTCTCCCCCAATAACTATACTCATTAAACTAACACAAAAATTAACATAAACCAACAATTAAAATTAAGCAAAACATAGAAAATTCTCAACTCCTCCCCCATCACATTGTATGAAGTTCTCAACCCCATCTCCCAACAACTATACTCCTTAAACTAAAACAAAAATTAACATAAACCAACTATTAAAATTAAGCAAAACTTAGGAATCTAACCAAACTTAATAACCAAAAGTTCTCAATCCCTCCTCCATCACAACTAAACTCAACAAATTAAACTAAACTCATCAAATTAAACTAACACAAACATAAACTTATTAAATCAAGTGCACATAATTTTCAGATCTACACAAAATAGTCAATCTAGTGCACATAATTTTCACATCTAGACAAAAATAGTAAATACCCACAAAATCAAATTACATAAACATCCTAAGGATGGTACCCACAACAAATTTCTAAATTTTCTTCATTTTCTTTGAATTTTTTCATAAACTTATTAAATCAAGTGCACATAATTTTCAGATCTACACAAAAATAGTCAATCTAGTGCACATAATTTTCAGATCTACACAAAAATAGTCAATACCCACAAAATCAAATTACATAAACATCTTAAGGATGGTACCCACAACAAATTTCTAAATTTACTTCATTTTCTTTGAATTTTTTCAGCAACAAAATCAATAAAAAAAAAAAAGGGAAAGAGACGTACCCACGGTTCTAGATCTGAAGACTATCGGTCAAAAACGTTACCCACGCGAACCTCCAGTGAAGATCTACACTGCGAATCGACGGCGAGATCAAAACCCACGAAGGCGGAGAAAATGGCGAAGTACCTCGGTTTAGATCTGGAGAAAATCTCACGGCAACCACGAAGCAACCAACGGCGGACGAATTACTGAGGACGGGCGGACGAACGGCGGACGGACGGCAGAAGGACGGCGGAAGGACGGCAGAAGGAAGCGGAGCTAGAGAGGGAGAGTGACAGTGCAGAAGAGAGAGAGGGTCGGGAAGAGAGATGAGGGTCGAAAATAAAAACTGTATATATTTTTTTAAAAGACCTATGATGTCGGGCTTTGCCCGCCATCATAGGCGACTTACAATGTCGGGCAATGCCCGTCATTGTATGTCTTTATTTTTTTTTAAAAATTTTTCGCGCGTTTTAAATTTGTGCGTCATCGTTTCCCAGGCGCGTTTTTTTCTAAGTGTCATTGTTTCCCTGTTTTGTAGTAGTGCTCCGTTTCATAACCATTTGATTTTTAATTTTTTGGTCTTTGAAAATTAAGGTTGTAAACATTGCTTCCTCCTATGGGTTTATTTTTTTTGTTATCTACTTTTTACTTATGTTTTAAAAAATCAAATCAAGTTTTGAAAACTAAAAAAAGTAATTTTAAAAACATGTTTTTGTTTTTGAAATTTGACTAAGTATTCAAATATTTTTTTTAAGGAAGATGAAATTTATTGTAGAGAAATAGTGAGAAAACGAGCACAATTTTCAAAAATCAAAAACCAAAAACCAAATAAATATCAAATGGGCCATAAAAAAATAAAAAATTGAAATAGTTATCAAATGGGACTTAATTATTTCAGTGTATACAATTCCCTATAATTTAAAATCATTTAAACTTTTTTAAATGCCTGCACTTATTGCAAACTTTAACTATCACATTAAAGAAAAGAAAATTGAGGGGTGAAACTTTCAATGGTGTACTTTCACCCCAAGTTAGTAGCATTTATTTATAATTTAAAGTAACTAATAAATGGTATTGATTTTTCTTTTAAAAAAAATTATATATGTTGATTTTCATTTCTTTAGAAGACTACAAAACATTAGAAATTAACAGGAAGCAATTCGAATTTACCGCGTACAAAAAGAGACAATAATATTGTACTATTTAAACTATATTGTTCGCGTTGATAATGAATTCTTTAATTTGATATAGTTGTTTAGAAGAAAAAAAATTAGTTATGGGTATTTAAACATAATTGTCTAAAAAAAGAAGAATATTTAAAGAGGGATAAATCTTTTTTAACCACCTATTATTGTAGGAAATGTTTTTTTTTTCTAGTTCAACAACGTATGGGGATGGATGATTCAAACATCTAACCTTATTGTTGAGATTATATACCTAAACTAATTGAACTAAGCTGTCATGTTAGTATAATAGGAAAGGTTTATATCATGAAATTAATTTTTCAAGTTGGATGATAAAACTCACAAATGTAAATGATGAATAATGTATTATTTAAGTGGAGGTCATTTAAAAAATTTAAAGTAGACAACTTGTACTTCAATTAGCTAATTAATTACCTAATTGAACAAGTCTATTGAAAAAGAAAATGCACTATAAAATACACATATACATGCTAGAGGCAATAGCAAAGTTTGGTCCATAGCCAAACCCTTGCTAATGGACACATCACAACAAGAACCAAAGGAAATGGTGAAGCCTTCCAAGAGAGAATGGACCAAGATAGACAAACAAAGGGCTTGTTTCTATATCTTTGTTCACCTAAGTTGTATTTTTGCACCATTTCACTTTAATTGGAGTGCATTTTGGGTTGCTTCTGCATTGCATATTGTTACAAGTCTTTTCGGTATTACTATTTCTTATCATAGAAACCTTTCACATCGAAGTTTCAAGCTTCCCAAATTATTTGAATATTTGTTTGCTTATTGTGGAGTTCATGCACTTCAGGTTTGATATTGACAACTTATCTTTTGCTACTATAAATGCTTTATATATCAATAATTGGATAACTTACAATATTAAGATATTTATTGTCTTTTGAAACTTTTCATTGTGTTTTGGATTTTAGGGTGACCCGATCTGTTGGGTAAGTACGCATAGAAGTCACCATCAATTTGTTGATACTGAAAAAGACCCACATAGTCCTATTCAAGGATTCTTGTTTAGTTATATGACTTGGATCTTTGATTCCAATTCTTTGACTAAAAAAATTTGCCGAGAGTACTTTAGTCATTTTGAAGAGTTTGAGAAAAATAAATTTCAAACTATTCAAAAATATGGGAGAGCAGATATTGTTGACTACTTGGAGAAGCAAACTTTCTATAGATTTATTCGCATAACATATCTTCTTCATCCAATTGCTCGTTGGAGGAATTCCTTTTCTTATATGGGAAATGGTAAAATAAAACTACTCACTTATTTGTTTCCTTATCAATCTATGAATCATTTTTAATTATCATTCTATGAATAATGAGAAAAGGTTAGATGATTATATTTATGATGGCATCATTTGAATAACAAAAAATAATTTTAAACCTAATTTCAATTTAATCAAATAATACTCCATGTCATCATAATTTTTTTATGGAACCTAAATATGTCTAATTTATAATTAAAATTAAAAAACTATACGAACTATATATATATATCAGTGATTAAAGCAATATATTCATATATATATCATATTCCTTGTCATGTAGTGTGTGAGGGTTGTAACACTTTTGCACTTAACATTTATGGTGAACTCAATATGCCATATATGGGGAAAGCAGCAATGGAAAACTGGTGATTTATCTAGAAACAATTGGTAAGTGTATAACTTCATTAAAAAAGTGAAAGATAATTTATATTTGGAATAGTGAATTTTTATTTCACTTAGTAATATATTTGTAAATGGTAAGGTTAATTGAATCTCTTTTTTGGTCAACTTTAAAACTGACAAAATTTATTCATAAATTTTTATGTATATAGTAGGCCTTTTCATTGTTATTTATTAAAGTAGGAGACATCATCTACCAAACGTATTTTTAATAATTGTCAATAGGTTTTTTTAAATGAACAATGGTCAAATAGCTAACAAATTATATCAACTAATTTATTTATATGATATTTTGGTATAAAAGTGTAAAAATAAGTATCATATGTTTATTTTGTGATTCTTCATGTGATAATTATCTTATTATTGAACCAATAATTCATGTATTTCTTAAATGATATATATTATTGTCACATTATTTTTATATAATTTAATAAATGGAATAAAATAAGTATTGATCCAATTGATTTCCCGAATACAAGTATTTTATTTTATTGTTATAGATATATATAATTTTTTTAATTTTGCAATTTAGGTTGATGAGTTTGCTTGCATTCGGAGAAGGTTGGCACAATAATCATCATGCCTTCGAGTATTCAGCTAGGATTGGTTTGGAATGGTGGCAGATTGACGTTGGTTGGTACGTGATTATGTTCCTTCAAGCAATTGGAGTGGCCACTAATGTTAAAGTGCCATCCCAAAGCCACAAGCAAAGAATGGCTATTGACTAACCAAAACGTCTCCTTAAATGATGTTTTCCAAATAATTATGCTTCCATATATATTTTAGAACGTCCAATAAAATTATGCCTATATATAGGTTAGTTAACATTGTTTGGCAAAAATTGTTATCCACGTATAATTACTGTGTATTATATAACTTGTTATAATCTATTATGTCTTAAATATTTTATATAGCGGTCTACTTTAATAATTTTTCATTTTTCAATTTGAGTATAGTTCAACTGGTTAAGATATTATACACTCGATTAAAATGTCAAAAGTAATAACAAATCTTCAACATATACAACTGTAATAACAAATTTTGGTTTGTGATGATTTCTTTATGGGTACATGGGGATATTTTTATACTCCTTTTATTTTTCAACAAATATTCACTAAGATAATTATTCCATATTCGGCCAAATAGTTTTAATCCATATACAAGGATCTCCATAGTATAATTCTTTAAAATTATATGATTTTGATATCCTTAATCCTTCAGGATTTTCATATAAATATCATTATCAAGAGAGTCATATAAATATGGTATAACTGCATCCATAAGATGCATGTTAATCTTTTTATACATAGTCAAGACTATTAGATATTTTAATGTTATTGCATCCACCACAGGAGAATATGTCTCCTCATAATCAATATCAGGCTTTTGTGAGTATCGTCTTTGTGCACTAACTCTTGCTTTATATCTCTTTTTCTAGTGTCTAGATTTTTAGTCTAAAAATTTCAAGTTTTGAAAATGTGTTTAATTATGTTTGGATTGTTTCTTACCACTTAAGTCAATTGTCGACATTATTCAAAACAAATTCCGTTCTTAGAATCCTCATTTTCATAAATAATATCAAGAGCAATATTATAAATAAGAATATTGTCAACAATTGTATTAGTTAAGTTCCATATTTTTCCTGTCATGACATAACTTATCGAAATCTCTTTATTATCGTTAGGTACCTCTTTCAATATTTCTTCTGACTAGTCATATTTAATATTCCTTCTAGAATATCTATACTCTCAATTAAGTTATTTTGATTATTGAATACTCTCTTCTTTTTTTTTAATTTCTATCTTTGGAACTCATTACCCTACCTTGTGACAACTTATTGGGTACCTTTTTCAATATTTCTCTTGACTAGTCATATTTAATATTCCTTCTAGAATATCTATATTCTCAATTAATTTATTTCGATTATTGAATGCACTCTTTTTTTTTACTATTTTTATATTTGGTACTCATTACTCTACCACGCTTCTAGTGTGTGCAAACTTATTAGTTATGACAACTTATTGTGTTAGGATATCAACCCTTGATAGTGCATTTCAGCTTAATCACTTTCTTAGCATTTGTAATAGTAGCTGACATTTAATTTGCAATATTTGCAAATGAATTATCCTTTGAACTTCTAGTCCACATTAGTTTGTATGAAGATCTAAATGAGAGAATACATAATTCATTTTTCCAACTTCTCAATTCATCTCCCTAATGTTGGAAAATTTGTCTCATTAATGTAATTAATAAATTGTGAAGTAAACATATCACCCATCAGGGGTTTAAGATATTTACTAATTAAAGAAAAATATATTTGTAGTTGAGGACTCATCTTAGTACGATGTGGTGGAGCAATTTGAACATTTATTGTACATTTAAAATTTGCAGATGGAATATGTTTTGGCTTTAACCATAAGCTAATTGTAATAAGTTGCTGGCTTAAATGTTGCATATAATATGATCTCATACAGGTATTAGAAGCGTTGCTCTCATAAATGATTTCGCTAAACCATTTTATGTATGAACATGAACTACAGGATGTTCGACATGTTTCCTTTGAGAGCAAGCAATAACACATGACACAATTTATTAAAAAAAAGTTCTAGTTCTATAATGGATGTCTATGTGAATTCTAAACAAATTATTGTTGCAACAAGTCTCAATATTTAAAAGAAAAACTTTAAAAAAAGTTTGAAATATGAAAATTCAAACTTAAACTAATAAACATAAAATAAAGATACTACTATACATTCTCATAATCAAAAAAAGTATTTGTTACTCTTTCAAAAGTGTCAATCTTCTCTTCAAGAGATTTAAAGAAATAAGCAGCATCCAAATTTGTCATTTTGAATAGGTCAAAAATATTAATCATCTCTTAAAGAGATTAAATTTTTTTGTAACATCTAGATATATCATATGTAGAGGGTCAAAAAAAGTAATTATCTCTTCAAAAGATTCAAAGAAATTTGCAAACATACAAACGTATCATATCTAGAGGTAAAAAAGATTAATTATCTGGTAGACGACTTGTCGAATGTCCTATCAAGATTACATTTATAAAACCAGCCTCTAAGTATTTTGCAATAATAATGGTCAGGTTCATCCACAGGAATTGGGTTTTTTTAGATTTAATTAAGTACCATAGATACTTATGTCTAATTTTATTTAGAGAAAACTAACTTTGAATTGGTTTTTCATATAAAAACATAAAACCTATCCTATTATATACATAATTGGAGTCCAATTTTAGAGAGACATTCGTTAATTGTTATTCGTGAAGCCCGACTATGAAATTGACTACCAAATTGTGAAGCATGCAACAGTTCTAAGTCAAGAATTACTAAAATATTCAATTGACTCTCTCGAGCCCAATTGAACTCATGCAAGAGGTAAATCAACCCTTCGGTTTATTTTTACAACTAAGCATGACATTATGAAATTCTCTTAATAACTTATAGTATTAATCTATTCATTCTCATGCAATAGATTAATCCTAGTTATGCATCTAAGTTCTTAGTTCAATTTATTTTCTCAAGCTAAATTTAACTCAACATACAAAGCTATGGCCAAGAGCTTAGAATATTAAATCAGGATGCATAAAAAACGTTACAACCACATTCAAACAATCAAACATAGTTTTATACAATCATGCAATTAACTGAAAAGTCTAAAACACTCAAATACATGCAATTACAGTCCACTAAATCCTAAAATTAAGAATGCAAAAGAAAGGAAAAAGAGAAAAACTAGACGACGCGTACCAACACTCGTTCCCTACATGATGTCCTGCAATCCCGAGCCTTGAGTGTCTTCCTTAACTCTCCAATGTGCTCTCTAGACCTCTCAAACAATGCTTCTATCGAAATTAGGGTTTAGGTCTCTCCAAAACGGCTCCCTTTGCTCAAGATTTAATTACCTTTTTATAGAGTGGAGACAGAGTTGCAACGTTGTTCCTTCGAATTTTATAAAGAAGGAAAAAATCTATTTGAGTAGCGTTGCAATGCTATACCTTCGGGTCCAAATGTCTTATTCTTCTTCTTCAACACTTGAATCTTCAAATATAGCCTTAAGTTGCTCAAATGTGTCTAGTTATCTCACAATTCTTCGGTTTTGCTCCAAATGCTCGATTTTTGAGAAATAAACATAAAAATACATGAAAGCACACAAAATCATAGCAAAACTAGCCTAAAACTAAGCCTAAAAATATCACATTTATGCATGCTATCAAATACCCCCAAACTTAGATTTTTCTAGTCCTCGAGCAAAACAAAACCAAAATAACAGTTTCACAAGATTTCTAATACAATATTCATCACTCAAGCCTCAATGATGTAATTGACAAAAAACAACCGAGTAAAATATTAACATGCTGTTCACTAAGCAATTTAAATTCTATCTATCTCATTCCTTGCGTGCGTGTGTGTGTTTAACTTTCTTTCTATCATTTTCTACTAGCTTAACATACTTTTACCAAGGTGATAGGACCTATAAAGTTGTAACGACCTTATAGGCTCAACACGCTACCTAAGAGTCATTACTAAGTCACGTCGCTATATTACCGAAAATTTCGGCAACATAACGGCGTAACTACACGAAATCCAAAAATCTGACCCTTACCTAATAAGACATAGAAAACACACTTCTAAGATTTTCAAACAACCTCCTAGCATCCAACAAACTTCTCAATATGATGCTAGGGTTCAAACAGCAGAAACCAAATACACGTGCACGATTTACAAAGAAATGTTAAAAGATTTTGAAACATCATCCTAAACATTTAAAAACTTGACATGAGTTCTATGTACATCTAGAAACATAAAAGAAGCGGAATAGTGATCACTCGGCTCCCATGACTCGAGTAGCTGATCTCCGGTCACGCGCTAGGGCCGATCTTAGCCTTACCTGAAAACATTTTAAAAAGGAAAAGGGTGAGTATTAACGAATAATACTCAGTAAGTCAATCATAGCTTCAAAATAAGAGTTTCAATCACATGCAACATGTCATTTTAAATCATAAAACCATCGTAAACCATCGCTTTAGTAGGGGACCTAAAATTCATTTTATAAACCATGTACTTTTCCTCGCGGCTCTCGTGAACGATTAAATTCTCCCGAGGGCCTCGTGAACAGTCCGAAGACAGTTTTTCCATTGAATAGAGTCCTCCCTAACTCTGAGAGTTGAGCTCGAAAGCTAACATACATCGTGGAGTCCGAAGACTCAGCCCGAAGGCTACCATCGTGGAGTCCGAAGACTCAGCCCGTAGGCTACCATCGTGGAGTCCGAAGACTCAAGCCCGTCGGCTACCATCGTGGGGGCACTCTCGAACCCCGGGAGCATAGAGAGTCCGAAGACTCGGGTTCCCTCAAAACCCACATAAAAATTTTGGGAGAATTATCGTCACGGCCTACATAAATCTTTTCATGAGCACACAACACATGCATGAGGTCCCATTCATTTTAGAACATAGTTATGAATGCATAAATCAAGACAATCGCATTTCAAAGACATACATATCATTTCCATTCTTTTTAACATGAAAACTCAAATAGAACTCATGGAAATAGCGTATAAAGGAATATACATATAAAACACTTTCTTTATTAAATACTTACACGAAAAACATAAACTTTCAAAGTAAACATAGAGCTAGCTCAAGGTTTTGAAAACTTCTTTCGTTGTGAGATCCCTTACCTTAAAACTTTACTTACTAAAATACCCTTTCTTCACTTAGTAACGAGCTTCTCGAGTTTCCACTCCAAGTACAATCCAAGGTCCTCGACAATTCACCTAAAAAGTGTCCTAAACGTGTCTTAAACCATCCGAATTACGCTAAAACGCATTCTAACATTAATAACTCGACGAAACGGACCAAATGGCAAATTTTACCCAACTCCGGCGAACGGCGGCACGTGACTGGAGCACGGCGGCGCGTGCGGCGGTGGACGGCGGCGCGTGGCCGGCGCGTGGGGCTTCCGATCGGCGCGTGGAGGTTCGTTTCTGGTGTGTTACAGCCCGATCTACAAGAATCCGAGGTCGTTTTGCTGAAAATCAATCAAACTCGAGCCCAAAACGCCAAGCATCTCACGGAATCGAAAACCCACCTTGAAATCGCGGCTGAAATGGTGTTTTCCGGCGAGGGATTTGTGCTGCTCGTGAGTTCCAGTGGCTGACTGCGTGCGGTTCGACGTTCGGCAGCGAGTTGCTCTGTTCGGCGAGGCTAGGCGTGCAGGTCGACGGCTTCAGGCGAGACGTAGCTCGCGAATTCCGGCGAGATGACACCTGTGGATCCGACACCGGCGAGGCTGACGCAGACGACGTAGACCGGCGTTCGTGAGCTCCGGCGAGGCTGAAGAAGAAGAAGAAAATGACTATGGATGGGTGTTCGGTCGAAGAGAGCGAGAGATTTCGGGAGGGAGCAGTTTTTCGGGAAGAAGAAGAAGAAAGAAAAAAAAATAATAAAAATAATAAAAATAATAAAAATAAAAATAATAAAAATAATAAAAATAAATAATTAAAAAAAATAATAAAATAATATTATAAAATAAAAAATATCTTCTTCCTAAAAGACCATAATACCCTTTCTTTTTTTTTTTTTTCCAAATTTCAATTTAACCTTCAAATTTAAATTACCCAATGCAAATCATTCCAATTTAATTCCCATAATTTGAAATTAATGCCTGTAATTAAGCCGGGCGTTACATTCTACCCACCTTAAGAAAACTTTCGTCCTCGAAAGTGGCTAGTTTTACAAAACTTTGAATACATGTTCGCCTCTCAAACGTCACAACCAAACATTAGCCATCTTTCTTTTTGTTCTAACCTCAAAGCTCTTTTCATTGTGCCACCATTAAGGATACTAAACCACCATCTTCGAACTTCATTCTCCTTTCCATCTTGTGGCAGCATAACTTATCACCATAAACTTTTACTAATTCAAACATTCCAAGTTGCTACATGCTCAACTCCTGGACAAACTATATTTTAAGCTCATAAGGACTATGAAGGGTTTCAAACTTTCTTCTCAAACCATTAGCGCCATGAAAACTTTCAAAGCAAAATCCATAGCTACCCATACTAAACCATAGATCGGGTAGTTGCATTCGTAACCTTTCAACCAATCCTGAAGCAAACAATCACCTTACCCAGCTACACTAAAGCTCAACCAACCACTTTTTCCAAAAGTATTACCATGGGCAACAACTCTCCAGCTCCACACTAGCACTAATACTGAATATCCATCCCTGCTTGAGCTCCTGAAATCTCACTAATTGAAACTAGTCAAGGTCACCTGGTTAATGATTCTAACCTTGCTGGAATCACCGAAACCGATCCCTTGATACCACATGTCTTAAGAATTTCATTTATCGAAACTAGGGCTCGTATTTGAACTGAGATATTACTATCAATCACTAACTCCAATTTGATAATAACTTCCCTCTATCTGCAGGGTTGGCTATAACCCCAACCTACAACGTTACTAGCACCTGCATTTTCATCCTTAATTGCTGTTTGATTCTCAGTTCCTCTATTTCAACCAGAATTTTGATCCATGCCATAAGGGCGACTTAGTACTTTCCCATTATTGTGCTCATTTCTCTTGATGTCGCCTCCCAACCTGATTCCTGAACACTCCACTTATCACCACCATCATTGCTCGATTTCCAACTCCGTCGTTGGCTATTCCATTCACTTTCTCGGTTCTAGGACCTTGCACAACCACCACTACTCCAAACTCTATTCTCATCCAAACCCAAACTCCAGCTTGCAAGTTTATCCGCATTGTCACCATCATTTGAATCGCTTTCTGGGTTTCACCTCACACGGCCTCGGCCTCCAAATTCAATTCTATCTGATCCAGACTTCCACTATTGCCTTGCCAAATTCATCCACTGGAGTCACTAATATTCGAACCACTCTTTTGGTTCCCTTTCCAACTATTTAGCAACATAGGCAAATAACCATTTTCAACTAGAAAGTTGCTCTTTTCATTTCCTTTGCAAACCTAAAACGAAATCTTAAAGAAGTTTTCTTTGAAGACTTGGGTTTCACAAGTTTAAACTCTTACCTTAGGAGTAAGATCTCACATGTTAAGCTAGGCTCCATAACCAAAATCTCAAGTTCTTACCTTCAGCCAAAGCTTACGAAGTTCTGAGTTTCAATTACTAACCAAATTTCTTTCACCACATTTAAGGATTTCTATCCTCAAAGCACACCATACTTGAGTATTAGGCACCTCAACATAACCGTTTCCTTTTTATTTCTTGAGACAAACATATCTTTTCTATATCACCTTTTACTTCCTTTACTAAATCCATTAAGTCTCTTTTCCATCACCGAGCAACACCTTTCCTCAACGAGAGGAACATAAAGCACATCATGACTATAGAGAGAAAGGTGAACAAGTTAAACCACGAGTACGGGGCTAATCCTCCCCAAAGTCTCAAATGACCTCACGACTCATCAATCATATTCTCTTTTGTTCTTATTTTCCATTCCTTCATAGCTTCCTCATTTGGGGTTCCTCGTTCGTCACTAATCCACTCTTGGATTAATTCAGTCCTAATCCCCTTAAACTTATAACTGGCCTGTTTTGGGTGGCGTGAACACCACTTCTTTACGAAAACAATCAATATTAGCATGGTTCAAAACCAGCCAATCCATGCCTAGAATAACATCGAACCCTTCCATCTCTAGGACTATCAAATTCACATCCAGCTCATGGTCGGAAACTATCATCTTACCATTCTTAATCCCCTCAGTAGCTAATAGACTCAACCCCATCGGAGTAGCAATAGACAAAGCAGAGGGTAATGGCTCAAGTTCTAACTCAGCTTGTCTCACAAAAGACGCAGAAATAAAGGAATGTGTAGAACCTGAATCAAATAACACAAACGCAAGATATCCCAAAACGGGAAACGTACCTGTAACTACAGCATCTGAGTTACCAGCCTCCTTGCTGGTACTAGCAAAAACTCTCCCTTGCTACAGTACGGGCCTATTAAGTCCTACTCCACCTGAACCCGAAGACTGGCCTCTCCTGTCTGGGAGGGTAGGACAATTTTCAGCTCTGTGTCCCTCCTTTTTACATCGAAAACACAACCCAGACCGCATCAGGCACTGACCCCAATGAAACCTTCCACATTCATTACAACGAGGTTTCTCCCCAATGTTAGGTACCGGCCTATTTACTTGCTGCCTCTGGCTAGAAGCGGCCTGCGACCTCATGGACGACTGTGAAGACTGTTGAGAACGCTGGGGATTCGAGTTCGCCTGACTCCATCTCCTCTTGTGATCAGAGGATGACTGACTCGGGTTTTGGACCATAGGAATCTCACTCTGTTGGCCTGCAACAATAAACTCTGCTGTCCTTACCGCAGCAGCATAGTCGTGAAGTGCTACAGCCTGCACCACACCTTTAACCTGAGGATCCAAACCCATTACAAAACGCTCCGTTTTCTTGGCCTCAGTATCTACCAGCTCGGGAGCAAAACGAGATAACCTTGTGAATTCCCTCTCGTAGACGTCTACTGGACGTCGATTCTGTTTAAGTTGTAGAAATTCTTCTTGTTTCTTGTATCGTGCAGTCGCAGGATAATATTTGTTCCAGAAAGCCTCTCTGAACATCGGCCACGTCACTACTCCTCCTTCTGTACCTATGGTCCTCTGAGCAGATTCCCACCATAGGTACGCATCATCCCTCAGCATAAATGTGGCGCAAGAAACTTTATATTCATCCGGGCAACTCATCAACTGAAAAATGTTCTCCATAGAGAACAACCATAACTCCGCCACTGTAGGATCCCCAGAGGATCCGTCAAACGCCCTTGGATCATACTTTCTAAAGTCTTTCAAGTGACGGGCTTGTAGTGAAGCTGGCGTAGAAACTTGACCCATCTGCGCTAACTGGGTCGTCACGGTCGCTTGTACTAAGTTCTGCATCGCCTCTAACATCAACGACGCAACCGTAGGATTTGCAGGCTCCATAACTGGATCAGGTTGATCCTGAGCAACAGGGGAATTTGCCCCAGAATTCACCTCCTGTTCCACTGGCATCTCAGGAGGTAAGTCATGTGTTCTACCAGCACCACGTCCTCTACCTCGTCCTCTGCCTCTCCTTCTAGGCGGCATACTTAACAAACAAACATAAACAAGTTTAACCTCCACATCAAAAGGGATCACACTTTTCAACTTTTCTTAAACTTTCCTTAACTAAAAAATACATTTCACATATGAATCATTTCATAAAAATAACATGCTTTTCAACAAACGAATTAAAAGTTTACTTCAGAGGCGTACCTGCGCAATGACTGGAAATCACTACTTAGTCATGGGATACCTGATGCTTACGAAGTAAGCTAGTCTACAGAACCTATAACCTAGTGCTCTGATACCAACTGTAACGACCCTATAGGCTCAACACGCTACCTAAGAGTCATTACTAAGTCACGTCGCTATATTATCGAAAATTTCGGCAACATAACGGCGTAACTACACGAAAACCAAAAATCTGACCCTTACCTAATAAGACATAGAAAACACACTTCTAAGATTTTCAAACAACCTCCTAGCATCCAACAAACTTCTCAATATGATGCTAGGGTTCAAACAGCAGAAACCAAATACACGTGCACGATTTACAAAGAAAGGTTAAAAGATTTTGAAACATCATCCTAAACATTTAAAAACTTGACATGAGTTCTATGTACATCTAGAAACATAAAAGAAGCGGAATAGTGATCACTCGGCTCCCATGACTCGAGTAGCTGATCTCCGGTCACGCGCTAGGGCCGATCTTAGCCTTACCTGAAAACATTTTAAAAAGGAAAAGGGTGAGTATTAACGAATAATACTCAGTAAGTCAATCATAGTTTCAAAATAAGAGTTTCAATCACATGCAACATGTCATTTTAAATCATAAAACCATCGTAAACCATCGCTTTAGTAGGGGACCTAAAATTCATTTTATAAACCATGTACTTTTCCTCGCGGCTCTCGTGAACGATTAAATTCTCCCGAGGGCCTCGTGAACAGTCCGAAGACAGTTTTTCCATTGAATAGAGTCCTCCCTAACTCTGAGAGTTGAGCTCGAAAGCTAACATACATCGTGGAGTCCGAAGACTCAGCCCGAAGGCTACCATCGTGGAGTCCGAAGACTCAGCCCGTAGGCTACCATCGTGGAGTCCGAAGACTCAAGCCCGTCGGCTACCATCGTGGGGGCACTCTCGAACCCCGGGAGCATAGAGAGTCCGAAGACTCGGGTTCCCTCAAAACCCACATAAAACTTTTGGGAGAATTATCGTCACGGCCTACATAAATCTTTTCATGAGCACACAACACATGCATGAGGTCCCATTCGTTTTAGAACATAGTTATGAATGCATAAATCAAGACAATCGCATTTCAAAGACATACATATCATTTCCATTCTTTTTAACATGAAAACTCAAATAGAACTCATGGAAATAGCGTATAAAGGAATATACATATAAAACACTTTCTTTCTTAAATACTTACACGAAAAACATAAACTTTCAAAGTAAACATAGAGCTAGCTCAAGGTTTTGAAAACTTCTTTCGTTGTGAGATCCCTTACCTTAAAACTTTACTTACTAAAATACCCTTTCTTCACTTAGTAACGAGCTTCTCGAGTTTCCACTCCAAGTACAATCCAAGGTCCTCGACAATTCACCTAAAAAGTGTCCTAAACGTGTCTTAAACCATCCGAATTACGCTAAAACGCATTCTAACATTAATAACTCGACGAAACGGACCAAATGGCAAATTTTACCCAACTCCGGCGAACGGCGGCGCGTGACCGGAGCACGGCGGAGAGTGCGGCGGCTGACGGCGGCGCGTGGCCGGCGCGTGGGGCTTCCGATCGGCGCGTGAGGGCGCGTGGAGGTTCGTTTCTGGTGTGTTGCAGCCCGATCTACAAGAATCCGAGGTCGTTTTGCTGAAAATCAATCAAACTCGAGCCCAAAACGCCAAGCATCTCACGGAATCGAAAACCCACCTTGAAATCGCGGCTGAAATGGTGTTTTCCGGCGAGGGATTTGTGCTGCTCGTGAGTTCCAGTGGCTGACGGCGTGCGGTTCGACGTTCGGCAGCGAGTTGCTCTGTTCGGCGAGGCTAGGCGTGCAGGTCGACGGCTTCAAGCGAGACGTAGCTCGCGAATTCCGGCGAGATGACACCTGCGGATCCGACACCGGCGAGGCTGACGCAGACGACGTAGACCGGCGTTCGTGAGCTCCGGCGAGGCTGAAGAAGAAGAAGAAAACGACTATGGATGGGTGTTCGGTCGAAGAGAGCGAGAGATTTCGGGAGGGAGCAGTTTTTCGGGAAGAAGAAGAAGAAAGAAAAAAAAAATAATAAAAATTAAAATAACAAAAATAAAAAAAATTAAAATAAAAATTAAAATTAAAAATTAAAAATAATAATAAAATAATATTATAAAATCAAAAATATCTTCTTCCTAAAAGACCATAATACCCTTTCTTTTTTTTTTTTTCCAAATTTCAATTTAACCTTCAAATTTAAATTACCCAATGCAAATCATTCCAATTTAATTCCCATAATTTGAAATTAATGCCTGTAATTAAGCCGGGCGTTACAAAAGTCCTATTTAATTACACTTATTTCTTGTTAATTAGAATGATTTTATGTGTTTTAATATTATTTTTTAGGGATTTGAGCAATTCACGTGTTTTGAAGAGTTTGCACCATTTCGGAATTAATTCGGACAAAATTGGAGGTGATTCGAGCAACTGAATTTCTATACCAAATTTGACCGATCATATCATGATATTTAGAGATGAAAATATATTCAAAATTGGTATGAAATTGAAGCTTATTGAATTATCTTTCCAATGGTATAAGACTCATTGCATTCCAATAAGTATTATGAAAGTTATGGCATTTTGAGTGATTACTGCTCCTGCTGGAAAACTGCTGTACCCGAGAATATTTTGTGCCAATTTCCGTTCCCATTATCTTGCTGCTCACGTTTGGGAATATATCCAAATTAGATATTATTTTAAAGATCTCAGAATGATCTTTCCAACCGTATAAATATCACATTGATCCAAGGTTTGGAGAAGAAGTTATGGGCAAAATAATGAAGACTGCGCAATCCAGAAACTTTCCTTATTTGCAATATTCTATGTTTGTTTTGAGAATTTAGGGAAGGATTTTCGAGTTTTAGATGTATTTTCCAGAATTTTACAAGAGAGAACATTATTTACTTTATTTTATTTTATTTTAAATATTATTCCCTAATTATTTTGGAAAAATATCTTTCTAGAATTTAGGGTTTCTTACTTGTGTAAGTTGTCTACTTCAAGGCTATTTAAGCCTTCCTATGGACAGCAAGGGGGATCTTTTTTTGGCCTCTTGGCCTAGACGTTTTTAGAGAGTTTTTAGACTCATTTTCTCTTTTCTCCTTAGACAATAATGGTATCAAATTTTATCACGATGCTCGGCTAAACTTCGCGTTCCCAGTTCAGAGGTCGGTTATAATCAATTGCAATATTGTGAGGTTTGAACCTTAACGTAGTTTTCTTTCAATTGCAAGCATTCTTTGATTCCCGTGTTAATTTTATAAGCATGTATTTTGATTGAATTGATGCCTTAATCACTCTACATGTTTTATTGCTAGTCATGATCATGATCCGTAATTGTCATGTTGAATGAACCGGTAGCATTAGGATTATCACATGTGTATGTTTTGTGGGTTTCCATATTACATGGCTTGCATGTTTAATTATAGGAATTAAAGGGGCATCTTAATTAGATTAAAGTTATTTCACCTAATTTGTTGTCTTGGTCCTTCCAAAGCACTTAATGCCTTTATCTAAATAATTTGGAGCGGTTTCGTCAAAATTGTTTAGGTAATTAGCGTTAACTTGACGTTCGTTAGAGTTAATGACTTTAGGGAATTTGCACTTTTTAGGGTTTCCTAATAAGTTGACCAAGTGCTTGCATTGTTAAGTTTAAATATTTTGAATGCCTATGATCAATTTTTACAATTGAGTAGAACCGTACCTTTGGATTGGATTTTGGTAAGATTTGATCTATCTCTATCTTTATTGTTTATGTTTTATTTTATTTAGAAAAACACAAAATCCCACCTTTTATTTGTTTTCTCCTTTGCAAATTTAATTTGAGAAATTGATATTTGGTTCCCTGAGATCGACCCGGTCCACTCAATGTTACAAGTAGCTTAGGATCGGTTTATAAATTGTAATTTGACGAGCCCTCGACAAGCTCGCATCACAAGGCTTTCCTTCGTTTTCCCCCTACACTGGTCCTAAGTTCCAATTTTCCAACTTTCTCACACTACAGAGAGTAATCTACTTAAACATTCATTTTCTTAAGCATTCGAAGGGTTACTAACCCCAAACTTATCTTTTTCCTTTCTTATGGAGACCTTAGTTTTCTTATCCAGAGCACTCGCTGGCCTAACTTATCACAATGGAGGTAGCTCTTTTGGTCCCCACACATTAAGCACACAATATTGATGGAACATGCTTTGGTTTTCTTTAAACATGCAAAAAAATCAATAAGGATAAAAATTCTTTTTATTAAAACAAATGTCAATTACTAACTTTCATGCAAGTTAACTATCAATCAGTTCTTAAGCCTATCGGAGTGACATCAACCTCTAGACTTAACAAGAGCATCCTAGTGTTCGAACATAATAGAAAGTTAGCTATGTGCTTGTGGTGTTGCAAGGAAGTCAAAGATAAACTTCAATATACTTGATTTAGGACATGCTTCAGAAATCATTCTATTGCAAAAAATTCAATTAGATTACTTCCTAGGCTATCCTAATCAATCATCATGTATTATAATTCAGTCAAGCATGCATAAGATCGAAAAAAAATTCTCAAAATTTGCTCAGAATTATCAGTACTACATAGTACTACCCACCCCAAACTTAAAACTTACATTGCCCTCAATGTAACATGCTCAATAAAGTAAATAAGGACAATGATAAAGTGAGTGAATGATACTGGCCTGATAAGATGTGAGACAGTTCTATGGGAATTCTTTGAATTGAGGAGGTTTCTCAATGCGGTCGATGTCCTCGAGTCATTTTTCTGACACTTTATGCCCCAAAACTATACCTTCTTTTACCATAAAATGGCATTTCTCCCAATTAAGAACAAGGTTAGTTTCTTGGCACCTCTCCATAATCTCCGTATCATGTCATGAAAGATGGCCATTATGCAACGCTGAAAAGTAGCAGGTGCATTGCATAGTCCGAAGGGCATCCTCCTAAACGCGTACGTTTTGTAAATGCATGTAAATGTGGTTTTCTCCTAGTCCTCTGAAGCAATAGCAATCTGATTATAACTTGAGTAACCATCAAGAAAACAATAGTAAGGGAAGCCAGCTAATCTGTCAAGCATTTGATCAATAAAAGGAAGAGGAAAGTGATCTTTTATCGTAGCCTTATTCAGCTTCCTGAAATCAATGCACACACGCCAACCTGTCACTGTCCTGGTGGAAATGAATTCATCTTTGTTATTTTTCACTACCGTCATGCCTCCTTTCTTGGGAACTACCTGCATAGTACTCACCCAAGAACTGTCATAAATTACATAAATGATCCCTACATTTAAAAGTTTCAATACCTCAACCTTAACAACATCTTTCTTTGCAGGATTAAGTTGCCTCTGGTATTCCATAGATGGATTAAAGGTAGCTTCCATTAATATCTTATGCATGACTATAGATGGACTAATACCCTTAATGTCATTAATAGACCACCCTAATGCAGACTTATGCTTACTATGACTTTTATCAACTTTTCTTCTTTTTCTTTATAACTCAGCTGAAATAATGACAGGAAAAGTTGAAGACTTGCCTAGAAAAGCATATTGAAGATGTTCAGGTAATTTTTTAAACTCTAATGCAGGTGGTTCTATTATTTCATATTTATCATTACTATCATCCAAAGAGGTAACACATCATCATGCTTTTTAAATAATTTATCTAATGCATTACGAGTAAATTTTTCTTTATGGGTTACAATACTCATGTCTACGCTGTCAGGGTTGTGAGGCATTCTTCTTACTTTGAACACAATCCCAGTGATCCTAGAAACATAACAAATAAAAAAAAATAAATCTAAAACAAAACTAACAAAACAAACTAAAAACAAAAAGACAAACATAAAGTACAAACAACAAGGAAAATGAAATTATTTTACATATAATACACAAACTACCCTAACAAGGAAATACAACACAAGAAAGAAAAAAATATACAAAAGAATACAACAAGAACAAAAATTACACTAATACACAACATAGACATAATTTTACAAAAAAGAGAAAATAAAATAAGAAAGGAAAACTAATCAATTACACAATTATACAAGTATACAAGGAAAAAAAAAGAAGAAAATGTATACTAATTTATACTAATTACACGCTAAATTAAAATCAAGCACTTTCACCACAATATTAATTAAACTAAATTATGTCAATCCCCGGCAGCGGCGCCAAATTTGATAGACGACTTGTCGAAGGTCCTATCAAGATTACATTTATAAAACCAGACCTCTAAGTATTTTTCAATAATAGTGGTCAAGGTCATCCATATATATATAGTGTTTTAATAATGTAATTATGTATTGCAACTTTTTTTTCTTTGTATTGTCTAATGACTTCTTCTCTAGATAACCATTTTAGTTTTCTAATAAAATGATCAATAATTAAAATAATGTGGATAAATTATAAATATAATATATATTAGGGGTGAGTAAAATAATCCTACAAACTGAGCCAACAGACCAAAACTGACTGAACTGAGTTTGGTCGTTTGGTTTATAACTATACTTGGTCGAGTCTATTTTGCTTCGCAAAGCCGACCTATCGGTCGATCGATGATATTAATCCATCAACTCACTTAAATGTATTGAGCACAACAAAATATAGACACTAATTTATTGGGCACAACAAAATAAAAAGTTCATATCTTTAAGCACTATGAAATATTTATTGGGCACAGCAAAAAATAGACATTAATTTAAAACATAGAGAAAACTAGGGATGTGGGTGGCTCAGTTCGGCTCAATTACTGTGTAAGACCAGAGCCAAATTGAGTATTTGATAAAGGAAAAACAAAAACTAAAGTTGAACCGCTGCCGACCGAACCACTTATAGGGTTCGATTTTAAAAGTTTGCACGTGTCCCATGCATCTTTCCCTTTTGTTCCTCTCTTTCTTTCGATTTGATTTCAACATTTTTTTCTCTCTTTCTCTCTTCTGATTTCAACATTTTTTTCACTCTATCTCTTCCGATTTCAATTTCAACATTTCTCTTTCTCTTTTATGATTTCGATTTCAACATTTCTCTCTCTCTCTTCCAATTTCGATTTTAGCATTTTTTTTCTCTCTCAAGATCTCTTCTAATTTCAATTAAGTTGGAGTTTTTGTATGGATGACCTCTTTTCAGCAGGTTTATCGATCGATGAATGACCTGCTTTTAAAAGTTAACGATACATAACCTTCTGCTGTCGTCAACACTCTTGGTCTAGGCCGAAAAGATCGGCGAAACACGCATTCCAAATGACTATCGCTCTAGGTTTCAAAAGATCGGTTAATTCACTTTTGTACTTTTGTTAACGCCAGAGTATTAAATGTCGCTCGACATGTCGAAATGTCGAGCGACATTTCGACATGTCCTCCGGTAGGGGTGTGCACGGTTCGGTTCGGTCCGTTTTTGGCAAAACCATGGACCGAACCGAACAGGTCGGTTCTCTACCAAAATGAACCGAAAAAAAACCGAACATTGTCGGTTCGGTTTTGGAACCGAACTGCCCTGATTCGGTTCAAGGCGGTTCGGTTAGGTTAAAACCATCTATTTTTAAATTTTTTTAATTAACTTTCAAGCCCAGCCCAACGTTACTTTTTATTTTATTAAGCTACTTGATGGCCCAATAATAACTTATTTAAACATGCATAACCTAATCCAGATTTCTATCAAAATTCAAACACAATCAAATACAAATCCATTCAAAATTCAAACACAACAATCCAAAATGATTTTTTTTTAAACAAAGTTTCCACCAAATTTTCAAAGTTTAAATATTACAAATTAACCTGCAAATTACATACAATCCAAGATCCATCCAAAGTTCAAACACAAACACAACATAAAATGATTTTAAACTACATAAAGTCCCCATCAAAGTTCATCAAAATTCAAACACAATTCAATTTTGAATTACAAAAGCAAACATAACTCTCCTCCAACTTCATTCTTCACTCATCCAAAGTAGTTACGGTTGATTCTTCGTCACCATTAATAATTTCTACAAAAACCAAAAAGACATGCACATAGAAGATTAATATATAAAATATAAATAATAAAGATATATGAAAAAAATTATGCTTAAAAAGAAACAATTACCTGACTCGATCACTTGAAGATGATCTGTTGTTGTCTCAATTACCTGAAGAGTATGTACAATTGGTGTAGAACATATCCAATTTTGTGTACAAACAAGAGCTTGAATTGTTCTTGGAGATAATGTACTACGATATAAATCCAATACTCGACCTCCTGTGCTAAAAGTCGACTCTGAAGCCACTGTTGAGATAGGAATGGAAAATACATCTTTGGCCATTTTTGCTAGAATCTTATACTTAGTAGAATTTACCTTCCACCATGCTAAGATGTCAAAATTATTGTCTATGTCAATATCATCCACTACTAGTTCACAGGGCTCAGATATTGTAAGCCCTAAACTCTCTTTTGATCATATTGTGCTCATATATGATGTTTTGACATATGCAAATTGATATAGGTTGCACTAAAAGATGTCGTGGTAGAATTTGGGAATCTCCTAAGTTGTGGATATTAACGTACACAAAGCTTCATAAGGAGACAGGTTACGCATTGGGATAAGCATATTAAAAGTTGAGTTGAAGTAAGTTAAGGTCATGAGCAAGTTGGGTACACATTAGGTGTATGTTGTGTTGAATACAAAAGCTGTAATTTCTAATTAATTTAGTTAAAATTTCTTTACAATTTAGGTGGATTGAAAGGGACTTAAAGTCTAAAGAGAGAAGGAGGAGCTGGCCATTTTAGTTACATTTCGTTGGAGTATTTTTTGTTATAGTGGAAGGATGAGCTGTCCAACACTTGTGACTGCAGTAGACAGCTGGAAGCTCTAGGAAGTGGATAAACTTAAAACAGTCATATCTCTCAATCCACTTGAGCAAATTCGATGATTCTTGAGCCAAAATCTCAGAAATTGAATGAAGATTAGGTCTGGAAAATTTTGTGAGAAAATATGAAGAAGAGGTCGTGAAAATTTAAGAAAACCGAGAGGTCTTCCCAGTTTTTCGGCCAGCAGAACAGGGTGAAGAAATCTGGTGATTTTGAGCTCTTGAGGATGAATTAGAAGCTAAAATTTTGAGGTAAGTAAGTTTAGATGTTTTATTTGAGTGTTATCAAAAAATATTAGATGGTTGTTTTGCTAAATTTTGAGGAACCCAAGCTAAAAGTTGAACCTGGAATTTTAGGTGAAAGAAAAAAAAAACTGCTAGCAGAACAGTGTGAAGAAATCAGTTTCTTTTGAGCTCTTGAGGAGGAATTAGAAGCTGAAAATTTGAGGTAAGTAAGTTAAGATGTTGTACTTGAGGTTTATCAAAAAATATTAGGTGGTTGTTTTGCTAAATTTTGAGGAACCCAAGCTGAAAGTTGAACCTGGAATTTTAGGTGCAAGAAAAAAAAAACTGCTAGCAAGAGATTGAAGGAGATGTGCTTCCATTTCTATATACCTTACACCCAAGTGTGTATGGTTATTATGAATTGAGTTATGAGACTGAATTAGATATGTTTTTAAGGTGTATAAGGAAAGGAATTAATGTTATTAATTTCTTTTTCAGGGCAAACGGAGATAGGAATAGCTTATAATCCTTGGAACCCTTTTGGTGATTGTGAGTGACTCTATTTTAGAACTATGCTTGACCTTTGTTTTTCTTCAAAAGCATAAATGTTGATCATTGAAACATGCTTGACTTACTTTTGTATATTTTTCATGGAGCTTTTAATAGAATGTCATTGATGGCACTTAAGCATGATTTGAATTAGTTTGTAACTACACATTCAAGCATGGAAACTAAATTATGGAAGTATGATTTCCTTTAGAAAATGCCTTGTGTAAATCCACTTGGAAACATGTTTAGAAAGGAAAAGTGCAAATGTTGAGAATTTGTTGTTTGTGTTATCAAAACATGATTTCCAAGGTAATCAAAGTATGCCCCGGTATGTTGTTAACCCCCAGTACTGAAGGACATTGAGAAGGTACTTGGGAGGGAGGAATCATGATTTCCGATACTGAAGGACAAAGAGAAGGTATTCGGGTAGTAACTGGTCTAACCCCAATACTGAAGGACATAGAGAAGGTATTAGGGAAGACCAGTGTGTTCAATGGCATTCCACGTGCACGTGAGAGAGGTATGAACGTTGTTGGTATAGAGATGACTCTACCACAGCTAAGGTTCGAAAGTGGTATCATGTTATGAGTTTTATTGTTATGAGCTTCTACGCTTTTGAAATGTCTATTCTTCAGTATGGTACTACATTATGAGTTTCTATGCTATACATAATGTGGTGACTTAAACCTGTAAATGGGTAGCATGGTTTGATTATGCTTACAAATAAGTGATAAGTTATCTCTAACTTGTAGCTTGTCCATCATTATGCTTCACCTTTGAGCTTATAATGTTTTTAAGATAGACAGTCACTGGGCTTTCCAGCTCACGTTTTCAACATGTTTTCTCTCCCCAGGTAGCAAACGAGTTCCTGGTGCTCAGCCTTGACAAGACCTGTTTGCCACCACGCCGTTTTAGCTCCTTGTATATACACTTTCTTATGTATATAGTTTGTAGTAAAAGCATTTTAGCGGGGTTGTAATAACTATAAAATGTTATGACTTGTTAAAGAACATAGGACTGAAAGTGAATGTGTCTTGCTCATATGTGTATTTGAGCGTTTCAAACTTACTTGTTCAAACGTGCTGTGTTGCCTTCATTTTCAGCTATATGTTGGGATGGTCAGGGAGAGCTAGTAATAGGGTTGATTGTCTCTATCTTTACATCTCTTCCTAGGTTAGGCAAGTAAGCTGGGAAGGGGTGTGACAGATATATACTTATCAAACTCAGTCTTACTCTCTTGGTTATCTTTTTGACTCAAGTGTTGAGCAAATTTTAGATAATTACGACGAGCTCGAGGTTCACCAACAAAATTAGCATCAACATTTTTCTTCTCTTCCATCAATTGAAGACTCTTCTTTTTCGCTCTATCCTCCTCCTCATCAACAACATTCTTATACTCATCATACATTTTTCTAACCAAATCTCAACTTTCTTCCCAATTTCATTTGCAGTCTTTTCATCATATTAATCCGTAAGCATAAACACCACAAATTCAAGCTTATAACGAGGGTCTAGCACAATAGTTACTTCCATCCTTTTTGCCATGGCACACAACAGAGGATTATCACATGTTGAATAATCTTGAATTTGTTGTTGAATTAAACAAACTTCATGAAAATATAGGTTCGATGTTACAGACAATGAAGCAGATACTCGCAAAGTAACATCATGGAATAATTTCAAAAACTTGGTAAAAGCACGTGCATTTTCCCAATCGTCACTCGAAGGAGTATTCTTCTTCTTATCCTTTCCCAATCCCATAAAATCTAGAGTATATTGTGCATCATCCATTTCTAGCCTTTCAAAAGCTTTTTGAAATTTCTCAGCAACATCTAACATGATATATGTGGAATTCCATCTAGTAGGAACATCCAAACAAAGTGAATTCTTACTACATATTTTCTCAGCTCTCACACAACTTTGAAAAGTAGCTAGTCGAGATGGTGAAGATCTAACATATCGAATTGCATTTCTAATGTTAACAATTGATTCATGGAGTTCTTTAAGAGCATCGCCCACAATAAGATTAAGAATATGAGCACAACATCTAACAGGCAAATACTCACCATCCAAAATAGTCCCATTCCAATTTCTTACTTTCCTTCTCAAGTAATTAATAGCCACATCATTAGAGCTTGCATTATCTACCATCACAGCCAAAACACTTTCTATCCCTCATTCTAGCAAACATTTCTCAATCTTTTTCCCAATGGTCTCTCCTTTGTGATTTGGAATCAAGCAAAAATTTAAAAGTCTTTTTTGCAATTTCCAATCATCATCAACAAAGTGGGCAGTGAGAACCATATAATTGAGGTTTTGGATTGAGGTCCATGTGTCGGTAGTTAAACTAACCTTTAAGTCTTTTCTACATATAAATGCTTTCAAACTTTTCTTTTCATCCATGTAAAGTGGAAGACAATCTCTTGTAACAGTGGTTCGGGAGGGCACAACTAATTTAGGCTGCAAAGTAACCGAGTACTCTCGAAATCCTTCTGATTCCACTACTCTAAAAGGCAACTCTTCAACAATAACTAACTTTGCAAGTGCTAGCCTACATTTCTCCATACTAAAAGTTGTAGCAACCAAATTAGAACTGGCTTCTCCTTCCTTTTCTATTTTTTCAAGACACAAAAGTTTCTGTTTAACCTCATTTATTCTCCCAGGATACTCTTTGCACTTAGTTCGTATGTGTTTTAACATATTTGTTGTACCATTTTTTTGAGTATCACATGCATATGTAATACCACAGTAATTACATTTTGCCCTAGGAAAATCAGAACTGCCTTCAATCTTTTTAAAATGTTCCCACGCACCTGAAGTTTTATTCGATGTATTACTTGGCTTGCTTTTCTTTGCAACTTGTATTTGTTGTGAGGGGGGTGGTGACTTTTTCTTCTCATTGTTTTTTATGCTCGAAGTTGTGGTATCTTGACTTTCACCCTCCATAGTAAACAACTGTTTTTTAAAAACAACAAACAAAATAGATTATGTTAATAATAATATATCGATCTGTAACATCTAAAACATAAGATTTAAAACATACAAATGAAACACTAAACAAATACTTCAACATTAATTCAGCATCAATTAAGGAATGATTTAACTAAAAAAAAAAAGCAGAATAAAAATTTAGATACTATTTTAGATAACATTCTGCTTTCTCTCTCTCATCATTTTATTTTTGGAAATAAAAATTATTTGACTCCAGACAACTTTATTTTTACTCACAATGATATGCTATGATCTACAAATAGAAAAGCTATGCTGAAGAGTCTAAGAAGTATTGTCCAATCCATGCTAAATTTAATATGCAAAAACAAGATTCAAATCATAAAAGCAATCAAAAAGCGGAAAATGATAAACGAAATTGTTTGCTAGAACTGTTCATTTTCAAAAAGACACAAAAATAATATATATATACACACAAATATACATAATTTGAATTTGAAGTTTATGGCCAAAATATAAATATCTTTTAAAACCAGTAAAATTGAATATTTCCATGGCTATCTAATATTCTGTTGGGTGCCAACAAATGACCAGAATCAACAAATTTCCATGGCTATCTAACTATTCTCAACTCAACCAATTCAAACCCACCAAGTTATCCCGATCAAACAAACTCCCTTTTCCTAATGGCATTTCATTAAACACATTCAAAACACAAAAAACCCAGAATCAATTAGAGTTATAAAACTTGGTTGCAAAATGCGAAAATAATTTATTCCAGAAGAAATTATTGCAGAAGAAGCAGAAGTGCGACTGACCGAGTGGAGAGGGTAGGCTTCTGCTTCGGCGCGACAGATGGAGTGCAGAAGAAGCAGATGCGCGACTGACGAAGTGGAGAGGGTCGGCTTCTGTGGAGGAGAGTGTCTGCTTCGCTACTTTGGCGTTTCTTCTTCGCTGCTTTGGCGCTTCTGCAGGTTTCTTCAAACTTCGAACTTCGAATGAGGAAGAACGAAGAAGGCAGAGCCGCAGAGGAGCCGTCCGTCAGCGTGATTCGTAAAGGAGGGAAGAACTGAAGAAGGAGGCGTGCGTGCGTGATGTTGCTGTGATTCATTAGCCATTAGGGTTTTCTTTCAAGTTACATAATGGGCTTGGGCTGGGCCTGGAGGCTTTATCATTATGAATCATGACTTTGGCCATACATAACATCACATATTAGTTTTAATATATATATATATATCGGTTTGGTTCAGTTTTCGACGATTTTTTAAGGTATCGAACCGAGAACCGAACCAAATCACTCGGTTTTCACTACCATTAAACCGAAGGACCGATTTTTTCAAAGAAAACCCAACCGAACCGGTCGGTTCGGTCGATTTGGTTCTGTTTGTCGGTTCGGTCCGATTTCTGTACACCCCTATCGTCCGGGGGGGGGGGGGGGGGAGGGAGAATTTCATTTTCCCCCCCTTTTGACGACATGTCAACGAAATTTTTTATTTTTTAACTTCAAATGTCTTCTCTACTTCTCTCCTTCTTTTCTTTTCTTTTTTTTTGTTTTTGTATTTCTTTTTTTTATTATATAAACAAAACAAAATACAAAGAGCAATTAGAGAAGAGTTTAGAATGTGTATATATGGCACTCTCTTAAACCCTAATACAGAATAGGCCCAATCAATAAACTGATTTACACAATCAATAAGCGAGACCCCCGTACTTGGTCATTCAAAGCGCTAGATAACAAGTTCAAGGCATTTTCTACACTCCAATTCTAGTTCTCTTAATTTCCCTCCAATTCTCTCAATTTCCCTCTAATTCTATTAAATTCATTTCAATTCCTTCAATTCTCCTTCATAATTGTCTCATTGAATATAAAAAATTACATATATTTTAGATATATAATGTTAAGAAGAGTAATCAATTATATTTATACTATAATTAAGTCACAATTAAGGTTTCATGAAATAATTCAAATAATTTAATCAACTTTCAATTTTTTTTTTGCAAATTCCTACTCGCATCGACATTTCAAATTTCTAATTGACATTTATATCTAAATATTGTCTTAATTTTTAGATGTGACGCTTAAAAATAGTCCATTATAGTCTAATTAAGTCAAAATCAAAGTTTCATTGGCTAATTCAAACAATTTCCATCAATTTCCACGATTTTCGTAAATTTTCCCGAAATTTCCATCGACATTTCCATTTCCATAAATTTTGGACCTCGATATTTCCATCGACATCGACATTTCGAACCTTGGTTAACGCATTGCTATTTTTTATTTTATTTTCTTTTAACAACAAAACTCTCGGACTAGGTGATTTAATCGATTATGAATTCTTTAATCCAATGGGACTCTTGGTCTAGGTTATTTGGCAAACTGTTGTACACCCTCAGTCTGGGTCCTTTTCGACCTAATGTGTCTACATTGCTATTTTTTTCTTTTTTTGCTTTTAACAACAAAACTCTCGGTCTGAGTTATTTGGCAAACTTTTGCACGCCCTCGGTCTGGGTCCTTTTCGACTCAATGTGTCCACATTGATTTTTTCTTTTTTTTTCTTTTAACAACAAAACTCTCAGTCTGGGTTATTTGGCAAACTTTTGCACGCCTTTGGTCTGGGCCCTTTTTGACCTGATGTGTCCACATTGCTATTTTTTCTTTTTTTTTTACAATAAAACTCTCGGTCTGGGTGGGTTCGGATAAGTCATAACGCTAGTTCTCGATCATTTTTGACCCATTATCTTTACCTTTATTTGAAACATTGCCGTCTAAACCCCGAATAACGATAACTCTCGGTCTCTGTGTGCAATCTCTATATCAATTGACTCTCTGCATTCACTCTTGGCTTGTTGTTTTCGTCCTTTGGAGTGAAGATTCTGCTCCTAAAATACGCCAGAAGTTATGGGTTTCCTTGCTGCAGGAGCAACTGCAAACTGCAAACTGCCACATCATTTTCTAGTTTCGGCTCCACCATCTTCGAAACGGTGTGTACACCTCTATATCTATAAGTTCTTTCTATTGAAATCGTATGTTGAATGTTACATGCTCATCTCCAATATGGTGGATTTGTTCTAAGTCCTATGGATGTGAGGCTGATTTATGGTAAATTTGAAATGTTAAGGTTAGTTACTCATAGGGTATGGTGAGCGTGGTTCTGAGGCTGATGTCTAGTTAACTATAAATGTTAGAGTGAATTGAAGTGATTGGTGAGCAAAGAGTTGGTGGATTAACCCCGAATGGCAGCTTTGAAGTGGTATTGTTAATATGTGATATTGTTTAATACAAGACTCTTGAAATGGAAACTTTGAAGATCAATGTTGCTTATCACTTTCCTCGCCAGAGTACATGCACATTCAAAATGCGAATAAGATTGTGAAGAGGAAGCTTACTGCCACCCAGTTAGATTTGTTCAGGAGGACAACTGTATTTGGGCCATTTGTAGATTTGGATATGGTCTTCAACAGCCCTCTTATTCACAACATCTTGCTAAGGGAGGTGGTGGACGATAGATGGGATGCGATGAGGTTTGATGTGAGGGGTACAATTATATCATTTTCGAATGAGAAGTTTCTACTCATGACCGGATTGTGGCATACATCTAGTCGCACAATTGAGAAAGATGCATCGTTGTAACACTACGATCTTCGAACTAAGTACTTTACAGAAGAGTGCACGAATAACAATATGCACCTTTCTACCTTTGAGGAGTAGTACAAGGGAGTGGTGTTAGAATGACGATGATGCAGTGAAGGTAACACCGGTGTACTATATGGAGCTTGCAATGTTGGGGAAGGATAGAAAGAAGATGGGTGTCGACTAGTCACTGTTCACAGAGGTGGAGCATTTGGACTATTTCAACCTCCTAGATTGGAGAACAACAATATGGGAGAGGACATTAAAGGGCCTTCAGTTTAGTTTGAGAGGCAAGGCCAAACTATATAAGTAGAATGTGGTTTCCAATAAAAATTACATGGTGAAGTATAGTCTCATAGAATTTCCACATGTGTTCCAAGTACTACATGGTAAACTAGATTTGCTTCTTACTATGCTTTGGTTACAAATCAAATTTGATGATACAATTTGATTTGTTGTAGGTGTGGATCTATGAGACATTGTCCACATTAAAGGGGAAGGTTGCCACCATGTTGAATGACGATGCAATCCCTCACATGCTTCGATGGTCGTGCAAACAGTCAGTTACATTTAAGTGGTTAAAGCTAAACGTATTTGAATGTCGAAAGGTTAGAAAGTCGTCTAAAATAATATTTTCCTTTATTCTATATGTAGTTATATACATGATGTGATATTCTCACGTTTTCTGTGTGGTAGATTCCATACGGTGGTTACAACAGTTCTACACATGTCAGACGCTGAACGACAAATGTGTTACATGGATGGCGAGCAACTGCCCCCAAAACGATGGAGGGCAATGTTCTTAAAGTGGAACCTGGACATGACCATGGTGATGACAATGACAATGCCATTCAGCATCATGATGGTTGGGACAATCACCATTCAACTGGTGGGGCTGGTATTCAGCAAGATGATGCCTCCTCCACTGGACAGGAGGTTAAGGACAACGTTGTTGATCATGGGGTCTCACGACAGCGAAGATGTAAACCATCGAGATGAAGGGAATGCAGTCAACCATCTACTTCACGTGAAATGCAAACTACTCTACAGCGGCTAGATGGTCGGGTTGGATTGCTAGAAGTCGGCGTATAAGAGGTGAAGGACGTTCTACAGATCGTGAAAGACTATCTACGGACTGTGAGAGCCGACCTACAAACAATTATGTCTTTATTACACACGATGTGTCAGGTATTCATATGTTTGATTACCACTATTGATCGGTGTTCACTCAAGCGCACGCGATCGAAGTAATATAAAATGGTATCTGAGTACCAAGTATCGAATCCCACAGGGAACGGAGTAACAAAGATTTTGTTTTGCAAAAGTGTAAGGCAAATTGCAAGTTTGAAAAGAAAAAAATACAAAAATCAAGTTGTTGGTGGAAAATCGAAATTGCTAATTCAATTGCTAATCCAGAATGGCAATGTTGGAAATAACAGAAATTGCTACTCCAATTGCTAATCCAGAATGACAATGTGCGAAAAGACTAAAATTGCATAATTAAATTGCTAAACTAAATTGGCAATATGAAATGACAATTTGAATGAACTTAAGAATGGAATGATAGAGGATGGGGCTCAAGAATGTCATTGCCCTAAGTCGTAATTGCAAACCAAAATTGCAATTCCAACCTACTCCACACTCAATTGTAAACCAAAATTGCATCTCCTATTACCTCAAAATTGGGTTTTTTAGGAGGCTAAGTGGGGGCTCTATATGTCTATAGTCCCTCCATCTTAGATAATTTTTGGCTCACAACTTTATGGGTCTTGGAGTCCTTAATCCCTATGTCTAGGGTAAGGAATGGCTTATGTCTAAGCTCTTTTACTCCATTACTTGTGTGAAATCCGCTTATCACTAACCCTGTCGGTATTAGATCTAAGCTTGAGTTGAAACCCTAGTTGATCAACCTAGGATCTCAACGGAAATTTAATCAACACAAGCAAACAATTGAGATGTAGGCTTGGTTTTTATTGGAATTTTGGCTACATTTACTTCTTAGGGAATTCACATCCTTGAACCCCCTAAGAAGTTTTAGCTCATATTTTTAATGAAAAACATAAAACTAATTTTAAAGAAAGATTTCATAATGAAATTGAATAAGGCAATAACTTATGAATTGCAAATTGGTTTTTCCTAAAAATGCAAGCAAAAGTAAATAAGGGTAATAAAGTTAAAATAATAAGGTCAATTTGGTAATTCCTTTATCTTCTACCTTCTGCCATGAACATAAATTGGAAAATTCCTCTTTTTGTTCTTCACAGAAGCTAATTAGACAAGGAATAAAAAAAAACAGAGCAAATAAACAAGAACTCAACTTGATTCCTATCCACTCCTTCCTTCCCAATCGATTCAATCTCTTCCACTTTTAGAGAGAATTTGATCTTAACGATTCAAGAATCTCTTGAATCGGATTGGAATTCCAAGAAAGCTTCGGAAATTGCTTAAACAACCTGAACTGAAGAAAAACTCTAAAAGAAGAACTTTGACTGGGTTGGAAATTCCTACGAATTTATGCTTGCTTGCATCCAATAGAGAACAAGAGGTTAATCCCCATGACCATTCATCATATAATAAAGGAAGGTTGAAGCACTGTAATTGAAATTTTGGTGAAAATAAATAACTAAAACTGAAGAGAAAAAAAAATAGAGGAATTATTGCGAGCAAAATTACCCTCAAATGAACTTGAAACCAACTTAAGCTTGAATGAAAATACAACAAATCGAAAAACAAAGTATCTAGGCAATGTTCTGTAATACAAACTGAAAGGAAGTTGCGATGGAAACTGATTAAAATGATAAGAACAGTAGCAAAACAGCCAAAACAGAGGCTGTCCAAAACCAAAAAACCCAGAAAATAATCCTTCGTAATGAGCCCTAAAATTCTCTCGAAATTCCTCTCTTTGTTCGGCGTTCTTCAATCTCCTTTTGTAGACCGATTTAGGGTTCCAATTTGCCAAGAATAACGCTCTAAATCCCTTGATTTGTGCGAGAATTTCTCTGTCATTTATGGGTTCATCAATCGCGGATTTCCAGAAATTTCCAATTTTGTGCTGCTGAGGATTGCCAATTCGCCGGTTTGGCAATGGTCTGGCAATTGGTTTGGCAATTCCTGCAAAAGAATCACAATACTTAGAAATCTTTTCCGATTGCTACCATATTTCATTATTTTCTTCTTTCAACAATTTTTCACCATTTTCAATTAATATTAGGACAAACAAGAGTTTTTTCGAGCAATTGAGGATTTAAATAAGCCTTAATTTCAAGGCTTATCAACTATACATATATACTCGCATGCATATGATATTCATCTGTTTGATTTCTGATTTGTGCAGGGGGGTAGGCCAGTCGATGATGTAATGAGCCCCATTGGAGGCGCCACTTCAATGAATCATTCGATTGAAGGGTCCACTGATATAATGAGACCGGTTGGAGGAGACAAAGTGGACGATCCAGCCTAAGGGTCAATGGATACACAACTAGATGGCGAGAACATTGATCGTTCTCCCGTAGGTGATAAGTCCACTACAAACAATGATGATGAACCCATTCGCCCGCCATCTAATATAGTCATCTAGGATGAACAGAACCTCCCTCCATCAAATATACTTGCTGAGGATCCATCACTCCCCATCGCGTCTGTTGATCCTCTTAAGCAATCCTCCCTCATCGCCGATGACCAAGACATTCCATCTTTCACCCTCGCATAATCAATTGCGGTCTCGACTGAGGTCATAGGTAGGAACGTATCCAATATAGTCATTTAGGGTGAACAGAACCTCCCTCTATCAAATATACATGCTGAGGATCCATCACTCCCCACCGCGTCCGTTGATCCTCTCCAGTGGTCCTCCCCCATCGGCAATGACCAAGACATTCCATCTTCCACCCCGCAAAATTAGTTACAGTCTCAACTGAGGTCGTAGGCGAGAAGGTTGATGGTGAGAAGATGGGGAAAAGTTCTCAAAAAAGGCAGTTTGTGGAGCCGTTTAGTCTAGCCATGGATTCGACAAAGAATAAGGCAATCCCTAGAGAAAATAGAGTGCCCTCGCTAACAATCGAAGAAGGTAGAGCTTGTTGGGATTTATGCCCTAAAGCCTCGTAATTAATAATTTATTTAATAATGAATAATAATTTTGATTATTGTATTTGCAATATAATATTATCCATTATATGAAAAATCCAAGGTTATTAGTGTAATCTTGAACAGTATGTGGTTGACATACAAGAGGATCATGTTCAAGAAATAACCTAAAGGGTCATAGTATATGGATAAGGTTGGGTGCCTTATCCTAGTAACACTATTGATACGGCCCACTTTGTAATAGTTACAAATGATTTGATCCAAATCATTCATGTGGAGACATGTGAGTGGGGGTATCTTATACAATGAGTTTGTATAAGACTGGACCACGAAATATTTAATCTCTCTTTATAAATCCGTTAATTGAGAAGATTAATATTTCATCAAGATGATCATATGCGACTCGATCTTAATCCTGAGTGAGTTATGAACTCCTGCCTGTGAGGGCTTGTCCTTTGATTTGCATGGGTGAGAGTGGCTTTTGTAGCCGATTCAATATGCCTACCATTTTGGGGACTTGACCAAATAGGGAGCTGGGAACATAATCTCACAAGATGGAATTCACTCCTTCCCATATAGGGTAAGTAGATAAGTAGTTCCCTTAAGTGCTGATTTCGGGACTTGAACAATGGGGCCCCACCCTCTCATTGGCCCGAGAGGGACTTAGTTTATAATTAGATTATAAACAGATTGTTCATTAGAGGATCAGTGGTACTTAAGGTGCAAGATGTAATTATAGGGGTAAAACGGACTTTTGACCCAGCTGTAATTACGAACAACTCGTGGAGGATCGACTTGCATGTAATGATTATATCTATGGACACAACTTCTCCTACAGTGCATAAGAGTGCAACTCTAGGTCTATAGTGGAGTGACATATAGTTAATGAATGAAAATTAATTAATTAAAGGGTTTAATTAATTAATTTTTTATCATTGGAGCTTATAACCTGTAGGTCCATAAGGTCCCCTTGTTAGCTCATAATAACACTAAAAAGATCAATTTAGTTGAAAGAAAAATTTGAAATGTTCAAATTAATATTTAATTTGAAGTGTTCAAATTAATATTTAATATATTAGATATATTAAATATAAAAGAGGAAAATATATTTATTGTATTTGATACATTGAATATTAAAAATAATTAATGTATATTAGATATATTAAAGAAAAGATATTTATTAAATTTGAATTGGATTCAAATTAGGAAATATCGTAGGAGAATTTTAAAGGTTTGAATAAGATTCAAATTGGTTAGATAAATATATTTTAATATATTAGATATTAAAATATATTATTTAATTATCTTCCCTAGACCACTATAAATAGGACCCTAGGGGTGAGCCATTGGGCATTCTACACAATACACATCTCCTAAAATAGAGAGAATTAGAGAATTCTCTCTAGACCTCTTTCTCTCCAATCCCTTGTGGATTTTCTTTCAAGAGGCTCCACAAGACTTGATCTTTTGTTAGAGTCATAGCCAGGAAGACTTTGTGGAGGAGATAAAGACTCGCCAGAAGAATCTCCATATTTGGAAGGTATTTATTGCTTAACATTGTATTTTAGTTTAATTCTAAATAAATCAAAGACGATTCCTATGCTTCCGCTGTGGGTTTAATTCAATTATTCCCTTCAGAGCTGACATGGCAGATACGGTTACATCCACACCACAAGACCCATTGCCAAATGTCATAATTCTGAACAGTCTCACGTCGTACAACCCACTGCATAATGTCCCCGCTGTGTTACGTGTAATGTAAGTCACTTACAACTACAACTCAAACATCTTGTTTCGTACACTTATTCTTAGATGCACCATGTTTATATTTCTTCTTCTTTTAACAGATGATAAACACTATAATGATGATGGTGAAGCGCAAGTTGGTAACACACCATCGTCTACTCGCTCATAAATTCACAATCTTCAACTCCGGAACTTTTGTACGTCTTATGGAATACTCACAACGTTGACTTCATTCTGATGCCTTCATTTGAATAAGATGTTGTGTTATACAAAATGTGTAGGAACATTTAAGAAGTCGCGAAGGGTTGTTCAAGAATATTGTAGATAAATCGAGAAAAGTTGCAGCGCTGCATGGTGGAATGACCAGACCTTCATGGACTGCATGCTCTGTGAGTACTCTGACTATAGGCCTGCTTGGACTGGTGTGAATTTTGTGTATGCCCCCCTTAATATTCGAGCACTGGATGCTACTTGGAGTGGACATGGGTAATGGGAGATTGGTTGTTCACGATTTCTTGCCTTCGTTAATCAGCGAGGAAGAACTGGTTGAAGAGCTTAAGCCACTATCGTACATAGTTCCATCACTGCTTGATTTCTGCAAGGTGTATGCTCATAGGCCAGACCTTCCTAAAGCACCGTAGGTGGTATCTCGACCACACGAATTTGACCAGTGTGCTGGCTCTAAGGATTGTAGTATATTTTGTCGTAACTTTTTGGAGTATTTAGTCACAGGGAATGACTTAGCATCCCTCAAACAAGAGAACATTAAACTTTTTAGAATTCAGTATGCAACCCAACTGTGGTCGAATTGTTTGTACTTCTAGCCAATTCGAAATGAACATGTAATGTATTCTATTTATTAATACGTAATTCTTGTTTCATATTGTTGCATGAATCTTACAATAACACTCTCGACTGTAAATGTTTGTTGGCTACTACTTTGATCCTATCTTTTAGTTGGCTGAATTTCTGGTTTGAGACCACACTGGGGTACGGGGATAGTGGATGTAACAACTGAAAAAAAATTAATTTTATTGATTTATTCTATTGATTTTTCTAAAACCTTTTTGAATTAGGATTTTATCTTCTTTTTAAATTAGGAAATAAATATTTTCTTTTTATTTACAAAGAAAGAAGATAATTTTATCAAGGGTCTTGATTAGAGTTCTTTTAAAAATGGGTCTTTTAAGCCCTAACCTTTTTGATCAAAAGTTTTGACGGCAAAAAGAGGGAAACGAAGAAGTCAGTTATGCAGTTTCCTCTCTAAAGAAAAAGCAGTAAGTTTTCTTCCCTTCTATTTTCAAGTTTGTTTTATTTCTTGATTGAATATTTCTTGAAAAATTTTGGGTTTTGTTTTCATTCTTGATTGTTTAGAATGAAAATATTCTTGAAATCTTTTGCCCTAAAAAGTTTTTAGGTTTTTGGTTTGCGTAATTCTTTATCAAAGTTTTTCATCTTATGGATTTTGGATTAAATTAAAGATTTGATAATGGAAGATTTTTCAGAAATTTCCAGCTTTTATTTTCTTCAAATTTGGGACTGTTTTTGTAATGTTTTTGGGTTCTTTTTGTACAAGAAAGTTTACCAAATGTTTGTTTTTGAAGTGTAATTTATACCTTTGATTTCTACATGAAAAGAGTATGTTTTAAAGGTTTTTACAGCAGTTTTATCTAGATTTTTCATATCTGATTTTGATGTTAAAAAGTGGCAAATCTTGATTCTTTTAATGTTAAAATCTTGAAGAATTTTGTTTTATGAAGCATAAAATTTTCTGGGTTATTTGTCTATAATTTATGATAGTTTTGAAGGTTTTAAAAGTTGTAGGATTGAAAATTTGTTTGGTATTTATATCGTATTGAAAAGTATTGATCTTACCGATTTTAATACGTTTTTAATTGGGCTTTAAATTGCTTTTAACTCAGTTTTTCAGTGCTGTTTTTTTGGTCCAAGAATCCTATTTTTCTTAACTTTTTATGCAGAAAATTGTTTTGAATGGGAAAAATTGGGTAGATAAGATTGTCTATATTTTAGATAAACTTTTGGACCCTTAAGATAGAATGTTGGTTTTTGATCAGTGTAGTATTGGATATGTTTGGACTTCTAGGAAAAGTTGATGACTGTTCAAGAAAGTGGACAAGATTTGGAATTGAGATTGAGATTGAGAATTGTAGGATTATCGATCGAGGTAAGTAATTTCCACATCCCTTTCAAAATAGCAATTTTGGTACAATTATGTTTTTAATATTGTTTATTTGACAAATGTTTGAAAGAATGTTTTGTATGATTTGAAATTGGTCGAAATTGTTTTATATGCTTTAAAGTGTTTTTCTATTTAAAAGTATTTTTTTTATTTTGGATAATTTGAAATAAATGTATTTTGATTGATTTCAAAGTGAAAGTAAGTTTGTTTTGGTTCTGAGTTTTAATGGTTGATTTGATGAATCTTTATTGAAATTATTATTTGAAACTGAGTTTTAATGGTTGATTTGATGAATCTTTATTGAAATTGTTATTTGAAACTACATGTTTTGTTTCAAATGTTTACGAAAGAATTTTTGATCGTTTTGATAAGTGCTATCCGAATATGCCAAATTTTCTGTTTTGGGAATACTTTGCTTATTTGTGGTAGTAGCCTAAATTGGAATTGACGGAATTGGAATTGATGGAATTGTTCTGGCTTATTTGTGAGAAGACACATTTGTGGGAAGACACATTTGTGGTTTGGCATTCCTTTGGAATGAAGATTCATGTGTGTGTTATTCACTCACGTGCCCTCACACTTAAGTAATTATATTGATTGTTCTGGTCGATTTTATCGACATCTCTGACTGATTGAAGCTTATTTGTGGGAAGGCACAGTTTTTGGTTTGGCATTCCTTTGGAATGAAGATTCATGTGTGTGTTTCACTCACATGGCCTCACACTTAAGTAATTGAATTGAATGTTCAGGTCGATTTTTATCGACAACTCTGATTGAATGTTCTGATTGATTGATTGGTGTTACCGACGGGTAACCATCATATATGTTCTGAAGGCTACCCAAATAATGCATATTCCCACTTTGATATTTGAAAGTATTGATTGATTGAAAGTACTATTTGAATTGAAAGTTTTGATATTTGAAAGTTTTGGTTAAATGAAAGTTTTGTTCAATTGAAAGATTTTTGTTTTATGAAAGTTTTGACTGAAAGTTTTTAATAGTTGTTTTAAAAGTTTTGCAAGGATATTAGTATTTTGTTTATGATTGTTTTAAAATAAAATGACCAAATGAATATTTGACTTTTGATTCAACTATTGAAATGATTTGTTAAACTGAATTTCTATGTTTTGTTTTGAAGAAAATGAATTTCTAAACTTGATGTTGAAATTGCTTATTGAGTATTTTTGTACTCATTTTTGTTTTTCCAAAATGTTTTCAGATGAAGGATCAAGTGATAAACTCGAAAGAAGTGAAGTTTAGTGTTCTGGCACAAGACTTTGAAAGTTGTTGTTAAGGATTCGTTAGTTTTTTTTTTAGAAATTCTTTGTAAGAAATTACTTCCACTAAATTTGTTTAAGTCAATTTTAGTTTTAATTGTTACGCTTCCGCATTATTGTTAGAATGGCCGTATTGGAAAATCTGGGCTGTTACAGTGGATAATCGGAAAAACCTTTTTCAGTTGGAAAACTTCCAGTGAGTTTTTAATTGAGTTGGCTCATCAAAAGGCCGACCGGGAAAAGCTCATTGCACGAGTGAGTTTTTAATTGAGTTGACTGAATATCCCAGTCCTTCCTGGGGTTATGGTCAAAGGGTAGGGCCGGCCGAAAAAAATGCCAGTAATTTGTTAATTGACTTGTTTGACGATCCCAGTGATTTCTAGGTTATGGTTAAAGGATCGAGCCGGTCGAGAAAAATTCCAGTGAGCTTTTAATTGCAAATGCCAGTGAGCTTTTAATTGAGTTGACTAAATGTCTCGGACTTTCCTGGGGTTATGGTCAAAGGGTCGGGCTAGCCGAGGAAAAATGCCAGTGAGTTTTTAATTGAGTTGAATGAATGTCCCGATCCTTCTTGGGGTTATGGTCAAAGGGTCAGGCCGGCTAAAACAAATGTCAGTAAGTTGTTGATTGACTTATTTGACGGTCGCTGTGATTCCTAGGGTTATGGTCAAAGACCGGGCACGCCGAAAAAAAATGTAATTGAAATACAAAATAATATATGCAAGCTAGTCTATGACTCACACGTAACACGTGCATGTTTGAATATAACAGGGGTTTTTCATTACATTTCTTTCATAAAAGGTACACATACAACAAATTAAAAAAAATACACAAGACTACATATACAGTCTATTTGCCCACAATTGACGTGCAAACTGCTGACAGAAAAAGTCCATGTTGTCTTTATGTAAATTGTCCATCCTAGACTTCGTTATATCATACTAAAAAAACTTTACACTGAATACCCCACAATCTCCACCCCTTGTTTGTTGCAGGGTCGACTCCACCCAGTGTATGGGCTATGGTGTCATGCAGAGGTTTGGATGCATAGCTAGTGCCCCGCTTTATGTAGTAGGGCTGGAATGACCATGCGCATGTTGTCTAACTTTGCCACGAGCTTCTCATCAATAGTGAATGATATGCTCGAGTCCCAAATCACCAACCTTCCAGATCCAAAGTCGATCTTCACCATCACTCAAGGCAAACCCGAAGGCAAGTAAATCACATTGCAGGTTGCCCATGGGATGGTATAGTCGGCTTGCTCGCCCATGACATAACGTAGAACATTGCCATCCCTTGACCACTTATACACCAAATCGGACAGATGTCTCCCTCCACACATTTCATCATACAGTGAGGTCTTGTGGTGCAGGAAATCCTAATAGATGATACAACATTAAGGGAAATTATAGTAAGGTCACGTAAACTATCGACTATCAAGTTAGATAGAATGACCACTTATTGACATATTTCACATGTTGTGAAGTTATGACGACAGTAGTTTGCTTGCAAGTCCTTTTGCGTAAGATTATTCTGCACGGACAAGAATTATGTGTCGATAGTCTGCATCCAAGATAACCATATGAATGGTCAAGGGATTATGGTTAGAACATGACAGTAGATGATCTACCTCGTTATCCATGAACTTGTCACATGTCAACAGTTGTTGGAACCATTCCTTCTTTTGGTAGGCAAAGATAGTTTTTCGAATCTCAGCGTCGCATCGTGGGTCGTCCAGCCAACATTGGAAGCATTTATCATTCTGAGCTGGAATGGCTTGCATGAGATCTTATACCTTAACCTTTCTTCTCTTTCAACCTAGTAATATCTTGGTGAAGGGACTGCAGAGCTTCCACGGCTCACGCCTCTTCCTGGTACTATTTCGATCGAATACATCCCCCACCTGCGGTTGAGAAGAGGTAAATACATCATCGTCCTCAGGATCGATGGGCTGCAAAATCACAACATTAGTAAGTAGAGCTTCTCTCAGGATTCATATTCAAATTGTCATGGAGATTACCACAGGCTTCGATACAATGAGGTACATTCATGTTGGCTCGAAGTCCATCTTCTTTCAATGATCAGCTGGTGTCATCCCACAAGACTCACTCCCGACCAAGTCGATGTCAAACCTCCTGTCATGAAAGGAATCTTCTTGTTCTTAAACATGCACATCTTCTTCGTGGAGGTGCTCTCCATTCTTACTAACATCTTACCCACACAATTTCGCAATAGATTCAAAAAACACACATTCAGCTGTTATTCCAACCACATGAGAAAAACTATTATACTTAATCGAACGTCAGTCGAGTCCAATGCACATTCCTTGTGACCCAATCCACCTTTGGATACTTCTTCTCCCACAGGTTTAGAATGGTCTATTGTAGCGAGGTGCGAAGTTTCAGCATGTGTCTTATCGATACCATTCCAATTGCCATCTAAAACACCATTATTTGTGTGATTTCATTCATCACTTCAACCCACTTTCGACCCAATAGCTATACATTCTCTAGAGCATTAGAAAATGAAACATGAATGCATATAACACAAAACCCACACATTTCGAATACATACCCTCAACATGCAGTCCATAAATTCCTTGATCACCCTTAAGTCATCTTAAACGCCATCCATGCAGGCATTCAACTTAGTTAACCCAGCTTCCACGCCCCCCATACTACTATCAAGCTGCTGGAATAACTCACCGCACTTACACTTCATCGATTCATTAACCTTCGTTGGGGTCTTAGTTGCAGGCTTAACCCTAACGTCTCTCACACCAACCTTCAGTGCAGCCACTGTTAGGATTTATGCCCTAAAGCCTCATAATTAATAATTTATTTAATAATGAATAATAATTTTGATTATTTTATTTGCAATATAATATTATCCATTACATGAATAATCCAAGGTTATTAGTGTAATCTTGAACAGTATGTGGTTGACATACGAGAGGATCATGTTCAAGAAATAACCTAAAAGGTTATAGTATATGGGTTGGGTGCCTTATCCTGGTAACACTATTGATACGGCTCACTTTGTAATAATTACAAATGATTTGATCCAAATCATTCATGTGGAGACATGTGAGTGGGAGTATCTTATACAATGAGTTTGTAAAAGACTGGACCACGAAATATTTAATCTCTCTTTATAAATTCGTTAATTGAGAAGATTAATATTTCATTAGGATGATCCTATGCGACTCGATCTTAATCCTGAGTGAGTTATGAACTCCTACCTGTGAGGGATTGTCCTTTGATTTGCATGGGTGAGAGTGGCTTTTGTAACCGATTCAATATGTCTACCATTTTGGGGACTTGACCAAATAGGGAGCTGGGAACATAATCTCACAAGATAGAATTCACTCATTCCCATATAGGGTAAGTAGATGAGTAGTTCTTTTAAGTGCTGATTTCGAGACTTGAACAATGGGGCCCCACCCTCTCATTGGCCCGAGAGGGACTTAGTTTATAATTAGATTATAAACATATTGTTCATTAGAGAATCAGTGGTACTTAAGGTGCAAGATGTAATTATAGGGGTAAAACAGACTTTTGACCCAGCTGTAATTACGAACAACTCGTGAAGGATCGACTTGCATGTAATGATTATATCTATGGACACAACTTGTCCTACAGTGTATAAGAGTGCAACTTTAGGTCTATAGTGGAGTGACCTATAGTTAATGAATGAAAATTAATTAATTAAAGAGTTTAATTAATTAATTAATTTTGTATCATTGGAGCATATAATCTGTAGGTCTATAAGGTCCCCTTGCTAGCTCATAGTAACACTAAAAGATCAATTTAGTTGAAAGAAAAATTTGAAATGTTCAAATTAATATTTAATTTGAAGTGTTCAAATTAATATTTAATATATTAGATATATTAAATATAAAAGAGGAAAATATATTTATTGTATTTAATACATTAAATATTAAAATAATTAATTATATTAGATACATTAAATAAAATATATTTATTAAATTTGAATTGGATTCAAATTAGGAAATAAATGTCGTAGGAGAATTTTAAACGGTTTGAATAAGATTCAAATTATTTAGATAAATATATTTTAATATATTAGATATTAAAATATATTATTTAATTATTTTCCCTAGACCATTATAAATAGGACCCTAAGGGTGAGCCATTGTGCATTCTTCACAACACACATCTTCTCAATAGAGAGAATTAGAGAATTCTCTCTAGACTTCTTCCTCTCCAATCCCTTGGGGATTTTCTTTCATGAGGCTCCCACAAGCCTTGGTCCTGTGTTCGAGTCATAGCCAGGAAGACTTTGTAGAAGAGATAAAGATCCGCCAGAATATTCTCCATAATATTATTTTCAAGGTATTTATTGCTTAACCCTCTTATTTTAGTTTAATTCTAAATAAATCAAAGACGATTCCTATGTTTCTGCTGCGGGTTTAATTCGATTATTCCCTTCAATTGGTATCAGAGCAATCTTTGAGTTTTATTTAGAATTAAAATTCTGTGATTGTGGGTATTTTAATTTTTCATATATGTGATATGTGTCTTGTAAATTGACTGTTTAAGCTATTGGCATTAGAGTTTTGATTAGATCAAATGGAAAACCCAAAAGAGTTAGGATTATTTGTAAATTTTGTTTCTCAAAATTCATCAAAAGAGTTGTGGTCAAAGAAGCAACGGTGGCTGAAGCTTCCTACTTCCTTGTTCGTGTTTGGAAGCTGAAGAAGATGTGAGTCCAAACTCAACCGATGTGAACACTTAAGGTGGAAGGTGCATTGGGAATGTGTAAACTTATAATAATAATAATAATAATTCATGAATCTGAATACATATATGTGATTTTTTTTAAACATATATGTTGGCAAATGAAACCCTAGATGAAAAACTTATGCGGTGAACATGAATTAGCAAAGGAGTTGCACGCAAGAATTATTCATCAACATATGTAATTCTCAAATTCCTGTTTCCAACGTAATTTGTGTGCAATATGAGTTTCCTTTTGTCGGATGAACAACAATTGGTGGTGGCTGGCATAGGACTAAAGGAAGAAGATATATTTAGGTTTTTCCTAAATTTGGATGGCCCAATAAAGGAAAGAGATTGAAGGCCAAGATATGTCTTAAAAATTTAAATTATTGTAATTTAAATTATTTTTAATTTCTTAGGATATGCCAAATATATCGGTCAATTATGCTATTTTTAATTTAATTATGCATGAGATGTCTATTTTTAAATTGTTTAATTGTTGCATAAAGTATGCCATTTAAATTTAAGATCCCACCATAGGTTAAGCATGATCATGCATCTTAATTATTTTTAATATAATTGTTATATTTCAAAATTGATTAGGTTGTTTCCTAATAGAATTAAGATACTTTCCTAATTAGTTTATATTTTCCATATCTTTGAATATAATTGTTATATTTGGAAATTGATTGGAAAATTAAATTAGGATATTTGTTTTCTTAATTAGAATGCATGTTTTCCTAATGAGATTAGGGTTTCCGTTTATTAAAGATATTCTTGATTCTTGTTTAAAATAGTTTAAATTTTGAATTTAGTTTATCTTTATTATTTCTAATAAGATTAAAATTTAGGGCAATCTTTTAATTTTGTTTTTAAAGGGTTTAAAATGGTAGTTTTTTAAGACTATCCAAGTGATTTTTTTTTTAATAGGATTAAAAATATTTATTTATAAATTCACTTATGTTCATTAATCTAATAATTAATAGTTAATTAAAGATTAATGAATTTGAAATAAAAATTGACTATAAGGGAACTCTGTCTATGGAAGGTTCTGTCTAGACTGGGGTATTTAAGCTGACCGAAAGGGAACACCTCTAACTGGGAACTGACCTGGGAGTTGAATTAGTCAAATTTTATTTATTTTCATTAAGCATGCTCATAATGTTATTATTATTTTTTAAATAGTTTAAAAACTTAGTAATTCATATTAAAATCAATCTAACAACATAAGGGTTATGAAAGGTAGATTGAGGAACTTAGATAAATGAGATTAGCCTAATTTTTCTAAGTAATAGAAAACCCTATTTCAAAATACTTAGTGGGAGAAGGACACATGTCAAAAATCCAACGGTCTCTATTATTGATTCACAACGTGAGATTCATGTGGGGCCTCGTGGCTGCTTTTGGACCGTCCTCCCTACGGAAGGTGTTTGCATGGATCAATATCAGGGTGAATCTTTTGAGAAAGTATTATAGTAAGTGGGAGAAGGAAATGTGTCAACATATCCTACGGTCTCCATCATTAGTTTACATCGTGAGATTCATGTGGGGCCTCGTGGCGGCTTTTGGACCGTCCCCCTACGGAAGGTGTTTGCATGAGTCAATATCAGGGTGAACTCCTGAGAAGGATAGGATTGTAGTTTTGTTTCCAATACTTGACCTACCCTACGGTGGCACTTGTTGGGATAAAACTACGGGATCTAAAATGATGGGTCACACTTAGAAATGGCTTATTAAGGTTGTTAATGATGTCCTTGACCAAACTAATGGTAACTAAATATTATAGGAATAAGAGTTATTCTGGTATAATATTTGGTTGAGATTGTCTCAGTTTAGTGAAGGAATACTTGACCTACCCTACGGCGACACTTGTTCTAACTCACTAAAGTACCATAGCATTAGAAATGATTTATAGGGTTCATTTTTATAAAATGTTTGATTTCTATGCTAAAATTTAATGGATAATTGTTTGCATGATGTTAAATTATATATATTTTCAATATTATGTCAGTTTCTCTCATAATTTTTAATTTTATTACTGATAAGTCAAAATTGAGAAAATTTTATTACTTGGAAAAAGTAACATTAACACTATAATGGTGGTGTAAAATATTTATTTGTCTTTATTGAGAAATGTTCTCAAAACATGTTGGTAATGCTATTCGAATTGTTCGTGAAGCACATGATTAATGAATCAAAAGTAAACGAGATATCTTGTACGTATTCTCCTAGTTGACATGTTAGATGTCAAATTTAGAAGATAAAGAAAAGACAAAATTTGAAATGTACAAATTAATATTTAATTTGAAGTGTTCAAATTAATATTTAATATATTAGATATATTAAATAAAATAGGAAAATATATTTATTGTATTTAATACATTAAATATTAAAATAATTAATGTATATTAGATACATTAAATAAAAAATATTTATTAAATTTGAATTGGATTCAAATTAGGAAATAAATGTAGTAGGAGAATATTAAACGGTTTGAATAAGATTCAAATTAGTTAGATAAATATATTTTAATATATTAGATATTAAAATATATTATTTAATTATTTTTCCTAGACCATTATAAATAGGACCCTAGTGGTGAGCCATTGTGCATTCTTCACAACACACATCTCCTCAATAGAGAGAATTAGAGAATTCTCTCTAGACCTCTTCCTCTACAATCCCTTGGGGATTTTCTTTCATGAGGCTCCCACAAGCCTTTGTCCTGTGTTTGAGTCATAGCCAGGAAGACTTTGTGGAAGAGATAAAGATCCGCCAGAATATTCTCCATAATATTATTTTCAAGGTATTTGTTGCTTAACCCTTTTATTTTTGTTTAATTCTAAATAAATCAAAGACGATTCCTATGCTTCCGCTGTGGGTTTAATTCGATTATTCCCTTCAGCCACATCCAGCTTAGTCTCATTATCAGTCATCTCATCAGCTACCGGGTTATTTTCTACAGGCGTGGGGATGGGGGGATGGGTGTGCGGAGAGTGGATTTGGTGGATCTATGACTCAGTTCATAAATTGTACCTCCTCATCACTTAGTACTAGTTTCAGCGTAACCCTCGCTTAGCATAAAAATTGGTCATGTTCACCACTCATTCAAAAAACCATATACACATATAAGTAAATAGTAAAGTAATATTACATATCGCAGAAGACCAAAATACTTTGCGAGTAAGCACTTTGTACGATGGGGAGTGAGAGTAGGACCCTAAAAATCCATGGAATGGCATTATCATTCAATCGGTCTACAGCACGCCTGGTCAACGAAGACATAGTCTCGTACGCCCATACTTGTATCAAGAAACAAATACTATCACACTTGGAATGCCTAGAACTATTAACGTATTATAGTTCAGAAATTCGAACCTGGAACGCTTGCGGAAACTCGTAGAGAGTATATGTCTCTTAACTCTTATTGGTTTTCATTTTGTGGGTCTCTGCTTTACCAGTCAACACTCTTCGTAGTCCTTTCGTAGTATTCTCAAATATGACTTTGCTCTAGTTCTCATTGTAGAATTTCTCCCATTCATCAATGATGCTAAGCAGGGTCGTGTCCATCTATTGTTTCCTATCTCTCCCCATCATAACAAGTTCAATGAAATAAAACAACGCAATCTTAACCGCATCCTCATCACTATCGAACTCAAGCTTGGGAAATAATTCATGCAATTCAGTCCCTTTCATACCCTCAGTACCATTCAAATATTTTACTCGAACCCTAGCACTGGACACATTCCTTCGCACATATCGTATGTTGGTCTAAGCCCAATAATGAGGTCAAACTCTCTCTTGCCAATGACATCTTATTACCTAGAATGTCAAAACTCATGACATCAGGTCTACTTTCATTCACCTCCCTAAGAAGAAAGTAATGGATAAGCAATCCATTAAAAATGAGGGACGTATCAAGGAAGTGTCCGAAACAAGTTTTCCTAAACATAGCTAATTGGGTTGAAGTTAGTTTCTCCTTAATATTTTTAATGGTCTTTCCTAAGTGGGAGCAACATTTTAAGGCTGCAGGAAAGTGATCAGATGGGGAGATTTTGGAACCATGGCCATATTACCTGCATACAAGCCAACATTTAATTAGTGAAAACAAAAATACTATAATAGAAATAACCCAACAAGCTCGATGGAAATACTATCCTTTAGGCCAAGTGGAAATACTTCAACACGTCTGGTGTTATGCAGGGGAAAAAGACACCGGGTTCGAATGACTAAACATGGGAAATCTTATCAATCTCGGTGAAAAAGTTGACAATTACCGGGTGTGTGGATCAAAAATCACCAAGTGTGAAAATACCATTAAGCACCGGGAACATGGGCAACATCCTTGCGTCTCGATTTATTTGTAACAGTCACACCCCTTGGCTTGTTTCCCCTCACACCCGATGAATTTCGATCCTTTTCACCGAGATTTGTACAACTTCCTTCGCCCCGGTGGATTCCACCCCATGAACTATTCATCTTCTACCCTCTAACACGATACACTCACCCAAAATACATAATCTATTTTCAATTTAATTTATTGCTAAAACCAGTACATATCACTACAAATACATATTCTAAAGCCATTAAACCATTAAAAATTCGTGTTCACCAAGGTTGTAGACATAAAAAATTCATCTTCTCAAGCAACCCTCCCTTTTCGAACAGAAACCATAAACCCTAATCGATAAAACGTTATTCTTATCCCTTTTCACTGGAGATGAAGAATGTTGATCGGAGGAAATTCAGTGATCAGAGAAAACCTCCAAGAAAAGGAGAAATCTAGGTGATTGTTCTGAATGCTCTGAGACTTTTTTTTCGAACGGGTAACAATGGAGTTTCTAATGTTCCAAGTTCAAACTAAAAGGTATTTTAGTCTTTTCCCATCACCAGATGATGTCATCATTGTTATTAAAACAAGAGAAAATTTTTCTTAATGGGTGTTCTCAAAAGGAATCGGGCCTAGGCTGCATCCAAGTAACATGCAGCCAACTTCTACACCACATTTAAAAATTTTTTAAAAAAAATCATTGTTTTCCTTGTTCTTTTGTAGTTGATTTTCGTCATATGTTAAACGTTTATTTGATTTATTTTATATTGTATATCATAATTAAATTTTTATTTGATATCTTTTATATTGTGTCACACAATTATATTGTATCTCACAATTGCTTATTCAACATCCACTTGCATTCATTACCAGTCGATGGATATTTTGTTGAGTGAAAGTAATAAACAATATCGTTATCATGTTCAAACCGAGTTAATGAAGACTAATAGACTATAATAACCCATTTCGTAGATTAATATATACAACATAAATTTGCATTTTATTGACAAAAGAAAATAAATAAGTACAAAGTTGCAAAAACAAATAATAACAACTATACTTGAAAAAAAAAACATAGAAACAAAAATATTGGTGGGAGAATGCATGACAGGGGTCAGTCACCCAAATGACACTTCAACAGGCCGGTGAGGAACTAATCCAACGCGCAGTCCGCTGACCTCATCCTCATCTGCTGGATACAGTGTCTGGTTCACCATCTTGTCGAAGTATGTCCCATGAACTGGTCTGACCTCGCTACGGACACAGTCCGTACGAGATGAAACAGCGTTTGAAGAGACCAGCGACAGTCTGACGCAGTTGTCGTCTTTGTCGTCATCATCATCGTCATCGTCTTCATCCTCATTCTCATCGTCATCATCATCTTCCTCCTCCACCGTGGGTTTTGTCTTCTTCTTGGTCGGGATCATATACATGAGTTAGACAAAGGGTTGTCACTCACATCTTGACAGGTGCACTTGCCTCCGTCTTCCTCAATTGACATTTCTATCGTGTTGGAGGAGAGCTTCGCGGGAACCCTGCTGTAGGGGCAGAAAACGTTGTTGTCTGAGTCATCAGATGATGGTTTGCCGGGGAGCATGAAGAAACTATCGTTTGATGATGTCATTTTCAATGTTACTAATACGAATGAAAAGAAAGGTTGTAAGGTTAATGAATATTGACGATGGAGAATGAGTATATAAAGAATGAGAATGAGAAGTCGGGTGCAAAATGGGAGTTCATGATCATTCATCTACCATCGTAATTAAGAATGAGAAGTCGGGGAGTCGTTGTTTCGTATATTGATGGGCCGTAATTGGTGGGATTGCCTGAACAAAAATCATCACGGTTCGCTACCATGCATTAAATCTGAAAGGAATGAACGTTTCATTCCACAACGGAAGCGTTGGATCATCTTTGATTTTATTTAGAATTAAACTATAAAAATTAAGGTTAAGAAAAACATACCTTGAAAACAATATTATGGAAAATATTCTGGTGGATTTTTATCTCTTCCACAAAGTCTTCCTGGCTATGATTCGAATACAGGACTAAGGCTTGTGGAAGCCTCTTAAAAAAAATCCATAAGGGATTGGAGATGAAGAGGTCTAGAGAGAATTCTTTAATTCTCTCTATTGATGAGATGTGTGTTGTGTCTAATGGCTCAACCCAAGGGTTTTATTTATAGAGACCAAGGGTAAATCTTTGCCAAAATTAAAATATTATATTTTAATATATAATATATTAAAATATATCTTATACTTATTTGAATCTCATTCAAATCTCCTACGATATTTATTTATTTAAATCTTATTCAAATTTTATAAATATCTTTTATTTAATGTATCAAATACAATAAATATATTTTCCTCTTTTATGTTTAATATATCTAATATATTAAATATTAATTTGAACATTTCAAATTTTAACATTTAATGTATCAAATACAATAAATATATTTTCCTCTTTTATATTTAATATATCTAATATATTAAATATTAATTTGAACACTTCAAATTAATATTAATTTGAACATTTCAGAATTTTCTTTCAACTAAATTGATCTTTTAGTGTTACTATGAGCTAGCAAGGGGACCATATCTAAATAATCAATATCCTCTCTCGAGCTCAATTGAACTCATGCCTAGCAACAAATCCACCTCTCGGTCTATTTTCATTACTAAACATGACATTAAGTTATTCTCTTAAGGCTTCTAGAATTAATCTACTCACTCTCATGCAATAAATTAAATCTAGTCATGCATCTAATGTTCTATAACTAAACTTACTATCTCAAGTTAAATTTAGTTAAACAATCAAAATCATGGCCAAAGGTTAAGACAATATAGCAAGATGCATAAAAGACATCAATATATAAATTAAACTAAAAATCAACCAAATGTTCAACAACTACAACCACACAAGGGTCTAAACACATAGTTACAACATAAGTACAACCCACAAAAACTCCTAAATCTAAAAGAAAAGTAAAAGAAATAGAGAAGAAACTTAGGTCGCGTGCCAACACTGGTCGCCGACGTGATGTCCACGATCTCGAGCTTTTAGTCTCCTCCTCAACTCTCCAAAGGTCTCATCTAGGTCCTTAGACAGTACTTGAATCAAGTTTACGGTTTTTGGTCTCTCAAAATGGCTCCCTTTACTCGAAGTATAACATTCCCTTATATAGAGTCGAGACAACGTTGTAACGCTAAGGGCAGCGTTGCAACGTTGTGCATAGAAATTTTTAAAAAAGGAAAAAATCTTCTTCGGCCAGTGTTGTAAAGTTGTGCCCTCGGGTCTTCAAGGTTGAAAGGCTTCTTCTTTTGCATTGCAACGCTATACTCTCGGGTTCAATTTCCTTGTCATTCTTCTTCAACACTTGAATCTTCAAATATAGCCTTAAGTTGCTCAACTTTGTCCAATTATCTCACAGTTCTCTGATTTTGCTCCAAATGCTCGATTTTTGAGAAATAAACATAGAAATACATGAAAGCATACGAACTCATAGCAAAACTAGCCAAAAACTAAGCCTAAAAATAGCACATTTATGCATGCTATCAAATACCCCCAAACTTAGATTTTTGCTAGTCCTCGAACAAAACAAAACCAAAATAACAGTTTCATAATATTTCTAATACAAGATTGCCTCAGTGATCTAATTGACATAAAACAATCGAGTAAAATCTTAACCTGCTCTTCACTAAGCAATTTAAATTCTATCTATCTCATTCCTTGCGTGTGTGTGTGTGTTCAACTTTCCTTCCATCATTTTCTACTAGCTTAAGATACTTTTACCAAGACTTTCCTTCATTTTCCCCCGACATTGGCCCTAAGTTCCAATTTCAAGCTTTCCAACACTATAGAGAGAAATCTACTTAGACATTCATTTTCTGTCTCATTTTACAAGGGTTACTAGCCCCCAAACTTATCTTTTTCCTTCTCATAGAGATCCTAGCTTTCACACATCCACTGTAGGGACCCTTATCCATAGTACTCGCTTAATGGATGGCCTAACTGATCACAATGGACGTAGCTCTTTTGATCCCCACACATTAAGCACAATAATTATTGATGGAACATGCTTTGGATTTTTTTAAACATGCAAAAAATCAATAAGGATAAAAATTCTTTTTATCAAAACAAATTTCAATTACTAACTTTCATGCAAGTTAACTATCAATCAGTTCTTAAGCCTATTGGGGTGACAACAACCTCTAGACTTAACAAAAGCATCCTAGTATTCGAACATAATAGAAATTTAGTTATGTGCTCGTGGTGTTGCAAGGAAGTCAAAGATAAAATTCAGATATGCTTAATTTAGAACACGCTTAAGAGATTATTCTATTGCAAAAAATTCACTCAGATGACGTCCTAGGCTATCCTAATCAGTCATCATGCATTACAAATCAGTCAAGCATGCATAAGATCAAAAAAAATTTTAAAAAATTTCTCAGAGTTTGCTCAAAATTATCAGGATTGCATAGTACTACCCACCCCCAAACTTAAAACTTACATTGCCCTCAATGTAACATGCTTAATAAAATAAATAAGGACAAAGATAAAGTGAGTGAATGATATCGGCCTGATAAGATGAGAGACGGTTCTATGGGAATTCTTTGAATTGACTAGGAGGTTTCTCAATGCGGTCGAGGCCCTGCAAAATGGGAACGAGATTTACTTGGCACTCTTTTTTAGAACAACATAGACTAGGAAAGAAAAACAAACAAGATAAGTATATAAGGGAAAGAAAAAATTTGGGTTGCCTCCCAATAAGCGCTTTCTTTAACGTTTTCAGCTAGACTAAACTCATGTGGCCTCTCAAGGTACATAGAAATTCTCCCATTTCTTCGGGCCCATTTTTTTAGAATCTACAAAACAAACCAAAGCTAGTAGAAACACTAGCTTCTCGTGAGACCCTGAAGTAGAAATATTTTTGGTATCTTTGAATAAGAAAAGCATAAAGGAGAAAGATCAAAATAAACAAACTCTAACACTGACTCGTGAGAATAAGAACACTCAAGGATAAGAGATGAATCAGAAGATAAAACAGACAAAGGCCTTATAGCCTCAAACTCTATCTCCTGAACCTCCTCAACTAAGATAGGCTCATCCTCACTGACTTGATCCTGGTGTGTGTCTAAATTTTCTAATTCCTCCTTCGCTCTCCAAGGTCTCCTCCCCGGCTCTCCAAGGTCTCCTCTAGGCCCTTAGACAGTGCTTGAATCGAGTTTAGGGTTTTTGGTCTCTCAAAATGGCTCCCTTTGTTTGAAGTATAACATTCCTTTATATAGAGTCGAGACAGCGTTGCAATGCTAGGGGCAACGTTGAAACGCTGCCCATAGCTTTTTTTAAAAAAGGGAAAAATCTTCTTCGGCCAGTGTTGCAATGTTGTGCCCTCGGGTCTTCAAGGTTGAAAGGCTTCTTCTTTGGCGTTGCAACGCTATACTCTCAAGTCCAATTGCCTTGTCCTTCTTCTTCAACACTTAAATCTTCAAATATAGCCTAAAATTGCTCAAGTTTGTCCAATTATCTCACAGTTCTCCGGTTTTGCTCCAAATGCTCGGTTTCTGAGAAATAAACATAGAAATACATGAAAACAAACAAAACCATAGAAAAACTAGCCAAAAATTAAGCCTAAAAATAGCACATTTATGCATGCTATCAATGTTTATTTCTTTACTTGCTCTTGCTTTGTGTTCTCTAGATAAAGTAAAGTGAGACTATTCGCGTTAATTAATTGAATTAGAAACCCATCTATATGGATTACGATACTCTGTACTCTTGAGCCCTTTTATTATTACTTCGATCACGTGTGCTTGTGTGTACACCGATTAGTAGCCGATTCAATAAGTCTACCATTTTGGAGACTTGACCAAATAAAGAGCTGGGAACATAATCTTACAGGATGGAATTCATTCTTTCCCTTATAGGATAAGTAGATGAGTAGTTCCCTTAAGTGTTGATTTCGGGACTTGAACAATGGGGCCCTACCCTCTCACTAGCCTGAGAGGGACTTAGTTTATAATTGGATCATAAATAAATTGTTCATTAGAGGATCAGTGGTACTTAAGGTGCAAGATGTAATTAAATTGACCCAGTTGTACGAACAACTTGTGAAGGATTGACTTGCATATAATGATTAGATCCATGGACACAACTTGTCCTACAGTGCATAAGAGTACAACTCTAGGTCTATAGTGGAGTGACCTATAGTTAATGAATGAAAATTAATTAATTAATTAAAGAGTTTGATTAATTAATTTTGTATCATTGGAGCTTATAACCTGTAGATCCATAAGGTCCCCTGCCTAGCTCATACGAACAATTAGGGATCAACATCGTTGAAAAAAAATTTGAAACGTTCAAATTAATATTTAATATATTTGATATATTAAATGAGGGAAAACATATTTATTGTATTTGATACATTAAATATCAAGTAAAATTATTAACGTATTAAGATACAAATATATATATATATATATATATATATATATATATATATATATATATATATATATATATATATATATATATATATATATATATATATATATATATATATATATATATATATATATATATATATATATATAATTTGAATGAGATTCAAATAGTTTAAATATATTTTTTAATATTACATATTAAGATATATGTTATTTAATTAGGGAAAATTTTTGCCCTAGGTAGTCACTATAACTAAGACCTTTAATGGGTTAAGCAAAAGGGGGCCTCCTTTCTTGAGAAAAGAGTTCTCTCAATTCTGCCATTCATTTCCTCTCTCTTTCAAAGAGGCACCCACAAGTCTTGGTCCTGTGTTAGAGTCATAGCAAGGAAGACTTTGTGGAAGCCTTGGAGATTCAACCTCTAACAGTAAAGTCCCGCCATAAAATATTTTCATTATGTTTGAGGTATGTAATGCTTAACCTTTGTACTTTTAGTTTAATTCTAAATAAACTCAAATTGATTCCAACACTTTCGCTTGGGTTTAATTCAATTATTCCCTACAATTGGTATCAGAGGCAATCTTTGAATTTTATTTAGAATTAAAATTGTGTATGGTAGGTATTTTAATTTTGCATATATATGATTATGTGGTTTGCGAATTGATTGTCTAGGCATATTTGGCATTAGATTTCCGCGTTTGATTAGATCAAATTATAAAATCCATAAGTGTTACATTTTTTGTATTTTTTTTTATAATTATAATCGGTTCAAGAGTAAGCTCCAGTGTGTTGTTCTTGTGTTGTTGATTTCTACGTGTGTTTCTTATTGGTGTGTTGCATGGTGAGCCAGTGATGAAGAACAATTTAAAGAAATTGAATTGAACCAATGTTCAAGTGGCATTATTTTGTCTTCATGTGAGTGCCAGCGTGTGAGTCTATATTGTGTGTTTAAAAATTCATTTGTTTACTAAATGAATCAATGGAAACATTCATTTTACCATGTAATGGTTGCTCATTCATCCAAGTGCACATGTAGTTGTTTTGATGCAAGTGATATCAACAAATTCTTTTGTTTCAACACCACAATCCAATTCAACACAAAGAAGCAAACGGTGAGAGAATTGAAGTCGGCAGTCATTCCTTCACTTTGTGCAATAGTTTTCAATTTGGCAGCTAGTGCTAAGAAGATAATTAAGGGTTTCTAAAACCTAAATTTGGATGACCAAATAAGGAAAGAAATTGAAGACCAAGATATGTCTTGAAAATTCAAAGCATGTAAATTTTGAATGTAGTCTTTAATTTCTAGGATATGCCAAATATGCCGATTAATTTTACTTGGTTTTAATTTAATTATTCATGTGATGTATGTTCTCAATTATTTGATTGTTGCATAAAGTACGCCATTTAGATTAATATCTCACCATAGATTAAGCATGATAATGCATCTTAATTATTTTGAATATAATTGTTATAGTTGGAAAATTTGATTAGGATTTTTCCTGATAGAATTAAGATGCTTTCCTAATACGTTTATATTCTCCGTATCTATGAAATATCATTGTTATTTTTGAAAAATTATATTAGGATATTCCTTTTATAATTGGAATTCATATTGTCCTAATAAGATTAGATCCTAATGAGATTAGGAGTTTCTTAAAATAAAGACATTTCCAATTCATTCTTTAAATAGTTTAAAATTGAATTGAATTTAATCTTTATTTGTTTCTAATGGAATAAGAATTTAGGATAATATTTTAATTTTGTTTTAAAGGGTTTAAAATGGTAAAATTTCAAGATTATCCGTGAAGTGAATTAGTTTTTAATAAAATTAAAAACATGGTTTAAATTCACTTAGATTCATTATTGTAATTAATTAATAGTTAATTAAATATTAATGAGTTCGAAATAAAAATTGATTATAAGGGAACTCTGTCTATGGAAGGTTCTATCTAGACTAGGGTATTTAAGCTTACCAAAAGGGAACACCTCTAACTGGGAACTGACTTGGGGGTTGAATTAGTAAAATTTTATTTAATTTTATTAAGCAGATTCATAATGTGATTAGTTTTTTAAATAGTTTAATAAACTAGGTAATTCACATTAAAATCAATCTAACCAACATAAGAGTTATGAAATGGTAGATTGAGGACTTAGATAAATGAGATTAGCCTAATTTGTCTAAGTGGTAGAATATCCAATTTCAAAATACTTAGTGGAACAAGGACATATGCCAAGATATCCTATGGTCTCTATCATTGATTCACAACGTGAGATTCATGTGGGGCCTCATGGTGGCTTTTGGACCGTCCTCCCTATGGAAGGTGTTTGCATTGGCCAATATTAGGTTGAATCTCCTGAGAAAGTATTTTCAAAATAGTAAGTAGAAAAAGGAAATGTGTCAACATATCCTACGGTCTCCATCATTGGTTCACAATGTGAGAACCATGTGAGGTCTCACAAAGGCTTTTGGACCGACCCCTTAAGGAAGGTGTTTCCATGGGTCAATATCAAGGTGAACTCCTATGTAACAACCCAGCCCTGATAGCACTAATTTAGTGTTATATTTATACCCATTTATTAGCTAGTTTTGTGTTGAATTAGTGAACTTTGATGTGTATTTCTCTTGATTTTGTAGAAACCGACCTAACAGAGCAAAACTAAGTGTTTGAGAGTATTTTGGTGATTAATGGAGCTTAATTGGGCCATTTTGGAGAGACAAGAAGAGAAGAGATGAAGAATTAAGCAATTGGGGCTGAAAGGACAGCGTCGCAACGCTAGAAATTGCGTTGAGACGCTTCATTTAGTATTGCAAACCCGAGAGCTAACATTGCAATGCTGCCCTATGGCATTGCAACGCTAGAAACGTGCAGAGGATAGATGTTATGTCCGTAGCATTGCAACACTACCCTTGCACGCACAAGAAAACAGCTGCATTTTGAGGCAACGTTGCAACACTATCACGATAGGCAGTATTAATTCATCACATTCTCTTCTTCTAAAGATATGCCATTTCGAGGGATGAAGCCCTATTCTCAATTCCAAACTTCATTTGAGGGTATTGGGATGATTGTGAGCATTTTTGGAGTGGATTTGAAGATCTTGGAGCTCGAGTTCGTGGTTGATCACCTTGGGAACACAAGATCGTCCTTCATTTGCATTCTCCTTCCCTTTTTCTTTCAATTGTAGCTATCATAGTGGTTGTTATTTAGGAATTTATGTGCTATATTGACTTATTAAGTGATGTTTAATCCTTAATTACTTGAAATTTATTGGTTTGTATTGGATTTATGCTTAATTGTTGAATGATTTGGTTTAATTATTGGTTTGTATGGACATTCATGACTAATGATATTATGAATTTTTGTATGCATTTAGGGCTTAAGGCTTTTAAATAGTATTCTTTAATTAATTGAGGTAGGACTAAGTTGAGCTTGACAGAGGATACTTAGTTAGCTTAATGTGCAATTAAATAGATACCCGAGTGACAACGGGATTAGAGGTTAATTAGTTATCATTTGTAAATTAATTGGATGTTGTTTAATTGATTTGTTACTAAATGGAAACTCGACGAAGAGAAGCTTAAGCTGGAACCCAATGTATGACTATTGGTTAATTACCTAAGTGACAGTGAGGCTAATAATTAATCAATTGAGGTCTGTAATAAAATGCCGTAATGTCTTGTATGAGTTAGCTAGTGTTAGGGACACCTAGGTTAGTTAATTAGTACTTGACATTAGAGGAGACCAACAAGAGATTCCATGCCCTTCGAGCTTCTAGGCTTATGAGTTCACTGGCAAGATAGTTGTAACTGTTTGTTTGAGTAGTTAATCCTATACCCAAGTCTATCCCTTAGGTTTGTGTCTCCCATTATTTTTTGCACTTTATTTTCTGTCATTAGTTTAGTTTATTTTCCTCTTTCGGTTGTTTTCTCTAAATAAAGTAAAGTGAGAGTAATCACACTGTTTAATTGAATTAAAAACCAATCTTTTGTGGAGACGATACTCGGTACAAATACCGTTTTATTATTACTTCGATCGTGTGCGCTTGTGTGTACACCGACCTGGCTCCTAAAGTATAACTAAACCGGAAATGCTACCACATGCTGAAGGGAATAATCAAACAACGGAAGCATTGGATCGTATTTGATTTATTTAGAATTAAACTAAAATACAATTTTAGGCTAAGCAAAGCATACCTTTGAGATAATATGAAGATACTTCAGGCGGATCTTTATCTCCTCCCCAAAGTCTTCCTGGCTATGACTCAAATATAGGAACAAGGCTTGTGGGAGCCTCTTGAAAGAAAACCCACAAGGGATTGGAGAGGAAAAATTTTAGATAGAATTCTCCAATTCTCTATTGAGGAGATGTGTGTTATAATGACTCAACCCAAATGTCGTATCTATAGAGATCTGGGACAAATCTTTGCCATAATTAAATAATAATTTGAATATCTAATATATTAAAATACATATATTTAATCTATTTGAATCTTATTCAAATCTTTTAAATTCTCCTATGATATTTATTTTTTTATTTGAATCTGTAACGGCCCCAAAATTTAGCCTATTCTAGGGAACGCTACTAACTTACAACCGGTAAGCCCCGAAATTTCGGCAGCATAACGGCATAACTATGAGTTACCCAAAAATTTCCTAGCACCAGTTAAACAAGAATTTGCACTCCCATAACCAGATAACCAGAAAACCATTCCAAACTCCAAGTCAGATAATTACCACAAGTTTAGGGTCACTTGACAACTCAAATTTAGGATTGATAAAACTTTCTCAGTCTTCTTTCAAACAAGACAAATACGTTTAATCAAAAGACAACAAGGCACTCTAGCAAACTTTTTACAGGTCCCGACGCAAAATAAATTATAAAGTAAGCATCACAACCTCTAGTTCTAGCTATCTAATAAGTTTAATAGTCCATTCTAAAGCGGAAAAGAACAACAATACTGACGCCTAAATTTCAAGACAATTATAACTATAGTTCGATTGCACTAACGCAACGAGTCGACTACATTAAAGATAAATGTTCCACTATGGCCTTTCTCCTCTCATGCCTCCTCTTCAGCATCACCAGGGTTGTAACATACGTCATCACCTGCAAAACTTGGTAGTGAGTCAGTACATAACACGTACTGGTAAGTAGCTCACACCTGAAGGACCACAATCAACATACAAAACAAGACAACATGCTTACAAGTATCATGCTTTCCAAAATAAGCTAGACATACAACTATCACAACAGCACATACAACATGCTTAAGTCACTGAATTATACTCACAAATGTACCATGTTTATCTCATGCATATGGTTTCACCACTTAAGCTCATCATACTCATTCAAACGTCACCGAGTCACTAAATTCACTCCTGTTTAGCCCTTACAAGCTACCTGAGACTAACCCTTTCGAGACCCGTCGACCCCTGACCATTTTTACCCAGGGCCTCAACGACCCTTTACGGTGCTCAACGTTCGACCCTTGACCATTTTCACCCAAGGCCTCGAATTGTGCATCGCCCCTTGACCATTTTTACCCAAGGCGCAACAATGACTTAATTACATCTACCCTTGACCATTTTTACCCAAGGCCTCGATATTTCTCAAAATTCATCGGTAACATACTACTCCTCGACCATTTTTACTCGAGGCATTCTAGTGTTCACTCCATTTTCTTTTAGCCCACCTAAGGTCCACTAACCTTACTCATTCTTGCTAGAAGGTATGGATCCTACGCATCATGCTTTTAGTTCATGATTACAACAACCATAACATGCTTTCACAACCAATGCCAATAACTCGCTATGCTTCGCTAGATTACTCAAACACAACAAGACAATATGCTTATCACAGGGGAAACAATTCATCATGTCATACTCAACACATTTAGAATCACAGAACCATTCATTGCAATAAAGTATACATAAGCAAGCATTTAGAACACACACAACATGCTAACAATCAACAACCAAACCCAACCGGTAGAATTCTACTTACTATGTTCCCAAGATAGCCCGAGGTACTCCTAAAGAGAACTTTGAGCTTACTCGAACACTCCAAATTAAGCCCGATTGAACTATGAACGCAAGGTTACAAGAATTAGATTTTAATCCAAAACATCTTATTTGAGTTCTAAGGATTTAAAGGTTGGCTGAACTTACTGAACTATTCCAACAAGCCTGAACTAGTGCTAGTTGGTGTCCGAAAGGAATCGAATTGGCCTGAATCTGAAATTGGAGGGTTCCCACGATTTAGGCACTAAGCTACGCCACCTAGACTAATCTGCGAAACGAATAAAATGAGCTAGAACGTGCAAATCAGTGCCGAACGGCTGAATAGCTTGCTGATTGGTGATCGAAACAATTTGATTCAACAAATTGGAACACTACAACCTATGGGTAACCCAAATTGAAGTTGAATAAAGTGTAGGTTGGTTGAAAACACGTACCTCATGGCTGAACAGCGCTTTAATTGCCAAACCCAAGCTGCTCCCGCCGAACGCCCACCCCCACGTACGCCGGACGAACGACCCAGTCTGCTTAAGCAGTGGTCGCTGCTCGTGGTGGTTGCGACGTTCAGAGTGGCTCGCTGGTCGCCCGTGGCCGAAACCCAAACGAAGAGGAAGAGGATTCTAATTGTCGTCGGTTCGTGGGTGCTGTCGCGATGAAGAAGAAGATGAGGGGATGATGGGGAAGTTGCGTCGATCGTGAAGGAAGAGGAAGAAAATTCGAAGGAGATGGAGGAGGGGCTTGTCGACGTGAAGGAGGGGAAGGAGACGGCGTGAAAGAGGAAGGAAGAAGGAAAAAATTTTCGAATGGGAGGGGGCTGTCGTGTGAAGATAAGAAGAAATAAAAAGAAAAGGAAAAAAAAAAGAAATTAGGGCTTTTTGGAACAAATGAAAAGAAAATAATTATTCTTCTCTCAAAAGTCCATTAATTTAAACCAATACAATAAAGGATTTAGTGCTATTTAAAAGTCTATCTCCCAAACAAAAATCTAGATTTCCTATGAGATTTAGGACTAATTCTTTGGGTAAGAGCGACTTTCCAAAATTAAGAGATTTGATCTAGTTCGAAAATCTTTTGCTAAAGTTATAAAACTTAATTACTTAGATTCACCCACTAAATTCTGATAATCCTTGGGTCGACTTTAACGAAGAATTTAAGGGGCTGTTTGGCGCGCTGGTTTGGAATCAGAAACCCTGGGGTTCTGGAACCCTGGGGTTTCTTGGCTGGAATCAGAAACCCTGGGGTTTCTGAATCCTGTGTTTGGGGTGCAGGGTTGTGTTGGGCTGGTTTGCTGAAACCTGTGTTTGGGGTGCAGGGTTGGGTTGGGCTGGGTTTGTTTAGTCTGTTTTTTTTTTTTTTATAATTTTTCAAACTGTTTATTATTTTAAAAAAAATCTTACACTGTTTTTTTTCCTACTCCATTTTTTTAACTTCATAATTTTTTTGGTGTGTTACATACCAACTATTTAACCAATTATGTAGAGCAATTGTTACAACTATAGTTCAATTTGAATTATACTATGTGTAGTTTGTATAACTATATGCTATCTCATTCACTCCACTCATGATGACATACAATTGAAGATTATGCGTAGCAACATATAATTAATAGGTGCAATGTAAGAATGGTGTTGCCAATGGTAAAGTAAAACCAAAAATTAGAACTAAGATCTAGTTCTAAAAATATCATAACACACATTCCAGATGAAATGATAAGAAAGTAGAAGTAGTTGTCCAAATACAAATGTAAGTCATAAGAGTGGTAAATGAAAGTGATGAAAAGAGAGTCAGGTTCTAGGTGCTTTCCCCAAAATTTTCACGTAGTAATCATGCTTCCAATCTGGGGTGAATGTAAAGAAGGAGTTCAACATCATACTATCCGAGAGAATAGTCTTTGCAACAGCCATTCAATCTTGCCTTGTCATCCTTGGGATCGCCTTTAGTTTTGCATATAGCTCGTTCACTCTGGCCCTTTTAAAATATTGACTAGGTGGTTGGGTCGCTAGGGTGATTGTTGGAGTGGTTGTTGGGGTGGTTGGATTGATGGGGTGTTTGGGTATGCCGAGGTGGTTGGGTATGCCGAGGTGGTTGCCGGTGGTGATTGCACGGTGGTCAAGTCGTCGAAATGGTTGTTGGGTGGTTTTCAGCAGTAGTTGTCGGGTCACTGGAGTCGTCATCAGGGTGGTCATGTCGTCGGAGTGGTCGCTGGGTGGTTGTGGCAGTGGTTGGGTTGTTGGAGTAGCCAGAGTGGTCACCAGGTGGTCGTCAACAGTAGTTTTGGGTGGTTGGGTTACCAGGTCGTCGGGGTAATCGTCGAAGTTGTCATTAGGGTGGTCAGATCACGGAGTGTTCACTAGGTGCTTGTCTACGGTGGTTGCTAGATGGTCAAGTTTTCGAGGTGATCATCAACTATGGTTGTCGGGTGATCGGGTCAGTGAAGTAGTTGTCAAGTGGTTGTTGTCGGTGGTTCGGGCAAGTCGGGTTGTTTGAGTGGTTGGGTTATCGGGGTGTCGAGTTGTTGGGGTGGTCGAGTCGTAGGGGTAATCGTCAAACTGGTCTCTCGAGTTCTCATCGCAGTGGTTGTTTGTGGTAATCGTCAGCAGTGGTCAGGTCACCGTTGTGGTCGTCGGAGTTGTCATTATCAGTGGTTGTCGGGTTGTAACGACCCTATAGGCTCAACACGCTACCTAAGAGTCATTACTAAGTCACGTCGCTATATTACCGAAAATTTCAGCAGCATAACGGCGTGACTACGCGAAAACCAAAAATTTGACCCTTACCTGATAAGACATAGAAAAACACACTTCTAAGATTTTCAAACAACCTCCTAGCATCCAACAAACTTCTCAATATGATGCTAGGGTTCAAACAGCAGAAACCAAGTGAATTCAAACATAGAAAGCCAAATACACGTGCACGATTTACAAAGAAAGGTTAAAAGACTTTGAAACATCCTCCTAAACATTTAAAAACTTGACATGAGTTCTATGTACATCCAGAAACATAAAAGAAGCGGAATAGCGATCGCTCGGCTCCCATGACTCGAGTAGCTGATCTCCGGTCACGCGCTAGGGCCGATCTTAGCCTTACCTAAAAACATTTTAAAAGGAAAAGGGTGAGTATTAACGAATAATACTCAGTAAGTAACTCATAGTTTCAAAGTAAGAGTTTCAATCGCATGCAACATGTCATTTTGAATCATAAAACCATCATAAACCATCGCTTTAGTAGGGGACCTAAAATTCGTTTTATAAACCATGTACTTTTCCTTGCGGCTCTCGTGAACAATTAAATTCTCCCGAGGGCCTCGTAAATAGTCCGAAGACATAATTTTCCATCGAATAGAGTCCTCCCCTAACTCTGAGAGTTGAGCTCGAAAGCTAACATACATCGTGGAGTCCGAAGACTCAAGCCCGTCGGCTACCATCGTGGAGCACTCTCGAACCCCGGGAGCATAGAGAGTCCGAAGACTCGGGTTCCCTCATAACCCACATAAAACTTTTGGGAGAATTATCGTCACGGCCTTACGTAAATCTTTTCATGAGCGCACAACACACGCATGAGGTCCCGCTCGTTTTAGAACAGACTCATGAATGCATAAGTCAAGGCAATTGCATTTCAAAGACATACCTATCATTTTCATTCTTTTTTTTATTTTTTTACATGAAAACTCAAATAGAACTCATGGAACTAGCGTATAAAGGAATATACATATAAAACACTTTCTTTCTTAAATACTTAACACGAAAAACATAACCTTTCAAAGTAAATATAGGGCTAGCTCTAGGTTTCGAAAACTTCTTTCGTTGTGAGATCCCTTACCTTAAAGCTTTACTTACTAAAATACCCTTTCTCCACTAGTAATGAGCTTCTCGAGTCCCCACTCCAAGTACAATCCAAGGTCCTCAACAAATCACCTAAAAAGTTTCCTAAACGTGTCTTAAACCATCCGAATTACGCTAAAACACATTCTAACATTAATAACTCGACGAAACGGACCAAATGGCAAATTTTACCCAACTCCGGCAAACGGCGGCGCGTGAAACTCCGGCGACGGCGCGTGGGCTTCACGGCGGCGGAGGGTGAGTCAACCTATTGGCGCGTGGAGGTTCGTTTCTGGTGTGTTGCAGCCCGATCTACAAGAATCTGAGGTCGTTTTGCTGAAAATCAATCAAACTCGAGCTCAAAACTGCCTTTAATTGTGATGGGTAACCTTGTATTGATGCCGGAAAACTTACCCACTCCAAAATGATGCCAAAAAGCGGCTGTACGAAAGCCGGACTTGCAGGAAAACGACTCCGGAGACACATCCACGCTGCTGGTCGTGCAAGCCGAGAAGGAGAGAGGGCTGTGATGATCGGCGGCGGCGGCGGCGTGCGGCAGCGGGGCGGGTGGCGGTCTGAGCGAGCTGCGCGGGCTGGCGGCTGCGGCTTGCTCCGGCGTGGGCTGGAGCTTCGTTCGGCGGGTCGGAAGGGAGGAAGAGGAAGAAGAGTTATCGGGTGGGAGAGAGAGAGAGAGAGAGAGAGAGAGAGAGAAAAACTGCGTGAGAGGAGATGAAAATCAAATTTTTTTTTTTTTTAAAAAAAAATATAATAATAATATAAAATCAAAATATCTTCTCTATAATTAACCATAATACCCTTTCCTTTTCCAAAAATCACCAAAATACCCTCAAAGCAATTAAATTCTTAATAAAACTTTATCAAAACAACATTTTAAACTTACCCAAAACGTCTCGGGTGTTACACGGGTGGTCATCGGAGTTGTCATCAGAGTTGTTGTCGAAGTAGTCGGAGGTAATCGTTAGCGGTGGTCGGGTCTCCAATGTGGTCTTCGAAGTTGTCATCGGAGTGTCGCCGGAGTTGTTGTCGGAGTGGTCGCCGGAGTTGTCATCGGAGTGGTCATCGAAGTTGTTGTCGGAGTGGTCGCCGGAGTTGTATAGGAGTGGTCGCCGGAGTTGTTGTCGAAGTGGTCGCTGGAGGTGTCATCGGAGTGGTCGCCGGAGTTGTGATCGGAGTGGTCGCCGGAGTTGTCATCGGAGTGGTCACCGGAGTTGTTGTCGGAGTGGTAGCCGAAAATGGAAAATGGAAAATGGAAGAGGAAAACATGGCACAAACCCCATGGGGTTGTATTGTTGTAACCCATGGGGTTGTGTTTCAAAACCAAGTTTTGAAACACCTTGTGCCAAACATGGTTTTGGGTTTGGAACCCAAACCCATCCCAACCCAAACCCATGGGCCAAACGGCCCCTAAACGTTCACCACAAATACAGACATAAGATGAAAATTAATTGTACCTGAAGTTGCAGGGCGTCACAGAATCTTATTCAAATTTTATAAATATCTTTTCTTTAACGTATCTAATATACATTAATTATTTTAATATTTAATGTATCAAATAAAAAATATATATTTTTCTCTTTTATATTTAATATATCTAATATATTAAATATTAATTTGAATACTTCAAATTAAAGATTAATTTGAACATTTCAAATTTTTCTTTCAACTAAATTGATCGTTTAGTGTTACTATGAGCTAGCAATGGGACCTTATGGACCTACAGATTATAAGTTCCAACGATACAAAATTAATTAATTAAACTCTTTAATTAATTAATTAATTTTCATTCATTAACTCTAGGATCACTTTACTATAGACTTGGAGTTGCACTGTTATGCACTGTAGGACAAGTTGTATCCATGGATATAATCACTTCATGCAAATCGATCCTTCACGAGTTGTTTGTAATTACAACTGGGTTAAAAGTCTGTTTTACCCCTATAAATACATCTTACACCTTAAGTACCACCGATCCTCTAAGGAAAAATTTGTTTATGATCTAACCATAAATTTAGTCCCTCTTATGTCAATGAGAGGGTAGGCCCTGTTGTTCAAGTCCCGAAAACAGCACTTAAGGGAACTACTCATCTACTTACCCTATATGGGAAGGAGTAAATTCCATCTTGTGAGATTATGTTCACAGCTCCCTATTTGGTCAAATCTCCAAAATAGTAGGTTTATTGAATCAACTACAAAAGCTACAATCACCCATGTAAATCAAAGAACAAGCCCTCACAGGAAGGAGTTCAGAACTCACTCAGGATTAAGATCAAGTCGTATATGATCGTCCTGATGAAATATTAATCTTCTCAATTAACGGATTTATAAAGAGAGATTAAATATTTCGTGGTTCAGTCTTATACAAACTCATTATATAAGATGTCTTCACTCACATGTCTCCACATGAACGATTTGGATCAAATCATGTGTAACTATTACGAACTGGGTCGTATCAATAGTGTTTCTACGATAAGGCACTCAATCTTATCCATATACTATGACACTTTAGGTTATTTTTTGAACATGATCATCTCGTATGTCAACCACATACTGTTCAAGATTACACTAATAACCTTGAATTTTTCATATAGTGGATAATATTATATTACAAATAAAATAATCAAAATTATTATTAGGGCATAAATTCCAGCACATGCATGCTATGGAGCCGTACAAATTCTCAATAATGTTCAAAGATAATTAACATGGAAGCTCTTAAAACAAACCAAACTTTTGCTTAGGGATCCTAAAAGAAGCTTTAGAACAAATACCATACAGTTAGGCCTCAAAACATAATAAATCTCCCTTAAGAAAAACAATTTAAAACATGATCGAATAAGTCAACTCAATAAAAATATCTAACGCGGAAAGAAGAAAAAAATCCTAGCTTGACTCCCTTATGGCCTTTGTAACAAACTCCGTCATCCTCCCAGGACGCACTTCCCTTTACCTAAAAAATTAATTTTATAAAAGAATGAGTATTAAAAATACCCAATAAGTGACCCCACTGTTGGGGTTGGGATATGCAATCACGTGCAACATAACTACACTTTCTTAACTGCAACGGGACCTAAAACTTTACTTTTATCTTCATCTCCTTAGTCCTCAGGATGTGCATCACTTTTGTACACATGGCTTGATAATTCTCATTTATGAGAATTATTTGGCCTTTATACTTAGTTATTTTTGTTATTTTATTTGTGTTATTAGATAAAAAGGCTAGCAAATTATTGGTTTAAATTGAATTATTGTTGGAAGTCTTTTAAATTAAGTAAATGGAGAAAATAGAGCAAAAGAAAATGAAAAAAACACACTTACTTGATGTTTTTGTGTAGGAATTTGAAGAATGCAATAGAAATGCAATTGTATTGCAATTGCAATTTTGAGACACCAGGAAATTAAAGGAAAATCTGCAAATCTCCTAAAATCTAGGAATTTTGTGCCATATTGTCTCCACGATTTTAGCTGGGATTATAGCCATATTTGTGCATCACTCAAGAAGGAAACCCTAGCCCAATTCCTCTATAAATATTGGAGAAGAAGCCTCAAGAACCAGATCAGTTTTCGGCCACGGATGCTGCTGTTCCTGCTGTCAATTTTCTGCTGTCAAATTTTCTGCTGTTAATTTTCTGCTGTTTTTATTTTCATTTCTTCTGTTTTCCAGCCCCTTTCAACTTCAAAATTCAATCCTTCCTCAATGAAAATTGAAGGAAGTGAAGACTCAATTCCCTTTGAAAAAAGTGGAGTTGAGTCGATTGAATAAGAAATGAAAAAGGGGTTGTGTTCTTCCCGTTCTTAGAATTTATTTTCTGTTTTATTCAAGTTATTTTCTTCTATTTTCAAAACTTAATTGCTGCTGTAATTTTGAGTTTTTAGCTACTGTTTTATTCTTCCATTTTGTTCTTGAAATTAATTAGTTGCTTAATTTATTTTGATTAATAGAATTTTGGTTGTTCTTTCATTATTGTTGAATTGTTATTCAAGTATTTATTATTCTATTTTAGTTATGCACTTTGATTCTTTTAAATCATTATTTTTCTTTTCTTTAATTATGAGCTAAATCTTTCTTTGGGATTCAAGCATGTGAATGCCCTAGAGAAAGGAATAAAGGCCTAATATGTAAGAGCAACCTTGCTTAATCTTATAGCAATTGTTTGCTTTTATTGATTGAAATTTTTATTACTAGTTTAGTTTGATCCCCTAGATTAGTATACAACAATTTGAGTCTAATTCTGAAAATGTTAGATAAAATTGGGTTTTCATAAAAGTAGTAAAGGAAAATAGCCTAGACATAGGAATTTGTTTTTGACCCTAGACATAGGGCAAAACCTTTAAAACCAAAAGAATTGTGTTTTAAAATTAACTAAGTTCGTATTACCCATAGAAATATCGATTTAATCGCTTAGCCTCCTAAAGATACTTCATAGAAGGTCGAATAGGTGTTGAATTTGGTTTACAAAGCTTAAGTGTTGAGTCAAAGGATTGCAATTGCAATTAGGCCGCAATTTCTTTCAATAGAGCAAAAGCATATTTTAATCCCTCTTTTATCATTTTCTTTTCAAAAACAAAAATTATCCCAACTATTGTTTTACACCGGTTACCCACAATTGCAATTTGAAACATCTTTGCTTATTCTCTTGAATTTTGTTGTATCTATTCCCTGTGGGATCGATACTCTAGAATACTTCCAGTTTTATATTACTTGCATCGACAGTGTGCACTTGCACTAGACTAGAGCGTGTTTTAATTTACAAATATTTTCTTTAAGCCCCACGTTTCAGTTCGATCATCGATGTACATTACTTTCATGTACACCAAACTCACTAGGCATGCATCACTTTCATACACTTTAGGCCTCTCCCTACAGGTATGTATCACTTTCATACACACCAACTCTCAGTACATTACTTTCATGCACCTAGGGCCCCTGGACATGCATCGCCTTCATGCAGTCAAAATCAACGGGGTAAGGAAGGAATCTATTTAACATTTCCTGACTTTTATGATCATACACACATGCATGAGGTCCCACATAAAACATTAGTACATATCATGATGCAACAAGAGGATGCTCATTCATAAACCACATGGCATACAAGATATCTCATTCACATCACGTAGCATTTGTGACTTTAATAAAACAATTCCCTACTTGAATAAAATAAACCATGACTTTAAATAAATAAAATAAACCATGACTTTAAATAAATAATTCATGACTTTAATTAAAATAATTCATGATATTAAATAAATTAATTCATGGCTTTAAATAAAACTCATGTTTAATTTTCAATTGAGCATCCCATGCAACAAAAAACGCCCAACCAAGTTTTAAGGCAAACCAATAGTAAAGCCACTTACCTTGATAGAAAACTAAAAACTCGTCTAGCTTAACTTTAAGGGTTCTTGGCTCAACTTGAGTAAACATCTAAGACCACCATATAACCAACTAATCCTTGAAACTTTAATTTGAAAACTCTTAATCGACCTAACTCACAGATTGACAAAGCTTACCACTAGTTCTTACTTGATACCGTCCTCTAAGCGTGTTTGATTAGTCAAAATTTTGTCCAAAGCTCCTAGCCAACTTACCACCATTTTCCATAAATTAGCATCTGAAATAAAACTCGCAAATTCTAAATGTTTTCTAAAGCAATATGCATCAACCTTACTCGATAAATCACCTTACCAAAATTAACATTAAAACCTTGCCGATTCAAGCTCGCTTAGGCCCAATTTCATAAACCAAACTCCAATTGTCGTGGGTATCTCTAAAACAAAATAACATTTCATGGGTCATTCTCAAATACATCCAAAATTAATTATATAACCTTAAAAAAAAGAAATTCACCTAATACCACTGCTGGACAGAGACCAAAGACATCGAAAATTTGTGACTTCGATGCTGGAAAAGAGTGAAAAATCTTGAAACGGAGACAAAAAGTTCAAGGATTAATCTCAAATCAACCAACCCACAACCAAAATGAAAAAGCTCGCCTCACGCCACTGTAGGATACTTGACGTCGGACATTAACCAGAGAGATGCAGCCGACTGGTTAACAAAACGCCAGCAGAACAACAGAACGCCGCCCGAAACTGTCACAAAAGGTCGTGCTGCTAGCCATTTGTTGTCGACGGGTTGGCCGTGCGCGTCTGCAGGTCGAGGAGGATGTCGTTGCATGTTCGTCATCGTGCTGTGTCTACTGACGGCGATCAAGTAGGAGGTGGCTATCACAGCCGAAAAGGAAGAAAAAAATCGAATAAGAAAGCCCCCCCCCCCCCCCCATCTATGTGTGTTGTTTGAAGAGGAAAAAAGAGATGGTAGCCTTGGGTTGCGTCAATGATAATTTAAAAACAATTAGGGCTTTGACTTCCTTTTTTTTTTTCAATTTTGCCCTCCAACTTACTCATATACTCTGTTTTGCATTTCCAAACCCTTCAATCACCAATTTAACCCTAACAAACATACACTAACTCAAAAAAGACCAAATAAACTAGAAAATAATCCAAAATTGACTTTAAAAAATAAGAGTTAAATCTACTTGAAAATGTTGGGCATTGCATCTTGAAAATGATAGGATTGTAGTTTTGTTTCTAATACTTGACCTACTCTACAGCGGCACTTGTTGGGATAGAACTACATGATCTACAATGATGGATCACACTTGTAAATGGCCTATTAAGGTTGTTAATAATGTCTTTGACTAAACTAATGGTAACTAAATATTATAAGAAGAGTTATTTTGGTATAATACTTAGTTGAGATTATCTCAGTTTAGTGAATAAACACTTGACCTACTAATCGGAGTGTACACACAAGGGCACATGATCAAAGTAATAATAAAACGGTATTCCTACCAAGTATCTATCAACTGGGATTGGTTTTTAATTGGATTAAGTACTGCGAATAATCTTACTTTACTTTATTTAGAAAACACAATGCAAGAGCATATAGGAAAATTAAACAACTAAACCTAGAAAATAAAATAAATGAGAGACACAAATCGATAGATAATTCTATGGTTGTTGATTGCATTCTTGGACCTTAATTTACTTAATTAAGCTAGCAATTAGGCATAACCAAATGTTTGATTCATAAGTCTAGAAGCCTAAAATTATGGAATCTCTTGTGGGTCTCCTCCAAACCTCAAGTGTAATTAATTAAATCTCGTGTTTGTCTCGTTAATCAATCCTCACCTGACATTAATGAACCTTCATTTTAAACCTCAATTAATTTCCATTGTTCCTATGTCACTTAGGCAAAATTTAATTGCCATGCATTATTTTTCTAAGTTTAATCTACTCTGTCAAGCTCAATTAAACTAACGATCATTTAACCCTTATTCCTTACTTTATTAAAGGCATTAAGAACCCAATACATAAATGAACACAAACACTAATTAAATCACAATCACAAACTAAATTAAGTAAAATTAAATGCAATGGTCCAAGAATTACAACAACCCATAGAAATTTAAGGATTAACTAAACATGTTCAGCATTTACACAGTAGAAATCCCTAATTAACGTCAATAAAATAACTATAAATGAAAAAAAAATGGAAAGAAAGTGCAAACGAAGGACAATCCCGTGTTATTGAGGTGATCAATTTCGAACTCAAGCTCCAAAGTCTTCAACTCCGCTCCAAAATGCTCACAAATCCTCCGAAATACCCTCAAATATGTCTGGAATCGAGATTAGGGCTAAAACCCTCGAAATGGCCTCCTCTTGGACGAAGAAGAAGCGATGAATATATACTGCCCATTGTGACAGCGTTGCAACGCTGTCCAAAAATGCTATCGTTTTTCCTTATGCACAGGGGTAGCATTGCAACACTGTAAGTAGCGTTGCAATGCTACGGACAGAGACTTCCAAAGAAGCGCATTTCTAGCGTTGCAACGCAACGCTAGCTCTCAGGTCCAAATGCCAAATTATGGTGTTGCATCGCCAATTCAAGCATTGCAACGTTGTCCCCTCAGCCTCAAATGCCAAATTCTTCAAGTCTTCTCTTCTTGGCTCTCCAAAATGGCCCAAAATAGCTTCATAATGTCCAATATACCCTCAAACACTTCGTTTTGCTCCTTAAGCTCGGTTTCTGCAATGTAAACACAAATAGACATCAAAGCACAGAAAATCATAGCAAAACTAGCTAAAATAATAGGAAATAATATAACATAATTGCATGCTATCACCTACCATATGGCGGCACTTGTTCTAACTCACTAAAATACCATAGCATTATAAATGATTTATAGGGGGTTTTTTCAAATTGTTTGATTTCTGTGCTAAAATTGAATAGATAATTATTTGCATGATTTTAAATTAAATATTTTATATATTTCAATATTATGTCAATTTCTCTCATCGTTTTTAATTTTGAATACTGATTTGTTAAGTTGAGAAAAGTTTATTACTTGGAAAAGTAACGTTAACATTATAATGGCAGTGTAAAATTTTGAATTTGTCTTTATTAAGAAATGTTCTCAAAACCTATTTTTCAATGCTAATCAAATTGTCCGTGAAGCACGTGATTAATGAACCAAAAGTAAACAAGATAGCTTGTATGTATCTCCTAGTTGACATGTTAGATGTCAAGCTTAGAAGATAAAGAAAATGACAACAACGTATGAGATGTTGAAGTCAACAAAAGCTAAATTTAGAAAAGTGTCTAAATAATATCGAGATTAATTAAGTATTATAAAAATTTAAGAAGAGAAAAAAATGACTGAGGCTATAAGAGAAAATAGTTTCCAAATTAGCCTGGACAGTCATAATGAGAGGATATTTTGAAATACCTTTGATGCGGCTGCTACGCGAACGCCAAAAGAAAGCACAAGTGCACGCTATCACAAACAAGTAATATATGGAGTATTCCAAGTATCGAAACCAAGGGAACAATTAACAAAAAAAACTCTCCAGCTAACAACACAATTGCTCACTAGTTGCAACCGAATGTAACCAAGAAAGTAAAGTTGATTTTGGGGTTTTGTGCATGAAAAAGTAAAGCTAACTTAAAAGGTAAGGAGAAAAACAAGGATAAGAAGGAAGGGATTCAATTACGGTATAACCTTGAGGAAATGCACCACCATGCGCCCTCAAATTGCTAAACTAAATCTGGCTATTTCAGAGATCCTGCCTCTTGTGCCCATGTACTGACTCTATTGAATTCTGTACGGTTCAAACATAATGCTTTTCTGAAATGCATCCACAACCTACCCTTTTCGACACTTAGCTAAGTAAATCAAGTTCAACACCTATTTGGCTCCTTGTCCAAGAACCTTTAGGAGACTAAGCAATTTGAAACTCATATGTCTAAGGCAAAACTCGCTTAGATAATGAAAAAAAAAACAACTTTATGATTTTAAGGGTTTTTGTCCTATGTCTAGGTACAAAAAGCAAAGTTCTATGTCTAGACTCTTTTCTTAGATTACTTTTAGGAAAACGCGTGTTGACTCCAACCCTTTCAGTAATGAAATCTTCACAAACTATGCTAACTCAAATGGCCAGTTTAAGCTAACAATGAAACTTAAACTCACTAAAAGTAAACTTAGCAAAATATTGACCAAATTTACAAGAAACACATGGTGGATGCTTATCTCCTTTTTAGGGTATCCACATGATTGAATCATCTCCAAGGAGTTTAGCTACTCATTGGAGAAATAATTAAAGTGCATAACATAAAAAGAAAATAAATAGTAGAAAGAACACAATTCATTGACATAAATAAACTTGAATACACTTGAAGTATGAATCCAAGAAAGAACAAAAGAACGTAAAACTTGAATTCAAAGAAAAACAGAAACTTACAAAGCTGGAAAATAAAATAAAAAAGCAAGTACAACTCCTAAAAACTTACAGAACTGAATGGAAAATCCTAAGAACAAAAAGAACCCTAAGATGTTCTTCCTCTCTAATTTGTTCAACCTTTTTCAAGGAGAATCAAGTACTTACTCCTCCTTCTTTCAAAGTTGGAGTCCAAATGAAATATGAATAGAGCTTAGGGGAGATTCAGAGTGGCGGCTCAACTTAGAAATAAAAACGACATAATTTTGGGATGAAGAGAATTCCCCACTTCGAGCTCTACTTTCAAATGGAGAATTAAGCCACCTTTTATAGACTTCATGCCTAGGGTTTGCTGCCGAGATCAGTGTGGAGAAGCTTGGTCAATCATATCCTTTCATTTTCAGAGATTGGACTGAGAATATTTGATAAGATATGCAAATCCCTCGAATCTTGGAGAATCTATCGAAAAGGTCTAAATGCGGGCGCATTTGTGGGCGCATTTGGATTGTTGTCGAAATTGCCTAAATGCTTATGGATTTCTAGGCGTATTTTGGCTTCTTTTCTGCTTTACTTGACAACTGCCTTCTGACTTCAAATGCTAGCGCAATCAAGTCGCATTTTGCACTTAAGCTTATTTTTCCTCCTTTGATTGCTCCCTGATTGCTGGCGCATCTGGTCCATTTTTCAACCTCTTCACAAAAACAATCAAAATTAACACTTAACAAAAATAACTCTAAACACACCTAAAAACTTATTTTTATACAATTAATGTCACACCCCCTCCCTGAGCTACCTGCTAACTTAGCCCGGAAGATGGCGTGAAGCCAACAGACATCGTTTCCTCCCTAACGATACCTGTGACCCTGTTATACCTGATAAACATACTATACTTGAAATAAAATATTTAAACACAACACAGCGGAAGTTTGAAAGTCACAATACATACAACGGAGCAGCCCTACTTAAACCCCACTTGAACTTCTAAATGGGTAGGGAGTACTACAACCAAAATACATCCCAACCATGGTTTACACAACCACGACCACTAGTGCATACACAAATGAAACTATACGTTCCTCTCAGAATATCTACAAAATGTTTGGACTTGCTATATAGTTCCACCCACGTACAAAATATCAAACTCGTAGAGCTTTCGCAGACTATGGCAGGATTTCAGGCACCAGGAGCTCGATCTCTACCTAAAAAGTTAGAAAACATTGAAAGAATGAGCTGGGAAGCTCAGTGAGTGACTGGGTTTAAAGTAATTATCTCATAAATCATAACATTTGGCAAACTACAAGCATATGTGTCGGCAGACAAGCGTTAAATATAAACTTATAAGGACAATAGCTTCTTCCAGAAATCCAGCAAGTATGTCATTTAAATCTCGCTAGCATATCCAGAGCATTCATCATATAAAAACATATAATAAACTAGGTTGTGTAAGACACGCTCAGTACAATCCAACAATCACTCTACGATGTAGTGGGGCCCGCCCAGCACTCCCATCGTCTTTGTCGTAGTGGGGCCCGCCCAGCACTCACGACAGCATTGTTGTCACGGAGTACACTCAACGTCGACAACAGGAAATGACCTGTGTGCACACGGTACTATACAGCCTCGGGCTCAGAATCTCAAACATTTACTCATTCGGGTCTCATAGAAACACATGAAAACCTTTGACACTACTTGCTAACACATGTTGGCCCGAAATTGTGGTATTCTCACTAGTTCAGGTAAAATAGTAAACATATGCTCACAACGAACAATTAAATCATTTCTAGGAAACCATATATGCTCATAAATACGTGTTCAAGAGACATAAAGTCTTTAAGTAAAATTACTCTTAGAAAGTCTTTTATTTTCGTAAGAATAAGTTCAAGCATAGAATACACTTTCGAAATTCGTTTTGTCACTCACAGCGTTAAAAGTTAGAACCTCGGCTCGTACACTTGACCTATTTCCTCTTGGCCTGCCAAATAACCAGAAACCAGGCATTAGAACACAATTCCTTGCACTTCAAACTTAAGATTATACATATCCCCTAACTAATTCCAGCATATCACAGATTTCATACCCTAAGCTCCCTTACTTATAACTTTTTCATTACTTGGCCAAAGATGATGTACTTTATACCAAACTCTTCCTTTTTGAACCCTCTAAAACTTATCTAAATGAATGAAATTGAAATTCCTAAAGGATATGTCCGTAAATACCTCGAAAGCTACTTCCTACAAAATAGGTTTCTGCACTTTCCAGACTCGTTTCCCTGCTGCACCCTGAACTTAACATGAATTTTAAAGCAACTTCTAGTCAATTTCTAACCACTACTTCTTCATGAAAGTTATAGGAAATTAAATAATCTTTCCAACCATACCTAATACAGCTTCTAATTCGAAGTCCACAGATCATAACATCCCAAAAACCAGAGGTTCCCCGGATTTGACAGCAAAAACATTCCTTCAAATCCCTCTTCACAAATCATTAACATAACATCAGATTTTGCTCGAGCTTCCTTCACAAAATTTGTTCGAAAATGAGTTAACTTTCCAGAAAATCAAACCTCACCTCTTAATACTTCTTGTGGAGCTCAGAATGATCCAAACATCAGATGTAGTCAGGATTGATCACAAACTTTGTCATGCAACTTGAATTGGACTTTTCCCTTTCTTCTTCAACTTCAACTTCAGCAAAACACCTTTCTTCTTTCTCTCATCCTCTCCCACGAAATGCCCTATTTTTATTTAATAAAAAAAGAAGCAAATGGGAGAAAATGGGTTAAAAAAACTTATTTAATTATTTTTTTGGTGGTGAGTGCTCCAAAGTTTATCCATTCCCACATTTCTTTTTCCTTTTCTTTTTTTTTTTTTTTAAACAAAACATACCAAACACCTAGCTCCTTATTGTTTTCCCTTATCCCTTTCTCCTCTTTTTTTTTTTTTTTTTTTTTTAAAAAAGAAATTTCAAGGAAAAATCTCGGGTTTACAATTAAGACTTCAAACACATGCAAAAGTTGTTTTTACTTAAATTTGCCATAAATGACATGAAATATAACTTTAAACACTCGCTTTCTAAGCAAATAGCTTAGTTTTTAGGGCTCAATAACACTCATAAATGAGTGTTATCAACCTTCATGTGAAGAAGAACATAAATGAAAGTAAATTTAATTTACTAGATTTTTTGTGGAGAATAAATATTGTCATCTAGATAGTTGATTCATGATTTGTTTTTCATAACAATGAGATTGAAATTCTTGAAAAATACTTAACGTGTAGAATAGTTTCTACAGGTTGGCACCAAGAAGCCCATCTCATTTAGTGTAGTGAGAGACATTAAAATGTCATTCAATAATAATTGTTACTTAATGTTGAATGTGGCGTTTTATTACCACATGAGAAATTCAATTTCTCAAGCTTTATTACTAAAAAGTTCATGTAGTATGAATTATTTTGAAGTATTAAAGTTTATATTTTCAAAATTGTTATAAAATACATTCAAGTGAAAATAAGAACAATTTGTATATGTTAAAATATTAACATGCATCATTTGGCTCAACCCAAGGGTTCTATTTATAGGGCCTAGGATAGAATCTTTCTCAAAATTAAATAATATATATATATATATATATTAGATACATTAAATAAATAAATAAATAAATAAATAAATATATATATATATATATATATATATATATATATATATATATATATATATATATATATATATATTTGAATCTCATTCAAATTTATATTTTTTTTTATTTAATGTATCTAATACATTAATATATTATTCTCTTAATATTTAATGCATTAAATACAATAAAAATATTTTCCTTCATTTAATATATCCAATATGTTAATTTGAACATTTTAAATTTCATTTCAACAATATTGATCCCTTAATGTACTTATGAGCTAGCAAAGTTATCTTATGGACCTACAGATTACAAACCCCAATGATACAAAATAATTAATTAAACTCTTTAATCAATCAATTTTCATTCATTAACTCTATAGGTCACTCCACCATAGACCTAGAGTTGGACTTTTTTGAACTGTAGGATAAGTTATGTCCATGGATTTCATATTACATGCAAATCGATCCTTCATGAGTTGTTCATAACTATAACTGGGTCAAAAGTATATTTTACTCCTATCATTACATCTTATACCTTAAATACCACTAATCCTCTAATGAACAATTTGTTTATGATTCAATCATAAACTAAGTCCCTCTCAAGCTAGTGAGAGAGTGAGGCCCTATTCTTCAAGTCTCAAAATCAACACTTGAGAAAATTATGAAGGGAATAATCACATTAAATCCACAGTGGAAGCATTGGATCATCTTTGTTTTTACTTAGAATTAAACAAAAACTAAGGTTAAGCAATAAATATCTTGTATATTATGGAGATATTTTTTGGCGGTTCTTTAGTACTTCTTGCTCCAACGAAGTCGAATCTCCAAGGCTTCGGATTCGAATCTCTACAAAGTCTTTTTTGCTATTGTCATCGATCCCTGAACGAGCCCCAGAAACTCGTTCCTCTTTGCATCACGGTAAGAACTCGGATAGTACTTATCTTCAAATGCCTTTCGAAACTCTTTCCAACTCCATGCTTCTCCTTTCCTACTCTCTGTTATCCTCCACCAATCATCCGCCCCTTTCTGAAGCAAAAATGTTGCTAAATCAACCTTCCTGTCTTCAGGGCATCGCATAACTCTAAAACACTTCTCAATTAGATTTAACCAAACCTCGGCATCAGCAGGGTCTGTGGTGCCTTCGAATGTCGTTGCACCTAAGGCCTTTAGCCTTTCAATACCATACTTCTTTTCTGGGTCTGCATGTGCCGATCCAACACTTTCGGCTAACCTTTGAGTAATCCTTGCAAAGATCTGTTCCTCCAGGTTCACCTCTTGCTAAGGATGACTAGACTCTCCCTCTGATACCTCTCTTCCTCTATTGCCAGTAGCTTCTTGAGTTCCGGCCTCCACTTGCCTGCCTCGTTTGCCACCTCGAGCCATGGTCCTAAATTATACAATCTTGTTAAAATAATTAAGACAACAAGCTCCTAGTTTAATGCATGAACCTAGTTCCCTTCCCAAAACCTTTTGCTCTGATACCAAGTTGTCACACCCCCTCCCAGCTCACTTGCCTAATCCTAGGAAGGAATGTGAAGACAGAGAATAGCAGCCCTCTTACTGCCACTCCCTGCCCAACCTAACATTAACCTGAAATTGTCTACAACGAAGCATATATGAACTAGTAAAATTGAGCGCACAGTTGCACACCTGAATAAGATGCAATCATTTTTCCATACTAGGTTTTCATAACAAGTCATAACATACTTAAGTATTACACCCCGACTAGAATGCTTTTATTTCAAAACTATATACAGGTGGAAGTATATATATACAAGGAGCTAAGTGGCATGGTGGCAAACAGGTCTTGTCGAGGCTAAGCACCGGGAACTCGTTTGCTACCTGGGGAGAGAAAACATGTTGAAAACGTGAGCTGGGAAGCCCAGTGAGTGACTATTTAATAAGTTATGCGTTCATAGGTAAAGTATCAAAAGTAATTAAACAATGTCGCCAAATTATAGGCTTTAAGCACCACGATAATCAATGCATCAAAACTCATGATAAAGAAAACTTGTAGCATGATACCCTAGCTATGGTAGAGTCCTCTCTAACCAACAACTTCAATACCTCTTTCTCTCACGTGCACGTGGTATGCCATTTAGGCTCACTGGTCTCCCCTAATACCTTCTCCATGTCCTTCAGTATTGGGGTCAGACCAACTACCACCCGAATACCTTCTCACTGTCCTTCAGTATCGGGGGTCAAGTTTTCTCCCTCCCAGGTACCTTCTCCGTGTCCTTCAGTACCGGGGGTTAATAATATACAAGGGCATGCTTTAAATAGTTAGGAAACATGTTTTGGAATCACATTCAGGAAGTTCTCAACATAAACACAAACTTTCATCATTAAACAAGCTTCCAACTTCAAGTGTAGTTCATCGTATGATTAAAAGAGAACTCATTAACCAAACTCATTTTTCGTGTTCTCAACGCATAAATTCTTTAACATAGCCAAACCATCATACTTTAAGTTTCAAGCAATTCAAACATGTTTTAGAGTGGATTAATGCATGGTACTTCCAAGAAAAACCCTACTTCCAAACTTAGGTTTCATGCTTGAACGCGGAGTAACAAACTAGTTACAATTATGCTTAACTTTCAACACCGACATTTATTAGTAGGAATTCAATGAAAAATGAATATAACTTAGTTTAAGCATGCTTCAATATCCATCACTAGTAAGTTTTTGAATAAATAAAGATCAACGCATAGGTTTTCAAACAAAATTACTCACAAACACCGGAAGGCTCCCAAGGCTTATAAGCTTCTCCTATCTTCGTTTGCCCTGAAAATGAATTCCATAACATTAATCCCTTTTGCTACTTGGCCCAAAAATTGATCTAACTCAGTCACATAACTCATAGGATAGTAATTGCACACACTTGGCAATAGGGTATAACAAATTGGAACACAACTTCCTTAAGCTCTCTAGACCCCTCTGTTTTGAGCCAAAAATTATAGATTCGACTTCCAGCATGAGTTTCTCAAAATTTAGCAAAACAACCACAAACTTTTATTTGATAACCCTCAAATAAAACATCTAAACTTACTTACCTCAAAATTTTAGCTTCTAATTCGTCCTCAAGAGCTCAAAATCACCAGATTTCTTCACCATGTTCTGCTGGCCGAAAAACTGGGAACACCTCTCGGTTTTCTTAAATTTTCACGACCTTATTCTTCATATTTTCTCACAAAATTTTCCAGACCTAATCTTCATTCAATTTCTGAGATTTTGGCTCAATAATCATCCAATTTTCTCAAGTGGATTGAGAGATATGACTGTTTTAAGTTTATCCACTTCCTAGAGCTTCCAGCTGTCTACTGCAGTCACAAGTGTTGGACAGCTCATCCTTCCACTATAACAAAAAAAACTCCAACGAAAATGTAACTGAAATGGCCAGCTCCTCCTTCTCTCTTTAGACTTTAAGTCCCTTTCAATCCACCTAAATTGTAAAGAAATTTTAACTAAATTAATTAGAAATTACAGCTTTTGTATTCAACACAACATACACCTAATGTGTACCCAACTTGCTCATGACCTTAACTTACTTCAACTCAACTTTTAATATGCTTATCCCAATGCGTAACCTGTCTCCTTATGAAGCTTTGTGTACAAACATATCCACAACTTAGGAGATTCCCAAATTCTACCACGACATCTTTTAGTGCAACCTATATCAATTTGCATATGTCAAAACATCATATATGAGCGCAATATGATCAAAAGAGAGTTTAGGGCTTACAATTTGGTCAAGTCTCCAAAATGGTAGGCTTATTGAATCGGCTACCATGACCATTCTCACTCATGCAAATCAAAGGATGAGCCCTTACAGGCAATAGTTCATAATTCACTCAGGATTAAGATCGAGTCGCATATGATCATCCTATGAAATATTAATCTTTTCAATTAACCAATTTATAAAGAGAGATTAAATATTTCTTGGTCCAGTCTTATACAAACTCATTGTATAGGATACCCCCACTCACATGTCTCCACATGAACAATTTGGATCAAATCATTTGTAACAATTACAAAGTGGGTCGCATCAATAGTGTTACCAAGATAAGGCACCCAAGTTTATCCATATACTATAAGTTCCTTTAGGTTATTTCTTGAACATGATCCTCCCGTATGTCGACCACATACTGTTCAAGATTACACTAATAACCTTGGATTTTCATGCAATGATTATTGCAAATAAAATAATAAAATAATTATTAATTATTAAATAATAAATCATTAATTATGAGGTTTTAGGGCATAAATCCCAACAATCTCTCACTTGCACTAGAGCCAATGAGACATGTATCTTAGGGCATACTCTACACCCAATATGTTCTCCCACTTGCCCTAAAGAAGATGAGACATGTTTCGTAATCCTAGACATTTTAGATGATCCTCAAACACTTTAGTCTGGAGAGTCTTTTTATATAAATGAAAATGACTGTCATTAAACGTCATCTTGGTCACCACCATGATGCTTTCTCATAATATGTTATACTCCATAAAGTGGTATTTTCTAAGTTCCTTAATGTTAGTCATTGCACCATTATTATCATAATAAAGCGTGCTAGACTTAATCATATTTGAAACACCTCTCAGATCTCGAATGAACTATTTGAGTTATACAAGTCCTTTTGTTGCTTTACAAGCAAAATAATTTAACTTGTATACCATACTCCACCACCTAGGGTAAAATTTCTCTTAACATTGTTTTCCTAAATCTTTGTAAGAACTGGTGTATCTTGTAAAGATCAGATCCTTAACTCCATACAAAAAAAAAAAAAAAAAAAAATCATTATTTATAGATAATTTGAGAAATATTTTAATTTTCTACTCAATGGTCATACCATTCGTTTAACTGATATATGTTGACCAATTGTACATTAAATGTTGTCTCATTTATACATTAATTGTCTCCCACTCAGAGTAGATAATTAATCATATACTCAACATTTTATGTATCTTAGAATACTCTTCCTTAAACAAAATAACTACAAGTTAGAATGATACATCATCATTCTTCCAAAGTTTTGCATCAAATATTTGACAACAATATTCTCAATATAAGATGTTCGAGACAAAGTTAATATTTTGTCCTTGAAATCTCCATTTTGTATGTATAAATTTTATCGAGTCATTCCAAATCATTCATTTAGAATTGGTTAGGTAGTCAACTTTTTATGTTAGATTGAAATCTTACATTGTTCATAATGAGTAAAATGTCATCAACATAGAACACAAGGAAAATCCATTAAGCAATTAATGATGTGCTTGTCTATACAAGTTTCATTATTAATTATTCAAAGTCATAGCTTTTGATACTTTATATTCAAAGATCTAATGGTCAAATTCATTTCATAAATGAACATTTATAATTTTGCAAGCTTTTTTCTTTTGATCTTTAAAAATAAACCCCTCTGATTTATTTGTGTAGATGCATTCTTTAAGATTCTTTTCATAAAAGAATGCTAAGTATCATTTTACATATTGCATATGCAACAATGAATTAAATAATGCTTACAGACTCCAGTATGGCAACAAGTGAGAAAGTTTACTCGTAGTCTACTTTCTTCCATTAGGTTTAACCCTTTGTCATTAGTCTTACTTTGAAGATTTGTATCTTCTTATCTACACATATTTTCTTTTTGTAGATCCATTCATATCCTATGAGTTTAACCACACCAAGAAGATCTACAAGTCCATATCGAGATGGAGTATATGAACTCTATCTCGAGCTTCATGACTCTAACCTATTTATCCTTTTCATCATCCCTCATTACGACTTTGAGGGTAATAAGCCTACAACTTTACTTTGTCCTCTAATATGGCAACTTAGACTCCAATTAAGTCATTGTCAAGGTTGTGTCATCTCATTACTCTCCCACTACGATGAGGCTTATCTAGTTCATGACTATGATCCATTTGACTTTCAAATGTAATTAAATGGTTAACAATATTGGTTAACTATTTAGTGACTTTACTTGGCACCAACTCAACAACACTATTTCACCTTATTAAAGATTTTTGATCTTTTATTTGATATTCCTTATAAAAAAATGAGATTTTTCATACAAATGCCTTATTCTATTTAGGACTGTATAAAAGACCATTTTATTTCTTCTGAAGGACAGCCTATACTTAGGCATATCTTTGAACATATTTCATTCCTTTTAGGTTTGTTTCAATAAGTACGATTATCATTCCTAAATCCTGAAGTGTTGTAAACTTATTTTACTATTCTTCCATTATCCCAAAAATGTCTCGTAGACAATCTTGAAGGAAATCATCACTATAAGAAATAACCTTTTCTATAGCATGTTGTTATAGCATTTTCCAAAAACTATTATTAAAGAAATCTCCAAAAAGAAGCGTGGGTTTTTTTTTAGGTTGTCGCTCAAAGTTTTCTTTTTTGAGTACTTTTTTATGTTGCCGCTTTTCCAAAACTTCCCCCCCTCTCTTTTACATCTTTTAATCTCCTGCTAAATCTTTCCCTCTCTGTCTTTCTCTCTCGACTCTAAATCCCTTCCTCTTACTGAGCCTTCAACCTTTTCCTCTCTCTGCAAGCTTTCATATTTAAAATATCAAATACTAGAGCAAGCTTTGATTTCAACCTTATCATCTCTCTCAACTCTATGGCATAGGCAACGTCATTTTTTTCACGAGGCGGCAGGACAAGCTACATCCCTGATTCGGTATAAGACCATGCTTCTTACGCCTTTAATAGCTTAGAAGAATCCTCATCTGAATAGCTGTAATTTTGGAGGCACCTGGTAAGTTCTCTTTCAAGCTTTTTTCCCCCTTCCTCTAATCAATCTCCATATTTTCACCATCTTCACTCATTCCTGACTCTGAATCTACCTCCTTCTTCAATCTATGTTTCAGATCCTCACTCATTTCCACTTTTTTCTCATCAATCGGAAAATTTTCAATAGTCAGCGTAGGAGATAGGTCATTTTTTGGATCAAAGAGTCGATCGATGCACTCACAGTTGATCTGCTTGCAATTGAATTTGCCAAAATGTGAATCAACCGACATTGGAAAGGATCAGGGACTGAAGTTTCCTAATCCTTGGATTCTACTAGTAAGGTTACAAACTTCAATTCTTTCTTGTCTTAATGTGCGTCTTCTAGAAGTTTGAGTACTCTTGCATTTAATTTTCTCACGCTCTATCCCCAATTGAATCTACAATTTTAAATTAATTTGGGTTTTTTCCCTTTGTGGAAATTTCTAGAACAAAAAGTGAGAAACAAGCGTCCTATCAAGGTTTAATAAAAGGTAAACTCAAAATTAAACTCAATTTCATTACTTTTCATTCTATTGTTAATTGACTGGTTGATTTTGTAGGAAAAAAAGAAATGTAATTTGTTTAGTAGCCATCCATGCCAAATCAAGTTGTTCGTTGTTTGCAGAGTCCGAGAAATTGTTTTAGCTAAGACAAAAGGGGCTTGGATTTTCTTAATTGGAGATGGGAGACAGACAAACGCAAATTGCATTACTTCAACCCCTAGGTATTTCTTCAACTTCTTTAGGGAAATAAACTTGCGTTTATTGGTGATTCTACTGCAAAAAATACAGTCTCTTCTTTTTTATTCTTGTCATGGATCATCATTCTTTCTCTTTATTTTATGAATTGTGATGTTAGATTAGTCATATATTGTTAAGTCGTTCTATATTTTTATTTTCTTCTTATAGAATTCTTATTTTCACGTACAACTTAGGAATATTTTTTCGAAAAGAAAATACACATTTCATAAAAATTACATAACTTTTTAATGGTTATAAGATTAATCAAGTTTAGTCAATGAGGAAAATTGATGAGAGAGGTATTTAATTACTTCATTGTATTGTATGTTATGTTCACCATGCAATCTCTATTGCATATCCTAACCAAAGTTTGGTAATGGTGTGTAACTCATTATTGATGTAACCATGTCTAACAAGATCCTGTTTCTCCTCTTGCAGCACAATTTCACACAATTGTACTTGGTATTAAGAGTTGGAATATAATCCCACTTTAGTCTTCATATTGCATTAGGTAAAGACACTTATGCCCTGAATAATCATCAATCAGAGTAATGAGATATTCACAGTAATATTTGGCTCTTACATTTACCAAACCACTTGGGTCAAAATGTGTAAGCCTAAAGTGCTCTTTGGCCATATACGTACCCTTATCCAATAAAGGCCTAATGACTATCTTGCATTAAAGACAAGATCTATAGATAGGTAAAGTAATTAACTCTAACTTTTAGAGAATTACTTCTTACTAGTCTTTTCATTCTATTAGAGTTGATGTTAATCAACCTTAGATGCCAAAGTCAAGTATATCTTTTAGGAGAAGACAATTTGTCTTTCTATTATGGATTCTATAATCTTGAATATCTCAATATTTTGTAGTATAATATATATCAAAAATATATATTGTTCTTATTTTCAGCTGAATGTATTTTCAAACAATTTTGAAAATACAAACTTTAATATTTCAAAATAATTCATACTATATGAACTTTTTAGAAGTTTGAGAAATTGAATTTCTCCTTTGGTAATAAAACACCACGTTTAGCATTAAGTAACAATTATCTTTTAATAACATCTTAATATCTCCCACTACACTAACTGAGATGAGCTTCCTAGTGCCAACCTGGAGAAACTATTGTACATGTTAAGTATTTTCCAAGAATTACAATCTAATTATAATGAATAACAAATCAAGAATCATTTATCTAGGTGACAATATTTATTCTCTACAGAAAATCCTGTAAATCAAATTTACTTTCATTTATGTTCTTCTTCACATCGAGGTATTTCAAAATATCCCCTCATTACTGTCCAAGCTAATTTGGAAAATATTTTATCTTATAGCTTCAGTCATTTGTTTTCTTTTCTTAGATTTTTTAATACTTAATTAATCTCCAGATCAATTAGACAATTTTCTAAATTTAGCTTTTGTTGGCTTCAACATCTCATATGTTGTTGTCATTATCTTTGTTTTCTAAGCTTGACATCTAACATGTCAACTAAGAGATACGTACGTACAAGCTATCTCATTTACTTTTGATTCACTAATCATGTGTTTCACGAACAATTCAATTAGCATCAGCAACAGGTTTTGAGAACATTTCTCAATAAAGATAAAATCAAATTTTACACTGCATAGTGTTAACCTTAGTTTTCCAAGTAATAAAATTTTCTCAATTATTAGTAATAAAATTAAAATTGAGAGAAATAGTCATAATATTGAAATATATAATACATATTATTTAACATGATGCAATCAATTATCCATTCAATTTTAGCATAGAAATCAAATAATTTGAAAAATAAACCCTTTAAATCATTTCTAATGCTATGGTACTTTAGTGAGTTAGAACAAGTCTTGTTGTAGGGTAGGTCAAACATTCCTTCACTAAACTGAGACAAGCTCAACCAAGTATTATACCAGAATAACTCTTATTTCTATAATATTTAGTTACTATTAGTTTGGCTAATGACACCATTAACAACCTTCATGAGCCTTTTGTAAGTGTGACCCATCATTTTAAATTTCATAGTTTTATCCCAACAAGTGCCACTGTAGGGTAGGTCAAATATTGGAAACAAAACTACAATCCTATCCTTCTCAAGACTTCACCCTAATATTGACTCATGCAAACACCTTTCGTACGGGGATGGTTTAAAACCCGCCGCAAAGCCCCGATGAATCTCACGATGTGAACCAATGATGGAGACCGTAGGATATGTTGACATATCTCCTTCTTCCACTTAATATAATACTTTCTCAAGAGATTCGCCATGATATTGACCCATGCAAATACCTTCTGTAGGGAGGACGGTCCAAAAGCCACTACGATGCCCCGCATGAATCTCATGTTGTGAATTAATAATAGAGACCATAGGATATCTTGGCATATGTCCTTCTCCCACTAAATATTTTTGAAATAAGATTTTCTATTACTTAGACAAATTAGGCTAATCTCATTTATCTATGTTCTTCTATCTGCCCTTCCATAACCCTTATGTTGGTTAGATTGATTTTAATGTGAATTACCGAGTTTATTAAACTATTTAAAAAACTAATCACATTATGAGTCTGTTTAATGAAATTAAATAAAATTTGACCTAATTCAACTCCCAAGTCAGTTCCCAGTTAGAGGTGTTCCCTTTCTATCAGCTTAAATGCTCCCGTCTATACAGAACCTTCCATAGACAGAGTTCCCTTAATGTCAATTTTTATTTCAAAATTCATTAATCTTTAATTAACTATTAATTACTAGATTAATAAACTTAAGTGAATTTAAAAAATGTTTTTAATCCCATTAAAAACTAATTCACTTCATGGATAATCTGAAAATTCTATAATTTTAAACCCTTTAAAACAAAATTAAAAAGATTATCGTAAATTCTAATCTCATTAGAAACAAATAAAGATTAAATAAAATTCAAAATTTAAATTATTTAAAGCATGAATTCGAATATCTTTACCTAATCTCATTAGTAAAGATTTTAATCTTATTAGGAAAACATGGATTCCAATTAAGAAGGGAAACATCCTAATTTAATTTCAAATATAACAATTATATTCTAAATATGGAAAATATAAATTTATTAGAAAAGCATCTCAATTCTATTAGGAAACAACCTAATCAAATTTTCAAATATAACAATTATATTCAAAAAATTAATTAAGATGCATGGTTATGTTTTACCTATGGTGGGATTTTAATCTAAATGTCATACTTTATGCAACAATCAAATAATTTAAAACATACTGACATGTATAATTAAATTAAAACATAGCAAAATAATATTGACCAGCATATTTGGCATATCCTAGAAATTAAAGACTAAATTCAAAATTACATCATTTAAATTTTCAAGACATATCGTGGTTTTCAATTTCTCTCTTTCCTTTGATGGTCATCCAAATTTAGGGTTAGAAAACCCTAAATTTCTTTTCTTACTTTTCCTTGTAAGTTTGTTGTTGTTATAATCGGCCACTTGAGCTACCACCGTTCGTGTATGAAGAAAGACAAATCAACCAATCACAATTTCAACTTGATTCAATTGAATTTACGTTGAAAAAAAACAGCATTAAATAAATGAATTTGTTGATGTCACTTGGATCAACACAGCCACATGCACTTGGATGACTCAACCACCTTTATACTTGTGTACACAATAAATGCACAAAATGTGAAAACTTGGGATTCCCGCGCTAAGTATGATCCTCATACAACACCAGTAGGGCATTGGAGTATGCTTTCACAGACTTGAAGAAGAAAAAAAAATTAACCCACAGACAAAGGATTACTTTGTATCGCCAGCAACCTACTTGCATCAAACAGTCGCTAGTGTGATGCATTCTCAACCAGAAATTTTTTTTCTCGTTTTCTTTCTCCGTTACAATAAAAGAAATATTACAACAAACCTTAACCCTTATGGGTTTTACAATTGATCTAATCAAAAGCATTTAAACCTAATGTCAAATAGCTTAAGCAATCAATTTGCAAACTACCACGTATCACATATATGATAAATTAAAATATCTACCATAACAAAACTTTAATTCTAAATAAAATCAAAAAAATGCTTTGATACCAATTGAAGGGAATGATCATATTAAACTCACAGCGGAAGCATTGGATCGTTTTTCATTTTACTTAGAATTAAACAAAAACTAAGGTTAAGCGATAAATATCTTATATATTATGGAGATATTATTTAGCGCTTCTTTACTCTTCTTGCTCCAACGAAGTTGAATCTCTAAAGCTTCGGAGTCGAATCTCCACAAAGTCTTTTTTGTTATGACTCTAAAACAGGACCAAGGCTTGTGAGAGTCTCTTTGAAAGAGAGGGGGAATGGATGGGAGAATTAAGAGAACTCTCTTTTCTCTCAAGGGAGGAGGCACTGTTTTGCAACCCATAAATGTCCAATTTATAGTGGCCAATTAGGGCAAGACATTGCCCTAATTAAATAATATATATTTTAATATCTAATATTAAAATATATATTTAAACTATTTCAATCTCATTCAAATATTTCAAATTCTCCTAATATATATCTTCTTATTTGAATCTCATTCAAACTTTATATATATCTGTATCTTAATACATTAATAATTTTATTTGATATTTAACATATCAACTACGATAGATATGTTTTTCCTCATTTAATATATCAAATATATTAAATATTAATTTGAACGTTTCAAATTTTCTTTCAACAAAGTTGACCCCTAATTGTTCGTATGAGCTAGTAAGGGTACCTTATGGACCTACAGGTTATAAGCTCCAATGATACAAAATTAATTAATCAAACTCTTTAATTAATTAATTTTCATTTATTTTATAGGTCACTCCACTATAGACCTAGACTTGCACTCTTATGCACTGTAAGAAAAGTTGTGTCCATGGATCTAATCATTATATGCAAGTCAATCCTTCACAAGATGTTCGTAATTATAGCTAGGTTAAAAATTCGTTTTACCCCTGTAATTACATCTTGTACCTTAAGTACCACTGATCTTCTAATGAACAATTTGTTTATGATCCAACAATACACTAAGTCACTCTTAGGCTAGTGAGAGGGTAGGGCCCCATTGTTCAAGTCACGAAATCAACACTTAAGATAATTACTCATCTACTTTTTCTATATATATGAATGAGTGAATTCCATCTTGTGAGATTATATTCCTAGCTCCCTATTTGATCAAGTCTCCAAAATGGTAGGTTATTGAATCGGCTACCATGGCCATTCTCACTCATGCAAATCAAAGGACGAGCCCTTACAGGAAGGAGTTCATAATTCACTCTAGATTAAGATCGAGTTACATATGATCATCATGTGAACTATTAATCTTCTCAATTAATGAATTTATAAAGAAAGAAGAAATATTTCGTGGTCCGGTCTTATACAAACTCATTGTATAGGATACCCCTACTCACATGTCTCCACATGAATGATTTGAATCAAATCATTTGTAACACTTACAAAGTGCGCTGCATCAATAGTGTTACCAGGATAAGGCACCCAACCTTATCCATATACTATAGACCCTTTAGGTTATTTCTTGAACATGATCCTCTTGTATGTCAACCACATACTGTTGAAGATTACACTAGTAACCTTGAATTTTTTTTTCATGCAATGGATATTGCAAATAAAATATTTAAATAACTATTAATTATTAAATAATAATCATTAATTATGCAGCTTTAGGGTATAAATCCCAACAAATTATTCATCTACTTACTCTATATAGGAAGAAATGAATTTCATCTTGTGAAACTTATATTACAAGCTCTCTATTTGGTCAAGTCTCCAAAGTGGTGGGCTTATTGAATCGACTACGAAAGCCACTCTTACTCATATAAATCAAAGGAACAACCTTCTGATAGCACACAAAATGTTCTATTCTTAGGCTTTAGTAATTGCTAGTTAGCTTCATCAATTAATAATTTCATGTTTATATTTGTCTATTTTGTAGAAATCGAGCAATTGGAGTAAAACTAGAGCTTTTGAAGATATCGTTGTGAAAATGGATCTAATTGAGCATAAATTGAAGAACCAATTGAAGAAAAGAATGAATACAAACTCACTTACCCTAGGGGTAAGCATCGACACGCCATCAGAGCTTCGAGACGCTCTAGTTTGTAGCGTACAAGCCAAGAGACCTGCATAGACAGCGTCTCAATGCCCTATATAGTGTTGAGATGCTACGAATCGAAACATTTCCATTAGCCAGAACGTGTGTGCGTATCTTCTTTGTGCAATTCTTTTCATAGCTTCAAGACGCTACGTGTAGTGTCTTGATGCTACGTCATGTTTTCTTTTTTATTCATGCACTAGGGTGCAGCATCAAGGTATTGTCTCTAGCATTAAGATGCTGCAACAAATCCCTTTATATACAATCTTTCGCTTGCAAATTTGCAAAGCCCATTTGGAGAGACACAACCCTATTTTTTATTTCTACACTATTTGGAGAGTTAAAGGAGCTTGGTGGAGTACAAGAGAGATACTTTGAAGCTCAAGTTCGTGGAGATCACAACAGGATTGGGGGGATCGACACGCGACATTAGTTCTATCTTTCTTTCTCTTTATTTACTTTTTATTATGGAGTTGTTGTTGAGTTTAGATTTTGTATTAGTAAGTATGAGTGGCTTAAATCTTTTGTCTTAGGGATTGATGTAGCTGCTAGACTTCGTGTTTTGATTAATTAAATACTTTAATTGATTGTCTTTTCTTTCATTCATGCTTTTACGTGCTTGAATGCTTATAATCTTTTGGTCATCAATTATTTGCTTTGTTGATCTAAATTTATACTTGAGAAATGGTAGTTTAGATTAGACCTTAATTTCATGACTAAGGATAGTTCTGACATGACCATGATTAGGGCTCCTTCAGAGGTTGTTTAATAAAGGGTCATAATGTCATGCATGTTATTAAAAATCAGCATAAATATAGGTTATATTTTGCATGAGAACTATTATCTTCGAAAGGGTCATTCATGATTTAAGACTTCTAGACCTATAGAAGATTTGCATGATCAATCTTGGTTGTTTGAGTAATTGAATCATTAGTCTAATTGGATAAATCAATTCCCTAAGATATATTTCTTTTGAATCCTATCTTTTGATTTCTTTCTCTAAATAAAATTGGATCATAATATTCATGGTACTTAAGTGAACTAGAAAATCAATCATGTGGACGATACTCTGGCACTCAATCACTATATTAAAACTTGACTCATTTACTTGCAATTAGGCAAATTTTCATGCATCACCCTCACAGGAAGAAAGTCCATAACCCACTTAGGATTAAGATCGAGACACATATGATCATCCTGTGAAATATTAATTTTCTCAATTAATGAATGTATAAAGAGAGATTAAATATTTTGCAGTTTAGTCTTATAAAAACGCATTGTATATGATACCTCCACTCACATAAACTATTTAGATCAAATTATTTATAACTATTACAAAGTTGGTCGTATCAATAGTGTTACCAAGACAATGCACTCAACCTTATCCATATACTATAAACACTTTAGGTTATTTCTTAAACATGATCCTCTTATATATCAACTACATACTATTCAAGATTACACTAATAACCTAGGATTTTTCATGTAATGGATAATGTAATATTGCAAATAAAAATAATCAAAATTATAAATAACTATTAATTAATAAAACATTAATTACGAGGCTTTAGGGCATAAATTCCAACAATATTTCATTTGCACTAGAGTCGATGAGACATATATCCTAGGACATACTTTATACCCAACATGTCCTCTTACTTTCCATAGAGAAAATGAGACATGTCTCGCAATTGAAGGATGAGACATGGTTTTAGCAATGAAGGAAGAGTATGCCTCTTTACAGAAAAAATAATAATAATAATAACACATGGTCTGTCACACCCCCTCCCGAACCACCTGCTAACTTGGCCCGGAAGATGGCGTGAAGCCAACAGGCATCGTTTCACTACTTAACGATACCCATGACCCTTTTAATTCCTGATAAACAAACCCTACCTGTAAGCGAAATACTTTACATATTACACAGCGGAACCCTGGAAAATTTCTACTTATGCACACGGAGCAGTTTTAGTTAAAACCTCACTTGAACAATCAAAACACAACCACTCGTTGTTTACACAAACAAGACCACTAGTTCCATACACGAACATAACTACACGTCCCTTTTAAGTTATCTATACTACGAGCAGACTCGCTATATAACACCACCCACGTACAAGGTATCTAACTCTGAGAACCCTCGGCGGCGATGGCAGGATCTCAGGCACTGGGAGCTCGATCTCTACCTGGAAAGTTGGAAAACATTGAAAGTATGAGCTGGGGAAGCTCAGTGAGTGACTGAGTTTAAAACTATTAACTCGTAAATCATAACATATAACATCAATAGCTTTTACAGAAGTCCAGCAAGCGTGTCAAAAGTATTAACCATTTTAAACATATGACAAATTAGTTGTGTAAGACTCGCCCAGTACAACCAATGTTCATTCTACGATGTAGTGGGGCCCGCCCAGCACTCCCATCGTCTTTGTCGTAGTGGGGCTCGCCCAGCACTCACGACAGCATTGTTGTCACGGAGTACACTCAACGTCGACAACAGAAAATGACCTGTGTGCACACGGTACTATACAACCTCGGGCTCAGTATCTCAACCATTAACTCATTCAGGTCTCAGAGAAACACATGAAAACCCTTAACAGTTCTTGCTAACACATGTAGACTTGGAATTAAGGTATTTCTTCTAGTTTCAGAAAATCAGTAAACATATGCTCACAACGAACAATTTAAATCATTTTTAGGAAAACCATATATGCTTATGAATACGTGTTCAAGAGACCATAAATCTTTAAACTACATCATTCTTAGGAAGTCTTTTCTTTTCATGAACACAAGTTCAAGCATAGAATTTATTTTCAGAATTCATTTTGTCACTCACAGCGTTAATATTAGATTCTCGGTCCGTAAATTTGTCCTATTCCTTCTTGGCCTGCCAAATAAACAAAACCAAGCATTAGAATCTTGGCCTCATGAATTTAAGGTTTGGAATTGCAAAAACCTTCCCATCTATTTCCTGCTATTTACAGATTTTATACCCTAAACTCACACACCTATAACTTTTCCATTACTTGCTCAAAAATGATGTTCTTTATACCAAACTCTTCCTTTTTGAACCCTCTAAAACTTATCTGAAGGAATGAAATCGAAATTCCTAAAGGATGTGTCTGTAACTACCTCGAAAGCCATTTTCCCCAAACACGTTTCTGCTAAACCAGAACTGTTTTCCTGCTGCAACCCGAAACTAACCTGGAATTTAAAGCAACTTCCAATCAATGTCTAACCACGACTTCTTCATGAAAGTTATAGGAAATTAAATCAGCTTTCCATCCATACCTAATACAGCTTCTAATTCGAAGTCTACAGATCAGAATATCCCAAAAACCAGAGGTTCCCCGGATTTGACAGTAAAAACACTCCTCTGACTTCCCCTTCAAAAACCCATAACATAACTTCAGATTTTGCTCGAGCTTCCTTCACGAAAATTGTTCTAAAATGAATTAACTTTCAGAAGAATCAAACCTTACCTCTTAATTCTTCCTGTGGAGCTCGGTATGATCAGAAAACCAGACGTTGGCAGAATTGAACACCATAATTCACCATGCAACTTGGACTGCGTTTCCCCCTTTTCTTCTTCAATTCCACCTTCAAAATCTCTTTCTTCTTCTTTTCAGACTCTCTCCCTTGAAACCCCCTGTTTTCCTCTGGTAAATGAGACCCTAAATTGGGTTTAAATAAATATATGTTTTGTAAAATGAATATATAACAAACTCACACTTTCCTCTTTTTTTTCCCTTTTCCCTATTTCCTCCTTTTCTTTTTTTCTTTTTTTTTTGATTAGAAAAAGCAATACAACACATTCCACCTTTCTTTCTCTTTTCTTTAACAAGCTTACCAATACACATTTTTTTTTAAGAATTTTCAAGGATAAATCTCGTGAAATCTCGGTTTTACATGGTCACTAGTTTCTGGACCTTTTGATCATTGCTTATTAAATGTAAATGAGTTTTTAACATTGATAACTCTTGTTTACAAGGGTTATTTAACTCTAAATTCAAGTTTATTACTTGTACTTTTAAACTATTTTGATGATTAATCAGGCCTAAATCAATTAAATTAAGCAAGTTTGAGAAAAACTCATGGATATTCAAGTTGTTCTAAATGAACTAAACTTAGTGTAAAAAGATTTTTTTTTTTTTTGAAGAATTGAAGTGTTCTTTTATCTTAATGCAGAAACTTCTAACAGGCCCAATTGCAACTGCATAAGCTGCAAGGCAATTTTATCATGCGACCGCATACCTCCTTTTGATTGTTTCAGTGAGATTTTCATGGTCAAAATAGAATGCAAGTTTTATGCAACCTACTTCCTAGTTTTACTTAGAATCGATTCGGTCAAGCTTCTCACTCTATCTTCAGTGCCTACCAACCACTTTCACACAACTTTAAGATGCTTCACTTCATTGTTTGAAGAGAGACGAATTCGTGAGGAAGAAAGAAACCCTAGCTTACTTCAAGAGGGAAAACTCCTTTGTTGTGTGCCCAAAATTATTCCAGCTTCTAGTCGAGAGTCTAGGACTATATAAAGGCTTAAGACAATTGGCAACCCAAGAGTTTTTCGTCTTTCTTACTTACATCGCCATTCGTTTAGAACATTTATTTTATTCTTGTATTCATGTTGACTTATTCGTTTATTTCAATAAAGTATTTCCCTACTTTTACTTCCATCATGAGCGAAAAACCCTTATAGGATTCAAATGTGTGGATGGCCTAAAGGATGAGTTAAGTTTAATATATTTGTTCACATGTTTGTCTAACTCAAGTGTAGTTTTACTTTATTGATTTTAAACTTTATTGTATGTATAAACTGGCCATTTAGATTTGCATACTTAGTTGAATTCAATATTGAAAAAGTTGTATACATGGATTTTATAAAAGCAATATAAGAGAAAAGCCTAAACATAGAACTTTGTTATTTGACACTAGATATAAGGCAACGCCTATAGGACCAAAAAGGATTGTGTTGATTAATCTACGTTCTAATTAGTCATAGAAATAGAGGTTTAATTACTTAGACTCCTAAAAGTGCTTTAAAATAAAGGCTAAATAGGAGTAGAATTTGGTTCACTACACTGAGTACTTTGTAATAAGCATACGGGCATATATAGGCTGCATTCTCACTTAAGGACAGAAACATACTTGAATCCGCACATTACCATTGACATCTTTGCACCCTCTTACATTTTCACTTTTAGTATTTCAAACAACAACTCTTTAACATATTTTCTTGGTTACCAAGCTTTGCAATTTGATAAAGTTTTTCACTAAAAATCCTTCAAAATCATACTAGCCTCTTTGGGATCGATACACTGAAATACTTCTAAATATTACTTGTTGACAATGTATACTTGCACTTGGCTATTTACAGATTTCAATCCATAAATCATTTGTTCAACTCAGTCGTCCACCAAAGATCAAAAGCAATACAGATGGAGCTATCTCCATATATAGGCTTGTTTAATGGCCAAAGGTTTCCATCTGGTAGCTGATGTAGATTATACCGATACGTTTAGTCCTATTATTAAATTAGTCATAATTCGTGTAAATTTTGTGCTTGCTTTAGCTTTTGGTTGGCACCTCCATCAATAGATATTAATAACACTTTTCTACATGGTGTTATTTCTAAAAATGTATTCATGGAGCAGATCCCTGACTTTTGTGAATCTTGAGATAAATCTGTCATGCGAAAGCTTCATAATGCCCTCTATGGACTTAAACAGACACCTCATGCTTAGTTTGATAGACTGCCATTTTTTTTTTTTTATTTCTCTTAGTTTTAAGTGATTTAAGGTAGATATGTCATTATTTTACCGAAATATTGGTGCTTCCAGACGATGCTATGTGCTCATTATGTTGGTGAGATTATTATTACTAGTTCTTCTATTTATGAGGTCTTTGATCTTATCTCTCTCTTAAATAATCAATTTTCTCTTAAAGATTTTAGTCTTTTAAGTTACTCTTTTAGCATAGAAGGCTCATTTCCTAGCATTAGTGAGATTTTCTTATCTTAGCTAAGCATATTTTCAGATATGTTACATAAAGCAAATATGTTTAAGGCCAATTCTATTTCCACACCTATGATTACTGTTGTTTGTGGTTTCTGCATTTTTTAGGGAAACGTTCTCTCATTTACAACTTCATCATAGTATTATTAGTTCTCTTCATTCATCCTGAATTATCTTATAGTGTTAATAAGATGTGTTAGTTCATGCACTCACTTTTGTTCATATTTGCATGTTGTAAAATAGATATTACGTTACTTGAAAGGGACTTTTTCTTTTAGTCTTTTCTTGAGTGACTGACTAATCTTATGTTTAGTGGTTATATTGATACTAATTGGACTTCGAATCCTGATGATTGTAAATCTACATCCAGCTTCTGTCTTTTTCTCGATGGAAATCTTCTTGCTTGCTAAGAAGCAGATTATTATTTCTCGTTCTAGTATGGAAGCTAAATTTCAAGTATAGCCAATGTCTTTATTGAACTCATATGGCTACATGCTTTTCCAGTCGAACTTCTTATTACTTTCTCTGCCCTCCTAGTCTTCAATGTGACAACCTTAGTGTTGTTCACTTAAGTGTTAATCTCATGCTTCACTCTTGCACTAACCATGCTGAACTTGACATCTATTTTGTTCGTGACTTGTTTCTTCAGAAATATTACTCGTTCAACAATTTCTTGCTTTTGCTCAACGTGTTGACATTTCTACTAAGTTACTATATGTTGTTTCTTTTCATTGTTTAAGATCCAAGCTCAATGATAGCACTCAAATAGTGCTATCTTAATCCTTATAATTGGCTAGTTTTGTAGATAATTTATGTACTTTGATGTGTATTAGTGTTGAATTTTTAAATTTTGAGTAAACGGAGCAAACCGAAGTGCTTGGGTGAACTAGGATGAATTTGGAAACTGATGGAGTTAAATTGAAGATCCAAGTAGCCAAGAGATGAAGGGAATAGAGTTGAGCCCAAGGGAGAGCGTTGAGGTGCTCTTTAGAGCATCTCAATGCTATGAACTTTTGCTTTCGTCAAGCCAAAACATGCACGAGCGCTCATTTGGAGATTTTCGTTCCAAGTGTTGAGACTCTATGCTTGTTGAACTAAGGAAAGCATAGCGTTTTGGATAGTAGACAGCGTCTCGATGGTGTATTGGGAGGTTTAAGTTCTTCTTTTCGTGACTACGAGAGGGGACCCAATTTTGGGGGTTTTCAACCGTAAATCAATTTGTACTCAAATTTGGGGATTTGGAAAGGCTTTGGGAGCATTTATTAAAGATTTAGATCAGCTCAAATTTTGTAGAGATCATCACAGGAACGAGAATATCGACACGCCTAAGTTTTTCTCTCTTTTTCCTTTAGCTTTTGTACTTTGATTAAGGTTATAATTAGGAGTTTATGTATCTTTTGGGTAATTATGAGTAGCTTAAACTCCATAATTTTAGGGATTGATGTAGTTGATTGGACCAATTACTTAATTAATTAGACTTTATGGTTGATTGGCATTTAATTTCATTTGTGCATTTTATGTATAATGCCTTTAATCTCTTGATCAACGATTAATTGCCTTGTTAGTTTAAGTTGATACTTGACAGAGGGAATTTAGATTAGAGCCCAAAGGCATGACTAATATTCATTCTGACACACAATGATTAGGGCGTTTATTAGAGATTAATAATGAAGGGTCGTAATGCATGTGTGTTTTTAGAAATCGCAAACATGTAGGTTTTAACTCATTGCATGAGAATAGGATGAGCTCGGGAGAGGATTCCTTGGTAAAAAAAACTTCTAGACTTATGAATTGGTGTTAAGTGTCTAATTGATTAAGCAAACAGTCCAATTGATGAAATCAGCTACCTAGAATATCCTCTCTTAATTGTGTCTCTGCCTTTTATTTTATACATTTATTTTTTGTTTTGTTTACTTTAAGTTTTCTTGTCTCGCATTCGATTTTGGTTTCTAAATAAAATCAAGTGAAATTATTCGTGGTATTTAAATTAATTAACAACGCTAGTCTTGAAGACGATACTCGAAATACTCAAATCACTATAAAACCTGACTCGTGTGCTTGCGGATTACAAAATATTTGCACAACACTCAATGTCTTTGCTCAATTTGACATTAGCATGAGGGGTGATTAAAGAAAACTAGTGATCAGTCATACCAATTTTAGTTTAGTCATTAATCTAATATAAATTAGTTAAAGGGTAGTTAAAGTTTTGCTATTTATCATTGTATTCGCATATGGTACATACACCACTGCTCTTGTTCACAATCATTATCAATTAATCATTCCTTTGATTGTGAACAATTCTCTAAGTCTTTCCTTCTACTGTATTTTTTTTAGTTGATTTTTTCTTAATCATGGTCATTCAAAGTGTAACATAAAATACTTTAAAAGATTCTAACAACCAGGAATCACAAGAGTTTGTAACCACCTACATAAAGCAAGCTTAAAATGAAGTATTATTGGAACTAGTTGGAAGTCTTGTTCCATTGATGCAAATAAATTCCAGTTAAGTTCATATAATGCAACTATAAGTTGAACTTAAGTTCCATAAATACAACTATATTTCAAGGAATGCAAGTTAGGAAGCATTGAATGCATCTCCATCTTGAAGCTCAACTTGGCCCGAGATGTAGGAAAAGACTTCAACATCTTCTAGAACATATTTTCCCTTGTTCGCCATTGTTTGAATATAAAAGATCGAAGTTGATGTTGAAGCTTCTTAGCTTTCTATCTTGTAATAGGACCTTGGGAATTTCAATATCACCTTAGTAACTTAACCTTAAATGTATAAGAAACAAAAGAGTCTAAATATTTCTTTTCAAAAAAAAAAGTCTAAATATTTATTTACTATATAAATAAATAAATAAGAAATATATATAGATATATTCTTAAAAAAAATTTAAATTAAATAAATAAATAAAAAAAGAAAAATGAGAGAAGAGGTCAGAGCCTATAACAACCGGCAAAAAAAATCATTTTTTTTTTCAAAAACCTTTTTGAATTAGGATTTTATCTTCTTTTTAAAAGATAAATCTTTATAATCTTTAAAAAAAATAATATTTTAAAGGTTTAAATTAGAGTTTTTTAAAAAAATTCTTTTAAGCCCTAACTTTTTGACTAAACGTTTTGATGACAAAAAGAGAGAAAAGAAGAAGACGTTTTGCAATCTTCTCTCCAAAGAAAAAGCAGTAAGTTTTCTTCCCTTTTATTCTTGAGTTTTGTTTTCTTTCTTCTTGATTATTGAACTTTTCTTGAAAAAAGTTTTAGGTTTTGATTATTGTTTTGTCCTGTTCACACAAGACTTCAACAAAGAAATTTAATTTGTGGAATGAACTTGATTTTATTGATTTTGTATAAGTGTTATAATCTATAATATTTGTCATTTGATTCTTTCTCTCAAGTATGTAAGCTTGTTGATTTTCTTAGATCAACCTGTTGGCTTGATCTTGGATCAGCCTGTTGTTAGTTTATTGATCTTAGATTGACCAGCAGACTTGTTGATCTTCTTGAAGTCTTATGAGTCTTAAACCTTCTGAATTCTGAATCTTTGATCTTTTTGAATTCTTTGGCTCTTGGAGCTTCTTACTTTTGGAGCTTCTGAATTCTCTGACTGAATGCTCTAGGTTTTTGTCCCCTCTGAATGCCTTCAAATGAAGGGTGACCTCCTCTATTTATAGAGTTTGATGGACCTTGTATGGGCTTAGGCTCAGTTAACTTTGGGCCCAACTTTTGGGCTTTAGCTTATTTGGGCTTAATCCAATCCTTTTTTCAATAGACTTGGATTATTTAAATTTAGTCCAATCCATTTTTATGATCTCGAGCTAAGTTAACTTCTAGTCCAATCACCACATGGCATAATTTGATTGGACTATCTTAAGTTGCTCGATGGATCATTATTTGATTTGTCAATTTTTCATATCTTTTAATTTAATTTGAGGACACGTGTAAATATGTAATTGGTCCCAAATTTATTTTATCATTAATTTAAATTAATGACATGACAATTTTTGATTGGCCGAAATTTTTTATTCAACATGTCCTCTTCTTGGTTGATTAGGATGAAATTTATTTTGGAATCTTTTGGCCTAAAATGTTTTTAAGATTTTGGTTTGCTTAATTTTTATCAAAGCTTTTCCAATTAGGTCTTTTGTTTTAAATTGAAGGCTTTTGATAATGGAAATTTTTTTAGAATTTTTCAGCTTTAAATTTCTTCAAGTTTGGGACTGTTTTAAGTGTTTTATGAATTCTTTTTGCACAAGAAAGTTTATCAAATGATTGCTTCTTTGAAGTGTGATTTATAGCTTTCTACATGAAAAAAAGGTATGTTTTTTTTTTATGTTTTTATAGCAATTTTATGGCCTTTTTCAGATCTGGTTTTTAGTGTTAAAAAGTGGCAAATCTTAATTCTTTAATTGTTAAAATCTTGAAAAGTTTTGTTTTATGAAACAACAAATTTTTTGGGTTAATTGTCTATAATTTATGACAGTTTTTAAGGTTTTAAAAGGTGTAGAATTGAAAAAATTATGTGGTATTTTATTATGTATTAAAAAGTATAGTACATTTTTAATTGAATTTTAAAGTGTTTTAAACCTAGTTTTTCAGTGCTTTTTTTTTTTAGTCCAAGAACCCTATTTTTCTTAATTTTTTATTCATAAAATTGTTTTGAATGGGAAAAAAGTGAGTAGATAAGATTGTTTATGTTTTAGATACACTTTTAGACCTTTAAGATAGAATTTTGGTTTCTGATCAGTAAAGTATTTGATATGTTTGGGCTTCTAGAAAAAGTTGATAATTCAAACATTTAAAAAAAAGAAATTCTAAATGGTTATCAAACCAGGTGTTAAGGGTGTTTTTAAAGTTTAGAAATCTAAAAGTGAAGTAGTACTTTAATACATAATTAAAAAGGAAGGAAATTGTTGTTGAAAACTTGAGAGAGATTGAAAATGCAATAAGAAAACCTAGAAAAGCAAACAATGGGATTAGAATTTTTTTTTTTTTTTTTTGAAACAGAGATATCATAAAGAACCCAAACACCAACCTACAAGTAGCCCCTCTCAAGGATGAGGGGTGTAACATCCGCTGGAAAATAATCTTTCCAGACCAAAGAATTACCAGAAGAAGAAGCCAAAGCAGCTAAATTATGGGATTAGAATTGGGTTAATTTGGTTAGAAGGAGAGGGAGAGAGAGAGAGCAACGGTCATGTAAGTTTCCCTCAAAATTCATTCCACGTTCCATAACCATTATCCCCAAAAGGCAAAAGCATCCAAGTTCTCTTTGTTTTGCCCTACAATGGCGGCCATTTTTCCTCCAAATTTGGGGCTGAGAAACTCCGCCCAAAACTCCCTCTTCTTCCTTAATTTTACCTCCCGCTCCCTGTGTTGGCCTAATGGACGCCATCTTCACCTCCCGGCCACCTTGAATTCCACCTCTTTTTTGTTCTCAAAGCCTTTTCTAGGGCATTCCAAGCTCTTTACGACGCCGGATTGGGTGCCCTAGAACTGTCTGCTCTTCGTCGACCAATCCTGGTACTAATGCCTTGTTTATTTTATTTAATGTATGTTTGTTTGTTTGTTTGTTAAGCTTGGATTTGATTTGTAATGTATTGTTGGACTTTGGTAAGCTTACCATCTATATGAGGAGGAGCCTGTTAAAATGGGGATTAAACTTTCAAAGCCGAGTCAGGGGAAGGTGGAACACCTTAGTCTGCAACACCACCTGATCAATTATCTATCAAAAAGCTTTTACATCCGTAACTTGGTATCCAAGCAAAGGAGGCGCATGCTTGTTGCTGGCTATGATCTTGACATGTCCTACATCACAGATCATCTACTCGCAATGTCTTTCCCTGCACAACGTATGCGTGCAATGTATCGTAATCCCCTATGGCAGGTTAAGTCCGTTTTGGACATGAGGCATCAAGGACATTACAAGGTATCATTTTCACTACTGCTTAATATTACCTACATCACTCATATGCATCTTCATTTTTTTTTCCCACAATGCAGATCTACAATCTCTGCATTGAAGAATCCTATGATCCATCACATTTTCATGGGCGTGTCGAGTTGTTTCCTTTCGATGATAATCATGTTCCACCTCTACAGATGGTCAAACTTTTCTGTGAAAATGTCTCTTCCTGGCTATCCTCCCACCCAAAGAATATTGCGGTTATACATTGCATGGTAATTCTGACCTCCTAGACTAGACAAGTTTTAAATTGCTTCTTCTACTGGATTTTCCCCAACCCTTTCAATTCTATAAATTGCATTTTCAGTTGAATTAGTTCGAGGGAAGAATTTGTTTTTATGCATACAAGATAATGTATCTGATGTCTTTGCTCAATCCAGACAAACTGAGCCAGTATCACGAGACATGTAACAGTGTTTGTCCTACTTTTTCCCTTTATCTGAAGGGTTAGATGGGTATGGTAATCAAATTCTACCAATAAATCATCTCGGATATAACACCTATCTTCTCTGTTTCTGGCTGCAACGTCGTTTTATTGCTGCTATTTTTGTTTTGATTTCTTCCAATGGTAAAAAATGGTTACCGTTTACAGGTTTTTTTTTTTTGCAATTAATGAGCATATAGATCTAAATTAGTTTAGATTGATTCTTACTTCTTGAAAAGGGTCATCAGATATAATTCCTTTAGTATTTGGTGTATGATTGAAAGCCATCACATAGCTACTATTGATTGAAAGCCCGGGGAAAAGCATGACTGTTGCTTAATTTCTAAGAAAAACTCTGGAACAAGATCTAAGAAAAACATTTTCATGTCTTTATCATACTTATTTTTACGCTAACTCCTTTCTTAGTTTCCAATTACTTGTAACTACGTTTCAGGCTGGAAAAGGTCGAACAGGATTGATGGTATGTGCCTTCTTGGTTTACTGTGGCATGTCAGTGGAGGATGCACTTCAGCTGTATGCTCAGAGGCGGACGACCAATAATGAAGGAGTAAGTTATGTTAGGTACTAGAATTTAATGGTAGTGTGACATTATTAGATGGATGCATATAGTAGCAGACAACTTTTGATTTGAAAAATCAGGTCTCTTTTGTTATATATTGGACTACAATCTAAATATAGCACTACAATCTAAATTTAGCAATCTTAGACAGAGAAAGAGGTAAAGCATTGGCCTTCTTGTGCTAAATTACTATTTAACCCAAAAATTGAAGTTGTTGGGCTAGATGTTCGATTTTATTACATTCTTAACATTTTCTCTCAGTTGTGGGCTTAAGTTCCAGTTATTTTCATGATATTTAATACATGGATAATTGATATGAACGAGAATAAATCTCATCATTTAATATGATCTGAACATGACTAGGAAGAAGAAGTATGAAGGGGGGGGATAAAGAATATCGTCTGTTAAATAAAACGAAGAAAAGACAAAGTAAGTACTTCAAGGTATAATGTGAAGATTAAAAGTTTGGTTAAGGGAAGGGAGAATTGAAGCTATGTTCTAAAACATTCTAGCTCAATGAAACAGTTTGTTTTGTATTTTCTCTTCATATCTTTTCTAATGTGTTTAAAGTGTGGTGCTTGGTTGACATTGATGTTTTCTACTAATAACAGGTATCAATTCCAAGCCAACGACGGTACGTGGGCTACTGGGAAAAGTGCCTTTCCTTTCCCAAGGGAGTTTATAATGGATATCCTGACGTGAAGTTGCCCAAACCGTGTAGGAGAGAGTTGCAGAGAATTCGTCTTTATGACACAGTTAACACAGAATCAATTTTCTTTGTGGTGTCAGAATTGCAGGAGGTAACATAAGTCTGGTTGAATTACTTGTCACACTACCCTTCATATGTTGATAATCTCATCTCTCCATTCTTTTGTTGCGATCCTTAATTTCCTAATCTAATGAAGGGAACAAGTCATTATATTATCTTCTTTTTTATGTACATTACAACTTCATTCATTAATGTTTGTAGGTTCCTTCTCAGCTATACCGTCCATCTATGGAACTTACCAGGAGTCGTTGCAGACAATTTAAGAGAGGTTATGAGAGAAGTAACAGTCCTCGTTACTTCATATCTTTTGTTGAAGGCGAAAACGAAGGGAACAAGCCAGAACTCGAACCCCATCTTGTTGTTCAAATGGATACCGAGTGTTCAGCGCTGTACCACAAAACCTGCCTTGACTACAATTTTGAGAAGCCTCTGCCAGTAAGTCACAAGAAAGCTGCTCTTTCTATCATTACTTTTAACAATCATTTGAACATGCTTTATTTCTGATGCACACAATATACAAATAACTTGGTAAAAAACTGATTAAATTTTTAGTGTTTGATTTTGTTCACTTAAAATTCACTTTAAAAGTACATTTAGAGGAAGCATTAATCTCAATAGAAACATGTTTCATCCAAAAGCACTACTTTCTTAAAAGTCATTTGTTTGGTATGAATTTTGTATGTCCTTTCTTTTGTTAAGTTATGTAATTTGACTTAATAGCTAACTGGAGATGTGCGCATCATATTCTACGCAAAGATGTTTGGAGGGCGTCTCTTCTATGCTTGCTTCAACACAGCTTTCATTAAAAACAGCTTGCTACAGGTACTTCTTTGACTCTGATTTTCTACTGCTTCTAAATCCTTGCTCTTCTCTTGAAAATTATGATCTCATACAACGTGGTTGTAAATCTGTCTAAGAAGGCTTGAGCTTGTACTAAATGCTGTGATAGCATTCTCACATTTTAGGCTCATTTAGAAAAAAGGAACGAGGTTAGATTACAATTTTAGTTTTTAGTTCATATGGTTTGTGTTGGTTTCGATTTAATCCCTATAGTTTTTTTTTTAAATTGTGTTCTCTATGATTTTGTCAACTCTCTTAAAATGTACTTGCTGAGGTTTTCTTATGTGACAAAGAATGCATGACATGTTCATGGGGTTGGAAGAGAGGCAATGAGCTAGCGTCCAAAGAAAATGTGCCACATAAGAGAACTGTCAACATTTAGTCAATCTAGAGAAGTTTTGAGAAATTTAACTAAACCATAGAGATCAAATTGAAACTAATAAAACTATAAGAACCAAACTGAAACCAAACACAAATTATACACTAAATGGTAATTTAACCAAAGGAACCATAATGGATGGCTAGGCAAAATGAGACTCTTCTTACTCACCCTTTAATTGATGCATATTGCAGCTAAGGTTGCAGGATTTGGACAAAGTTGGGAAAAAGGGAAGGTCAATTTGTGGTCCTTCCTTCTGCTTGGAGTTGGTATTCGGTCCTGCGAATGCGAAACACTCATTTTCGACTTCATCAGATGACAAAAATCCTAGTGATGACATGTCTTAAAATCTCAAAAAATTTAGAATTCTTCTTCTTCTTCTTCTTCCAGACAGACAAGGAGAGAATAGTTTTAAATCTGATCTCCTGTAATCAATCTTATCTTCTCAGTGAGCGAACCCTTGTAAAAATCATTTCTGTATCTATCGGACTTTCTATTGGTGGAAGGAAGGCATTAGGAGGAATAAACACAAGTTTTGTATTTTAGACTATGAGATTTTGCAGGAAAGGAAAAGGTAAAAAAAAAAGGCAGTTTTGTATATACTTCAAAGTGACCATGATTCAATTTTTATCAACTTACTATTATGCCTATTTTAAGTGTGTTTAAGCATTTTCCCATTAAGTACTTTCAATGGGGAAAAAAAGAATAGTTAATTGTTTGTTATTTTAAAAGAATAGTTGATTTAAGTTTATGCATAGCATAGTCACGTGGTCATAAGTTGGGACCTCTAAACTCCATTTCTCAAAGTTACAATATTTTTATGAATTACAAACCTGTAACCAAAGGCTATGTGTAGAATAATAATTCCAACTAAATTCAGATTACAATATGATAAAGGATGAACTTTATTAGGTTAACTACAAAAATAAAATACCTCTGAATTCTGGACTAGATTTCAATTATGTCTCAAGATTTTGAAATTTTCTATTTTACTCTTAAAGCTCAAAAAAAAAATTTTAAAAAATACCTTTGGATAATCTTTAATGAATAAGATGGAAATGGACACGATGGCTCATGTGTAAAAATTGGAAGGCATACGTGACATCATTTACAACATTGTTCATGTAAATTGAAGTGGCAGCTGATTGGTAAAAATTAATTATGTAAATGATTTTAACCATATCTCTTGAGCTAAAATAAATGTCAATGTTAGATTATCAAAAATACCCTTGAACTATAGGATTGATTTCAATTATACCTCCAAACTTTGAAAAGTTTCATTTAACCCTTAAACTTTGAAGTTTGTTTTAAAACAATCCTTGAAGATTTCTTCGTTAAATTTATGGATGAAAAATGACGTATTTTGAATTTTTTTTTTCAATGTATATGTTCAAATATTTTCAGATAATCAACAATACAAATGTAAATACATCATTTTTCATCATTGAATTTAACGAAAAAAAGACTTCAATTGTTATTTTGAAACAAACTTCAAAGTTCAAAGGTTAAAATGAAACTTTTTAAAGTTCAACCCCATAATTCAAGGGTATTTTTGATAATTTAACCATATGGTTATATCTTAATCTTCTATATATATGTAAATAATATCATGTACGCTTTGTAATTTTTACGCATGAGATGTCACATCAATTTTCATCTTTATTTTAAAGGAAAAAAATATTTTTTGGAAAAGATGTATTTTTTGGAGCAAATTTCAAAGCTCAAGAGTAAATATAAAAAACTTTTCAAAGTCTAGAGTTGAAAAGTTACCCTAGAGTTCATGGATATTTTGTATAATTTATCATTACATAATACATTGATCTTTAAAGGGTCTTATATTTCATTCTTCACCTAATCCTAATTTCAAAACCTTTATATAATTTTCATTCTTCAAAGCATCTTCATTTAGATGGGACGAGATTTGATAAAAGATATCCTCCTAATGGTATCATGAAATCGATGTTGATACTGTGTGATATACTTCAAATTATGTAAGAAATTATGAAGAAAGAACGATTTTGGAGCCCTTTCAAAAAAAAAAATTGAAGTCATCAAATCTTATATTAATGTTGATCTAATACTCCCTAGTGCATCATTTTATTATTGAATTATGAACCTGACCAAGATTTTTTATCAACAAATTATTTAATTCACATTCATTTTTCAATCTTCAATATTATCTGCTGTTTTATTAATACACATATTTAGATTACAATTATATATGCGTTCTTAAAGTAATATGTTTATGACTTAAATAAGCTTGTTCTAAAATTTGACCAAAAAAATATTACAATATTTTTGTAAGTTTTATGATATCCATGATTTTATCTAAACATCCATCAATATATTCGTATATCTGAATTACCAATATCGACATCGACATTTTCATCTTTGGTTATACACTTATACCTTTCTAGCCAAATAAATAGAAGTTTCAAGTTAATCAAACAGCCCGTCTCAAATATAGTAATCAAACACTCATCCCCAACAAGAATGAAGGATGAAATTCACTCTTCAGATGAGTTTAGATTTCACATCTGTAATTTCTTCCAAAAAAAAAAATCACCACCCTAGAATTGGTCGTGGTAGGATCATATCCCATTTTAGAGAGAGGGATTATTTAAAAAGTGAAAGTTATGGTTTTTTTTTTTTAATATAGCATTACAAATATAGGGTTTATTTTATAGAATACAAAAAGAGTTTAGAGAAAACCTAAAAATAAGTAATTACGTTTGAACAAAATTTTGAGTTTATACCAAAAATCAAAATACATGCGAGTCACATTGAGACTTACCTTTCCCAGTGGATTGAGTGGCCGTGATATTGGAGCCTAAATAAATAAGTAAACTCAAACAGAGAACATACAAATAGAAGTTATATGATTGGCTCAACGAACATAAGAATTTGTTCCATCACACGACTTAATAAGCAGATAATGTTCACTGGGCGGCTAAAATATGAAACTGTTAATTCAAAGCTTGAACAAACAAAAAAAAAAAAAGCCAAAACAACTGTCTCATAAGAACCATATCAAAAACCAGAATACTTACAAGTCACACTCACGACTTGCCCTACCCCATTAGAGAAGAAACAACTCCAACTACTAATACTATTCCAGCGAGAACAGCTGACTTTAGATTGGTAACCACCTCTCCCTAATCCTTACACCTACCACCCAACAGTTTATTATTCATTTCAAGCTATATATTCCACAAAAGACATTTTACAGTATCAACCCATACTTCCCTTACTTTCCCTTTAATTAATGAAAGTACCAATGAACATATCTCTCTCGTCAACTTGACATTTATGATTTATTGCGGATGATCTATCTGTTTTCTACCCTTTATACCTCTTTGTGGCTGTTTAAACTTGAGATGAGTTTAATCCTAGTTAGGGGTGAGTGATGCATACTGTCCTGTCCTAATTGTGCTTTAATATCTTATAGTGTTTCACAGTGTCCATTGTGGTCCTTAATATTTAATTGGTTAGCCTGGCCCAGAAGTTATTAGAGACCTAGTTTATTCAAAGGTAGAGTTAGTGGCAACTGGCAAGCTTGAACTACTTCCAAACAGCATAACTGCCAAAGGAACCCACTGTCATTAGCTATACTTGAGCCATTTATTCCTGCCAATCCAGTTCGCAAGGTAGATCAGAATTAAATCAGATTTATTAAGGCACCCATTGATACCATGGTTTTGGTTTTTGGTTTTTGAAAATTGTACTTGTTTTCTCATCATTTTTCTATGATAGGTTTCATTGTTCTTAAGAAAACATTTGAATTCTTAGCCAAATTCCAAAAACAAAAACAAATTTTTGGAAACTACTTTTTGTAGTTTTCAAAACTTGGCTTGGTTTTTTAAAACATATTTAAAATGTAGTTAACAAAACAAGGAAATCTATAGATGGAAGTAATATTTATAAGCTTAATTTTTAAAAACCAAAAACCAAATAGTTATCAAACGGGGCCTAAGCATTCAAGTTATTTGAGCACATAAAAAGGAACATCCAAAGAATAATTATGTGCAATTTGGATATTACTACCTTCTTTGTTAGACCATGAGCTGACATTATTTCATAAAACTTGCGCATGAGCATTTCTTCTTCTACCTGCAAATATTAGAATTGCAATTTCTTAAGCACTAGCAATAGAACCAACAACCTTCAAATAGTAACCAAGAATTCTAGGAGTTCTATCAAAAAGTAAAGTTTCATCTCAAGAATAACAGACTAATACAACTAAACAACATTACGTTGATTTCAAATTTTGAACTGCATTAAATTGGATGCTCTTCGGTATAAGTGAATTCAAGTTACTCTTCCTTTCATAACACTTGCAATAACAAGGTACTAAGGTATGATGCAAACAATGCCAAGTTACTTTAATGATCCAAAAAGAAAATACTTCATCTTGCAATCGTAATTGATTGCATTTGAAACAACACTGATAGTACAAAATTATCATAAAAAGCATATCCAAATTGATGAAATACTGGTAATACTGAAACAGCAGTTTACTTGTAGTTACTAAAAGAACTATATTCAACAATCGCAACATAAGCTACAGCCCTAGAGGCTTGAGAACTTAAAATGAAAGTCAAATGAAACAAAATCTCTAACTGATCCACGGATGCCAATCAGGTAAATACATAAAGACAAGTGTACAGAATCATATACGTATTGATAAGTCAGATTTCTTCTAAATTGTTCTAAAAGGTAAGACCTTATAAAGGTGGACAATTGAGCTCAAACATTTGCATTAGAATGAACTCAGATGAAAATAATATGAAATCCAGAGAAAAAGAAAAGAAACCTGAAGTTTATGTAATTCATGGGACATTGATCTATAAGCATCCATAAGAAGCTCATCCTGCTTCTCCAAATGCCTGCACGAGAAATTCAGAAGCTAATGATGAATATCCCTATCCCTATCCCTATCCAAAGATAGTGAAGGAATTACAATACTAAGAGTTGGTTGAAAATACTTCAAAATCTCTCCCGAGTGCTTGGGGTCCATTCCTAGAGCTTTAAACTTCAGCACGTTCAAAAACTAAGATTTCCATAGTTAAAAAAGCACCCTAAATCAGTGATATTATAAATGTTTGAGAACATGTACTGATATAAAAGAACCCTAGAAATAGTGGAATACAAACAGTTAGTCGAAGTAATTTTCAAAAGTAAAATTGCTGTCCGACATTCAGATAGGTGAGAACAAAGAATAGTGATTCACATAATAAATGAATTAACTGACTCCGGTAGGCAAAAAAAAAATGGATTCAAAATATGAAAACGCAAGATATGCTACAGTTTTCACAGAAATGATCTCCTCTATCAATTGAATTGATTAATGGGTAAGTGAAGGAGAATGAGAAGGCGGAAGCACAAAGCATTAAGAATAAAAATGAGTCAAACTCATTGTCGCCTGTGAACACCCGTTAGCTTCTCAAAAATCGGCAATGATAGAGAAGCAAAGAGGGGAGAGGTCTGAGAGAAGAGGGGTTTTTTTTGTACACATAATCCAAAACTTAAAAACATAAAAATGAGTTTCGAAATCTAAGATTATTCTATAAAATGTATTTTGTGCTTTGCAGAGTGAAGATGGTCGTAATAGTTCTAGCAGTGAAAGGGATTGATGATAAAAGGTAAAATGACCACGGCCACTCAATCCACTGGAAAAGGAAAGTCTCAATGTGACTCACATATATTTAGAATTTTTTTTTCCATAATATAAACTAAAAATTTTGTTCAAACGTAATTACTTATTTTTTAGGTTTTCTGTAAACTCTTTTGCATTCTATAAACTAAACCCATTGCTTTACCGGAACATTCGTATAAGTACCCAACTTCAACAAGGGTAAAAAGCCCTTTATGATTTCAGTTTTCAACATTTGACACATTTAGACCCTTTCTCAAGTCCACCACCACACTGTATTCCTCAGTTTTCTCAATAGGCAAGCTTAGTTGAAAATTCATTTGAAATGAAATTTGAAGTTGCTCCAGTCTCCACAATCAATTTTTACCATAATTGGTTATTAGCCTTGACCTTTATCGTGTGGGGGGAAGTTATGCCTACCCCTACAGCCAATGATAATTATACCATCCCTTGTAACTCTTTTGCTTCCTCCAATGCTTGCTCATCGTCTCCCATATCTAGTTCAACCTCTACCTCTGGGCTGTCCTCAATCTTGCACTGATGCCCTGGGGAAATTTCTCTTCATAATGGAAACACAAATGTGCTTCCCTCTTTGTAATTTTGCATCAATTAGACATTTTATAGAATATCTTGTAAATTTAAAATAGTTATTTTTTTTTATAAGGATTTCTTTATAGTGTTTTCACTGGGATGACCAAGTATGCATATGACATGAATCACCACCAATCCTCTATTCCATTTCATCTCTTTCTTACCTTGTTAGTAACTTTTAGAGTGATTCAGACAAATAAACTAATAGAATCATCCATATCTTGTATATTAATATATTGTTTTCATAAGAATCGTGTATAGTAATTTACAGGTAAAGTAACAAGGTTCAATCTTCACACACACACACACAAAAAAAAAAAAAAAAAAACCTAGAATTCATGACAAAAGATGCTCATTATGAAAACCCATTCAATTTATATCAAGTTAATTGTCTTTAGTTTGCTTACCGTGTCCTTCTCTTTTGACTGATTATTTGAATTTCCCTCCCCAGGTCTAACCTCATCAGGAAGGTGAAGAGAATTTTTAGCCGGCGTCATGTGTTTTTCTTCTGATGCTAAATGTTTATTCCTTTCAGATTCGTTGCTTGTACTTACTTCCTTCGGAGTGATCTCTAAGACATCACAATCTTCTTTCCCTTCCTTATCTGCCAAGTCAAATGCAGAATAAAGAAATTATTCAAGCAAAAAATGACAGCCGATGTCCATCAAGACCTGTGTGTACCTGTAACTTGAGTACATTGGCTTCGTTCAAATTTGTTTCCTCTGTTACCAGTTATGAATCTTGCCCCTTGCTCTTTCAACTCATCACTTCCATCAACATCTTCTTCAGTTCTCTGCATGAAATGAAAAGTATCATGCTCAATAATTTAAAATCATAGTAATAAGAAAAATAGTGAAGAGCAGAATGTCCTACAATAGTTTTAACTGATTTAATGGAATATATTATAGGTGATGGCAAGTAGAAAAAACCAAGGAAAGGAGGAGGAACTTCACATGCATACTGCCCAAGGAAATTTTGGGAGATGCAAGTCAGTGACTGTAGTTCAGTTCTTGGCAAGTTCACTTTGATACATACAATCATAAGTAAATGACAAGGGGGCAGGTAATTGACATGCTCTCGTTCAAGAATGACATAATAATTTAGATAGATTTCCTTTAATTAAAATATGAAAATTTCCCAGGTGATGTTCGGACTGCTATAAATTATAATTATTAAATAGGTAATGCAGGATTCAAAGCACAGAGACAAATTACCGCTTTCATGCCTCCTTTGGGACTCCCAAATTTATCAGGTGAATCACTGTCATCGTCAAAATGAAAATTTAGGTAGATTCTTCTTTTACGATCTCTGTTCGATGTGGCATTTTTACTGAATAATTTTCCCCTCGATGTTTTGCTTTCTGTCTTCTTCAACCCATCTACTGTTGGCATCCCAGGAACATGTAAGACCCCCGATTATTAGTACATATTCGAGGAAGGGCAAGAAAGGAAAGTGAATTGTTAGTTTGTTATATTGTGGGCCCGGTTGTGTGAGTGTGCGTGCAAGGCTTGGTGAGAGTATTTGTGGAGTGCGCTTGGGAAAAGGGGGAGGCTGAATTTTGGATAGACCTGTATCTAAGGAGGGAACCAACTCTCTCTAATAGCTGGGAATTATCTTTATCCTTTTCTGTGCTTTTCTATCTTCTTATTGTAGTGAAGTTTCATTTCAATGATATAACCACGGTCTATTGTAGAGTTATCAATAGAATAGTGTTTTCCAGACTCTTTTTCTCTGTTGTTGGCTGTTTGTCTTGCTAATTCTCAGGAAGATTGACCGGATACCTAACATTTTGGTACCAGAGCACGTTACATCTTGGGGAAAACAAGGAGCATGGCGCAGAGGCAGATGGAGGAGAGAGTAGAAGGAACTAAGAAGGAGGTACGTGACCTGCGACCGGCGGTGATGGACCTGACGAAGAATATGGGTATCTTGTCCATCGAGTAAATGAGAGCCAGAGGAGCTCTGAGGAAGCACGCAAGAATCAGAGAAGACAGACAAAAGAAATGCGTGAAAATCACAAAGCCCTGGTTATGATGATCGCCGGCAAAGGAGGGACGCAAGGAGATAGCTCTGCCACCCTCACGGCTCAGTTCCAAGTAGGGTCAAGGATGGGAGAGAGCTCTGGAATACGGACAGAGATCACCAATGAGGTTAAAGGAAGGGTGGGCCAGAAAGTAGAACCCCCAAGCGATCAAAACAAGTTCAAGAAATTGGAGATGCCAGTGTTCAACGGAACGAATCCTAACTTGTGGTTGTTTAGGGCCAAGACGTATTTTGAGGTACACCAATTGATCAATGTGGAGAAGATCAACGTTTCAATCGTTAGTTTTGATTCGGATGTAGTCGACTGGTATCGCTATACCAACAATCGATCTAAGGTAACTTTCTGGGAAGATTTGAAGTCCAGAATATTTGCTTGCTACCGGCCAACTCAGGAGGGGAGCCTCTGTGCCAGATTTTTGGTGATTAAACAAGAAGGCACTCTAGAGGATTATCGTAAGAAGTTCAAAGTGTACTCGACGCCAGTTCTAACGGTGCTGCCAGAGGATGTGTTGCAAAATATGTTCCTGAACAGACTCCGACCAATGATTAGGGCAGAGGTGGTGAGTCGACAACCTAAAGGGCTAGATGAGATTGTGGAACAAGCCCAATTAATTGAAGATCGGAATTTGACTCTCAAGTTGGCCCAAGAAGAGGAGGCCCAATTGCTGGCTCACAATCAAAGCAAGGGAACGGGCCAAAATCAAGGAAGAGTTGTAACGGGCCAGGTGCCCAATGGATGGGGTAAGTCTCCTTTCAGTCCTTCGAAAAGAACGAATTCGAAAGGAGAAAAGAATATGAAGTCCGTTTCAATACCAAAGAAAAGAGAAGGCATGCATATGGAACCACCGAGGCGTTTCTCAGACGCAGAGTTTCAAGCTAAACAAGAGAAGGGGCTTTGTTTTTCGATGCGATGAAAAGTATTCAGTCAACCACCGTTGTAAGAATCGAGAGGTTTGAGAATTAAGAGTTATGTTGGTCAGCAAATTCAGCGAAGTCGAGCTTATACAAGGGGCTGGAGAGGGAACGAAAACGACTGAAGAGCAAGCCGAATTGAAAAATACAGAGAGAGTAGACACCGTAGAGTTGGATTTGAAGTCGGTCTTGGGGTTCACTACTCCCAGCACGATGAAAGTTCGAGGAAGAATCGAGGAGAAAGAGGTCATAGTCCTGATTGACAGCGGATCTACCCATAATTTTATTTCCTAAAAATTGGCTGAAGAGTTGGAGCTACCAATTACTGATACTGCAAATTATGGTATCGTCATGGGCAATGGAGTAGCTGTCAAAGGTAAAGGGGTATGCAAGGAAGTGGTCGTTCACATCAAGGAAGTATCCATCGTGGAAGATTTTTTACCCCTAGACATAGGGCATGTTGAAGTACTAGGAATGCAATGGCTTCGAATGATGGGTTATATGGGGGTGGATTGGACCGACCTCACCATGACGTTTGGCATTGGGATACGAAAATTACTATCCAAGGTGATCTTTCCTTAACAGTCACCAAAATTTCCTTGAAAATGATGGCTAAGTCATGGACAAAACAAGATCAAGGCTATATGGTTGACTTCAGAGGATTAATAGTGGAAGAGGGGGATTCCGATATGGAATCCGAAACTCAGCAGGATGTTAGGGAATTAACCCGAGGGGTCCCAGAGCTACTAGAGAAATTTGATGAGGTGTTCCATCTACCAACGAAGTTACCCCCTACGCGAAAAGTAGATAATCGTATCGTGTTGAAAGATGAAAATCAGACAATCAATGTGAGACCTTACCGGTACGTGCACATTTAGAAGAATGAGATTGAAAGATTGATAGGCAAAATGTTGGCTACTAGAATTATTCGTGCCAGTAATAGTCCCTACTCCAGTCCAGTGCTCCTCGTCAAGAAGAAAGATGGTGGATGGAGGTTTTGTGTGGATTACCGAGCACTGAATCAAGCTACTATCCCCAACAAATTTCCTATACTGGTCATTGAGGAATTGTTGGACGAATTACATGGGTCACAGATATACTCCAAATTAGATCTCAAATCAAAATAACATCAAATCCGAATGTGTGAGTAGGACATTCCCAAGACGGCTTTTCAGACTCATAAGGGCCACTACGAATTCTTGGTCATGTCATTTGGATTGACAAATGCTCCAGCGACCTTTCAATCATTAATGAATCAGGTAATTCGACCTTCTTTGCGGAGATTTATATTAGTATTTTTTGATGACATACTCGTTTATAGCCCTGATTATGATACACATTTGAAGCACTTGGAAATAGTGTTTGAAACACTCTGCCACAATTCCTTGTTTGCTAATCGTGCCAAATGTGTTTTTGCTTGAGATCGTGTGGAGTATTTGGGACACTGGGTTTCAGCAGAAAGGGTGGAAGCTGACCGAGGCAAAGTAGAAGCAATGTTGGAGTGGCCTAAGCCCAAGACGGTGAAGGAGTTGCGTGGGTTTTTGGGGCTCACTGATTATTATAGAAGGTTTGTATTGAACTACAGCCTGATAGCAGGGCCGTTAAACCAGTTGCTACGGAAAGATGCCTTCCAGTGGAACAATGAAGCCAATCATGCCTTTAAGAGGCTCAAACAAGCTATGGTTACTCTCCATGTTCTGGCATGACCAGACTTTTCCCTACCCTTCGTGATAAAGACAGATGCATCCGACACCGGAGTGGGAGCAGTTCTCTCTCAGAAACAGAGACCGATAGCTTATTTCAGCCAAGCCTTATCCATGCGATCGCGACTCAAACCCGTGTATGAAAGAGAATTAATGGCCATAGTACTAGCAGTTCAGAAATGGCGGCACTACCTGTTAGGCCAATGATTTACAGTCCTTACTGATCAAAGAGCTCTACGACATTTGTTAGAATAGACTGAAGTTCGACCGGAGTATCAAAAATGGCTCACCAAACCACTTGGATATGACTTTGAGATCCGCTATCAACCAGGATTGTTAAGTAAAGCAGCTGATGCTTTATCTAGAATGCCAGAAAGGGGAACAGAGCAGTCGGTAACGGAACTCAATATGATTTCAGCCCCATCCATCTAGTGTTTTAAAAGGCGCGCCTAGGCGTGAGGCGTATGTGAAGCGCCTCGCCTCGAAGAGGCGAGGAGCATGTGAGAAGGCGCGGCCTAGGCGCGCCTTCCATGAAGCCCCTGAGGCACGCGCCTCTAGGGATTATTGAATTTCATTTTTTTTTTAAGTTTTTAAGTCCAAATTATGGGTTTAGGTTAGTTATTATTTAAAAGAAAATTGTAAAACCTCTAAATGCAAGGGCTTCCTTGGTCATTCGAAGCGCTTGATAACAAATTCAAGACATTGCTACATGTATATATACATTTTTATGGCTTTTTATATATAGTGCGCCTTACAAAAAAAAGCCCGCGCCTTTTTTTGCGCCTTGCGCCTAAGCCCCAAAGGGCCATTGCGCCTTAGTGCGCCTTAGTGCGCCTTGAGCCTTTAAAAACACTGCATCCATCCTGGACTATGACACCATCCAGAGAGAGGTGGAACAAGACCCTAAGCTCCTGAAGATAAAAAAAGACAAGGAACTCGATCATGTCTCCCACCCAAAGTTCTCACTGCAACAGAATCAATTAAGATATAAAGATCGATTAGTCCTCTCGAGTAAGTCTTCACTCTTACCTTCTATACTCTCTACCTTTCATGACTCGGTATTGGACAGACATTCGGGATTCTTGCGAACGTATAAGAGGTTGACTGAGGAATTATATTGGAAGGGAATGAAGGCTAACGTTAAAAATTATGTCGAAAAATGTGGAATTTGTCAAAGAAACAAAGCTGATTCCTTATCTTCGGCTGGGTTACTGCAACCGCTACCCGCCCCTAATGGCATCTGGGAAGATTTGACAATGGACTTTATCGAAGGGTTGCCCATATCTCAAGGAAAAAACTCCATTTTTGTAATCGTCGACCGCATGAGCAAGTACGCCCATTTTATAGCATTGCGCCACCCTTTTTCGGCCAAGGATGTAGTTGCACTCTTCATTAAAGAGGTGGTCAGACTCCACGGGTTTCTTAGGACGATTGTATCGGACAGGGATAAAATTTTTGTCAGTCGATTTTGGACTGAGCTTTTCAAAATGCAGGGAACTCAAATACGATGGAGCACATCGTTTCATCCTCAAACTGATGGACAATCTGAGCAGGTGAATAGATGCCTCAAAAACTATCTTTGCTGTTTTTGCAGTGAGAAGCCGACTCAGTGAGCACAGTGGCTCCATTGGGCCAAATACTGGTATAATACCACGTTTCATGTATCGATCAATACCACTCCTTTCCATGCGGTCTATGGTCACCCTCCCCCACCCTTACTGTCGTATGGAGATAAGAAGACCACTAACAATACACTCGAGCATATGCTTCTGGAACGAGACAGGGCATTGGTAGCATTGAAAGAAAACTTGAGATCGGCTCAGGATTGAATGAAAAAACAGGCGGACCAGAAATGGCGAGATGTTGAATTTCAAGTTGTCGATCTCGTGTATTTAAAATTAAGGCCATATAGACATAAATAAATGGCTCAAAGACGCTATGAGAAACTTTCCCCTAAGTACTTTGGGCCATATGAAATACTGGAAAGAATTGGGGTCGTGGCATACAAAATCACCTTGCCACCCGAGCCCTCCATCCATGATGTATTCCATGTCTCACAGTTAGAGCAGTAAATGTTGACATACGTGTGCAGTTGCAGCCTCCTTTATTTACCCCTGAATATGAGTGGACTGCAAAACCAGCCGAGCACCTTGGAATACGACGGAATGAAGAATTGCAAGAAGAACAATGGTTAGTAACATGGCAAGGAGGGGCCGATTGTGATGCCACTTAGGAAGCCACAACAGTCATTAAAGAAAAATTTCCAGATATTCACCTTGAGGACAAGGTGCCTCCAAATCCAAGGGTTATTGTGAGACCCCCGATTATTAGTACATATTCGAGGAAGGGCAAGAAAGGAAAGTAAATTGTTAGTTTGTTATATTGTGGGCCTGGTTGTGTGAGTGTGCGTGCAAGGCTTGGTGAGAGTATTTGTGGAGTGTAGTTGGGAAAAAGGGGAGGCTGAATTTTGGATAGACCTGTGTCTAAGGAGGGAACCAACTCCCTCTAATAGCTGGGAATTATCTTTATCCTTTTCTGTGCTTTTCTATCTTCTTATTGTAGTGAAGTTTCATTTCAATGATATAACCACTGTCTATTGCAGAGTTATCGATAGAACAATGTTTTCCAAACTCTTTTTCCTTGTTGGTGGTTGTTTGTCTTGCTAATTCTCAGGAAGATCGACCGGATACCTAACAAAACATTTCCTTCTCCCAATTTCCTTACAGGATTTGAAACTCTTGACTTAGAACTCAGACTTTTTCTTCTCTTGCTCGAGGCCAAGGAAAATGAGGCAAAATTTTCATCACAAATACTTGGTTGTTCCACTAAATCATTCCTTGAGTTTATGGAATAAGAGTTTTCCTTTTCATTGTTAGTTTCAACATTTTTTAAACTTCCAGGCTGAACATTCTCAGGTATATTAGCATCCTCAAAAATGATAGCCAACTAATCTTTCAAGATTGATGATCATCCTAAAGTGGAAAAAAATTGTTTTAACCTCAAGTAAAATGTATTTAATGAACATATGACTTTCAACATGATATCAAAGTTCTCAGTGATAATCTAGGTAAAGCAATGGAGAAAATTAGGTACCATGGACTACACAGTTAGCAGAACTGTTGCACAGCAAGAGATATCAGGCATTACCTTTCTACATAACAACTACCATAAAAAGCTAAATTGAAAGATTTTGTGGTGAATGATCTCCAAACAATGAGGAAAATTAGAAGAGAACCACATAATGATAAAGAAGGTTAATTAATCAAAGATGAAACTGTTAGGCCTCCAATCAAGGCCCAATATCAACGTAGGGGTAGGAAGGGAAATAGGCAGCCAGTTAGTTAGAATGGCAGGAGGGAGGGGAGTGACTTTGTTGTGGGGTCCTCGGGTGGCTGGGGAGTGAGAGCCTTATTATGCTCTTTTTGGCTGCACTTTGTTTTTCATGTTTTTGGAGAGAAAGCTTAGAATAGCGAGGAGGAGAGTTTCCCAACCCTCGCAATATCGGTTGGAGTATTTTGTATTGCCTTAGGGCAAGTTTCCTTCACTAATCTGAATACAACGAGTAGAAACCTTACATATTGGTATCAGAGAAACCAACCTGGGGAGAACGCGTAGTATGATGCAGCGATTGATGGAGGATCGTCTGGAAATTGCCGATCGGGAGAGACAATCAATGCGCGCGGAGCTTGAAGGAATTCAGGATAAGGTACTACGAATTCCATCTATGGAAGAAGGCATCGCTTCGTTGAATAAAACAATGGCATTAGTGTTAGCTGAACTGGAGGCGATGAGAACGCAATCCACGCTCACCGGAAAGGGTGATACCTTTAGTCGCAAGTTGAAGGAAACAGGGGAATCCGAAGTGACCTCGGAGATGTGAGCAATTGAAAACAATAAGTTTTCATTTTCGACCGAGGAGGCGAATAACGATCGAAGCAAGTTCAAAAAGGTAAAGATGTCAGTTTTTGGGGGCGAGGATCCGGATTCGTGGCTGTTTCAAGCGGGCAGGTATTTTCAAATCCACAAACTCACCGAACTGACTGTTGCAGTAATTAGCTTCGAGGGAGTAGCTTGGAATTGGTATCGGGGCAAAGAAGAACGTGAGTCGTTTTTTGGTTGGGAAGATTTGAAGTTGAGATTACTGACTCGTTTTCGGAAGGCTAAGAAAGGTAGTGTGTTGGGCCAATTCTTAGCAATCAAGCAAGAGGGAACGATGATGGATTATTGTAATGAGTTCGAGCTCTTGATGGCGTCGTTGCCGCAGTTGACGAAGGACGTAATCGAGAATACCTTCATGAATGGCTTGAAGCCAGGGATCAGGGCCAAAGTACAGTGTTGGAGACCAGTGGGCCTTGACGACATGATGGAGACAGCCCAGCTGGTTGAAGACCGTGATCATAAGGGAGGCCCAAATGGCCCACGCAAAGGCCATAACCCCAGAGCAAGTAGTGGAGGGGGAATGGACACTCGACCACCGGAAATAACCCACTCAATCACGCTATCGAGGCATTCAAACGCTGCGCCACGTAAGGAAGGACCTGCAAGACGATTATCTGATGCTGAATTCCAGAGTCGAAAAGAAAAGGGGCTATGTTTCCGCTGTGAAGAACGCTATACGGTCGGCCATAAGTGTAAATCTAAGGAGCTACGAGCTCTAGTTGTGCATGCTAACGGGGAAGAATCTGAAATTATGGAAGACAACCAAGAGATAACTGAGGGTGAGGTCGAGATGATTGATGAAGAGGAAGGGGATGCAGCTCATTTTTTCCCTGAATTCAGTAGTTGGCATGACGAACCCGAGTACTATCAAACTAAAAGGATCTGTGAAAGATCAGGAAGTGATTGTGCTGGTGGATTGTGGGGCTACGCATAATTTCATATCTCAGAGGTTAGTAGAAACATTGAAATTACCAGTGACAGAAACGGCTAATTACAGGATAATTATGGGTAGCGGGGTGGCTGTGAAAGGAAGGGAGTGTGCAAAGGAGTAGTGGTGAATTTGGGAAAGTTGACGGTGATTGAAAATTTTCTGCCTCTTGAGTTGGGAGGGGTCGATCTGGTCCTGGGCATGCAATGGTTGCATACGTTGGGCGAGACTAGCGTGCATTGGCCAACTTTGACAATTAAGATTGAAATGGATGAGGAACTGATCGTTTTAAAGGGAGACCCGAGTTTGACCAAGTCCCGAGTATCCCTAAAGAAGATGATGAAGGCATGGGAGACAAGTGACCAAGGCTTTTTGGTCGAATTTAAAGCCTTAGAAGTGGCGTCAAACTCTATGGCTTTAGAATTATCATCAAAGACGAGCGACTTGCCCACTCCCGTGGAGGAATTGTTGAAAGAATACAGTGACATTTGTCAATGGCCGGAAACATTACCTCCCAGGAGGGAAATTGATCATCACATACACCTAAAAGAAGGAACTAATCCTGTCAATGTTAGACCCTATCGGTATGCACAAGTCAAAAGGGAGAAATTGGCGGTTAGTGGAAGAAATGTTGCATGCATGCATAATCCGACCCAGTTATAGTCCTTTCTCCAGCCCTGTCATATTGGTCAAAAAGAAGGATGGAGGCTGGGGATTCTATGTGGACTACAGGTCATTGAACAATGTAACAATCCCAGATAAATTTCCCATTCCTGTTGTAGAGGAATTGTTGGATGAACTTCATGGTTCGAGGGTATACTCAAAGATCGATTTGAAGTCTGGATATCATCAGATCCGATTACATGAGAACGATATTGAGAAGACAGCTTTCTAGACTCATGAGGGCCATTATGAATTCCTTGTGATGCCATTCGAGCTGATGAATGCTCCCTCAACCTTCCAAGCATTGATGAACCACATTTTCAAGCCTTTCCTACGTAAGTTCATCTTGGTATTCTTTGATGATATTTTGATTTATAGCCAAGGTTATGATGACCATTTACAACATTTATCTGTGGTGTTCGAGGTGCTACGGGAGAATCAACTTTATGCCAATGACAAGAAATGTCAGTTTGCAAGGACCCGGATTGAATACTTAGGTCATTGGATTTTTGAACATGGTGTGGAGGCTGATTCAGAGAAAGTAAGAGCAATGTGGGAATGGCCTAGGCCCCAATCTATCAAGGACCTTCGAGGTTTTCTCGGCCTGACCGGATATTATCGTCGATTTGTCCAAAATTATGGAACTATAGTAGCCCCTCTAACTCAACTACTAAAAAAGGGTCCTTTCGAATGGGATGAGGCAGCTACTGCGGCGTTTGAAGCGTTGAAGAAAGCCATGGTAACTCTCCCAGTATTAGCTCTACCTGATTTCATGTGTCCATTCATTATTGAAACTAATGCTTCGGGTACGGGTTTGGGAGCTGTCCTAGTTCAAGGCCAACGGCCAATTGCTTACTATAGTCACACATTATCGGCTAGCGCGCGAGAAAGATCCATATATGAGAGAGAACTGATGGCAATCGTTTTTGCAGTCCAACGTTGGCGTCCATATTTGTTGGGGCAAAAGTTCATTGTTAAGACAGATCAAAGGGCGTTAAAATACTTATTAGATCAAAGGGTAATTCAGCCCCAATATCAGAAATGGGTGGCTAAGCTACTTGGTTATGATTTTGAAGTGCAATACCAACCTGGGTTTGGAAACAAAGCTGCCGATGCTCTTTCCCGCCTTCCTCCCACAGTTCAATTGGCATAGATGTCAATTCCTTTCATTCTTGATGTTGACATTATCCGGGAAGAAGTTGCCAATGACCCAAAGTTGCAAGCCATTATTGCGAAGTTGAAAGAAGAAGAAGAAGATAGTGCCTCCAAATTTACGTTCACGCAAGGAACTCTAAAGTATAAAGGCAGGAGAACTGTATTGGGAGGGTATGAAAACTGATACGAAGTTGTATGTGGAAAACTGTCTGATCTGTCAGAAAATAAAACCTTGGTTGTTACACATGCGGGACTTCTTATGCCCCTAGAAATACATGAGAGAATTTGGAAAGACTTATCAATGGATTTCATAGAAGGGTTGCCCTGCTCCGCAGGTTATGATGTGATCATGGTGGTAGTTGACAGACTGAGTAAAATGGCCCACTTTATAGCACTAAAACATCCTTTCACAGCGAAGACCGTGCGGATAGCTTCATTCGCGAGATAGTTCGCTTACATGGCTACCCTCGTTCAATTGTATCTAATCATGATAAAGTCTTCCTCAGTCATTTCTAGAACGAGTTGTTTCGAGTCCAAGGGACCAAATTATGTCGAAGTTCACAGATGTTCACAGATGAGTATGAATGGGTTGCAGAGCCTATTGAGGTGTTCGCCTACCGCGAAAATGAAGAAACATGTCAGGATGAGGCCTTAATTAGTTGGAAGGGCTTGTCAGCACATGAGGCAACATGGGAAGTCGTCTCAGTTATGAGGAAGCAGTTTCCAAATTTCAACCTTGAGGACAAGGTTTCTCGTTACCGGGGAAGTGATGTTAGGCCTCCAATCAAGGCCCAATATCAACGTAGGGGTAGGAAGGGAAATAGGCAGCCAGTTAGTTAGAATGGCAGGAGGGAGGGGAGTGACTTTGTTGTGGGGTCCTCGGGTGGCTGGGGAGTGAGAGCCTTATTATGCTTTTTTGGCTGCACTTTGTTTTTCATATTTTTGGAGAGAAAGCTTAGAATAATGGAGGAGGAGAGTTTCCCAACCCTCTCAATATCGGTTGGAGTATTTTGTATTGCCTTAGGACAAGTTTCCTTCACTAATTTGAATACAATGAGTAGAAACCTTACAGAAACCTAGTTACAGGATGGGAAGCTAATTGCTCATTACAAAAAGTGGGATTTTGTCAAAGAGAGTGTGATTGATGTTGATTCAGCATTTTCGGAGCAATACAACAAGTGGTAAGATGATTTTCTGTGCTCCTATAAGTTTTAACACACCAGCTATAGCATTATATCAGAAATTACATATTTCATGGTGCATGCTTTACAATTAAGAAGCTTTGGGGTGGATGTAACTTGTAAATCATACAACAATGAAATTTTAGGCCTTCCAATGTCAATATACCCAACTTTTTAATGTTAATGACCTTTCTGTTTCGTGCACGCGCACACACACATATCCAGTTACACAAGCTAAATGATTATTAGTGTTGGGCCAATCAGCTGCCTAAAAGTCTACCGTCAGCAGTTATAACTGGACCAAAAAAATTATCAGAAATAAACCTAACCAGGCTAACTGCTAATCCTACAGCAGTTTGCCACCTATTAAAAGAAAACTCGTCCTCAAATTGACGTGTCTACCCTGAACTCTCAAAGAAAAATATTCTCAAAGATACTGGAGATTTTCCCTCAGATTGGCAGATCAACCACATATGTTTTTCATGAGTATATTCACCGTCCCCAACCCTACCATGTTTTGATTTCTATCCATTCCCACATTCCAACAACAAAGTGTAAAGGCTATTCCTAAAGATACCCTCCAAATACTTCCAGAAAATCTTATGCTAACCAATGCCGATGACAAAGCGTAAACTTCACACTAAACCCCAACACCAAGGTTTCAAATTGATGGATTTTTCTTCCAGAATGAAGAATAATGTATTGTTGAAGTTTGAACTACAGCTTCAAACTTACCATGGGTGGCAACACAATCACCAGATACTCTTAGTGGCCAGAAGACCCAGAATCGGGTGCTCTGATACCATTTTAACTTAAGAGTACGGTAGTTAGGAATCTTTAGCCAAACCAACCCAAAAAAGAAAATGGAAAATGAAAAAAGAAAAGAAAAATCTCGTCCAACTACGAAGCTGGACTGCTCTTATAGTCTTCGTCAATCAGTTTTCCTAACAGAACCTAACAGACTGGCCAAGCAAAAGCCATCGAGCTAGTAACTGAACAACTCATTTCAACTTATAATCCACAAAATGAACAAGCATTAAATACCTACAAACCACAAAGAAAAAAAAAACCCAAATGCACTTCTGATCCTAACAAACGAATAATTCAGAGCATAAACAGCAACCCAGATAAGTTATCATCTTTTGGGGTACAACCCACTTGCCATCAACCCAATCCTGATGCAATCATCCATGACATATATTGGATTCTTGAAGAAAACAGAGTACCCACCATTTTCCAAAACCTTACAGACCACACCAGTCCACCATCCATCTTTATCAACCGCATGAATAGGCCTCAAACTAAGAGGCCTTCTTCTTCTTCAAAGGAGAAAAGGTAGTGGGGAGCTTGAGAATGGAGGCTCGGAACTAGGCGCCCTTAAATCCTTCTTCGTCAATGGAGACCTCAATTTCAGAGCCGACTCTGAAAGGTTGGTGAGGCTGATGGTGGGAGTGGGTTGAAGGGGAATCGAATTCCCACATTTTCCGGTGGCAGTACTAAAATAAAAACCTTTGGATTTGGATGGTCTATTATGACTATTTAAAACGTGGGTTACAATAACATGTGTTATTATCTATTGAGTATTATTTACCTCACATATATATTATTATAACTTCATATTAAGCAATTCTACATTTTAAATAACTAGTTGGATACTACGTGCGATGCACGCGTTTCATAATGTTAAATGCAAATATACATATAAAAGTTGAATGTATGGTCTTATACATTTGAAAAATGAAGAATTACACTCTAATATTATTTTTTATCTTGAGTAGCATCATTTGATTACTCACTTATTTTAAGATTTTAATTTAAACCAAAATATTATTTTTTATTTTGATTTGCATCATTTGATTACCTCTTTAATTTGAAACTTTAATTTAAACAAAAATATCATTCTTTTTCTATTTTTTTAAAAAATTCTTATTATCTAGTAATTGAAAAAATATTTTTTGCAATGAACTTTTAGAATCATTAATTAGATAGTGGTTCTCAATTTTATAACTCTTTGAATCTATGAAAGAAGTTTCAAGATATCTATTGGTTAATTTATTTTTATTTACAAAAGTTCACTAAATTGAAAAAATCTGTTAATAAATTTATTTTTGTTTACAAAAGTTTAATTTCAAGCTTTAATTTAAACCAAAATATTATTTTTTATTTGATTTGCATCAATTGATTATCCACTTAATTTCAAACTTTAATTTAAATCAAAATATTATTATTTTCTTTTTTTTAATTCATATTAATTATTTAATAATTGAAAAATTATTTTTTGCAATCACCTTTAGAATTCAAGATAATCATTAATTAGATATGTGGTTCCTAATTTTATAACTCTTCTAACCTATGAAAGAAGTTTCAAATAGATCTATTGGTCAATTTATTTTTGTTTATAAAATTTAAATGAATAGAAAATCTATTAATAAATTAATTTAAACAAAATATTATTTTTTATTTCAAACTTTAATAATAATAAATTAAGAAGTGTTGAGTTTTTTTTTTTTTAATCATAAAATTACAAGATAGAGAATTCAACCTTCCATCAAATAAAATAACTTTTACCATAATATTGGAAATTGCAATGACATTATATTTTTAATAACTATTAGTAATTATATTTAAATATAATAAATTACATAAATAGGAAAAAATGCATAATTGTGATCACGCCTCCCTAAATCCTAGCCTAGTAAACTCCAATTTATCCAAAACAAACAAAAAAAAAGGAAAAAGAAACAAGAATAAATTATAAGAAAATAATACAATTAAATCGCATTGTCTTCCGTTTTCTGCTTCTCCTTATACCTTAAGGCACCAAAGTTACAATCGTTTTCTTCTCCACCTTCTTCAATATACCAATGATCAGTAGATGAATTGGTGTTTATTTACAAATTTGAAAAGAAAAAAAAAACTACAAAAACAGTAAATTACATTAAATCACTCTCTTTGCCATTCGCCAAAGAAAAAAAACTACAAAAGCATGTAAGTCACAAATTACATTAAATTACCCTCTTTCTCTGCCATTTGCAACAAAACAAAAACTATAGAAACACGTAAAAGCACTAAACCACGTTAAATCACTCCCTCTTTTTGTGTATCATTTGCAAAACAAAAAAAAAAAAAGAGTGATCTGGTTCATTGAAAATAAAAATTAGACTTATACAGCCATAACCATCAAATGAAAAGAGAAGAAATTAATAAATTTGATTTCTCCCCTACATGGCTTTGGAATCACTTTAGAAGACATGGAAGAATTAAGTTGTGGGATGTACTATATATAGACCGATGATGTATGACATTTAATTTATGTATATTAATCACAATATATCATAATCGAATATTTTGTTAATATACTTATTCAAAAAAATCTCATCTTTATTTTTTTTAAAAAGCAATTCAATATTATTTTAATTCCATATTCTCGAAGAACAGTTGTTCAAATTTTTTTAAGTTTTTGTTTTTAATTTTTTAAATATGCATTAATTTCATTTTAATATTAGTTTATTTTTTTTAAAAAAAATCTTTCATAATAATTTTACATTCTTGAAAACACATAGGTTTAAAAATATTATTTTATTTTTTGTTATTAATTTTTTATATACTCGTTAAAAAATCTTTAAATATTACTTTTTTTTTAAATCTTTTTAAATATGCAGTAAATATTATTTAATATATAATAAATAAAGAAGTATTATTGTATCATTTTATTATTCAAAGTATTCAAATATATATTAATTAGTTGAAATATTGGATATAAGTGTTATTTTATTATTCAAATATGTTTAATATTTGTTTAATATTAGATTTTTATCATTTTATTATTCAAATGTGTTTAATTTATCATTTTATTATTCAAATTATTCATATATGTATTAGTTAGTTAGAAGATTGGAGATCATGAAGATTTTAGAACTTTTATTTAAATTAGAGATCATATGCGTAGAGATTTTAGAATCTTTATTTAAATTGAAGCCGGCAGAAGAGAAAATCTTTAAATTAAGAAATGCAAAATGAGAAGTCTATAAATTAAGAAGGGACAAAATGAGAAATCAAAAGTTTCTCCCCTCAAGCGTCATTTAGATAGTATAGATAGTATATAATTTCACAGACTATTATAACTTACTCAGTACCCCAAACAACCCCTAAATTATAAAAACTACCCTTCAACTTTGTACTTTGTTTTAAAAATATTTTTTAACTTTTAAAAGTTCAATTAATACTTTTAAACTTTAAAAAAAAAAAACCATTATCGTTAGTTTTGGATAGAAACCGTTAATATTTTGTTTCAAAAATACCCCTAAACTTTCAAAAAGTTTCATTGATATCCTTAAACTTTCAAAAAAAGTTCAAAAATACTTTTACCGTTAATAAATGGGCAGAAATCAATAGTACCTCATTTTAAAAATATCTCTGATCTTTCAAAAGTTACATTAATACCCTTAACCTTAAAAAAACGTAAAAAAAAATGCTCTTACCATTAGTATATGGATGAAGACCGTTTATCTACACTTCATTATCTCCCCCTAATATTTCATATCTCTCTTGATTTGCTTTAATCTATGGCCTAATATTTTTTTATTTTTCCTCTTTTTTTTTTCTAATACCTTCTTACTCTCTTCTTCCAGTTTACAATCTCCCCTATATCTTATATCTTCTTAAATATTAGAACTTTAAATAAACAGGAGGAGCTCTCTCATTCTTAAGCATGCTCAAACATAAATATAAGAAATTTAAACACCCAAATAGTCAATGTCTTTGATTTGAAAACAACTCATATAGATACTTTTATTTTTTTTCATATAGATCATACTCTAATTTTTTTTTCTCCATTTGTCCAATTTTCAATCATGGGGACCTTCTTTAACCACAACAAATAGACTAATGTGAACTACAAAAATGATTAATAAAATTTTCATCCGCTATAAATTTGGCAATGCATGTATTTTCTTTCTTTTCCCTCCCTCTAGATGTCCTCAAAATTATGACTCAAATTCTCAACATGTGTCTCTTTTTGTGTATTAAACCCAAATGTACTAACTCAAATTAATAACATACAACCATGTTAAAGCATTTAAGTCCTAAGATCCCTTGATGATTCTATTATTCTCCTTTCTTTTTGCTATAGTCTATATACCTTGATTGAAGGATGTAGTTTTAGAGATTAAAAAATGGAAGAAGAAAGTAAGAGGGTATTGAAAAAGAAAGGAAAAAAATAAGAGGAAAAATAGAGAAGTATTAGACCATAGATTGAAACAAATTAGGAGAGAAAGGAAATAAAAGAGTGAGCTAATGGGGTGTAGATAAATGGTTTTTGTCCATATACTAATAGTAAGAGCATTTTTTAACCTTTTTTTTTTAGTTAAGGGTATTAATGCAACTTTTAAAAGTTTAAGGGTATTTTTAAAATGAGGTACTAATGATTTCTGTCCATTTATTAACGGTAAGGATATTTTTGAACTTTTTTTGAAAGTTTAAGGGTATTAATGAAACTTTTTGAAAGTTTAGAGGTATTTTTGAAACAAAGTACTAACAGTTTCCATCCAAACTAATGGTAAGGATATTTTTGAATTTTTTTTGAAAGTTTAAGAACATTAATGAAACTTTTGAAAGTTTAAGGATGTTTTTGAAACAAAGTACAAAGTTCAAGAGTATTTTTTATAATTTAGCCAAACTTAAAAGAAACCCATTGTTGACCATTTTTGGACAAATTGAAAATAGATATTACAGCCTTTTGGGAAGTGGTGGAAATGGAAAAATTCCACAGAGTTTTGTTTGAAGGTTAAATTATCAAAAATACCCTTGAACTATGGGGTTGATTTCAATTATACCCCTGAATTTTAAAAAGTTTCATTTTAACCCTTGAACTTTGAAGTTTGTTTCAAAACAACCCTTGAAAGTTTTTTTCGTTAAATTTATGGACGAAAAATGATGTTTTGCATATGTTTTGATTTTTTTTCAACGTATATGTTCAAATATGTTCATATAAGCAACAATACAAATGCAAAAACATCATTTTCCGTCCATGAATTTAACGAAAAAAAGCCTTCAAGGGTTGTTTTGAAACAAACTTCAAAGTTCAAGGGTTAAAATGAAACTTTTCAAAGTTCAGGGGTATAATTGAAACAAACCTCATAGTTCAAAGGTATTTTTGATAATTTAACCTTGTTTGAATGCTTTCAAAGCTACTGCACACAATAATCAAGAGATGAACGAGATAGGAAAATTAAACAAATTTTAAGAAATTAAATAAATTTTTGAGTTCTTGTGACAAGTGGGAACTCTCAGTCATGTCATTTTTTAAGTTAAACTACAACAGTTAAATTAAATTATATAAAATGCCTCATACTTTTAAGGGTAAAATGCACTTTAGTCGTTGAACTTTGGAGTTGGTGTCTATTTAGTCTCTAACATTTCAAAATTTTCATTTTTACTTTTAAATATTAAATTTGTTTCAAAACAACTCTTCTATCAACTTTTTTGTTAAAATGAAGGTGGATAAATGCAATGCTAATCTGATTATGGTTTTAGTTATTATCAACTAAGAAGTTAGAGGTTAAAATCCTCACCCTTCATTTGTTGCGAACTAAAAGAAAAGGGATGGAAATGCAATTTGGCGAAAAATTGTAAAATAGTGATATACAAGACACATGTGACAAATTTCAATTATGTACTTCGAATTTTAGTCATAATGGTGAGGGAAGTCATGCATTGTGAGAAAAGTCATGCATTTAAAAAGTTAACAACTTGCTTGATTTGGGAGAAGCCAAACATTAGAAAAGTTGAACAAGAGATGACTCGAGAGAGAGTTTCGTGAGAGGAATAAGTTTATGAGAGAAGAAGTATAGAATATTGGAGTAGTAGAAATGGTAAGTTTTTTATTTGTGAAGGTTAAGAAAACACTAAGAAAACGGTTGATTGATGAAGGAAGACAACTTTCATCCTCGAGGAATAATGGCCTCCATGTTCAATCGTCCTAAGCTTATTTGCTTGTATCTTCCTAAGTTTATTTGCTTGTATCTTCCTAAGTTTATTTGCTTGTATCTTCCTCTTCCTTTTTCATGCTCAAACTGTAATTTTCTACTGTGAGATCAAGGCTTCGAATTTTGTCTATCCTTGGTGATCTATTCCCCCTTCAAAAATTTTGTATCCCCCAAATCTTTTGATTGTGAGAGGGGTTTTTTTTTCTTTGGTGCATGAAGATGAAATAATAGTCTACCCTAATCCTCAAATTTGTTCTCCCCACCCTCCAAATTATATAACAAAAACCTAAAGACAAAAATAACTCCTCAACAGTTCTGCCAAAACGCTAGACCTCAATCACTGTCAGAACTATCACCTTCTCCTTCATCTGAAAACATTTTAGGAAAACAAAAATGAGTAAAAAAATACTCAATAAGCAATTGATCGTGTACACACAAGCGCACGCGATCGAAGTAATAATAAAACGATATTCCTATCGAGTATCGTATCCACTGGGATTGGTTTTTAATTCAATTAATTACCGCGAATAATCTCACTTTACTTTATTTAGAGAACAGAACGCAAGAGCAGATAGGAAATAAATTCTAATCCTAGAAAGCAAATAAATGGGAGACACAAGTCGATAGGTAATTCTATGGGTATTGATTGCATTCTTAGACCTTAATTTACTTAATTAAGCTAGCAATTAGGCAAAACTAAGTGTTTGATTCATAAGTAGAAGCCGAAAATTATGGACTCTCCTGTCGGTCTCCTCCAAACCTCGGGTGTAATTAATTAAATCTCGTGTCTGTCTCATTAATTAATCCTCAACCGACATTAACGAACCTTCATTTTAAACCTCAATTAATTTCCGTTGTTCCTATGTCACTTAAGCGGAATTTAATTGTCATGCATTGTTTTCTAAGTTTAATCTACTCTGTCAAGCTCAATTAAACTACCGATCATTTAACCCCTATTCCTTGCTTTGTTAAAGGCATTAAGAACCCAATGTATAAATGAACAAAAACACATAATTAAGCACAATTACTACTTAAATAAGCAAATTAAGTGCAATGGTCCAAAAACTACAACAGCCCATAAAATTTAAGAATTTAACTAAACATGTTTATCAAATACAAATCAGAAATCCCTAACTATAGCCTACTGGAATAAATATAAATGAAAGGAAAAGGGAAAGAAAGTGCAAACGAAGGATGATCCCGCATTCTCGAGGTGATCAATCTTGAAACCGCGCTCTAAGGTCTTCAATTCCGCTCCAAAACGATCACAAATACTCCCCAAAACTCTCAAGAACATCTCTGAATAGAGATTAGGGCTTTCCCTATCGAAATGGCCTCCTCTTGGACGAAAATGAAGCGATGAATATATACTGTCTATTGAGACAACGTTGCAACGCTGTCCAAAACACTGCCATTTTGATGTTGCACACAGGGTAGCGTTGCAATGCTACAGACGGAAATCTTGACATCAGCGTGTTTCTAGCATTGCAACGCCACAGGGCAGCGTTGCAATGCTAGCTCTTGGGTTTGCACAATACAATTGGGCATTGCAACGCTGTCCTCTCGGCCCCAAATGCTAATTTCTTCAACTCTTATCTTCTTGACTCTCCAAATTGGCCAAAAATAGCTCCAAAATGACCATATTACCCTCGAACACTCTGATTTTGCTCTTTAGCTTGGTTTCTACAAATTAAACATAAATAGGCATCAAAGCACACAAAATCATAGCAAAACTAGCCAAAATAATAGGAAATAAGATAGCATAATTGCATGCTATCAACAATCTCAATATCAAATTCAGAAATTCATTTTCTTCAAAACAAAACATAGAAATTCAATTTAACAAATCATTTCAATAGTTGAATCAAAAGTCAAATATTCATTTGGTCATTTTATTTTAAAACAATCATAAACAAAATATTAATATCCTTGCAAAACTTTTATACAATTATTAAAACGTTCAATCAAGACTTTCAAAAAACAAAAAGCTTTCAATTGAACAAAACTTTCATTTAACCAAATTTTCAAATATTGAAACTTTCAATTCAAACAGTACTTTCAATCAATCATTACTTTCAAATATCAGAGTGGGAATATGCATTATTTGAGTAGCTTTCATAACATATATATGATGATTACCGATCGGTAACACCAATCAGTCATTCAGAACATTCAATTAGAGTTGTCGATAAAAATCAATCAGAACATTCAATTCAATTACTTAAGTGTGAGGCCATGTGAGTGAAACACACACATGAATATTCATTCCAAAGGAATGCCAAACCACAAATTGTGCCTTCCCACAAATAAGCTTCAATTAGTCAGAGATGTCGATAAAATCGACCAGAACAATCAATATAATTACTTAAGTGTGAGGCCATGTGAGTGAAACACACACATGAATCTTCATTCCAAAGGAATGCGAAACCACAAATGTGCCTTCCCACAAATGTGTCTTTTCACAATTAAGCCAAAACAATTCCATCAATTCCAAGTTAGGCTACTACCACAAATAAGCAAAGCATACCCAAAATAGAAAATTGGCATATCTAGATAGCCCTTATCAAATCGATCAAAAATTCTTTTGTAAACATTTGAAACAAAACATGTAGTTTCAAATAACAATTTCAATAAAGATTCATCAAATTAACCATTCAAACTCAAAATCAAAACAAACTTACTTTCAATTTAAAATCAATCAAAACAAATTTATTTCAAATTATCAAACGGCAAAAATATTTTCAAATAGCAAAACACACTACTACAAATTTGGCCTTTATTGACGGCTAAAAAATGTCAACTATCACTTTTGTTGACATTTTTTGGCTGTAAAAAATGACGGTGTCAACATATATAAAACGTCAACAATTCTATATTAGTTGACGATCAATAAACGTCAACTGTTATGTTTTTATTGACGTGTTTTGACCATCAATAATAATAATGTTGACATGTATTAACCATCAACTATAACCTACAACCGTCAACAATAACATCTTTATTGACGTTTATGAGCCATCAATATAGGGTATAGCTGACATTTTGTCACCGTCAACATTCATACCAAAATGTCAATAATACTTCTTTTATTGATACTTTTTGACTGTCAATATAACCTTGTCGTGACGTGTTTTAGCCGTCATCTATAACTATACTTGACATTGTGTGCTGTCAAGTTTGACACATTTGTTGATTGATTTGAGCCGTCAATTATAATAGTTTTGTTGTCGTTTTTTAACCGTCAACTATACGTAATTGGAGAAAATAAGAAAAAAAATCCAGATCTTTTCCATCCCTCCTCTACAACCTGTACTTAAAGGTACAAAACTATCAAATTTGCAGTTTCACAACTAGCTAGCGCAATTACCAACATGCATTTCACACAAAACTAACTAACAATTCAACTGCAAACCAACAATTACATAGCTCTCAATGTTATAGTTGCATAGATTCACACAAGAATAGATAACGACATCACTTAAACAAGTTTATGGATTTTAACCACATTTTCATCCGAAAATAAATTTCATCCAAATACAGAATCATAAATGAACCAATAGGTTTTCATTAACTAATAAGCTAAACGTATCTACAAAGAAGTATCATAACAACGTATCATATCAAGCAAGTTATTTAAAAACTAACATCTGAGACAAGTAATATTACAAACATTCATCACATTCAAACTAAGAACAAAAGTTAAAGAACATTGATAAGTTTTAAAAAGAGAAACAAATAAATAAACAAATGATATGTGATAAATTATGTGTTTTCTCTTTTGTCGATCAATTGCTGCACTCTTCATGTCGTTCTTTGAAAGTCAGGACCCAGGGGGAATACCATACTGCATCGGTGAAAGGGAAGGTGTAGCAGCAGGAGAAGCTGCCATGGCAGGGGTTGTTGTAGGCACAGGTGCCCGAGGTGGAACAGAAACTGGGGGTGGTAAAGCTGCAGGTTCGGGAAGTGGTCGCAGTATGTTTCAAACGATTATTCCTATAGTTCTTCTAGAAGTAAAATTGCTGCCTGTGTGCCAATTCCTAAGAAATGCAACTGTGTTGAAATACTAAGAAAAAGGAAAGGGAAACCGTTCAGAAAGAAAAAATATCTTTCATGAATCGATGGACATAGGGGAGATTTTAAATTTTGTCATTAGCAAGTTCATGCCATTTGTATTAATAAACACAGACTAGTCATGACAAACAAGAAATGAAACATAAAAGCCTAATGAGCATTTATCTGAGATGTTACATACACACACGCACGCGCACAAAGTTCACCATCCAACTAAATATTTAAGAGAAGTTGAACAAAAAGACAGAAGTTAACCTTTTTTCCATGATGAGCCATTGCATTTCGGAAGTTCGCATTTTGTAGAAGTTCAAGAAAAAAAAGACAATCAAGATACCTAGAAAACATTGAAGTCAATACCAATAGCACAATCAATTCTCATTCTTCAGTTCATGAAAAGATTATGTAACACAAGAGGGAAAGATCTGGCTCACATTATAAACTTAATATACTCTGGTCGTTGTCAATATTGAAGGTACTTCAAGTGACCAATAAAAGCTTCATCCTCAAGGTAACGATTCTGAGCCAGATCTGTATAAAACTAGATCATCAGCTATTAGAACTAGGAGCATAAAAAGCATTTTTTCCAACATTTCAGTGTCAATTTACACATGCATTAAGAAGCATATCCAAGTGAGTACGTGAAGATGACTACTCCAAAAATTTTAAGTGCCATACTTCATAAATGTACTTCAGTAGTAAGAGACCATATCATACCATCAAAAGAATTAAATTAAAGGAAACACTATATGTTTAACCAATGTATAGAATTGTACAATGCTATCATCAATGTTCTCTATTCGTAACTTCTCTTCTTTACCTGTTACTATTTTTGTTCCTGTTGGGATTTATGCCCTAAAGCCTCGTAATTAATAATTTATTTAATAATTAATAATAACTTTGATTATTTTATTTGCAATATAATATTATCCACTATATGAAAAATCCAAGGTTATTAGTGTAATCTTGAACAGTAAGTGGTGACATACAAGTGGATCATGTTCAAGAAATAACCTATTGGTCATAGTATATGAATAAGATTGGGTATCTTATCTTGGTAACACTATTGATACGACCCACTTTGTAATAGTTACAAATGATTTGATCCAAATCGTTCATGTGGAGACATGTGAGTGGAGGTATCTTATACAAAGAGTTTGTGTAAGACTGAACCACGAAATATTTAATCTCTCTTTATAAATCTGTTAATTGAGAAGATTAATATTTCATCAGGATGATCATATGCGACTTGATCTTAATCCTGAGTGAGTTATGAACTCCTACCTATGAGGGCTTGTCCTTTGATTTGCATGGGTGAGAGTGGCTTTTGTAGCCGATTCAATATGCCTACAATTTTGGGGACTTGACCAAATAGGGAGCTGGGAACATAATCTCACAAGATGGAATTCACTCCTTCCTATATAGGGTAAGTAGATGAGTAGTTCCTTTAAGTGCTGATTTCGAAACTTGAACAATGGGGCCCCACCCTCTCATTGGCCCGAGAGGGACTTAGTTTATAATTAGATTTTAAACAGATTGTTCATTAGAGGATCAATGGTACTTAAGGAACAAGATGTAATTATAGGGGTAAAACGAACTTTTGACCCAGCTGTAATTACGAACAACTTGTGAAGGATCGACTTGCATGTAATGATTATATTTATGGACACAACTTGTCCTACAGTACATAAGAGTGCAACTCTAGGTCTATAGTGGAGTGACCTATAGTTAATGAATGAAAATTAATTAATTAAAGAGTTTAATTAATTGATTTTGTATCATTAGAACTTATAATCTGTAGGTTCATAAAGTCTTATTACTAGCTCATAGTAACACTAAAAGATCAATTTAGTTGAAAGAAAAATTTGAAATGTTCAAATTAATATTAATTTGAAGTGCTCAAATTAATATTTAAAATATTAAATATATTAAATATAAAAGAGGAAAATATATTTATTGCATTAGATACATTATATATTAAAATTTGAAATGTTCAAATTTAATATTTTATTTGAAGTGTTCAAATTAATATTTAATATATTAGATATATTAAATATAAAAGAGTAAAATATATTTATTGTATTTGATATATTAAATTTTAAAATAATTAATGTATATTTGATACATTAAATAAAAGATATTTATAAAATTTGAATAAGATTAAAAAAAATATCGTAGGAGATTTGAATGAGATTCAAATAAGTATAAGATATATTTTAATATATTAGATATTAAAATATAATATTTTAATTATGGCAAAGATTTACCTTTGGTCTCTATAAATAGAACCCTTGGGTTGAACCATTAGACACAACACATACCTCATCAATAGAGAATTAGAGAATTCTCTCTAGACCTCTTCCTCTCCAATCCCTTGTGGATTTTCTTTCAAGAGGCTCCCACAAGCCTTGGTCCAATGTTCGAGTCATAGCTAGGAAGATTTTATGGAGGAGATAAAGATCTACCAGAAATATCTCCATATTTACTCCAAGTAAGTTTGTTTAACCTTAATTTTTAGTTTAATTTTAAATAAAATCAAAGACGATCTTATGTTTCCGCTGCGGAGTGAAACGTTCATTCCTTACATTTTGAACAGACTACAGATTGATGCAGCTTTTTGGCTTCTTAGCTACTAATACTTTTGCAATTGTTTTGAATCTTTTCCTTATCAACTAGTTGGAGAGCATGTGTTTTGTTGTCTTGGTCTAGGTTAGGTTTGGATCTTTAGTACTGCCTTCATCTTTTACATGTTATTGGTGAATTTATATGTTTCTTATCTAGTAGGGTGAAAAATGTGTCCTTGAACTAGGTGGCAAAAGGCAGTGAGCAAGTAATCCTCATTATCTTGTTAGACATCTCGCAGCAAACACCTGAGTTTAATTATCTACAACCAATCACCTCACTTGAGCAAACACCCAAAATTTCTTAGGGATCTTGGTCTTCTAGATTTTTATACCGAGGCTATATGAATTAGCTAAGATACGGAAAGAAGGTGTGCACAGGTAAAAGTCCCATTATTTTCCAGCCTTCATATTCTACTTGAAAATAAGTTTCCTTCCCAAGATAACATAGCATCCTGCTCAGCATCATCATAACGTAATATGATGTTAGTGTAGATGAATCACTTCTCCCAAAAAGTTGCAACTTATACGAGGGAGCTTAGCTATTCCCATGCTTCACATAGGACTGTTATACTATATATGCAGATTTATGAGCTTATTAATCCTTTGTCCTGTATTATAATTTTACTTTTACTAGTTTAGGGCTTTCATGTATGCCTATATATATTTGGCTCTATTATATAGAATGAATGAGAATACTCTCATATTTGGTCTCACAATAACATGGTATCAGAGCCCTAGGTCTTTCTTAGAGCAATTAGGGTTTTGTGAGTTTTAGGGATTTGTGAACAATTAGGGTTTGAGGTTTGGAACACCTTTTTGGAAGGTTTGGTCTTTTACCTTAGGTTTTGTGTTTCACCACCGCTGCCAAGGTTCGTCATCGCCACCGTCGCCGTTGTCGAAATTCGCCACCTGCACCGCTTGTTGCTATCATATTTTTTTTGTCATCGCCCAAACCAAACGAAAGGCCACTTGCTGATCAGCAGGTATGTGAAGTCCGGCCGAAAAAATCCCTACGCGTGGACCTCACGTGCAACCTGAAGATTTTGGCGTCATTCCCACGTGCTGGTGGCTAAGTTGCCGGAATCTACTCCAATTTTGTGGCTTGCTGTTTCCTCCAACTCCCGACCTGGTTATGTGGTTATTTTGGTCATAATTGGCTCGTGTTAGAAGTTGGTATGTAAAAGAATTAGAGGTTTTTTTTTTATTGGGAACTCCTTTGAGATAAGTTTTTCAGCAGTTTTTTAGCAGTTATGCAGTCATTTAAGTTTGATTTCATGGTTTTAGATCTAATTTTTGTGGTTTTACATTCGTCATTGACCTATGGCAGAACGAGAACTAGCAGTGATGTCTAATGTGGTTCAATCGCAGCCTCAATCCACCCATGGTTCATCTAAGAAGCCATTTGTTAATTCTATAGCCGAGTTTGCTAAATTCAACAATACCAGAAATCATTGAAAGCATCTTCTTCATCATTTGCGCTTACCCCCTATTACAACCATTTATGGGTCAGGTAACATGAATCATCGTCTTCTCTCATCTTCTACCAAATGGGTCATAGACTCTGGTGCTACCGATCATATTGTTGGAATTTATGCCCTAAAGCCTCGTAACTAATGATTTATTTAATAATTAATAATAATTTTGATTATTTTATTTTCAATATAATATTATCCATTATATGAAAAATCCAAGGTTATTAGTGTAATCTTGAATAGTATGTGGTTGACATACGAGAGGATCATGTTCAAGAAATAACATAAAGGGTCATAGTAGATAAAGTTGTTATCCTGGTAACACTATTGATACGACCCACTTTGTAATAGTTATAAATGATTTGATCCAAATCATTCATGTGGAGACATGTGAGTGGGGGTATCTTATACAATGAGTTTGTATAAGACTGAACCACGAAATATTTAATCTCTCTTTATAAATCCATTAATTTAGAAGATTAATATTTTATCAAGATGATCATATGTGACTCGAAATCCTGAGTAAGTTATGAACTCCTGCCTGTGAGGGCTTATCCTTTGATTTGCATGGGTGAGAGTGGCTTTTGTAGCCGATTCAATATGCCTAGCATTTTGGAAACTTGACCAAATAGGGAGTTGGGAACATAATCTCACAAGATGTAATTCACTCATTCCCATATAGGGTAAGTAGATGAGTAGTTCCCTTAAGTGCTGGTTTTGGAACTTGAACAATGGGGCCCCACCCTCTCATTGGCCTGAGAGGGACTTAGTTTATAATTAGATTATAAATAGATTGTTCATTAAAGAATCAGTGGTACTTAAGGTGCAAGATATAATTATAGGAGTAAAACGGACTTTTGACCCAACTGTAATTATGAACAACTTGTGAAGGATCGACTTGCATGTAATGATTATATCTATGGACACAACTTGCCTACAGTGCATAAGAGTGCAACTCTAGGTCTATAGTGGAGAGACTTATAGTTAATGAATGAAAATTAATTAATTAATTTTGTATCATTGGAGCTTATAATCTATAGGTCCATAAGGTTCCTTTGCTAGCTCATAGTAACATTAAAAGATCAATTTAGTTGAAAGAAAATTTTGAAATGTTCAAATTAATATTTAATATATTAAATATAAAAGAGGAAAATATATTTATTGTATTTGATACATTAAATATTAAAATTTGAAATGTTCAAATTTAATATTTAATTTGAAGTGTTCAAATTAATATTTAATATATTATATATATTAAATATAAAAGAGAAAAATATATTTATTGTATTTGATACATTAAATATTAAAATAATTAATGTATATTTGATACATTAAATAAAAGATATTTACAAAATTTGAATAAGATTCAAATAAATAAATATCGTAGGAGATTTGAATAAGATTCAAATAAGTATAAGATATATTTTAATATATTAGATATTAAAATATAATATTTTAATTATGACAAAGATTTACCCTTTGTCTCTATAAATATGACCCTTGGGTTGAGCCATTAGATATAACACACATATCTCCTCAATAGAGAATTAGAAAATTCTCTCTAGACCTCTTCCTCTCAAATCCCTTTTGGATTTTCTTTCAAGAGGCTCCCACAAGCTTTGGTCCTGTGTTCGAGTTATAGATAGGAAGACTTTGTGGAAGAGATAAAGACATGTTAGAATATTCTCCATATTTATCTCAAAAGTAAGTTTTCTTAATTAATATTATTTTTAGTTTAATTTTAAATAAAATTAAAGACAATCCAATGCTTCCGCTGCAGGATGAAGAGTTCATTCCTTCACATATGACATGTAATCCCAATTTGTTTTCCACCTTTTCTTCATCTACATCCCTTGCTAACGTTACTTTAGTAGATGGATCAAAATCGTCTGTCCTTGGATCTGGCACAGTAAATCTAACTCCATCCATTTTTTTATCATTTGTTCTACGTTTACCTCAACTTTCCTTTAATTTGATCTCTATTTGTAAGCCCTAAACTCTCTTTTGATCATATTGTGCTCATATATGATGTTTTGACATATGCAAATTGATATAGGTTGCACTAAAAGATGTCGTGATGGGATTTGGGAATCTTTTGGATTGTGAACTATAATGTGTATAAAGCTTCATAAGGAGATAGGTAAGCCATTGAATAAGCATATTAAGAGTTGAATTGAAGTAAGTTAAGGTCATTAACAAGTTGGGTAAATTTTAGGTGCATTATGTATTGAATGAAAGTTCTTATTTCTCACAAACTTAAGTAAAGTTGGCTAAATGTGTTAGGTGAATTTATTGGCTTATTTTGGTGTTTTAAAAAAGGGGATTAAGATGTAAATGAGGAAGTAGGAGCTGGCAAATTTTTGTGGAGCCACGGATTTGTCTTTGGCAAGTAGGTGATGTCCAGTTGGAAGCTTTTGGAAGAGGATCAACTTCAAACAGCCATATCTCTTAATTTACTGCACCAAATTCGATGATTTTTGAGTCAAAATCTCATAAATTGAGTGTAGAATACGACAGTGGGCGGCTGTTTTGAAAATACGAAGAGGAAGGAGGTGAAAATTGCAGAAAACCGAGAGGTGTTCACAGTTCTCGGGTAGCAGAACAGTGTGAAGAAATCTGTTTCTTTTGAGCCATATCTCTTAATTTATTGCACCAAATTCGATGATTTTTTAGTCAAAATCTCATAAATTGAGTGTAGAATACGACAGTGGGTGGCTGTTTTGAAAATACGAAGAGGAAGGAGGTGAAAATTGCAGAAAACCGAGAGGTGTTCATAGTTCTCGGGTAGCAGAACAGTGTGAAGAAATCAGTTTCTTTTGAGCTCTTGAGGAGGAATTAGAAGCTTACTTTGAGGTAAGTAAGTTAAGATGCTGTACTTGAGGTTTATCAAAAAATATTAGGTAGTTGTTTTGCTAAATTTTGAGGAACCCAAGCTGAAAGTTGAACCTGGAATTTTAGGTGCAAGAAAAAAAAAACTGCTAGCAAGAGATTGAAGGAGATGTGCTTCCATTGCTATATACCTTACACCCAAGTGCGTATGGTTATTATGAATTGAGTTATGGGACTGAATTAGATATGTTTTTAAGGTGTATAAGGAAAGGAATTAATGTTATTAATTTCTTTTTCAGGGCAAACGGAGATAGGAATAGCTTATAATCCTTGGAACCCTTTTGGTGATTGTGAGTGATTCTATTTTAGAACTATGCTTGACCTTTGTTTTTCTTCAAAAGCATAAATGTTGATCATTGAGACATGCTTGACTTACTTTTGTATATTTTTCATGGAGCTTTTAATAGAATGTCATTGATGAAACTTAAGCATGATTTGAATTAGTTTGTAACTACACATTCAAGCATGGAAACTAAATTATAGAAGTATGACTTCCTTTAGAAAATGTCTTGTGTAAATCCACTTGGAAACATGTTTAGAAAGGAAAAGTGCAAATGTTGAGAATTTGTTGTTTGTGTTATCAAAACATGATTTCCAAGGTAATCAAAGTATGCCCCGGTATGTTGTTAACCCCCAGTACTGAAGGACATTGAGAAGGTACTTGGGAGGGAGGAATCATGATTTCCGATACTGAAGGACAAAGAGAAGGTATTCGGGTAGTAACTGGTCTAACCCCAATACTGAAGGACATAGAGAAGGTATTAGGGAAGATCAGTGTGTTCAATGGCATTCCACGTGCACGTGAGAGAGGTATGAACGTTGTTGGTATAGAGATGACTCTACCACAGCTAAGGTTCGAAAGTGGTATCATGTTATGAGTTTTATTGTTATGAGCTTCTACGCTTTTGAAATGTCTATTCTTCAGTATGGTACTACATTATGAGTTTCTATGCTATACATAATGTGGTGACTTAAACTTGTAAATGGGTAGCATGGTTTGATTATGTTTACAAATAAGTGATAAGTTATCTCTAACTTGTAGCTTGTCCATCATTATGCTTCACCTTTGAGCTTATAATGTTTTTAAGATAGACACTCACTGGGCTTCCCAGCTCATGTTTTCATTATGTTTTCTCTTTCCAGGTAGCAGATGAGTTCCCGGTGCTTAGCCTTGACAAGACCTATTTGCCACCACGCCATTTTAGCTCATTGTTTATACACTTTCTTATGTATATAGTTTGTAGTAAAAGCATTTTAGCAGGGTTGTAATAACTATAAAATGTTATGACTTGTTAAAGAACATAGTACTGAAAGTGAATGTGTCTTGCTCATATGTGTATTTGAGCGTTTCAAACTTACTTGTTCAAACGTGTTGGGTTGCCTTCATTTTCAGGTATATGTTGGGATGGTCTGGGAGAGCTAGTAAGAGGGTTGATTGTCTCTGTCTTTACATCTCTTCCTAGGTTAGGCAAGTAAGCTGGGAAGGGGTGTGACACTATTAGTATACGAACAACTTGTGAATGATCGACTTGCATGTAGTGATTATATTATTGGACACAACTTGTCCTACAGTGCATAAGAGTGCAACTATAGGTCTATAGTGGAGTGACCTATAGTTAATGAATGAAAATTAATTAATTAAAGAGTTTAATTAATAGATTTTGTATCATTGGAGCTTATATTCTGTAGGTCCAAAAGGTACCTTTGCTAGCTTATAGTAACACTAAAAAATCAATTTAGTTGAAAGAAAAATTTGAAATGTTCAAATTAATATTTAATTTGAAGTGTTCAAATTAATATTTAATATATTAGATATATTAAATATAAAAGAGGAAAATATATTTATTGTATTTGATACATTAAATATTAAAATTTGAAATGTTCAAATTAATATTTAATTTGAAGTGTTCAAATCAATATTTAATATATTAGACATATTAAATATAAAAGAGAAAAATATATTTATTGTATTTGATACATTAAATATTAAAATTTGAAATGTTCAAATTAATATTTGAAGCGTTCAAATTATTATTTAATATATTAGATATATTAAATATAAAAGAAGAAAATATATTTATTGTATTTGATACATTAAATATTAAAATAATTAATGTATATTAGAAACATTAAATAAAAGATATTTATAGAATTTGAATAAGATTCAAATAAATAAATATCGTAGGAGATTTGAATGAGATTCAAATAAATATAAGATATATTTTAATATATTAGATATTAAAATATAATATTTTAATTATGACAAAGATTTTTCCTTGGTCTCTATAAATAGGACCCTTGGGTTGAGCCATTAGATACAACAAATATCTCCTCAATAAAGAATTAGAGAATTCTCTCTAAACCTCTTCCTCTCCAATCCTTTGTGGATTTTCTTTCAAGAGGCTCCCACAAGCCTTGGTCCTGTGTTCAAGTCATAGCTAGGAAGATTTTATGGAGGAGATAAAGATCCGCTAGAAATATCTTCATATTTACTCCAGGTAAGTTTGCTTAATCTTAATTTTTAGTTTAATTTTAAATAAAATCAAAGACGATCCAATGCTTCCTTTGCGAAATGTAACGTTCATTCCTTCACTAGCGAGTCCCACTAATGCTTAATGGTGCCATCCCGAGCCTCGGGATGTCAATTGACTTAACGGCTCACTTGGACATGCTTATTGAGAACCTACCTGTAGGTCATCTTCATAAACGGGGCCTCCCGGACATCCATCCACCCAAGTCGTAAACGAGGCATGAACCTTTCTGTGTCCATGCCGAGTCATTCAAGTCAAGAGACTTCGTCGTCACTTCATCTTCAAAGTCGAGGTTGTAACTTCAAAGTAAAGCTTTATTGCTTCATTTTCAAAGTTTGACGGCTTTGCTTCATCTTCAAAATTGAGGTTACAATTTCAAAGTTGAGGTTGTCGCTTCATCTTCATAGTCGAGGTTGTTCGTCACCTTCAAGTTCGAGATTGTCCTTCTCTCTCTTCAAAGTTGAGGATGTTGTGTTCTCTCTTCAAAGCTGAGGTTGTCGTTCTCTCTCCAAAGTCTAGGTTGTTGCGCTTTCTTTTCAAAGTCAAGGTTGTTGCGCTCTCTCTTCAAAGCTGAGTTGTCGTTCTCTCTCCGAAGTTGAAGTTTTAGATGTCTTTCGAAGTTCGAGGTTGTCATTCTCTTTTCAAAGTTGAGGTTGTCGCTTTCTCTTCAAAGTCAAGGTTGTCGATCTCTCTTCAAAGCTGAGGTTGCTGCTCTCTCTCCAAATTCGAGGTTGCAGCTCTCTTTCCAAGTTAAAGGTTGTCACTCTCTCTTCAAAGTTGAAGTTGTCGCTTTCTCTCTAAAGTCGAGGTTACAGCTCTCTTTCCAATTTCGAGGCTTGTCACTCTCTCTTCAAAGTCCAGGTTGCCGCCCTCTCTCCAAAGTCGAGATTGTCGATCTCTTTTCAAAGCTGAGGTTGCTGCTCTCTCTCCAAAGTTGAGGTTGCAGCTCTCTTTTCAAGTTTGAGGTTGTCGCTCTCTCTCCAAAGTCGAGGTTGTCGATCTCTCTTCAAAGCTGAGGTTGCTGCTCTCTCTCAAAAGTCGAGGTTGTAGCTCTCTTTCCAAGTTAAAGGTTGTCACTCTCTCTTCAAAGTTGAGGTTGCCGCTCTCTCTCCAAAGCGAGGTTGTAGCTTTCTTTCCAAGTTAAAGGTTGTCACTCTTTCTTTAAAGTTGAGGCTGTCGCTCTCTCTCCAAAGTCAAGGTTGCCACTCTCTCTCCAAAGTCGAGGTTGTCGCTCTTTCTTCAAGTTCGAGGATGTCGCTATATCTTCAACGTCAAGGTTGCTACACTTTCTCTTTAAAGTTGAGGTTGCCACTCTCTCTCCAAAGTTGAGGTTGCAGCTCTCTTTCCAAGTTAAAGGTTGTCACTCTCTCTTCAAAGTCGAGGTTGCCGCCCTCTCTCTAAAGTTGAAGTTGTCGATATCTCTCCAAAGTCAAGGTTGTCGCTCTCTCTCTAAAATCGAGGTTGTTGCTGTAAAACCGAGATTTCACGAGATTTCTCCTTGAAATTTCAAAAAAAAAAAAAATGTTTAAAACATTTGTTTGGGGTATAAATGAGATAATATGTGTGGGGTTTTTTTAAAAAAAAAAGAAAAGAAAGGAAAATAGGAAAAAGGGAAAAAGAAGAAAGTGGAAGTTTTTTTTTTATTCATTTTACAAATACACCTTTATCTACCCATCTTGCATCTCATTTACCAAAGAAAAGAAGAGGGTTTCGTGGGAGAGGATGAGAGAAAGAGAGGAAGGAGGATTTTCTTAGTTTTGAAGTTGAAGAAGAAGGGGAGAAGATTCAATTCAAGGTTGCATGGCAGATTTGGTGATCAATCCTGTTCACTGCTGATATTTGGGTTGTTTTGAGCTCCAGAAGAAGAATTAAGAGGTGAGGTTTGATTTTCTGGAAAGTTAACTCATTTTCGAACAAATTTCGTGAAGGAAGCTCGAGCAAAATCTAACTTTAAGTTGTTGATTTGTAAAGGGGAAATCAGAGGGGAAAATCTGCTGTCAAATCTGAGAAACCTCTGGTTTTTGGGTCGTGCTGGTCTGTATATTTTTAATTAGAAGCTCCGTTAGGTATGGTTGGAAAGCTTATTTAAGTTCCTAAAACTTTTATGAAGAAGTTGTGGGCGAAATATGATTGGAAGTTGCTTTAAAATTCAGGACAAGTTCGGGGTGCAGCAGGAAAACGCTTCTGGAATTGCAGAAACTGATTTTGAGGGAGGTAGCTTTCGAGGTATTTTCGGACACATCCTTTGGGAATTTCAATTCCATATTTTCATATAAGTTGTAGAGGGTTCAAAAAGGAAGAGTCTGGTATGAAGTACATTATTTTTGGCGAAGTAATGAGGAAGTGATGAGTATGTGAAGTTAGGGTATGGAAGTGGTGGAATACTGGAAGTAGATAGAATGGTTTTGCAATTCTAAGCTTGGGGTTCATGAATTCAAAGTTCTAATGCTTGGTTTTGGTTTATTTGACAGGCCAAGAGGAAATAGGTCAAGTATACGGGCTGAGAATCTAGATCTAATCGCTGTGAGTGAGAAAACGAATTTCGAAAACATATTCTATGCTTGAATTCATGTCTATGTGAATATAAGACTTCTTAGGAATGAATTAGCTTAAATGTTTTATGTTTTCTGAACACATGGTTATGAGCATACATGATTGCCTAGGAATGATTTTAAATGCTCGTTGTGAGCTTGGATTTTTCCAACGAAATTTACATGTGAGCATATGTTTATTGATTTGCTAAAATCTAGTGAAAATGTTATGATTTCAGGCAAGCATGCTCTAGCAGGTAATGTTTAAAGATTATCATGTGTTTTTCTGAGACTCGAATGAGTAAATGATTGAGATATTGAGCCGAGGCTGGTTAGTACCGCGTGCACACAGGTCGTTTTCTGTTGTCAACGTTGAGTCTACTCCGTGACAACAATGCTGTCGTGAGTGCTGGGCGGGCCCCACTACGACAAAGACGATGGGAGTGCTGGGCGAGCCCCACTACATCGTAGAGTGAACGTTGGTTGTACTGGGCATGCCCTACACAACGTAGATTGTCATATGTTTCTAGATGGTTAATATTCTTGGTATGCCTTGCGAGTTTTTAATGACATACTTGTTGGATTTCTGAGAAAGACTATGGTAATTATACGTTTATATTTAGCGCTTGACCACCGACACATATGCCCATAGTTTACCAAATGGTGTAATTTGCGAGTTAATAGTTATAAACTCAGTCACTCACTGAGCTTCCCAGCTCATTCTTTCAATGTTTTCCAACTTTTCAGGTAGTGATCGAGCTCCCGGTGCCTGAAATCCTGCCATAGTCTGCCGAAAGCTCTACGAGTTTGATATTTTGTACGTGGGTGGAACTGTATAGCAAGTCCAAACATTTTGTAGATATTCTGAGAGGAACGTATAGTTTTATTCGTGTATACACTAGTGGTCGTGGTTGTGTAAACCATGGTTGGGATGTATTTTGGTTGTAGTACTCCCTACCCACTTAGAAGTTCAAGTGGGGTTTAAGTAGGACTGCTCCGTATGTATGTATAGTGACTTTCAAACTTCCGCTGTGTTGTGTTTAAACATTTTAATTCAAGTATAGTATGTTTATCAGGTATAACAGGGTCACAGGTATCGTTAGGGAGGAAACGATGTCTGTTGGCTTCACGCCATCTTCCGGGCTAAGTTAGCAGGTGGTTCGGGAGGGGGTGTGACAGTTGCTCTCTCCAAAGTCGAGGTTGCTCCTCTCTCTTCAAGGTCGAGGTTGCCTATCTCTCTTTAAATTAAAGTCAATGTTGTCACTCTCTCTCTAAAGTAGAGGTTGTCGCTATCTCTTTAAAGTTGAGGCTTCACTTCAATTCTTCAAAGTTGTAGGATATTTGACTCTACATCACAAGTGACATTATTGTAAATGAAAGTTACCATAGTTGCAGGTTACTCAAGTCACCCAATAAATTAGGTGCTCGGTCTAGCAGGAGTGATATCACTGTAAATGAAGGTGATCACCGCTGCAGGTTACTCAGGTCACCCAATAAATTAGATGACTGGTCTAGCAGGAGTGACATCACTGTAAGTGAGACTAGTGACCACTACTGCAGGCTACTCAGGTCATCCAATAAATTATGTTGCCTGAGGGCGTTGAGACGCTACCAAAAACATGTGTTCGAAGATATCCATCCGTAGCATTGAGACACTGTGTTATAGCATCTCAATGCTACTTAAATTTTCATATTTTATTCACACGGTAAAGGGACAACATCGAGATGCTGCCCCTAGCATCTCAACGACATCGAGATGCTGCCCCTAGCATCTCAACGTTGTCCAGATTCTATAAAAAGGAAATTTTCTAGTGAGCAACAAGTTTTTGGCACCGTTGCTAGGGATTGACGTATTTTAGTTTAATTGATATTGTGGTGAAAATGCTTGATTTTAATTTAGAGTGTTAAGTGTACATTTGTATAAATTCTTGTTTTGTTTTAGTTTTAATTCTTTTCTTTTATCTTTTTTTTTTTTTTTTAACTTTTGTTTTGCTATATTTTTGTTTAGGTTCACTTAGTTTATGCCTAGATAAAGGGAGAATTTAGAACCTTTTGATCCTGAGGTCGAGCCCCCATGTAGAAGAAACTATTGAATTCAAAGAGAGAATCAAAACTTACAACTGGCAGATGAGCAAGCTCAGGAGCAAAAGGCTATCAAGGATTATTGAAAGCTTAAGGATAGTTCACGCACCTATAGCTACGAATAATTTGAAGCTGAAAACTGGCCACAGTTGCGAGAGACAGCGCTTTTCAAGGACATCCTATGGAGAACCCAAACTCACATTTGAAATCTTTTCTTGCTTTATGTGGAACTGTTAAGATTAAGGTGTGTCCAGTGATTCTATTCACTTACGTTTAGTCTCTTTTAATTTGTAGGATAAAGCTCGGGATTGGTTGGAAAGTCTGAAGCCTCAGACCATCACCACTTGTGATGAGTTGGCATAAGCCTTCCTCACAAAATTCTTCCTACCAGCCAAGACTATCAGGCTTAGAACAAAAATTGGAACATTTAGGCAATTTGAGTGCAAACAGATGTTCGAGGCTTGGGAGAGGTACAAGGAGCTGCTTAGATGATGCCCACAGCATGGCTACCTTCATTGGCTTTAAATCCAACTATTCTATAATGGTCTGAATGGCAATACAAAGACAATCCTCGATGTAGCAGCTAGAGGGACAATCTTATCAAAGACAGTAACTGAGGCAAAGACCTTGCTGGAGGAGATGACCACCACAAGCTATAAGTGGCCCATAGAGCAAATAAATATCAAAACCAGTAGCTGGCATCTATGAAGTTAGTGAGGTAAGTCCTCTGAAAGCACAAATGGCTTATCTAACCCATGCTTTGTCTCAATTGTCAGGTTTAGGCAATTGTTCCTCAATTACATCATTAGCAGCTGCTCAACAACAACATTATGGGGGAAAGTCCAACATGGAGTAAGTCAACTATGTGAGCAATAGAGGATACAATCAGGGTGGCAATCACATGCATAATTCCGTTCCTACTCACTACTACCTAGGTTTGAGGTATCATGAGAATTTTTATATGCTAATAACAGAAAAATTTTGCAGCCTCCCTCAGGTTCCCTTCCAGCTCCCAACCAGTTGAAAAGAGTCCTCTTTGGAGGACATGATCAGAGCTTTCATTGCTATATCAAACAAGAGAACAACTCAGTTGGAGGAGAAGATGGAGGGCATTGCATCTAGACATGGGAAGGCTATATAGAACCTCAAAGTTCAGATGAGTTAGATAGCTACCTCTTTGAATACTCTACATAAAGGAAAATTCCCCAATGACACAGAGGTTAATCCCAAGGAGCAGTGCAAAGCTATAAGTCTGAGTAGTAAGAAGCATATGGAAGAACCTATGAGTTGCCACAACGATAAAGACGATGAATCTATTGAGAACGGAGATAAGAAGTTGTAACTAAATCTAAGGCTACAAAGCCTACTAGTTCCATTCTTCCTTATGTGCCTAATCAGATTCCTTACTCTCAATGCTTCAGAAAGAAAATTTTGAATGCTGATTTCTCTAAATTTCTAGAATTATTTAAAAATCTTCATTTGACTATTCCTTTTGCATATGCCATAGAAAGGATACCGAGCTACATGAAGTTTATGAAGGAGATCTTGACAAACAAAAGGAAGTTCGGGACCTCTGAAACTTTACACATGACAAAAGGGTGTTGTGATGCACTACACAAGAAGCTTCCCTAAAGCTTAAGGATCCAAGGAGTTTTACTGTTCCATGCACCATTGGTAGCTCCTATTTTCATAAGGCATTATGTGATCTAGGTGCCTCTATTAATTTGATGCCTTACTCTGTGTACAGGACCTTGGGTCTTAAGGAATTGAAGCTCACCAACATCTATCTACAGCTTGCAGATCGCTCCATCACCTATCCTAGAGGTATAGTAGAAGATGTTGTGGTAAAGGTTGATAAGTTCTTGATTCCTACAGACTTCATGGTACTCGACATGGAGGGCGACGATGATATTTCCAACATTATGGGACGAGCTTTCCTTGCTACAGGGGAAACCTCCATCAAGGTGAGAGAAAGAAAGTTATCTTTTCAGGTAAAAGGTGAAAAGGTAACTTTCGACATGAGCAAAGTAATGAAATACCCCTGTGAGGTGAGCCAAGGTATGTTCGTGGATGTTGTAGACAGTTTGACTAATGAATTTCAAGATGTGATGTTGACTAAAGACCCGTTGGAGTGGGTACTCACAATGGAAGATGGTGTGGGCTCGAGCAACAATTAATTTACCATTTGAGCCTCGTCTAGCTAAGGACGTTAAAGAAAGTACTTCTTGGGAAGCAAGCCAAGTTTTCTATTCTTTCTTTTTATTTTCAATTTATTGTTTTTACTTTCTAGTTCAGGTTGTTTGAGTGTCATTTATCTCGTTCCCATTCTTATGGGACCTCGATCTTTTAGGGTTCTCTTTCTCCCATTCACTGAGCATTCATGGAGTGTTCCTCCCAAATACTAGGACAGTATTGTTCACATTCCCTTCTTTTATCTTTTCCCTTGTATGCGTTAGTTTGTTTCTTACATAAAGGACAATGTAGACTTTAAGTTTGGGGGTGAGAAGTACTTTAGCTTTATAAAGTCCTGTATGTAGTTTGAGCATGATTTTTGATAAATTTTTAAATTTTTGAGCATGTATGGATGATTTTTATTGCATGATCTATGATTAGGACGACCTATGATGTGGTCTAAGCGATGTTTTGTAATTTTTTTTGAAATCTGAAAGCATGCCCTGAGTTGAGTATATTTAAACTTTTCTTAGATTTCCTTGCACTTATTGAGCACATAACCGACTATCTATTGTGTTCGAATGCTTAGGACAATATTATTGAATCTAGAGGTTGTTGTCACCCCGATAGGCTTAAGAACTGATTGAAGGTCAACTTGTATGATAGTTTGTGATTGAATTTTTTGAATGGAATACTGTCTTTATTGACTTTTTTTTTGCATGTTTAAAGATTTTTTTTTGCATGTTTCATCAATAAATTGTACTTAAAAGTATGGAGATTAAAAGAGCTACATCCACTGTGATTAGTTAGGCCATCTATTGAGAAAAAACTCTGGATATGGATTCCTCTAGTGGAAGTGTGAAAGCTAAGGCCTCAAAAAGAAAGAAAAAGACAAGTTTGGGACGTAACCCCTAGTTAAAAATATGCTTAAGTAGATTGCTTGCTTGACTGTGGGAGGCTACAAATTGGGACTTAGGGCAAACGTAGAGAAAAACGAATTAAGGACTCTTTGAAATTGTCAAAAGCTAGTAGAAACTAATAGACATGAGGTTAGGCACACACACACGCAAGGAATGAAATAGTTTAAATTTAAATTGCTTGATGAAAGGGTGTGTTGATGTTTTCTTTCATTGCTTTTTGTTGTTTGGACTATTGAGGCTAGAGTCATGATTATACATTATAAATATTATTTTCCTCTGTTTTGCACTCGTGAAAGCTCACTTATAAAGGCATAAACTAGCAATAAATTAAGTCTGGAAATAGCACACTTTTGCGTGCTATCAAACACCTCCAAACTTAGATTTTTGCTAGTCCTCGAGCAAAACATAGCAAAATAATATTTCTAATGTATAACATGACTTTAGCCTCAATAGTCCAAACAACAAAAAGCAATGAAAGAAAACATCAACACACCCTTTCATCAAGTAATTTAAATTTAAACAACAGAAGCTCCAGGTTTTGTACTCATGATTTAATCCAATCCAGCTGAAAGGTTAACTCGATTCAACCTTAACCTGATTCCCCTGTCAAAGGTTGAATCGGGTTAGATTGAAGAGACAATAGTTTGCTCCACATTTCAGCATTCTTCCTTATTTCGGATTGATGTTCAAGTTCAGTTTACTGCACTTTTGTTGTTTCTAGTTCATTATGTTTTTCTTCTTCCTTATTTCCATTCGTTATTTAATAACAAGTTCTTGAAGATCTTGAGTCTTTATGTTTGACTTTGTTATGACAAGGGTTTTTATCCTTTGATTTGTTAAATTTTCATTCTCTTAATACGGTATTGTATTCTTCACAATGAGTTAGTATGCAAACTCTTCTATTTCAAGTTTTGTTTTTCTCCTCTTTAATTATGATCTAAGCCTTTCTTTGGGATTCAATTATGTGAATGCCCTAGAGAAAGGAAGCAAGGCCTAATATGTAAAAGTAATTTTGCTCAATACCATAACAATGTTTGCTTTTATTGATTTAATTATTCATTGTGAGTCTAGTTTATCACCTAGATTAGCATACTAAAACTAAGTTTAATACTGAAAATGTTAGATAAAGTTTGAATTTCATAAAAGAAATAGATGAAAAGAGCTTAGAACTAAGACTTTCCCTAGACATAGGGTAAAGCCTCTAAGACCAAAAAAAAGGTTATGTTTTGATTTAACTAAGTTTGAATTAATCCTAGACATAGAGGTTTTTCTTAGGCTTCTAAAGATGCTTTTGAGTAAGGTCAAATAGAAGTTGAATCCGATTTGCTTTGGTGTATGAATCTGAAATTGAAATTGCATATTAGACCCAATTCCATTCAAAGAGGCATGATCATATTTGAATCCCTTCTTTTTATCATTATGATTTCTCTTTTCAGCAACATACAACCTCCTCAATTATTTTAATATTAGTTACCGAGGTTACATTGTGTGAACATCTTTTCCACTTTCTTGAATTTTGTTGTATTTGTTCCCTTGGGACACGATACTTGGGCTTACTACTTGCTTGAAAGTGTGCACTTGCACTAGACTAAGAGATTTTTCCACTTAAAAGTTTTCTACTAAAGCTAGCATGTTTTCAGTCGATCAGTAGCATTTTGCTTGAACCGAGCAGAACTTGAAAGAGACATATGTGGGCGCATATGGGCAGCAATCTTTGAATAAGTCAAACCTAGTTGAGCAAATTGCGGGCGCATGGTCGGCGCATAATCTTTAGAGTTGAACCAGAATTGAATCCCCCATTTCTTATCAGTGTTTTTATCATTCTCTTACAATTTTAGTATCTTTTACTCTTCTTTCACTCAAAATCATAAAATCTTCACTTTTGGTTACCTTTGGTTTCAAACTCAGAGGAGGTCTTCATTATTAGATTGAAAACCTATAACTATTCCCTTTGATTCGATACTTGGAGTACTTCCATATATTACTTGTGAGATAGTGTGCACTTGCGCTTTGCAACACTCATCACCTATACTGTTGTGCCAGTCAGACACAATTACTAAATCGTTGGGTTCACCAAGTGCCGCTTTCAAATTCTGGTAAAACCACTCCCATGATGCATCGTTCTTAAAGTCGGCATGGAAAATGCCAGCTGGTATATCTTTGAATTCCCGTCAAAAGTGCAAGCAATAAGAAGTGTTCCACTGAATTTGTCCTTCAGAGATGCACCCTCGACAGATATTACTAGTAGACAGTATTTCCACCTATCTATGAATGCTACTAAGCTCATGAAGAAAAACCTAAACCTATCATCCGCATCAACTTCCTCTGCAGTGTATGTCCCTGACAAAAAATGACGTTAATATCAGGATATACATGGTGTATACAGTGAAAAGTAATGAATTTTAAAAGGTAGATACTTGAATTTCTCTCAATTAAACTTGCTGAAAACCAAGGAATAAGGGCATACGATGTTCGGATTTATGCCCTAAAATCTCGTAATTCATGATTTATTTAATAATTAATATGTATTTTAATTATTCTATTTGCAATATAATATTATCCATTATATGAAAAATTCAAGGTTATTAGTGTAATCTTGAACAATATGTGGCTGACATACGGAATGATCATGTTAAAGAAATAACTTAAAGAATCATAGTATATGGATAAGGTTGGGTGCCTTATCTTAGTAACACTATTGATACGACCCACTTTGTAATAGTTATAAATGATTTGATCCAAATCATTCATGTAGAGACATGTGAGTGGAAGTATCTTATACAATGAGTTTGTATAAGACTAGACCACGAAATATTTAATATCTTTTTATAAATCCGTTAATTGAGAAGTTTAATATTTTATCACGATGATCATATACGACTTGATCTTAATCCTGAGTGAGTTATGAACTTCTGCCTGTGAGGGCTTGTCCTTTGATGCATGAGTGAGAGTGGCTTTTGTAGCCGATTCAATATGTCTACCATTTTAGGGACTTGACCAAATAGGGAGCTGGAAACATAATCTCACAAGATGGAATTCACTCATTCCCTTATAGGTGTTGCCTTATAATGTGTAGCTTAATTTTCTTAAACAATTTACACGAGGATGTGCAAGTGTACACAATAATTGCAGCAAGTGATAAGTAAATTATCGTTCTCCACAGGGATTAGTGCAAGGAAATTTACTAAGCTAAACCTAATTTTTAGTGAATTCAACACGGTAACCAAGTAATTAAAATATGATTAAAATCTAATCTAGTTATGCTTCAACGAAATAAAAGCAATAGCAAGAGAATAAAACTCAGAAAATGCTGAAACAAAAAGTGCGAGAAAAACTTGTAACAAGATATGTAAAACAGGCTCGGATTAAGAATTGTCTGTATTTGCTCGAAATAAGAATGCTGCAGCAAGAACTTTGCTCCCTCAACCCACACAGCAATAAACGCGGAATCTTCCCAGATTTCCCATAATTTGTGGTTTAATTCCCATTAACCCACGTCAAATAAAGTTGCTGTAAATGTGCATTAGGTGGGTTGTTATCCCTAACCTCCCCACTTAGCTAGCTACTAACCCAAACAAAGAGCTAATGTGGTTTAGAGTAATCGACCTCCCTTATTTTTCCCAAAACTCAAGGAGACAATGCCCAAAATGGTTGGCCAAACGAAATTGAGCGTAAACAATAAAAACACTCTAAAACCAGATTGAAAAGATCTAAGGAGCCTCAACCCCTTATTTAGATAAATACCACATTCTTAATCCTCACCCAAAGGTGAATTAGTTCATGTTAAAAGCTGAAAACTGCAGTAAAACACCATAATGGAGAATCTAATTACAAGAGAGAAATCAAAAGTAAAAGAAAACAATAGAAGGGAGAAGAAAAGCCCGAAATAGAAGCTCTTGATGATGATTTCTCTTATCTCCAGCTCCTTTTCTGCTTGCGTTTTCTTCCTTCAGCCCCTTTGTCGACTTCTTCCTCTCAAATTTCGATTCCTGCCTCTCAAATTAGGTCTCCTTTCTCCTAAAGACGGCTGCTTGCTTTAAATATCGATGCCCATCTTGATTTTAGGGCTACTTAGGTTAAACAAGACACGTGACGACTTCTCATTGGATGGATGACGTCGTTTTGGTTCATTTACGCCAGATCAATTAATGAATTATTTTCTCATGTGATGTATCACGTGCTGTCTTTCTATAACTTAAAATGCCGAATAATTTGCTCCAACAATTCCTTTGCTGGACAAATGTTCTCTCATAGTTCTGCTGACAGAAAATTACGACCTGCAACACCAAATTAACATAATTTAGTCCTTTTTTTTAGCTCCCATTTATGTAAATACAACAATTAAGAATATCCAAAGAAGCTATTTCAATAACAACAGTTTTAGGGGATTCCAAGCATGAAAATACTAGCATTAAACTCAAATAAAAGAACTTTAGGCATAAATGACTAGCTAATAACTCTCATTTGGAGAGTTATCAATAGGGTAAGTAGATGAGCAATTCCCTTAAGTGCTGATTTCGAGACTTGAACAATGGGGCCCCACCCTCTCACTGGCTCGAGAGGAACTTAGTTTATGGTTGGATCACAAACAAATTGTTCATTAGAGGATCAGTGATACTTAAGGTGCAAGATGTAATTACAGGGGTAAAACGGACTTTTGACCCAACTATAATTACGAACAACTCGTGAAGGATTGACTTGCATATAATAGAAATGCAACTCTAGGTCTATAGTGGAGTGACCTTAGAGTTAATGAATGGAAATTGATTACTTAAAGAGTTTAATTAATTAATTTTGAATCATTGGAGCTTATAATTTGTAGGTCCATAAAGTCCCCTTGTTAGCTCATATGAACATAAATAGGGATCAATTTTGTTGAGAGAAAATTTTGAAATGTTCAAATTACAATTTAATATATTTGATATATTAAATAAGGGAAAACAAATTTATTGTATATGATACATTAAATATCAAAGAAATTATTAATGTATTGAGATATATTAAAGAAAAGAAATTTATTAAATTTGAATTAGATTCAAATAAGGAAATAGATGTCGTAGGAGAATTTGGAAAGGTTTGAATATGATTCAAACTAGTTAGATAAATATATTTCAATATATTAGATATTAAAATATATTATTTAATTATTTGTTCTAGACCACTATAAATAGGACCCTGAGGGTGAGCAATTGTGTGCATTCTTAACAAGAGAAAAGAACTCTTGAAATTCTCCTCTCATTCCCTCTCTCTATTTTCAAGAAGGTCTCCACAAACCTCTTTGGTCCTTTGTTCGAGTCATAGCAAGGAAGACTTTGTGGAAGTCTTGGAGTTCAACCTCGTTGGAGTTGGAGTACAAGGAGAAAAAGACCCACCAGAATATTCTCCATATTATTTTCAAGGTATGGTTATGTTTAACATTAAGTTTATATTTTAATTCAAAACTAAAATTAAAGTCAATTCCAAGGTTTAATTCGATTATTCCTTTAATATGACTCTTCAGGTGAACCTCTAATCAGGTTTAAGGCTTTCTCTCTCCCCTTCCATGCTTTGTTACAACTAATGTTATTCCCATAGTTCTTCCAAGCATAGCCCATTATGTCACTGGGGTACAATGCATCTTACTGTTTGTTTTTAAAATGATCTTGGCATACTCGCTAACCATGGTTGCAATAGCTTGTCTATGATCATCATGCACAATGTCGATAGGGCAGCTATGATTGTCCACAAATTTTCTAACAACCCATAATTGTCCAAACCTAAATACTGAAGCATGAAGATACCATTTACATGAGTAATTGATACACTGGACAATAAACTATTTGTTGCTTGATCTTACCGTTTTAAATTGAAAACTCCCTTTTAATGCTAGCGTGTAGAAAACCTTCCTCAAATCATCCTTACTCCCAAAAACACCTCTATGAAATGTAAACATTTTTTGTTAACGCGCCAATACTTTTAGGATCGACGAACCTAAACTTTTTCTTCCATTTGTTTGTATTCTTCATTCAATTTAGGCATGTACCATCCCTATGTATACTAGTATCTATGCTTTCAACATCCATGACAAAACAACAATCACAGTACATATGGTTTGATACCCCCGCGAACATCTAGACAAAATCCTTGTCCTCAGAAGACTTATAATCCTAAATTTGTCTTCATCATTCTTGATGAAGGAGATACGTGAAATTTTGTTTCCAACATCAATTTTAATAAGGTTTACAATGGATTCAATGAGTTTTGAAAGGGTTGAGTCATGACTGAATAACACTAAGCCAGACTTCAAATTATTGTAGATATTTGCCTCATCCCAAACGCCATTGCATAGGATCAAAATCTGGTAGGAAGCCATTATTGAAATAGTTCTGATGGTGCAACGACTGTCTTAAGATCAATTTTGAAATCTGGAACTCGAAAAAATGTGCAATGTTTGATAATGGCAGGGATTGGAACGTTCAATAATCAAGAGAAGAGTGAGAATGTACATAAAATTTAAAATTTGTCGTGAGCAACAAGTAGATTACAGATAGAGGTTGTTTGAGATTTTTTTTAACATATTTACCGATTGATGAAAATACTGCGTTTATTTTTTAAAAATAAAACAAAATATGAGCGGTTGGTATGCAAGGATGTAAATAACAATAAGGGGTGAATTATTATTGACAACTTCTCCTTAAAATGCGATAACTATAACCCCAAATATGAAACTGTTTTGGTTTATTTTCCATTACCGTGTTTTTTTTGTAGCCACTAGCCACAATTTTCCTAAAAAAAATGCATAATTTTTAATAAAAATACTATCAGTCAGCTCAGGTATATTTGACTGACCTTTTCAAACTCGAACCCGACTGACAAACTATTATCAAATTTTTTTATGTGAATCAAACCCGAACCTGTTGGGATTTATTCCCTAAAGCCTCGTAATTAATGATTTATTTAATAATTAATAATAATTTTGATTATTTTATTTGCAATATAATATTATCCATTATATGAAAAATCCAAGGTTATTAGTGTAATCTTGAACAATATGTGGTTGACATACGGGGGAATCATATTCAAGAAATAACCTAAAGGGTCATAGTCTATGGATAAGGTTGGGTGTCTTATCTTGGTAACACTATTGATACGATCCACTTTGTAATAGTTACAAATGATTTGATCCAAATCGTTCATGTGGAGACATGTGAGCGGGGGTATCTTATACAATGAGTTTGTGTCAGATTGAACCATGAAATATTTAATCTCTTTTTATGATCATATGCAACCCAATCTTAATCATGAGTGAGTTATGAATTCCTACCTGTGAGGGCTTGTCCTTTGATTTTCATGGGTGAGAATGACTTTTGCGGCCGATTCAATATGCCTACCATTTTGGGGACTTGACCAAATAGGGAGCTAGGAACATAATCTCACAAGATGGAATTCACTCATTCCCATATAGGGTAAGTAAATGAGTAGTTTCCTTAAGTGTTGATTTCGGGACTTGAACAATGGGGCCCTCGAGAGGGACTTAGTTTATAATTAGATTATAAACATATTGTTCATTAGAGGATCAATATGGTACTTAAGGTGCAAGATGTAATTATAGGGGTAAAACGAACTTTTGACCCAACTGTAATTACGAACAACTCGTGAAGGATCGACTTTCATGTAATGGTTATATCCATGGACACAACTTATCCTACAGAGCATAAAAGTGCAACTCCATGTCTATAGTGGAATGACCTATAGTTAATGAATGAAAATGAATTAATTAAAGAATTTAATTAATTAATTTTGTATCATTGGAGCTTATAATTTGTAGGTCCATAAGATCTCCTTGCTAGCTCATAGTAACACTAAAAGATCAATTTAGTTGAAAGAAAAATTTGAAATGTTCAAATTAATATTTAATTTGAAGTGTTCAAATTAATATTTAATTTGAAGTGTTCAAATTAATATTTAATATATTAGATATATTAAATATAAAAGAGGAAAATATATTTATTGTATTTGATACATTAAATATTAAAATAATTAATATATATTAGATACATTAAAGAAAATATATTTATAAAATTTGAATAAGATTCAAATAAATAAATATCGTAGGAGATTTGAATAAGATTCAAATAAATATAAGATATATTTTAATATATTAGATATTAAAATATAATATTTTAATTATGACAAATATTTGCCCTTAGTCTGTATAAATAAGACCCTTGGGTGGAGTCATTAGGCATAACACATATCTCCTCAATAAAGAATTAGAGAATTCTCTCTAGACCTCTTCTTCTCCAATCCCTTGTGGATTTTCTTTCAAGAAGCTTCCACAAACCTTGGTCATGTGTTCGAGTCATAGCCAGAAAGATTTTATGGAGGAGATAAAGATCCGCCAAAAATATCTCTATATTTACTCCAAGTAAGTTTGCTTAATCTGAATTTTTAGTTTAATTTTAAATAAAATCAAAGACGATCCAATGTTTCCGTTGCAGAGTGAAACGTTCATTCTTTTAGAACTAACATTGGTTTCGATCAGTTTTCCCTTGCACTCCCACTAATAACCCAAGAGAAAGAGAGAGTCGTAAGAGAGGGGGTAAATATTAGGAGGGGACTAGGTTTTTAGTTCAACATGTAGGGGCTGAGATTCAAACCTCTGACATTTTGATCAAGAATATAATGTCTTAACCAGTTAAGCTATGCCCAAGTTGATAAAATTAAATCTATCTAAAACTAACGAATGTAAACACTTGGATCTAATTAAACCCGATTCTAAACCTAATTTAAGGCTTCTTATCGAACAATTAGATTAAACAAAAAGTAACACGACAGAGGGAAAATAATTATGGGCTTAAATTCAAGACTAAAATACCCTGTAAATGTTAAATTAATATTAGGTTCAATTACAAATTTTGTCTCTATGGTTTGGGCATAGTTTTTCAATTTCATTCGTATGATTTTAAAATTTCCAATTTAGCTCCTATGTTTGGACTTAGTTTCAATTTAGTCCCTATGATTTGCATTCAGTTTCAACTTAGTATCTATGATTTCAAAAGTTTCAATTTGGTTCATATGGTCTAATTAAACTTCACAAATCTTCCCTCTCGCTATCATATTGACAATTTTCTTTTTCACGTGGTAGTTTTCTATTTGGGTACTTGTGTTAGTTGACTATGTTAGGATTTAGAGCTTAGTAAAAAAAATAAAGGAAATAGGTGGATTTTTCAAATGGGTAAAACACAATCTACGAACAACTTGTGAGATTTAACCAAACCACAAGAACCAAATTGAAACTAAGCTCAAACCATATTGATCAAATTGAAACTTTAAAACCATAAGAAGCAAATTGAAGTGAAGCCCATACCATAGAGGCTAAATTGAAACTTAAAAAATCATAGAGATTGAATTGAAACTTTGATTGAGCCATAGGAACCAAATTTATGATTTAACCTTAACCTTACTTGAAAATGGAGTGTTATAAATTAAAAAATCTAAAAGGATTTCAAATTCAAATCAATTAAATCTAATATATCAAAATTTAATTAACTAAACAAATAAGAAAAGAATTTTAAATAAACCAAATCATGCAAATCATAATCAGAACAAATTTGAGCCAGATCGAGAAGAAAAATATAATAAAAATGAATAAAATAATTTTTTTTAGTTCAAATGAGTAAAATCATTAGAAAGTATATAATTATAAATATTTGACGAGATCAGTGTATAATTGTAAATAGGAAAAAAATCATTTTTGACCATAAACTTGGTAGGTTGTATCAATTTTAACTCTGAACTTTTAATTTTATAATTTAAACCTCAAACTTAGCAGATTGTATCAATTTTAATCTTAAACTTTCAATTTTATCAATTTAAACCTTAAACTTGAATAAGTGTATCAATTTACACCATCGGTTAAGTTTTCGTTTCAATTCCCGTTAGAAATGTTTTCCACACATGTCTAAAGCCACATGTTACTCTATAACATATATGTATTTGTTATTTTTTAAAAAAAAAATTTGCTGAAGAAAATTGGAGTAGACTCACTATAATGTTTTTCAATTTCAGAGCATGGTTTTTTTTCACTTCTTATCTTCTCTGATTCTGTTGCTTTTTTCATTTCGTTAATTGAGGGTTTTTTTTTAAATTTTAAGGCAGGATTCTACTCGATCCATCGGCTTTTAGTAGAAACAAAGCTTATTTACACCATATTTTTCCTCAATGGAGTACTCCCATTCTTGAATTAGTCGCCAATATTGATTTTTTTTTTTTTAATTTCTCATCGGCTTCGAGCTCAATTTTTCTTCCATCCACATCAACGAATGTACGGCTTTTAGAATCACCCTTGTCGGAATCTTTATCCCCTTCCTCTCCAGTAGCGATGTCACTTTAATCCTCTGTAAGACTGTCAATGGGGCTGACAAGGTCGGTTACAACCAGTTCATTGTGTTCATGGGGTCACTTTGTCCACCACCCCTTTCATATTCTCTTTTGCATTTTAGTCGAGCTCAAACTCTTCACCACTGAAATCAAACAAACCGCCATGGTTGTTGCCGCCTTCAATGACGTCAATGTCTAGATCTTCTTCACACTCGTTGGTATCAACACCAAAGGCGAGGGGAACACAAGAGTCTATTTGTTTTCAGTTGGGTCCTAATTTCGAGAGTCGAGTTCATGGTTTTCATGATGGTGGTGACCCGATCTGGAATGATTTAATTATTTTTTTGTAATTTTTTTAAAAAAAATAATAAATATGTACATGTCATAGCAACACGTGGCTTTGGGCATGTGTGAGAAATCTTTCTAATAGTGATTGAAATGAAAACTTAATCGATGGTATAAATTGATACACTTATTCAAGTTTGAGGTTTAAATTGATGAAATTGAAAGTTTAGGGTTAAAATTGATACAATCTACCAAGTTTGAGGTTTAAATTGATGAAATTGAAAGTTAATGATTAAAATTAATACAACCTGCCAAGTTTAGGGTCAAAATTGATTTTCGCTAGGTAGGGAAAAAACTGCCACTTGCCTTTTTAATTTTTTATTTAGATAAAATACATTTTTGGCCTTGAACTCAATTTCTATTTGATCCCTAAATTTTCAAAACTAATATTTTTTGTTCTTAAGATTTGAATTTAATTTTTATTTGGTCTTTAAGATTTCAAGAGTGACATGTTTGATCCTCAAAGTTCGAATGCGATTTCTAATTCGTCCTTAAAGTTTGAAATAGATTTTCAATTGGTTCCTAAAGTTTGAAATTTGTTTCTAATTGGTACCTGAGTATAAAAAAATAAAATATATAAAAAACAATTATTTAAACAATATATATTATCAAAGTCTAAGGGCTTGTTTCGAATGACTTTCTAAGTGCTTAAAAACATTTTTTTGCACTTAAAAATACTTTTTTAAGCACTTAGAAAATCATTCCAAACAGTCTCTAATAAGTATAGAGTAACTACCACTTCATCATTTGGTTAGGTCAACTAATGTCAACTCTATTAGGGACTATTTAGTAGGGGTGTACATGGGTTGGGTTCGGTTGGGTTGAAGGGTTTTTTGGGACCAATTGAAAATTTGGGTTGGTCGGGTTGGCTACCCGAATAACCCGATAAAGGGTTGCAACCCAACCCAACCCTATATTTTCTGGTTGGGTTGGGTTGGGTCGTCGGGTTGAGTTTTTTTTTTTTTTATTTTTTTTTAATAATTTTCTTAATTATTTAAAATACTTTTTGATTAAATTAATAACTAAAATCACATAAAATTCAAATATCAAACTTTAAAGTTCATAACATCTTAATATTCGTTACAATCCTAGATGAAAAACATTAAAAGTTCACAAATAATTCATTTATAAGTATATATATTAAAAAAAAACATAAATTTTGGGTTGGGTTGCGTTGGGTCATGTCAACCTGAGTCTAAAAAGGTCAACCCAAGAACTGACTCGAAAATTCGGTTCTCCAAAATTTTAACCCAATCCAAACCGAAAAAAAACCTAACCCAACCCAACCCAACCCTTACGGTTTGGGTTGGGTAGTCCGGGTTGCTTGGGTTACCGGGTTATTTGTACACCCCTACCATTTAGAAACCAATTTCGAACTTCAGGGATTAATTAGAAATCAAATTCAAACTTCGAAGACCCAACGTATCACTTTCAAAACCTCAACAACCAAATAGAAACTTGATTTAAAAATCTTAAGGATCAAAAAAATTCAGTGACCAAATAAAAACTAAGTTTAAATTTCATGAACCAAAAAGTGTATTTTACACTTTTTTTTTTTTTTTTACTGGAGAGATAGTATAGGCAAGTTTGTTGCATATAATGTGCATGGTTCATCATTTTCCTTACTGTGGTGATTCCTATAAGGAATTCAATTTTTTTATTTTTTATTTTTCATTTTTTCGAAGATATAAGGAATTCAATTAATGAACCTACGCAGGAGTTCAATTACATGAACAGCATAGTTAAGGGCTGAATTTCTGAACAATCGCTTCGTTCCTCATCAAAAAGGGAACAAGACACAAAAAAAACAAAAAACAAAAAACAAAAAACAAAAAAAAAACAAAAAAAAACCAAATTGAGTCTGTTCATCCAATTCTAACAATACATGTTGGTTCCGTTTACTCAAATTTAAAATTTAAAGGTTAAGTATATACTGAATTTTGGAGTAGGTTTTAATTTTGATTCTAGACTTTGAAAAGTCTCATTTCAACTTTTAAACTTTGATATTGTTCCAAAAAATATCATTGAAATTTTTTCCATCGAAATGATGAATGGAAATTGACATAGCAGCTAATGTGTACAAATTAGAAGGCTTACATGACATCATTTGCCATTTACAACATTATTAAAATTGACATGGCAGCTAATGAGTAAAAATTAATTTTGTAAATGATGTTGTAAACGATGTCAACGATATCCTTTGAGTTGAATTGAATGATAACAATGATCTTTGTTGGAATAGAAATTTTGGCCAATAAAAAATTATCATGTCATTACTTAAAATTAGTGACAAAATTATTTATTTAATTAGGGATTATTTAAATTTGCAAGTATCCCTAAATTAAATTATGGCAAATCCAAATACGTAATTGGGTTAGAAATTTGGGCTAATTTTAGATAAAGCCCAAATGAGAGGCCCTAATCTAGTAAAGTCCCAACTCCCAAGGCTAGGCCCAAGGCCAATCAGGCTCAGTCCAAAGGATTTTAGGCCCAAAGTCAACTAGGCCCAGTCCAATAGTCAGGCCCAAGCCCATTTAGGGTGCTGGGAAACTCTATAAATAGAGAGTCGCCACCTCCATTTGGCGGTTCAGAAATTTGAGGTCTCAGAGAGAATTTAGAAACAAAGACTAGAAGACTTCTTGAGCTCTTGAAGATTAAATACCTCCTGAACAAAAAAAACTTCCTTGAAGAACACTTCTTCAAGATCCCAAGAATCCATTGAAGCTTCAATCTCGAGAATAAGCTCTGTAGCCCTCGAGTGAAACATACAAACAGGAGAGAGAATCACAGGATCAAGTACTAGAGATTGTATTCCACTATATTCAAATTTATACAAATACAAAAGTTCATTTGCACGTGTCTCATTTATTTACTGAAATTATGTATGAACAATCTTAATCTTCTATATAGTTGAAACTGAGGTGTAAAGATGTTATGTGCGTCTTCCAGTTTTTACAATCAACTATCGTGTCGATTTTTGTCCTTCATTTTAACTAAAGAAACTCTCAAAGGTTTTTTTTTTTTTTTTTTTCTGAACAATTTCAAAGTTCAATTTCAAGAGTTGATTAAATGAAACTTTCTAAGTCTAGGGCATAATTGAAACCTATCCAAAGTTCAAAGTTATTTTCTATGATTTAACCAAATTTAAATTCAGTGCCATTAAATTAGTTTAATTTAAACATATTCATTTTCAGTCTTGATTAGTTTGATAGTTTAATTCATAGTAGACCAACTATTGGTTGAATAGATGCTTTAAACTTTTTTAAAAAAAGTTATTTCATATAAAGGTATTAAATTTTCGTCAACATATCAATATTTTCATATATAAAAAATAAAATGACGTTTCCATTATATTATAAAAAATCGATGAAATACAAAAAAGTAACCAACAAAATATCACTAATTAATATGAATATTACATTAACAATAGAAGGTTGTAACTTACTAGCCAATCCGAGCATGGTTTAGTGGATTGATGTACTCAACCCTATCACGCAAGTAGCTTGGGCAACCATTGTATGAATAAGTACCTCCTAAACACACACGGTATCACCTAATACATACACAAATAATCACTCAAGGGGAAGAAGAAAGGATTAAAATTGATAGTCAAGCTTTGAATCTAAACTTGTTCTCGATCCAAAGTCGAAACCCTCCACAAGTTTGAAGACCAATCAAGCTTGAAGGTTTCTAGGGCATGCAAGATCTAAAGCAAAAGAAATGCACATGAGACATGCTCACGGTTTGTAGCAAAGAAAAAGGCTCAAAGGCTCTCTAATTCATCCATGAAAAATTCAACCTCTCAAATGAAATGGCCTTGAAAAGAAAAACCAATTAAAGGAAAAAGACAAACCCTAAGGCCCCGTTTGATAACCATTTGGTTTTTAGTTTTTGGTTTTTGAAAATTAAACTTGTTTTCTCCCAATTTTTCTACAATGGTTTTCATCTCCATTAAGAAAGCATTTGAATTCTTAGCCAAATTCTAAAAACAAAAACAAGTTTTTGAAAACTACTTTTTTTAGTTTTCAAAACAAGGCTTGGTTTTTGAAAACATAGATAAAAAGTAGATGACAAAACAAGTAAAACCATAGGTGGGAATAATATTTATAGGCTTAATTTTCAAAAACCAAAAACCAAAAACCAAATGGTTATCAAACGGGGCCTAAATAACCTAAATTAGAATAGTGTCTAAAACAAGCCAAGTTAAGTTACAACTAATACTCTAACTTTATGTGCATAGCCTTTCTACATGTGAGCCTTGGACTTACAAATCTATATTACAATTAAAGTCCAAAAGAATGTTGCAATAAGAATTACATGAAAACACTACTTTAACGCTCCAACCCTAAATAATCCTTAAATTGAAGCTCTTGGGTTTGGTATCTTCATGTTGCTTTGAAGCTCATCTCTCTACTTGTTCTCCTTCCTCATGAAGCTTGATATTCAAAATGTTGAAATGGAGATCTCCTTCTTTGGTTGGCCCATGTATAGCAATGTGCTTATAGCTTGAAGCATATTATGGATAAGGCACTAATTATCATCCCAAAGGTATTAAATTTTCATCGACTTATCAATATTTTCATATATTCATGGATTTGACATTAACATAAAAAGTGAAACGAAATTTTCATTATATTATAAAAAAATCGACGAAATACAAAAAAGTAACCAACAAAATATCACTAACATGAATATTACATTAACAATAAAAAGTTTTTACTTACTAGCCAATCCGAGCATAGCTTAGTGGATAAGACACTAATTACCATCCCAAAAGTTGATGGTTCAATTCTCATCCCACAATTATTGAACTTAAAAAAGAAAAAAAAAGAATACTTAAAAAAATGGTGAAATATTTATTTCTTAATTTATATATTCTTTATGAAATTTGTATTTTTGAATTTTTTTCAAAAATACCCATTGACATCGACACTTTGTCAACATTTCCATCGATATTTCTAAAAAATTAGGGTGCATTTGGTTATTGATCAGAAAATAGAAGTTTGAAAACAATGAATTCAATGAAAAACATAGTTGTATTTCATATTGTAATTGGTGTTTTATTCACTGAGCTATATATGCTCAAATTAACAAAATAGTTGTAGTTACCAACTAAATATTTGGTTGAGTCTAAATTATTATTAATTGATTTATGATTATGTTTTATGTTATAGGTCTTGTATAATTATTATTTTATAATATTATATCATTCATAAAATATTATATTATACATATTTTAACTTTAACAAAAATGAAATGAGTTTACTAAAAAAGTATATTTATCAAAGTTTTAATCTTTTTTTAATGTAATTCTGCTAAAATCTGAATATACTAAAAAAAAAAAAAAAGTTATTTTCAAAATTCACACAAAATCCAAAAACAATTTTCAAGCAGACCTTCAAGACCTCGAACATCGATTTTTTTTTTTTCTTTTGAAAGGAAATTGAACATTGAAATTTAAAACTTTAGTTTCATTGTCAATTTTCAATATTCTTTAATGGATTAAAACGAGATAAGCTACTTCATTTTCCAATGTCACAGCTCATATGAGCTATCGTCATTGAAACATCTATTACCTCTATTTCTTTTATATATATGTATCTATATATATACACACGTGTGTGCACGTGAGTGACTAACCGATTTGTACACACGTTGACTGTTACATCCATTTACATCTATTTCTTTTATATGTATGTAGATATATATATAATATATATATAAGTTAAATTACAAATTGTTTCTTATGGTTTTAAAGAAGTTAGAATTTAGTATCTATGGTTTTAAATGTTAGAATTAGTCCCTCTGATTTGATAACTTCAGGTCTAGGGATCATTTATAAAAAATTCATCAAACCATAAAGACTATTTATGAGGTTTTATCAAATCATAAGGAAGAAATTCTAACTTTTAAAACCATAGAGACTAAATTCTTTCTCTAAACTATAGAGGCCAAATTGGTAATTTAACCTAATATATATAAACATGAATGACTAATCAATATGTACATACCTTGTCTAATCTCACAAGATGACCACTCGAACTTCCGAAAAATGTTCAGTACAATCATAAAAAGAGCAAATCAAATGTGCCTTTTTCTCGACATACACTGTGTTAGACTGTAATCCTTCCTATTGTTAGATCTCATTCCCATGTCAGAATTTCTTTATTCTCATTTTTGGAGACATCCAACCTTTACCGTTACCAACCAGAAAAAGAAGGCATTCAATTTCAAATATATCAAATTTTGCTTTCCTGATAAGTTACAGATCTTTATTTTTAAATATTACAACTTACAAGGTTAGGCAGCCTAAGCACTGAATAGTGCCCAAGGAAAATAATCTTAATTGTCTTTACAACATTGTATCAAATATAAATATCTTCAGAAAATATTTCGCTCCCAAAGCAATAATTAGATAACAAGCGATTAAGTTATGTCTCCAGACTTCAATCAATCAACATTTCTCCGCTTGTGGGTTGGATGGTCGCCTTGCTGCTCTGCATCGCAACCCCTCCCTCTGGTTGCTTCTTCAATTCTTGTGACCTGATGAATTCTTCGATTCTTGCTTTCAGTTCATCGTTTGGTATTAGCATGTCCGAAGTCAGATGAGACCGGTTGAACGGGTCGGTCTGCAAATTGCGTAGAGTTTAGCAGAGAAAACCAAACACTTTGTTTTGATAGAGAAATGTAACTCAAAGGAAAGGCAAGTCTTACGCTATCGCTGAGGAGATGTCTTTGAATGACGGGTCTGTCGACCGTAATCCTTGAAGAAGGTAAGATCACAGGGTCCTTCATTAAAGTGTACTGCAAAAGAAGAAATATAAGTTTTAACTGGTTTATCAACCAACATAGTATCAGTTGTTTCATTTTTTTAAGCTTCAAATATGTCTGATCAAAAGCCATTCCATTCTTAAGGCACAGCTCAAAAGCTTCTTTTGCACAGTGATCATGCATAATGAAATCAATAACTCGTATGCCCGAAAGAGTGATGGAAACCCATCAACTTAAACATACAATAATTGAAGCTAAACGTACTTGGATCGGGTCAAGGAATTCATCCGGTATATCTCCTAGAGTAGCTTCAGCATCCATGGCCTCAGAAGCTGCGTCCTTCGCTTTGTTACCAAGATCAATAAATTCCTGTCTTATCCTACCATCTTCTCCAATTCGTTGAAGTACAACTGCTGCAGCATTGAACAACTGGAGAAAGCTCCAAAATTCAGGCAGAGAAACGATGCAAACGAATATGTCCACTATGATAAAATACATTGCTTTAAAAAAACTGTTCATAAACGCAATCGAGTTTACTTATACTAGGAGGTTTTTGTCGTTTTCTTGAGTTCAATGGAACTATGTTCTCAAGGGTCTATCACAAAGTTAGCATAAATAAATTACCTGCTCGTTGTATGATCTGCCGTCCTTTGAAATAGCAGCTGGGAATATATTCTCTGTATCGCCTCTCGCCAGATGAACATATATGTGAACAATCTTTAAAACCAAAAATAAATAAGTCAGGCAGCACACACGATCCAAATAATAACAATAAGTCAACATCTGTCTAAATTTCGTTTCAAAGTCCCCTAATTACATAAGCACTATTAGCAGGGAAGCACAGCACATCATTACATCACAGCAGAGAGCAGAGAAAGAGAACAAAATAAAACCTGGCTTAGAGATTGAACTTGACACATCGAACTTAAACAAGGGTATCAATGCTTCAAACTTATAATATACATCATTGGGCATCGAGTCTCTGTTTCTCATACATCAAACTCTGCATTTGGCTTAATTAATTATCAAGAGTGAATAGGGAGAAGGCTACATGACCTTATATTCCCACTTTGGTGAAACATTAGAATAGCTAATCTTAGCAGTGATAATAGATTCAATATTAATTAAACTACTTTTTCCCACATGATATAAATTAATCTAATTATGCTACTACTTCCACAAGTACATATACAAATTTCAAAGCAAAACATTCAAATCTATTCAAGCTAATGTCACATTAGAATATGGAATAATCTCTACCTAAGACTGTTATAGTAGAAATTAGAATCTAACTTGTACATACCTGCTTAAGCAACTCTTTTGGACGGAATTCGTACTTTTCAGGGTCTTTCAGGGTAAGAGATTTTCGCTGAGGACCAACAAGTTGCAGGAGGAAATAATTAAGCATGCTGGCCACCCTTTCGACCTGTAAGGAAAAATTGGAATGGAAAATTACCAAATGCTATAAATTTAAGAGGAAAATGTAACGAAAACATATTGAAAGTATGCTTTGTGATGAGAACCTACGGTTTCTACTTTCATATCAAAAAATAAAAAAATAAAATAAAATAAAAAGTATGCTTTGTGCGCAACAGTGGGAGAGTACCATCTCTGGAAGTAGGAAAGGAGCTGTAATTTGCTCCGACGTAAATGCTAGCATAGTCACATCCTCATTTGCTAATTTCATATCAATCCGTATGATCTGAGAATATCAAATAGTGTCAGATTAACCAGATACTCTCAAGATCAATATCAAGGCTCTGAAAGTGATTAACAACAGTTCACAAGGTGCATTCATAGTGGGGTTATCAAACCAACATTTTCTTGGGAGTGAAACAGCCTGGTTCTCTCCTGCCTCTCTTGAGCAGGTCGCCGCTCCCATTCTGCGGTATTTGACATTTCGGCTTCAAGCTCTTTAAGTTCGAGAATCTTATTAAGGCTTTCATCAAGAAGATATATGCTATCATTGATTAGGAAGTTCAAGAAATTCAAGTAAACACCCTTCTCCTCTTCCTTGGCAATCTGGAATGGCAATTAAGGGAAATAACATGTAAAAGATAAAGCCAAAATGCTGATCAACTAAAAATATCACACGGATGAACAGGAAGAAAATTTTACCATTCTCCAAGCATTGCGATGACTAGGAACCTGCCAAAGGTATTCGAGAAGTTCAGCAATATTATGACGGATGTTGAACTTGTCGTAAAACTGCAACAGAGTAAAGTAGACCAGTCAACAAGCAGCGTTGAGAGTTGCCAACTCCTCAAAATTGAAACAGGGATAACAATAACTCAAAATGTCAATTTGAGGACAAGAAGTAGATATCATAGCCTTAAAATAATATGCAACACATTTCCTAAACTAATTTTAAGATCTTGAACAAGAGGGGGACAGTTTATTTCTGTTCTTCTTGAATGTCTCGTTTTTGTTTTTGCATCATCTCCATTCTAATATCTTGCAGGATCAGCTTTGAACTTAATAAAAGCATAAATCGTCACAAGCATTCACAGAATAATTATTGCAAAGTTAATAGGGTATACTACGTATGAAAGAGGAGCAGAACTCTTTCCGTAAATCAAACAATTGCCTACGCTTCCTACATTTAAGTTAGCAGTTCGACCATGATGTACCTGTGTATGTGAACCAGTGAACTCAATGTCCACATAGAGCTTTAAAAGATTCCTAACAAGGTACTCGAGTGATAGTTGGTGGCCTTCAAATAATGTTGCAGTTACAGATGAACCACTGCACGTAAACAAGGACCAAAGACTTAACTTCAGAATGAGTAACGGAAAGAATATCAAATGATCAAAATCTGTACATATCAAATATGTAAAATCACCTTCTACGAGGAATCCAGCAGTTCAGAACTTCAACCATCTTTGCTCTTAAGTAAGGATTTCTGATATATTCCGGACTTGCCATAAACATAATAATGAAGTTCATAAAATCATCCTGTCAAAACAAAATATCAAAATTGTTCGCACAGCAGCATAGATGCTCGGCATTTAAATATATGAAAGAATTGATTAGGGGTCAGTTAGAGTTACCAAATTGATACCATCCAAAGCTTTTGGAATTCGGGAAGCAAATATAAGCAATTCCATTGCATCTTCCACAAAATGCTCTGGCATGGATGCAAATTCCATTGGACAACTTGATGGAAGAGGCATTTTAAATCCACCAACCAAACCAACTAACCAGACGACCATTAATCGATAGAAAGTAAGAGCTTGTTGGATTAGAGTCCCGTCCTATAAAGAGGACAAAAATAACCACCAGTGTAGGTAACAGTTAGCTGCAAACATAAAGTTCAATTGATGTAGCCAAAAAGCAACCACAATGAAGTTCATGAAGGATAAAATCTTTTTTTTTTAAAGAAAAATGAAGGATAAAATCATAGCTCTTGAGTTTCTAATTCTATTCAAGATCAAGAATGATCTCAACTGGTATCAAATGTTTTACAGCATGAACAAAGATCACATCTTTTTGGTGTTAACACTATCTTCAAAATTACAAATAAAGATGGTGAAGGAAATAGCAGATGTGTACATGAGAGCCTCCAGTAGATGAGGAAGGTTAAGGGTATGGATCAAATAGACGAAGGATGTGATAAAGCCTCCTATTAAACATGTATATTGGAGGCACGTGAGGGAGGGGAGTGGGGATTGGGGAATAATGTGTTGTAAATAGTTAGTTCTTACGAGTTACGCTATCAGTTCAATTCACTAATTGAAATCAAACTCGTTAGATCAAAAACAATTATGGATGAAGATCTCAAAAACTATCAAATCATAAATTATAAAAAGTGGTATACATTGGCTAACCAAGTTTTTGTTTTTCAGACAATTTATGACTAGCTATGAGCGTTTTTGTAATTGGATGAGACTATTTTTGCTGCCTAATGGTTTCTATAATCGGATTGAAAGCTTTTTAGCCAGCTTCGTCATTTTATTGCTAAATTTGGGAAGTTTTTACCTACTTGATTTTGTAGCTAGGTTGAAGAATTTTGTGGTTCAGTTTGAAGACTTGATTTCAAATGTTAGTTGAATTTGCATGAGCAATTGGTTGGTTCATGAGCAATTTTCTAATTTAGTTTTCAGTACTAATTTCACTGCTAATTCAAGTTTAAAGTTCAATTTGATAAAATAAAAAAGTTCAAAGTTAGGTAAATATGAAACTTTTTTTCCAAAGTTTAATAATGCAAAATACAAAAGCACAATTCAAAGAAAAGGGTGAGGCAGAAATATACCCTCAGGATTTGAGCTTCATAACAAAGCTTTTCCTGTGAGTACAACTCTATTTCCTTCTCGAGGCGAGTTATATCCATTTCAAGCTGCGGAGCAGGCCCTTGTCCCTGCATGGCTTTGAGCGTGGACAATGTATCTTCACACCTAGATATATCCTGAACAAAATTTTACTTGATTTGAAAAGATGCAGTAAACAGGATTAACGACAGCAATATATAGAGTGAATATAAATTCTTAACCAAAAAATTCAGAAAACTGTATGTGGCGTTTCTTTTATCCACCAACGCATGATTTATAATTACCTGTACTAAATGCTTGAAGTCTGAAAATGCTTTTAACAATCCCAAATTCAGTACCCTTGCAGTCATAAAGAAGCACTCACATATGAAAGGGTACCTAGTTTTATCACTACTCGATCTTGCCTTCACATTAGAAGATCCAGTAGTAGCATTACTGCCAGAACTGGAAGCTTCTTGGGATTGCAGCAAGCGACTTTCACTGTCGCTGAACTGCCCAGAGTTATCAGTTTTCAACTGAGTACCATTATTAATCCACTCAGTAACTTCTTCCGACGACGCATGTAGAGCAGTTAATCCTCTGACAGTTACATAACCACATTTAGAAACAGTTGTACTAGGTCAATTATCAACAAGTACTCAAAAATAAAAATTATCAACAACAAAATCAGCAAGAAAACAAAAGCCTCTCACCTTAACTCCAAGCGGTTTCCATAACATACATATTTTGGATCAATTTTATCCCTTTTGGTCAAGTTTGCATCTAGAAATGGCTCACAGAGACGTAGCATGATGGCACTTAGATTAACAAACATGCCTGAACTTGCACAGGAGAGAGGATCAACCTAGCAATAAGAAAGTAAATTGCATAGATTGTTAAAGTGGAAAAAAAGGTTGTACCATTCATCAAAATTTCTCTACAGTTACCATAATAAATAAAGAAAAATCAGAAATGAACCTTTGAAATTGAAATTGAAATTGAATCAGTATTTTGAAATCAAAATATTGAAAATTGGTGAAGGTACCTGTATATGAGCCCTTGATGAGTTTCTATTCATCACCTCTGCAAGATACTCAAGAACATTTTCACGGGTCTCTGTGTTCTTAAGAAGAGAGAGAAGAACTTCCGCAAGGCCATCATATAAGTTATTCATGACTGTTTTAATTGTAGTGAATGAAGACAGTAAATCAGATGGTCTACGAGTAGATGCTTCTGAAAAGCACTGCTGCCTGAAGTTCCCAACAACACATTCACTGGTCAGAACAGAACCAATGTACATACAAAGAAACAAGGCCTCAAAATACATTAATTAACACTCACCCAACATCAGGCTGGCTCTTAAAAATGGCATGGTCAGGAAGAGCACTGACATGGAAGAAAGGTCCCAAAATGCTTGTCATCTCAATGACACGCCCATTGGAATATTTACCAGTGGGAATCCACCATGGATGATTCACCAAAGATTTAGCCCCAACAGGAAAACTAACCAGAAACCTAAGTGCTCTTAAGGGCTGCTGGAAGTTCCCAAGAGCCGAAACTTTAAGGACACTACCTCTTAAATCCTCATACAACCCCTTCAATATGGGGTCTAACGTATCAAAATCCGAATCCCGAAGAAACTCCTCCAAGAAGCCAGGAGGGCACTGAAAGGCTCCACCAACACTGGTATTAGCCCCAAATCCATCCATCGAGTTACCAACCTCAGAGAAAATCAAAGGAAGCAAAGGCGAAGTGTTGGACTTAGCACCCAAATCCCCACCCGAAAACAATTCAGGATTCCCCAAATGAATCCTACAATACGAAACCGTCAACTTCTTGGCTTGCTTGAGCGCTATTTCAATCTCAGAGCGCAAATTCCTATCCTTCATCGAAGCGATTTTCTTACTCTCGTCGTGAGCTCGACGGTAGCAGCCGATTAGGTACTGAAAAGGGGGTTCGGCAGAGGGGAAATGACCCGATAGACGATCGATTATGATGCGCTCCATTACATCTCTTGAAATCCTCAATTGCTTGCCTTCGCTGAGGAGTTCGGCGGCGGTTTGCTCGAGATAGACGATTCGAGAGTCGGAATCGGAAGAATCGGTGAGAGAGATGAGGAAGACTTTGCGAAGGATAATATCTTCGACCTCCTCAGGTGACCTTTGGGGTTTTGAGGTCGCCATTAGAGTTAGAGAATTTGGAATAAGAAGAGATCAAAGGACTGGACTTTCTGTCAATGCAAAAGACGGTATACTATATACTTTGCCGAAACGATGAAGATCCCACTTTAAAATCTCAAAAATTAATCTCACTTATTATTTATCTATTATCAAAATCTATCTTATTTTCAACTCAATAAGATATATTTACCCCCAATTACCATTTTAAACCCCACTTCCACAACTGTTCAACTATTTACTTTTTTACTTTTACCATTTTGGAATATAAGAAGAGAAAAGTTCAAGAACAGAAACGTTGGAAATGTCGATGTCCTTCCCTTCTATGGAAATATTGATGTCCACGAAATTTTTCAAAAAAAAAGATATAAAAATCGTGAAAATGGATGAAAATGTTTTAAATTATTAGATAAGATTCTAACTGTGATTTAATTGTGCTATAATGGACTATTTTTAATAATTATATTGTTATTTATATGTAAATTTCAATATCAATTGAATTTTTTGAAAAAATTAAAATTATTTGAATGAATAAATAAGAATTTTATCATTTTAATTAAGTTATAATCGACGAAATATTAATTTAAGTTAAGATTATTGTAAAAAAAAAAATAGAAATATAGAAAAGAAGAATTAAAAAAAAATAGAATGATTGAGTGAGTTAATTAAAAACTTCACTACTTCATAGAAAAATTACAAAAATTATTATTGTGAAGGTAAATACGAGTAATAAGGAATTTAACATTTTTTTTATTAACTTAAATAATTTTTTTAGCTTTTGTGCTTATCATAGGTTTATAAAATAATTTATGTCATATTTTTATTGATATTGTTACCTCCATTTTCATAAAATAAAAAGCATCCCATTTAATTAAATTTCATAAATAAGATAAAGAAATAATTTAAAATAAATAAATAAAATATTTGAGGGAGAGAGGAGAGAGGCTTTCATAAAAAAATTAAAAGGATGTCAAAAAAAAAAAGAAAAAAGAGAAGATGCAAATGGTCGTTGGTTAACAAATTTTCACCTCAAAGGAGAAGGGAAAAACTTTTGCTATAAATATGGCTTGCCTTTGGGCATGCTCATTGGATTGCAGTCGGGGCTCCAACACATGGGCTTCTGTTCAAATTAAATAATTTTTTTAAATGTCGTTGATATCTCCGGACGACATTTTGATGTCGATGATATTTGGGGAAAAACAATTTTTTTCCTACTTGACATGTTAAGGTGAGTCGATGTAACAACCGGAAAAAAAAAATTATTTTATTTTTTTTAAATCCTTTTTGAATTAGGATTTTATTTTCTTTTTAAATTAAGAGATAAATCTTTATTTTATTATTTTTTTAAATAAAAAGAAGATAATCTTTTAAGGGTTTTGATTAGAGTTCTTTTAAAAATGGTCTTTTAAGTCTTAACATTTTTTATCAAAAGTTTTGACCGCAAAAAGAGGGAAAAGAAGAAGTCGTTCTTCAGTTTCTTCTCCAAGGAAAAACCAGTAAGTTTTCTTCCCTTCTATTTTGAAGTTTGTTTTCTTTTTTTGATTGATTGAATCTTTCTTGAAAAATTTTGGGTTTTTTTTTTCAATTCATGAATGTTTAGAATATCTTTTGCCATAAAAGGTTTTTAGGTTTTTGGTTTGCTTAATTCTTTATCAAAGTTTTTCATCTTATGGATTTTGGATTAAATTGAAGGTTTTGATAAAGGAAAATTTTCCAGCTTTTATTTTCTTCTAAATTTGGGATTGTTTTTAGTGTTTTTGGGTTCTTTTTGTACAATAAAGTTTATCAGATGATTGTTTCTTTAAAGTGTGATTTATAGCTTTAATTTCTACATGAAAACATTATGTTTTAAAGGTTTTTACAGCAATTTTAGGCACTTTTTCAGATCTGATTTTATTTGTAAAAATGGTAGAAATCTTGATTCTTTTAGATCAAAAACTCTTGGAAAGTTTTGTTTTATGAGCACAAAATTTTCTAGGTTATTTGTCCATAATTTATGATAGTTTTAAAGGTTTTAAAAATTGTAGAATTAAAAATTGTATGGTATTTTATTACGTATTAAAAAGCATTGATTTATCGATTTTAATACGTTTTTAATTGGATTTTAAAGTGTTTTTAACTCAGTTTTTTAGTGCTGGTTTTTTTTAGTCCAAGAACCCTATTTTTCCTAACTTTTTATGCAGAAAATTGTTTTGAATGGAAAAATTGGGTAGATAAGATTGTCTATATTTTAGATATGCTTTTGGACCTTTAAGATGAAATTTTGGTTTCTGATCAATGAAGTATTTGATTTGTTTGGACTTCTAGGAAAAGTTGATGATTGTTCAAGAAAGTGGATTAGATTTGGAATTGAGATTGAGATTAAGAATTGTAGGATTATCGATCGAGGTAAGTAGTTTCCACATCTCTTCCAAAATAGCAATTTTGGTACAATTATGTTTTTAATATTGTTTATTTGACAAATATTTGAAAGAATGTTTTGTATGATTTGAAATTGGTCGAAATTGTTTTATAAGCTTTAAAGTGTTTTGCTATTTGAAAGTATTTTTGCCATTTTGAATAATTTGAAATAAATGTATTTTGATTGATTACAAAGTGAAAGTAAGTTTGTTTTGGTTCTAAGTTTGAATGGTTGATTTGATGAATCTTTATTGAAATTGTTATTTGAAACTACATGTTTTGTTTCAAATGTTTACGAAAGAATTTTTTATCGTTTTGATGAGGGCTATCCGGATATGCCAATTTTCTGTTTTGAGAATGCTTTGCTTATTTGTAGTAGTAGCCTAAATTGGAATTGATGGAATTGTTCTGGCTTATTTGTGGGAAGAAACATTTGTGGGAAGGCACATTTGTGGTTTGGCATTCCTTTGGAATGAAGATTCATGTGTGTGTTTCACTCACATGGCCTCACACTTAAGTAATTATATTGATTGTTCTGGTCGATTTTATCGACATCTCTGACTGATTGAAGCTTATTTGTGGGAATGCACAATTTGTGGTTTGGCATTCCTTTGGAATGAAGATTCATGTGTGTGTTCACTCACATGGCCTCACAATTAAGTAATTGAATTGAATATTCTGGTTGATTTTTATCGACAACTCTAATTGAATGTTTTGATTGATTGATATTACCGACGAGTAACCATCATATATGTTATGAAAGCTACCCAAATAATGCATATTCTCACTCTAATATTTGGACGTAATGATTGATTGAAAATACTGTTTGAATTGAAAGTTTCGATATTTGAAAATTTGGTTAAATGAAAGTTTTGTTCAATTGAAAGCTTTTTGTTTTTCGAAAGTCTTGATTGAACGTTTTAATAGTTGTATTAAAAGTTTTGCAATGATATTTGTATTTTGATTATGATTGTTTTAAAAGAAAATGACTGAATGAATATTTGACATTTGATTCAACTATTGAAATGATTTGTTAAACTGAGTTTTTATGTTTTGTTTTGAAGAAAATGAATTTTTGAATTTGATGTTGAAATTGCTTATTGAGTATTTCTATACTCATTTTTGTTTTTCCAAAATGTTTTCAGACGAGGGATCAAGTGATAGTCTCGAAAGAAGTGAAGTTTAGCGCTTTGGCACAAGACTTAGAAAGTTGTTGTTATGGATTCAATAGTTTCTTTTAGAAATCCTTTATAAGAAATTACCTCCGCTGAATTTGTTTAAGTCTATTTTAGTTTTAATTGTTACGCTTCTGCATTATTGTTAGAATGACCGTATTGGAAACTTCGGGCTGTTACAGTCGACATAGCAACATGTTGATCAAAATGTCTCGCTTCCCTGAACAAGAGAATAGATGGTTGAATTTTGTTTTTTTCTTTCGAGATATTTGCCTTTTATTTTTTCTAGTCAATTTCTAATTTATCATTTAGAATAAAAATGATAGCTTTTGGTAAAATTAAGGGGAAAATCAATTTTTACCCATAAAATTTTGAGGTTTGAATCGATTAAAATTCCAAACCAATAATTTTTTATCAAAAAAAATTCTAAACCTTCCTAACTCAATCAATTTAGACTCTTAATAAGATTTCGTTTTAAAATCGTTAATACATAATCCTCGCTCGTGTATTCTAGCAGTGTTCATTAATATGAATGGTTTTTTATTTCTCTTCTTCCTCTCTTTTTCTCTTAAGGGAAAATAATGTGATAATGTTTTTTTTTTTTTTTTGCTACTTTGGTAAGATTTTGGGAGAAGAATAATTTCATTTAGGTGATTTTGAGTTGATTTTAAATAGAATTAAGTGAAAATAGTTATGAATCATTAACAGGAAGTCTAAATTGATTCACTTATAAAAGTTCAGGATTTTAATGGATATAATTATTAGTTTAAAGTCTTAACTTTAGGTGTATAAATTGATTTTTTCCCTAAAATTAAGATAATATGAATCGTGTTAAATTAAAAATATTCTTGAAATTTTGATAAAATATTTTAATTGAAAATGTTAATTTTAAAAATTTATGATTTGTGTCAATTTAAGCATAGCTTAGTAGATAAGGTACCAACTATCATCCCAAAAATTAATAGTTTGATCTTCCACCATGCAATGGTTGAACTAAAAAAAAATACTGATGATTTATTTTCAAACAAGCTCAAATTTAAAATAAATAAATAAAACTTTTAATCCAACTCAAAAAGAAAACTTTTAAATGATATGTAAAATCCTTGTTGAATAAAGTTTTAGAATTAAATAATATAGATTAAATTATAAATTTAGTCATTGAACTTTAAGGTTTGTATCTTACTTGGTCTTTGAACTTTAGAAAGTGTCTAACAGATTTCTAAACTTTCAAATTTGTATCTATTTGGTCATGAACTTAAAAAGTGTTTAATAGATCATTAAGGCCCCGTTTGATAACCATTTTAGTTTTTCGGCCCCGTTTGATAACCATTTGGTTTTTGGTTTTTGAAAATTAAACTTGTTTTCTCCCAAATTTTCTACCATGGTTTTCATCCCTCTTAAGGAAGCATTTGAATTCTTAGCCAAATTCTAAAAACAAAAACAAGTTTTTGAAAACTACTTTTTTTAGTTTTCAAAACATGGCTTGATTTTTGAAAACATAGGTAAAAGGTAGATAACAAAACAAGTAAATCCATGGATTAGAGTAGTATTTATAGGCTTAATTTTCAAAAACCAAAAACCAAAAGCCAAATGGTTATCAAACAGGCCTTAGTTTTTAGTTTTTGGTTTTCTATTTTTAAAAAACAAAAATCATACATGTTGGTAACTATTTTTGGTTTTCTGTTTTTAAAAAAATAGAAATCCAAAAACATGTTTGGTAATTGTTTCTAGTTTTCTGTTTTTTAAAAACAAAAAACCAAAAACATGTTTGATAATTGTTTTTTGTTTTTTGTTTTTCAAAAAATCAAAGAACGTTTGATGGTTGTTTTTTTTTTTTTATAAAAATAAAATCGAACTATTTTTAAAATAATTTTTTATCTAATATACATGATTATAAAATTATATTTTTTTTAAAAAAAATTGCATATTGAAAAACAATATTAATGTTTCAAATGTGTTGATTAGTCACTAATCAAATCAGAAAAAAAAAACACAAAAACAAACATAATAAAAAAAATACAAGAAACAAGCGCCATATTAATATTTTTATAAACAACAAAAATGTTCATAATGTTTAATAATGACGAATTATTAGTTCATAAAAGTGAAAAAAAAATACAAAATTAGCAAAAACAACAATCAACGTTGGGCTTGAGTTGCCATCCAAAGTTGATCAAAAATTTTATCCCTCACTTGAGCCATATGCTTCAATTGATTTTGACTCACATTTACCTCAATAGGAGTTTGTGAAAGGTCGCTTCCATGTTGGGTATTTTCTTCTTCAACAATCATTAATTCTTGAGTAAATTCACTAAAAAGTTCATCATGACTATCATGCAATTTGATAAAATTATGAATTGCACAACATGCTATGGGTATATATTTTTGTGTGCATGTAGGATAAGGAAGCATTTGCTTTAAAATAGGAAATCGAGCCTTTAAAACTCCAAAACATCTCTCAATCACATTGCGAAGTGATGAATGTCGATAGTTGAATAACTCTTCTCTACCTCATGGTTGATGTCCTTCGTCTTTAAAATCGCGCAAATGATATCTTTCTCCACGATAAGGTGATAAAAATCTAGACATATTTGTATGGCCCCGAATCAACAAGATAATATCTATCTAATCAATAAAAGAAATGATTTTAATTAATAAAAATAAAATAAAATAGAGCACTTGTTATTAAAAAAAAGTGCAAGTATGTACCTCCTGTGAGCATTGGAAATTTATTTGTAGGATCTCTAACACATTCAAGAAATATTCGAGAGTCATTGGCCGTTCCTTCCCAACCGGACATGACGTACGTAAATCGCATGTCAAAAGAACAAACACACATTATATTCCATGTGGGGTTTATTTTTCTACCACGATATGGAATTTGCTCATCTAATGGAATGGATGTAGAAATATGAGTTCCATCATCGCACCAATACAATCTTGTTCAACAAAAGGTATGTATTTTAAGCTACTTTTCATTGAAATTTTATTAAAATAATTCACTCATGAGATAAGTAAGCAAGAAATTTACCTTCAAAAAAGATAATATTTGGATTTGAACTTAATCTCTGGAGGGACAATGTCAAACTCTGGAGGACAAATAACTTTTGTTCCAAGCTTACATACTTTTTTCAAAATCTGATTAAAATAGTGTGGGATAGTTTGACCAGAATGTTGAAATCTTTCAGCTACTAAGCAATTCCTCTCATTGTGTGATATGATGAGTAAAAATATGGTCACTTGTTCTTGAATCGTCAAAAATCTAGAAGCTTTTAGGTTAGTTGTACTTTTTAACTCCTCACATAATCCTATAAATGCATTTTTCCTCATCCTAAAATAATCAAAGCATCGCATATCATTAGCATTTAACAACTCAACCACATAATCATGACCTCTAAGGGTGGAAGTTCTGCACGGTTATCTAGACAATCATTCCTTATGTAATGCTTCCATTAACTAATGAAAAAATGCGAATATAACTTCATTCTCATATTCTTCATCTTCTTCAAGCAAATCCATCACATCATTATCAAATAGTAAGCGAGCTTCAAAATAATTGTGACCAAGATCCATCAAAATACCTGTTTTAGTCATGTTTAAATAAAATAAACTAGTCAAAAAATAACAAATGAAGTCTTTTTAACACAAAATATAACCATCCAACTAACATATCAACTAACTAAAAGTAACAAGGAAAAGTCATTTCAAACATAAAGTTCAACAAAAAATCAAGACTAATTCATAAAAGGTTATTGATAAATCTTCTCCTCCTTGACTCAGGGATGAGCAGAAATACTTGTCTTCAAGTAGTGTCCTCAAGCAAACGTTTCAATATTTTTGTATAGACTTTATCATCAATATCCACCATGTTATTTAAAATTTGAGGCATTTGTCCACGCTTTCATTAACACAATTTTTGCTTTTGATGAAGTCTCACTAAAGTCAACTTGTGAAGAACCAATACGTCTTTTTTCAAGTGTATTATTTCTCCTCTTTGAACTCTCAACATAAGCTTCAACGAAAGACGTCATGACATCATTTAAGACTCCTCTCTTTCTTTTTGTTTTCTTGCTCATACTACTATGACCTTGATTTTCATCTCTATTATTTCCATAACCTTCACTACTCATACGAGCATCACTTTCAGTTTTATTTTCATCTTCGGAATCTGATGGAAGTTTTGTTGATGGATGAGCATGGATACCAGTCGCCATTGTATCTCCATATATTCTCATCGACTTCTCATAATGTGGACAACCACTTTTTTGAACTTCTTAGCTTTCTTGTTAACCTACAACAATGTACCAACATAACTCTCTTAATGAAACTTTATATTATAGAGTAGTAACAAAAATGATTAAGATTAGTTATAGAATGAATACCCTAATAAGATTAGTCCACTGCTCCTCTTCCAAAGTAATAGTCCCCAACACTGGATCCCAACCTTTTCCAGTAATATCATTCAACAATCTTTTGAAATCTTTATAAACTTGTCTAAGATTGTTATACTTATTCTTCAATTGATCATGAGTATAATTATAACTTGTTTTAGCAAATAGTTGCTCATTCATAAAAGTCCAACTAGTTTTAGTAAAGGTTGTAGTTGGGCGATTTCCTTTCACCACTTCATCAATCAAATCAATAAAAATTGTCTCATGCTTAAAAGATCATGGCCCATCATATTTTGTTCCATCGATTTGAATAACATCCTCAATACAACTTGTCTTCATGAGTCATAGATAAATAAATGGAGCAAACAAACCCAAATCAATCTAAACATTCAAAATCAATCTTTAGTAACGGAATCAGCTTCTACATAAGTCATTCTTTCCAGATTCGCTTGTTAAAACATCTTTCCCATTTCAACAGAAAGAAAAGAAAATAAAAGAATCAACATAAGAAGAAGAGTATAACAATACTTTGGTTTCAATCTGATCTAACACAAAAACAAAATACAAATACCACATTACAACATCAAAATTACCCCTTTACGTTTAAACATTAGGATTTAGGCTCTGAAATTATTGCTTCTAAATACAACAATAATGTGTTTTCTTCACCAAGATATTTATTAACAAAAGAAGATGTTGTCCCAAATGAATTCAAACTCCAAGTTGGTAAAAGTAAAACAATACAATAATGAACAGTCTCTTCCTCAACTGATGATACTGTGTTAGAAAATTTGGACATTGAAATTATCACCTAGAGAGAGTATATAACTGTGTAAGAATATTTTAATGGAGAGAGAGAATCTCAAAGGGAATTTGGCTTAAAAGCTACTCTTCTAGTCCCATTTCTAAGGTCATTTGGGTTTCTTAAAAATGCATAGAGGAGAAAGCAAGTAATCGTTACGTTGTTGAATCTTATGCTTTTTATTACAATTGCAGTTCTAATGCAGTGTATTAGAAATTATATGGTTGAATTATTGTAAAGACAAAGGATTTTATTTTATTTTTTGGGACAGACAAAGACAAAGGTATCTATTTAATCTACCAAACTATGTAAACGGAAGTGTTTTTGGTGCAAGCAACATTATTAACTTTCACCATCCAAAAAGCCACAACTTGCAAAGTACAAGGACATCCCAAGCATTAAATCACTTTTTTTCTTTTGAAGATATATCAATAACTACAAAATATTCCAAGTCCCATTTTGAACTCATCCCAAGTCCCAAGTCCCCACAAATAATTACAGAGAAGTAACTTAAAGCTTAACACAAAGCATGAAAAACAGCAAAGGAGAAAATTTGTGAGCTATCCAAATGTTCATCAATCACCAATTCTAGTCCTGTAAGGTCCCTCTCTATAAAAATCCCAATGTGAGAGCTATCCAAACGTTCATTAATCTCCTCTAGTTGAGAAAAAATTTCCATGACAAATCTTAAGCCTCAAATTGCAACTAAGCCAAAGAATTAGATATATAGAGACAACGAGATTGTCATAGCCCAACAATTACACCATTGCAATGCTGATACAAGCTCACTATCCAAATCCACATTTTTTCTTTCTTCCCCCAAACCCTTCATATTCCCGCCATGTCTCTTTCCATGGTGAATTACCTTAATTTTGGTTTTTTTTTTTCTTTACTACCAGTAAAGAACAGTGGTTTTCTTTTTTGTTTCTATGGAAATTAGTCGTTTTATGCAGAATCATCGTTTTATACAGAAATATTCCAATCGATTCCATATAAAAACAAATGACAACAAGAGAGAATGGGTTAACAAATGAGAGACATAGCGTTTGTTTGTTCCTCGCATTTCCAACATTCTGTAACTGAAAAAAATTCATTCGATGAAGAAACAAAAATGCAAACAAATGAAGACAAGAAGAAACCACGTACTGCAAAGACAAGAGGAGTGAGACAAAGAAACCAAATGAGAGAAAAACCAGAGAAGAAGATGGTCGTTTGGGAAAAACAAGAGAAGAAGATCGACCGTTCTAAGGGAGGCTCGTTCGTCACAGCTAGGGTTTTGAAAAACTCGTGTTTTTTCAAAACAAAAACAGAAACGCGTTTTTAAAAACGTTTTTTTTTTTCGTTTTTGAAATTCCTTTATAATCCTAAAAACGTTTTCAGAAAACTAAAAACAAAAAACTCAATTAGTTATCAAACAGACTTGTTTTTTAAAAACAGAAAACTAAAAACCAAAAATTAAAAACGAATTGGTTATCAAACGGGGCCTAAACTTTCAAATTTGTGTCCAATAGGTCGCTAAATTTTCAATTTTGTGTCTAAGAGGTCTTTGACCTATTCAATATTTTTTAAAATTTACAGACCTACTAGACACAAAGTTGCAAATTTAGAGTCCTATTAAACATAAAATTCAATTTTATATCTATTAGATTCATTAATTTTAAAATTTTTGAATATGTCAAAGATTTATTAGACAAAAAATTTTAAGTTAGGAACTTATTAGACATATTTAAAGTTTAGGACCTATTAAACATTTTTTAAAGTCCAAGACCTTTTAGACACATGGAAGTTTATGGACTAAATTTTTAATTTAACCTAAAATATGTTACATGTTGATAGCACTCATTTAGTGTTATCTATTTCCTATTATTTTAGCTAGTTTTGTTATTATTTAGTGTGCTTTGATTTCTATTTCTGTTGATTTTACAGAAACTAAGCTAAATGAGCAAAACTGAGTGTTCGAGGGTATTTTGGTAATATTGAAGCCTTTTAGAGCCCATTTGAAGATCAAAGAAGAGAAGATGTAGTGTTTTGACAAAAGAACCTGAGGGGAGAGCGTCTAGACCCTTAAAATTGAGTCTAGATGCTACATTTGAAGTGCCAAATCCGAGTGCAAGCGTCAAGACGCTACCCCTGTAGCGTCTCGACGCTTAAAGCACGTGCATCAGTGGAGTTCCATCTAGAGTGTAGAGGCGCTACGTTGGAGGCACGCACGCAGACAAAAACGGGGCGTTTTGGACAGTGTCGAGATGTTGACTCTAGTGTCAATAGATATAATAAAAACATCTCTTCTTCTTCGTCCAAAAGGAGACCAAACCGAATGAAAAATGCCCTAATCTCGATTCCATACTACTCTGAGGGTTTGGGGAGCAATTGAGTGTTTTTGGAGTGGATTTGAAGACCTTAGAGCTCGGATTCTTGGGAGAACACCTTGGGAATGCAAGATCGTCCTTTGTTGGAATTCTTCCCCTTTCCTTTCACTTGTAGTTAATTTAGTAGCTGTAAAATTAGGGATTTCTGAGTTGTATTGACTGATTTTGTATTGTTAATCTCTAATTACTTGGGTTTAGATATTAAACATCGTTTTATGCTTTATTGATGGAACCTTTGGATTAATTTCTTAACTAATAGATGTTTATCGCTTTTAAGGCTTTAAATTCTTTTGTGCATTTAGAGCTTAATGCTTTTAATCACTGTTCTTTGATTAATTGAATTAATCTAAGTTGAGCTCAGAAGAGGAAACTTAGGGAGGAGTAAAATTGGCTATTAATTAATTATCCAAGTGACAGCGGGATTAGAGGTTAGTTAATTATAGTTTTGAGAAGATTAATTCATTGAGCATTGATTAATTGATTCATTTACTAGTGGAGACTCGACGGAGAGAAACTAGTTTAGAACTGAATGCATGACTGATGATTGCTTGGACACGACAGTGATAAGGGAAATTATTAGAGGTCTGTAATGAATGGTCATAATGTCATGTATGATTTAGCTAGCACTAGGGACACCTAGGTTAGTTAATAGTACTTGAGATTGGAGGAGACCAATAGGAGAGTCCATGTCTTTAGATTTTCTAGACTTATGAGTTTACTGCTCGAGTAACTGTAAATGTCTGTTTAATTGAGTAGTTAATCCTATACCCAAGTCTATCTCTTAGGTTTGTGTCTCCCGTTTATTTTCTTGCATTTTATTTTTCGTTTTAGTTTAGTTTGTCTACTCTTGATTTTGTTCTCTAAATAAAGCTAAACGATAATTACGTGAGTGATAGCAGGAGTAATAATTAATCTATAGATGTTGGTGATGAAGGGTCGTAATGCCTTGTATGACTTAGCTAGCGTTGAGGAACACCTAGGTTAGTTAATAATACTTAAGAATTAGAGGAGATCGACAGGAGATTTCATGACCTTGGTCTTCTAGACTTATGAATCGAACACTTGATTGTGCCTACATTGCTAGCTTAATTAAGTAAATTAAGGTCCAAGAATGCAATCAACACCCATAGAATTAACCATTGATTTGTGTCTCCCATTTATCTTGCTTTATAGGATTAGTGTTTATTTTCCTATTTGCTCTTGGTTTCTGTTCTCTAAATAAAGTAAAGTGAGATTATGGTACTTAATTGAATTAAAAACCAATCTCTGTGGGGTACGATACTCGATACTCTTGTGTCATTTTATTATTACTTCAATCACTTGCACTTGCGTATACACACCGATCAAGTTTTATTATTAATTCAATTAATATTGTAGAGAAATTGCTTGTTTTAATTTAGAGGTTTATCTTTGCTTGTTTTTCTATTTATTTTTGTTTTTGCCTTGAGTCATGATCCTTTGTTTCTGGTTCTGTTGCATCGTGTGTTTGATTGAGCCTGTTTTTAGTTGTTTTATTATTTTTAGATGACTGCTGATAGATTTGGATCGTTCTTTAGGGAATTTGAGTCTGAAGAATCAACACCACCTTCTAGTTCATTCTCTGTTAATTCTCCTTCTATTAGCTATAGTGAGGAGGCCTTCTTTAGAAGTCTTATTGCAAAAATATCTTTTTGATCTTAGAGCTATACGCTTGCAAATAGAAGAAGGATTGGTGAGACCTTAGGTAGCTCAATTAGAGGTAGAACCCCCTCAGATAGTCCATCTAGAGGAAAAAACTTCCTTAAATAGTATATTTCAAAATTATTTGGAGAAGCCTAGAACTATTAATGTAAACTTAAAAAAGTTGAATGAGAGTCTCCAAACCCCTAGGGAGGTTAGTGAAGTGCAACCCACTTCATTAGGATGTCCAATGAGTCACTTGATCACTGATTTTCTTGTACCCCTTCAGGAGCTTAATTCTTTCGATTCTACTGAAGTTGGATAGTCGAGAGAGTGAGTCATAAATATTGGGGTTGAGCTAGAGAGTTTTAGCACACTCTAGGATCGAGTCAGAGAGGATGAAAGTAAGGATAAGCCTATCTTAGTTGAGGAGGTTCAGGAGGTAGAGTTTGAGGCTGTAAGGCCTTTATCTGTTTTATCTTTTGATTCTTCTCTTATTCCTGAGTGTTCTTCTCCTTGTTCTCACGAGTCCGTGTCAGAATCTTTTTATTTTGATATTTCTCCTTTCTTTTTATTAATGAAAAGTACAAAAAATATTTCTACTTCAGGGTCCCACGAGAATCTAGTGATCTTGCTAGCTTTGGTTTATTTTGTTGAACCTAGGAAGAGGGGCCCAAAGAAATGGGAGAATTTCTACATATCTTGAGAGCCCACACAAGTCCCGTCTAGCTAAAGACGTTAAATAGGCGCTTCTTGGGAGACAACTCAAGCTTTCTATCTCTTATTCTATCTTTTCTTTATTGTTTTTTGTAACGACCCTAAACCCTAGATAAACTACGCACGAAATGGAAACGAGCGATGCTACCTATGCCTGAAATTTCGACAGCATAACAACGTAACTACAAGAAAATCGACCAAAAATTTTCTAAGAACCTGAAAGAGATAGATAAACACTTCTATAATCCGAACACAATGGCTTAGCATCCATCAAACTGCAACCAAAACACAAATATGAGCTCTTAAGGGAAACTACCAAGTACGAGAGAAACAAAGGAAACTACGGGTTACACGACCAGAATACAAAACTTAATTACAACACTAGGGAAGTAATTCTAGAATCGTCTCCACAACCTCGCCAGATCGTTGTCTCCATCACTCGCCTCATGGATGCGCACCACCTGAAAAGACACAAAACAAAGTAGCAAGAGTAAGTATAAGTATACTCAGTAAGCAACCCACGTGCAAACCTAAAGTTCAGAGTTAACCAATGAACAACCCTGTTCCAAGCTCACTAAGTCCTCCTCATTTCCCAACGAACTCAACACCTGGCTAAGCGCTTGCTCACCTCGCGCAATTCCTCACGCTATACCTATGAGCCGTACAACCCGTCTACGAGATATCGTTACCTCCTAAACTAGCATGTCGCAGTGAAGAAATGCAACCCTCAAGCCCAATACAACTAGCACACAACATGAAGGAAGTAACCTTCATTCTAAATACAGCGGGGAATCGCCCCTAAACTGGTATACAACAGGAAGGAAAACAAACTTCACACTAAATACAGTGGTGAATCGTCTCTAAGCTAGCATATAACAGGAAGGAAAGCAATCTTCACACTCAATACAGTGGGGAATCACCCCTAAGCTAGCATACAACAAGAAGGAAAGTAACCTTCACACTCAATACAGTGGGGAATCTCCCCTAAACTAGTATACAACAAGAAGGAAAGCAACCTTCACACTCAATACAGTGGGGAATCTCCCCTAAACTAGCATACAACAAGAAGGAAAGCAACCTTCACACTCAAGATAGTGGGGAATCACCCCTAAGCTAGCATATTAAATGAAGGAAAGCAACCCTCATTCTAACCACAGTGGGGGAATCGCCTCCTAGGCTAGCACATGCAAAAGGGAAAGCAACCCTCATGCCAATATCATCTCACAATACCTTAGGAAGCATGACCATATGGGGAAGAGGTAAGTAACACTAGCCTAACAGACTTTTGCTTGGTCACAACACACTTAGATCGTCAAGGGACATACCACCCAAGGGGTCGCAAAGTTCACTCATATCCCAACCCATGGATCCTAAGCATAACCGTAAACACGAACTCAACGATGAACATACTAGGTGACCATGATTCGAGTACAAGATCAAGAAACCACGACCTTGCGATTAAGTCCCTCTACCATCAAAAGATTCTCAGGCCCATGCCTCGACAAACAACAAAATCACTTATCATGACTCTTCCACTAACCCTCAATCATGAACCTCAAGCACAGACTCATGCATAAGCTCAACAACATTCCTAAACTTGAACTTCACCCAACAGTAGCCCCTATGCACGTTGGCGGCATATAGCCCTCAAACCATACAACTCAAACTTCAACTTCCTAAGCATGTTAGGAACCATAATGGTCATTATGGCCCCTGTTTACATCCAAGCCCAACTAAAACATATTAAGCACCACAAGACGTTTCGAACCATTCTAAACTCAGGAAACACGTACACTGGCCCTGAACATTGTATATACACTTCTAAAGTGTTCTAGTTTACCAACCCCAACCAATCATTCAAGTGTTTCAGACATACTGAACTCAAACAAACTTCTAAACATCTCAGGCAGACACTACTTAACCATTTAGTCCAATAGCTCAAGCATTCTGAAATCTACCGCTAACCACACATCACAGACAGCCCAAACATTCGCATTTATACAATTTAAACCTGCTACCCACACGTCCATACTTCTTAGAGTAACCACGATCACAGTCATACATGCATTTCAAAGCATTATTCCACAATCAAGCCTTAACAAGTCATTCCAAAATGGCTACTTATAGAAATAGAACACAAGGCCATCCTTTGAATTCCATGCTAGCAACTATGACCATGCAAAACCTCTCAAATAAGTCAACAACCTATTTTAAACCCAGGCCAAGGTACAATAAAGTAAACCCCGTACTTGAGAGATTTACTAAGCATAACATCCAACGACCAATGTGGTTACGCACATACTTAAAAGAAATATATCCACGATCACATAATCATAGAATGCATTGTAAAATCTATAGGCTCCCTGTCCAAGGCATTAAAGAGTTATCTAGTCGGGCTACTTACATTCTAGACTAGCACGAAAGCGAACAACTTCTCCTCCTTTTGGAAAGCCACTATATCCTCCTTAGGGAACGAAGGAAAACAAACTAAGAACCCTCGTTGTTCTCTAGCTTCACATAAAAGTCTGAAACCACACAAAAACAGGCTCAATAAGGCAATAAATAACTTTCCCTAGCTTGGTTACCCAAACAACACTCTAAGCTACTAGCTCGATGCTCGGAGCGCTTATGACTCGCTTAATCGACCTCCACCCCTGTTGAGCAACCTGAATTGAGTTCGATAAGCCATGGGTCAACGCAAAACCACCAAAATAATATCACAATCAATGTTTAAATCTGTAATTTTTCATAAACTAACGTCGAAACACTTACCCACATTCAACGGAGCGTTGCCCACATCTAATTGAGCTCCAAAACGCCCAAAATAGCTCCCCCGATGCTTTTTCCACAGTAGAACCCGTCGACAATCTCGAATCCAACTTCCCCTTCACTTGCTCTGCCTTTGCCACTGCTTCAGGCCACCAAGAAAAAGTTTCCATATACATGAATGAGAGGGAGAGAGAGAGAGATCGCGAATGGAGAGGGAGAAGAACGAGAGACAGAGAGAAAAATGTGAAAGGAAAGAAGGGAATCGCTTACTGGAGCCGTCGCTGCCTCTGGCCACTTGCTGCCATCAAGGATCGCTCACTAGCATTCCTCTGGTGCCAGTCGGTGGTTGAGAGATGGAATGAAGAAACTCTCTCTTCCTTTGGTGTCCACGCAAAGAAGAAGAAAGGGAAGAGATAAGATGGGTTTTTGTTTTGTTGTTTTTTTTATTATTTTTAATTAATCCTTCCACACTTCTTCAAGTAAAAGACCAACCCGCCCTCACCTATTTATTTTTTTTTTCCAAAGTCCAAACTTAACCAACAAGCACATGTACACTTTTAAGTTCAAAAGAAATTGAAATTTAATTTGGTATCAGAATACCGGGCGTCACATTTTTTATGTTTTCCTTTCAGTTTGTTTTGTGTTGATCATGTGTTCCTATTTGGTTATTATTATTTTTTTGGGAGTTCGAGAATAATTTCCATCACCTTGCACCTAAGTGGATTGAGGCTGAAATGAGGAGTTTCTTGCACTCCAGCTCCTTATAGTGTTTGACATCAATCATGCTCATTAATGGAGGTCTCTTCAATTAAGGGAAGTACCGTTACCCCTCTTATCTTTTATTTGTCCTTTTTGCATGTTGATTGGCTTATTTAAACATTAAGGACAATGTTTGATTTATGTGTGTGTGTGTGTGAGGGGGGGGGGGGGGAGAGATGGTGTTAGGTTGTTGTTAGAGATGATATTTTGTTGAATTTTGAAGAATTTGGGCTTAAATTGAAAATTTTTGTTATTGAGAATGTGTGTTGTAAAGTTGTTTTAGGATGTTGCATGCTGAGGTGATTATGAAATTCCATGATTTGTGCTCTTTAGTGGATTGTTTGTGCATATGTATTGTGGAATTGAGCATGCTAAAATCTGAGAAATTTTAAATTTTTTTCTTTAGATTCTTTGCAAATGTTGAGCACGTAGCCTAGAGTTGATTAGTTGAATATTTATGTTTTCCATATGTTTGTTGTCACCTCGATAGACTTAAGATTTAATTAGAAGGTGACCTTGAATGTTTGTTGGTAACGTTGTACTTAGGAGTATCACGTTTTATTTGCCTATATGGAAAACATGAAAAATCATTTACAAAGAAAAGTATGAAAAGAAAGAAAAAGCAGTACTGTCGCGCTTAATGTCCTCAGTTAGGCTACTCATTGAGTGAGTGCTCTGGGTATGGGTCCCTACAATAGATGTGCGAAAACTAGTGCCTTTGGGTGTTTCTAATATATATATTAGTGTGAAGGTCGATCGGTAAATTCAAACATCCTAGTTAAGTTTTACCTTCAATTTGTGTAAGTTGCTGGATGGTTAAATCTTAGGGCCAGTGTAGGGGGAAGATGAATGGAAGAGAGCATAATAGTACTATGAGTTAGCAAATGAGTTCATACTTAGGCTTTTCACACATACACATGCATGAAAGAGTTAATATCACAAAAGCGGAAGCAATTTTGGATCTTAAGCACTCAAATTACATCAATTTGATCAAACAAACAGCATGCTCAAAACCGAAAAAAATAGAGTATAAGAAAGTTTACCTTTGAAGCTCAAATTCTCCAAACCCGTTGCAAATATCTAAACACGAACACTTCGTGGACCACCTCTAGTGTCTTTCCTACTATCCTTAAGCCTTGGAACGGATTGTGGGATCCTAGTTTGAGAAAATTTTTAGAGAGAGAGAGCAAATGTTTGAAAAAAAAACACAGCAGTTTTTTTCTTCTTCAAAAACTCTCTATTCCCTTGTGTTTCTTTGCTAATTAAAGCCATTAAAAAGGTTCATCAAGCTTGCTAAACTTGAAAACACATAAGCAAGGAGGTTAATCATCAAAGAGGTGTCCAATTTTGGTGAATTTTGAGTTAAAGAGAAATTAGTCATCAAACCACCATAAACATCAAAATTTCCCACTTTGAAAATCAATTTTGTAATTTAAAATTAATTCTAAATTAATTTTAAACAAAATTTATTACTTAATAATTAATTAAACAATTTAATTAATTAATTAATTAAATTATTTAATTTAATATCAAATATTAATTAAATAATCGAATCAAATCCCGATCTCAAAACCGACGTCTCGAACTTGAATTCCTATTCATATATTAGACCAAACCCATATTTAAATCATTTTAAATATGTCCATCTCTCTTCCTCATAGTTTAATTCATAATTAAACTATGATACGTTAAATATATCACATATAATTAACGTTTACTCCCAAAAAACGAATCGAACAATTCAAATTCTTTTCTCTCATACTGTGACAAGGCTTAGTCCAAGCTAGCAAGGAAGACCTAATGGACCTACAGATCATGAGCTCCAACGATATGAGACTAACCAACCAAACTCTTTAGCCAAGCTAATCAACATTCGTTAATTGTCGGGACACTCCACTAAAGCCCAACGGCTGCACTCTCCTCACCGTAGATATATTTCTGTCCACTTGATATAACCATAATTAGTAAGTCGGCCATTCACAGGTTGTTCGTAATTACAACTGGGTCTAATAAACCGTTTTACCCCTATAATTACTTCTTGTTCCTCAAGTCCCACTGATCTTCTAATGAACAATTGGTTTGTGGTCCAATTAGCAAACCGAATCCCTTTCGGGCCAATGAGAGGGTGGGGCCCTTTGTTCAAGAGCAGGAGTCAGCACTTAAGGGAACAACCTCTCTACTAAATCCTAAAGCGGGTAGGAGTGATTCCTTCTCGCAGGACTATGTCCCTAGCTATCTACCCGGTCTTATCCCCAAAATGGGAGGCTTATTGAGTTGGCAATCTCTCTCACCCATGCAAATCAAAGGATAATCCCGAATAAACAGGAGTTCATAGCGTGCTCAGGATCAAGATCGAGTTACCTAGGTCATCCTTTGAAATAGTCAGTTATGACAGTAAACGGAGTTAAAAAAAACTAAGTGACTATTTCACGGCCCGGTCTTATGCAAACTCATTGCATAGGATGCCCTCACTCACATGTCTCAACATGAACGATTTAGGATCACATCGTTTGTACTATACAAAGTGAGCCGCATCCATAGTGTCCTCAGGATAAGGTACCCAGCCCTATCCCTATACTATAGACCGTTCTGGCTATTACTCGAACTTGATCCATGTTTATGTCTCCACATAAAGTTCAAGTATACATACTATAGCATGAGGTTCTTAGTTTATTGGATTTGGGTTATATAATGTGAAATTCTCTTATTATTCAATAACATCTTGACTGAATAAACCTTAATAACAACTTCATTGAAAATAAGATTTGTTTATACATTACAAACTACCAGTTTTAGGACATAAAACCCAACAATGCAAAGAGTTTAGAGTTCCTTTTAAATTTCTCGTGATTTACACATTTTCTCATTGCATTGTTCTTGATCTATAATTCCACTATTGAGACCATTGAGGATCGAGTCATTTATGCATGCAATCCTCTAAAACATTTATATTTTATTGAGAGTTTTATTTTGTTTTACATGGAACCGAGCTAAAGGAGCAAACCTGAAGTGTTCGTATTTTAGTCATTATGGAGCTATTTCGGGACATTTTGGAGAGCCAAGAAGAGAAGAGTTGAAGAATCTTGCAATTGGGGCCAAGGAGACAGCGTTGCAACGCTTGAAATAGCATTGCAATGCCCATTTGTATTGTGCAAACGTGAGAGCTAGCATGGTGTTGCAACGCTAGAAACATGTTGAAGAGAAGAGGTATGTCCATAGCGTTGCAACACTACTTATAGCATTGCAACGCTACCCTTGTACACCTTATAAAACGCTGCCATTTTGGGGACAGTGTTGCAACGCTGTCACAACACTGTCATGATAGATAGTATATATTCTTCGCTTCTTCTTCGTCCAAAGGGAGGCCAAATCAAGGGGGGATGCTTTAATCTCGATTCCATACTACCTATGAAGGTTTTGGGAGCAATTGTGAGTGCTTTTGGAGCGGATTTGAAGACTTGAGAGCTCAGATTCTTGGGAGGCCACCTTGAAAACGCGAGATTGTCCTTCGTTTGCAATTTCTCCCCCTTTCCTTTCATTTGTAGTTACTTTAGTGGTTTTAATTTAGGGATTTATGGGTGGTAATTGCTAATTTTGTATTGTTTAATCCCTAAGTACTTGGGTTAGTTATTAAACATTGTTTTATGCTTAATTGTTGGAAACTTTGGATCAGTTTCTTAATGAATAGATGTTTTTTTGCTTTTATGGCTTTGAATCCTTTTATGCGTTTAGAGTTTAATGGTTTTAACCATTGTTTTATGATTAATTGGATTAATCTAATTTCAGCTAGAAAGAGAAAATTTAGGGAGGATTAAAATTGGCAACTAATTAATTACCTAAGTGACAGAGATAGTCAACGTTAGTTAATTGTAGTGTTTGAGAAATTAATTCATTTAGCAGTGATTAATTGATTCGTTTGCTAGTGTAGGCTCGACAGAGATAAGTTAGTTTAGAACCGAATGTATAACTAATGATTGCTTGAACACGACAGTGATAAGAGCAATTGTTAGAGGTCTATAATGAAGGGTCGTAGTGCCTTGCATTAATTAGCTAGCATTGAGGGACACATAGGTTAGTTAATTATTACTTGAGATTGGAGGAGACCGATAGGAGAGTCCATGTTCTTAGATTTTCTAGACTTATGAGTTTACTGTCAGGTTAGTTGTGAATGTCTATTTTATTTGAGTAGTTGATCCTATACCCAAGTCTAACCCTTAGGTCTGTGTCTCCCATTTATCTTGCTTTCTAGGATTAGTGTTTATTTTTCCTGTTTGCTTTTGTTTCTTTTTTTCTAAATAAAGCTAAGCGATAATATTTACGATACTTAATTGATTTAAAAACCAATCTCTGTAAAACTTGATCGAGTGTACACGCAAGTGCACGTGATCGAAGTAATAATAAAACGACACAAGAGTACCGAGTATCGTATCCCACAGAGATTGGTTTTTAATTCAATTAAGTACTGTGAATAATCTCACTTTACTTTATTTAGAGAATAGAAAGCAAGAGCATACAGGAAAATAACAACTAATCTTAGAAAGCAAGATAAATGGGAGACACAAATCAATAGTTAATTCTATGGGTGTTAATTGCTTTTTTGCACTTTAATTTACTTAATTAAGCTAGCAATTTAGGCACATTCAAGTGTGCAATTCATAAGTCTAGAAACCTAAGGTCAAGGAATCTCCTATCGGTCTCTTCCAATTCTCAAGTATTATTAACTAACCTAGGTGTACCTCAGCGCTAGCTAAGTCATACAAGGCATTACAACCCTTCATCACCGATCTCTATAGATTAATTATTACTCCTGCTGTCACTCAGCTAATTAATCTATAGTCATGCATCTAGTTCTAGTCTAAGCTTATCTCTGTTGAGCCTCCATTTAGTAACTAATCAATTAGACAATGCTCAATTAATTAATCTTTAGTACTAACTACAATTAATAAACCGTTTATCCCGTTGCCCAAGCTAAAATCTTCAACTCAGCTCCAAAATCCTCCCAAAATCAACCCAAGACGCTTTGAAATTGAGATTAGAGTATTTTCTATCGAATTGGCCTCCCTTTGGACGAAGAAGAAGCAATGAACTTATACTATCTATCATGACAGCGTTGCAACATTGTCCAAAACATTGTCGTTTTGGTGTTGCGCCTAGGGATAACATTGCAATGCTATGGACGAAATGTATCTCATCAGTGTTTCTAGCGTTGCAATGCCATAGGGCAGCGTTGCAACGCTAGCTCTCGGGTTTGCATCATATAATTGGGAGTTGCAATACCATTTCAAGCTTTGCAACTCTATCTTCACGGCTCCAATTGCTTGTTCAACATCTCTTCTCTTCTTGGCTCTCCAAAATGGCCCAAAATAGCTCCAAATTGACTAAAATACCCCTAAACACTCTGATTTTTCTCTTTTAGCTCTATTTCTGCAATTTAAACATAAATAGGCATCAAAGCATATAAAATCATAACAAAACTAGCTAAAATAATAGGAAATAAGATAGCATAATTATATGCTATCAAATACCCCCACACTTAAACCTTTGCTAGTCCCAAGCAAAGTAAAATAAAACCACATATATGAATTAACCATTCTATCAAAGTGACTCAAACCTCAATGTTCCAAATAACAAATAAGAACAGGAAATACTCAAACACACTTTTCATCCAGCAAATTTGAATTTAAGCTTTTCATCTCTTACGTGTGTGTATGCATAGCCTTCCTAAAGTAGTCTTTACAAGCCCATAATAGGTTTATAGAGTCGTTCATTCATCTTCCCCCTACACTGGTCCTAAGAACCAATTCTCTAGCATTTTTACACTCAAAAAGGTAATAAACTATTAGGTGCCTAAAAATAAACAAGTCGATCGGCTAAACTAGCATCACTTTAATGTCAAGGGCACTAGCTTTCACACACCCATCGTAGGGACCCTTACCTAGAGTACTCGCTCGATAGGTTGCCTAACTAATACGACAGGGGTAGCTCTTCTTACTCTTGACTATTTTCAATACATTACAAGCTTTTTTTTTAAATTTTTTTCTTTTTTTCTTTCACTAAAATGATTTTTCTTTGGAGCTCATTTTCTTTTCTCTTTCTTGCAGGAAAATCAACATGCTTTTTCTTTCTCTTAAATAATATATTACACCCTATCATGCAAGTCAACCATCAAACCAGAGCTCAAGCCTATCGAAGTGACAACAAACTTCTAGATAATATAAAACTACTCTACGCATTCAAAACTAACCAAAGAAAGGCTAAGTGCTCATAACTTGCAAGACAATTCAAAAAAAATTTAAAATTTGCTTGAATCCTAGACACGCTCTCATATTTCAAAAAAATTGCAAAAATATTCACTATTCAGAACACATCACAGGCTGTCCTCATCACACAAATGCAACAAAATCATCATATAATTCACAAAAAAATTTCAATTAAGCTTAGATTCATATCAGAACAACACATATCCCCCCAAACATAAAACTTACATTGTCCTCAATGTATAAACTAATCAGACTAATTAAGCATGCATAAGGACAATTTAAAAAGATAAAGGGACACTAATATTGTCCTAGTGTGCGAGAGCAACCTCGATTCAGTATGATAAATCCACTTGGGTGTAATGTGAGAGATATAATTCTTGAGCTCCTAAAAATAATCGATCACAGAAAGAAACCCCCCATCCTCTTTCCAATAATTAAAAAACCAAAAAGGGGGGACCACGTTGATCTACCAACCCCACATCAAAAATCAAAGGGCAGTGGTCTGAAATACCTCAACCATGGGCCCGAACCTCACACAAAGAGAGGGAAGCCACCCAAGCCTCATTAACCAAGACGCGATCTAGGCACCGAAAGATATCAGGAGCACCTTACGGCTATTGTGTGTCGTTTTAGTTAAGTAATGCAAAACCGCAAGTGTACAGGTCAAGTTTTATTATAGTGAATTCAACTGTCAACTATCATCCTCAAGATTGGGGTTTAATTGATTACCTTAGTCACTAACATTTGATTTTATTGATTTGAGAAAAATTATAAGCTAAAATCTAAATATTTACAAAGTGGAGACAACTGGAGGGAACATTCTTAGAACTTAAATTGCTTTTATTAAATTCTATCTCAATTAATTAATTCAACTTTAACATGCAACAACTTAGAAGCCAAGAAGATGATTATTATTAATTGACTTTCCTAAGCCCAACTAATTCTCTTGCTTTTATAAAATCAACATCTCTGTCTATTTTCTACAATCAAGTAAGGCATTAACGAAATGTCTTTTCATGGCTTCTATTAGAAAAATCCTCATTTCCATGCAAGAAATTACTAACAATCATGTATCCATGTTTAAATCTAAATTTTACTCTCCCAAGCTAAAACTTAAATCATGAAAATAATTAATCTTTGGCCAGAAGACTAAAAGCATTAAGCACAAAAACACATGAATAGTCTTGTTTCAATATAAAGAAAAATTGCTAATTAAATAGAATGTCATGAATGTAACAAAGAACAAAAAATCCTAGGAATAGAGTTTAGTCACTCAAAATTCATAATAAAAACGTAAATTCATCTAAAAATCCATAAAATAAACTACAAAGAAAAAGGAAAAAGATTAAAACTCTTTGATGCGTGCCAACCCTCGTCTCCAATGTGATGTGTCACGATCTCAAGCCTTAAATTCCTTCCTTGGCTCTCAAGAGTGTCTTCTAAATCCCAAAAGATGAGTAGATATCAAAGTCTAACTTTTCTCCCTTCAATTGGTCTCCCCAAATCCATAGAAAAATGCTTTATTTATAATTTTGGATAGCGTCGAGATGCTGCAATCCCATTCCTTGTTAGGAAAATCAGGATAGGTCTCAATGTTGCCATTCCTATTCCATCTTGCATTTAAAAAACATGTAGCATCTCGACGCTACAGACGGAATTTCCCAATGCATGAGTTTCTTCGACATGAGGCTTGCGACATGATACTTCGAAGCGTCTAGACTCTCCTACGCAGCGTCTTGACACTATGCTTGGGGGGTTGAGAGGCTTGAAAGTTGATTCCATAGCGTCTTGACGCTCTATATGGCATATAGACATTATCTTCTTGGGAATTTTGGCTACAACTCTTCATGTCCCAATTTGGTTGAAGGGAATAATCTAATTAAACCCTAGCGGAAGTGTCAAAATCGGTTTAAGTTTATTTAGAACAAAATAAAATATTAGGGTTAAACATAAACATACCTTGAAAATATAGAAATTTCCCTAGTGTTCTTGGTCTCTTCCACAAAGTCTTCCTCGCTATGACTCAAACAAATGACCAAAGAGGTTTGTGCGAACATTCTTAAAAATAGAGAGAAAAATTGAGAGGAGAATTTGTAGGGTTCTTTTCTCTTATGAAGAATGCACACAATGACTCATCCCTAGGGTCCTATTTATAGTGACCTAAGGAAAATAATTAAATAATATATTTTAATATATAATATATTAAAATATATTTATCTATCCAATTTGAATCTTATTCAAATCTTTTTAAATTCTCCTACAATATCTAATTCCTTATTTGAATCTAATTCAAATTTAATAAATATCCTTTCTTTAATGTATCTTAATACATTAATAATTTCTTTGATATTTAATGTATCATATACGATAAATATGTTTTCACTCATTTAATATTCAAATATATTAAATTTTAATTTGAACATTTCAAAATTTTCTCTCAACGAAATTGATCCATATTTGTTCATATGAGCTAGCAAGGGGACCGTATGGACCTACAAATTATAAGCTCCAATGATACAAAATCAATTATTGAAACTCTTTAATTAATTAATTTTCATTCATTAACTATAAATTACTCCACTATAGACCTAGAGTTGCACTCTTATGTATTGTAGGACAAGTTATGTCCATCGATCTAATCATTACATGCAAGTCGATCCTTCACAAGTTGTTCGTAATTACAGCTGGGTCAAAAGTTCATTTTACCCCTATAATTACATCTTATACTTTAAGTACCACTGATCTTCTAATGAACAATTTATTTATGATCCAATCATAAACTGAGTCCCTCTCAGGCTAGTGAGAGGGTGGGGTCCCATTGTTAAAGTCTCAAAATTAGCATTTAAGGGAACTACTCATCTACTTTCCCTATATAGAAATGAGTGAATTCCATCTTATGAAATTATGTTCCCAGCTCCCTATTTGGTCAAGTCCCCAAAATGGTAGGCTTATTGAATCAGCTGCAGAAGTCATTCTCACCCTGCAAATCAAAGGACAAGCCCTCATAGGCAGGAGTTCATAACTCACTCAGGATTAAGATCGAGTCGCATATGATCATCTTGTGAATTATTAATCTTATTAATTAACGGATTTATAAAGAGAGATTAAATATTTCGTGGTCCAGTCTTATACAAACTCATTGTATAGGATACCCCAACTCACAAGTCTCTACATGAATGATTTAGATCAAATAATTTGTAACAATTACAAAGTGGGTCGTATCAGTAGCGTTATCAGGATAAGACACCCAATCCTATCTAAGGTCATTACTTGAACATGATCCTCTTGTATGTCAACTGCATATTGTTTAAGATTACAATAATAACCTTAGATTTTACACAATATTGGATAATGTTATACACAATATAAAATAATAAATTATTTTATTTAATAAATAAGAAAATGTTTAATTACAAAACTACGAGCTTTAGGGCACAAATCTTAACAATCTCCCACTTGCACTAAAGTTAGTGAGACTTATAATATGTGATCTAGGACATACCATATACCCAACATTGGTGACTTAAATTGATGTCAAATAAGGCTCTTTTAATCACATATGCTTCAAAAACTTCGATTTTGCTCTAAATGCTCGAAATCTACAAAATGAGCAAATAAATATGTGAAAGCACTAAAATATAACACAAACTAAAAATAAAACAAAGCTTAGAAATAGCACATTTTTTTTGTGCTATCAGCGGCCTGTTCGTCCATGTATACCAACTGCCCTGAACACGCAATTTCACAAGATCATCTTGCAACAAAGAACTATCAAAAGCCTTCATCCCCCCTAAACTAGGATTACCACCAAAACCTTCAGAAGAACAACGAATTATATTGAAATCCCTCATAACCAAACCAGGAGAGCTCAACCCTGCACAAATCAAAATGAGATCAACCCACAAACCACATGTCTCAGCCTCAGAGTTGGCCGCATAGACAGAAACCACCTTTACCTTAGAATGTGTGAAGCCACCTATGTCAAAGTGCCATAGACAAATTGAGGGTCAATAGTAATAAGAGTAAAAGAAAATCTACGTGCTCGCCACGTAACCCAAATGTGTCCAAGACCCCCATAACCATAACTGCAAACACACTACCAATCACCACCAACTAATCAAACACAGAAGAAAACTACGGTCAATTAACCTTCGTCTCTAAAAGACAACAGAAACCCACACGTACTGACTGCAAGAAGGACCGTAAAACTAGGCCCTTAGCAAGGTTCGTAAGACCCTGCACATTCCATGAGCACCAACTAGACATGATAAAAATGTTTTTGATCACGCAAGCGCACACGATCAAGTAATATAAAATAGCAAGTATTACTGAGTATCGAATCCATAGGGAAGCATAATGAGATTTCGTTTTTAATTGATTAATTATTAGAAATACCGATAATTAGAATTATTTAGGGAAAGAAATAACAACTGAACAAGAAAGCTTAAAACTGTATTTTAAACTAAGGAAGCAAATTAAAGATAGGGGAGACAACAATTAAAGGGGTGTTTAGGGAATCGATCATAATTTAGGTTGCGATTATAGTAATCGAGTGCAAGTGTACACCGTCGATGCAAGTAACAAAAAGGAAATATCCTTGAGTATCGTCTCCCAAGGGAACGAATTAACAGAAAAGTGAAGTAGCAAAATATGTTGAAATTTGCAACTTAAGTAACTTAATTGTAAAAGAGGATTGTGGTTGGGTGAAAAGCAATTGAAAACCTAATAGAAAGCTTAAGTGATAAAATTGCAAGAATAAATGTGGGAGCTCAAGAATGCTCATTGCCCATAAGATGTGAATTGCTACTTAAATTGCAATTACAATCCTCGCCTACACAAACAATTGTAAACTAAATTGTAACTCATATTCAACTTGCAACCTAGTTTTTAGGAGGCTAAATGAATAACATATATTTCTATAGCTATTCTAACTTAGATCAATAATGCAAGCAATTCTTATGGTTTGGAACCTTTTTCCCTATGTCTAAGGTTAAGAGTGGCTTATGTCTAAGCTCCTTTCTCTATTGCTTGTGCGAAATCCACTCTTCACTAACCCTTTTGGTATTAGATTCAAGCCTAATATGCAACACTAGTTGATCCACCTAGAGTTACAATTTTAATCAACTCAACACAAGGAAATAATTAATGTGTAGGCTTGGTTATCTTTGTAATTTAAGCTCAATTCACTTCTTAGGGTATTCACATCCTTGAACCCCTAAAAAGGACTTAGCGCATATTAGGAATACAAGAAACTAAGTAAAAACAAAACCCAACACTCATGTTGATGAAGGGGACTTTTAAGCAGTGGAACAAAATTAATGAAAAATTGAAGGTTAAAGAATTTAATGCAATTCTTCCTTTTGATGACTTTTAAAAAAAAACCTAAGACGGACTAGTAAAAGAACACAATTGAGATTACGTCGACCCACACAGTTGCCAAATTAAGATACCAATATGAGTACAAGATATTGCTAAAAATCAAGAATATACTTGTACTGCAGAATTCCTTAATGAAACTGATTTGAAAATATTTTAATAGTGACTGAATTGAAACTACAACAATACGCCCACTCCAAACACAACTAAAAAATAGAATTGAAATTGAAAATTAAAAGAAAACATATGCTGGAACTTATACATGAAAACGTGAACTGCTCATCTTTTCTTCTTTATTCCTCAATCAGTTAATTCCTCTTTTTTCAAGAGGAAGTTAACTTTCACAATCAATAATTTTCATTCATATTGGATCAAGAGCTAAGGAAAAAAATCGGTTTTGAAGTGAACGGACAACAACTAGGGAAATTCGAGAGGAAATTCCACTTTTTGGTTCTGTCGTGCAAAGAAAGACTACCCCCCATCAATGATCTTTAGTCCCCTTTTATTCTCTTTCAAATTAAGGTTATTGTCTTCAATTATTCGCCCCAAGATTTCTAGAAATCATGTTGAAATCGAGGTGTTGACTATCTTCCTTAATTGAGCTAGCTGGAGTCTTTAATTCTTTCCATATCTGTCAATTCTCGATTGTCGAATGTGATTGCAGTTGCAATTACAAATTGCAATTCTTCCATATCCTGCATCAAAACTCAACTTTTAGCCCTTTTTCATTCTTTCTACTTCATTTCTTCATTTGGTTTATTTTTCACAGGCTTACTGACTTTTATTTAGTGATACTAGGATTTTCTAAACTTCTTCACACGAATCTATGGATTTTTAGGCAAAACTTAAGTCTAATAGAAGTAAATAATCCTCAATAATGAGGCTTATCACTAGCCAATGAATTGAAAAATAGACTAACTAGGTCACTTCCTAGTAATACTAAGGTGCCCAGAAGAGATGGGAAAAATCAGTACAATGCTCTGACTTTGAGGAGCGGCAAGCCGTTGCTTGGTAATGAGGCAACTCATAAAGAGGAAAGGAAAGGTGAAGACGTTTATGAGAGCAACGCATCAAGTAATGGCATGGATTAGTCAAAGTTAGAGACATGTGAACAACAAAATGTTGTGAACGCATGACGAAAAGAAGAAGGAATTAAGGGAGAAGGAAATCAAAGATGAGGCAAGCCAGAATGTGAAGCCACCACCACCTCACCCACAAAGGCTTAAAAAGAAAAATGACGAGAAACAGTATGAATGATTTTTAACAGTGTTGAAGCAACTCCATATCAACATTCCTTTGGTAGAGGCACTCAAGCATATGCCTAGCTACGTGAAGTTCTTAAAAGATATCTTGTCTAACAAAAGACCATGGAAGGAGTTTGCCATCGTTGCATTAACCAATGGCTATAGTGTGTGGGTCACGAACAAGCTTCCTCCTAAACTGAAGGACCCTGGAAGCTTCACTATTCCTTGCTCTATTGGGGGAGTTGACCTAGGCAGGGCACTGTGTGATTTGGGAGCAAGTATCAATTTGATGCCCTTGTCTGTTTTTAAGAAATTGGGATTCGGGAAGGCGCGACCAACGACAATGACATTGCAACTAGCAGAAAGATTAATGGCGCACCTCGAAGAAAAAATTGAAGATGTTTTGGTCAAGGTCAGTAATTCATCTTCCCAGCAGATTTTATAATTTTGGATTATGAGGCAGATAAGGAAGTGCCCATCATTTTGGGTCACCCATTCCTTACTACGAGGGATACATTGATTAATGTTAGAAAAGGGGAATTGAATATGAGAGTGAATGATGAGGAAATCTTCTTAACGTTCTCAACGCGCTGAAATATCTATATGAGGTTGAGGAATGTGACTCGGTCTGCCAAGCAACTGTAGTATTAGCACAGATTTTAGAAGAAGATAAAGTTGAGGACAGTGAGGATGAAACAAACTCAGAGTTAAAAAGGGCACTGGCAGTTGATTGCCTAGCTACCTATGACGCGCTAAGGTAATTCAAGCCACTCCAAATTTCAAAAAGGGAGTTTCATCTGCCCAAGCCATCAATCGAAGAACCGCCCACACTTGGCTTAAAGACCCTTCCATCGCATCTTAAATACAAATTCTTAGGTGCTGGAGAAACCCTGCCTTTGATTATCTCTGTCGAATTAAACGTTGATAAGGAATTTTTGTTGATGCAAGTACTCAATTAGGGCGCTAGGCTAGAGTTTGGCTGACATCAGAGGAATTAGTCATTCCTACTGTATGCACAAATTCAAACTTGAAGAGGGGCATGAAGGATTTGTGAAGCGTCAGCATAACCCTAGCAATGATGGAGGTAGTTAGAAAGGAAATTATCAAGTGGATAGTCGTAGACGTAATTTACCAATTGCTCACAGTAAATGGGTAAGCCCAATGCAATGTGTCCCAAAGAAAATAGGCATGACAGTGATAAAAAATGAAAAAGATGAGCTAATTCCAATGCATACGGTAACTGGCTAACACGTCTGCATGGATTATTGAAAGCTCAACTCGTCGATAAAGAAAGATCACTTTTCCCTATCCTTCATGGATCAAATGCTTGATCACCTGGCTGGGAAGGCATACTACTATTTGTTAGATACTCTGGATATAATCAAATCACCATCACCTTCGAAGATCAAGAAAAAACTACTTTCAAATGCCCCTACGGTACTTTCGCGTTTAGAATGATGTCCTTTGGGTTATGTAACGCACCAGCACCAGGAACCTTCTAGAGGTGCATGATGACAATCTTCTCATATTTTCTTGAGACCTCAGTGGAAGTATTTACGGATGATTTCTCACTACATGATGATTCGTATGAAGAATATTTGAAAAATCTGGAGGAAGTTCTAATTCGATTTGAAGAAAGAAGTTTAGTATTGAGCTGAGAAAAATGTCATTTTATGGTTGAGGGCATTATTTTAGGTCACTGTGTCTCTAAGGCTAGCTTGGAGGTTGATCATGCAAAAATCAAAGTAATTGAGAAGCTGTTGCCCCCTACAACTATGAAGGGCATCCGAAGTTTCCTAGAGCATGAGAGGTTTTACCGTAAATTTATTAAAGGATTTTCTTAGATCTCAAAACCTCTCTGTGAACTTTTAGAGCAAGACAAGAAATTTGTATTCTCGCCTGTCTGCCTTGAAGCATTCGAAAAGTTGAAGAACTCATTAACCATAGCCCCTATCCTCACCATGCCAAATTGGGCATTGCCTTTCAAGCTTATGTGTGACGCAAGTGATATAGCAGTAGGGGCAATGCTGGGACAGCGCATTGAGAAGATTCTTCACCTGATCTATTACGCAAGTAAGACACTGAATGAGGCGCAATAAAACTACACAACAATCAAAAAGGAGCTTTTGGCAGTCGTCTATTCATTTGATAAATTTTGCGCATACCTGATTGGATCCAAAGTGATGGTGTTCACCAACCACACAGCCATAAAATATTTGATGCTTAAAAAAGATGCCAAACCACGCTTAATTCGATGTATTTTGCTGCTCCAAGAATTTGATATAGAAGTAAAAGATAGGAAGGGCAATGCAAACTAGGTGGCTAATCATTTATCAAGGCTAAGCAACCCTCCTATCATCAACACGCCAAGTGATATCAGAGAAAAATTTCTTGGCGAAGAGCTTCTAATGGTGGAAACCAACGCACCTTGTTTGTAGATATCATGAATTATTTGGTCAGCATAGTTCTACTACCAGACCTCATTGCACAACAGCGTAGGAGATTCTTTCATGATTTGAAATTTTATTTTTGAGATGACCCTTTTAAGTACAGATTAGGGGCATATCATATCTACAGGCGCTATGTAGCTGAGGAAGAATCAGAAGGCATCCTAAGGCATTATCATTTAGCGCCTTATGGAGGACATTTCAGAGGGCAAAAGACTACTGCGAAGGTGCTTCAATCTGGATATTGGTGGGCAACCCTGTTCAAAGACGCACATAAATTTGTAAGTCATTGTGACCAATGCCAACGCATAGGGAACATCTCAACACGTGATGACATGCCTTAAACCTACATCCTGGAGATTGAGTTGTTTGATGTATGAGACATTGACTTCATGGGCCCTTTCCTTCCTTTGCGTGGACAAAATTATATACTTTTGGCAGTTGACTACGTGTCGAAATGGGTTGAGGCAATGGTGTGTCAAAAAAATGATGGACTGATTAGTAATTAAGTTCCTAAAGAAAAATATCTTCACACATTTTGGAACGCATGCGCTCTTATCAGTGACGAGGGAACTCATTTCATAAACAAAATCGTAGAAAAATTGTTGGATAAGTATGACATCAAGCACAAAATAGCAACCCCATACCATCCTCAAGCCAATGGGCAAGCAGAGGTCTCAAAGAGAGAAATTAAAGGCATCTTGCAGAAAGTGGTGAACACATCTAGAAAGGACTGGGCGCAACGTTTAGATGATGCGCTCTTGGCATATAGAACAGCACATGTGATAGATGGCTCCCCAACACGACCCCAAATTTTATTATCCAATCACGATAGCACTAGGAAAGACAAACAAGAATCAAGGAACTGTCCCACAAGAGAACAATCCCATAACTTAATTTCCTCATTAACCACATCGACTGGAGGAATCACAATATGAGCACCATCAATTTCAACTGGAGGAGAAAAATGTAACACGAGGGAAATACTAGTTGGGAGACACAACAACGAAGCCCAAAAATAGCAACTCCGATCCAAACCCCCACAACTCCATCACCCAAGCTACCCATCTTCGGACCAGACATCCTACTGCCAGCCTAGACCCTTGGCCCACCAACCACTACACCCAACCTAGTTAAAGAAGACAAAATCGGAGAATGTAGTGAAGACAGGCCCAAAAACGAAGACCCCACCATCTGTCACACCCCCTCCCGACTACCTGTTATCTTAGCCCGGAGGAAGGCGTGAAGCCAACAGGCATCGTTTCACTTCTTAACGATACCTATGACCCTTTTAATTCCTGATAAACAATCCATACCTGTATACGAGATACCATACATATCACACAGCAGGAAATTAGGAATCTTATTACACATACATACGGAGCGGTTCTGGTTAAACCTAACTTGAACAAGCCAGACACGACCAGACGTGCTTTATACACCCAAGACCACTAGTTCCATATACAACATAACTACACATCCCTATTAAGTTATGTACAATACGAGCAGACTTGCAATACTACGCCAACCACGTACAAAAATATCAGACTCGTAGAGCGTTCAGCAGGCTGTGGCAGGATCTCAGGCACCGGGAACTCGATCTCTACCTGGAAAGTTGGAAAACATTGAAAGAATGAGCTGGAAAGCTCAGTGAGTGACTGAGTTTAAAGTAATTATCTCATAAATCATAACATTTGGCAAACTACAAGCATATGTGTCGTCAGACAAGCGTGAAATATAAACTTATAAGGACAATAGCTTCTTCCAGAAATCCAGCAAGTATGTCATTTAAATCTCGCTAGCATATCCAGAGTATTCATCATCTAAAACATATAATAAACTAGGTTGTTTAAGACACGCTCAGTACAATCAATGTTCATTCTACGATGTAGTGGGGCCCGCCCAGCACTCCCATCGTCTTTGTCGTAGTGGGGCTCGCCCAGCACTCACGACAGCATTGTTGTCACGGAGTACACTCAACGTCGACAACAGAAAATGACCTGTGTGCACACGGTACTATACAACCTCGGCCTCAGTATCTCAACCATTAACTCATTCAGGTCTCAGAGAAACACATGAAAACCTTTAACAGTTCTTGCTAACACATGTAGACTTGGAATTTAGGTATTTCTTCTAGTTTCAGAAAATCAGTATACATAGGCTCACAACGAACAATTTAAATCATTTTTAGAAAACCATATATGCTTATGAGTACGTGTTCAAGAGACCATAAATCTTTAAGCTACATTATTCTTAGGAAGTCTTTTCTTTTCATGAACACAAGTTCAAGCATAGAATTTATTTTCAGAATTCATTTTGTCACTCACAGCGTTAATAATAGATTCTTGGTCCGTAAATTTGTCCTATTTCTTCTTGGCCTGTCAAACAAAACAAAACCAAGCATTAGAATCTTGACCTCACGAACTTAAGGCCTAGGGTTGCAAAAACCACCCCATCAATTTCCTGCACTTTACAGATTTTATACCTTAAACTCACACACCTATAACTTTTCCATTACTTGCTCAAAAATGATGTACTTTATACAAAACTCTTCCTTTTTGAACCCTCTAAAACTTATCTGAAGGAATGAAATTGAAATTCCTAAAGGATATGTCCGTAAATACCTCGAAAGCCACTTCCTACAAAATCGGTTTCTGCACTTTCCAGACTCGTTTTCCTGCTGCACCCTGAACTTAACATGAATTTTAAGGCAACTTTCATTCAATTTCTAACCACGACTTATTCATAAAATTTATAGGAAATTAAATCAGCTTTCCATCCATACCTAATACAGCTTCTAATTCGAAGTCTACAGATCAGCACATCTCAAAAACCAGAGGTTCCCCGGATTTGACAGCAAAAACACTCCTCTGACTTCCCTTTCAAAAACCCATAACATAAATTCAGATTTTGCTCGAGCTTCCTTCACGAAAATTGTTCTAAAATGAGTTAACTTTCAAGGAAATCAAATCTCACCTCTTAATACCTCTTGTGGAGCTCAAAACGTTCCAAATATCAGAGGTAGTCAGGGTTGAACGCAAAATCTTCCATGCAACTTGGATTGATCTTCCCTCCTTTTCTTCTTCAATTACAACTCCAGCATCACCTTTCTTCTTTCTCTTATTCTCTCCCACGAAGAACCCTAATTATTTCACCAAAATGGGTAGCAAAATGGATGGACAATAATTAAAGAGAAAGAGTTTGATGGTGGGGCCCTTTTCCTCTCATTTTCATTTTTCTTTTCTTTTTTCTTTTTTTTTTCTTCTTTTTCCTTCCCAAAACAATATACCAACCTCCTTTCCTTCTTTCCTTTTAATTTTTAAGAAGTTTCAAGGAGGAACTCCGGGTTTACACCATCAATCCTTTACTCTTATTAATTGGCAGCCAAATAAGCCCAGAATTGGGGACCATCAGTTCGATCCTTACAGTCCCTGAACTTGAACCACTAGCCACAACCCGAGTGTCTTGAACCCCCAGACTCGACTTATGCATGGGTCGTTACTATGAAGCCTTAGCTACTGCCTGCATCAGAGACGAAAATCTGGCTCTGCTAACCCCACTAAAATAACCCCTTTGATCACCAGCCTCAATCAAGCGCGTGCCCATAACTACATCAAAAACACCCACACCATCATTCTTAACTATTATAAACTTGCAATCAACACACATATAATAGAACACCAGAATATCCATAAGAACCAACTCTCCTCTATTGAGAGTTCTTCAATAGAGATAGGGTTATTAGCTGATTGTATTGAAAAGAGAACATGTACAAACATGAACAAGACCCTCAAATTATCGGAGAGAGCTAGTCCTTTCCTCACAGACACAATGTCTACAAAATTCTACATACCTCACAGAGACACAAAGTCCCCTATAAAACACCCTCCCCACGATCCCCAAACCGTACAATCATACTCGATTTCTCAGGTGGTCCCCTCCCTAACCGAATTCTCTTTCTCTATTCCCTTTTTACCCCTTCTCAAATAAGTGTTAGTTACTGAAGGACCTACAATACCCCCGGGTTCAGAGACACCTTGTCCTCAATATGGAAATTGAGGAACTGACGCTTGATAAATTCAGTTGATTCCCATGTAGAATCGCACGGTTATCAATCGTTCCACTGAATCAGACATTCCTAACTTGAGATATCCTCATTCCATTGCACACCCGGAACATCAATAGGAGTTGAATTCCATTCGAATTCCTTCGAAACCAGAGGAGGTAGAGATTGAAGAGGCACATGAGGTCCAACCAACTTCTTCAACTAGGATACGTGAAAAACAGGGTGGATAGATGCTGAAGGAAGATCCAGCTTGTAGGCTAAATTGTAAATGCATTCACTGACCGGGTATGGCCCAAAAATTTTTGGGAGATAATTTTTCGCAACGCCTTCGAGCTGCTAATTTCTATCTATACGACCGGACTTTTAGATAGAATATTGCCTACTTGGAACTCAACCTCTCGTTGGTGCTTGTTTGCTTGCTTCTTCATTCGCTCTTGTGCTATTTGAAGTTGCTCATTCAAACCCAACAAAGTTCGATCCTTTTCAATGAGTTGTTTATCCAGCGCATTGTTAGGAGTCTTTTGATCCCCATAAGACAGTAGTGGAAGTGGAAGAGGATGTCGTGCATACACAAAGTTAAAAGAAGTGGTGTTAAATGAGATGTGAAAGGTTGTATTATACAAATACTCTATCCAACATAGCCACTATTCCCATTTCTTTGGTTGCTCGCTACAAAACATCTTAAATAAGTCTCCACACACATGCTAATCCATTTAGTTTGGCCATCCGTTTGGGGATGGAAAGCTGTGCTCTTCTTCAACTAGGTCCCTTGAAACCGAAAAAGCTCATTCTAAAAAATACTCATGAAAATGGTATCTCGATTTGAAACTATGGACTTAAGAAATCCATGTAAGTGAACTACTTCTTTAACAAACTTAGCCGCCACATCTTTAGCCGAGAAAGGGCGTTTCAAAGAGATAAAATGTGCGTATTTACTTAACCAATCAACCACCAACGATATGGAATCCACCCCGTTGGACTTAGGTAGTACTTTGATAAAATCCATCACAATTTCTTCTCAAATTCTGTCTGGTATTGGCAGCGGTTGGAGTAACCCAGCGAAGGACATGGCTTCTGCCTTGTTACGTTGACAAATGGAGCATTGTTTTACAAATTTTTTGACATCAGCCTTCATTCCTTTCCAAAATAACTCCTCTGTCATCTATTTATATGTTCGTAAGAACCCTGAATGTCCCCCCATGACCGAAGCATGAAACAATTGGAGAATCGAGGGAATACGTTTGGACTTACGTGATATCACCAAACGGTCTTTGTAGCATAGCTGACCTTGATGTAAAGCAAATTTAATGACTAACCGAGTCATGTGTTATATTAGACACAATCTTCTGAAGGTTTTCAACCTCCTTGACCTCTGTTTTACCATTGCTTGCATCAAAGCGTCGAAAGCCACTGTAGCTTCATCAGTCCATACGAAGGCATCTTTCTTTGATAATTGATGTAATGGTGTTGCTATAGTTCCATAATTTAGTACGAAACGTCGGTAATACCCATTTAATCCCAAAAAACCTCTGAGTTCTTTTATCGATCATGGACTGGGCTAAGCTGTCATAGCTTGTATCTTGCCTTCATCTGCCTCGACGCCCATTGCAGACACCCAATGGCCCAAATACTCCATGCGATGCTAGGCGAAAACACACTTCTTCCCATTCACAAATAACGAGTTGTCACGCAACACATTGAACACCGCTCCCAAGTGTTTCATGTGGGTAGAAAAATCAAGACTGTAAACTAGTATATCATCAAAGAAAACAAGAAGAAATCGCCTGAGGAAAGGTCAGAACACTTGATTCATCAGAGCTTGAAACGTGGCTGGTGCATTGGTTAACCAGAATGACATAACTAAAAATTCATAGTGACCCTCATGTGTTCAGAATGTTGTCTTTGGAACATCAGTCGTGTGCGTTCTTATCTCATGATATCCTGATTTCAAGTCAAGCTTGGAAAATACAATCGATCCATGAAGTTCATTAAGAAGCTCTTCAATGACCAGAATAGGGAACTTGTCCAGTATATTTACTTGATTCAGCGCACGATAGTCAACGCAAAAGCGCCAACCTCCATCTTTCTTCTTAACTAACAAAATGGGACTCGAAAATGGGCTGATGCCGAGTCTGATGATTCCTAATGTCAACATTTCCCTGATGAGTCATTCAATTTTCGTTTCTGTACATGGGCGTATTTGTAGGGTCGCACGTTCACAGGTGGTTGACCATCAACTAACACTATCTTGTGATCCACTTTCCTTTGCACGGCAGTCTATAGGGAGGCTGAAAAACGTCTAAATATTCAGTCAATAACTCTCGGGCTTCACATGGCAGGCTGCCCTGAAATTCTTCCTCACTGTAATCATTTTCAATGTTGGGCTCTTCCAAATCTAAGTCTTTCAATTCCCACCAAGAACCCTTGATCAAAATTTCTTTTCAAAATATTACTATGTCAGTATCAATAAAAACATGTTAAATACTTATTTAAATGTAGCAAAATGTCAATGAGATAAAAATAAAACAATAAACATTTTTCTATATATCAATGTGAAAGATTTCAAAGGAAATGGCTCAAACCACACAATTTCAAAAGAAACATTTAATTGTAATGCCTGCTAAAAAAATTTTAATACTTCATTAATATCTATTGAAGAACTTTCAAAGATAAATTCTTTTTTCAAATATAAGCTTTTCTAATTGTCAACAAGGTATTATTACTCTTAGATTAAGAGGAACCAACCAAAATAATGTAAAAGGATACCAAAACTGACTCGCAGACACAAGAATACTAACTTGAACTATAAAAACATATGATTATGGAGAATTAAGTACTATTGTTGTTGCGTAAGTTCAAGTTATTGCAAATTTCAAGCAAATGAAAACATGCTAAACTACATAATACTTCATGGATAGTGAACAAAAAGTCTAGAATTATGAACAACTCATGTGAAACCCAACATTAATTAATGCATCAACACGATACAAGATGCATATAAGATAAATATAGTGAATAAAGAAACCAAATCATTCTTTTCCAATCAGCAACACACCAAATACAAGCTTTAGTAATGATTCTATTGTTGTTAGGTGGATTGCAAAGAAAATAGCTAGGTGATAAGTCTTAATTAATCACATTTATTATGTCTAATTTCCTTACATTTTAATTGCATACTGTGCTTAATTGTTAAAATTGTGTTTAATTTAGTTTAGGTGGTAAATTGCCAAATATTTGGTAGAATTAGTCTAAAACACACATTTTAGTTTAAATTCATAAATAGAAATGAAATTGGAAAAAGAAATGAAATAAAAATTGAAAAATGGAAAATGGAAAGAAAAAGAAGAAATAAAGAAAGATAGGAAAAGAATTAAATAAAAATAAAACAAAAAAATAATATAAAAATTAAAAATAAATAGATATAACAAACTTGGAGTTTGTTTTTCTTTGTTCCAGGTGGAAGGTTGAAAATTGAGCTCAATTTGACCTATTAAACCCAATGAAGAAGGAGAAATATGTGGAGGACCATTTCTTCAAATTGAAATGAATGGATATTCTTCTTCATCAAACCATAATTTTTGGAAAGTGAAAAGCTATTTTTAGTTCATCTCCAAGTATAAATAGGAGGCCCTCTTGCTTGTAGAAAGACAGTGAAGTGTGTTTTAGTTTTTTTTTGTAGTACAGTGAGTTTTTAGTTCTTCTTTGAGTTTTGTTTCTTTTTTTATTTATTTATGTTTTCTCCCCTCTACAGTTTTTATTGCTTTTCCACCATGTGTGGCTAAATTTTAATTTTTGATTCAAGGTGATTTAATTTCCAATTGTAATTTTGTAAGGCTTTGACACATTGAAATTTTTTCTTTAATTCATGAATTCTTTGTTTCTTGTTCTTATTTTTATGACTAATTGTTATTAAATTAAATTGACGCCTTAATTTAGTATCAATTGATTTATTGCTATTTATGATTTGTGATTCGTAATTATCACAATTGTTTAAAATATGTAGCAGAGAGTTGGCTTATGTGTGTGTAATTATGGCTTTTCCATTTTACATAGCTTGCATAATAGACTCTAGGGAAACAAAGAAACAAAAATTAATTAATTTGTAGCTATCTCAATTAGTTAATTTTGGTTTAGTCATTCTCATTGTTTTTAATGCTATCATTTAATCGATATGGAACGCTATCGTACCCAATTGATTAAATGATAAGGTTTTATTTTGATGCTTGGTCAGAGTCAGTTAAAATAGGATAATTTACACTTGTTATGACTTTTCCAAATAAGTAGACTAAGTTCTTGAATTTGAGAAATTGAAATTGATTTTTTTTTTTATAAAGCCTATGATCAAAATTACAATTGGATGAAATTTATACCCTTGAATTGGAAGTTTCATAAAATTGATTTTTTTTATTCATTATTTAATTAATTGCAATTTTTGATCAACAATTCAAATCCCCTTTTATTTTTATTATTATTATTATTTATTTTCTTTTACTTTGAGAAATTAATTCGATTAGTTTCTTTGGGATTCGACCTGGTCTACTATTTCTACAAGTTAGATCTAAAAAATCAGTAAAAAATTTGGAGGACTTCGACAACCCAACCACTAGGGTTAGAGGAGAGATTAAATGGGTGAAAAATGTTGATTCGTAGGCTAGAAGAAAAAACAAATAGGTAGAAGAATAACATAGTAGAATCTACCTACCGTTTTCAAAACCACGCATGTCATCCTTATGGCTGATCAGAGACCACCTTTATTTATGTAATCATGAAGTTTTCTCAGAGAAGCAGAAGGAAGAAAAGAAGTGTCGTGTTGGGTTGCTTCACTGAGAGGAACCTCGAATTAGATGTTGTTTCCACTATAGCCTATTGTAACCATTCCTCTTTAGCCCAAGACATTGTTCAAGATGCAGAGGTACACAGAGAGTTAAGGGTACATGTCCTAGTGTTACGTATTTCAAAGGCCGGGAGTTGACCATTCCTCTTTATTAATTTATAGCATATTTACGTAAATGCTATAGTAGACCATAATTGTTGTAATGTGAGAAAGGTAGAGACATCTTTCATCATTGGAAAAAAGAACAGATGCTGAACAACTAAGGTAAAGTTTGTCCAAGTCAATTACAGAACTACAATAACATTATACAGCCAGCCATCTGAATTGATGCTGAAGCTGGCCACATAAAGAAGCAGGCAGATTTCGTCACAGGCCTCAGGAACTTTACCTGTTTTAATCAACTTTGAAGGGGGCTTCTGTGTGTCTCTGCTTGAAATCATTTCCTAGACATATCAAAGAGGCCAAATTCTTGCCATTCTTCTAGACCTCGGTACCAGAGCTCGCGCTACCCTTTCGCTTTGCATACTCATTGGCGATGCTGATTGCATTCTTGCTATGCCGCAGAGAGAACTCCGCTAGTAGAATTTTCCTACCTTCTGGGGTGAGATCTCCGTGACAGCCCTGAAAAGTTTGATAAAGAACATAGTCCATCAATTTTATAATAGAAATGGTATATATCTATTTTTTGACATCCTTCATATCAGCCCCTACCCCACGGAAGACTAAGTGCACCCACATGCCAACTCCAACTCCGAGCGACAACAAGGATTTTTCTCTTATTGAGAGGCTATCCAGGCAATGGCATAATTCCACACAACGCTCCAGCTAACAGAACCAACACTTACGACATAAATGAATTCAAATATGAAACATGACTCTTTTAGTTACCAGTCGAGAAGTCCGGTCGCAAACAGCATGGTGCATGAGGATGCCAGCAGCAACTGATACGTTGAAGGAATCTACCATGCCATTCACAGGAATACTGCAATGCAAATCTGATAGCTCCAGGGCTTCATCACTTATTCCCCTGAGACGGAAGAAATCTAAACCTCAGATACTAACATAAATCGTTTCTCCTAATTCCGACACCATTCATGAGTCCAAACTCACTAATTGAAGCATCAGAGAATCGTAGATTGCAAAGAATTGCTGGAAAACGAAAATATAGGCCAGTTTTTTAAACATGGATTAAGTTTTGATTTCCTAAATTTAACTGATATCTCCCAACTTGAAGTGCATCAAATAATAATGAGAAAGCAACTGTTGCAGTCATTCCTTAATTTAAAGTGCTCTAAATTTGATCAGACTCAACATTTTTGTAGCAAGAAGATAATTACCTACTTTCATTCCCAACCACAATTGCAGTTGGACACGACCAATCCATATCATAGACGGAAACCTACAACAGGACAATCACAACTTATCTGAACATAACAAAACTGCCATAAGACAATTGGTCGAAGTGCAGACATGACTTCATTGCTAGGTGCATAGAGACTATTCTATAACTGCAAAAAAGGGGAAAGTGCAAAATCAATCAATACCGCATTCGTTCCTAGATGCGTAGAGACTATTCTATAACCGCGAGATTTCAGAATTTTAAAACATTCTGGTGTGGAGTTCCAAAGTTCAATGTCCAACCATTTCTCCGCTCCCATGCTAACATGACGATTCTCTCTGTACCTGCATTGAAATTGCAATAATGTCGGAAGAAGAAAGACAGAAGAAATTATAATGACTCATGAAAAAAAATGTAAGAAATGGAAATTTCTGTCATTCTTAGTACGTTGAATGGAACCCAATAAATAGGAGTAACTCTTTCAACAGAGACGATAATTATATATCATCACTGTTGCATCCTAATTCATCACATGATCATCTCATTCAGAATAAGCATATGAGAATACAATCACTGGTTAAAGTTTCATGTCCAAGAAAAACGACACTTACTGTTATGAAATGGCGAGATAAAGATAGCAAGCAAATGAAGGAAGAAGAAACATATGAACACATAGATTTCAGTAGAGAACCAACATGAAAAGGAACCTTGGGCAGTGGAAAAGAATACATTATAATCAATATTTGGTAAAGAGTTTCCAAAGATAACATACATAAGACCAATACAAGAGTTTAAAATATGATATATATATATATATATACAAACAGATGCATATTTTGCAGGAAGAATATGATCCAATCTTGGGCAACACTCCATTGCCATCCTTGATTTCAATTTCTTAATTGATTGAATTCAAGTGGCCCATTGAACAGCAAAGTAAAAGCAGCATGAACAATAATGAAATTCCGGCAGCAGAAGCACAACGGAAACAAAGCAATTTTCTATTGGGAAAATCAAAAGGGCAAAAACAAACGTATTCGAAAACAATTTCACCTCCATCCTTGTTGCACCTTTTGGAAGCGTCGCAAGAGACCACATGAACAGACTGAAATCCAAGCGCATCGGCAGATCGAAACGCTGCTGAGACGTTGCCGAAATCACTCAGCCCTTCCACCACCAAACAAACCGAGTAGCTTCTGTTCCGCACCACGTTCTTGAACCGCTCTTTCCTCGAGTCCAGTATGAGAGGATCCAAGGCCTCCAAAACCTCATCACTATTCAACCACGAGCTGCCACAGCTAAACTTATCCAGGTACGGAAACCACCGCCCTTTACGCGGATATTCAGCTCCATCTAACTCAATCGCCCTCCGCTCCATCTTCATCAACCTAGCAACGTCATCGGAGTGTGTGAGAAGGTGCTCCACCGTGTCTTGGGTATGAATCTCCGGCGGTTCTAGGTCCCCCACAGAATCTGCTACTTCTATTGAAGATGTTGCAGCCGAAACCGAAGCAAAACATCTTGTCATAACTGCGTTAGGGTTGTTTCTTGAGGCTATATAGCAATCAAAACAGAAAGAAAACAAAGAACAAAGTTATAAAAGAAACGTAAATGTCTTTATAGCCTCCAAGAGAGAGAAAGAGAGGGAGTGAGAGGACAGTACACTGGTTTGTGACGACGGTGAAGAATGGAGAGAAGAAAGAAAGGGGTGGTGAGGGGAGGGAAACAGAAGAGAGGATTCGTTGAGTTCTTTGGAGACCGCAGCTTTCCAGCAGAATAAGAGAAGAACGAGCTGCGATTCTGCAGGACGCCATGGCTGCTCGCTGAAGAGCTTCGATGGTTCAGACAGCGGTAGAAGAAAGAGATACGACACCTTTCTCCTCCTCCTCAGCCCTGATCCACTAAAGCCAATAGACGGTGTCGTTTAGAAATATAATTTATAGGGGCAAGCATCCGTTGAAGTTTAAATATTATGAAAATATCGATAAAATGTCACGTGGATGGATATTTTTTAAAAAATTTTAAAAATGAAAAATTTTAAAAAATATTTAAATTAATAAATAAATATTTTACATTTTTTAAATGAGTTAAAATACTTGTTATAATATTATATTCACATTAAGTTACATTTTTTTACTATTTTTTTAATATTTCATCAATTTTATACGGTATAGTGGAAATATCGATTCCCCCCTTATGTCGATGTCGAATCCATGGACATGTAAAAATGTCAATGGAAATGTCAACATGTCGACGAAAATTTAATACGACGGGGGCAAGAGATTAATTTTTACCACTAAATTTGGTAATTGGTACAGTGTATATACGTACATAATCTTTGGTAAATTAGGGGTGTTCATCGGTCAGTCGATGTCGTTTTTGGGTAAAACCACCGTCGACCACCGACATGTTGGTCAGTTTTCAACGATTTTTGTTAGGTTGGTGACGCCGACCGACCAACCACACCGTCGGTCGGTCGGTTTTAGTTGGTTTTATGATTCAAACGAACTGAACAAAAAAGAAGAAAAGAGAAGAAAATTAAAAAAAAAAAAAAAGCGAAGGAGAAGAGAATAAATGGAGAAGAAAAGAAGAAAAAAAAAAGAAAAGGAAGATGTTGATATTGAGAAGGAAATGGAGAAGAAAAGAAAAAAAACAAAAGAGAAGATAGAAGAAATGGAGGAGAAAAGAAGAAAAAGGAAGAAGAGGGTGCACACGACGGTGATGATAATGGTGGCGATGGGGTGGCCAGTGGTAGGAGGGAGGAATGTGTGAAGTCATCTCTCTTTCTCTCTTTTTTTCATTTTCGTATTAGAGGAAAGAGAATGGGGAAAAAGGAGTGGGGAGGGGGAAAGGGAGAGGAGAGATGAAAGAAGGGGGAAAAGAAAATCTAAATTTGGGGAATTGTGTGTAAGTGGAGAGAGAGAAGTAAAAGAAATATTATATTTTCAAAACCAATGGTGGTTTTGAAAAACCATGGGCGCCCCTTCATTAATGTTTGAAATGAAAGGATGCGTTTTACGAGGGGTCATGATTTTTGTTTTTTTTCCTTTATTTGTGTGTAAATTCGGTCTGTCGATCGGCTTTTTCTATTTTTGTTACTCCGACCGACCGACTGGTCTGTTTTGCATCTTGCAAAATCGACGCCGACCATCTCACTCTCAAAACCGACCGACGTTGATTAGGTCGGGTTCGGTCGGTCAGATTGGTTTTCGGAGTTCCTTTGAACACCCCTATGGTAAATTATCAGAACATACCTATTTTAGAAAAATATTTTCACAAATAACCTTTTTTTTTTTACTTTTTTGGAGATGTGAAATATCGCATTTGCCCTCGACTTTAAAACATCCCAATAAATCCAAGATTTACCTTTCTCTCTCCAACTTTCCTTTCCACTATTCTCTCTCTCTCTCCATCTTTAGTTATAATCGCATACGATCACACCGTATGATCAATCTATTACATCTCATTGGCATATACTACCGTATCCGCTAATCACAAATAGTAACCATTTATGCGATCGTACAGTACCTTAATCGATGTGAACAATGATCGTATTATATGATATGATCGCGTTTAATGAGATCACATTATGATTATTGTTTACGATACGATCGCAGATAATCGCATTATTCGATAGTACAATGTCTTGACGTTATTAGGTAAGAAAAAGATAATGCCCTCGCAATGACATCGCATTGTCATCTTGTATGATATTTATTAATATCGTATAAGTTATAATGCGATCGGAGTTAGACTATAAGGCGATCTTTCTGCATATCACATTATAGTGCAATCATCATATGATCGTATTATCATATGTTATGATGATTTGTAATATATCGCACATCACATTGTGTCGTATATTAGGATGATTTGTAATATTTTATAATAAACAATTAATATATTTTTCATTAAACAGCATGCATGCATGCAAATGTAAATAAGTAGAACAGATACTTCAAGTTACACAGTTTGCATGCATGAGACCTACACAACTACTAGTCGGAAGAGTCACTGTCCAACGAGATCTCTATCACCCCAGGTTGTGGAAAAGAAAGAAGAGGTGCTGACTGCATTCTCCTTCTCTCGTCACATCTTGGCTAGTTGACAGAGGCAGTACTTGAAGATCGTTATGGGTTTGTTTTTTAGGAGGTGGAGGATGTGTAGTAAGTAGAAGAAGAATCTAAAGAATACGAAGGAGGTGATCCTCGAGCATGTATGGTTGTTTATTAGACAATGGTGTCTTCAGAGGAGTCGCTAATGACAATTATTTGGAGTTGGAAGTTATGGACGACATGCTATGATAGATGAATATGTTGAAGAATATGAATGGCCCTGCTTCGGTTTGAAAGTAAGTAGAATAGGTTTTCCTGTTATGACCGATGTATCCACAATGTGTACATCAGTGTACCTGTCGTTCTTCACCCGCCGATGATATTCCCTTGGAATGAACATTGGGGGTAGTATTTCAACATCTTCAAACTTCGGCGATCTTGACCATTCCCTTACATGGCCGACGAGATAGATGGGCTCTACGTAGCAGGAGAGAACTCGTTCCACTATGTAATACTTGACACATAGATGTTGGTCGATTTTGCAAGTGCACGAATCGTTACACGTAATACAGTGATTGAAATCAAAGTTCGTTCTCCACAGGGACTAAAAGCTAACAATTACCAAATTCTCTAGCCTTAATTTTATCTAAGCACCGAATTATTAAAGATGAAATGGAAATTTTAACTTGCTTGATGAATAAATGTGATTAATGCTCTAAAATTGATAGTGCAAAAATAGAGGATAAAACTAAATTGGTAAAAACTCTAGAGAAATGACTTCATCAAATACCTCATCTTACTCTTTGTTCATTAATAGCCAATGTTTTCTTCTATTTCTAAGTTGTTGACAAGTTTTACCCTATAAACTCGATATTTTTTCTCAAGCAATAACAATATTTGTTGAAATGTAAATTGCCTATATCTCTATGACAATTCAAATAATTCAAGTATTAAGCCTGTAGAACCTAAAATTGCCACAAAACCGACAAGGATATCTCTATCTCAAGTGTAAATTAGGGAAAACACTTCAAATCATCAATGATTCTTGTCTCTCAACCTCCAATCATGACATAGAAACAATGTAAAGAATGGCCAAATCTCAACATGCCTTAAGTGCAGAAGTATTCTCACAACCATATATGAAATAGAGACATCATCTATTAACTAAGAAAGAGTAGGAATCGAGTATTTGATTACATCAAAGCTCTAGAAATAAAAACTTAGTTCATAATGTAAAACTTAACAATACTAGCAAAAATCATCAATAGGGTCATTACAATCAGCAAAAGAGAGAGAAGAAGAAGAAAAGAGAAACAATTCAAGCTTAGCTCTCCTCCGTTTGGGTGCTCGATCCTCCAAGGTGGTGTAATCTCTTCTATTTTTTGGTTTTCTCTCTTCTGTGCTATGTTTTCCGCCCCCAATAACCTAAAAATCGACCCCCAAATTGATAAAATATGCCCCTTTAAAGTTAGAGCAGTCGGGGTAGCGCCTAGGGGCTATAAAAGAAGGCATTGCAAAGTTTTCGAAGTGCCTACAGCGCCTAGGCACTGTCAATCTGCCTCCCCACTCTGTCTGGGGTGCCTAGGCGCTGAGATTTTTTTAAAATTTTTTTTAAGCTTCAACCTAAAAGTTGTCTAACTTCAACCTTCAAAATGAAATCTTTGATCACCTATAAAAATAAAAGAAAATGAAGAATTAAAATTCAAAAACTGTATCAAAACTAACTAAAACACAACTTAAACAAGATAGAATACATATATATAAAATGAACTTATCAAATACTCCCAACTTAGCCTTTTGCTCGCCCTCGAGCAAAAAATCATGAAAACAAAACTCAATAGCGCATATGTCGTGCAAAGTTAATAGTCACATGCCTTAAAATAATGTTCATCAACTTTCAAAACAAAAGAGTAGAAAATGCAAGACATGTCAATCATATCTAACAGATAAGCTTCGTTGTCTTCATTTTAAACCCCTAGACGTGTGTGTGTACAATTATTGATATTTTACCACCTTCAACTCAAAGAAACTTTTTACCACAATAGAACTTGCCCAACTTCCAGTGGACTCTAAGATCTATCCTTTTGGCCAACCTTCACTCAAGCAAAACCATGTCAACTAAGATCATTAGGAGTCTCTAATAAATACGAATATTAGCAACATTTTTTTTTTACTTTGCTCCTCTTTTTTTTTTTCCATATTAGAGAGTCTATTAATCACTTATACCTTCGTTCCAACGTACTAACACTTTGTGGTGAAAGCAGCTGACTACGAACACAAGTCACTATTAAGACTGCATTCACATACTCACTTCCTAAGTAAACTTTTCATGCAAAGGAAATCACGGGTTTCATGACTACCCCTAATTACTCAATTCACTCTAGAAGTAGGAGTATCTCTCTTTTTTCTTTTCTTTTCTTTTTTTTTTGAAATAGACCAACATGAAGTAAACAAGCCAATTCTTTTCATAGCAAACGTTGCATTTCGATTGATTTAGAAGGCCAGAGCAAGTTCTAAGGCAACAAAAAGATTCCTTTAAACATCAAAGCAACAAAATACTTATAATTGAGTGCTTATAAGAGTATTAAAGGGATAAAAATAAATTTAACTACACTTCTCAGTTAGACAATAATCAATATACTTGCACTTATTTACCTTTATTTCAAAAGAAATCAGAACAGTTTATTAATTAGCAAAAACTATTCAAACTCAAAAGAAATCTCTGTACCCCAAACTTAAAAACTTGCATTGTCCTCAATGTCTGAAAGGAACAAAAAGGACAATAAGTAAACATCAAATGCAAGGGTTAATGAGACTTCCCTAAATGTGCTGAGTTTCAGGAATCCAAAGCTCCAATGACCTCATATTTGCTTGCTGGGAGTTCTATTTCCTTCATTCAAGAAAAAAAAAACTGAAGTAACAGATAAATAAAGCTACAAAATAAAAGTTGCAAAAGAAACCTTTGGGTTGCCTCCCAATAGCACTTGATTTATAATCTTTAGCCAGACTTTTCTTGTCTTCCTCAAGGTGCTTTAAAGTAATAGTATGAAGCATGTTAGGAAATACATATATATAAAATGAACTTATCAATAGAGTCTGCACATTTATATTACGAAATGCAGCTGCTGCAATTGCATGTGAGCATGGAATTTCCATGCAATTAAACCACATGCATGTGCATGTACGGGCATTTAGGTCAACAACCCCACCCAAGTACTCATCATCCACCTCGAATGAATACATGCTTTATTGGTGAAACCCTGTATGACCTTGGCTTCGCTTCCTCTGTGTGGAGGTGTTCTAATATGTAGGTGGAAACGATGTTAAATGCAGCTGTTGACAAATATAGATGTCTTTTGCAGCCAACTTCTTAAATGGTCTTAGAGTTTGGTAACAGGTAGTTCTCGAGCATCTTTCCAAACACCATTGAGGTCTCCAATGAAGGAATAAACGTTTCTCTTCGTAGCGGAAGCATTGAATCGTCTTTGATTTTATTTAAAATTAAACTAAAAATTAAGGTTAGGCAAAACATACCTTGAAAATAATATTATGGATAATATTTTGGCAGGTCTTTGTCTCTTCCACAAAGTCTTCCTAACTATAACTCGAACACAAGACTAAGGCTTGTGGGAGCCTCTTGAAAGAAAATTCACAAGGGATTAGAGAGGAAGAGGTCTAGAAAGAATTCTCTAATTCTCTATTGAGGAGATATGTGTTATGTCTAATAGCTCAACCCAATGGTCCTATTATAGAGACCAAAGGTAAATCTTTGCCAGAATTAAAATATTATATTTTAATATATAATATATTAAAATATATCTTATACTTATTTAAATCTCATTCAAATCTTCTACAATATTTATTTATTTGAATCTTATTCAAATTTTATAAATATCTTTTATTTAATGTATCAAATATACATTAATTATTTTAATATTTAATGTATCAAATAATAAATATATTTTCCTCTTTTATATTTAATATATATAATATATTAAATATTAATTTGAACACTTCAAATTAAATATTAAATTTGAACATTTCAAATTTTACTTTCAACTAAATTGATATTTTTTTTGTTACTATGAGCTAGCAAGGGATCCTTATGGACTTACAGATTATAAGCTCCAATGATACAAAATTAATTAATTAAACTCTAGGTCTATAGTGGAGTGACCTATAGTTAATGAATGAAAATTAATTAATTAAAGAGTTTAATTAATTAATTTTCATTCATTAACTATAGGTCACTCCACTATAGACCTAGAGTTACACTCTTATGCACTGTAGGAAAAATTGTGTCCATAGATATAATCATTACATGCAAGTCGATTCTTCACGAGTTGTTCGTAATTACAGTTGGGTCAAAAGTCCGTTTTACCTCCATAATTACATCCTGCACCTTAAGTACCACTGATCCTCTAATGAACAATCTATTTATAATCTAATTATAAACTAAGTCCCTCTCGGGCCAGTGAGACGGTGGGGCCCCATTGTTCAAGTCCCAAAATTAACACTTAAGGGAACTACTCATCTACTTACCCTATATGGGAAGGAGTGAATTCCATCTTGTGAGATTATGTTCCCAGCTCCGTATTTAGTCAAGTCTCCAAAATAGTAGGCATATTAAATCGGCTAAGCCACTCTCACCGATGCAAATCAAAAGACAAGCCCTCACAGGCAGGAGTTCATAACTCACTCAGGATTAAGATCAAGTAGCATATGATCATCCTGATGAAATATTATTCTTTTCAATTAATGGATTTATAAAGAATGATTAAATATTTCGTGGTCCAGTCTTATACAAACTCATTGTATAAGATACCCCCACTCACATGTCTCCACATGAATGATTTGGATCAAATCATTTGTAACTATTACAAAGTGGGTCGTATCAATAGTCCAACCTTATCCATATACTATGACCCAGGTTATTTCTTGAACATAATCCTCTCATATGTCAACCACATACTGTTCAAGATTACACTAATAACCTTAAAATTTTCATATAATAGATAATATTATATTGCAAATAAAGTAATCAAAATTATTATTAATTATTAAATAAATTATTAATTACAAGGTTTTAGGGCATACATCCCACATCCACTATGTTCATAGTCATCCTATCATATCTACAGTTTACTTGGTAGACCCGTGCCCAAGTTTCAAATCCAATGCTCTCGAGGTATGTTAGTACACCTTCGAATTCATGAAGTTTATCCCAATACTCTTCAAAATCAAACATGCAAAATGCATTTGCTGCAAGATAACAGAATGGAAGGATCACTTGGTTCTTGAACATTTGCATCAAGTTATTTCTAATGTGGTAAATGCACAGAGCATGAAATGCATTAGGAAATACAGTGGTAATCGCTCTCTTTATATTAATTTTATGGTCTGATACGATCACCAAATCAGCAATATCACTACCAGTCTCTTTCTTCAATTGTGTCAAGAACCATGTCCATGCCTCATTGGTTTCACCATCAACGATACCAAACGCAATGGGGTATATATTATTATTACCATCAATGCATGCAACAATTAACAAAGTACCCTTATACTTCTTCTTAGGTGAGTCCCATCAATAACAACAACAGGACGAATGTATGTCCTGAATCTGCGAAGACAAGCTCCTAATGCCATGTAAGCATACTTGAAATATTTATCATATCCAATTTGAGCTCAAACACCGTACCTGGATTGGTTAGTTTTAGAGCTTCACCGTATGCATGCATGAGAGCATAGAAAGCTTTAAGTGACTCTCTCACGTACACCAATGTTGTCTCCCTTGAACGAAACACTCTGTCATAGTTGATGTTGACCCCATAATCTTATCTAATGTCTTCAATGATGTCCCTAGGTTGATATTGACGACGACCCACCCACTTGTTCATACTTGGACTTTATTAAATGTCCAATGATTGAACTTCTTGCTTGGCGATGGTCCTAGTTGAGCAAAGCCTCCATTTGCATGTTTCCTCTACCCACACCACTGTTAGCAAGTCCTTGGTAGACTTTTTCACTCTAAACTCAAAATTTTCTTCATTGCAACCATCGATAATTTAATGGATAAGTCTTTCTTGCAAAAGAAAATTGGACCAACTTCGACATCATCTCCTGTAAGACAAGCAGGTGGAATAGTCACTTGATCGTCAAATGCCGGTCCATTGAATGTTGGTGGGAAACCATGATGGCCCGATGATCCCTCTGATACTTGTGTACAATCATGAGGCCTTGATGGTGCTCCACTCTGGAATGTAACTCTTGTGCGAATTTGAAAGTTGGTTGGGGGAGCATATTGTTCAGTAACATGTCCTAAAGGACGTTCGATGTCCTCCTCATCTGTGTTTGTATTGAACCGACACTCATGATAATTGCTTGGACCTTCATCTCCGACGCCACCCATACTATAGCTATGGAAGAGATCATCTCTATCATTACCCAAATCATATGGTATACACATGCTCAGGTAGTACAAACAAAGACCCCACATTCTGCCTGTGCACCGTCAATCTGACGTTATCTTCAATGGATAAATTGGATGTATGCCTCTGACCTCCAATGGTTCAAAAAATTCATAATGGCTTTGTACGACCCCAGTTGCTTTCGGTGATACTGTTAAGAAGAAGGGCAGTCAGGATGCATTTGTACTCTTAAGAAAGATACTAACATTTTCATTGTCTATTATATCAATTAGAGGTGCTAGGATGAGTACGTAGTAACATTATTTAATATTTATTATAAACTCATCCATACATATGTTGAGACGTAGATGTAAGATGCATAACAGTTCCTCACGGGTTACACCAATTGAAACCTTCAGAGCCTTCATGGCACCCCCATGTAGTTGGGTCCGATTTTGTTTATGCGTAAAAGTGAAAATGACGAAACTTGAATGTTCTTTTCATCAGATAGTGACCAGTTTGGTGGGGACAACTGGTGGCATTCATTAGAGTCCCGCCTTTATAAATGTTGCCATCTGTCAGCTATAATGTGTTCGCAGTCTTGTCGTACGACGTGATCGCATGCCATATCACATTGTTGTGCAGTGCGATTGCAACACATACTCATCTTCTACGATTGCACACAATTTATTCGCATTGTCGCATAGTTGTATTATTGCACAATATGATTGTATACCATATCACATCGTTGTTTTTTCGTACAATGTGATCTCACATCATATCGTATCATCATTTTATTGTATAATGCAATCGCACATTGTATCGCTTCGTTGTTTTGTCGTGTAACGTGATCGTACATCTTATCATATCGTTGTTTTAGCGTGTAACGTGATTGAACATTTTATCGCATCGGATTGCATGTTACCATCACATTGTCGTATTATCACAGAGAAAAATATATTCGTTGCTGCAATGTCACATAAAAGAGTTATGTACGAAAATTATCAAAACAAAAATACTTATATTACCATAGAAATCATTCACCCCAAAATTGTACAACATACTGATGCTTAAACAATTCCATATTGTTTTGGGTTACATTAGTATACAAATCGATCATTATAGAGCATTCAAAAAACTTTGCAACAAAATATGCATCTAGACCAGTCTTCTATAGTGTCTGCTTCGTTTGTCTGTGCACAACCCATTTGCTCCTCGACATCATGCTTCGTTCTTGGAAGAAATCGCATGCATTGAGCAACACTGGCAACCCAATGGACAACGGGTGTGTCTTCTCCACCAACAAATTCATCGCAAGTACATTGGCATGGAGTGGTACAAAGTCACCCTACCCCTCTGCATGTCCATGCATTTCAAGAATCCAATGCTCATTTATAATAATATGGCTGTATACATACTGGACTTCAACCCAACGTGGCTCATAACCTTACTGCACTCCTAATACAAAATCCATGAAGGTTTGATCACTGCTAGCCCACCATTTACCCTCCTTTTGTGGGTCACCCAAGGATGTCGCTTTTGCAAGGCCTTTCGGTGACATCAAAAACTCCTGTGATTAGTAACATTTTGGTTAGAATATCCCTTTAAGTAGCAATAACACACACATGAGTAGGTACTCGCCATGAAAGTAGAATTGACGATGGTAAATGTATTGCAACATAAGTCTTGTCCTGCACGGAGTTTCCATCGTACGAAGCTCATGAGCGCGTCCATCTCCTGTGCACATAGATATAGAAAAATGTTTAAAACTTATAAACCCTAAACCCTAAACCCTAAAACTCATTACCAATCCTAAACTATAAAACCCTAAAACCATAACCCTAATCCTAAGCCATAGAACCCTAAAACCCTTAAACCCTAAAACCCTACCAACCCTAAACCATAAAACCATAAGACCCTAAACCATAGAACCCTAAAACACTAAACCCTACAACCATTAAACCCTAACCCTAACAATAAATCCCTAAAGCCCTAAAGCCCTAAAACTAAAAAAACCCTAACCTTAAACCCTAAAACCCTAAAACCCTTAACAAGCATAGATACTTATGTCAACCTTGACCCACTCGCTAGCAAAGAATTTTTGGAAATACGATTTTCCATTTTCCATGTAATCAACTTTCTGTATTTTGTTGCTCGTTGCTTCTGAATTTAACCAATCCATGAACTTCTTTTCCAAATCTTTTGGGATTGCAAACATTGGGCTGTATACCCATCTGTTTGTGCCCTGTAATAAGGATCAATGCGTAGGAATTGCCACTGCGGCCTCTTCAAATGTCTTGGCCTTCTTCCCCTTTTCATCTGGAGTGTATCTGTCCACTCGCTTTCTCGTGTGCTCACCCCGACAAACATCTTGGCCATGTGGCTCATAAAGAATAGAAGTTGTATTAAAATTAAGCATATATCCCTATTGTCCACTCGTTTTCTCATGCAGTTAGGGTTATAACAAGTTTTACCTAAGACTCCATTCGAGAAGCATCGGACTCCGTGCTAGACGTATCCTCCATCTGTCCACCGCCCATTGGATCCTTCATACCCTCATTCTGCTCCTTCGGTGCGTTAGCTTGATCTTTTTTTTGGGTGTCTTCATCGATCGGCTCATGGACACTTTCACCACTAACCTCGTTGTGACGACCCTCAACTACGTCGCAGCAGTCTTCCTGACGTTACCTATGTCACCACCATCTTCTTGGGGATCGTCGACCTGACGATCCTCTTCATGGACGTTGCGACCGTCTTCCAGACGATCACCTATGTCACGACCGTCTTCTTGGGGATCGTTGACCTGACGATCCTCTTCATGGACATCGCGGCCGTCTTCCTGATGATCACCTATGTCACGACCCTCTTCTTGGCGATCGTCGACCTGACGATTCTCTTCAAGGACGTCGCAGTCATCATCATGACGATCTTCACTGTGGCGATCATCTACCTGACGATCATCGAATGGTCTATATTTAGTTGGACCAACATGAGACTCCTGGTATGGAGTTTTTGCACCTATCCCCAACCCCTACAATCACACATAATTGGACTTTAGTAAGGAACACATGAAAGCAATTATTATAACACATATTATAAAAAATCATACCTTGCATAGGCGCCTCAAATACCTCTTCAATTGCTTCAACTTCGTCTTCACTCCTTCCAACTTACCCGTTAATCGATCCTCGACTGCTTGTAGGTCCTCCTTATGTACCTTATGTTTATGCTTCTTCCTTCATTCCTGAGTAGATTTCGAGTAATTACCTTGACGATAGGACGTTGTAATCGGCACATCCTCTACATTATTGTCGCGTTCGATGCTATCTCTCGTATGAATAATTTGTTGACGAATTCATCCTCCTCGTGCTCCTTTTGATCCTCCTCATTTCATTCTTCCTCATTAGCATTGCCCTCCAAGTGGACGTCCACAGAACGGGGAACAACATCCAACCCATTCACTCTATCCTCCTTATAACGAACTTCTGCTTCAGCATCACCAGACGACTCGCAACCCTCGTCTATACATAACATAATAATGTAGAGTTAGGAAATTAACATGTGCATAATTAGAAGCCAAACTACGAGAGGTACTTTGATATTACTTACTCAATTTGAGTCGAACACCTCATTCTTAAGATAAGCGTGCGATCGAGCCTTCGTGCACGACCACCGAACAATCTGTGGAATGACACTTCCATTCAACCCAGTGGCTACCCTACCCTTACAGGTGGACAATATCTCGTACACCCATACCTACAATAACAAGCACATGATATGTTCAACAATTATTAGATCATATAAACAATGAAGATTTAATAGCGTATACATGAAAGAAGATTAAGTAGCATATACCTGAAAGGTGTGTCCAAAGCCTTTGATGGTGTAGCTTTGAACAAATTTAGACGTTGTTTTTCTCTTCACCTTATACATTTCAAGCCTTCCACTCAAGGCTATTTTCAAGCTATTAAATGTCCTTGCGAATATACGCGACAACCAGTCATGGTAAGTGAAGACCTCCCAGTCATCGACAAGGCCAAAGATAGAATTATCCACAGTGTCTTCTTATCCTTGCCCTTCATCGCCAGCTCGATGAACACAACGAGGGACATCTTCATGACATCTTTGTCATTATGAAAATCACATTCCACGTACTTCGTCTCCAACACTTTGGCAGTGACCATTTTCATATTCGATGGAAAGAGAAGTCCCATCAATTTATCGTTGCTTGTTTGCCTTGTAACCTCCCTTCGTGAAGGCCACAGTCCAATAACGATGTTGAAATCTTCTTGGGTAAATGATACCTTCTTCCCCCAGACGTTGAAGCTGACAACGTCCTCCCGCTCATCTTCCACCTCCCGCAGCAATAGATGATGGATCACTTGCCCATTGAACACGAGCTTGACGTCCAATAGAGGTTCGAAAACATGTCTTCCTAAACATGTTCAATCGTTGCTCCGTCAACTTCTTTTTTATTATAGCAATGGTGCTCCCAATATGGAAAATTGAGGCAATATTTGTTGGAAAGTAGTCACTTGGGTTGATCTTCATTGCAATTTCTTCCTGCACAATTCACAAAGTTCTGTCAAATTAACCATCATCATCAAATCGTGATATGCAATGGTCACTGCGATGACGCGACGGTCACTACGATGATGCGATAGAACTATTGATCTTCATATACGACAATGCGATAAATACAACAATGATGTGATTCTAAATACGACAGTGCGATGGAACACTGACCCATATTCTATGATACGACCAATGATCTTATTATATGACAATGTGATACATCATATGATGATGCGAATACATATAAGACAATGGATTGAACCCTAATGGACCCTCTGGGATAGGACTGTTCATCTTATCATATGATGGTGCGATTTATATGACGACAATGCGACTCTTAATACGGCAAAATAATTAGTAATACGACAATGTGATTGAACCCTAACGAATACTCTACAATATGCCAACTAATCGTATCGTACGATAATGAGATGAAAATTACGATGATGCTATTATGAATACGAAAATGCGATGTAACCCTATTCGATACTCTGCGATATTATTACGAATCGTAGTATACGACAATGTGATACTAACTAAGATAATGCGATTACAAATATGACAAAGCAACTTAACCCTATTCGATATTCTGCAATATGCCTACGAATCGTATTATTCAACAATGCGATATGATCCCATTCCAGACAGCTGAGACAAGAGTTGCAACCTTAAATATGCTGGGGCAAAGCAAGCTCGTGTTCTTGTAGGAAAAGGAAAAAACGCACAACCAACAAGAGAGGAAGGCGGCCAAATAGGTCTAGTCATTCCATTCCTTATGCCAAGGAATTAGAACAACTCCTTCCTTTTGGTAGACTAATCATGCACCTGAGTGGTGGAGCCATTGGGATTAAGGGTAGAGCGAGGGCGAGAAGCTTTATTTGGCCTACCTGCTGGGGGCTTGGGATACCTCAAGCCACCCGTAAACAAAAAAGAAATCCACAAATGCACAGAAATTTGTTGCCTCTCCATCTGTTGAGACGCAATATGATGATAGGCATGAAACAAATAACTATAACTCTTCGGCAAAGAGTCATCTTTGTCCTGTGACTCCGCTCTTCTGGGAGATCAATGAGTTGTTTCTCTAGCAATTGCTCCAACATGTCTGGAACGAAGTATGAAAATGGGTACACTTTCTCTTGTCTCTCTTTCAAAGTTAGACGGCGTCTCTTGCCCGCTTCTTGTCTCTTTTTTGGCTTGGTTTCTTTTCCTTTTGAGGAAAACTTTAGAGGGGTCGTATTAATGACAAGGGATTCCATGACGGTACTCTTTGTAGCCTTCTCATCGTCTTTAACCTCCTTTCTCTCTTTCTTCATGTTTGGGACTATGAGGTCTTTATTCCCTCTAGCGGTGACGTTTAACTCCATTTCGTGAGCACGAGTAGATAGCTCTTCGAAGGAACGAAGTTTTATTCCCTACAAAATATAAAGTGGTCCCCGGTGCATGCCTTGGATGCACATTTCAACAGAAGATACCTCTGTGATGTCTTTGTAGTCGAGGCTCAGGGTTCTCCAACGGTTGATGCAGTCGATGACAAGTTTGCCCTTACATTGTTTGGTGTTTGTGAGTTACATCATACTAATAGTTCACCTCATTATGTAGAAGCGATTCAGGAAAATCTCTCTCAAATTGCTCCCAGCTGTCAATCATCTCGGGCTCTAAGTTAGAGTACCAATCAAAGGCATTCCCTTTCAAGGTACGAACAAATTGCTTGACCAGGAGGTCATCGCCCGTCCCAGCATTCTATCATGTTTCAACGAAATGGGCAATATGCTGCATAGGGTTGCCCTTCCCATCAAACTGTTAGAATTTTGGAGGCTGATATCCTGTGGGCATCATCAAGTTGTCGATCCTCTTGGTGTACAGTTTGCAGTATATGAGAGGGTTTTGAGTGGGCTCGTCGTATTATGCCATAATGGAGTTCATGGTCATGTCCTGCAGTTGTTGGACGGACAAGGAAGCAATTGAAGCTAAGTGTTGCAGTTGTTCCTCTTGGATGATAGGTTTTCCCTTCCCTTATTAGGAGGTTGATTTTTCTTTCCATCTCCGTCATCCTTTCATTGGACTCTCATCAACCATCATAACTGACATCACATCAGGATTCGATGTCTCCTTTAGTTGACAGAAAACGGGAGTGGACTGGTCAAACAACGGGTTATCTTTGACGACGACCTTGCCCTTGGAAGATTTATCCAGTAGTTTGATGATGCTGCTCGCAATTGTATCAGGGGTTCGATCTTCACTTATCTTAGCCCCTTTAGTACAGCTGCGAGTAACTAGTCTTGCGTACACGTCGCTTGAAGCAGTAACCTTTGATGTAGCTTTCTTTAGTGCCATAACTTGATTTGAAGGAGAAAGAGATGAGAGGTAGAGAGGTCCCACTGGGCATGCCAATTTGTTCACAATGTAATTTCAACGAAGAAATGCAACACGTATAATGAACTTATATTGTATTAACTTGAGTATAGTGAGTACAATCTCTAGTATTTGATCCTTTAATTCTCTCTCCTGCTCATATGCTCTACTCAAGGGATGAAAAAGCTTGTTCTCGAGGTTGAAATTTTGATCGGTTCTTGGAGTGTTCTTGATCTTCAGGAAGTGTTTTTCGTTTAAACAATAATTGATCTTCAAGAGCCTTTGGAGACTTCACAGTTTTATTTTTGAATTCTCTCTGAGCTTCTTTCGTCATGAACTCTTGATATGGAAGCGGGAGCTCTCTATTTATAGAGTTCCTTAAGGGCCTCAAGTGGGCTTGTGCCTGACTATTGGATTGGGCCTAGTTGACTTTGAACCTAGCCCCTTTGGATTCAACTTGAATGACTTTGGGTCTAGCCCTTGGACTAAGTCTGGACTTTGCTGATTAGGGCCTTCTGCTGTTGCCTAGAAATTGCCCAAATTTCATATAACCCAATTGTATGTTGAGATTTTCCATTATTTAATTTAGGGATCCTTGCAAATTTAATTAATCCCTAATTAAATATAATTTCGTCAACGATGTTGGATCACTTGCGCATTGAACACGAGCTTGACGTCCAATAGAGGTTCGAAAACATGTCTTCCTAAACATGTTCAATCGTTGCTCCGTCAACTTCTTTTTTATTATAGCAATGGTGCTCCCAATATGGAAAATTGAGGCAATATTTGTTGGAAAGTAGTCACTTGGGTTGATCTTCATTGCAATTTCTTCCTGCACAATTCACAAAGTTCTGTCAAATTAACCATCATCATCAAATCGTGATATGCAATGGTCACTGCGATGACGCGACGGTCACTACGATGATGCGATAGAACTACGTGTGCAAGAAACGCCGTGCAACCCTTTCTCAACAACTTTTCTGCTTTTAAAGCTGAAATTAAACTCGTTGGAATAATCTTTCTTTCGCCCCTGAAAACCACTTCAGCCAAACCTGGTTTCCTGAAAATCACTTCCTTTCTATGGCAATCCATGGAAGCATAATGAGTAAATAAGAAATCCATCCCTAAAATTACATCTAACACCTGCAGGTCTAGTGGAAGAAGATCCACTAACATACTGAGACCTTCTACTAAGACCTCACAATCCCGCAGCACTTCATTGACTAGTAAAGCATCACCAACTGGAGTGTATATAACTAACTTCTCAAATAAAGGCTCTAGCTTCCTATTTAGTTTCGTTAGGAACATACTAGAAACAAAGGAATGCGTAGCACCTGAATCTACTAAAACACGTGCAGGTACATTACAAATAGAAATCGTACCAGTAATAACATCTGGTGCATCCTCTGCTTCTTGCTGAGTCATAGCGTAAACCTTTCCCTGCTGTCTAGGTCTCCCTACAAGTCCTTTCTGTCTAGCACCACTGGTGCCCTCCCCTGCAGCTACTGGAACCCTCGGCTGCTCAACCGTCTGGGACTCAACCCCCAGGTCTCTCTGTGCGACCACTCTCAGCTGTGGACAATCTCTCTTGAAATGCCCTGGTTGTCCGCACTGGTAGCACACACCGGCACCAACAAGACAATGGCCCCGATGATTCTTGCCACAATTCATACATGGGGTTCTCCTCGTCACACTGGCAATAGACACTTGTCCTGCCTGCGGTCTTGTTACAAATCTAGCAGACTGATTGGGTGCTCTCTGACTCTGCCTCTGATAGGTACTACCCACACTCGTCTGCCTCGATGCCTGGCCACCAGATCGGTTCTTAAAGTCCTGACGACTTGAAACATTCACCCCAGGTGTGAACCTTCGCTGCTCACGACCTCGGAAGCTACTAGCCGTCGAAGCCCCACGACTAGGCTCCACTACTGACTTCTCTTCTGCTATACTCTGCTCCACACGTAGGGCAGTCTCTACTAGCTGGGAAAAGTTCGTCCATTTTGCGATAGCTGTGACCGGGGTACGTATCTCAAAACGCAACCCTCTTTCAAACCTTCGACACCTGTCACTCTCAGATGCCACAATCACATCAGCATACCGGGACAACTCGGTATACTTCCTCTCATACTCGGCCACTGAAAGCGACCCTTGCTTCAACTCTAAGAACTCATCCCTCTTTGCCTCACGATACGTGATAGGGTAATACTTGTCTTCGAATATGCCTCTGAAAGAATTCCAATCCATGGTACGTGCATCATTACGCCTGGCTAGTATCGATTTCCACCATCCTTCTGCCTCCTTCTGCAGCAGAAATGTTGCCAACTTGACCTTTCGCTCCTCAGGACAAGTCATCACATCAAAGCATTTCTCCAGCATATTCAACCAAACCTCGGCGTCAGCTGGGTCTGTGGAACCCTCAAACACTGTGGCTCCTAGTTTCTTCAGGCGTTCTATTCCATATGTCTCATGCTCTCTCTGGCCTACCTTCCTCCTGTGAGGAACTAGCATGCTGCTCGTTTCCTGCCCTAGTCTGAACTCTCGGGGCACTAGATCCCCTCACAGATTGGCCTTGGGTAGGATCCTGCGTCCCATCCTGATCCTGCCTGCGTTGTCTACTAGTACGTGGTGGCATGACTCCTATAACATATCAATATATTAGACATGCTATGGATACTTAACTCAAATGCACAATACTTAACTCAAATGCACAATACTAAACTTCTACTCATTTTCTAGTCCTGACTGGACTTACTCTTGTCCTTACTTGGACCATGCTTTACTAGTTCTATTTGAACTAATTCATTAACATGCCCTCTACTTCCTAATTTTTCCTTAGAGTTAACTCGCTCTATCTCGTTTCCCATGGAGCTAACTGCTCTGATACCAAGTTTGTCACACCCCCTCCCGAACTACCTGTTATCTTAGCCTGGAGGAAGGCGTGAAGCCAACAGGCATCGTTTCACTTCTTAACGATACCTATGACCCTTTTAATTCCTGATAAACAAACCATACCTATAAACGAAATACTTTACATATCACACAGCGGAACCCTGGAAAATTTCTACATATGCACACGGAGCAGATATAGTTCAAAACCTCACTTGAACAATCGAAACACAACCACTCGTTGTTTACACAACCACGACCACTAGTGCATACACAAATGAAACTATACGTTCCTTTTAAGTTATCTACACTACGAGCAGACTCGCTATATAATACCACCCACGTACAAAGTATCTAACTCTGAGAACCTTCGGCGGCGATGGCAGGATCTCAGGCACTGGGAGCTCGATCTCTACCTGAAAAGTTGGAAAAGCATTGAAAGAATGAGCTGGGAAGCTCAGTGAGTGACTGAGTTTAAAACTATTAACTCGTAAATCATAACATATAACATCAATAGCTTTTACAGAAGTCCAGCAAATGTGTCAAAAATATTAACCATTTTAAACATATGACAAATTAGTTGTGTAAGACTAGCCCAGTACAATCAATGTTCATTCTACGATGTAGTGGGGCCCGCCTAGCACTCCCATCGTCTTTGTCGTAGTGGGGCTCGCCCAGCACTCACGACAGCATTGTTGTCACGGAGTACACTCAACGTCGACAACAGAAAATGACCTGTGTGCACACGGTACTATACAACCTCGGGCTCAGTATCTCAACCATTAACTCATTCAGGTCTCAGAGAAACACATGAAAACCTTTAACAGTTCTTGCTAACACATGTAGACTTGGAATTAAGGTATTTCTTCTAATTTCAGAAAATCAGTAAACATATGCTCACAACGAACAATTTAAATCATTTTTAGGAAACCATATATGCTTATGAATATGTGTTCAAGAGACCATAAATCTTTAAGCTACATCATTCTTAGGAAGTCTTTTCTTTTCATGAACACAAGTTCAAGCATAGAATTTATTTTCAGAATTCATTTTGTCACTCACAGCGTTAATATTAGATTCTCGGTCCGTAAATTTGTCCTATTTCTTCTTGGCCTGCCAAATAAACAAAACCAAGCATTAGAATCTTGACCTCACGAACTTAAGGCCTAGGGTTGCAAAAAAACCCTCCCATCTATTTCCTGCACTTTACAGATTTTATACCCTAAACTCACACACCTATAACTTTTCCACTACTTGCTCAAAAATGATGTTCTTTATACCAAACTCTTCCTTTTTGAACCCTACAAAACTTATCTGAAGGAATGAAATTGAAATTCCTAAAGGATATGTCCGTAAATACCTCGAAAGCTACTTCCTACAAAATAGGTTTCTGCACCTTCCAGACTCGTTTCCCTGCTGCACCCTGAACTTAACATGAATTTTAAAGCAACTTCTATTCAATGTCTAACCACGACTTCTTCATGAAAGTTATAGGAAATTAAATCATCTTTCCAACCATACCTAATACAGCTTCTAATTCGAAGTCCACAGATCAGAACATCCAAAAAAACAGAGGTTCCCAGGATTTGACAGCAAAAACATTCCTTCAAATCCCTCTTCACAAATCATTAACATAACATCAGATTTTGCTCGAGCTTCCTTCACGAAATTTGTTTGAAAATGAGTTAAATTTCCAGAAAATCAAACCTCACCTCTTAATTCTTCTTGTGGAGCTCAAAACAACCCAAATATCAGCAGTGAGCAGGATTGATCACCAAATCTGCCATGCAACCTTGAATTGAATCTTCTCCCTTTCTTTTTCAACTTCAAAACTAAGAAAATCCTCCTTCCTCTCTTTCTCTCATCCTCTCCCACGAAATGCTCTGTTTTTCTTTAATAAAAAAGAAGCAAATGGGAGAAAATGGGTTAAAAAAACGTATTTAATTATTTTTTGGTGGTGAGTGCTCCAAAGTTTATCCATTCCCACATTTCTTTTTCCTTTTCTTTTTTTTTTTTTAAACAAAACATACACCTTCCACTTTCCATTTCTCTTTTGTTTTATTTCTTCTTTTTTTTTTTTTTTTTTTTAGAAAAAATAATACAACACATTCCACCTTTCTTTCTCTTTTTTTTTTTAACAAGCTTACCAATACATTTTTTCTTAAGAATTTTCAAGGAGGGATTCCGGGTTTACAACTTACCTCCCTCTTAAGAAATTTCGTCCTCGAAATTGAGTAGTCCTTAGATGAAAAGCGTCGGGTAACTCTTCCTCATTTGGTCTTCTGGTTCCCAGGTTGCCTCCTCCACTCCGTGATGTCTCCAAAGAACCTTCACGAGTGGGATCGTCTTGTTTCTCAGAACCTGTTCTTTCCTATCAAGGATTTGAACTGCATCCTCTATGTAGCTCAAATCTTCCTCCAGCTCAACTGGTTGTGCTTGCAACACATGTGTCGAATCTAGAATATACTTCCTCAACATGGACACATGGAAGACATCATGCACTCGAGATAGTTCTGCTGGCAACTCAAGTCCGTACGCTGCTAGCCCAACTCGTTTTGTTATCTGATAAGGACCAATATACCTAGGGCTCAGCTTACCCTTCCGACCAAAACGAATGACACCTCTCCACGGAGATAACTTCAAGAAAACTTGATCCCCGACCTGGAATTCTAAGTCTCTTCGCCGCTTATCTGCGTAGCTCTTCTGACGATCTTGAGCTACTTTAAGATTTTCTCTAATCACCTTCACATTGTCTGTCGTAACCTGTACCAACTCAGGTCCGATTAGCTTCCGTTCCCCCACTTCGTTCCAACACACGGGAGTTCTACATGGTCTTCCATACAAAGCCTCAAACGGTGCCATGCCGATACTAGTCTGATAGCTGTTATTATAAGCGAACTCCATAAGTGATAAGTGGGTATCCCAACTTCCTTTAAACTGAAGGACACATGCTCTCAACATGTCCTCTAAGGTCTGGATGGTCCTCTCTGACTGACCATCTGTCTGGGGGTGGAACGCTGTGCTGAAATTCAATTTCGTCCCCATAGCTTTCTGTAAACTAGGCCAGAACTTAGATGTAAATCTCGGATCTCTATCTGAAACTATGGACACTGGCACTCCGTACTGACTCACAATCTTGTCGACGTATAGCTTAGCAAGCTGATCAAGTGTGTACGTCGCTTTAATCGGTATAAACCGTGCTGTCTTAGTGAGTCTATCCACTATTACCCAAATACCATCATGTCCACTAGAAGTACGTGGTAATCCAAAAAGGAAATCCATAGTGATATGCTCCCATTTCCACTCCGGCACTGGCAGTGGATTAAGGAGTCCCCCTGGCCTCTGTCTAACTGGTTTAACCTGTTGGCAAATTAAACATTTATCAACATAATTAGCTATCTCCCGCTTCATCCCAGGCCACCAAAACGATCCCTTTAAAGTTTTGTACATCTTGGTGCTTCCTGGATGCATAGCGTAAGCTGAACTGTGAGCTTCCTCTAGTAAAGCATCTTTAAGCTCACTAATATTCGGAACGCATAGTCTTCCTTGCTTCAATATAGCTCCATCTGCTCCTATCAGAAACTCCCCCTCTGGGTCCTGTTTGGACTTCCCAAACCTCTTCTACAAGTCCCTATCCTCGGCCTGTTTCCTCACAATCTCTGCTATAAGCGAAGGCCTGACATGAAATTGAACCAAGAGACTTCCTGAATCCTCTGCAGTCACAACCGCCTTTGAACCTCTTAGCGTACTTAAGAAGGTTGCTCGCATACCACATAAATCATCCCTAGGAAGTCTCGACTTCCTACTTAATGCATCTGCTACTACGTTCGCCTTACCTGGATGGTATTCTATAGTACAATCATAATCTTTAATCAGTTCTAGCCATCGTCTCTGTCTCATATTCAACTCTTTCTGATCAAAGATATATGTCAGACTCTTATGATCCGTGAAAATGTGGCACTTCTCACCGAACAAATAATGCCTCCAGATCTTCAATGCTAAAACAACTGCTGCTAGTTCAAGATCATGGGTAGGGTAAGTACACTCGTGCTTTTTCAATTGCCTTGACGCATAAGCTATTACCTTTCCTTCTTGCATGAGCACACACCCTAATCCTTGCCTCGAAGCGTCACAGTAAATCACATACTCTTTCCCCGTTACAGGAAGTGCCAGGATAGGTGCTGTTACTAATCTCTTCTTCAGCTCCTGAAAACTCTGTTCACACTTATCTGACCACTCAAACTTAGCATTCTTCCTTGTCAAAGCTGTTAAGGGTAATGCTAGTCGTGAGAAATCCTCAACAAACCGTCTGTAGTATCCTGCCAAGCCTAGGAAACTACGTACCTGTGTCGCACTAGCTGGTCTCTCCCAGTTGACCACAACTTCCACTTTCTGCGGATCCACACTAACTCCATTTGCCGAAACAATATGCCCTAAAAACACTACCTGATTCAACCAAAACTCACATTTGCTAAATTTAGCGTACAACTGTTTATCACGTAGTGTTTGTAGAACAATCCTCAGATGTTTCTCATGGGCTTCCCTGTCAATTGAGTAAACTAGTATGTCATCGATGAACACTATCACAAACTGATCCAAATACTGATGGAAAATCCTGTTCATGAGATCCATCAAAACTGCTGGCGCATTTGTTAAACCGAATGGCATTACTAAAAATTCATAATGCCCGTACCTCGTTATGAATGCCGTCTTAGGAATGTCTGATTCCCTAACCTTTAACTGATGGTATCCTGATCTTAAATCAATCTTAGAGAACACTGATGCTCCCCTTAATTGGTCAAACAAGTCATTTATGCGTGGTAGAGGATACTTGTTACGTATCGTAACCTTGTTTAACTGCCTATAGTCAATGCATAATCTTAGAGTACCATCTTTCTTCTTTACGAATAACACTAGAGCTCCCCAAGGCGATACACTAGGTCTGATGTATCCCTTGTCAACTAGTTCTTGTAATTGTATCTTCAGTTCCTTGAGCTCGCTTGGTGCCATTCTATACGGCGCTCGCGAAATAGGTGCTGATCCTGGTAACAAATCGACAGTGAACTCAACTTCCCTATCAGGTGGCAAACCCGACAGATCAGCTGGAAAAACATCAAGAAACTTGTTCACGACAAGAACATCTTCTGGTTTTAGCTTTCCTTCCTGCACTTCTACTACGTGTGCAAGAAACGCCGTGCAACCCTTTCTCAACAACTTTTCTGCTTTTAAAGCTGAAATTAAACTCGTTGGAATAATCTTTCTTTCGCCCCTGAAAACCACTTCAGCCAAACCTGGTTTCCTGAAAATCACTTCCTTTCTATGGCAATCCATGGAAGCATAATGAGTAAATAAGAAATCCATCCCTAAAATTACATCTAACACCTGCAGGTCTAGTGGAAGAAGATCCACTAACATACTGAGACCTTCTACTAAGACCTCACAATCCCGCAGCACTTCATTGACTAGTAAAGCATCACCAACTGGAGTGTATATAACTAACTTCTCAAATAAAGGCTCTAGCTTCCTATTTAGTTTCGTTAGGAACATACTAAAAACAAAGGAATGCGTAGCACCTGAATCTACTAAAACACGTGCAGGTACATTACAAATAGAAATCGTACCAGTAATAACATCTGGTGCATCCTCTGCTTCTTGCTGAGTCATAGCGTAAACCTTTCTCTGCTGTCTAGGTCTCCCTACAAGTCCTTTCTGTCTAGCACCACTGGTGCCCTCCCCTGCAGCTACTGGAACCCTCGGCTGCTCAACCGTCTGGGACTCAACCCCCAGGTCTCTCTGTGCGACCACTCTCAGCTGTGGACAATCTCTCTTGAAATGCCCTGGTTGTCCGCACTGGTAGCACACACCGGCACCAACAAGACAATGGCCCCGATGATTCTTGCCACAATTCATACATGGGGTTCTCCTCGTCACACTGGCAATAGACACTTGTCCTGCCTGCGGTCTTGTTACAAATCTAGCAGACTGATTGGGTGCTCTCTGACTCTGCCTCTGATAGGTACTACCCACACTCGTCTGCCTCGATGCCTGGCCACCAGATCGGTTCTTAAAGTCCTGACGACTTGAAACATTCACCCCAGGTGTGAACCTTCGCTGCTCACGACCTCGGAAGCTACTAGCCGTCGAAGCCCCACGACTAGGCTCCACTACTGACTTCTCTTCTGCTATACTCTGCTCCACACGTAGGGCAGTCTCTACTAGCTGGGAAAAGTTCGTCCATTTTGCGATAGCTGTGACCGGGGTACGTATCTCAAAACGCAACCCTCTTTCAAACCTTCGACACCTGTCACTCTCAGATGCCACAATCACATCAGCATACCGGGACAACTCGGTATACTTCCTCTCATACTCGGCCACTGAAAGCGACCCTTGCTTCAACTCTAAGAACTCATCCCTCTTTGCCTCACGATACGTGATAGGGTAATACTTGTCTTCGAATATGCCTCTGAAAGAATTCCAATCCATGGTACGTGCATCATTACGCCTGGCTAGTATCGATTTCCACCATCCTTCTGCCTCCTTCTGCAGCAGAAATGTTGCCAACTTGACCTTTCGCTCCTCAGGACAAGTCATCACATCAAAGCATTTCTCCAGCATATTCAACCAAACCTCGGCGTCAGCTGGGTCTGTGGAACCCTCAAACACTGTGGCTCCTAGTTTCTTCAGGCGTTCTATTCCATATGTCTTCTCTGGATCACTTGGCCATGCTCTCTCTGGCCTACCTTCCTCCTGTGAGGAACTAGCATGCTGCTCGTTTCCTGCCCTAGTCTGAACTCTCGGGGCACTAGATCCCCTCACAGATTGGCCTTGGGTAGGATCCTGCGTCCCATCCTGATCCTGCCTGCGTTGTCTACTAGTACGTGGTGGCATGACTCCTATAACATATCAATATATTAGACATGCTATGGATACTTAACTCAAATGCACAATACTTAACTCAAATGCACAATACTAAACTTCTACTCATTTTCTAGTCCTGACTGGACTTACTCTTGTCCTTACTTGGACCATGCTTTACTAGTTCTATTTGAACTAATTCATTAACATGCCCTCTACTTCCTAATTTTTCCTTAGAGTTAACTCGCTCTATCTCGTTTCCCATGGAGCTAACTGCTCTGATACCAAGTTTGTCACACCCCCTCCCGAACTACCTGTTATCTTAGCCTGGAGGAAGGCGTGAAGCCAACAGGCATCGTTTCACTTCTTAACGATACCTATGACCCTTTTAATTCCTGATAAACAAACCATACCTATAAACGAAATACTTTACATATCACACAGCGGAACCCTGGAAAATTTCTACATATGCACACGGAGCAGATATAGTTCAAAACCTCACTTGAACAATCGAAACACAACCACTCGTTGTTTACACAACCACGACCACTAGTGCATACACAAATGAAACTATACGTTCCTTTTAAGTTATCTACACTACGAGCAGACTCGCTATATAATACCACCCACGTACAAAGTATCTAACTCTGAGAACCTTCGGCGGCGATGGCAGGATCTCAGGCACTGGGAGCTCGATCTCTACCTGAAAAGTTGGAAAAGCATTGAAAGAATGAGCTGGGAAGCTCAGTGAGTGACTGAGTTTAAAACTATTAACTCGTAAATCATAACATATAACATCAATAGCTTTTACAGAAGTCCAGCAAATGTGTCAAAAATATTAACCATTTTAAACATATGACAAATTAGTTGTGTAAGACTAGCCCAGTACAATCAATGTTCATTCTACGATGTAGTGGGGCCCGCCTAGCACTCCCATCGTCTTTGTCGTAGTGGGGCTCGCCCAGCACTCACGACAGCATTGTTGTCACGGAGTACACTCAACGTCGACAACAGAAAATGACCTGTGTGCACACGGTACTATACAACCTCGGGCTCAGTATCTCAACCATTAACTCATTCAGGTCTCAGAGAAACACATGAAAACCTTTAACAGTTCTTGCTAACACATGTAGACTTGGAATTAAGGTATTTCTTCTAATTTCAGAAAATCAGTAAACATATGCTCACAACGAACAATTTAAATCATTTTTAGGAAACCATATATGCTTATGAATATGTGTTCAAGAGACCATAAATCTTTAAGCTACATCATTCTTAGGAAGTCTTTTCTTTTCATGAACACAAGTTCAAGCATAGAATTTATTTTCAGAATTCATTTTGTCACTCACAGCGTTAATATTAGATTCTCGGTCCGTAAATTTGTCCTATTTCTTCTTGGCCTGCCAAATAAACAAAACCAAGCATTAGAATCTTGACCTCACGAACTTAAGGCCTAGGGTTGCAAAAAAACCCTCCCATCTATTTCCTGCACTTTACAGATTTTATACCCTAAACTCACACACCTATAACTTTTCCACTACTTGCTCAAAAATGATGTTCTTTATACCAAACTCTTCCTTTTTGAACCCTACAAAACTTATCTGAAGGAATGAAATTGAAATTCCTAAAGGATATGTCCGTAAATACCTCGAAAGCTACTTCCTACAAAATAGGTTTCTGCACCTTCCAGACTCGTTTCCCTGCTGCACCCTGAACTTAACATGAATTTTAAAGCAACTTCTATTCAATGTCTAACCACGACTTCTTCATGAAAGTTATAGGAAATTAAATCATCTTTCCAACCATACCTAATACAGCTTCTAATTCGAAGTCCACAGATCAGAACATCCAAAAAAACAGAGGTTCCCAGGATTTGACAGCAAAAACATTCCTTCAAATCCCTCTTCACAAATCATTAACATAACATCAGATTTTGCTCGAGCTTCCTTCACGAAATTTGTTTGAAAATGAGTTAAATTTCCAGAAAATCAAACCTCACCTCTTAATTCTTCTTGTGGAGCTCAAAACAACCCAAATATCAGCAGTGAGCAGGATTGATCACCAAATCTGCCATGCAACCTTGAATTGAATCTTCTCCCTTTCTTTTTCAACTTCAAAACTAAGAAAATCCTCCTTCCTCTCTTTCTCTCATCCTCTCCCACGAAATGCTCTGTTTTTCTTTAATAAAAAAGAAGCAAATGGGAGAAAATGGGTTAAAAAAACGTATTTAATTATTTTTTGGTGGTGAGTGCTCCAAAGTTTATCCATTCCCACATTTCTTTTTCCTTTTCTTTTTTTTTTTTTTAAACAAAACATACACCTTCCACTTTCCATTTCTCTTTTGTTTTATTTCTTCTTTTTTTTTTTTTTTTTTTTAGAAAAAATAATACAACACATTCCACCTTTCTTTCTCTTTTTTTTTTTAACAAGCTTACCAATACATTTTTTCTTAAGAATTTTCAAGGAGGGATTCCGGGTTTACAAATCCCTTGTGGATTTTCTTTCAAGAGGCTCCCACAAGCCTTGGTCCTGTGTTCGAGTCATAGCTAGGAAGACTTTCTGGAAGAGATAAAGATCTGCCAGAAGATCCTCCATATTTTCAAGGTATGTTATGCTTAACCATAATATTATTATTTAATTCTAAATAAACTCAAATCGATTCCTACGCTTCCGCTTGGGTTTAATTAGATTATTCCCTTAAGTGATTACTTCATCAGTGATAGAAGGCTATCACTGATAGATTTCATTCACAACATGTACCAAGTCTTTTAGTGATAGTAGTCTATCACTTCTATCATTGATAGACTACATGCGTAGTAATTGAAGTCTATCAGCAATAGACTTCTGTCACTAATAGACTTTAATCACAATGCATATATTCTATCAGTGATAGACTGCTATCACTGTAGACTAGTACCTAATCAACAATAATTGCAACTATGATTGAAGTCTATTCGTGATAGGCTTCTATCAATGATAGACTTCACTTAGAATGGCATTCTATCAGCGATAGACTCCTATCAGTGATAGAAAAGGTTTTTAGTCTTTTTACATGGGCTGGATTTAATTTTTGCCATTTTTGCAAATAGTTTTAGATTTTACTATTTTTGCTTTTATTTTGGCTAATTTTGCTATATGTGCAATCACCCCAATAAAAAAATTGTAAGCCCCACACATGTGAGTTAGATGCTTACGTAGGCTACCCATAATGCATACGTGGAATTGGAAATTTCATATAGTACATGCGATTTCCATAGACCTAGAAATATTAAGTCCCATTTGATAATGATTTCGTCTATAGTTTTCTATTTTCAAAATTTATGTTTGTTTTCTCCCAATTTCTTTACTATGATCTTCACATTTCTTAAATTAATATTTGAATTCTTAGTCAAAATAAAAACAAATAACAAAACAAAGTAAAGAAATTCATAAGTTGAAATAGTGTTTATAAGCTTAATTTTCAAAAAACAACAGCTAAAGGGCAAGGAGGGTTAGGGGTAGCAACAGTAAAAATTGGCAAGGGGACCAACGTTGAGTGAACTTAGAAGCAAAGGAAGAAGAGAGAATAGTAGGGACAAACTTGGAAACTAAGTATAAAAATCTTTCATATGTTCACTTATTACTTAACTGTTGGCAGGTCTTTTTGTATGTGTTGTCCAAAAAAGAGGAAGACTCAATGATTATTTGTTTGTTAGAGCCGAAAGTAAAAATTTTGGTAGATAGGGATCACATAAAAACTTCTTTTGAGGAATGGGCTAGACCGGGTCATTTCTCGAGAATAATAGCTAAGGGTCCTGATACTACCACTTGGATTTTGAACCTTCATGTTGATGCTCACGATTTTGATAGCCATACTAGTGATTTAGAGGCAATCTCTCAAAAAGTATTTAGTGCCCATTTCAGTCAACTCTCCATCATCTATCTCTGCCTAATTGGGATGTAGAAGCAGGGGAGAAAGAGAGAGTAGTACGAACAAACTTGGAAGCAAAAGGAGAAGAGATAGGGAGCTAGCACAAATGTACACTAGTTCTTAACAAGTAATACAAGGAAGGTATTCCAAGTTCGTCTCCATAGGGATATTATTGCTACTCATATGAATTATAAGAGTGCAATACAAGGTCGGAACATGTGAAAAATGTAGATGGTTTATGCGTGCGGGAAATCTAAAATAACTGTAAAAAGAATAAAAGAAGTAAAGTAAAGCAACACAGAGAGTTCTGATAAGCAAGCAATAGCTAGAAAAAAAAAACAGACTCAGCTCATGACTTCCCTAACTATGCATTTACACCCTTGTACTAATGCAATTTTACACAAAATGAATGTTGGATTAAACCAGGTTTCACTCAAGTAGGCTACACTCTATTGAGCTACTTCCTTGAGGTCTGTAACACCTCCTAAGTATATGTCTATACTAGAAGGTTTTATAGAAATTAAGCCCCAAACCCTTCATGTTTCCTGTGAGAGATCCCCTTATGTCTAAGGTAGATTTGGGAATGCTACTCTCACTTTGTATTTGCCTTTTCACACACTTTTACCCTTTCAGTATCAGAATGTGCTAGCGTTCCTTATCGGATGGCTAATCAGAAAAGCAACTAAAAGAAAAAAAAGCATCCAAACAAAAAACTAACACTCAAATGAAAATTAACATTGCTTCAATATAAGAGACAAATACATAATCAATTTGTCATAAGTTTTGCCTAAGAAAAGTTAGCCTATAACTAGGTTGGCATACAACATAACAAAATGAAACATGATTGAAAGGATAAATTTAAGAGAAGAATAAAACTCTAAGCTCTACCGCTTAGATCCATGAAGGTCCAACTCTTCTTCAATGCTTTCTCTTCTTTTTCCTTCTACTATTGCTTCTTCTTCCCCAGCCTTAGAAATCTCTCGATCTCTTTAGCTGAGCAGCGCTTTCGTCAAATGGAGAGAGACCAACAATGTCTTGCTCAGCTTCTTCTCCGTTTAACTTAAGTCTGGCACTTTTTGCTATTACTTAGGTCACTAGAAATCGCTCTGGTGAGCCCTCTCGTTTTGTAACAACTCTATGTGTAATGAAAAATGAATGAAGCTCTCTCTCACTTGATCCCTCCTTTTATATCGATTAGGCAACCAATAGGAAATCACTACACGTCTTTTTCCATCATAATAGAAAATATTCCCTTCATGCATCAGGATGATTTGCTATGATTTGGGGTGACAGCTGCTTACTTACACTAGTACTTGACACAATGGATCTTTACTTTATTACATTGAAATTTAAGCTTTGCGCAAGCCGAACAAACGTGATCAAACCTCATTCAAGAATAAAAGGATGTAAGCTTTAAAATCTAACTTTGCTACAAAAGTGTTAATGTTTTGAAAAATTAATTATGTCACACCCCCACCCGAACCACCTGCTAACTCTAGCCCGGAAGATGGCGTGAAGCCAACATGCATCGTTTCACTACTTAACGATACCTATGACCCTTTTAATTCCTGATAAACAAACCATACCTGTAAACGAAATACTTTACATATTACATAGCGGAACCCTGGAAAATTTCTACATATGCACACGGAGCAGTTTTAGTTAAAACCTCACTTGAACAACCAAAACACAACCACTCGTTGTTTACACAAACAAGACCACTAGTTTCATACACGAACATAACTACACGTCCCTTTTAAGTTATCTACACTACGAGCAGTCTCGCTATATAATACCACCCACGTACAAAGTATCTAACTCTGAGAACCCTCGGCGGCGATGGCAGGATCTCAGGCATTGGGAGCTCGATCTCTACCTGAAAAGTTGGAAAACATTGAAAGTATGAGCTGGGAAGCTCAGTGAGTGACTGAGTTTAAAACTATTAACTCGTAAATCATAACATATAACATCAATAGCTTTTACAGAAGTCCAGCAAGCGTGTCAAAAGTATTAACCATTTTAAACATATGACAAATTAGTTGAGTAAAACTCGCCCGGTACAAACAATGTTCATTCTACGATGTAGTGGGGCCCGCCCAGCACTCCCATCGTCTTTGTCGTAGTGGGGCTCGCCCAGCACTCACGACAGCATTGTTGTCACGGAGTACACTCAACGTCGACAACAGAAAATGAACTGTGTGCACACGGTACTTACAGCCTCGAGCTCAGTATCTCAACCATTAACTCATTCAGGTCTCAGAGAAACACATGAAAACTTGGAATTATGGTATTTCTACTAGTTTCAGAAAAAGAAATCAGTAACATATGCTCACAAATACATATCCAAAGAGACATAAGGTCTTTAAGCTAAATCATCCTTAGAAAATCTTTTATTTTCATAGCATATGTGCAGACATAGAATTCGTTTTTGGAAATTCGTTTTGTCACTCACAGCGTTAAAGTTAGATTCCCGGTCCGTAAACTTGTCCTATTTCTTCTTGCCTGCCAAACAAATCAAAACCAAGCATTAGAATCTCGGCCTCATGAATTTAAGGTTTAGAAATGCAAAAACCCTCCCATCTAATTCCTGCACTTTACAGATTTTATACCCTAAACTCACACAAATATAACTTTTCCATTACTTGCTCAAAAATGATGTTATTTATACCAAACTCTTCCTTTTTGAACCCTCTAAAACTTATCTGAAGGAGTGAAATTGCAATTCCTATAGGATGTGTCTGTAACTACCTTGAAAGCCATTTTCCCCAAACACGTTTATGCTAAACCAGAACTGTTTTCCTGCTGCAACCCGAAACTAACATGGAATTTAAAGCAACTTCCAAACAAATTCTAACCACGACTTCTTCATGAAAGTTATAGGAAATTAAATCATCTTTCCATCCATACCTAATACAGCTTCTAATTCGAAGTCTACAGATAAGCTTATCTAAAAAACCAGAGGTTCCTCGGATTTGACAGAAAAACCTCTCCTTCGGTTCCCTCTTCACAAATCATTAACATAACATCAGATTTTGCTCGAGCTTCCTTCATGAAAATCGTTTTAAAATGAATTAAGTTTCAGAAGAATCAAACTTTACCTCTTAATTCTTCCTGTGGAGCTTGGTATGATAAAAAAACCAGACGTTGGCAGAATTGAACACCAGAATTTACCATGCAACTTGGACTGCGTTTCCCCCTTTTCTTCTTCAATTCCACCTTCAAAATCTCCTTCTTCTTCTTTTCAGACTCTCTCCCTCGAAACCCCTCTGTTTTCCTTTGGTAAATGAAACTTTAAATTGGGTGAAAGTGTGTGAGAGGGTTATAAAGAAAGGAGGTGAGTGAAAATTCCACCTTTCCACTTTCTTTTTTTTTATTTTAAAACAAAACATACACCTTCCACCTTTCTTTCTTCTTTTTTTTTTTTTTACCTTTCTTTCTCTTTTTTTTTAACAAGCTTACCAATACATTTTTCTTAAGAATTTTCAAGGAGGGATTCCGGGTTTACAAATTATTTGGGCATAATTTAATTAGAAATCTGTTAATAACTATTACTTGAAAGCAATTTAGTAACTTGTTATTCACGAGTTATTACCAACTGCCTTTTTTTTTTCTTTCTTGATAGCTGATAAGTTGTGAATAACAAGTTATTTGGTACCTAAATTTAGCTCATTGTTATCCTTAACACATTGAAAAACTCAAGTTGTAAGCAAATTGTGAAGCATTTCTTTATAAAGCATGTACTAGCAGTAATATGGCCTTTAATGCATTAGTTTTTATATTATTTCATAAAAATCTATGAAATCCTTGAAAACTACACTAGTTTTAATGTATTGACACATCGGGAAAATTGTTGAATGGCACACTAGAGGACCACTACCAACGCACCAGAAAAGATTTGAGAAAAAAGCAGCCCACACGCTAGTAGATAAGAATGGGATGCTGCGCCAGGTTTGTGTGGGATGATGCGCTAGAAATGGTTGGGGATCGCTACTGCATAGCGCTGTGTAAGTAGTGGCCGACCAAAAAGAATGCACCGGATGGGAGGACCACCGACTATCGTGTTTGTTATACTTGCATGCAGCGCCTGCATAAAGCATTTTTTGTCTGCAGCGTTGAGGATTCTGATTGGCTGAAGCATAGTTTATATAAAGCCCTCCATCCAAATTTGAAGGCAAGCCGGAAGCCTTGGGATTAGAGGAAGTATTCTTCATCTTCTTCCTTCATCTCTTCAACTGGAGTTTGTAAGGTGGAAGTGACAGTCCAACATTGTTGAGTTGGAGGATAAGAAGATGTTGCCTTGGAAAAGAGGTTACTGTGTCGAAATGACACTCCAACAAGATTTTACTTAACGCACCAGCACTTTCTTTCCTTTTTTTTTTTGCAGTGTCTACTGTTATTTGTTATGGGATTTTTTTTGCACTATGTTTCTTTTAGTTTTTAATATGAGCTAAGTTCTTTTTAAGGCTTGGCTTGATGAACCTCGATATTTGAAACTTTTTCTATGCTTTAGCAATGCTTTTATGAATCAACTTGTGAATTTTCTTCTTGGAAATGTTTTGTGTTAATTGCTTTTGTTCGTTTGGCTAATTGATAAAAATTAATAGCATGCTTTAGGTACCAGAAGGGTCAAAGTATGTGGAAATACCCAAGTTGAGCGAGAGTGAACAAATTTCACTAGGTTATTTTCGAGATAATCCAACCACTTGCAAGCATAAAAGAGGGCGGCTAACACGTTAATAGAAATTGTACATAGGAATATAATGATTTTTATTGTGCATGGTGTTGTGCCAGAAGGGCAGTGTGTGAAGGATCTTTTCCTTAGATTCACATAGTTGAGTAGTTGAAGCGTCATTGCTAGCGCATTAGAGAAAAATGCAAAAATAAGGGTAGTTAACGTGTCAAGCCTTGTTTCACCGTGTATAACTTTCCTACCGCGTTGCTTTTGTATATTCTTATGCATTTACTTTTATGCACTAAAATCACCAAATGCATTTGTCAATTGTTTACCTGATAGCGCTGTAAATGTGCTATATAATCTGCTTAATTCATGCTAGTTCGAGGGATTTTCATGTGCTTTAATGGTTAATTTATAGGAATTCAAGCAATTAGAGTTGTTTAGAGTATTTTGGACTAATCGAGATCAAATTGGACCTTAATTGAATAACTGAGGCATGAAGTATCGAAGAATAAGCTCAAAATGACCAAGTGGATAACATCTCAATGCTAGACAGAGCGTCAAGACGCTGAAAAAAGCATAATGCTCACGTACAGGGTAGCGTCTCGACACTACAGGAGTTCAACATCAAGGAGACCTCCCTCAACGCTGTGGATCTCCCTCCCTTAACGATGGTAGTGTCTTGACGCTACTCTCAGTGTCTCAACACTACCGCGTGTACTATAAATATAATTTTTCATATAGGTCAAAACGTTTTTAGTTTTTAGATAGCCACTTTAGATGTTTTCATCTTTCGTTTACTTTTTTTAGTCTTTTAGCTTTAGTTTAGTAGTTTCTTGATCATACCATGAAGTTTTGTCACATTATCCCAATGGATGGCTAGAATCTCGTCACCAATTCAGAGGTTTGTCGAGGGTAAACTTGTAATGTTGTGAGATTATGTGCTATTTGCAATCAATTTCAGTAATTAAATGTCCTTTAATTATTGTATCAATCACGAGCATGCTTGTTTGGATTAATTTGACGCCTTAATCGCGCTAGTGTGTTCATCCTGCTATGCAAGATATTTGTGATTTGTAATTGTAATGAACTCGTGCTTGATTTTAGTAGCAAACATGTCGGCTTATGTGTGTGATTTAGAGGCTTTTCCTCAAATTCATAGCTTGTATGATAGGCCTTAGAATTAAAAGAGCGTTCAAATTGAATTCGCCTATCTAGTTTAATTAGGACGCTCAATCAATCCCTAGATTAATGTGATTAATTAGTTAGTGTGGAATGCTTTCGTGCCCAGCTAATTGATTAATTTAGAATTAATTTGGATGCTTTGTCGAGTTAATTAAATTAGGTGACCTTAGGGGGCTTTTCTGGCTTTTTCCAGTTAAGTCAATTGAGTGTTTAATTACAAAATTAAGTTTAATTTGAGTTTTCAGTGAACAACATTACAAAGTTAACCTGATAGACTCCGTATTGGTGCCTGATAAGATCATTTTCTTTTTCCTTGCGTTTGCTTCGTTTCATTTCTCTTTAAATTGTGCATTTTACTGTTTTATGCAAAACCCACCCAACAACAAGAGTGAATAATTATTGGTCCGTGTTCAACCCGATCCACCAACACTACAAATTTAGCTAGGATCAATTTTAATTTTGATAGGTCCTGACAAACCCGATCCAAATTTGGCGCAGTTGCCGGGGAACCACATAGTTAGTTTCTCTATTTTGGATTTTTCATAAAAAGAAATAATAATAAAAAAATTTCCTTTTGTGTCTTTTGTTTTTACCTAATCTTAAATAGCAAAGAGTTCTCAACAATTTTGGACACTAGTTGGTGGAGCTGCTCTGCAAGTTGATGAGGTAAGTGACCTTAAGATGGCAAAAAATTGTTGACAAATTGCAACTAAATTAGTTGTTGGTATAAAAAGGTTTTTGAGATGTTTTGGCTACAAGAAAAATTGTTTTAAAAACAATGGAAATGAGGAAGGGATTAAAGATTGCTAATGCCCCTTTGGAAAGAAAATGCTAGAAAGCAATTGCAATTATAGCTAACACAAGAAACTAAGTATACCAAATTCAACTCCTATTCGACCTTCTATGAAATATCTTTAGGAGGCTAAGTGATTAAACTTATATTTCTATAGCTAATCTAACTTAGATATTTTCACGCACAACTCTAGTGGTTTTGGAGTCTAGCCCTATGTCTAGGGTTGATGTTCAGGACTTATGTCTAAGCCTTTTCCTCCATTGCTTTTGCGACATCCCCCTTCCCTTAACCCTTTCAGTATTAAATTAAAGCTTAACAAGCAACACTAGATGACCAACTAGGTTTACCCAACATTGAACTTACCAAAAGCAAATAAAGTTCAAGTGTTAGTTAGATTACTTTTGCTATCAAGCCTTACACCTTTCCTCTAGGAAATTCACAAACTTGAATCCCTAAGGAAATTTAGCTCTTCATAATGAAACTAACAAAAAGGAGTATGTTAAAATTGCTAAAGCTCATTGATACAAAAGAATGAAAAACAACTAGCAATTCAAACTTGATTTAAATACCCAATTGCCAAAGGATTAATCTGTATTCAATACCCAAAAGAGTTCCAACAATTAAACAACATCAAGAAGAAATTTCAAGGGAAAAGAAAGAATAGAACAGTAGCTAAACTTCAGAATTTAACTTACAAAAAGGAAATTACAGCAATGTGAAGACATCGAAAGAATGCACCACACTAAAACCCGTTGCTCTTAGCTCAATCGAACAAGGAATTGTTCTTAACCACCGCCAAATTTCGTTGTGATGGGATTGAAGGAGAGTTCAGGGATTGGAATGTAGAAGAAAATTATAACAACAACTAAAAAAAATGAAAATAAAAACTACAAACGATAAGGAAATAAAACCCAAAATTCTCTTCCAAAAAATAAGCTCTCTTCTTCACGGCTTCTTCTCCAAAATTTATAGGGACTTTGTGCTAGGATTTCCTTCTTGGTTGATGAGCAAATACATCTAAGGATACAGTTGAATTCGTGGGTATTTTCCTTCTCGAAATCCATTGATTTGTGATTTTCCTTAATTTCTATATCTGTTGAAATTGCAATTGCCATGCAATTACAATTTTGTTGCATTCTACGAAAACCTGCACCAAAGTATTAAGTAAGTTTTGGCTTTTCTTCTTCTTTTGTTCTATTTTCTTAACTTACTTCTTCCAACAATAATTTAATTAATTTCAACACTTTTCCTACTTTTAATCCAATAATATGAATAAAATCACAAGCATAACTAAGTTTAAAGTCCAAATAATCCTCATGAATGAGAATTATCACTGCAGAATATGTTCGATTCAAGGACACCCTACAAAAGCAAGCCTTCAATTGCAGTAAAAATTCATTCAAAACAGCAACACCATGAGAGGATTTCCTAGCCACTACCAGATGAATTATGATCCCTCCATCTAGGATTGTAGGGATCAATCCAATTTTGGCTATGGAAACCAAGAAGAACAACAAAGCCAGTACCCTCAGACTTTAAGCTTAGGTATGTCTTTGGAGGATATAGTTAGAGATATTGCTAATAGTACTCTTCAATTTCAGCAAAAAAAATCTCCAATTTCAAGAGGAGACAAGAGCTGGGATACAGAGCTTGAGTAACCAAATTACCCAATTAGTTGATTCAGTGAGAAGATTAGAGAGTCTATAAGAGCAACGTTTTGCCAATACCACCAAGGCAAGAATTTTTGAGCTCATGTACATGAATAGTGATGACGAGTTTAAGAATTTTTAGCCATACCAAGATCAGGTCTGTGAGATAAAGAAAGGAAATGAGCCCAAGCACGAAGAGGAAATTCAGGTGATAGTGTATGTAGTTGCAAATCTTAAGGCTATTTTATTTTCAGAAAATCCTCTAAAAATTGATCTTTCTTTTTCTTATTCTCATAAGTCCAAGTCAGAGTCTTTCTATTTAGATCTTTCTTCTTTTCTCCTTTTATTATATAAAAATACCAAAAATAATTATCTTTTTGGTGCTCATGAAAAATAGAAGAGGCTACTAGACTTAGTAGGTTATATCAATTCAAGCAACAAGGGACCGAAGAAAGTAGAAGAATTTTATGTGCCCTGACGCATATGCGAATTCTATCTAGCTAGAGATATTAAACAAAAGTGCATCTTGGAGGCATGCAAGTGTCAAATTTTATTACTTTCATTATTCCTTTCAGTTGTTTGTTTTTCGTAGCTTAGCTTTGTTTATGTTTCTTTGTAGGTAGCGTTGACCTTTAAGAAACAAAAGATCTTTGAAAGAGATTACACCACGATTTATGCGCGGACATTTCAAAGGAGTCTTTCTATTCCCTTTCTAATTATCCTTGCATTTTTACTTAGTTTACATTGAGGACAATGTATCGTTTTAGGTGGGGGTGGAGGTTTATGTTGTTGAGTCATGAGCATCTAAGCGTCAGACTTAGCATGAATTGTTGGATGATTTGGTTGCATTCTATGTGATTAGGATAGTCGATGAGATGCTATCTATACCACTTTATTTAAAAATTTTGAGCATGAATTTTTTTTCTTAATTTTCTTGCAAGTTTTGAGCACTTAGCCTATCTCTTGTTAGTCTTGAAGCTAGGCATAGGGTAGAGTTATAAAGTCCATAGGTTTGTTGTCAATCCGATAGGCCTATGGACTAGTTTGATAGTTGATTGTTTGTTGCATGATAGTTTGTAATATCTCACTTAGGAAGAAAAAGTATGTTTATTTGCTTTCTTTAAAAAAAAATGAGCTCAGTAAAAAAATGGTGAAAAGAAGAAAAGAGAAGTGAAATTAAGCTTGTAATGTGTAAAGATGATCAAGGGTAAAAAGAGCTACCTCTATTGTGACCAGTTAAGCCACCCATTGAGCAAGTGCTCTGGGTAAGGGTCCCTACAATAGTTGTGTGAAAGTTAGTGCCCTTGAGTTAAAATAATATAAGTTTAGGGATCCCTGTTGTAGTTTTATTTTGAATTATTAACTAATTGAGACTAAATACAAGGGCAGAGAAAAGCAACGAACCAAATAGAGATCACAAAATCACATACAACAAGCCTCTTAAAACTTATAAACACACTCCACCAAGTTGTATAACAATGCCTTTTTGGGCTGACCTGCATAAAAAATATAATGAGATAATCTCTTGATATTTACATCTTGTTAATTTTAATAGAAACACAATATTTACTTATTCCGTAAGCAATAGTTAATTACTTATTATTTTTTATCTGTAATTGAAACACATCATTAACTTTTTTCTTTTTTGTAATTTTCCTTATAACATATTTAGGATTTTGAACCAACATCACATCATCATGGAATCAATATATTTGTTAGTAAGAACTAATTTTTAGTGCAAAACATAATATCACGCTGGAGAAAGTTAGACTTGTTGGGATTTATGCCCTAAAGCCTTGTAATTAATGACTTTTATTATTTAACAATTATTTGTAATTAATGACTTTTATTATTTAACAATTACTTGATTGTTTTTATTTGCAATTTATATTATCCATTACATAAAAGTCAAAGATTATTAGTGCAATCTTGAACAGTATGTGGTTGACATACGAGAGGATCACGTTCAAGAAATAACCTAAAGGGTCTATAGTATATGGATAAAGTTGAGTGCCTTATCTTGATAACATTATTGATACGACCCACTTTGTAATAGTTACAAATGATTTGATCCAAATTGTTCATGTAGAGACATGTGAATGGGGGGTGTCATATACAATGAGTTTGTATAAGATGGATCACAAAATATTTAATATCTCTTTATAAATCTGTTAATTGAGAAGGTTAATATTTTAATAGGATGATCGCATGTGACTCGGTCTTAATCCTGAGTGAGTTATGAACTCTTGCTTGTGAGGGATTGTCTTTTGATTTACATGGGTGATAGTGGCTTTTGTAGCCAATTCAATAAACCTACCATTTTAGAGACTTGACCAAATAGAGAGCTGGAAACATAAGTTTCACAGGATGAAATTCACTCATTCCCATATAGGGAAAGTAGATGAGTAGTTCCCTAAAGTGCTGATTTTGGGACTTGAACAATAGGGCCCCACCCTCTCACTAGCTCAAGAGGGACTTAGTTTATGATTGGACCATAAACTAATTGTGAATTAGAGGATCAGTGGTACTTAAGGCATAAGAATGTAATTATAGGGGTAAAATGGACTTTTGACCCAACTGTAATTACGAACAACTCGTGAAAGATCAACTTGCATATAATGGTTATATCCATGGATACAACTTGTCCTATAGTGGAGTGACCTAGAGTTAATGAATGAAAGTTAATTGATTAAAGAGTTTAATTAATTAATTTCATATCATTGGAGCTTATAATCTGAAGGTCCATAATGTCCATTTGCTAGCTCATAGTAATACTAAAAGGATCAATTTAGTTGATTTTTTTTAAATGTTCAAATTAATATTTAATATATTGGAGATATTAAATAAGAAAAATATCTATTTATTGTATTTGATACATTAAATATTAAAGAGAATAATAAATTATTAGATACATTATATATTAAATTTAAATGAGATTCAAATAGATAATATATATTGTAGGAGACATTTGAATGAGATTCAGATATATTAAATATATATGATAATATATTAGATATTATTATATTTTGACAAAGATCCTACCCTAAGTGTCTATGAAATTTGTTCGTAGAATTTGAGAACTAAAAATACAGTGTTGAATATAAAGAAGAATGATTAATTAACTAACATTAACACAAGCATAAATGCAATACTCACCCTTAATTTTAGTGCAAGTATACATTGAAATTAGGCAAGTAATACAATGGAAGTACTCCAGAGATCGATCCACAATAAAAAAAGAACTTTTGCACATATATTCGATTTGACTTGAATGCAATAGATTTTTGAGTAAGAATTAAAGGATTGATGCGACGAATGGTAACAAACACAAAATTAAACAGAAATCTAAGGTAAAATAGATTAAAAAGAAGTTTGGCTTCAATTCTCCCTAGATTGTTTTTCCTCATGGACAACTCAATAAATTATGGATTCTTCTCAATTAGAACTAGATGCCTACTTACTCTAGATCTTTCGATGAAGGTGTTAGGAACAAAGAAACTATGTATTTCTACAACGAATTCAATACAATTAAGCTGATGTATTCATTCTTCGAGTGGAGTATTTTATTTCTAAAGTATCATAGCAATTAAAGCTCTCATTCTTCTTGAGATTTCCACATATTTTAACCCTTTTAGTATTAAAATATACTCAAACTTCACTTTTTTTTGGCCAAGCAAAAAGAAGCAATCAAAGAATTAAAGAGATGAAGAAGAAATTGAGAAATCCTCCAATATTTATTGATTAATCCAATAGGTATTACAAAATAGGGTTCCTTGAAGCCAAACCATGAAGATCTAGCCACTCATAGTGTTAAAAAGAGAAAATGAAATCAAAACAAAGCTTGAATAGAACATTGCATGCACAAATGAAATTACGAAGAATGCAGAAAGAATCTTGGAAAATAAAAGAATGCAGAAATTGAAATTTAAAATTATTCACTAAAGAGGAATTTTGTCGCAACTTCTTCTTCTTCTTCCACAACTAATGATCTGAACTTCAAACTAAATTATCTTTTTGAGAATGAAACTTTGCAGAAGCTAAAAAATTCTATCTATCCTATGCTAAAACTGAAGAACTGCAGAGAGAAAACTAAAAAACTCAAAACTACGTAAATTGGAAAAAATGACAAAGGAAGTAGAAGGAAGAGAGGGAGAGCTTCGTTGCATTTCTCTTAAATAGAAGCTTCCACCAATCAGATTTCAGCCACGTGGCAATCTAGATTCCCTCACTGTTGTAAAAACTGAATTTTTTATGCCCATTAACAGATTGTGGTTCTAAATGTAACAACGTTTCTTCTAGAAAGTCTCTTTATGCGTTGAACTTTCTAGGCTCAATTCACCATAGAGTGCACTAAGTTTGCTCAAGGATTTCTTCCTGCACACATGACCCTGCGATCAAACAGACAAACATTAATCTTTTTCACAGCAAACAAGCATACATTCTTGAATTTTCAATATGTTCAATGCATGCAAACTTTACTCAGCACTTGGAAAAACTTAACCAAAATAATCTTTTAAGCGCATAAACAATGCTCTCAAAGCAAGAATAATCTAATTCTGGAACATAATAACTTGTATTTCTACAAGTTATCAAAATTTTCCTCTCTTTGTTTCAAAGTGGTTCCCCACAAGCCTTGGTCATGTATTTCAGTAATAGAAAGTAAGATTTTGTGGTAGTGATTCTACCTCGCTGGAATTGGAGCACAAGAAGTAAAGACAAGCTAGATATTTCTCAATTATTTCTTCAAGGTATTTATTTCTTAACCCTTGTTTTTAGTTTAATTCTAAATAAATCAAAGTCGATCCCTAAATTGATTTCTAAATTGTTTAGAAATTATAATCTTCCACTGCAGGATGAAGTGTTCATTCCTATCAATTGGTATTAGAGCAGTCTTTGATTTTTATTTAGAATTAAAGTTCAATAATGGTGGATATTTTAATTTTTTTCATATATGTGAGATATATGATTTGCAAATTAGCTGTTTAGGCTATTTGGCATTAGATTTATCATTTTGATTTGATCATTTGTAAAACGCCTGTGGGTTTAGGATTTTAATGTTTTTTTTTAAAGTTATTGTAGTTGAATGAGAAAATTAGATTCCACTGCAATGGAGGTTTTAATCTGTGGGAGTCCAACCAACAATCAAAGTTTGAAGGAACTTGTGATTATGTGGCAAACAAAATTAATATTCAAAAAGAGATTTGAATTACGTGGCAAACAATTGTGTGTATGTGATTTTTTAAGTAGTTAAACAATTGTGTGTATCCAAATGAATTGCCATGCAAAGCCGACAGTGAATTTCAGGATAACATCTTGCAAGTCAACGATGGTTTTCACAATTTCACAAATTTGGTCCAAATAGGTGCTGCCGACAATCAGGATTCATCAACTGACGGCATACCTTAGGCGGCGTGAACTCCTCCAAAGGTAGTAAATTGTGACGACATGTGTCCTTGCTAGCAATTAAACCAGCGACAGGAGCTTTTCTTCAGCTAGTGGATTGAGGCAGACACGAAGTCTTCAATCGACATGCACTTTTTGCTGGCTGTTTTGTAGTTGGTGAATCGTGAGGTGTATGTCAGCGGCAGTTGGTGCATAAAAGAAGAAGTAAATTTGGGTTTTTCTAAAGCCTAAATTTAGATGGCTGATAGGACCTATAAAGTCCTATTACATCACGCTTAATTCTTGTTAGTTTATTCAGTTTTTATATATTTTATTTGTTATTTTATAGGTTCTTGAGCAATTGACACATTTTGAGACGTTTACACATGTTTGGGGTTAATTTAGAGCCAACCAAAGATCATTCAAGCACCTGAGTGAAGTTTAGAAGTAAAATAACTATTTTACCCTTAATGAGAGAGTTTAGACACGGTGATGATGCTTGCAAGACACTTGATGCCAGTAGCTGGAAATGCATGACAACGTCTCAATGCTGTAACAGTGAGTGCAGGTAGACGTTGCAACGAGCTCGAAAAATGTTGGTCTAATTGGCGACAACGTCGAGACTCTGGATGTAGCGTCTCAACACTACGTTGATTTGTATAAAAGGAAAATTTCTCCCTCTAGGTCATTTGTCTCCTTTTCCCTTGTCGAAATGAGGCCACCCTAGTTAGATTTTTTTTTTTTAGTAGTTTTAGGATTTTTGATCGATCCATGGGTTCGTTTGTTCAGATTTCTATGTCCGACTAAAAGAAAATGCCGTTTTGGGAGACCGTCGAGCTTCTATATTGTAATCTTTAAGCATGCTCTAGGTAGCTTGACTACCTATACGCGTCGAGCATGTTTAACTTTTCTATGCACATTCTTTAGATTACTTAATCATATAGAGAGCGCGTTTAATTTCAATAGCATAGGGATGATGCGTCGATGAGTTTATATTCCCATAAACAACTTAAAGAAACTAGTTCCTTAGGAAGCAAAAGAACAATAGAATTAATTTAGGCCCGATCAACTTAAGTTAGTTTAATCGTCTCACTAAATCTAATAATTCTTGGAACTTAATCGGCTAGTTGTGAGCATGGCATGCTATCGTTCCCAGCTTAGGATTAGTTTTGAGTTTAATTGATGTTAAGTTGATTAGACTATTCTAAGGGATCGTTAGAAGCTCTATTGGCTTTTCCAACAAAGCCAGTTGAGTACATTTACTTTGAAGTTATATTTCGATACTTGTGACTGGGTGTGGCATAAAATAATCCTGGCGTGATCTCGAATCAGTATCTGAGGTGAGATCCTTATCTTTATTGCTTTTAGTTTAGTTCTTTTGTCTCTTTTATGCTTAAACCTCCCCCCTGTCCATGTCGATAAGAAATCCAATTAATAGAAATCAATTATTTAGTTTCCTGTGGTTCGACCTACCCAGTCCACTGTTAATTACTACAAGTAGTTAATTTTAGATTGGTAATTATAAATGTATTTGATGAGCCTTCGACAAGCTCTTATAAATGCCCCGAAAGAAATTGAAGACCAAGATATGTCTTGAAATTTCAAATTATGTAATTTTGAATTTAGTCTTTAATTTTTAAGATTTTCCAAATATGTCAGTCAATTTTACTTTATTTTTTAAATATTCGTGTTGGTGTGTATGTGTTTAAATTATTTGAATGTTGCACAAAGTATACCATTTAGATTAAAATCCCATCATAGGTTAAGCATGTCATGCATCTTGATTGTTAATTATTTTGAATATAATTGTTATATTTAGAGTAATAGGGATTAGATTCTTTCCTAATAAAATTAGATGGTTTCCTAATAAGATTAGGTTCTTTCCTAATAAGATTAGATTCTTTTTCTAATATCATTAGATTAAAGATAATTTAATTCAAAGTTAAAATTGTTCAAGTCTTGAGTTTAGTTTATCCTTTTCTAATAGGATTAGAATAAAATATTTAGGACAAGCTTTATTTTTGTTTTAAAGGGTTTAAAATTTTCGTAATTAAAGATTATCTATTAAGTGAATTATTTTTTAATAGGATTAAAAACAAAGCCTAATGATTCACTTAAAGTTTATTAATCTAGTAATTAATATTTAATTAAAGATTAATGAATTTGAAATAAAAATTGACTATAAGAGAACTTTGTTTATGTAAGGTTCTATCTAGATTGGAGTATTTAAGCTTACCAAAAGGGAACACCTCTAATAGGAAACTTACCTGGGAGTTGAATTAATCAAATTTTATTTAATTTCATTAAGCAGGCTCATAGTGTGATTAGCTTTTAAATAATTTAAAACTTGGCAATTCACATTAAAATCAATCTAATCAACATAAGGATTATGAAGGGGTAGATTGAGAACTTAGATAAATGAGATTAACCTAATTTGTTTAAGTAGTAGAAAACCCTATTTTCAAAATAGTATGTGGGAGAGGGATGTGTGACAATATATCCTCTTGTCTTCATTATTGGTTCACAATGTGAGGTCCATGTGGGGCCTCGCAACGGCTTTTGGACAGTTCTCCTATGGAAGATGTTTGCATGGGTCCAATATCAGGGTGAATCTTCTGAGAAGGATAGGATTGGAGTTTTGTTTCTAGTACTTGACCTAACCTACAACGACACTTGTTAGGATAAAACTATAGGATCTGAAATGATGGGTCACACTTACGTAGGGCCCTTTAAGATTGTTAATGATATTCTTGACTAAATTAATGGTAACTAAATATTATAGAAATAAGAGTTATTTTGATATAATATTTGGTTGAGAGGGTCTTAGTTTAGTGAAGGAACACTTGACCTACCCTACAACGACACTTGTTCTAAATCACTAAAGTACCATAGCATTAAAAATGATTTATGGGGTTCATTTATCAAGTTGTTTGTTTTATATGCTGAAATTGAATGGATATTGATTGCATGTTGCTAAATAATATTTTTATATATTTCCACACTATGTCTAGTTGTCTTAAAATTTTAATTTATTACTAATTTGTCAATTGAGAAAATTTTATCCTTTGAAAAAGTAGCGTTAACACTATAATGACAGTGTAAAATTTTGAATTTGTCTTTATTGAGAAATATTCTCAAAACTTGTTGTCAATGCCAATCAAATGGTTCTGAAGCACATGATTGATGAATCAAAAGTAACAAGATAGCTTTTACATATCTCCTAGTTGATATGTTAGATGATAATCATAGAAGAAAAAGAAAATAACAACATATGAGGTGTTGAAGTCAATGGTAATTAAATTTAGATAATTGTCTAAATGATCTTAAGATTAAGTATTACAAAAATCCAAGAAAATAAACTAAATGTGTAACGCCCAACATTTTTGAACTTAATTAACCCTTGATTTTAAGTTAATTTTGGAGTTAAAATATTGTTTATTTTTTTGTTGGGCTAAATTGAAATTTAGAGAGTTTGAAAGGGAAAATATGGAATGAAAAAAATTGGTTGGAGGGCATTATTGGTTTTTGATGAAAAAAAAAGAAAAAAAAAGAAAAAAAGAAATTCTTATCTCTCTTTCTCTCTCCAAAATGAACCCTCGACCCCCGTACTCTCTCTCTCTCCCTCCCTCCTTCCTCAAAACTGCCTGCACCCTCGTCTTCTTCTTCCCCTTCGAGCAGCTCTTTCGCAGCAACCACCTCCCTCGCTGATGCATGCACTGGAGCCACACCCATGCACATGGTCATTCACAGCCACGCACATAGCTGTCTCTGTGCCAGATCGGTTCGCGAATGCCAGCCCTGCCCAAATCGTCAGAGTTTTGCTGTCGTCATGTGCCGCCGCTGCAGATCCACTAGAGTCGCGTAGTCGCTGCTCCCCGTAGATCCAACTGTTGCATCTTCTTCTCCACACACTGTCTTCTCCCATGCCAACATCTGCTTTCACAGCAACGATGACGTTAGTCCAAGTGATTTTCTAGATTCGGCGTGTTCGATCGTTGACAACGCATTTCCGGCAACAGCAGCAACCCTCAATCATGATTGTGATGCTTGACCCACAGCACCCATGACCCTATCAACTCTCTTTTGTGCTCCCACTCCTATCTCATCTATGGGTTCAAGTGTATTTGAGCACTGTCCAACAAGGAATCGTGCTCTTTTAGTGAGTTTTCATTGGTAACGATCCTCCTTAAATCTCTTTAATTTTGATTAAAGTTTGTAGATGTAATTCTAAGTTTTAGAATCTTTCATGGACAGAGTGTAATTTGATTATCTGAGGGTCGAAGGCATTTATAAATTATGGAGTGTTTGGGTAATTCCCCTTTGAACCTTTTAGGTAAAGTTTTGACATTGACTTAAGGTTGATCTATGGGTTATTTAAGGTTGATTTATTTATTAAGTGGCCATTTGAAGTGACCCTTTGGCTATTGGATCAAAATCCAGGACACCCATCGACTTTAGAGGCCATTTGGGACGTCTTTGGGGCAATTCAAGCTGCTGTCTCGGTTTGTCCAGCAACATTTGGTCACTATATGGGTAAGCTTTGGTTGGATTTTAATAAGTTATTAATACAGTAAAAGTTGGGCCTAAGTTAGAATTATTTGGATGCATGTTTAGGCCTTTTTGTGAAATTTTAGGGGCTATTTTGGAGTATTTAATTTGACCCTTAAATTATTAGAATTGTTTGAAGGTTAACTACTCTAAGTGGAGACCAGATTGTTGATTTTGGGTAGTGTGGCACAAAGAAAATTCCAACAATTTATCTTCTTGATTAGTGAGTTGGAAAGGTGATATTTTCATCACCTTTTAAGTCAAACTCCAAAATTAATTATAGAAAATTTTGGATAATTATAGTTCCATGCCATGTGTTAATTTGTGTTGTTTTAATTGTAGCTAGGTGCTACTGAATATTTTTCAGAAATGGATTATTGTTGGTGCTTGGATTTATTAATTACTTTTGCCTTAAGGTAGTCATTTGGATTAAGCCCCTTTAAGTTATTATTTGATTTTGTTGATGTTTGAAATTTGTGAATTGTGAAAGCATGCCTGAAACTGTGTTTATGAAGCATGTGATGATTAGTGGATTTGTTCGAAAGTTATTTGAGCTAAAAGTGGCCTAAGTATGTGGCTAGTATGTAAATAGGGGCTTAAGGGTTCGAGTAAATTATGGTAAGCATGTGTAGTACCTTAAGGAATTGCCTAAGTTTGTGATTGGATAAGTTTGGCTTATGTTTGTAGAGATTTGCGAATAAACATGCATGCCTAAATATGTGTACGGGCTAAAGGTTGCCTAATCACATGACTATTCTTATTAAGGGATTCAAAGTTGCAAACTAATGGTTGGTTTATGTGATCAGTGTGTAGAGCCTTGAATGAGTTTGTGCTCGAGGTTTATGAATGATATTTGTGATTCGCGTGTAGAACCTTGGTTGAGTTTATGCATGAGGTTCATGAATGGTGTTTATGATTGGAGGACATGATCTGAGTAGTTGTTGATGTAATCGTGAGACATGTCAATCATGATCTTGTGTGTTGTTGGTTGTTAGGGTGATATGGTCTTGAGAACTTCATTAGAGTTAGTGTAGGACTTAGCACCTTTAGGCTAATGACACTTACTACCCCACTTGGAGCATGCTTGCCTATGATGATGTGTGATGGCATGGAGGATAAGTCTTTCATTGCAAATATTAGTTAGTGGGTTGTGTACCCTGATGTGTGATGACATGGAGGATGAGTCCTTCATTGCAGAGACTAGTTAGTGAGTTGTGTACCTTGATGTGTGATAGCATGGAGGGTGTGTCCTTCATTGCAGGTGCTCACCAATGTGACTTGAGGGTTGCAAACGAACAAAAACCCGTTAGGTTAGTGCAACCTACCTTTTTTTCCCGTGCGAGCATGTCTTCCTAGGATGTTGTGAGATATGATGGGCATGAGAGTTGCTTTCCCTTTTTTCTTATGCTAGCTTGGGGGCAATTGCCCCACAATGTTTAGAATGAGGGTTGCTTTTCTTCATTCAATGTGCTAGCTTAGGGAGCGATTCCCCCATTGTGTTTAGAATGAGGGTTTCTTTCCTTCATTTAGTGTGCTAGCTTAGGGGGTGATTTCCCCATTGTGTTTAGAATGAGGGTTGCTTTCCTTCATTCAGTGTGCTAGTTTAGGGGGCGATTCCCCTACAATGTTTAAAATGAGGGTTGTTTTTCTTCATTCAGTGTGCTAGCTTAGGGGCGATTCCCCACTGTTTCGAGCATGAAGGTTGCTTTCCTTCATTGCTTTGGGCTAGTCATAGGGGGTGATTCTCCTAAGATTGTAGGCGTGGGGTTGCTTTCCTTCACTGTATTGGTCTAGGTTACATGACTCGCAGGTATAGCACGAGGCAATACCAGAGAGGGGTGGGCTTGGGGTAAGGTGAGTGGGCACTTAGTTAACTGAAGTGAATATTTGAGTTTGAGCAAGAGCCTATGAGTTTGGGCAGGACCCTTCTTTGTATGGTGTTGAACTTTGGACCCTTAAGTGGGATGCTTACTGAGTATGTTTATACTCACTATTGCTACTTTGTTTGTGTCTTTGCAGATGGTGCACAACCACGAGGCCGATGACGGAGGCGATGACTTGACGAGGCTATGGAGACACCACCAGAAGTTTCTTTCCTTGTGTTTAGTATCTTTGTGATTTGTTATGTGGTTTGCTTGTAAATCCTAAATTTCTTTTGTTTCCTGTTTCGGTAGAATTTCTTAGTTCTCGTATATGTTGGTTGAACTCGCATGTTTTATTGAGTCTGGCAGATGCTGAGTGGTTCATCTGAGTCATAGAAGTGTTTTTATGTCTCTTTCCAGGTTCATGAAAATTTTGGTTTCCTTATAGTTACGCTGTTATGCTGCTGAAATTTCGGGCATGAATAAGATAACTCAGTTGTGCTTTCGCATTAGTATGTTCAATTTTTAGGGTCGTTAAAAAATGACTAAAGTTATAAAAGAAAATAGTTTCTAAATTTGTTAGGACAGTCATAATGAGAGGAATTTTCAAAATACCTCTATGAGAAGAACATAAATAAAAGTAAATTTTATTTATTCGATTTTTGGTGGAGAATAAAGAACCCTTCCTGGATAGTTGATTCAATATCCAATATCAAGATTTGTTCTTAATTACATTTAATATGTAATTCATGGAAAATACTTAATGACGTCTCTACATGTTGGCATTAGGAAGCGCATCTCAGTTAGTGTAGTGGAAGACATTAAAATGTCATTAAATAATGATTGTTACTTAATGCTGAACATGATAATTTTTACACTTTAAGAAATTAGATTTATGTGATTTATTATTAGAAATTCATATAGTATGAATTTTGCAAGTAATGAAGTTTATATTTTCAAAATTTTTTGAAGATATGTTCATGTAAAAATAAGAACAATTTGTATGTGTTAAAATGTTAACATATACAATACTACACAATAATGAGATATTTATGATTATATAATCTAGAATGGAAAGACAAATAATTTTCTCCTAAAAGATGATACTTGTCTTTGGCACTCAAGGTTGATTCACATCAACTTGAATAAAATTAAAAGACTAGTAAGAGGTGATATCTAAAAGTTGGAGTTAATTACTTTATATATCTATAGATCTTGCATTTCATGCAAAATAACTGATAAGCTTTTTATTGGAAAGAGCTATAAGTCCAAAGAAAACTTTGAGCTTACACATTATGACCAAAATGGTCTGGTGAAAGTAAAGTTAAAGATGGTTATGAATATTTCATCACTTTAGTTGATGATTATTCAAGGTATAAATATCTTTACCCAATGCAATATAAGCCTAAATTTTTTAAAAGTTTAAGAAAAGTAAGATTAAAGTTGAAAACTAAATTAGGCAAGTCCATCAAAACACTACGATCAGATCATAGTGGAAAGTATAGAAACCTTACGTATTGAGACTAGTTGATAGAAAGTAGAATTTTATCCCCAATACCAAGTACAATTGTGTGAAATTGTGCTACAAGAGGAGAAACAAGATATTGTTAGAGGGCACATCAATAATTTGTTATATGCCAGTACCAAACTTTGGTTAGGATATGCAATAGAGATTGCAAAGTGAACATGATTCCCAACAAAAGTGTCTGTGAGACAATTTCATGATTATAGAAGGGTAGTAAAGCTAGTTTACAACATTTCAAGATTAGAGAATGTTAAGCGTCCTTATAGTACACAAAAGTGGTCTATTTCTAGGCTTAGATTTAGGTTAGTTTTGTGCTATTTTTAATGGACTTTGATACTTTGATTATGTGATTTGTAGAATTCGAGCAATTGGAGCTAAACTGGTGAATTGGAATGAATTGTAGAAAAAAAGGAGCCTAAAGGAGAGCTTTTGGGCAAAAGAGGCAAGGAGAAGAGTTGCAAAAGCAAAGAGACCCAAGAGCATAGCATTGCAACACTATAAATGACACCACATGTGCAACCCTCCAAAATCGAAAGTCAGCATGCAGAGCGTTGCAACGCTGAAAGGCAGCATTGTAATGTCAGAATCATGATATTTTCCTAATTTTCCCAATTCTTTCGTGCAAATGGAGCCATTTTTTAGAGAGGAATACCATAATTTCAATTGAAGCACTGTCTTGAGACCTAGTGGACCCTTTGGAGAGCTAAGGAGGAGACTCAAAGCTCAAGATCATGTAACATCACAACAGAAACGAGTGTTGGCACGCTGTTATCAAATTTCTCTCTTTTTTTCCTTACTTTGTTTTTGTCGTTTTAGGCTGTTATGAACTGAATTTGATGTAATTATGAGTAATTAGACTCTTGGAGATTTGTATTATTAGATTTGTTTTGATTTGGAATTGTAGTATATCGTAACGAGGATTTATGCATCTTGTGTGTTTTGTTTAAGCTTTTAGGCATAATTTATATTTGTTACATTGAGTGTAGCTTGAGAAAGTAAACATAGTTTTAGAACTTGGATGCATGACTAATAATAACCTATTGCATGAGAATGAATAGGTTATTGTTAGAAGCCGTTAAAAGAATACCGTTAAAGCCATGCTTAGTTGTGGAAATAGACCTAGAGGTTGATTTATACTATGCATGAGTTTGTTTGAGCTCGAGAGAGTCAAATAGATAATCTAGTAATTCTTGGCTCATGTTTGCTACATGTTAATACAATTTCTTAATCAATTCAAGTTGCCCTTCATGTTAGATCTCTCCGATCCTTTCTCTAAATGGACTCCAACCTTGTAAATAATAGTTTAGTTTACTTTTGTTTCCCTCTGAGTTAGGTTCTCTAGATAAAATCATATGTGAGTAACTATGGTACTTAATTAATCTAAGAAACTCAATCTCTGTGATCGACCCTGGCCACTATTACTGCAAATTTTAGAGGTCCGATTTATAAATATATTGGATAGAGCCTTTGACAAGCTCTTTATCATGTACTTGATGAAACAAACCCAAAAAGGTTGGAATATGCATGTAAGTGTATGTTATCCCTGAGGAGAAAAAGAATTGTCTTTTATACGATCCTAAACAGAATATGATGTTTGGATGACAAATGTCACTTTTCTATAAGGAGCAACAAATAAAAGACCACAAACCTTAAATAAGGTAAGATAGTGGTTCCAAGTGAAGCCACTAAATCGTTAACAAAAGTTGTGAACAATTAAATAACATTTGAGGGTTTATTTACCTCACAGTAGCAATTGTTGAGATTTATGCCCTAAAGTCTCGTAATTAATGATTTATTTAATAATTAATAATAATTTTGATTATTTTATTTACATATAATATTATGCATTATATGAAAAATCAAATGTTATTAGTGTAATCTTGAACAGTATGTGGTTGACATACGGGAGGATCATGTTTAAGAAATAACCTAAAGGGTCATAGTATATGGATAAGGTTGGGTGCAGGCCAACTTTGCAATATATTACAATTGATTTGATCCAAATCGTTGAAGTGGAAACATGTGAGTGGGGGAATCTTATACAATGAATTTGTATAAAATTGAACCATTAAATATTTAATCTCTCTTTATACATCCGTTAATTGAGAAGATTAATATTTCATTAGGGTGATCATATGCGACTCGATCTTAATCTTGAGAGAGTTATGAACTCCTGCCTGTGAGGGCTTGTCCTTTGATTTGCATGGGTGAGAATGGTTTTTGTAGTCGATTCAATAAGCCTACCATTTTGGGGACTTGATCAAATAGGGAGCTGGGAACATAATCTTACAAGATGGAATTCACTCCTTCCCATATAGGGTAAGTAGATAAGTAGTTCCCTTAAGTACTGATTTTGGGACTTGAACAATGGGGCCCCACCTTTTCATTGGCCCGAGCGGGACTTAGTTTATGGTTGGATCATAAATAAATTATTTATTAGAGGATCAGTGGTACTTAAGGTGTAAGATGTAATTACAGGGGTAAAACAAACTTTTGACCCAGCTGTAATTACGAACAACTCGTGAAGGACTTGCATATAATGGTTATACCCATGGACACAACTTGTCCTACATTACATAATAGTGCAACTCTAGGTTTATAGTGGAGTGATGTTTAATTAATTATTTTTGTATCATTGAAGCTTATAATCTGTAGGTCCATAAGGTCCCATTGCTAGCTCATAGTAACACTAAAAGATCAATTTAGTTGAAAGAAAAATTTGAAATGTTCAAATTAATATTTAATATATTAGATATATTAAATATAAAAGAGAAAAATATATTTATTGTATTTGATACATTAAATGTTAAAATAATAATATATATTAAATATATTAAAGAAAAGATATTTATAAAATTTGAATAAGATTCAAATAAAGAAATAAATATCGTAGGAAAATTTAAAAGATTTGAATAAGATTTGAATAGATTAAATATATGTATTTGAATATATTAGATATTAAAATATATATTATTTAATTATGGAAAGATTTGCCCTAAGTCTCTATAAATAGGACCTTTGGGTTGATCCATTATCGCACACATCTCCTTAATAGAGAATTACAGAATTCTCTCTAGATCTATTTCTCTCCAATTCCTTATGGATTTTCTTTCAAGAGGCTCCCACAAGCCTTGGTCATGTGTTCGAGTCATAGTAAGGAAGACTTAGTGGAAATTTTTGAACACAAGAAATAAAGAACTACAAAAACTTTCTCCATATTTCATGAAATCAAAGTCGATTCTAACGCTTCCACTGTGGGATTAATTTGATTATTCCCTTCAACAATGAGGTATGATAATAGGGATCTTTGTCAAAGTAATGAATCTCGAGATAGAGTCCATGTACTCCATCTCTGTTTAGAACTTGTAAATTTTCTTGATGGGGTCAAACCCATCATAGGTTACAAGTGATTCTACAAAGAAAAAGATGTGTAACTTAGAAGGAACAATCCTTCAATGTAAGACTAATCGCAAAATGTTAAACTTGATGAGAGAAAGTAGAGTTATGAGTAAACTTCAACTTGATGAGAGAAATTAGACTATGAGTAAACTTTCTCACTTGTCGCCATACTAGAGTCTATAAGCATTCTCTAATTCATTGCTGCATATGAGATATGTCAAATGAATATTTAGATTCTTTTATGGAAGAAACCTAGTACATCTACTCGAATCAATCAGAGGGGTTCATTTTCAAAGGTCAAAAGAAAAAAGTTTGCAAATTGTAAAAGTTCATTTATGAAATGAATTTAACCTTTAGATATTTGAATTTAAGGTTTGATAAAAGTATCAAAACCTATTACTTTGGACAAGAAAATCATTAATTGCTTAGTGGATTTTTCTCATGTTTTATGTTGATGACATTTTACTCATTATGAATGATATAAGGTTTCTATCTAACATAAAAAGTTAACTACCTAACCAATTCCAAATGAATGATTTGGAATGACTCAATATGTTTTATATGTCCAAAATGGAGATTTCAAGTACCAAGTGTTAACTTTGTCTCATACATCTTATATTGGGAAAATCGTTGTTAAATATTTGATGCAAAACTTATAAGAATGATAATGTATCATTCTAACATGAAGATATTTTTTGTCTAAGGAAAAGTATCCTAAGGCACTGATGTGTACAATGTTCGTTATCGCAAGTGCACATATCAAGTAATATAGTGATTTTGAGTATGTGAGAATCATATCCTCAGGGATTGGAATTGTTAATTTGTTTAATTTCTAATGATACTCTTACTTTAGTTGTATTTAGAGGACAAAATCTAAAGCAAGCAATGAAAACTAAACAGCTAACCTAGAAAGCAAAAGATAAATGGAGACACAATCACAAGAGATAATTCTAGGGTAATGATTTCATTAATTGGACCTTTAATTCATATGATTAATTAAACATTTAATTCATAAATCTAAAAGCCTAATTTCATGGAATCTTCTATCGGTCTCCTTCAATTCTCACGCTAAGTTAATTAATCTACGTATTCGTAACCTTAATAAGCGAAAACATGGCACTAAGGACCTTCATTAACAACCTCTATTAATTAATAATTAATTTCGTTGTCACTCAGGTAATTAATTAACAGTCATGCATTTAGGCTCTCATCTAACTTCTCTTCGTCGAGTTTTCATTTGAAAGCATATCAATTAATCAATGATCAGTTTATTAAAAGCATTAAGCTAAATGCATAAATGAACATAAATGAAAATTAAACCATAATATCAAATTAATTATAATATCAAATTAATTAAGGTCAACTAATTATATCAAACCCATAGAATTTAGAGTCTAGCTACTCATAATCACCAAAATAATCTCTAAACTCTAATTTACAGCCACGAAACAATAACTAAGAGTAAAGGAAAAAGGAGAAATTAACAAATGATAGTCGATCCAGTGTTTTCATTGTAATTCCACGTTGCTCGAGCTCCAGATCTTAGAAAACGCTCCACAAACGCTCCACAACTATGACCTTGAAATTTAGATTGGAATTGAGATTAGAGCTAAAACCCTCAGATTGGCGTCCATTTGCTCGAAGACAATGAGAAGAATATATATCCTTTATCGGGACAGTGTCAACAAAGCCGTTCCACTTGCGCACGCATCTTCAACGTCGAGATGCTAGGGTGACACTCCAGACAGAACTTCACTTTGTCTTGCATTTTTGGTGTCGAGACGCCCTCCTCTTAAGTTCTTATGATAAAATTTCATATTTTCTCTTCATAGACCAACAAAATGGTCCTAAAAAGCTCCAAAACCATCAAAATACCCTCGAACACTCTAGTTTTGCTCATTAAGCTTGGTTTCTACAAAATAAGCATAAAATAGCATTAAAGTATACACATTAATCACAAAACTAGCTAAATAATAGGTCCTAAGATATCACTATTTGAGTGCTATCAGACACCTCAAATGTTGAGAACAGAAGATTGATTGTCTACGCTTGAGTAGGAGACAATCTATTAAGACTTAACATTTAATATACTATAAAGTTGGACAACATATATCAGCTAAACCAATGGTTTAACCATTAAATGAAAAATTAAAATTCTTTCTCAAGTATTTATGGATAATGAGAATAATATTTTTTGTGTATGGAGTTAAGGATTTGATCTTTAAGCGACACACTAGTTCTTACAAAAATGAAATCTATGTCAAGATTAAATTACCCTAAATGGTGGAGTATGATATACAAATCAAATACTTTTTTTTTTTTGAAACAACAAAAGAACTTGTATAATTCAAATAGTTCCTTAAAGATCTGAAATGTGTTTCAAGTATGATTCAACTTATCACTCTTTATTATGATAATAGAGGTGCAAAGGCTAATATTAAGAAAATTAACAGACAATGTATGGGGAATCATATTGAGAGAGAGAAAGCATCATGGTAGTGGCCAAGATAATTTTTAATTATAGTTGTTTTGATGTATATAAGAAGACTCTCCAAGCTAAAGTGTTTGAAGGTCACTTAGAATGTCTAGGCTTATGAGAACTATCTTATATTCACTAGGGAAATTGGGAGAACATGTTGCGTATAGAGTATGCCCTAGGATACATGTCTCACTGGCTTTAGAACAAGTGGCAGATTGTTAGGATTTATGCACTAAAGCCTCATCATTAATTAGTTTTATTATTTAATAATTATTTGATTATTTTTATTTGCAATTTATATTATTCATTACATAAAAATTTAAGGTTATTAGTGTAATCTTGAACACTATGTTGTTGACGTATGAGAGGATCATGTTCAAGAAATAACCTAAAGGGTCTAGTATATGGATAAGGTTAGGTGCCTTATCTTGGTAACCCTATTGATATGACCCACTTTATAATAATTACAAATGATTTCATCCAAATCGTTCATGTAGAGACATGTGAGTGGGGATATCATATACAATGAGTTTGTATAAGACTAGATCACGAAATATTTAATCTCTCTTTAGAAATCCATTAATTGAAATGCGCCCGCAACCTACCCTAACCGGCACTTAACACTATGAATCGAGTTCAACACACATTCAACCCTTTTCTAAGTGCTTTTAAGAGACTAAGCAATTAAACACATATGTCTATGGCTAATTTTAACTTTGATAAATAAAGAACACAACTCAATGATTCTAAAGGTTTTTGTCCTATGTCTAGGTACAAAAAGCGAAGTTCTATGTCTAGACTCTTCTCCTAGATTGCTTTTATGAAAACGCGTGTTCGATCCAACCCTTTTAGTATTGAATCTCACACAAACTATGTTAACTCAAGTGATCAGTTTAAGCTAACAATGAAACTTAAACTCAATAAAAGCAAATGATGCTAAATGTTAAGCAAAGGTACTTGAATCACATGGCGGGGCTTATCTCATTTTTAGGGTATCCACTTCATTGAATCCCTTCCAAAGATTTAGCTACTCATTGAAAAGAAAACTAAAGTGCAGAAAATAAAAAGAAAACTTGAATAAGAAAAGATAAACTTCATTGAATTAATCATGCGAAATTGGAACAAAGCTTGCATTACAATTTGAAGAATTGAAATATAAATAAGAACAGAAACTTACAACTTGAATGAAAGAATAAAAACAGTAGCTAAACTTTTAAAGAAAGACAGAAAGTACAAAAACTTAAATGAAAGCGATAAAGAACTCGAAGTTTGTTCCTTCTTTCTGACTTTGTTCAACCTCTTTCGAGGAGAACAAGTGCTTACACTCCCTTCTTTCGAAGCTCGTGTCTGAATGAAGTATGAACAAAACTTGGGGGAGATTCGGTATGGCGGCTGAAAGAAAAACAGCAGAATTTGGGGTAGAAGATAGAAATCCGAGCTCCCCTTGGAATTGAAGCTTGAGTCGCCTTTTATAGACCTCAAGGTTTAGGGTTTGCTACCGAGATCAGTGTGGAGAGGCTTGACCGATCATATCCCTTGATCCTTGGTGATTTGATTGAGAATATTTGATTTTATTTGATTTTATCTGCAAATCTCACGAAGTTGGGAAAATCTACCGAAAAGGTCCATATGCGGCCGAACAGTTGAGCGCAATTGTGTTGTTGTCGTAATGGCCTAAATGCGGCCGCATAGTTGGGCGCATTTTGAGCTTTTCCTGCAATATTAGGAATTTGGCTTATGGTCTCAATTGTTGGCGCATTCTGGTCGCATATCTCTTGCATCATTTTTCTTTTGCCTCAGTTGCAGTCAGAATGTGGGTTCATTTGCGTCCTTTTTCAGCCTCTACACAACCAACAAAAATTAATACTTTCTTAACAAAAATGACTCTAAATACACCTAAAAACTTATGTTTATCAAATCACGACTTCAGACACATGCAAAACTTGTGTTTACTTAAATTTTCCCTAAATGACATGAATTATAACATTAAACACTCACTTTCTAAGCAAATAGCTTAGTTTTTAGAGCCAAATAACACTAAAAAATGAGCGTTATCAATGATCATATGCGACTCGGTCTTAATTCTAAGTGAGTTACGAACTATTACTTATGAGGGCTTGTCATCAGATTTGCATGGGTGAGAGTGGCTTTTGAACATAAGTTTCATAAGATGAAATTTTACTCCTTCGGATATAGGAAAGGTAGATGCATTGTTCCCTTAAGTGCTGATTTCGGGACTTGAACAATGGGTCCCACCCTCTCACTTGTCCGAGAGGGACTTAGTTTATGATTGGATCATAAACTAATTGTGCATTAGAGGATCAATGGTACTTAAGGTATAAGATGTAATTACATGGGTAAAAAGGACTTTTGACCCAGCTATAATTATGAACAACTCATGAAGGATCGACTTTCATGTAATGGTTATATCCATGGTCAAAATTTGTCCTACAGTGTATAAGAGTGCAACTCTAGGTCTACAGTGGGGTGACTTAGAGTTAATGAATGAAAATTAATTGATTATGAATTAATTAACTAATTTTGTATCATTGGAACTTATAATCTGTAGGTCCATAAAGTTCCCTTGCTAACTCATATTAACACTAAAAGGATCAATTTAGTTAAAATATTTTTTTGAAATGTTCAAATGAATATTTAATATATTTGATATATTAAATAAGAAAAATATATATTTATTGTATTTGATACATTAAATATTAAAGAGAATAATATATTAGTAGATACATTATATATTAAATTTGAATGAGATTGAGATAGATAATATATGTTGTAGGAGATATTTGAATGAGATTCAAATTTATTAAATATATATGATAATATATTATATATTATTATATTTTGGCAAAGATTCCCTAAGTCTCTATAAATAGGATTCTTGGGTTGAACCAAAACTAAGCTCTCTACAGGGAAAAGAAACTCTATGAAATTTTCCTCTCTTTCTTTCGAAGAGGTTCCCCCAAGCCTTGGTCATGTGTTCGAGTCATAGCAAGTAAGATCTTGTGTTGAAGATTCTACTTCGCTGGAATTGGAGCACAAGAAGTAAAGACCTGCTAGGTATTTTGTCCATTATTTTTTAAAGGTATTTATTGCTTAATTCTTGTTTTTAGTTTAATTCTAAATAAATCAAAGTTGATCCCTAAATTTATTTCTAAATTGTTTAGTGATTAACTGAAAACATGTATGCTTTAGTAGAAAACTTTTAAATGGAAAAGCTCTCAGTTTAGTGCAAGTGCACATTGTCAAGCAAGTAGTAAGTGGAAGTATTCCAAGTATCGTGTCCCAAGAGAATGAATATAACAAAATCTAAAATATAAGCAAAGAAAATAAAAGAAGAGATCCAAACATAATGTTTTTAATTTTAGAGGCTTTGCTCTATGTTTATGGTAAAAAATAAAGTCTTATGTCTAAGCTATTTTCCTCAATTGCTTTTATGAAAATTGAATCCTATCTAACATTTTTAGTATTAGACTCGTTCCTTATATGCTAATCTAGGTGATCAATCTAGACTCACAATGAGACATTAATTAAATAAAAGCAAACAATACTATGATTTGAAGGAAAGTTATTTTTGACATATTAGATCTTGCCCCCTTTATCTAGGGCATTCACATATTCGAATCTTAAAGATAGGTTTAGTTCATGAATAAAGAAGAAAAGAACAACACTTGGAATAAAGGAAACTTCATATTAAACTTTAAATTGTTCGTAAAAAGAATGAAAGCCTAACTAAGAAAGGAGAATTACATTTGCTGAAACTAAACTAAAATGCCAAAGATTTTGAATTAACTTACTATAAAGTAAAGAACAAAAATACAACTCAACTAAAGTCTTAAAGAAAAGAAAGAATACTAAATGACAGAACTCAGAACACAAGTGTAGAAAATAAAACTTAGAACCTAAACCAAAAATAATAAGGAATGCCGAGAACTAGGAGGAACTACTGAACTTCTTCTTAATCTAATATGCTTCTACCTTTTTCAAGGAGAATCATGTTGTAACAGTCTGAGACTTTTGACTAGACTGGATCGATCTATATGCAGCAACTCAATCCTTATGGAATCAACAAGAATAACGTAGAGGAAGCAAAATTTTTATAGGCGAGGAATCCCCCTTCTTCATGTGTTTGCTGCTCTATTTATAGCCTCCAAAAGCTAGGGTTGTTGTCAAATATATTGTATGGAATGAGTCGAATTTGGAAGAATATCTTCACAATATATCTTCCAAATTGAATCTCTAGATTTCTCAGTATTATGTTATTTGAAATTACAATTGCAATTCTCATTGACGGGACTGCTAACGCCACAAAGCGCAAGTGCACGCTGTGAAGTAATATATAGAATTACTCCAAGTATCAAACCCAAGGGAATAGATGTAACAAAACTTTCTAGTCACAACAAGATTTCTCAAAGTTTGCAACCGAAGTGATAACCAAGAAAACAAAGTGATTTTGGGGTTTTTGTGATATAAGTAAAAACAAACTAAACTAAAAAAGGAATGAGGAAACATTGATGAGAAAGCATGAGATTCAAATATGGTTCAACCCTAAGGAAATGCGCCCATCATGCACTAGCATTTTGTTCAACTAGGCGAAGAACATCTGGCGATTGCTATCCATTTGTGCTTGCAAATTGGCTCTTTTGAGCTCGGTACGGTACGAACAGAATGCTCCACCAAGATGCACTCGCAATCTACCCTAATTGACACTCAACACCATGAATCAAGTTCAACCCTTATTCAACCCTTTTCTAAGTGCTTTTAGGAGCCTAAGCAATTAAAATTATATGTCTATGACAAATTTTAACTTAGGTAAGTAATGAACACAACTCAAAAGATTCTAGATGTTTTTGTCCTATGTCTAGGTACAAAAAGTCAAGTTATATTTCTAGATTATTTTCCTAGACTGCTTTTATGAAAACGCGTGCTAGACCAACATTTTTTAGTATTGAATCTCACACAAACTATGCTAACTCAAGTGATCAATTTAAGCTAACAATGAAACTTAGACTAAATAAAAGCAACCGGTGCTAAATATTGAGGAAAGTTACTAAAATCACATGATGGGACTTATCTCCTTGTTAGGGTATCCACTTCATTAAATCCCCTCTAAGGAGTTTCACTATTCATCACAAAGAAAACTAAAGTGCAGAAAATAAAGAAGAAACGAGAATTAGAAAGAATAAACTTCATTGAAATAATGAAGTTGAATACATAACCTAAATTCTCAAATTGAAATAACAAAACTTGAACGAAACTCAGAACTTGAATTCAAATATAACAACAGAAACTTACAAAGCTAAAACAAGAACAAAACAGCAACTAAAGAACTAAAAAAACAGAAACAAAACAAGAATGAAAACAATAAGAACCCTAAGCTTGTTCTTCCTTTCTAACTTGATCAGTTCGAGTTGCTGTTTCTAGCCTATAGTCAAAGAGATTCGATGGGGAAAGAGACTTGGTGGAGAACATGGATCAGTCGCACAGGTCACGCTACTGTTTGGAGTTATGCGCCATCATTGGTCATGGGCTGCTATTTTTCGTGCAAGGTATCAGCTGCTGCCTGGGTTGAAGTTCCCTGTAGTGTGTGGGAAGAAGAGAAATCAAGGGAGGGCTAACTTGTTTGGCTGCTACACATGAGAAAGATAAGCAGGTGCTGGATTTTAAGGGAATAACATTCTTGACATTTAAAAAATGCCAAGTTTTATGTAGTATGAAAAAAATCGAAAAAATTCCATCAAACTCCTTGTGGATGCTAAATAATTAAAAAACTGGACATTCATGGAATGTCGAGTTAATTTTTTAATTCTTAACATTTTAAAAATATCGAAGTTTTTTGCAGCGTGAAAACAAATTCTGTGTTTTTGCACTTTTCTTGACATTCTTTTGTTTAAAATACATAGTTCTTGACATTTTTTTTACAAAAATGTCAACTAATATAAAATCTCAAGTGTCAAGAAATATAAAATTTTTAGTAGTGTCATGGAGAATAAGTCCTTACTCTTCCTTCTTTCGAAGTTAGAGTTTGAATGGAATACGAATAGAACTTATGGCAGATTCAAAGTGGCAACTGAAAACTAAAGAGAAAATGACAGAACTTTGGTAAGAAAGTATAACTCCGAGCTCCCTTGAAATTGAGGTTTGAACTGCCTTTTATAAACCTCACTAAAGCATGCTTGTCTGACATGTCAAAATAAATTTATAACAACCAATAATTTATAGCAATAGTGGTTGAGTCAATCATAGGGAATCGCGATTATCTTTTCTCGTAAGTCAGGTTATTAAACAAAATCGGAGGGAAGAGTAAATAATAAATTGCAAGATAAACCAAATAAACTACCATAAATCTAAATGGCATGAAGGAAAGGTATTTAAAGAAAGTAACGATACGTACCTAACACCAATCTAGGCATGTTGGGATTCGATTATAGCATTGATCATAGATTTGTTTCATGAGATTAGCTAATTAGGGTTTTAACACTCAATTGATTCCTCAAAACCCTACATGAGCTTCCCTCTAATTAAGCCAATTAACCAGAAATGCCTAATTGGCTCTCACTTAATTAACTCTCGTGGCATAGTCAATACCAAAGGAATTAATTAAATGCAATGGACAGAAGGGACAAGTCGAGACAAACTAATTAACTTAGTCTGGTCAGCCTAAATTAATTTAGTAAGCGCTATCAATTCTAAGGCCTACCATCTACTCGCAAACAAGCAATTCTACTTAATCTAACCGACGTGGCTCCCAGCCTATTACTACTCAAATTAAGCATTGAACCCTGAAGTACTACGACTACTCATGCATAGCAATGAACGAATTGAATCTAATTGAATTGTCAGATCAATCACATCCAAACCATTATAGGGAGTAAGCACAAGAATTGAAAGCCATTAAAAGCATAAGTTAGCTTTAATTAAACCACAAATCTCACAATGCTACAATAAAATCCCAACGATACCTCAAATTAGCATGTTCCACTAGCCGGAAGTCGTAAAAACAGGTCTCGTTCTCATAATACAAAGAAAATTCTACCTAAAAATGTTACAAAGGTCTCAAAATAGTAAACTTGGTGCTGAAATCGAGAATGAGGGCTGGAAAAGATTGGAGAGTTGCCCTAAAACGGAAAATTTCATTTTTATATGAAACGCTAGAGAGTTGAGACATTGCCAGCATTGAGTGAGGCTTGTAGCAACGTCGAGCGAGGCTTGCACGTAGGGGACTTTCGACAACTTCTCGACGCTATTAGGTAGTGTCTCCACATTGCCCTACATCTGAGGCTACTATCATGCAGCTTTGAGCATGGCCTCCGCCTGCAGTCTTAATGCTCCTAAGGGACATAATCGTCAATCCTTCGTATCATTTCACTCGAGTATCTAATTGACCTTCTGTTTGGCTTGTTTTCACCTTGATTTCGCGTACTTTCCAAAAATAAGTCTTGCTCCCAATTTCCTACAAAATATTCAATTAGTTTCATGAAAAGGAGAGGAAAAAGCATAAATTAAGTATGAATGGGCATGTACGAACTAGGTCTCATCAAATTACCCCCAACCTAATTCTTGTTAGTCCTCGAGCAAGACACTCACACTAAGCAATAACGATAAGAATCAATGATTGCATGCATGAGACTCTAATTTCAATACCTAGGAATATTGCAGTAACTACAAAGGAGGAACAAAAATACACCATCCATGCTCTGAGCCACTTTGTAAAACTTCATTCTATTCTTTCCCACATGTGTGTGTGCAACCTCCTAAAGTAGTTTTTACAAGTCGGGAAAAGTTTATAAAGCTCTCAGTCAATCTTCCCCCTACATTGGAACTAGAACTAGCTACCAAGCTTCCAAACCATTATGCAAGTAATCAGTTACTAGGTGCCCGAAACAAATATCATGTGACTAAACCTGCATCACTTTCAAACCAACAGGTACTAGCTTTAACACATCTATCGTAGGGACCCGTATCCGGAGCACTTGCTCAATGGATGGCCTAACTGATCACGATAGAGGCAACTCTTTTTACCTGTTGATTCATCTTTAACTATTACAAGCTTCTTTTTTTTTTTCTTTCCTTCAAGAATGATCTTCTTTTAAAGTTCAATTTTTTTTTTTACTTTTTTGGGCAAATGATCACATTTTTTTTTCCTAAGCAACAAATTACAAGCGATCAATCTTTTCACTCAATAACTAGCACTACACCTATAGAGGTGACAACAGACATATGGGCCCTATCACTACAAGAAAAATCACATATGATAGTGTTCCAAAAACGCCATCATAGACCTTCAATAGCGTTTTCAAAACGCGGTCATAGCTGATGTTATTGAAAGTCTCTGACTTTTCATAGCGTTTTTTCACCGCTATCCAAAATGCTATAAAAGGTCTATTTTTTATTGCGTAATTTTAGTGCTATGAAACGTTTCATAGCGTTGGAAAAAAAGATATGTAGAGAACAACCTTGTTATATGAAGTTACTTTTGGAAGTAACATAGAAAAATAAATTAGACAACAAAGACTTCCTATCACTTATCTACCAAATGCCGTAAAAGTATGTTTTTTATTTTGATGGAAACAAACATAATATTTAAACATGCTTTTGGCTCACATTGAATATCTTCAAAAAATTATAAAACAATACTATCGTCTGAGAGAGAGATCAAATGTTTGATTAATTGATACTTGTGCTTTGAGAGAAAACAAGCAAGAACTAAAAGAATAAAAGTAAATCGAATGGGTTTTGTATATAATTAGCAGTAAAAACACAAAGTATTGAAGATAACATAAATTATTTTCTGTGCAATAATAGTGATTACAAATGTTTAAAAAAGTATTGATTTATCCAAAAAACATTACAAATGTTTTTCTGAGTTAGTTACGGAGTTTTGGATAAAGTCATGACAAATTATAGTAAGAATAAAGAAGTTTGTAATTTCATAATAACACGTTGTTAGATTTTTTTTTCTGTCATACTTTCACTATTTGATTCTTTTAGTGCTTGTACTCTTAGTTTGTGTTTTTTTTACATAATGTGTTTTTTTTAAGAAATCGAGCTTTCATTGAGAAAAAAATGAAAGAGAAACAAAGGCATACAAAAAACAAGCCCAACAAAAAAGGCAGTCCAAGAACTAACCACAAAATCCAACAAAATCAAACCAAGATCATAATTACAAAAGGGACTAGTAACTGACGCCCACAAAGACGGATGAAACCTCACAACCTAACAAACATCATCACAAGACCTCACAACTAAAAATCCTATTATTCCACTTGAGCCAAAAAAGTGGTTGAAAATGGACCTTGCTTACAAATGCTAATGAGCCAACAAGTTTGTAACGCTAAAGGTCGAGATAGCAAGAACCACCACCTAAAGCTTTCTCTAAAGTAGTAGCTTCAACAAGTGATACTCCATCTACAATTGGCACTAAACCTTTCAAAAGTTCTCCAAATCAAAGCAATAGAAAACGTTTAACCTGTAATTTTCCTTCAAATGCTTAGGAACGATGTTGGATATAACTAATGATACAAGATAGAGTAAGAATTAAACTTCTTTCCATCTATGAAAATTAAGAGAATGCAGCTTAAACCAAGAGGGGAAAAGGACAAACTTTTCATGCTTGAAATCAGAGAAAACTAAGATAGCTTTCTCGTCCAAATCTTTAGCAAGTTTCCTAAAAGAAAACAAACATATCAAAAGAAGATAAGTCCACATACCTCTAGAATAACCATATAAAAATCAAGGCTCAAAGAAATTCATCACACAAGTATTAGAATCATGTTAACAATGATGACAACTCACTAATTCATAAATTAAGTTTCAATGATAATTCATTTCAAACTATGATAATTGTATGAATTTATGATGGAAAAAGAGAAGTTAAATTTATATGTTAAAATCACAGAACATCAAAAAAATCATCCGTTACTATATAAAAGTTATTGGACAATGAAGCAAACAATTTAGGTATATCTAAAAAAATAAATAAAAAAAGAATCAAATTTCATAAATAGTCTCAAATCAAAGGACTTAAATGTCAAGAACATTGTTATTAAATCACTCCATTTGTGTAACTAATCAACATGTATAAACAATAAAGATGATAGCATTGCTCATATTTGATAACAAGAATATCCACATTCACAACAACAAAAATACTTCAGCCATACCAGCAACCACAGGAGACACCTCTAGCTCAATTACTTACACCTCTAGCTCAACTAATTCAACTCATGTAGTAGCCCATTGCTCACCCCGTCAGACACCTCAACAGACGATCATGTAGAAGCTGGTAGATAATTATTTCAAGCTCAAATTTATGCTTCAACCAACAATCTGATAGCGGGCATAAGTGTGCTATTTATAGGCTTGATTTTATGCTAGTTTTGCCATGAGCTTCTGTGCTTTCATGTATTTTTTATGCATATTTTGTAGAAATCGAGCAATTGGAGAAAAACTGGAGTTTGAGAAGTATTTGGATGAATTTGGCGCAAATTAAGGCCACAATCGAGTTTCCAAGTGTTAAAGAGGAAGAATGAAGCTTTAGAGCTCGAGAGCATAGCGTTGCAATGCCACTTATAGCGTTGCAACGCTACATCAGCAACTATTGTAACGACCCTATAGGTTCAACACGCTACCTAAGAGTCATTACTAAGTCACGTCACTATATTACCAAAAAATTTCGGCAACATAACGGCGTAACTACGCGAAAACCAAAAATCTGACCCTTACCTAATAAGACATAGAAAACACACTTCTAAGATTTTCAAACAACCTCCTAGCATCCAACAAACTTCTCAATATGATGCTAGGGTTCAAACAGAAGAAACCAAATACACGTGCACGATTTACAAAGAAAGGTTAAAAGATTTTGAAACATCCTTCTAACATTTAAAAACTTGACATGAGTTCTATATACATCTAGAAACATAAAAGAAGCGGAATAGCGATCGGTCGGCTCCCACGACTCGAGTAGCTGATCTCCGGTCACGCGCTAGGGCCGATCTTAGCCTTACCTGAAAACATTTTAAAAAGGAAAAGGGTGAGTATTAACGAATAATACTCAGTAAGTCCATCATAGTTTCAAAATAAGAGTTTCAATCACATGCAACATGTCATTTTAAATCATAAAACCATCGTAAACCATCGCTTTAGTAGGGGACCTAAAATTCCTTTTATAAACCATGTACTTTTCCTCGCGGCTCTCGTGAACGATTAAATTCTCCCGAGGGCCTCGTGAATAGTCCGAAGACATAGTTTTTCCATCGAATAGAGTCCTCCCTAACTCTGAGAGTTAAGCTCGAAAGCTAACATACATCGTGGAGTCCGAAGACTCAGCCCGAAGGCTACCATCGTAGAGTCCGAAGACTCAAGCCCGTCGGCTACCATCGTGGGGGCACTCTCGAACCCCGGGAGTATAGAGAGTCCGAAGACTCGGGTTCCCTCAAAACCCACATAAAACTTTTGGGAGAATTATCGTCACGGCCTTACATAAATCTTTTCATGAGCACACAACACATGCATGAGGTCCCATTCGTTTTAGAACATAGTTATGAATGCATGATTCAAGGCAATCGCATTTCAAAGACATACATATAATACACTTTCTTTCTTAAATACTTAACATGAAAAACATATACTTTCAAAGTAAACATAGAGCTAGCTCAAGTTTTGAAAACTTCTTTCGTTGTGAGATCCCTTACCTTATGTCTTTACTTACTAAAATACTATTTCTTCACTAGTAATGAGCTTCTCGAGTTCCCACTCCAAGTACAATCCAAGGTCCTCGACAAATCACCTAAAAAGTTTCCTAAACGTGTCTTAAACCATCCGAATCACGCTAAAACACATTCTATCATTAATAACTCGACGAAACGGACCAATTGGCAATTTTTACCCAACTCCGGCGAGCGGCGGCGCGTGACCGGACGGCGGCGCGTGGAGCTTCCAAACGGCGCGTGGACTTCGGATTTAGACAGATCCAGTCTCGACGGGTCGGATCTGAGCTTCGTGCAGCGTTTTCCGGTGAGTTTCGAGGCGTTCACTGGCGTGGGTTGGGTGTTCGGCAACGAGTTGCGGCGGGGCCTCACCGGCGATCGAAAACAGAGGTGGCGATGTTCATGGTTTGAAGCTCCGGCGGTAGCTCACTTGAGAGGAAGAAGATGAAGAAGATACCGCCGGCGATGGCTGAAATCCGACGAGGAAGAAGATGAAGAAAATAGGCAGAGGGTGGGTGTTCGGCTAAGCGTTCGTGCGGCCGGCGGCGTGGAATCGAGTACGGCGTGGGGCGGCGAGAACCCGAGGAAGAAGAAGAAGCAGCCGGCGACTGGTCCGTGAGCCTTCGGCGGTGGTTTGCGGCAGATCGGGCTGAAGCTTCGGCGAGAGAGAGAGAGAGAGAGAGAGAGAGAGAGAAAAATTCGGGAAGGAGGGCTGTCGTGAGGAAGAAGAAGAAAGAAAAAATAAAAATAAATAAAAAAAAATAAAAATAAAAATAAAAAATAAAAAAAATAAAAAAATAATTAAAATAAAAAAATAATATTATATTAAAAAAATCAAAAATATCTTCTCTAAAAGACCATAATACCCTTTTTCTCATTTCAAATTTCAATTAAACCTTCAAATTTAAATTACCTAATGAAAAATCATTCCACTTAATTTCAAAAATTAAAATTTAAACTCCTAAATAAGCCGGGCGTTACAACTATTCAGCATCATAAACTAGAAGACATAGCATTGCAACGCCATCCAAATAAATATTTCCCTTTTTTACAAAATTCAAAGGGACAACGTTGCAACGTTGTCTTGCATTATAAAAGGGAAGTGTGTGTTTCGAGTTGAGGGGACCGTTTTGGAGAGACCTAAACCCTAATTTTGATAGAAGCTTTGTTTGAGAGGTCTAGAGAGCAGCTTGGAGAGCTAAGGAGAACACTCAAGGCTCGGGTTCGTGGGACATCAAGTCGGGAACGAGTGTTGGCACACGTCTTCTAGTTTTTCTCTTTTTCCTTTCTTTTGCATTCTTAATTTTAGGATTTACTGGACTGCAATTGCATTTATTTAAGTGTATTAGACTCTTAGTTAAATGAAAGATTGTATGGAACTATGTTTGATTGTGTGAATGTGATTGAAACGTTTTTTTTTTGCATTCTGATTTAATATTCTAAGCTCCCAGCCATAGCTTTGTTTGTTGAGTTAAATTTAGCTTGAGAAAGTAAATTTAACCAAGAACTTAGATGCATAACTACGATTAATCTATTGCATGAGAATGAATAGGTTAATACTAGAAGTTATTAAGAGAATTTCATAATGCCATGCTTAGTTGTAAAAATAGACCAAATGGTTGATATACCTCTTTCATGAGTTCGATTGGGCTCGAGAGAGTCAATTGAATATTTTAGTAATTTTCAACTTAGAACTATTGCATGTTTCACAATTCGGCAGTCAATTTCATAGTCGGGCCTCACGAATAGCAATTAACGAATGTCTCTCTAAAATTGGACTCTAACTTTGTACATAATAGGATGTATTTTATGCTTTCAAACCAAATCCTAGTTAGTGTTCTCTAAATAAAATTAGACATAAGTAACTACGATACTTAATTAAATTTAAGAAACCCAATCCCTGTGGATGACCCTGGCCACTATTATTGCAAAATACTTAGAGGTCTTGTTTTATAAATTTAAACTTGATACGACCTTCAACAAGTCGTCTATCACAACCCAACACAAATTCAGTGAGAGATATGTTGAATATAAGTCAAGCCTCATTCAACTTAAATTGGCAACATTTTTGGAAAGATCCATTGCTTGAAATACCCAAAATCAATGACAAATTTAGTCACTGATTTACCAAAACTTATATCAATTTTTTTTTTCTTCCCTTAGCTGCCTATAAATCTTTTAGCTACTTCCTTTTCCATTACTCTATGTGCAGTGTATATTTTGAGAAGAAGAAAGGAAAAACTTAAGGTCCCATTTGATAACCATTTGGTTTTTAGTTTTTAATTTTTAAAAATTAAGCCTATAAATACTACTCCCACCTATGGTTTTACTTGTTTTGTCATGTACTTTTTGCCTATGTTTTCAAAAATCAAGCCATATTTTGAAAAAAAAAAAAAGTAGTTTTCAAAAACTTGTTTTGTTTTTAGAATTTGGCTAAGAATTCAAATACTTCCTTAAGGGAGATGAAAACCATTGTAGAAAAATTGGGAGAAAACAAGCTTAATTTTCAAAAACCAAAAACCAAAAACCAAATGGTTATCAAACGGGGCTTAAGTTTTTTGCACATTCTGAATTACAGAAAATACTGAAATTATTCTCTCTCTAGTTCTTCTTTCTTTTGAACATTAATAATCCAATCTCTACTGTGAAAAATCTTCCATTTCTATAATAGGTAACAATTTACTATTTTCTAAAGAAATAAATCTAATTCCAGAGCAAACTGCAACATGAACAAAGCTCAAAACCAAATTTGAACCACTTCTAAATCACCAAAACTAAACCCAAACATATTTTACAACCAAATAAAAAAAAGTAAAAAAGAAAAAACAACCACATAGATCCAAGAATAAAACAAAAAAAAACTTGAAAAAAGAATGAAGCACTTTTTCAAAGAAAAAAGAAAGAAAGGGGTATAGTGTTACCAGGGATGTCGACGGTGCAAAAGACAAGGACGAAGATCATGTTGTCGAAGGCCCAATCAATGCCCTAAGTTCCGACAATGGAGCATTTGAATGTATATTGGCTAACCCCATCACCGTCAAGATGGTGTGTATAGGATCAAGAAAGTGGCCACAGAGATTGGGGGAAGGGGTTAGTGCAGAAAATCGAAGAGGAAATAGAGGGGAATCAAAGGGGTTTCAGAATGGGGAGAAAATTGAATGGGACAAAACATATGAAAAATGCGTCAAAAGGATTTTTGGCTTTGGTCAGGTACAATCGAATATTTAAGTTTTTTTTTTGTTTATCCGTAACGCGTATTTTACAAGCGGGAGTTTTTCCGCTTCTTTTTTTCTTTTTTAAGATCCTCAGCGCCTTTTTTTTCAATAGCAGATTTTAACCTAATGCTATAACTGAATGCTATAAAAAGTGATATTTGTTGTAGTGTATAATCCTACCTTATGCCTTCAAGACTACTAAAGGAAAGGCTAATGTGCTTATTTTGTGCAGGAAAGTCCAGAAAGTTTTGAAAAATTTGGCACAAAAAGGCTCAACACAAGATGACATATGCATGCTTCAACTAATGGAGTTAAAACAACATCCCTAAGCATGTCATCAATTGTCCTAATCAAGCGCAAAGCAAGCACATCATTAACCAATCATGCTCAGAATTCACTCAAAAATTTAAAATTTTTCAGACCAAAATCATGCTTAGCTCAATCAATCAAAAGTTCGAGCTTAGGTGCTTAAGGACTCAATCAAACAAGCTAAACTATTCAACAACATTCAAAGCTCAAAAACACTACAACTCTACCCTCAACTGATAAAGGAGCTTGTCAAAGGCTCTATTAGATAAATTTATAAACTGGACCTCTAAAATTTTGCAATAGTAGTGGCCAGGGTCTATCACAGGGATTGAAGTCCTTAGATTAATTAAGTACCCTAGTTAATTATGCCTAATTTTATTTAGAGAACCAAACATTGGAAACACGGGAAAATAAAATCTAAACTAATATTTACATGCTTGGAGTCCAATTTTGAGAAACATGAATGGTTGATTGAATTAAGCCCTACTTGAATTGATTAATTAATTGATTTTTTATATTAACAATCTTAAGCCAAGAATTTCTAAGGTAATCAATTGACTCTCTCAAGCCCAATTGAACTCATGCAAAAGAATAAATCAACCTCTCGGCCGATTTCTATTTCTAAACATGGCATTAAGTCATTCTTTTAAAGCTTCTAGAATTGACCTACTCACTCTCATGCAATAGATTAACCTAGTCATACATCTAATGTTCTTTAACTACATTTACTCTCTTAGCTAAATCTAGTTTAACATGCAAAACCATGCCCAAAGGTTAAGACAGTAGAAACCATATGCATGAAAGACGTCAATATATCAAATAAACTAAAAATCAACCAAGTGTTCAACAATACAACCAAACTAATGTCAATAACATAGATAAATAGTACATAAACAATCCACAAAAATCCCAAATCCAAAAGATAAAGCAAAGGGAAAAAGAGAGAAAATTAAGGGACGCGTGCCAACACTCGTTTCCGTCGTGATGTCCCATGATCTCGAGCTTCGAGTTTCCTCCTTAGCTCTCCAAAAGTCACCTCTAGGTCCCATGACAAAGTTTGAATCGAGTTTAGGGTTTTTGTTTTCTCAAAATGGCTCCCCTTGCTTGAATGAAAAATTCTCTTTTATAGACATTGAGACAACATTGTAATGCTAGGGGTAGCGTTGTAACGCTGTCCCTCGAATTTTATAAAAAATGAAATTTGTTTATTTCTCTGGCGTTGCAATCCTATAAGTAGTGTCGCAACGCTATGTCTGCTGGTCTCCAAGGCTGAAAGGCTGCTGATGTATCATTGCAATGCTATAGATGGCATTGCAACACTATACTCTCAGGTTAACAAGCTTGTTTCCTTCTCTTCAACACTTGGATCTTCAATTATAGCTCCAATTTGCTCCATATTCATCCAAATACTTCCCAAAACTCTGGTTTGCTCCAATTGCTCGATTTCTATAAAATACGCATAAAAATACATGAAAGTACACACAATCATAGAAAAACCTGCATAAAACTAAGCCTAGAAATAACACACTTATGCATGTTATCATCAACCTAAAATTTACATTGTCCTCGATGTAAACAACATGAAAGCAAAAGGACAAATGAAAGAGGAACAAGTGAACTCCCCTGAATTTTCCAAGCTCAAAGGGGGGGCGTGAGGCAGCTCTTCAACGAGAATGATCTTCCTATTCCTTCGGGTCAACTCCTTGCTCTGTAAAAACAACAACCCAACTAAGCTACTACTAAAGACTAAGGACAACAACTAAACAAAGCAATTAAACATTTTGACGCATGGCTGCCTCTAGGAAGCACAAATTTCTAACATCGATTGCTCGATGGCCATGTGGCATGCATCACTTGTCCTCACATAAAGGGTCCTCAAATTGAACAATCATGAGGCTAGAAACGACAAATCACCCTCCTTAAAAATCTTCAGCCTGTGTCTATTCACTTTAAAAGACTGATCTGAATCGAAGCACTTAATCTCAACTACGCCATCAGGGAAGGCATTAATGATTTCAAAGGGACCAAGCCATTTGGATGTGAACTTACTTGGCATCAGTTTGAACCGATATTTGTAGAGGAGGACCTTTTGTCGGACTTCAAAATGTTTCCTGGAAATCATACAGTCATGAAATAGATTGGTTCTCTCCTTGTAGATCCTAGCACTTTCATGAGCCTCCAATCTCAATTCCTCAAGCCCTTGCAACTGAAGTAACCTCGAATTGCTCGCCTCACCACCAAAATTCATACTGCACTTCTTAATTGCCCAATATGCTTTATGCTCAATTTCTACAAGCAAATGGCACGCCTTCCAAAAAATAAGCTAATAGGGAGACATCCTTATGGGGTTTTATAGGTAGTATGATAAGCCCATAAAGTGTCATCCAACCGGAGGCTCCAATCCTTCCTTCTAGGATTCACTGTTTTCTCAAAGATAGATTTTATCTCGCGATTGGAAATCTCCACTTGCCTATTTGTTTGGGGGTGGTAGGTGGTTGCAGCTTTGTGGTTCACCCCATACTTCTATGTAAGCGCTTCCATTGACTTGTTGCAGAAGTGGGTGCCCTAGTCAATGATTACGACCTCATGGTACTCTAAACCTGCTGAAAATGTCTTTCAAGAAAGCTACAACAGTTTTAGAGTCGTCAGTATGAGTGGCTTTTGCTTCCATCTACTTGAAAACATAATCCACGGCCAACAAAATATAATTATACTTACAAGACGAATGTAAAGGACCCATAAAATCCATACCCCACACATAAAAATTTTCACAATTCATATAAGGCATTTGAGGCATTTCATGCTTACATGATAAGTTCCCCACCCTCTGATATTTCTCACAATTTTGACAAAATAAATTGGCATCCCGAAACAAAGTCTCCCAGTACAACCCTGACTCAAGTACTTTTCTAGCAGTTTGCGTAGGCCCAAAATGCCCTGCACATGCCAAATCATGGAAAAAAGCTAGAATAGACAGAATTTCACAATCAGGCACACAACGTCTAACAATTTGATCATAGCAGAATTTCTATAAATATGGCACATCCCAAAAATACTTCCTAGACTCAGCCTTAATCTTATCATTCATAAACCTACCCATACTATAAGGTAAATTCCTTGTAACAAGATAATTAACTATGTTCGCATATCAGAGGATCTTACCTGGTGCTCGTCAGGAAATTCATTGTTAAAAGGTACCTTATGATCTTCCCTTCTCAACCGGCTGAGATGGTCTGCAACTAAATTTTCTAATCCTCTACGGTTCTTTATTTTGATGTTGAACTCCTGAAGAAGTAAAATCCACCTCAGCAAGCGGGGCTTGAACTCTTTCTTTGTTAAAAGGTACCTAAGAGCTACATAATTAGAAAACACAGTTACTTCAGACCCAATAATATGTGACCGAAGCTTATCTAAAGTGAACACAACAGCTAAAAGCTCCTTCTCTGTCATGGTATAATTGGACTGTGCAAGATTGAAGGTTCTGAATGCATAGTAGATGACGTGGCTCTTTTTATCTATCCTTTGGACAAGCACAGCTCCAACAGCAAAATTGCTCGCATCGCACATGGTCTCGAAGGGTAAGTCCCATCGAGGAGGGTGGATGATAGGTGCACTAGTCAACAACCTTTTCAAGAAGTCAAATGCTTCCCTGCAATCTTCTCCAAACTCGAACAAGACGTCCTTCTGCAACAGATTTGTCATAGGCAATGCGACTTTGCTGAATTCTTTGATAAACCTGCGATAAAATCCTGCATGACCAAGAAAAGAACAAACTTCCCTAACATTTGTAGGGTAAGGAAGGTTAGCCACAACATCAACCTTAGCCTTATCGACCTCTACTTCTCTAGCTAAGACCACATGACCTAAGATTACACCCTGATTAGCCATGAAATGACATTTTTCAAAATTGAAGACCAAGTTACACTCTATACATCGCTTCATGACTTTGGCTAGGATTCGACAAATCCTCATCAAAGGAATTTCCATAACCTATGAAATTGTCCATAAACACTTCTATGCAATTCTCGATAAATTTGGAAAATATACTCATCATGCATCTCTGAAAAGTACCTGAGGCATTGTACAGTCCAAAATGCATCCTACGAAAAGCAAACGTACTGTATGCACAGTGAATGTGGTCTTCTCCTGATCTTACTGCGGTATAGAAATCTAATAGAATCCTGAAAATCCATCCAAAAAGCAAAAGAAGGGTTTCCCTGTAAGACTCAACCATTTGATCAACAAACGAGATTGGAAAATTATCCTTCTTAGTGATTGAATTTATCTTCCTATAATCAGTTTACATACGCTAACCATTTTGTACTTTCATGGATACCAACTCATTGTTTTGATTTTTCACTACAGTCATGCCTGTCTTTTTGGGAACCACATGAATTGAACTAACCCATTTACTATCATATATGGAATAGATGATACCTGCATTGCAAAGCTTATGAATCTCTTTCATCATTACCTCTTGTATAGCGAGATTTAGCGGCCTTTGAGGCTCTCTGGATGGTTTGGAAACTTCCTCTAACAGGATTCTGTGCTTGCACAATGCAGGGCTTATTCCAATGATAGCAACTAATGTCCGTCCCATAGCCTGCTTGTGCTCTTTCAGCAAGCTAACCAACCTTCCCTCATGCTCTGGTGTAAGATGCTTGGAGATTATGATTGGCAAGGTTTCCTTATCACCTAAGTATGCATACTTAAGGTGATCAGGAAGAACCTTCAGCTCAAACTGGGAGGCCTTCAAAATAGAGGGAAGCAATTTGTTAGTTTTCTTACTTTTATCAGCAGAAATCTCAACTTTCAAACAAATAGACCTTGAAATAGGTGATATAGGATACTCCCCCAACTCAGTTTCCTCATCGCCATCAATCAACTCTAGTTCAAGATTAACATCATCATCATCATTCAATGGTTTTTCCTACACTGATTCATCAACAACATCAACTTTACAGAGAGAATGCACTTCACTAGGATCCTTAATTACGATCCTTTCTTTATGTATGGAGTCCATCATACTTTCCACACGAGCCTACCCTTCAATGAACTTCTGCAAGAAAAAGTTAATATTAGTCATTTGATATTTTAGCTCACTTACCTCCTTCTCCACATGCGAGGTGCGCCCAAACTGATGCATGCTCTCGACCATGTTGACAATTATTTTCCTTGCCTCTGTAGTGGTCTTATCAAGCAACGACCCAACATTGGCTGCGTCTAATAAACTCCTGTCAGCTGAGAGTAACCCCTCGTAAAAATACTGGATGAGCTGATGATCTGAGAACTGATGATGGGGGTAACTTCCACACAATCTCTCGTAACGTCCCCAATACTCGTATAAGTTCTCCTCGTCGCTTGCGAAATCCCATAGATCTCCTTCTTGATTTTAATCGGACGTAGATGCTGGGAAGTATTTCTCCAGGAATGCTCTCTTCATCTTGTTCTAAGTGGTGATGGAGCCTGAAGGGAGACAATGAAGCCAGTCTCTAGCGTTGTCTTTCAAGGTAAAAGGAAACGCTCTCAAACTAATCTACTCCTCTGTGACATAACTAGGCTTCATTCCTACACAGACCATGTCGAATTCCTTGATGTTGGGATTTATGCCCTAAATCCTCATAATTAATGATTTATTTAATAATTAATAATAATTTTGATTATTTTATTTACAATATAATATTATCGATTATATAAAAAATCTAAGGTTATTAGTGTAATCCTGAATAGTATGTAGTTGACATACGGGAGGATCATGTTCAAGAAATAACCTAAAGGGTCATAGTATATGGATAATGTTGGGTGCCTTATCTTGGTAACACTATTGATACGACCCACTTTGTAATAGTTACAAATGATTATATCTAAATCGTTCATGTGCAGACATGTGAGTGGGGGTATCTTATACAATGAGTTTGTGTAAGACTGGACCACGAAATATTTAATCTCTTATTATAAATCAGTTAATTAAGAAGATTAATATTTCATCAAGATGATCATATGTGACTCGATCTTAATCCTGAGTGAGTTATGAACTCCTGCCTGTGAGGGCTTGTCCTTTGATTTGCATGGGTAGTGGCTTTTGTAGCCGATTCAATATGCCTACCATTTTGGGGACTTGACCAAATAGGGAACTAGGAACATAATCTCACAAGATGGAATTCACTCATTCCCATATAGGGTAAGTAGATGAGTAGTTCCCTTAAGTGCTAATTTCGGGACTTAAATAATGGGGTCCCACCCTCTCACTAGCTCGAGAGGGACTTAATTTATAATTAGATTATAAACATATTGTTCATTAGAGGACCAGTGGTACTTAAGGTGCAAGATATAATTATGGGGGTAAAACGGACTTTTGACCTAGCTGTAATTACGAACAACTCGTGAAGGATTGACTTGCATGTAATGATTATATTTATGGACACAACTTGTCCTACAGTGCATAAGAGTGCAACTCTAGGTTTATAGTGGAGTGACCTATAGTTAATTTGAAATGTTCAAATTAATATTTAATATATTAGATATATTAAATATATAAGATACATTAAATATTAAAATAATTAATGTATATTAGATACATTAAATAAAATATATTTATAGAATTTTAATAAGATTCAAATAAATAAATATTGTAGGAGATTTGAATGAGATTCAAATAAATATAAGATATATTTTAATATATTAGATATTAAAATATTTTAATTATGACAAAGATTTTCCCTTAGTCTCTATAAATAGGACCCTTGGGTTGAGCCATTAGATGCAACAAATATCCACAAGCCTTGGTCTTGTGTTTGAGTCATAGCCAGAAAGATTTTGTGAAGGAGATAAAGATCAGCAAGAAATATCTCTATATTTACTCAAAGCAAGTTTGCTTAACCTTAATTTTTAGTTTAATTTTAAATAAAATCAAAGACGATCCAATGCTTCCGCTGTGGAGTGAAACATTCATTCCTTCACTTGAGGTGTTTATGCGGATCATCACTTGCATTGCCATGAAAAATAGGGAGTAAGTTAATTAAGCCGGATTTTAGTTCAAAATTACCTTTTGTAGGAGGGTAGGAGATGTAGAGTGGCTGCTAATCCAGGTTAGGAGCTGTCAACTCTTTAATTGTACCCTCGACCATCATGTCAATTCTGGCTATACCGTCAAGGTTGAGATAGATTTATGTGTTCAGATCACTATTCCTCTTCTTCTGCTCTCACTGATAAGCACTACTCCTTTCTTCGTAAACTCTAAAAATCAAGCAATCCAAAAAATATACGATGATTGAGTTCTAAAAGGTAAAGCAAAATGGAGGAGTTAGGAATCCAATCAAGTAAGAGAAAAAACAAACAATACACCGATTCCTCGCCAACGACACCAAATTTTGAAGTGTTCTTGTCAGACACGTCAAAATAAATTTATAACCAACTACTAATTTGTCGCAATAGTGGTTGGGTCAATCATAGGGAATCATGATTATCTTTTCTTGCAAGTCGGGTTATTAAACAGAACTGGAGGGAAGAGTAAATAATAAATTGCAAGATAAACCAAATAAACTACCATAAATCTAAATGGCATGAATGAAAGGTATTTAAAGAAAGCAACGATACGTACCTAACACCAATCTGGGCATGTTGGGATTTGATTATAGCATTGATCACAAATTTGTTTCATGAGATTAGCTAATTAGGCTTTTAACACTCACTAATTCCTTGGAACCCCGCATGAGCTTCCCTCTTATTAAGCCAATTAACCAAAAATGCTTAATTGGCTCTAATTTAATTAACTCTCGTGGCATAGCCAATACCAAAGAAATTAATTAAATGCAATGGACCCAAGGGTCAAGTAGAGACAAACCAATTAAAATAGACTAGCTGGCCTAAATTAATTTAGTAAGTGCTAAAAATTCTAAGGCCTACTATGTACTCACAGACAAGCAGTTCTACTAAATCTAACAAACGTGTTGGGTGTTTGATTGAGCTATTGATTGCAAAGGAAATGGTGCTTGAGTTTCTTCTTCTTTTTCTTCAGAATTGGAATCAAGCCCTAGGGCTTTTCTTTCAACAAGGACTGCTCGTCTTGCATCATGCATAACCTGAACTTCTTCCATCCACCCCTTCGATCCCTTCTTGTGTGGCTTTGGACTTGAAGAATCTGCTTGAGACGAAGACTTGATGGGCTTTTCAATCAGCAATGGAGTTTTCATGGCCTTTAGTTCTTCATAACAAACATCTTTCAGTTTTTCCTATTTTTCATCTTGCAACTAAAAAATAAGCCATTAAAAAGTTCACAAAATTTTTCCATGGACGCAACTTGTCCTATGTGCATAAAAGTGCAACTTTAGGTCTATAGTGGAGTGGCCTAGAGTTAATGAATGAAAATTAATTGATTAAAGAGTTTAATTAATTAATTTTATATCATTGGAGCTTATAATCTATAGGTGTTGCCTTCTAATGTGTAGCTTAATTTTCTTAAACAATTTACACGAGGATGTGCAAGTGTACACAATAATTGCAGCAAGTGATAAGTAAGTTATCGTTCTCCACAAGCATTAGTGCAAGAGAATTTACTAAGCTAAACCTAACTTTTAGTGAACTCCACACGGTAACCAAATAATTAAAATTGGGTTAAAATCTAATCTAGTCATGCTTCAATGAAATAAAAGCAATAGCAAGAGAATAAAACTCAGAAAATGCTCAAACAAAAAAAGCGAGAAAAACTTGCAACAAGATATGTGAAACAGGCACGGATTAAGAATTGTTTGTATTTTCTCAAAATAAGAATGCTGCGGCAAGAACTTTGCTCCCTCAACCCACACAGCAATAAACGCAGAATCCTCCCAGATTTCCAATAATTTGTGGTTTAATTCCCATTAACCCACGCCAAATTAAGCTGTTGTAAATGTGCATTAGGTGGGTTGTTATCCCTAACCTCCCCACTTAGCTAGCTACTAACCCAAACAAGGAGCTAATGTGGTTTTGAGTAATCGACCTCCCCTATTTTTCCCAAAACTCAAAGAGACAATGCCCAAAATGGTTGGCCAAACGAAATCGAGCGTAAACAATAAAAACACTCTAAAACCAGATTGAAAAGAGCTAAGGAGCCTCAACCCCTTATTTATATTAATACCACATTCCTAATCCTCACCCAAAGGTGATTTAGTTCATATTACAAGTTGAAAATAAAGGAAAACTGCAGTAAAACACCATAATGTAGAATCTAATTACAACAGAGAAATCAAAAGTAAAAGAAAACAATAGAAGGGAGAAGAAAAGCCCGAAATATAAGCTCTTGATGATGATTTCTCTTATCTCCAACTCCTTTTCTGATTGGGTTTTCTTCCTTCAACCCCTTTGCGATTTCTTCCTCTCAAAATTCGATTTTTGCTTCTCAAGTTACGTCTCCCCTTTCCTAAAGACGGTCACTTGCTTTAAATATTGATGCCCATCTTGATTTTAGGGCTACTTAGGTGAAACAAGACATGTGGAGACTTCTCATTGGATGGATGATGTCATTTTGGTTCATTTGTGCCAGCTCAATTAATGAATTATTTTCTCATGTGATGTATCACGTGCTGTCTTTCTGTAACTTAAAATGCCAAATAATTTTCTCTAGCAATTCTTTTACTGGACAAATGCTCTCTCATAGTTTAGCTGACATAAAATTACGACATGTAACACCAAATTAACATAATTTAGTGCTATTTTTAGCTCCCATTTACGTAAATACAACAATTAAGAATATCCAAAGAAGCTATTTCAATAACAGCGATTTTAAGGGATTCCAAGCATGAAAATACTAGCATTAAACTCAAATAAAGAAACTTTAGGCATAAAGGACTAGCTAATAACTCTCATTTGGAGAGTTATCAATAGGTCCATAAGGTCCCCTTACTAGCTCATAGTAACACTAAAAGGATCAATTTAGTTGAAAGAAAAATTTGAAATGTTCAAATTAAAATTTAATATATTTGATATATTAAATGAGAAAAATATCTATTTATTGTATTTGATACATTAAATATTATTAAGAATAATATATTACGTATTAGATACATTATATTAAAGTAAACAATATATATTAAATTTGAATGAGATTCAAATAAGTAAATATATGTTGTAGGAGATTTTAAGTGATTTGAATAAGATTCAAATATGTTAAATATATATATTATAATATATTATTTGATACATTATATATAAAATTTGAATGTGATTCAAATAAGTAAATACACATTGTAGGAGATTTGAATGAGATTCAAATATTTTAAATATTTATATTTTAATATAATGATATTAAAATATATTATTTGATTTTATGGCAAATATTCTACCCTAAGTCCCTATAAATAGGACTCTTGGGTTGAGCCAATTCGAGAGATCTCCTCAGTACAAGATTCTCTATGATTTTTCCTCCCTATGGATTCCTTTCAAGAGGTTCCCATAAGCATTGGTTTTGTGTTCGAGTCATAGCAAGGAAGACTTTGTGAAAATCTTGTGGGGATTCGAAATTCACTGGAATGCAGGGAGACTCACTATAATACAAAGAAGTAAAGACCCACTATGGATGACGAGTTCATTCCTATCATAGATAACTTTTAGAATTTTCAATTTGGAGTTAGAGTTGATTAATCGAATTCATAAGTGAATCCCTAGGTGGATGCGTTCCCTTAACGGTCATATTAAATACCTCAAGCCTAGACAAGATTCTCTTTAGACAAAGTTTTCTCTAGATCAAACTCTTTATTCAAACTGGAATTCCAGAAGTTAAGTCTCTCTCTCTCCCCCCCCCCCCCCCCCCCCCTCTTTTTTTTTTAACTATGCACACCAAACTTGTTGTTTCTCAATCAATCTTGACTAGGGAGGTCAAGGCCTTATTCCTACCCAGACCTTCTCCCAAATAGGCTCCACTCTTTGACCATTGATCTTGAAAGTGTTGCCTTTTTCATCTTGTAATTCAATAGCTCCATGTTGATAAACCTTTGCAATCACAAAGGGTCCTGACTATCTAGATTTTAGTTTCCCAGAGAAAGGCTTCAATCTCGAGCTGAATAATAGCACCTATTGTCATTCCCTTAAGTATTTTTCTTAGATTCTTTGATCGTGCCATTTCTTCATCTTTTCTTTGTAAAGCTTTGCATTCTTGTAAGAAGAATATCTAAGCTCCTCTAGCTCATTCAGTTGAAGCTTCAATTTTATCCCCGGTTGATTCATGTCCATATACAATCTTTTGATAGCCTAGAAAGCCCTGCGTTCCAATTCCAATGGTAGATGACATGCTTTCCCAAATATGATCATGTATGGGGACATTCCTAGAGGGGCTTTAAATGCATTCCTGTGGGCCCATAATGCCTCATCCAATCTTAGAGACTAGTCTTTCTTAAGGGATCCACTATTTTCTCTAAGATTGTTTTGGTTTCTCTATTGGATAACTCTGTCTGTCTATTGGTCTGTGGGTGATATGCGATTGCAATTCTGTGTTTTATAGTGTACTTGACTAGCAAGCTTGCCCTTGCTCGATTGACAAAAATGTGTACCTTCATCACTCATTAATACTCTAGGAGTCCCGTATTAGTAAAGATGTTTTTTAGCATAAATTTCTTCACCACCTTTGCAGCCTCTATCCATTTAGACATGTAGTCTATAGCCAACAGAATATACATATTTCCATATGATGGGAGAAATGGTCCTATGAAATCAATCCCCCATACATAAAAAAAATCTTAAATTCCAGCATATAATTCATTGGCATCTTATTCCGTGCTGTTCGATTTCCTTTTATCTGGCATTTGTCACAACTTTTTGCAAAGTCTTGCGCATCTTTAAATAGTGTTGGCCAAATGTATATACTCTTTAGTACTTTTGTAGCTATTTTTGTCCTTGCGAAGTGTCCTCCATAGGGAGTTGTGTGACATGCCTCCAACATTTTCATCATATCTTCTTCTTCCACACACCTTCTCCATATTTGGTCTAGTAGTATTTTACAGAAATACAACTTATCCCAGTGATAACACTCATTTGGTGCTATCTATTTCCTATTAATTTGGTAGTTTTGTTATGATTTTATGAGCTTTTATGTAGATTTTTCTTGTATTTCAGGAAATTGAGCATTTGAGAGTAGAGGTTATGTTTTTTGACATTTATTTCAATTTTGGAGCAAGAAGAGAATTTATTTTGAAGCTAAAGATGGAATAAGATCCTAATGTAGCTTTTGGACCTAAGAGGTGAGCATTGAGACGCTCAAAATGGCTTCAAAACACTATAAAATTGATGTCAAACCCAAGAGCTAGCATCTCGATGGTTCCATGTGGAGTTCTGTCTGTAGCGTCAAGACACTACCTGTGTGCAGGCAATTTGAACAGTGGCATTTTGGACAGTGTCGAGATGTTGTCTCACGCGTCTCGATGCTTGAAAAGTTGTAATAACAAGTTATTTTGGCACCTTAATTTGGCTATTCTTGGTCTCAACACAGTAAAAGAAAGCATAAATAGAAGAAAATAGAGCAAGAATTGCATAAGTATGTGTGATGGACGCATTACATGTCTAATGCAGTAAATTTATTGAAAACCTTTGGATTTCATCTATTATTGTGCCATTCTTAACAAGTATTTGTGTAGGTGAATTCAAATCCCAGGCGCCAAAGTTTGAACGCATTGAATAGAGGTGAATTACGTAAAGAATAGGCTTGACTCGTTGAAAATGACACATTGAAAATCTATTGACGTGTTGAAAAAGTCTTAACATGGCTGAAAAGTTTTCACCTGTGCTGGAGGAATTTTGCCTGCCAATAAAGAATTTCACTACGTTGGTGAAGTTTTGTCTAAGAAGGAGTTGAAGCGCCTGGAGATAGAAATGAATTGATGCGTTGAAATGAGGTCCCCGAAGTGAGGCATCAGTAGGGGACCACTATCTTACAAAACTCTATTCAAAGCCAACCAAAATGACACACTAGATAGGGGGACCACTGTACTTACCTAGCCCGTAGAACCTGCATAAAGCATTTTTTTTTTTGGTGCTTCAATCTGATTAGCTGGAGCATAATTTTAAATAAATCCTTCCATCTCATTTAGAACGTAGGTTGGAGCTATTTCATATTCTTCCTCCATCTTCATTTTCTTTAACTTGTGTTTGTGAAGTGGAAGTGACGGTCCACCATTGATGAGCTTGAGGAGAAGGAGTTGCTATAGAGAAGAAGTTGATGCACCTCAACTGTTGACGCTTCAGCAGAGCTCACTGCAGAGTTCTTTCTTTCCTATTTATTTTTCATTTGCATCTACTGTTATTTGTTATGAGACTTTTCTACACTTTATTTCTTTTATTTTGTAATATGAGTTAAACTTCTACTCAAGACTTGGCTTAGGCTCTCTTGTTGCATCTACTTTCATGTCTTAAGCATATAGTTTAATGGAGAATACTTTTTGAATCTTTTTCCTAAGAGCTCTTTTGTTGAAATTGCTCTTGTCCGCTTGATCAACCGATGTAGAGTAGTAGCATGTTTTAGGCGTTGGAAGGGTCAAGGCATGTCGATTTACTCAAGAGGATGGAGAGTGAACATAATTTCACTAGGTTGTTTTAGGGATAACTCAACCACTTGTAGGCATATAAAATGGAGGCGGTGTAATAATGCACATTAGTAGCATAGAGGAATCCAACTACTTTTGTGTGGGAATGCGATATCGAGAGGGAGGCATTCGAAGGTTCTCCTGCCTAGATTAAATTGTATAATCTTTTTTGTTATTTGTGTTGCATAGAAATAGATGTAACATTAGGCAACCGAAAGCTGAGTCTTGACGTCTTCCATCATAGTTAATTTTATCTTAATTTTCATCTCCCTTGTTTATTCTCATAGCCTGTCTTACTTTTATCTTAACCAACAGTCCACTTTATTCTTGTATCTTGTGACTGCATAGCATGCATGCTACTTGTATAAGTTTATCTGCATCTCCATTAGAAATCTAACCTATTCCCTGAGGATTCGACCCTGGAATGCTCCCAGGTATTACTTGCTGGTGCATTTACTTAAACTTGGGTAGGTGCAATGGGTGATGAATTTACATGTGTAGTTCTCATTTTCACCGCGTCATTTTCATCTGCCCATATTTTCACCGATGTCGTTCACATCGGTAAACCATTTTTTACCGCATCAAACACACAATATCATTACACACACCAACGTTGCATTGATAAGTAGACTTAAATTAAGATGAACTCATTACGGAGATGGGAGCCAATTTTTGGGGTTTTTACACCCTAATCCACATAATTAGAGGGAATTATGAGTATTAAGGATGAATTAGAGAGGGTAGATTGAAGATCCACACTCAGGATTTGCGGAGATCGTAGTGGGAGTCAGATCAACAAACAACGGGTTCTTCCTCTATTTTCCCCTTGAATTTTCTATTGTTTTTGTTTAGTTTAGGATGGATTATGGCTGTAGTGGACTGAATTATGATTACATTGATTAGATTGAGAAGTTCCGAGCTTAATCAAGCCATTGGACCATCTAATTGAGATTAATTGGATGTTTATAATTGATTTTTCACATTCACTTTCATGCAATGTTCTTAAAGCTTTGAATCCCTTGATCAAGGATTGAATGATCTGCTGGTTTATGTTTTTAATGACAAAGAATGATCTGCTGGTTTATGTTAATTGTGCTCCCATTTATTTAAATTCTTTGATTTCATTAATTTCTTTAATGTTGGGTTTTATGTCCTAAAACTCGTGGTTTGTAAAGTGAATGTATATTCTATTTTGCAATAAAGATGTTATTAAGGTTTATTCAGTAAAGGTGTTATTGAATAAAGTGAATTGCGTCATTTTAACCCAAATCCAACAAATTAAGAACCCTTGGCTGTAGTATGTATATTTGAACTTTATGTGGAGACATGAATATGGATCAAAGTTCGAGTAATAGCAAGAATGGTCTATAGTATAGGGATAGGGCTGGGTACCATATCATGGGGACACTATGAACGCGACCCACTTTGTATTGTACAAACGATGTGATCCTAAATCGTTCATGTGGAGACATGTGAGTGGGGGGGGGGGGGGAGTCCTATGCAATGAGTTTGCATAAGTCCGGACTGCGAAATAGTCACTTAGGCTTTTTTAACTCCGTTTAATGTCATTGTAAAACCGAGATTTCACGAGATTTTTCCTTCAATTTTCTAAAAAAAAAAAAAATGTTTAAAACATATGTTTGGGGTATTAAGGAGAAAATAATACGTGTGGGTTTTTTTAAAAAAAATTAGAAAGAAAGGAAAATAGGGAAAAGGGAAAAAAAAAAAAGAAAGTGGAAGTTTTTTTTTATTCATTTTACAAATATACCTTATTCTACCCATCTTGCATCTCATTTACCAAAGAGAAGAAAGGGCTTTGTGGGAGAGGATGAGAGAAAGAGAGGAAGGAGGATTTTCTTAGTTTTGAAGTTGAAGAAGAAGGGGAGAAGATTCAATTCAAGGTTGCATGACAGATTTGGTGATCAATCCTGCTCACTGCTAATATTTAGATCGTTTTGAGCTCCACAAGAAGAATTAAGAGGTGAGGTTTGATTTTCTGGAAAGTTAGCTCATTATCGAACAAATTTCGTGAAGGAAGCTCGAGCAAAATCTAACTTTAAGTTGTTGATTTGTAAAGGGGAAGTCAGAGGGGAAAATCTGCTGTCAAATCTGAGAAACCTCTGGTTTTTGGGTCGTGCTGGTCTGTAGATTTTCAATTAGAAGCTCCGTTAGGTATGGTTGGAAATCTTATTTAATTTCCTAAAACTTTTATGAAGAAGTTGTGGGCGAAATATGATTGGAAGTTGCTTTAAAATTCAGGACAAGTTCAGGGTGCAGCAGGAAAACGCTTCTGGAATTGCAGAAACTGAATTTGAGGGAGGTAGCTTTCGTGGTATTTACGGACACATTCTTTGGGAATTTCAATTCCATTCCTTCATATAAGTTGTAGAGGGTTCAAAAAGGAAGAGTCTGGTATAAAGTACATCATTTTTGGGGAAGTAATGAGGAAGTAATGAGTATGTGAAATTAGGGTATGGAAGTGGTAGAATACTGGAAGTAGATAGAATGGTTTTGCAATTCTAAGCTTGGAATTCATGAATTCAAAGTTCTAATGCTTGGGTTTTGGTTTATTTGACAGGCCAAGAGGAAATAGGTCGAGTATACGGGCCGAGGATCTAGATCTAACGCTGTGAGTGACAAAACGAATTTCGAAAACATATTCTATGCTTGAAATCGTGTCTATGTGAATATAAGACTTCTTAGGAAGGAATTAGCTTAAATGTTTTATGTTTTCTGAACACATGGTTATGAGCATACATGATTGCCTAGGAATGATTTTAAATGCTCGTGGTGAGCTTAGATTTTTCCAACGAAATTTACATGTGAGCATGTGTTTATTGATTTGCTAAAATCTAGCGAAAATGTTATGATTTCAGGCAAGCATGCTCTAGCAAGTAATGTTTAAAGATTATCATGTGTTTTTCTAAGACTCGAATGAGTAAATGAGTGAGATATTGAGCCGAGGCTGTATAGTACCGTGTGCACACAGGTCATTTTCTGTTGTCAACGTTGAGTCTACTCCGTGACAACAAAGCTGTCGTGAGTGCTGAGCGGGCCCCACTACGACAAAGACGATGGGAGTGCTGGGCGAGCCCCACTACATCGTAGAGTGAACGTTGGTTGTACTGGGCGTGCCCTACACAACGTAGATTATCATATGTTTCTAGATGGTTAATATTCTTGGTATGCCTTGCGAGTTTTTAATGACATACCTGTTGGATTTCTGAGAAAGACTGTGATAATTATACGTTTATATTTAGCGCTGACTACCGACACATATGCCCAGGGTTTACCATATGTTGTAATTTGCAAGTTAATAGTTATAAACTCAGTCACTCACTGAGCTTCCCAGCTCATGCTTTCAATGTTTTCCAACTTTTCAGGTAGTGATCGAGCTTCCGGTGCCTGAAATCCTGCCATAGTCTGCCGAAAGCTCTACGAGTTTGATATTTGTACGTGGGTGGAACTGTATAGCAGGTCCAAACATTTTGTAGTTATTCTGAGAGGAACGTATAGTTATATTCGTGTATGCACTAGTGGTCGTGGTTGTGTAAATCATGTTTGAGATGTATTTTGATTGTAGTACTCCTACCCGTTTAGAAGTTCAAATGGGGTTTAATAGGGCTGCTCTGTATGTATGTATAGTGACTTTCAAACTTCCGCTGTGTTGTGTTTAGACATTTTAAATTCAAGTATAGTATGTTTAACAGGTTTAACAGGGTCACAGGTATCGTTAGGGAGGAAACGATGTCTGTTGGCTTCACGCCATCTTCCGGGCTAAGTTAGCAGGTGGTTCGGGAGGGGGTGTGACAGTCATAACTGACTATTTCATATGATGACCTAGGTAACTCGATCTTAATCCTGAGCATGCTATGAACTCCTATTTATTCGGGATTATCCTTTGATTTGCATGGGTGAGAGTGGCCCTAGATTGCCGACTCAATAAGCCTCCCATTTTGGGGATAAGACCGGGTAGATAGTTGGGGACATAGTCCTGCGAGAAGGAACTACCCGCTTTAAGGTTTAGTAGAGAGGTTGTTCCCTAAAGTGCTGACTCCAGGTCTTGAACAAGGGGCCCCACCCTCTCATTGGCCCGAGAGGGATTCGGTTTGCTTGTTGGACAACAAACCAATTGTTCCTTAGAGGATCAGTGGGACTTGAGGAATAAGAAGTAATTACAAGAGTAAAATGGTTTATTAGACCCAGCTGTAATTACGAACAACCTGTGAAGGGTCGACTTACTAATCATGGTTATATCAAGTGGACATAAATATATCTACAGTGAGGATAGTGCAGCCGTTGGGCTTTAATAGAGTGTCCCGGCGGTTAACGAATGTTGATTAGCTTGGCTAAAGAGTTTGGCCGGTTAGTCTTGTATCCATAGAGCTCATGATCTGTAGGTCCATTAGGTCCTCCTTGCTAGCTTGGACTAAGCCTTGTAACAATATGAGAGAAAAGAATTTGAATTGTTCGAATTTGAGTTTTGGGAGTAAACGTTAATTATATGCGATATACTTAACGTATCATAGTTTAATTATAAATTAAACTATGAGGAAGAGAGATGGACATATTTAAAATGATTTAAATATGGGTTCGGTCTAATACATGAATAGGGATTCAAGTTCGAGAGGTCGATTTTGAGGTCGAGATTTGATCCGGTTATTTAGTTAATATTTGATATTAAATAATTAATTAAATTGTTTAATTAATTAATTAATAATAAATTTTGTTTAAAATTAATTTAGAATTAATTTTAAATTACAAAATTGAATTTCAAAGTGGGAAATGTTGAAGTTTGTGGTGGTTGTATGACTAACCTCTCTCAAACTCAAAATTCACCAAAATTGGACACCTCTTTGATGACCAACCTCCTTGCTTATGTGTTGTCATGTTTAGCAAGCTTGATGAAGCTTGGTAATGGCTTTAATTAGCAATGAAACACAAGGGATTTGAAGATTTTGAAAAAAAAAAATTGCTGCAGATTTTTACAGACCTTTGCCATCTCTCTCTCAAAATTCTCTCAAACTAGGATCCCACAATCCGTTCCAAGGCCTGAGGATAGTAGGGAAGACACTAGAGGTGGTCCACGAAGTGTTCGTGCTTAGAAATTTACAATAGGTTTGGAGAATTTGAGTTTCAAAGGTGAGTTTTCTTATACTCTGTTTTTTCGGTTTTTGAGCATGCTGTTTGTTTGATTAAATTGATGTAATTTGAGTGCTTAAGATCCAAAATTGCTTCCATTTTTGTGATATTAACTCTCTCAATTGATATCAGAGCAAGGTTTGAGCACTCAATTTGCATCAATTGGAGATTGGTGGGTATGATTTTGAAATCGACTTTTTTGGGTGTCTAAAGTGGAACTTTCGGTTTTGGCATCAAAATTGAGCTTCAATTTATAGTCCATTTTATAATTGCCCGAGCTTGAATGGGCTTTAATGTGTGAAGAAGGAGTTATTAGAGTCCATATAGGCTTCCATTTTGAAATGAGAAGGTGAAGTGTTCAAGTTGGAAAACAGAGGCAAAAGCTGCTGTAATTTTTCCTACCTAGACCGATTCACACAAAAGGTTGAAGAAGCGGTCCGGTTTGTGGGTTTTTGGTCCGGTTCAAGCTGGGATTAGACCGGTTCTGCACTCTCCAGCCTCTTGGGGTTCGATTCAGCTTTCGTTCGGTCCGGTTCAGGTAAGTTTGGCTCGATTTTTGCCCTTTTGAAGCTCGTTTCTGCTAGTTTTGGGCCGGTTCAAGCTTTTTCAAGCTGGTTTGGGGCGGTTCGAAGGGTTCGGAAGCATCTCAACCTAGTTTTTGAATTATTCTTGTAATCATTTAGTTGTTTGCTTGCTCGTGATGCCAAAATCGGTCCACTTTAGTGTGTTTAATTATTTATGCATTATGAATGTATGTTTTAATTAAATCCCTATTTGTATATGCATAAAGTATGCCATATAGATTTAAAATCCCACCATAGGTAGCATGCTCCATGCATTGAAAGTATGTTATAAGCGTTATAATGTATAGTATGCATGTTTAGAATTTCATAAGTATTAATATAGGAATTGTATTAATTTTATGAAATAGATGTTGTATGTTTTAAGTATAATTAATATAAGTGTTATATTAATTAAAAATAAACATACAACTTATAGTTGCCTTAGTAAAGCATAATCGTTATATTCAATTCAAAATTGTATGTTATAGGTTGTCTTTATTTTATAAGCGTTATAAAATGAGATAGACATTTAAAAACTATAACAAAGATAAAGGCATGCTCACTTAGGGTTAACGAATTCCAAATGCGATTAGGAATTAGGACCCGATCCGTTTTAATAGTTAAAATTGGTCAACAACTTGTAAAACTAAGGTTACAAGAAAACTCACCCGGTGAGATCCTGTCTAAGGCTGGGGGTATTTAAGTTGACAGTTTACAGAACACCTCTGACCTGGGGATCGATCCGGTACTTGAGTTGAGTTAACTCGGTTTTATGAGCATGCAGGTGTGAGATGTGAGGTTTTAAAGCATTTATCACCTAGACAGTGTAGGTAAAATCCTTTTCTTGGACAAATTACCTAGAATTAGGTTATATTGTTTTAGCCGGAATATGCCTAAGTAAAAGTATACCCAAACCGTCTAAAAATACTTAGTGGGAGTGAAAAAGTATATATGATATATCAATTTCCTCTTACGCTCTCAGCGAAATTCATATCGTGAGATTCATGCTCAGCCTCGTGATGTCAATAGGGCATCCCCAATCGGATGGTGTTTGCATGAATCAAGAGCAAGGTGAATGGAGAAAGTATTTATAGTAAGTGGGAGAAGGAAGTGTGTCAACACATCCTACGGTCTCCTCCATTAGGTTGGACCGTGAGATTCCCATGTTCTGCCTGCAGGTTGCCCGTAGTAGCACCATCCATTCGGAGGGTCGTAACATGGGAGTCGAAACAACTCAAACTCCAGAAATGGATAGGGTCTCCTAGGTCCATTCCCAACATTGTCTTTTCCATTCAGTAGCGTTGTTGGGTCCGACCTCTGAGGTCTGAAAATGGCAGGTCACACTTACAAGATTTACTAAAGTGTTAGTAAATTCTTGACCGAAGTAGCGATAACTAAATACTATAGGAATAAGAGTTATTCCGGTATTAGTAGTTAATCAAGAACGTCTTGGTTCAGTGAAGGAGTGATTGACTGCCCCTTGGTAGCAGTTGCTCTGACTCACTGAAGTATCGTTGCAAAAACAATAATGAGTTTATGGGTACATTATTACTTTTGCTAAACAGAATTGGATGCAAATGGGTTAAAAGCAATTCACTAATAGAATTTATTCTTTTTCAGAATGTCGAGCTCTTTTATTCAATTACTCGCCTCTGATAAATTAAACAGTGATAACTACGCGACCTTGAAATTGAACTTGAATACGATTCTTCTTATCGATGATCTAAGGTTCGTCTTAACGGAGGAATGTCCTCCCCTTCCCAGCTCGTCTGCAACCCGAATTTTTCGAGATGCATTTGACAGGTGGACTAGGGCTAATGATAATGCCCGGGTCTACATCTTGGCCAACATATCTGATGTGTTAGCTAAAAAACATGAGGGGATGATCACCACGAAGGAGATCATGGAGTCATTATAGGGGATGTTTGGACAACCGTCTTCATCGGTCTGTTATGACGCCCTCAAATACGTTTACAACTCTCGGATGAAGGAGGAAACTTCTGTTAGGGAGCATGTCCTTAACATGATGGTCCACTTCAACGTGGCAGAGGTGAACGGTGCTGTCATAGATGAGAAGAGTCAGATTAGTTTTATCATGGAATCTCTTCCGAAGAGTTTCCGACAGTTCCGCACCAATGCGGTGATGAACAAAATAGAGTATAACTTGACCACTCTTCTCAACGAGCTTCAAACTTACCAGTCCCTAATGAAAACAAAGGGATAAGAGAATGATGCTAATGTTGTCACTTCAAAGAAGTTCCAAAGAGAATCGTCCTCAAGAACTAAGTCTGGACCTTCTTTTTCTAAGAATAAGGGTATTCAGAAGAAGAAGAATGGTAAAGGGAAGGGAAAAGCTCCAGGCATAAGCAAGCGAAGGCTAAAGCCGCAAATAAAGGAAAATGTTTCCACTGTGGCGTAGACAAGCACTGAAAAAGGAATTGCCCGAAGTACCTTGTAGAGAGGAAAGCTAAGAAAGAAAAACAAGGTAAATATGGTTTACTCGTTATTGAAACATGATTAGTGGAACATGATAGTTCCGCCTGGATATTAGATTCAGGAGCCACTAACCATGTGTGTTCTTCTTTTTAGGAAACTAGTTCCTAGCAGCAGCTTGGAGATGGTGAGAGAACTCTCAAGGTTGGAACAGGAGAGGTTGTCTCGAGCAAAGCAGTGGGAGCAGTGAAGTTGTTCTTTAGGGATAGGTTCATTTTGTTAGAAAATGTACTCTCGGTTCCTAGTATAAAAAGGAACCTTGTATCTATATCTTGTTTACTTTAACATATGTATAAAGTATCTTTTGATCTTAATGAAGTGTTCATTTACAAATGAGGTATATGAATATGTTCTGCTAAACTTGAAAACAACTTATATGTGTTAAAACCAACAGAGACCAAGCTATTTTGAACACCGAGATGTTTAAAACAGCTGAGACTCAAAATAAAAGGCAGAAGTTTTCTCCGAGTACCTATCTTTGGCACTTGAGACTAGGCCACATTAATCTCAATAGGATTGGGAGATTGGTTAAGAGTGGTCTTCTAAGTCAGTTAGAGGACAACTCCTTACCACCATGTGAATCCTGTCTTGAGGGAAAAATGACCAAACGACATTTTTCTGAAAAAGGTTATAGGGCCAAAGAACCCTTGGAACTCGTGCATTCGGATCTATGTGGTCCTATAAATGTTAAAGCACAATGAGGGTATGAATACTTCATCAGTTTCATTGATGATTATTCTAGGTACGACTATCTTTACCTAATGCATCATAAGTCCAAATCCTTTGAAAAGTTCAAGGAGTATAAGACAGAGGTTGAGACCACATTAGGTAAGACAATTAAAACACTTCGATCAGATCGAGGTGGAGAGTATATGGATTTGAGATTCTAGGACTATATGATAGAACATGGAATCGTATCCTAACTCTCAGCGTCCGGTACACCTCCAGAACGGTGTATCCGAGAGGAGAAACAGAACCCTGTTAGACATGGTTCGGTCTATGATGAGCTATACTCAGCTGCCTAGTTCATTTTGGGGATATGCGGTAGAGGCTGCTGCATATATTTTGAACATGGTTCCCTCCAAGAGTGTTTCAGAAACGCCTTATGAGTTATGGAGAGGGCATAAAGGAAGTTTACGTCACTTCAGGATTTGGGGGTGCCCGACACATGTGCTAGTGTCCAATCCAAAGAAATTAGAACGACGTTCAAAATTATGCCTATTCCTAGGATACCCCAAGGAAACGAAAGGTGGTCTGTTTTACGACCTCTAGAGGACAAGGTGCTTGTATCGACAAACGCCATGTTCCTAGAGGAAGACCACATGAGAGATCATCTACCTCGAAGTAGAATTGTATTGAGTGAACTTTTCGGGGAAGCTGTAGATAAATCAACAAGAGTTGTTGATCGAGCTGGTTCTTCTCAAGAATTGAGAATTCCTCGACTTAGTGGAGAGTTGTGAGACAACCCGACCGTTACATGGGTTTGATAGAAACCCAGGTCGTCATACCTGATGATGGCGTTGAGGATCCATTGACCTATAAACAGGCAATGAATGACATAGATAGGGACCAGTGGATTAAAGCCATGGACCTCGAAATGGAGTCTATGTACTTCAATTCAGTCTGGGAACTTGTAGACCAACCAGATGGTGAAAGACCTATCGGTTGCAAGTGGGTCTACAAGAGGAAACGAGACTAGGTCGGTAAAGTGCAAACCTTTAAGGCTCTACTTGTGGAAAAAGGTTATACCCAAAGGGAAGGAGTGGACTACGAAGAAACTTTTTCTCTTGTTGCCATGCTCAAGTCGATTAGAATACTCTTGTCCATTGCCGCATTTTATGATTATGAAATTTGGCAAATGGATGTCAAGACAGCCTTTCTGAATGGCAATCTTGAAGAGAGTATCTATATGGCTCAACCAGAAAGGTTCATAGTTCAGGGTCGAGAGCAAAAGGTTTGCAAGCTTAAATGATCCATTTATGGGTTGAAGCAAGCATATAGATCCTAGAATATAAGGTTTGATACTGCGATCAAATCTTATGGCTTTGAACAAAATATTGACGAACCTTGTGTCTACAAGAAGATAGTCTACTGTTGTAGCTTTCTTAGTCTTATACGTAGACGATATCCTACTCATTGGGAATGATGTAGGATTTCTGACTGAGATTAAGCAATGGCTAGCGACCCAATTCCAAATGAAAGATTTAGGAAAGGCTCAGTTTTTTCTAGGGATCCAGATCGTAAGGGATCGTAAGAACAAATCGCTAGCACTGTGTCAGGCATCTTATATCGACAAGATGTTGATACGATATTCGATGCAGAATTCCAAGAAGGGTTTGTTACCTTTCAGGCATGGAATTCATTTGTCAAAGGAACAGTGTCCTAAGACACCTCAAGAAGTTGAGGACATGAGACGCATTCCCTATGCATCAGCAGTCGGTAGTCTGATGTATGCTACGTTATGTATCCGACCCGACATATGCTATGCAGTGGGAATTGTTAGCAGGTATCAGTCCAATTCGGGATATGATCATTGGGCTGCTGTTAAAAATATCCTCAAGTATCTTAGGAGAACGAGGGACTATATGCTTGTGTATGGCTCAAAGGATTTGATCCTTAAAGGATACACTGACTTTGATTTTCAAACCGATAAGGATTCGAGGGAATCCACATCGGGATCAGTGTTCACTCTTAACGGAGGAGAAATAGTCTGGAGGAGTATAAAGCAAGGTTGTATTGCTAATTCCACCATGGAGGCTGAGTATGTCGCAGCTTGTGAAACAGCAAAAGAGGTTGTATGGCTTAGGAAGTTCTTAACAGATTTGGAAGTCGTTCCAAATATGCATTTGCCCATCACCTTTTATTGTGATAATAGTGGTGCAGTGGCAAATTCCAAAGAAATATGAAGCCATAAGCGCGGAAAGCACATAGAGTGCAAATATCATCTTATCAAGGAGATTGTGCAACGAGGAGATGTGATCGTCATGCAGATCACTTCGGAGCACAACATTGCTGATCCGTTTACAAAGTCGCGCACGGGTAAAGTGTTTGAAGGGCATCTAGTGAGTCTAGGACTACGGGCTGTACAGTAGGGCAGTGGGAGAAAAGCCATGGGTATGTGTGATACTCAAGTTTTCTTGCTTAGCATATTTGACACCACTGACGTTTTAGTCCAAGTGGGAGTTTGTTGGGTTTTATGTCCTAAAACTCGTGGTTTGTAAACTGAATGTATATTCTATTTTGCAATAAATGTTATTGAGGTTTATTCAGTAAAGGTGTTATTGAATACAGTGAATTGCGTCCTTTTAACCCAAATCCAACAAATTAAAAATCCTTGGCTATAGTATGTATACTTGAACTTCATGTGGAGACATGAATATGGATCAAAGTTCGAGTAATAGCCAGAATGGTCTATAGTATAGGGATAGGGCTGGGTACCTTATCCTTGGGACACTATGGACGTGGCCCACTTTGTATAGTACAAATGATGTGATCCTAAATCGTTCATGTGAGACATGTGAGTGGGGGTGTCCTATGCAATGAGTTTGCATAAGATCGGACCGCGAAATAGTCACTTAGGCTTTTTTAACTCCGTTTACTGTCATAACTGACTATTTCATATGATGACCTAGGTAACTCGATCTTAATCCTGAGCACACTATGAACTCCTGTTTATTCAGGATTATCCTTTGATTTGCATGGGTGAGAGTGGTCCTAGATTGTTGACTCAATAAGCCTCCCATTTTGGGGATAAGACTGGGTAGATAGCTGGGGACATAGTCCTGCGAGAAGGAATTCACTCCTATCCACTTTAGGGTTTAGTAGAGAGGTTGTTCCTTTAAGTGCTGACTCCGGGTCTTGAACAAGTGGCCCCACCCTCTCATTGGCCCGAGAGTGATTCAGTTTGCTAGTTGGACCACAAACCAATTGTTCATTAGAGGATCAGTGGGACTTGAGGAACAAGAAGTAATTACAGGGGTAAAACGGTTTATTAAACCCAGCTGTAATTACGAACAACCTGTGAATGGTCTACTTACTAATCATGGTTATATCAAGTGAACAGAAATATATCTATAGTAAGGAGAGTGTAGCTGTTGGGCTTTAGTGGAGTGTCCCGACGGTTAACGGATGTTGATTAGCTTGGCTAAAGAGTTTGGTTGGTTAGTCTTGTATCGTTGGAGCTCATGATCTGTAGGTCCATTAGGTCCTCCTTGCTAGCTTGGACTAAGCCTTGTAACAGTATGAGAGAAAAGAATTTGAATTGTTTGAATTCGGGTTTTGGGAGTAAACGTTAATTATATGTGATATACTTAACGTATCATAGTTTAATTATAAATTAAACTATGAGGAAGAGAGATGGACATATTTAAAATTATTTAAATATGGGTTTGGTCTAATACATGAATAAGGATTCAAGTTCGAGAGGTCGATTTTGAGATCGAGATTTGATCCGGTTATTTAATTAATATTTGATATTAAATTAAATAATTAATTAAATTGTTTAATTAATTAATTAATAATCAATTTTGTTTAAAATTAATTTAGAATTAATTTTAAATTACAAAATTGAATTTCAAAGTGGGAAATGTTGAAGTTTGTGGTGGTTGTATGACTAACCTCTCTCAAACTCAAAATTCACCAAAATTGGACACCTCTTTGATGACCAACCTCCTTGCTTATGTGTTGTCATGTTTAGCATGCTTGATGAAGCTTGGTAATGGCTTTAATTAGCAATGAAACACAAGAGATTTGAAGATTTTGAAAAAAAAAAATTGCTGCAGATTTTTACAGACCTTTGCCATCTCTCTCTCAAAATTCTCTGAAACTAGGATCCCACAATCCTTTCCAAGGCTTGAGGATAGTAGGGAAGACACTAGAGGTGGTCCACGAAGTGTTTGTGCTTAGAAATTTACAACGGGTTGGGAGAATTTGAGTTTCAAAGGTGAGTTTTCTTATACGCTGTTTTTTCGATTTTTGAGCATGTTGTTTGTTTGATTAAATTGATGTAATTTGAGTGCTTAAGATCCAAAATTGCTTCCATTTTTGTGATATTAACTCTCTCATTTAAATCTCATTGTTTGTTACTTCTAGCGTTTGTTTTCCTAAATAAAATTCAACATGATTAGGTGCGGTAGTTAATTGAATAAAACTAACCCAATTCCTGAGGAGATGATCTTTGATACTTATCACTATATTACTTGGATACGTGCGCTTGCATGTGAACAAGTATTTTGGCATAGTTGCCGAAAATCTAGCGTTTAATTCAGTTAATATTGTCAATTTTTTGGCACTGTTGCCGAAGATTTGGCATTTAATTCAATTAATATTGTACAGAAAGTGTGTGATTTTAATTTAGGAGTTTATCCTTTATTTTTATTTCGTTTGAATTTTTGTTTTATTTACTTTGGGTGATCTATGTCCATTTTGTGGAGTAATAAGGTGATTAATTTTTCTCTTGGTGTTTTTCTGCGTATTTTTAAATTTGTAGGGAATTTAGTAGGGAGATTAATTTGATTCTTTTTAGCCATGGATGAAGACAATAAGGCAATTCAAAATTATTTTGTGTTGGATTTACATGTAAATTACTCAGGGATAGCATACATGCCTATCCATGCTGACCAATTTGAGTTAAAAACTGGTCTCATTGAAATGGTTCGAGCTAGTGCATTTTAGGGGCATCCAACAGAGGATCCATAATTCCATTTATGCATGTTTCTAGGCATTAGTGGGATGGTAAAAATTAATGGTATTAGTTATGATACTGTTAATTTGCACTTGTTCAATTTTCTCTACAGGATAGAGTAAGAGATTGGTTAGAATCTTTGAACTCTGGAGACATTTCGACTTCGAGTTGATGAAGGTGTTTCTCACTAAGTTTTTCCCTCTTGCTAAGATAGTGAGGCTCAGAACAGAGACTGGCATGTTTAAATAAAGAGAGGATGAGCAACTATACGAAGCATGGGAGTAATATAAAGACTTGCTAAGAAAATGTTCACCACATGGATATCCCAATCGATTCAAGTACATCTATTCTACAATGATTTGCTTAGTTCTAATAAAATTACCCTTGATACTGCAACGAGAGGGAATTTTCTAACTAAGTCAATCAAGGATGTGCGAGCCTTATTGGAGGAGTTGGCCATCACGAGCTACTAGTGGCCATCAAAGACTTCTGCACCAAAAAAGGCAGCTTGTGAAGCTAATGAGGTTAGTTCATTGAAATTTCAGGTTGAAATGTTAACTAAGGCTTTGAGAAAACTAACAAGGACAAGATTAAAGGAGGATTTAGGCAACGTGATAGTTGATGATGGACCTAATCCCGAGCATGTTAGAGCAGTGAGCACAGGATGTGTTGGTTGTAAGTGTGCTCATAATGCAAAGGCTAGTAATGTTGAGGACCGCTCAGGTAAGCAAGTTCAAGTAAATTATCCTTGTGTTACTAATGAGAGTGTGGTGCAGCTTATTTTAGGAGTAGCACCTACAGTTGAGCATCAGGAGAATAGGAACCCACTTGGGGATATCTTGGAAAGATTTATCAACGAGACTAGGAGTATTTCTCACACGTTGAGTGATATGGTGACGTCAGTGCGTGTCGAGTAGAAAGCCAAGATGTTGTGATCAAGGACATGGAAGATAAGATCAACTAGATGGCAGCTATCTTAGACAACCTACAAAGAGGTAAGAATGATTTATATGTTATTTCTGCTGACCCACACGTGAAATGTACAGCTGTATCACTTAGGAATGGGAAGAAAATGAAGGAGCCTGAACATAAGATGGATGACGTGCTCACCACAAGTAAGGAACGAGATACTGACAAGGAGGTGGCAAAAGAAGAGGAAGCACCTCAAGAACTTGATTCAGGGAAGTTTTTTGATTCTATACCTTTTATCCCCAATAGAATCTCGTATCCTAAGAGATTTCAAAAGAAGAAATTATATGATGAGTTTGCTAAATTTCTCGAGCATTTCAAGAAACTTCACATTAATATACCTTTTGCTGATGTACTTAAGTTGAAGAGGTACCAAATTATTCAAAGTTCATGAAAGAAATTTTAGCAAACAAAAGAAGATTTGGTAAAGACGAGAGAGTGCATATGAATGTAGAGTGTAATGCTATTATTTAGAGGAAGCTACCACAGAAAATAAACGATCCAGGGACTTTCACTATCCCTTATTTTATTGGTAGTGTTTATATTAAAAACCCATTATGTGATTTAGGGGCGAGCATTAACTTGATGCCTCTCAGTGTTTTTAGAAAACTAGGCACAAGAGAGCCAAACTGACCCGTATCATGCTTCAATTAGCAGACCGTTCTCTAACGTACCCAAAAGGTATTTTAGTGGATGTTTTAGTTAAGGTTGATTAGTTTATTTTTCCTATAGATTTTTTGATTATGGACATGGAGGAAGATGCCGAGGTCCCTATCCTCTTGGGGAGGCCATTCTTGGTGACAAGACGCACTCTGATCGATGTAAACACAGGAACTCTGACTCTCCAAGTGGACGATGAACAGGTAGTGTTCAACATGTTTAAGGCATTGAAACACCCCGAGGAGGTTAGTACCTGTCATATGGTTGATATTGTGGACACTATTGTTGATGAATGTGTAGAGTTAGTGTCTCCTGCTGATAAGTATGAAATTGGCATACTAGATGTTTGTGGTGAACTTTCTGAGGATCTAGATTTTGAGCATGCATATTTTTGTGATGATGTTATTGAGGCACCCTTAGGACATAGTAAGAGGGGGAAACTATTTCTGAGTTTGTTTGTGCCCAAGTTGACACTCCCCTCTTGTATTGAACTAATTTTCTGATCACCTACTTATGCTTTCTTAGGTGACTCTTCATATTTCTTGTGATTATTTCTGCTGAGTTGAGTAAAGTAGAAGAGAAAAAACTGTTGAATGTGCTACGTGCGCATAGGTCTACCTTACGATGGGCTATCAGTGATATTAAAGGTATCAATCCCTCTATTTTTTATGCATAAGATATTAATGGAGGATACCTTTACTCCTACTGTAGAACATCAAATGAGACTTAACCCCACAATGAAGAAAGTGGTTAAAAACGAAGTGATGAAATTATTAGATGAAGGAATCATATTTGCTATTTCTACTTGGGTGAGCCTTGTGTAAGTCGTACCTAAAAAAAGGAGGGATGACAGTTGTGAAGAATGAGAAGGATGAAGCAATATTGACCCGAACAGTGACTTGATGTCTTGTGTGCATTGACTATAGAAAGCTCAACAAAGTCGCCAGAAAGGATCACTTTTTCCTACCTTTTATCAACTAGATGTTGGACAAGTTAGCAGGTTATCCTTACTATTGTAAGCCCTAAACTCTCTTTTGATCATATTGTGCTCATATATGATGTTTTGACATATGCAAAATGATATAGGTTGCACTAAAAGATGTCGTGATGGGATTTGGGAATCTTTTGGATTGTGAACTATAATGTGTATAAAGCTTCATAAGGAGATAGGTAAGCCTTGGTCTTAAAGTCAGAAGTAGGGGGAAAACAAGTTGAGGATCGAATAAAACTTTCTCGGGCTTATATAGACTTAGATAAGGGAAGCTATACACACACTCACATAAGGGGTGACGGGATTAGTTTTAAAATTCTCATTGATTGAATGCGTTTGATTGTTTTCTTCCATTGCAAATGTTTTGTTGCCTAAAACATTGAGATTAGAGTCATTGATATGCAACTAATTAGTCATAAGATTGTTTAATTCTACCTTACTCGAGAACTAGCAAGATTTAAGTTGGGGGTTGAAATTTGATGCTAGCTTGTCGAGGGCTCGTCAAATTAAAATTTATAAACCGATCCTAAGCTACTTGTAGCATTGAGTGGACCGGGTCGATCTCAGGGAATCGAATATTAATTTCTCAAATTAAATTTGCAAAGGGAAAAATAATTAAAAAAAGGGGGGTTTGTATTTTTATTAATAAAATAAAATATAAACAAATAAAATAAAGATAAATCAAATCTTACCAACTTCCAATTCAAAGGTGCAGTTCTACTCAATTGCAAAAATTGATCACAGACATTCAAAATATTTAAACTTAACAATGCGTGGTCAACTTATTAGGAAACCCCAAAAAGTAGCAAATTCCCTAAGGTCATTAACTCTAACAAACATCAAGTTAACGCTAATTACCTAAACAATTTTGACAAAACCGCTCCAAATTATTTAGATAAAGCATTAAGTGCTTTGGAAGGACCAAGAAAACTAATTAGATGAAATAACTTTAATCTAATTAAGATGCTCCTTTAATTCCTAGAATTAAACATGCAAGCCATGTAATATGGAAACCCACAAAACATACACATGTAATAATCCTAACGCTACCGGTTCAATCAACATGACAATTACGGATCATGCATCATGATTAGCAATCAAACATGTAAAGCGATCGAGGCATCAATTTAATAAAAAATACATGCTTATAAAATTAACACAAGAATCAAAGACTACTTGCAATTGAAAGAAAACTACATTAAGGTCCAAGCCTCACAACATTGCAATTGATTACAACGGACCTCTGAACTGGAAACGTGGAGTTTAGCCAAGCATCGTGATAGTATATCTCCCGTTACACATGGTTCGATTTGATACAATAAAAGTGTAAAAAGAGAAGGAGAAAAGCTCTCAAAAGCTCTCTCTAAAAGTCTAAGCAAATGAGGTAAAAGTCCCAACCCTAGAGTGAAAAAGTACTATAAATAGGGTTGGGGCAGCGTTGAGACGCCGTGGGTGGCGTTGAGACGCTACTCTAGCAAAAAAGGAAAGAATAATTTTCGTCTGTGTGGCGTTGAGTGGCGTCGAGCATGGCGTTGAGAAGCTATTGGCATTGAGCAAGCCAAACTGCGGAGTCGAGTAGCGTTGAGCAAAGACAGAATCTTAGCGTTGAGCGACGTTGAGCATGGCATTGAGCGGCGTTGAGACGATGCTCCTTGGACAGATTTGGTAATTTTGCTCTAACTTTTTGCTCAGGTGTTCGATTGCATCGTTATTCAACATAGAGTCTCCAAATACGTCTTTTGTTCAAGTCCCTACAAAATAAACATGAAGACAAATAAAAACTATCCAATTAACAAGAATTAAGTGTGATTAAATAAAACTTTATAGGTCATATCACCCTCATATTGTATGCATAAGATACATTTAGAAGAGGGGCATGAAGGATTTGTCCGACGCCAGCACTGCCTTAACCCAACAATGATGGGAGTGGTTAGGAAAGAAATTATCAAGTGGATTGACGTAGGCATGATATATCACATAGAAGACAACAAGTGGGTCAGCTCGGTGCGATGCGTCCCCAAAAAGGAACGTGATAGTGATTAAGAATGAGAGCAACGAGCTAATACCAACGCGCACTATGACTGGCTGGCGCGTCTGTATGGACTATTGAAAGCTGAATGCATCAACAAAGAAAGACCGATTTCCTTTGCCCTTCATGGATCATATGCTAGATCCCTTAGTAGGAAGGGCATACTACTTCTTTTTAGATGGATACTCCGGATACAACCAGATCACCATCACACTTGAAGACCAAGAGAAAACGACGTTCACATGCCCTTATGGCATTTTTGACTTTTGAAGGATGCCATTTGGCTTATGTAACACGCCAGGAACATTTCAAAGGTGCATGATGGCTATTTTTTCATATATGCTTGAAACTTCAGTTGAGGTTTTTCTTGATGATTTATCATTGTATGGTGATCCGTATGAAGCATGTTTAAAAAATATGGAGGAAGTATTAATTAGATATGAACAGACAAGTCTAGTTTTTAATTGGGAAAAATTCCACTTTATGGTAGAGGAGGGCATTGTCTTAGGGCATCGAGTCTCTAAGGCAAGCCTAGAGGTTGATCGAGCAAAGATAGAAGTTATTGAGAAGCCGTTACCTCCCACGTCAGTAAAGGGCATTCAAAGTTTTTTAGGCCATGCACGATTTTATCATAGATTCATCAAAGGATTTTCCAAGATTTCAAAACCCCTCTATGAATTATTGGAGCAAGATAAGAAATTTGAATTTATATCTGCATGCCACGAGGCATTAGTGAAGTTGAAGAGTTCCTTGATTTCTGCCCAAGTTCTTACCATGCCTAATTGGGAGCTCCTATTTGAATTAATGTGTGACGCAAGTGACATTGCAGTCGGGAAATGTTGAGGCAGAACGTCGAAAAAATTCTACATCCCATACATTATGCAAGTAAGACCCTGAACGAGGCGCAACAAAACTATACAACCATAGAAAAAGAACTTCTAACTGTAGTCTTTACGTTTGATAAGTTCCATGCATACCTTATTGGTTCAAAAGTGACAATGCTCACTGACCATGCGGCAATAAAATTTGATGCTTAAAAAGGACACAAAACCATGACTTATCATGTGGGCCTTACTGCTTCAAGTCAAGGACAGGAAGGGCTTTGAAAATCAGGTGGCTGATCATTTATCAAGGCTAAAGAATCCTTATGTGACTTCGCAAGGAGAGATTAAAGAAAAATTCCCATACGAAGAATTGTTGATGGTGACGGCCAGCGCACCATGGTTCGCTGATATCGTGAACTATTTAGTCAATGCAGTCTTACCACCAAACCTCAACGCGCAACAATGTAAGTGATTCTTTCATGTTTAAATTTCTATTTTTGGGATGACCCTTTCTTATTCAGGTTAGGGGAAGACCAAATGTATCGAAGATGTGCAGCTGAGGAAGAAATGGAACGCATCTTGAGGCACTGCCATTCAACGCCTTATTGAGGACACTTTGAAGTGTAGAGAACTGCAGCCAAGGTGCATAAATCTGGATATTTGTGGCCAACCTTGTTCAAAGACGGGCACAAATTTGCCAGGCAATGCGATCAATGTCAACACTTGGGGAATATCTTAACGCATGATGAGATGCTGTAGACCTACATCCTAGAGATTGAACTTTTTGATGTATGGGGCATTGACTTCATGGGATCCTTCCCCCATCGCGTGCACAACAGTACATAATTTTGGCAGTTGACTACGTATCCAAATGGGTTGAAGTACTGGCATGTCCAAAGAACGATGGTTTGATGGTGGTAATTTTTTAAAAAAAACATATATTCACGAGATTTGGTACACCACATGCGCTGATTAGTGACAAGGGAACACATTTCATAAATAAGCTAATGGAAAAGCTGCTTGGAAAGTATGATGTAAAGCACAAAATTGCCACACCATATCACCCCCAATCAAATGGGCAAGCTGAGATGTCGAACAGATAAATTAAAGGCATACTACAAAAAGTGGTGAACGGCTTGAGGAAGGACTGAGTACAACATTTAGATGACGCGCTCTGGGCATATCACACCATATACAAAACTCTTATAGGCATGTTACCTTACAAACATGTATTCGGGAAAGCTTACCACCTCCCAATAGAATTGGAATATAAAGCATACAACCCCTTCATCATTAGGAAGAAATATCCACATGGGGCAGTGGACTTAATTTCAGAAGACGGACAAAGAGAATACAAGGTCAATGTTCAGAGGATAAAAGTGTATTACGACGCAATGGAGGAGTCACCAACCTCTATCAAACTCACTGACTTGTAGTAGACAAGAAAGCAATGGTCATCGCGCTAAGAAGACATACTTGGGTCAACCAGATCCCAACACGCCCAGCTCCAACACGCCAAACCCATAAGGCCCTCAAGCCAGTGAGCGTCGACAGCCACCACCTGACCCCGCAACATGATTTATCTTTAATCTATCTTTTTAAATATTTTCTAATAGTTTGAAGTTTTTTTAAAATTTTTGCTTGCCTTGTTTTTCTTTGCACTGAAATGAATGAAATCCTTATGAATGGCAATGTTTTGATTTTTTTTTTCATCTCTATTTTTCTAATTTTCTTTGCCATCTGCCTTAGTCTATCATGTTATTTTAATGCTTCTTATGTGAGATGTCAGTTATGTGCTCTTGTCCTCAATATGCCTTTGTGTTTGTTTGCCTAGGGTGCTTAGATCTCTTTTTGAAGGCGCTGAGCGTTAAAATTTCATATAGCTTCTATTAACTTGCCTAGGGTGCTTAGATCTCTTTTTGTAAGTAATCAGGGGCATTCATGACACCCATCGTTTTTCGTTGCATGAGCGTGCTAGATAAGGAGAGCACGCCCCTGGTAGTTTTGAAGGGCAAGTTGCTTGTAGGTGGTTGTCTTTCACCACAAGTGTGGGCAAGCCAAAGCGAAGGTGGCATGCCTGGAAAGGCTTCTTATAATTTTTAAAAAAAAAAAAAAAAAGAGAGAAAAGTATGCAAGAAAGTGTGCAAAAAGCATGATAGCTTAAGTAATCTTTGTTGTAGGCAACATCAAAAAGAAAATTGCCTCTGGGTTGGAAGGCGTGGGAAAAGAATAGGTAGTGAACGTTTAAGAGCTGGACGATAGGGAAAAGAAATAAGAAAGCCTTAGACAATTTTAGAAAGCTAAGTGAGATTTTGATCTACCTAAATGATGGAAGAAAACTTAGTGACCTTAGAGTAAGCAGTGCGAAGTATACGATTGGTACTGGGAGCTAAGTAACAATATTGCTTGGGGGAAGGCAATGGTTCAAGTTTGGGAGGTTTGATAACTTGTGAATACAAGTTATTTAGGCAACTAAAATTGACCATTAAATGCCTCAACGCACTAGGAAAGTATAAAAAGAAGGTAGGATTGTGCAAAAATGTAGCTAAATAGAGACGCATCTTAGTCTGGGCGTATATATCTTCAACGCATATCAAGAGCATTAAATTTTTATATAAAATGATGCGTTGATCCCTTTTCTAATGTCATATGTGCAAGCAAGCTATAAGTGAGGCATGCAGATGTGAGCATTGCGTCGAAAGGAAGGAATATTTGAGGCATCGAGCATGAAAGCGACGGAAAATGGGATCAAGGGATGCCCACCTGTGTTGTTAGAGAATGGATAGTGGAGTGGCGCAGTCGTACAATGTTCAGGCACGTAGCCGACAGAAAAGTAGAATGTCAGGGGGGCTACTGACCAACGTGCATTTTCTTGCGGATGACATAAGATATTTTAACCATTGTGGTCCCCGCCCGTCTGCCTGGTGTTCTCTCATATAGATAGCAAGCCTTGCCCATTTTACAAAGGGGAGAGGAGACAAGAGACGAGACGACAAAGGGAGAGAAAGATATAGAAAATTACGTGGAAAAGAAGAAGAAGAGTGGTCGGAGAAATGTTTTTTCGGTGAAATACACAGGTGAAGAGTGATAGCCCTAGTGAAGGATCTCACTGCACTAACGCTCCAGCTAGCCTGCCATACAGAGTTTTACCTTTATTTGCCTTATGCATTTGTCTTTAAATTCACGTCTTTTATTTTCATTATGAGCTAAGCTCACCATCAAGACATAGCTTATGGCCCTTTTGTTAGCAATGTTTCTTATACACTAAATGTTTAATTGATGAAGTTTATCTATGAGCCTTCTTCTTAAGAAAGTTTATTTCAATTGCTTGGGTTCAATTGGCCATCCAACTTTAAGTAGTAACATGTTTTAGGCTCCGAAAGGGTCAAGGCATGTGGAAAGGCTTAAGAAGAACAAGAGTGGACATAGTTCACTAGGTTGTTTTAGGGATAACTCAACCATTTGTAGGCTAAAAAAGGGCAGTGACTAATTATCTAACAAGGGCGTAGAGGAATCCAACCTGTGTTAAGTGTGAATGTGACACCGAAAGGGAGGCATTCGTAGGTCCCCTTGCCTAGGTTCATAAATAGCTTCATCATTTATCCATGCATGTGCATAGCAACATCACATACACTAGGTTGCCTCGGCTAGGTCTTGTCTTCTCAACCATTCGACGCATTTTTCATTTCTTATTCTGTTCTTTTATGTGCCCTGGAAGTTTATTATATTAAGCGCACTGTTTCATCTTTGTTACTTTATGTTCATGCACCTCAACCAAATATATCATTCCCATATCTGGTTACCGTACTCTTTATTGCAAACACATGACTAAGTTTGTTTGTTCATTTATATTTTGACTTGCCTTCCCTGTTGATCTCGACCCTGGAATGCTCTAGGTATTTCTTGTGAGTATGTCTGGTGTATGCTTATGCTAACATGCTAAGTGACAAAAGTTAGAAAGGGCCATTATTCATGCATACTACTACATTTACTTGCATGCTCCATCATTTTATTCCCCTTTCCAGCATTCATTTCACTAGTGGTTCAACACTCACCACTTACCTCAGTCCTGCTCGTGGCTAACAATGGGCCTTCCCAGAATGATCAGGATCTCCTCATCCTCCTCTATGTCCAGGACCACAAAATCAATAAGAAAAATGAACTTGTTAACTCTAACAAACACATCCTCTATAATACCTTTCAATCTCGTAATCAATCGATCGGCTAGCTGGAGGGTAATATCAGTAGGCTAAATTTCCTACAATCCAAGTCTCCTAAACAAAGAGTTAGGCATGAGGTTAATACTGGTACTTAAATCACATAATGCCCTATCTATGGTCAAATTACCAATTTCACAAGGGATAGTAATACTCCCTGGATCTTTTTTGTTTCGGGGGCATCTTCTGCTTCAGAATCTTCATGCTCATCTCAAATAGACTGAGCATGGCATTCACCTCAAATATTCTCTTCTTGGATAGCATCTCATTCATGAATCTTCCATAGTTAGGCATTTTCTCTACAGCATCTGCAAGAGGAATGTTGATATGCAATTTCTTAAACATATCAAGAAAATCACTAAACTGAGCATCTAACTTTACATCCTTAAACCTCTGAGGGTAAGGCAGCTCCCTGTAGTCAAATGTCGAGCACTCTCCATGCCTCGTAGGAGGACTAATGTGTGCACCTTTCTTTATTGGCCTACACCTTGAAGCTTCTTGTTCTTCTCTTCTCAAAGGCTCTTGGAATGCCTTCTTTGCTTTCTTCTTTTCTTTCTGATTCCTGATGGTTAGTGTCACAAGCAGTAATACAAGGAAAAGAACGAGGAGGAAGCTTACTTGACGTGATTTTTCTTCCACAACCTATTCTCTTGCAAACTCATCCTTCTCAATCTCCACCTTCTTCTCAGGGTTGTATACCTGAGTCCCACTCCTCAGTGTAATCAACTTACACTACTCTCTTGGGTTTACCTCAATAATGCTTGAGAATTTGCCCTTCTGAAGTATGCTCACGGTGCTAGCAATTTGACCAATTTGCACTTCCATGTTCTTCAATGTTGTGTCATGGGCACTCAGTTTGGTGGCTAAGGTTGAGACCGAGGTCTGCAACTGTTGGTTAACTCCCCTATGCTCTTTTATGAACTTTCCCATTATCTTCTTGAAGTTTGATTTCTTTTCTTAGTTTGATCTTCTTGCAAACCCAGGTGGCTGCAAAATATTATTCCAGTTAGCGTAAGAAAAATTTTCATGATTACGCAAACCTAGGTGGTAGAAAATGAGAAGATTCTAGTTCTGATGGCCTTAATAGCCATATCCTCTATTTTGCACGTACTAGCACTGCTCCACAGACTGCTCCTTTATACTCTTCGAGTTCAATGTTGAAAGTGTGGTGATCAACTGATTGGCTCCTACAGTTGACAACTTATTCAAGGCATTAGTTAAGGAAGCCATTTGTGCCTTAAGAGCACTTACCTCATCTATCTCGTAGATGCCCGCAACAGATCTCAAAGATGATGAACGACCTGATGGCCATTGATAACTCGTCACGGCTATTTCTTCCAGTAGAGCATGTGCCTCATCCATTGTATTTCCTCGTATAAAGAATGGTTTTTGTACTTGAATTCAATTCATTATGAAATAACTATACTTATAACCAGTCTGGATAGTCATGCTGAGGACACTTCCTCAACATCTCCTTGTATCTTTCCCAGCTTTCGATAATTGTTCCCTGCCGAGCTGGCTGAATGTACCAATCTCCGTCTTCAACTACGTTGTCTTTGCTGGGGGAAAGAATTTCGTCAGCAAGGCCTGGGCCAGCTCGTCCCATGAAGATATGCTACCCGACTTCAGGGATTCAAGCCAGTCATTTCCTTTGCCCTGCAATGAGAAAGGAAATAATCTTAGTCTAATGGAATTATGAGACACACCATTCAATTTTATCGTGCCACAGATCTCGAGAAAAGATTTGAGATGCGAATGTGGGTCCTCCAATGGTTGCCCTTTAAACGAGTTGTCCCGCTTCATTTGTATAAATCCCGTGTTTAGCTCAAAGTTGTTCTCCTAAATGGGCGCATGCACTATCCCAGAATGTTCCGTCAGGAATACGGGCTGAAAATAGTCATGGATTGGCCTCCTTTCCTCCTCATTGTAATGTTCTTCCATAATGACTCGGGTTTTTTCTTAGGCTCCTGCAAGTCTGGTCAATTTTCAAATCTAAAGGCAAAAGTCAGCCCTCTTATCACTATGCATAAAACAACGACCTCCTTAAAGAAAAACACAAACCAAATAAAACAAAAGCAAAAAGTAACTACAACAACAAAACTTAGAAAAAACACGCAAACGAGAAAACACAAACGAATATATACAAGGACAGAAATACACAAATATACACAAAAACAAACAAAACCCCTAAAATAATTCCTCCTATTTTCTTCCTAATATTAATCAATTAAAGAAAAAGACTTCACTGCTTTCTCCAGCAACAGCGCCAAAAACTTGTTCAGTGTCATGCAAGCGCATGTGTTCAAGTAATATAAAACGGTAAGTAAATACCGAGTATCGAATCCTCAAGGAAAGCAATGGAAGCTTTTTCTTTCTTTAATTAATTACTAGAAATACTAGTAATTAGAATTATTTAGGGAAAGAACTAAAGAAAGCGATACTAGTAAGATAAATCCAAACAAAGAAAGAAATTTAGATACCAAAATTAAGGGGATGTTTAGGGGATCGAGCACGAATTAGGGCACGATTATAGTAGTTGGATCTGACATTTAATTATTCTTGTCAATTTCATAAAACTAGAGACAAACTGATCGTAATCTCCTTTCGGTCTCGTTCAAACACGCTAAACTTACTTGCCTAAGTGTCTTTAGCACCAATTGATTAATTAATTGAGATTAAGTCCGCTCATAATTAGTCTCACTTGTCAATTGTTAATCCTATGTTTCCTAAGCAATTTTAAGGTGTTAATTGAATTTGTTCTATCCTAAATTCTCTCTGTCGAGCTCAATTTAGGACTGTGTTCGGCTAATTAATGTCCAATTAATTATAAGCAGTAGGTATAATTCAATTAAATGCAATATAACAAGTAATTAAATGTCTCAAACCACAATTAACCCATAATTCTACTCCTAATTGTGCTCTTAACCCTAAACAACTAAATTTAACCCATAATTTTCATTAAACAGCACAGTAAAAACATCCTAAAAGCCCTAAGATATATATAGTAGAGAGAAGAAAATGAGAAAGAAGACTGTTGTTGCCAAATTCTGGACTCATGCCTTGAATTCTGCAACCTCGAGCCTTGAACACCGCTCTCGAACACTCCGTCTCAAGCTCCACAGGTCCCAAGGAGGTAAGTTATCGAAATTAAGTCCTAAATCCCTAAATTTTTGTCCCTTTTTTCATAGAGAAAATGATGATCTTATACTGTCTGTCAATGCAGAGTCGAGATGCTAGGGACAGCGTTTTGACGGTGTCTAAAACGCTCCTTTTTGACTCTACGCGCGGCTCCAACGTTGAGTTGCTGAAGACAACGTTTCAACGCTACATGTAGAAAGTGTATTCTCCGCGTGTTTTGAGCGTCAAGACGTTACAAGGTAGCTCTCAACACTCACCCTCGGGTTAAGATGCCAATCTCTCGGCCAGTTGCTAGTGTGAAACCTCTCTTCTCCATTGATAAATGACTTGTCGAACGTCCTATCAAGATTAAATTTATAAAAATCGGACCTCTAAATATTTTGCAATAATAGTGGCCAAGGTCGATCACAGGGATTTGATTTCTTAGATTAATTAAGTACCATAGTTAATTGTGCTCAATTTTATTTAGAGAAATAAAACTTTAGAATGATCAACAAAACAAATAAAATCTAAACTACTATTTACAAGGTTGGAGTCCAATTTTTGAGAAACATTAATGGTTGATTAAATTAAGCACAACTTTGTTAAATAATGAATTGATTTCATGCAATTAATCTTATGCCAAAAATTACTAAATGATCAATATCCTCTCTCGAGCTCAATTGAACTCATGCTTAGCAATAAATCAACCTCTCGGTCTATTTCTATTTCTAAACATGGCATTAGGCAATTCTCTTAATGCTTCTAGAATTAATTTACTTACTCTCGTGCAATAAACTAAATCTAGTCATACATCTATTATTCTATGGATAAATTTACTCTCTCGAGCTAAATCTAGCCTAACATGCAAAACCATGGCTAAAGGTTTATGCAATAAAATTCGAGATGCATAAAAGATGTAATTAAAATCATTCAATTACAAAATCAACAAAAGTCTAAAATATACAACCATTCGTGTCTACATACAGAGATAAACAACAATAAAGTTCATAACAAAACTCCTAAAAATCAAAAGAAAAATAAAGGGAAAGAGATTAGACTAAGGTCGCATGCCAACACTCGTTCCCGACGTGAAGTCCACGATCTCGAGCTTTGAGTCTCCTCCTTAGCTCTCCAAAGGTCTCCTCTAAGCCCTTAGACAGTGTATGAATCGATTTAGAGTTTTGTCCCTAAAAAACGACTCTCTTTGCACGAATGAATAAGTTCCTTTTATAGACATCGAGACAACATTGCAACGCTAGGGGCAGTGTTGCAATGCTATCCCTTCAAATTTTATAAAGAAGGAAAATATTTGTTTGAGTAGCGTTGCAACGCTATAGACAACGTTGCAACCCTATGCCTGTGGATTTTTAAGGTTGAAAAGCTTCTCAAATGGCGTTGCAACGATATAAGGAGCGTTGCAACCCTATGCCCTCGGGTCCAAATGCCTTGTTCTTCTTCTTCAACACTTGAATCCTCAAATATAGCCTTAAGTTGCTCAAGTTTGTCCAATTATCTCACAATTCTTCGGTTTTGCTCAAATAGCTCGATTTATGAGAAATAAACATAAAAATACATGAAAGCACACAAAATCATAGCGAAACTAGCATAAAAAGAAGCCTAAAAATAGCACCCCTATGTCAAGTATCAAATACCCCCAAACTTAGATTTTTGCTAGTCCTCGAGCAAAACAAAACCAAAATAACAGTTTCACAAGATTTCTAATACCAGATTCATGACTCAAGCCTCAGTGATCTAATTGACATAAAACAAGATAATAAAGCATTAACACATCATTCCTTAAGCAATTTAAATTTTATCTATCTCATTCCTTGTGTGTGTGTATGTTTAACTTCCTTTCTATCATTTTCTACTAGCTTAAGATACTCATACAAAGACTTTCCTTCGTTTTCCCCCTACATTGGCCTTAAGTTCTAATTTTCAAGCTTTCTCACACTACAAAGAGCAATCTACTTAAGCATTCATTTTCTTTCTCATTTTACAAAGGTTACTAACCCCCAAACTTATCTTTTTTTTCCTTCTTATGGAGACTAGCTTTCACACTTCCACTGCAAGGACCCTTATCCAGAGCACTCGCTCAATGGATGGCTTAACTAATCACAATGGATGTAGCTCTTTTGATCCCCACACATTAAGCACAAAATTATTGATGGAACATGTTTTCAACTTCTTTAAGCATGCTAAAAATCAATAAAGATAATTTTTTTTTTTTTTTATATTTCAACAAATTTCAATCACTAACTTTCATGCAAGTTAACTATCAATTAGTTTTTAAGCCTGTCAAGGTGACAACAACCTCTAGACTCAACAAAAGCATCCTAGTGTTCAAACATCATAGAAAGTCAGTTATGTGCACATGTGTTGCAAGGAGATTATAGATAAAATTTAAATGCACTCAATTCGGGACATGCTTCAGAAATCATTCTATTGCAAAAAAAAATCACTTAGATTACTTCCTAGGCTATCCTAATCATTCATCATGCATTATAAATCATTTCAAGCATGTTTAGGATAGAAAAAATTTTCTTAGAATTATCAGGATTGCACAGTACTACCCACCCCTAAACTTAAAACTTACATTGCCCTAAATGTAATATGCTCATTAAAATAAATAAGGAAAAAGATAGAGTGAGTGAATGATACTGACCTGATAATATGAGAGACGGTTCTATGAGAATTCCTCGAATTGGCTAGGAGGTTACTCAGTGCAGTCGAGGTCCTGTAAAATGGGAATGAGATTTACTTAGCATTCTTTTTCAAAACAACCTATACTAGAAAAGAAAAACAAACAAGAAAAGTAAATAAGGGAAAGAAAAAGTTTGAGTTGCCTCCTAATAAGCGCTTCTTTACCGTCTTTAGCTCGACTAGACTCATGTGGTCTCTCAAGGTACATAGAAATTCTCCCATTTCTTCGAGCCCCTCTTCCTGGAATCTACAAAACATACCAAAGCTAGTAGAAACACTAGCTTCTCGTAAGACCCTGAAGTAGAAATATTTTTGGTATTTTTGAATAAGAAAAGCATAAAAGGAGAAAGATCAAAATAAACAGACTCTAACACAGACTCGTGAGAATAAGAAGAACACTCAAGGATATGAGAATGATGAAAAGATAAAATAGACAAAGGTATTATAGCCTCAAACTCTACCTCATAAATCTCATCAACTAAGATAGGCTCATCCTCTCTCTCGTCCTCGCTGACTTGATCCTGGTGTGCATCTAAACTTTCTAATTCCTCCCTATTCTCAACACCACTCTCCCTCAACTGCCCAAACTTAGTAGAATCGAAATAATCATGCTCATGATCGGCTATCAGTGAATTAGTAATCAATTGACTCACTAGACATCCTATGGAACTAGGTTTCACTTCACTAACCTCTCTAGGGTCTGGAGACTCTTAAACTTCTCATCAAACTATAACCTCCTAAGTCTTGTCTCCTCTGTAAATTCTCTCAACATTCTATCTAAGGGGGATTCTTCCTCTATTTGGGCTTCTTGAAAGAATTTAGGATATGGTTCATCGGTCCAAATACATTCATCATTACCATACATGGAATTTCATAACTCATAGATTCGATATGATAATAACTAGGCATTTGATAACCATGAAACACATAATCTGCATTAACAGGATCATGGTCAAAAGAGGGATAACTAATGGAAAAGGAACTAGAAGGTGGTGTTGGTTCTTTGGGCTCGGATTCCCTAAAAGGCCACCCAAATCTATTAGAAGCCATTAAACAAAGCAACAATTAATCACAAGCTCTCAAGCAACACCAAATAATCACAACCAAAAACAATGGACCAAAACTCAAAAGAAAACAAAACAAGCAAGATAAAACAAAACAAAGATAAACATCTAAATGAAAGCAAAAAGAAGGAACAAAAACATATACACTATTTACACTATAAATTAAAATCTAGCACTTTCACCACAATATTAATTAAACTAAATATGCCAATCCCAGACAACGGTGCCAAATTTGATAAAGGACTTGTTGAAGGTCCCATCAAGATTAAATTTATAAAGACTGGACCTCTAAATATTTTGCAATAATAGTGGCCATGGTCGATCACAGGGATTGAAGTTCTTAGATTAATTAAGTATCATAGTTAATTATGCCCAATTTTATTTAGAGAAATAAAACTTTAGAATGATCAACAAGACAAATAAAATCTACTACTATTTACAAGGTTGGAGTCCAATTTTTGAGAAACATTAATGGTTGATTAACTTAAGCACAACTTTGTTAAATAACGAATTGATTTCATGCAATTAATCTTAAGCCAAGAGTTACTAAATGGTCAATATGCTCTCTCGAGCTCAATTAAACTCATGTCTAGCAATAAATCAACCTCTCGGTCTATTTCTATTACTAAGCATGGCATCAAGCGATTCTCTTAATGTTTCTAGAATTAATTTACTCACTCTCATGCAATAAACTAAATCTAGTCATGCATCTATTGTTCTATGGATAAATTTACTCTCTTGAGCTAAATCTAGCCTAACACGCAAAACCATGGCCAAAGGTTTAAGCAATAAAATTTGAGATGCATAAAAGATGTAATTACAATAATTCAATTACAAAATCAACAAAAGTATAAAACATACAACCATTCTTGTCTACATACAGAGATAAACAACAATAAAGTCCATAACAAAACTCCTAAAAATCAAAAGAAAAGTAAAGGGAAAGATATTAGACTAAGGTCGCATGCCAACAGTTGTTCCCGATGTAAAGTCCACGATCTCGAGCTTTGAGTCTCCTCTTTAGCTCTCCAAAGGTCTCCTTTAAGCCCTTAGACAGTGTATGAATCGATTAGGGTTTTGGTCCCTAAAAAACGGCTCTCTTTACAAGAATGAATAAGTTCCTTTTATAGACATTGAGACAACATTGCAACGCTAGGGGCAGCGTTGCAACGCTGTCCCTTCGAATTTTATAAAGAAGGAAAATTTTGTTTGAGTAGCATTGCAACGCTATAGACGGCGTTGTAATGCTATGCCTGCAGATTTTTAAGGTTGAAAAGCTTCTCAAATGGCGTTGCAATGCTATAAGGAGCGTTGCAACATTATGCCATCAGGTTCAAATGCCTTGTTCTTCTTCTTCAAGACTTGAATCCTCAAATATAGCCTTAAGTCGCTCAAATTTGTCCAATTATCTCACAATTCTCCGGTTTTGCTCAAAATGCTCAGTTTCTGAGAAATAAACATAAAAATACATGAAAGAACACAAAATCATAGCAAAACTATCGTAAAAATAAGTCTAGAAATAGCACACTTATGTCCACTATCATCCATACTTAGCTCTATTTCGAGTATTTTTAGGCTCCACAACATACCCCTAAACTCTAAAATTGCTATCTCTAACCGGAATTGCCTGGTTACCTGAAATATAGTAAATATTTGTGTAAAAGCTCACAATTACGACCAAAAATAGGAATTAAATAGGCCTAAATGTAGCACTAAATTAGTGCTATCATAAATTTAGGCCCTATTTGCTTGTCATTACACACACCAACGTTGCATTGATAAGGAGACTTAAATTAGGATGAATTCATTACGGAGATGGGATCTAATTTTTAGGGTTTTTACACCCTAATCCTTGAAATTAGAGAGAATTAGGAGGATCAAGGATGAATTAGAGTGGGTAGATTGAAGATCCAACCTGGGGATTCACAGAGATTGTAGCGGGAGCGATGGATCAACGTGCAAAGTTTTCCCTTGAAGTATCTATTGTTTATATTTAGTGTAGGATGGATTGTGTGTTAGGATTTATGCCCTAAAGCCTTGTAATTAATGATTTATTTAATAATTAATAATTATTTTAATTATTTTATTTGCAATATAATATTATCAATATATGAAAAATCCAAGGTTGTTAGTGTAATCTTGAACAGTATGTGGTGAAATACGAGAGAATCATGTTCAAGAAATAACCTAAAGAGTCAAAGTATATGGATAAGGTTGGGTGCCTTATCTTGGTAACACTATTGATATGACCCACTTTATAATAGTTACAAATGATTTGATCTAAATCATTCATGGGGAGACATGTGAGTGGGGGTATCTTATACAATGAGTTTGTATAAGATTGGACCATGAAATATTTAATTTCTCTTTATAAATTCGTTAATTGAGAAGATTAATATTTTATCAAGATGATCATATGCGACTCGATCTTAATCCTGAGTGAGTTATGAACTTCTGCCTGTGAGGGCTTGTCCTTTGATTTGCATGGGTGAGAGTGACTTTTGTAGCCGATTCAATATGCGTACCATTTTGGGGACTTGACCAAATAGGGAGCTGGGAATATAATCTCACTAGATGGAATTCACACATTCTCATATAGGGTAAGTAGATGAGTTTTTCCCTTAAGTGCTAATTTCGGGACTTCAACAATGGGGCTCTACCCTTTCACTCGCCAGAGAGGGACCTAGTTTATGAATAGATCATAAACAAATTGTTCATTAGAGGATCAGTGGTACTTAAGGTGCAAGATGTAATTACAAGGGTAAAACAAACTTTTGACCCAGTGATAGTACTAAATTAGTGTTATATTTATGCCTTAATTTAGCTAGTTTTATGTTATAAATGTGAGCTTTTATGTTGATTATTAGTTAATTTCAGGAATCCAAGCAACTGAGAGCAAAATTATGAATTTTTGAGCAAAATGTTGAATATGAAGCTTAATTAGAGATTTTGGACAAGCTAAGGACAAGAAAAGTTGAAGCACAAGCTTTTAGGGTCGAGAGGACGGTGTTGCAACCCTTGAAATGGCATTGCAGCGCAACAAATTGCTGTTCAAACCCGAGAGCTAGCAGCGTTGCAACGCTAGAAAGGCGCTGGGATGATGTTGTCTATCCAAAGCATTGCAACGCTACTAATTGCGTTGCAATGTTGCAGCTTGCTTCCAAGAGAACGATGTCGTTTTGGACAGCGTTGCAACTCTTTCGCAACTACAGCCTATAAATTCATTGTTTTCTTTCCAAATTAGGGGAGGCCATTTAGGGTTTTATACCCCCATTTTTGATTACCTACCCTTTTGGGACCTATAGATGCTTATTAGAGGTGTTTGGGAGGTAATCTCAAGGCTTGGGAGCGTGGATTTTGAGTCAGAAGCTGGGATTTCAACGTCAATAGGTAACGCCTGTGACAACAAGTTCAGAGTGGGTTGAGTTTTCCAAACTAGTGGAGACAGCGCTAAGGGTGGAGCGAAGCCTAGTAGAGGAAAGAATGGGAAGAGGAGTTCTAGGTGATGGACGTACAAGTTATTCGGTTAGTTCATCACGAGATCGGCTCCAACCAGGAGATAGTAGGAGATTCACCCCAAGAGTTTTTGGAAAAGGGAGCTTCAAACCTCATCGTGGTGGGCAGTCTACTTCCAAGACTTGTACGAGTGGAGGTAGGGAGAGACAGAGGCAGTAGGGATCGAGTTTTTCGACAGGGTCAGCAAGAGACTGTCGTACAGGACAATCTGGTGAGTCGGTAGCTAGTTCAGCTAGGAAACCATTGTGCAACACTTGTGGAAAGTATCATTGGGGTCGATGTTTGAGTGGGAGTAATGTATGTTTTAATTGTGGGCAAGAAGGTCATTTCAAGATGGAATGCCCCCAGCTAATGCAGGAGAACAAGGTAGGACAGAGAACTGCGTCGCAGACTGTGAATCAGCAGCAAACGATTGGGGTAGCTGGAGGAGAAGGCACTAGTAGGGCTATGCAGAAGGGACCTGTAGGTCGACCCCAACAGCAGGGGAAGATCTATGCCATGACACAGCAGGAGGCAGATGATGCACCAGAAGTTGTTTCTGATATACTTTCTATTTGTGGTAAACCTGCGCATGTGTTATTAGATCCAGAAGCTACACATTCTTTTATCTCTTGTATGTTTGCTACTAATATTGAGGGGGAATTAGAACCTCTATCTGAAGAACTGTGCATATATACTCCTATTGGTGCTATGTTGATAGTCCGTAGCTTCTATAGGAATTGTATGGTAGAAGTAGATGGTATGACTATGACAGTCGAACTGATTCCCTTAGATCTTCAAGAGTTCGATGTTATCTTGGGGATGGATTTCTTGTCTAGGTATCATTCCTCTATGGATTGTCATAGGAAGGAAGTTGTGTTGAGGAAGCCAGGCGACATTGAGGTCATGTTTAAGGGGTATAGGAAGATATTGCCTACTTGTATAATATCAACTATTAGAGCTAGAAAATTATTGAATAAAGGTTGTACAGCATATCTCGCATATGTAGTTTGTGCACCGGCAAGTAAATTGATACCTGGGGACATTCTAGTAGTATGTGAGTATTTAGATGTTTTCCCAGAGGAGCTATCAGGGTTGCCACCTGATAGAGAGGTGGAGTTTACCATAGACTTGATTCCAGGAACGGCGCCAATATCTCAAGCACCGTACAGGATGGCACTGAAGGAATTGAAGGAGTTGAAAACTCAGTTGCAGGAGTTGGTGGATAAGGGTTATATCCGACCAAGCGTTTCTCCGTGGGGAGCACCTGTGTTATTTGTGAAAAAGAAAGATGGGACATTACGATTATGTATTGATTACCGACAGTTAAATAAAGTAACAATACGTAATAAGTATCCCTTGCCCTGTATAGATGACTTGTTCGACCAACTAAAGGGTGCCTCGGTGTTTTCCAAAATTGATTTGCGATCGGGGTACCATTAATTGAAGATTAAGGACTTTGATGTACCAAAGACAGCTTTCAGGACAAGGTATGGGCATTATGAGTTCTTGGTAATGCCATTCGGGTTAACAAATGCCCCAGCAGCATTCATGGATCTCATGAATCGAGTTTTCCATCCTTACCTTGATCAGTTCGTGATAGTATTTATTGATGACACCTTAGTGTATTCAGAAAGTAAGGAGAAGCATGCGGAACATCTCAAAATAGTGCTACAGACATTACGAGATCGGAAACTGTATGCTAAATTTAGTAAGTGTGAGTTTTAGCTGGAGCAGGTTGTGTTTTTGGGACACGTAGTGTCAGCAGCCGGAGGTCAAGTGGATCCTCAGAAGACAGAAGCTATAGTCAAGTGGGAACGACCCACTTCAGTATCGGAAGTCCGTAGTTTTCTGGGACTTGCAGGATACTACCGACGTTTTGTCGAGGGGTTTTCAAAGATAGCTCTTCCATTAACCAGTTTGACAAAGAAGAACACGAAGTTCGAGTGGGGTGAAGGGTGTGAAAAAAATTTTCAAGAGTTAAAGAACATACTTATGACAGCACCGGTATTAACTCTACCTACCACGGGAAAAGAGTTTGAGGTTTACTGTGATGCATCACATCAGGGCCTTGGATGTGTTCTTATGCAGGATGGGAAAGTGATCGCTTATGCGTCAAGACAACTGAAAAAGTATGAGTGTAACTATCCTACTCATGATCTGGAACTCGCAGCAGTTGTGTTAGCTGTAAAAATTTGGAGGCATTATCTATTTGGTGAGAAATGTCATATCTACACAGATCATAAAAGTTAAAAATATATCTTTGAGCAAAAGGAGTTGAATTTGAGGCAGCGGAGGTGGCTCGAGTTGATAAAAGACTATGACTGTACAATCGAGTAGCACCCAAGGAAGGCTAATGTTGTAGCTGATGCACTCAGTAGGAAGTCGAAGCAACCTAAGAGTTCACTTAATGCTGTTAGAGTGGCTCTGTTTGAGGAACTCAAGAGTTCTAATGCAGAAGTGTCAGTTGGTGAAAAAGGAAATTTGTTAGCTCATTTTCAGGTAAGACCTACTTTAATTAATGAGGTTATCTCAAGTCAAGCTAGAGACCATGTCCTCAAGAAATTGATGGAAGAGGTGAACTTGAAGCAGAGAGCAGATTACGAAATAAGACGTGATGGGGCGTTGATGAAGTGTGGTAGGTTTTGTGTACCTAAAGATGAAGCTTTGAGAAACACAATACTGGAGGAAGCACATAGTTCAGCTTATGCGATGCATCCGGGAGGGACAAAGATGTACCGGACATTGAAGAGCCATTATTGGTGGCCAGGAATGAAACGAGAGATAGTAGAGTATGTCTCTAAATGTCTTATCTGTCAACAGGTGAAGCCTAAACGACAGAAACTAGGAGGTCTTCTAAACCCACTCCCAGTACTTGAATGGAAGTGGGAGCATGTAACCATGGATTTCCTTTTTGGACTTCCTAGGACACCGAGCGGTTATGATGGGATTTGGGTGATAGTTGATAGACTTACCAAGACTGCTCGATTTTTACCAGTTAAGGTAACTTTCACCTAGGATAAACTGGCTAAATTGTATGTTGACAGGATTGTATGCCAATACGGAGCCCCAGTATCAATTGTGTTAGATAGGGACTCGAGGTTCACTTCCAAGTTTTGCCCGAGCCTTCAAGAGGCCTTAGGAACTAAACTGCACTTCAGTACAACATTTCATCCACAGACTGATGGTCAGTCAGAAAGGACCATCCAAACCCTCGAAGACATGCTTCGAGCATGCGTGTTGCAGTATAAAGGAAGTTGGGAAACTCATCTATCATTGATGGAGTTTGCATACAATAACAACTATCATTCTAGCATTGGAATGGCACCGTACGAAGCATTGTATGGAAGAAGATGTAGAACCCCTATATGTTGGGGTGAGGTAGGGGAAAGAAAGCTAATAGGGCCAGAGTTAGTCCAAGTTACTTCAGAAAATGTTAAGTTTATCAGGGAAAGGCTGAAGACAGCGCAAGATAGACAAAAGAGTTACGCTGACAAGCGAAGGAGAGATTTAGAATTCGAAATCGGAGACAAAGTTTTCTTGAGATTATCCCCGTGGAAGGGTATTTTACGGTTCGGAAGGAAAGGGAAGCTGAGCCCGAGATATATAGGTCCTTACGAGATTCTGGAACGTGTAGGGCCATCAGCTTACAAATTAGCTTTACCTATAGAGTTGTCTCGGGTACATAATGTTTTCCATGTATCAATGTTGAGGAAATACATTTCTGACCCATCACATGTGCTCAAGGTGGAACCAGTGCAACTTAAGGAGAATCTATCTTATGAGGAAGAACCTCTACAAGTACTTGATCGGAAGGAACAGGTACTTAGGAACAAGACAATACCGTTGGTAAAAGTATTGTGGAGAAATCACGAGGTCGAGGAAGCAACATGGGAGAGCGAAGACCAAATGAAAGAAAAGTACCCACAACTTTTCTCGTACAAATGATGTTGCTGAATTTCGAGGGCGAAATTCCTCTTAAGGGGGTAGTAAATTGTAAGCCCTAAACTCTCTTTTGATCATATTGTGCTCATATATGATGTTTTGACATATGCAAATTGATATAGGTTGCACTAAAAGATGTCGTGATGGGATTTGGGAATCTTTTGGATTGTGAACTATAATGTGTATAAAACTTCATAAGGATTAGGTAAGCAATTGAATAAGCATATTAAGAGTTGAATTGAAGTAAGTTAAGGTCATTAACAAGTTGGGTAAATTTTAGGTGCATTATGTATTGAATGAAAGTTCTTATTTCTCACAAACTTAAGTAAAGTTGGCTAAATGTGTTAGGTGAATTTATTGGCTTGTTTTGGTGTTTTAAAAAAAGGGGATTAAGATGTAAATGAGGAAGTAGGAGCTGGCAAAAATTTGTGGAGCCACGGATTTGTCTTTGGCAAGTAGGTGCTGTCCAGCTGGAAGCTTTTGCAAGAGAATCAACTTCAAACAGCCATATCTCTTAATTTACTGCACCAAATTCGATGATTTTTGAGTCAATATCTCATAAATTGAGCGTAGAATACGACAGTGGGTGGCTGTTTTGAAAATACAAAGAGGAAGGAGGTGAAATTTTCAGAAAACCGAGAGGTGTTCACAGTTCTCGGGTAGCAGAACAGTGTGAAGAAATCAGTTTCTTTTGAGCTCTTGTGGAGGAATTAGAAGCTGAAACTTTGAGGTAAGTAAGCTAAGATGTTGTAATTGAGGTTTATCAAAAAATATTAGGTGGTTGTTTTGCTAAATTTTGAGGAACCCAAGCTGAAAGTTGAACCTGGAATTTTAGGTGCAAGAAAAAAAAACTGCTAGCAAGAGATTGAAGGAGATGTGCTTCCATTTCTATATGGATTACACCCAAGTGCGTATGGTTATTATGAATTGAGTTATGGGACTGAATTAGATATGTTTTTAAGGTGTATAAGGAAAGGAATTAATGTTATTAATTTCTTTTTCAGGGCAAACGGAGATAGGAATAGCTTATAATCCTTGGAACCCTTTTGGTGATTGTGAGTGACTCTATTTTAGAACTATGCTTGACCTTTGTTTTTCTTCAAAAGCATAAATGTTGATCATTGAAACATGCTTGACTTACTTTTGTATATTTTTCATGGAGTTTTTAATAGAATGTCATTGATGAAACTTAAGCATGATTTGAATTAGTTTGTAACTACACATTCGAGCATGTGAACTAAATTATGGAAGTATGACTTCCTTTAGAAAATGCCTTATGTAAATCCACTTGGAAACGTGTTTAGAAAGGAAAAGTGCAAATGTTGAGAATTTGTTGTTTGTGTTATCAAAACATGATTTCCAAGGTAATCAAAGTATGCCCCGGTATGTTGTTAACCCCCAGTACTGAAGGACATTGAGAAGGTACTTGGGAGGAAGGAATCATGATTTCACGATACTGAAGGACAAAAAGAAGGTATTCGAGTAGTAACTGGTCTAACCCCAATACTGAAGGACATAGAGAAGGTATTAAGGAAGACCAGTGTGTTCAATGGCATTCCACGTGCACGTGAGAGAGGTATGAACGTTGTTAGTATGGAGATGACTCTACCACAGCTAAGGTTCGAAAGTGGTATCATGTTATGAGTTTTATTATTATGAGCCTCTACGCTTTTGAAATGTCTATTCTTCAGTAGGGTACTACATTATGAGTTTCTATGCTATACATAATTTGATGACTTAAACCTGTAAATGGGTAGCATGGTTTGATTATGTTTACAAATAAGTGATAAGTTATCTCTAACTTGTAGCTTGTCCATCATTATGCTTCACCTTTGAGCTTATAATGTTTTTTTAAGATAGGCACTCACTGGGCTTCCCAGCTCACGTTTTCATTATGTTTTCTCTTTCCAGGTAGCAGACGAGTTCCCAGTGCTTAGCCTTGACAAGACCTGTTTGCCACCACGCCGTTTTAGCTCCTTGTATATACACTTTCTTATGTATATAGTTTGTAGTAAAAGCATTTTAGCGGGGTTGTAATAACTATAAAATGTTATGACTTGTTAAAGAACATAGTACTAAAAGTGAATGTGTCTTGCTCATATGTGTATTTGAGCGTTTCAAACTTGCTTGTTCAAACGTGTTGTGTTGCCTTCATTTTCAGGTTAAGGTTGGGATGGTCAGGGAGAGCTAGTAAGAGGGTTGATTGTCTCTGTCTTTACATCTCTCCCTAGGTTAGGCAAGTAAGCTGGGAGGGGGTGTGACATAGTGGTAGCATCGAGACGCTACAGGCGGCGCCTTAACACTACCTAGCATTTTGAGGGGCTTGTCGCAACATCACGCGAGGGTTGCTCGAGGCTCAATTGTCTCCACGCTATCCTATTCTCATGCATTCAGTCTTCTATCAGTGTCTTGATGCTCTCAGTGGTGTTGAGACGCTCTTGTTAGGGGCAAAATGGTCATTTTGCTTGTTCTTCTTGCTTGGTTTCTCAAATGGCCTCCAAACTGATCTAAATTAACCCCAATTGGATGTAAACGCTCTAAAACACTACTCTTGCTAGAATACCAACAAAATCATCAATTAAACACATAAAAACTAACGAACTAGCACGAATTAGCATGAATAAAGTAGAACTATTTTGGTCCTATCAAATTACCCCTAACCTAAATTTACTAGTCCTATAGCAAGGCACAAACAAAACAGTAAATATAAGACTCGTTGGTTGCAAGCTCATGACTCTAATCTTGATGCTTAAGAAAACAATTTATTTGAAAAAGAAGAAGCAAAGCTAATGCACAGTCCATTCATGAACAATTAAAAAAAATTTCTTATCATTTCTTGCATTTGTGTGTGCATTTAGCTTCCCTAGTCCAATCCTTACAAGCACGAGGTAGGTTTATAGGGTTCTCAATCGATCTTTTCCCTACACTGGCCGTAGGAACTAGCTATCAAACCATAAAACAATCAAGATAGCAATGCTTTACTTAGGTGCTTGAAAAACAAACAAACTCGGGCTAAACTTGAATTCTTTTGACTCAAGGATACGAGCTTTCACATAACAATCGTAGGGACCCATATTTAGAGCACTTGGATGGCTGAACTGATCACGACAGTGGCAACTCTTTTTACCTCTAATCACTCGTACACGTTACAAGTTTATTCTCTTTCTTTTTCTTCCTTTTTATTTCTAAAAAATGATTTTCCTTTCGAAGCTCAATATTTTTTTTCTTTTCTCCTTTCTTTCTTTTCTTGCAAGCAAATACACGTTCTTTTTCTCTCAAGCAAGACATTACTGACTTTCATGTAAAAATCGATAGAAGGACTGAAAGCAATAAAGATAAAGATCTCACCTTAGGCATCGATTCGGGGTAAAACTAGCAATGGTGTAATTTTCAATCACAAATAATCGACATGAAATCAAATTAGCAGTTTATCACTCAATCGACTTTATTGGAAAAGCCAATGAAAGTCCCTAAGCAAACTTAGGTCCCCTAAATCAATTAACCGAACCTAGCATCAAGTTAACAACCTAACTAGCCTTAATTAGCTGGGCACGATAGCGTTCCATATTAACGTTGCTAGCTGCCTTACGCTCTAGGGATTGATGAAAATGATTAACCTAAACTAGATTGTCGATCTAATTTAACTACCTTGCTCTCTTAATTCTAAGGTCCTATCATGCAAACTACATTAGAGACTAGCCTCTACTATGCAAACATGAGCTAGACCTAGCTGATAGGGACAACGACCCTCGACAGATCTCCACATTGGTATGATATTGTCCACTTTGGGCATAAGCCCTCATGGATTTATTTTTGGTTTCACCCAAAAGGCCTCATACTAATGGAGATAGTGTCCCTCACTTATAAACCCATGATCTTCCCCTTATCTAACCGATGTGGGACTTTGGTCGCACTTCCAACAATCCTCCTCTCGAACAAAGTACCAACCGAGCCTCCTCCTCAAATAGTCATCTATCCGTCTAGCTCTTATCCTAGCCAACTCCTTTGCCGGAGCACACCGCCAGTCCAGGCCAAACTCCTTTACCGGAGCACACCGCCTATCCGATAGAGCTCTCTACCACGGATCTCCACCATGACTACGCCTTCAGGGCTCGCCTCCTTTGTTCGGCACCCAAGGATCCTATCGATCACGGTTCAAGGGCATGGCTCTGATACCACGGATAGGGACAATGACCCTCGACAGATCTCCACATTGGTATGATATTATCCACTTTGGGCATAAGCCCTCATGGATTTGTTTCTGGTTTCACCCAAAAGGCCTTATACCAATGGAGATAGTGTCCCTCACTTATAAACCCATGATCTTCCCCTTATCTAGCCGATGTGGGACTTTGGTCGCACTTCCGACACTAGCACTACTTGAACTAGCAATCATAAATTTATTCGACATGAGTAGGTTGTCAAGCTATCTACAATTAAATTCATGCGTTAGCGTTAAAACAAGAATACAAAAATAATAAACATGCTGGAAAGATATTCAACCTACTTATTACTTTAAACTAGCCTAAAGAACATACTTGATGCGAATAGAGTGTCAATCTACCTACGAGCATGCACGTAATTAAACTAACATCTAAATAGCAAGCTACTAATATGCATAGAGAGATTAAGAATAAATCTCACAAAAATTACAAAGTATAGTTGTTTACACCCGAATCTACGTCGAAAGTTTAGCCGAACATCAAATTGATGTAGTGCGACACCGAAGATCGATTGAAAATAACTAAACTATCCTAAAACTACTAAAAACAGAGAGTAAAAGCCTAAGGAGGTCTCCTTATGACAAAAATTCACCAGAAAAATGACCTAAAGGTCGAAAATTTCCTTTTATGCAAATAGCGGTAGCGTTGATGTCACACCCCCTCCCGAAACACCTGTTATCTTAGCCGAAGGAAGGCGTGAAGCCAACAGGCATCGTTTCACTTCTTAACGATACCTATGACCCTTTTAATTCCTGATAAACAAACCATACCTGTAAACGAAATACTTTACATATTACACAGCGGAACCCTGGAAAATTTCTACATATGCACACGTAGCAATTTTAGTTAAAACCTCTCTTGAGCAATCAAAACACAACCACTCGTTGGTTACACAAACAAGACCACTAGTTTAATACACGAACATAACTACACGTCTCTTTTAAGTTATCTACACTACGAGCAGACTCGCTATATAATACCACCCACGTACAGAGTGTCTAACTCTGAGAACCCTCGGTGGCGATGGCAGGATCTCAGGCACTGGGAGCTCGATCTCTACCTGAAAAGTTGGAAAACATTGAAAGAATGAGCTGGGAAGCTCAGTGAGTGACTGAGTTTAAAACTATTAACTCGTAAATCACAACATATAACATCAATAGCTTTTACAGAAGTCCAGCAAGTGTGTCAAAAATGTTAACCATTTTAAACATATGACAAACTAGTTGTGTAAGACTCGCCCAGTACAACCCATGTTCATTCTACGATGTAGTGGGGCCTGCCCAGCACTCCCATCGTCTTTGTCGTAGTGGGGCTCGCCCAGCACTCACTACAGCATTGTTGTCACGGAGTACACTCAACGTCGACAACAGAAAATGACCTGTGTGCACACGGTACTATACAACCTCGGCTCAGTATCTCAACCATTAACTCATTCAGGTCTCAGAGAAACACATGAAAACCTCTAACAGTTCTTGCTAGCACATGTAGACTTGGAATTAAGGCATTTCTTCTAGTTTCAGAAAATCAGTAAACATATGCTCACAACGAACAATTTAAATCAATTTTAGGAAACCATATATGCTTATGAATACGTGTTCAAGAGACCATAAATCTTTAAGCTACATCATTCTTAGGAAGTCTTTTCTTTTCATGAACACAAGTTCAAGCATAGAATTTATTTTCAGAATTCATTTTGTCACTCACAGCGTTAATATTAGATTCTCGGTCCGTAAATTTGTCCTATTTCTTCTTGGCCTGCCAAATAAACAAAACCAAGCATTAGAATCTTGACCTCACGAACTTAAGGCCTAGGGTTGCAAAAACCACCCCATCAATTCCTAGCATTCCACATGATTAACACCCAAAACTCACATACTCATAACTTTTCCATTACTTGGTCAAAATGTATGTTCTTTATACTAAACCCTTCCTTTTTGAACCCTCTAAAACTTATCTGAAGGAATGAAATCGAAATTCCTAAAGGATGTGTCTGTAACTACCTCGAAATCTATTTTCCCCAAAACACGTTTCAGCTAAAACCATAACTGTTTTCCTGCGGCAGCCCAAACCTAACCTGAAATTTAAAGTGACTTCTATTCAATTTCTAACCACGACTTCTTCATGAAAATTATAGGAAATTAAATCATCTTTCCAACCATACCTAATACAGCTTCTAATTCGAAGTCTACAGATCAGCACATTCCAAAAACCAGAGGTTCCTCGGATTTGACAGAAAAACCTCTCCTTCGGTTCCCTCTTCACAAATCATTAACATAACATCAGATTTTTCTCGACCTTCCTTCACGAAAATCGTTCTAAAATGACTTAACTTTCAGAATAATCAAACCTTACCTCTTAATTCATCCTGTGGAGCTCATAATGATCAAAAAACCAGACGTTGGCAGAATTGAACACCATAATTTACCATGCAACTTGGACTGTGTTTCCCCCTTTTCTTCTTCAATTCCACCTTCAAAATCTCCTTCTTCTTCTTTTTCAGACTCTCTCCCTTGAAACCCCTCTATTTTCCTTTGGTAAATGAAAATCTAAATTGGGTGAAAGTGTGTAGAAGGGTTATTATTCCCACCCTTCCACTTTCTTTTTTTTTTCCTATTTTAAAACAAAACATACACCTTCCACTTTCCATTTCTCTTTTGTTTTAGTTTCTTCTTTTGTTTTTTTTTATTTAGGAAAAACAATACAACACATTCCACCTTTCTTTCTCTTTTTTTTTAACAAGCTTACCAATACATTTTTCTTAAGAATTTTCAAGGAGGGATTCCGGGTTTACAGTTGAGATGCTACAGGCGGTGTCTCAAAGCTACCCAGCACTTTGAGGTGTTTTTCGTAGTGTCACACGAGGGTTTCTCAACACGCCATTGCTCAGTTGGTCATTTCACTGGTTATTCTTGCTCAGTTGCTCAAATTACCTCCAAATTGATATGAATTAACCCTAATTGGATGCAGACGCTCCAAAACACTTCCCTTGCTCAAATACCTACAAAATCATCAATTAAACACATAAAAACTAACGAACTAGCATGAATTAGCATGAATAAAGTAGGACTATTTTCTTCCTATCACTCATGATTAAAAGAGGGATATCTAACAGGAAAAGAAGTAGAAAGCGATGTTGGTTCTTCGGGCTCAAATTGGCTAAAGGGCCACCCAAATCTATCAGTAGCCATGTAAAATGATAAAACAACAAAAACAGGCTCAATAGCGACACTAGATAATCAACACAACTAGAAACAATGGATCAGGACTCAAAGTAAAAAAAAACAAAAAAAACAAGATAAAAAAAAAATAAACCTCTAAATTAAAGCAAAGTAATTGCTTCTCAATATTAAACAAATTAAACTAACTAATCCCCGACAATGACACCTAAAACTATAGGCATACAATTTATGTTTTCGTAAGTGAACGGGTTAAGTAATATAAAACGGTATTCCTACTGAGCATCGAATCCACAGGGATTGGAATTGTTAATTTATTTAAGTACTGCGAATACTGTCACTTTAGTTTTAACTATAGAACACAACCGAGAGAAAATGAGATAAACTAAACTAAGCAACGAAAAATAAATGGGAAACTCAAAGCTATGGGATAAACTTGAGTAAAGGATCAATTACTAAATTAAACAGATAATTACAACCGAATCAACAGTGAACTCATTAGTCTAGAAGCTCTAAGAGGATGGTATCTCCTGTTGGTCACCACCAGTCTTTAGTACTAGTTAATTAACCTAGGTGTCCTTAGCTCTAGCTAATTCATACAATGCATTAAGAATCTTCATTATGGACCTTTATTAATTAATTATTAGCTCCATTGTCATCCATGTAATTAACTAACAGTCATGCATTTGATTCTTGCCTAAGCTTCCCTCTGTCGAGTTTCCTAAATCAATTAAATAGTGCTCACTTAATTAATATTCACACCAACTACAACTAATTAACCCTTTATCATGTTGTCACTAGGGTAGCTAATTAATTGCGCGTTAAGCTAAACTTAGATATATCTCAATTAATTAAAGAACACTAATTAAAAGCATTAAGCCCTAAATGCACAAATGATTCAAAGCCACAATAATCATAAACATCCATAAACCAAGCAATTAAACCCAGACAATTCCGAATTAAGCATTAAATTCATTATAAAACAATTAATCCCAAGAAATTAAGGACAAAGATACACAAAATCAGTCAATTCAACCGCTAAATCCCTAATTATAGCCTCTACAGTAGCTAAAAATAAAGGAAAAAGGAAGAGATTGGCAAACAAAGGCCGATATCGCGTTCTCGTAATGATCTTCGCGTCTCTTGAGCTCTAGATCTTCAATTTTGCTTTAATTTCGCTCCACAATTGCTCTCCAAACCCTTAAAATCAACTTAGAATTGAGATTAAGGCTTTTCCTTAAGGTTTGGCCTCCCTTTCACGAACAGAAAGAGAAGTATTTATACCCTCTATCGATGCTGCACCCAAATGATATTATTATCCACTTGCCACAGGACAACGTCTCGATGCTCACCCTCGAGTTTTCAACATTAAATGCAGCTTCTTGATGCCCCAACCAACGTTGAGGCGCCCTCTTTTCGGGTTTTTCTTCTCAAACAACATCTCTTCATCCTTGAATTTTCAAAATATCATCAAAAGGGGTCCAAATTCATCATATTACCTACACTCGATTTTGCTTTTCAAGCTCGGTTTCTACAAAATAAACATAAAAACACTTAAAAGCTCACAATTTCATACCAAAACCAACATAAATCATGGGTTATAAGATAGCATAATTGCATGCTATCAAATATCCCCAAACTTAAACCCTTGCTAAACCCAAGCAAAGCTAAAAGAAACAACGAATACATGAACCAACAATTGCATCATAATGACTCATGTCTCAATATTCTAAACTACAAAATAATCTCAATTAATGGAAATACTCAAACACTGAATTTATCAAGAAAAATTAAAAATTAACTTTTCATCCTTTGCAAGTATGTGCATACCCCTTCCCTATTTCAAACTTTACAAGCCTAGAAATATTATAGAATCTTCAATTCATCTTCCCCCTACACTGGCCCTAAGATCCAACTATTTAGAATCCTGACATTTAAGAAAGCAATATCTAACAAGGCGCCTGAAAACTATGGGATAGCAGTCCCCCAAACTTGCATTTTTCTTTAAAACTCAAGGACACTAGCTTTAACACATCTGTTACCGGGACCCTTACCTAGAGTACTTGCTCAATGAGTAGCCTAACTGATCACAACAATGGTAGCTCTTTTTCCCTTGATCAATTAGTACTACAAGCTATTTTATTCTCTTTTTTTTTTCCTTCTTTTATTTTCTCTCTTTTCTTTTTCTTTCCATTTCTTTCTTTTTCTTTATAACAGGAAAATAGACACGATTTCCCCGCCTAAGTATAAAATTACAGACCCTCATGCAAGAAACCTTCAAACCAGAACTTAAGCCTATTAGGGTGACAACAAACATCTAGGAAATATAAGTCTATTCTAGACCTTCAAAACCACTAATAAGTAGGCTTGTGCACCAAAAAGTGCAATGAATTCCAAGCAAAAATTTAAATTTACTTGAATCCCAAACATGCTCTCATATTTCACAAAAATTGCAGAAAATATTCACTATTCAGAACACATCACAGGTCGTATTCATAACACTCAATGCAACAGAATCATCATATAAATCACAAACAAATTTCAACAACATCTCATATCAAAACAACAAAGCATGCCTCCAAATTTAAAGCATATATTGTCCTCAATGTATAAACTAATCAATCTAAATAAGCATGCTTAAGGACAACGAAATATAAAAGGAGGACTAATACTATCTTGGAGTGCGAGAGAATCCTTGATTCAGCCTGATCAATTGAGTGCAATGATGGAAGAAGTTCTGATTCTCAAGTGATAGCACACAAAATGTGCTATACTCAGGCTTTACTTTTGTTAGTCTTTATAGCCTATTAGTGTTTTTCACGAGTTTAATTGTTGAAATTTTAGTTATCGAGCATTTGGAGTGAAACCAGAGATTTTAGAGATACCATGGCAAGTATGAAGCTAATGGGACATAAATTGAGAAGCCATGTGAAGCAAAGAAGTAAGATGGACCAAGAAACCTGAGGGCTAGCATCGAGATGCCATCTATAGCATTGAGACACCATGTTTGCTGCAAAATAAGCCATGAAGACTGCATAGGCAGTGTTGAGACACTGCCAATAGTGTTTTAACGCTGGAGGAATAGGGTTGCAACGCTAATAATCTCAACGTTGCGGATTGAGTAAGGCCAACCTCGTAGCATCTTGATGCTGCAACCTAGCGCCTTGATGCTTACCTTTCCTAATTCAAAAAGGCACACAGTTGAAGGACAATGTCTCGACGCTACCCTTAGCATCTTTACGTTGTTGTGATTTCTATATAAGGATCATGATTTGCTTGAGGAGTGGGGAGCCGTTTTGGAGAGAGAAAACCCTATTTTTGAATTCCACTCTATCTTGGGAGTTGAGAGACACTCTTGGGAGTCAAAAAACGTGAGTTCTACGCTTGAGATCATGGCGTGCATTAGGAACGAGGTTCAACACGTGTTTTAGAGTTTTTCTTTCCCTTTTAGTTTGTAATTCTTGACATGGATTTTATATTAAGTCTAGATTTTAGTTTTGTGGTAATTAGTGGCTAGACTTTTATCTAGGGGTTTGATGTTGGCACTAAACTCGATGTTTTAGTTTTTGGATCTTGAATTGATTTTCCATCATAATTTTGTGTGCTTTTATTTTCTTCATGCTAGTATTCTTTTGGCCAAAGTTTACTAGTCCTATTGGCTTTAATTGTTGCTTGAAAATAATCAATTCAGGCTAGAAAAATTAATTGCATATCTATTTGTAAATCTTTGAATGATAATGGAGGGTTCTCTTAGAAGCATCATAGGAAGTAACTTAATGCCATGCTTTTTATTAAAGTTTAGACAAACATGTTAGACTTATAAAATTGCATGAGTTTCAATTGGTCTTGAGAAGGTGTTTTGGTCTTTTAAACTTCCTGCTGGTTGTGATGCATGATCATTCTTGAATTAAATAACTAAAACATTAGTTTGGTTGGTGAAGTGAAATCCGTAGGCTATCTCTGATTGATTGAAAATGTATGGGCTTTTAGAAGAAAACTTTTGAATACAAAAAGTCTCCAGTCTAGTGCAAGTGCACAATGTCAAACAAGTAGTAATTAGAAGTATTCCAGAGTATCGATCCCACACAGAACGGATACTACAAAATCCAAAATGAAGGCAAAGATGTTCACATAATGCAACCTCGATAACCAATATTAAATAATAGGGAAGGTTGTGAGTGTACTAAAAATCAAATGATAAAAACATGGAATCCGAACATGCTTTTGCCCCCTAGAAAATAATTGTGACCTAAAATGCAATTGCAATCTTTACTCAAGCACCAAGCAATGTAAACCGGGTTCAACTTCTATTCAATTTTAATGGAAAAACCTTTAGAAGCCTAATTGATTAAACCATATGTCTATGGCTAATACGAACTTAGTTTAATGAGAACACTACCCTTGGTCTTAGAAGTTTCGCCCTATGTCTAGGGGCAAAAACAAGTGCTTATGTCTAAGCCCCTTTCCTCTATTGCTTTGTATGAACACGTAATCTCGTTTAACCCTTTCAGTATTAAACTCGATCTCTGTATGTTCGCCTAGGTGATTAAGCTAGATTCACAATAAGAATGATAATCAATAAAAGCAAACAATGCTATAGAATTGAGCAAAGTTACTTTTACATCTTAGGCCAAGCTTCCAATCCTTAGGGCATCCACATATCCAAATCCCAACGATGGAATTAGTTCATGATGGAGAAAATAAATAAAAAACATCAAAATAAAATAAACACATACTGACTTAAGGAATAAAAAGAAGTAAAAACAAAAGCTGGAAAAAAAAGTTCTAAAATGTAAACTTGAATGAAGAACTTTATTGAAATAACTTGCTGTAAAGTAAAGAACTACAAAAATTAAAGACAAAGAAATAAAAGTAAAATGAATGTAAAATAACATAATTCAAAGTACTGGAATTAAAGAATTGAAACATAAAAATAAACTTGCGAATACCAAGGAAAATTGAGACTTAAGAAGATCACTTCCACCTTTTCAATCGATCTAAACTCAACATTTGTCAAGGAGAATAAGATCTTCACAACCCTAGACTTTTGACAGAGATGGATAAAAGTTTGGGCAGCATTATTCCTTCTTTAGGTTGAGAAAACATAAAATAAAAAGTGTAGAAAGTAAAGTGGTCTTTCAATCGTAAAAAAGATCGTGGATGGCTTTTCTGTGGCTTGAATCTTCATATTTATAGCCTCCAAATGCTAGGGTTTGCTCCTTGGATGTTTAAGGCAATAATTAGATCTTTATGAGCTTGATTTCTGGAGAATATCTTCAAATATCAGCATCAAATCAAATTTCCAGATTTCCTCCAAATTTTTAGGAATTCTATCTCCAGGCAAAATTGCAATTGTAATTGGAGTAGCAATTCTGACAGTTTTCACTTATCTGCATAAAAACATCAAAACTCATTAAAAATCATCTCTTTTTCTCTTATTTTCTATTTCTTAGCTCAGAACAATCCCTTAACTAATTTTGGCTATTTTCTCATTAATTTTCTATACTTATTACACATAAAAACATGCATTTGTGCAAATAGCTTAAGTAAAAAGGACTAGAAATATGTAAAATATTAGCATTATCACACCCCCAAACTTAAGCCATTGCTTATCCTCAAGCAATATCATAGCAAATATACAAACATATAAGCATATAACAAGCCAAAACAGATTCTATGAGTGATTCTGATAAAATTACTCCTTTCAGAGGAGGTCTCATTCTCATAATACTTACAAAACTCTAATGCTTCCACTACATGCAACTTCTAAGTCTGTCTTGTCTAAACAAAATACTTTCATCCCATAACTACATCTCCAGTTCATATTGCCTAGTACTTTTAGTTAAGTTTCACTCGATTGCTCACAAGCTAACTTTTTCATGGTTTATTTAACTAATAACATCCCCCCTAAACTTATTCTTCATTGCTAAGGTACATACTTGCTCTTTTCTTTCTTTTTCTTTTTCAAGAGAGAACATTTTTGTCATTCGTGCCTTTGCTTTAGCTTACCAGCGCTTTTTGGTTAAAGTATCTAACTACGAGCACTTATCACATCAAGGTCATTTACATACTCATTTCCTAAGTGAACCTTTCATGCAAAGGAAATCATGGGTGTCATGACTGCCCTTGGTTACTTTTGTCACACCCCCTCCTAGCTCACTTGCCTAACCTAGGAAGGAATGTGAAGACAGAGAATACCAGCCCTCTTACTAGCATTCCCAGCCCAGCCTCACATTCACCTGAAACTGTACACAACGCAATATGTATGAACAAGTAAAATTGAGCGCACAGTTGCACACATGAGCAAGATACATTCAGTCCCTCATACTAGGTTTGCATACTAAGTCATAACATACTTAAGTCTATTACAACCTGGATAAAATGCTTTAATTTCAAAACTATATACATGTAGAAGTATATACAAGGAGCTAAAGAGGCGTGGTGGCAAACAGGTCTTGATGAGGCTAAGCATCGAGAACTTGTTTGCTACCTGAGAAGAGAAAACATGTTGAAAACGTGAGCTGAGAAGCCCAGTGAGTGACTACTTTAATAGATTATGCGTTTAAAGATAAAACATCAAAAGTATTTCAACAAGGCCGCCAATTTACAGGATTTAAGCACCCCGAAAATAGGTATTTCAAATAAAAAATAGGTATTTCAAATTGTAGTAACTCATAATAAATAAAATTTGTAGCATGGTACCCTTCCAAAACCTAGTTGTGGCAGAGTCCTCTCTAAACCAACAGCTTCAATACCTCCTGACGTGCACGTGGAATGCCATTTAAGCTCACTAGCCTCCCCTAATACCTTCTCCATGTCCTTCAGTATTGGGGCCAGACCAACTACCACCCGAATACCTTCTCACTGTCCTTCAGTATCGGCGGTCAGGTTTTCTCTCTCCCCCAGGTACCTTCTCCGTGTCCTTCGGTACCGGGGGTTAATAATATACAAGGCATGCTTTAAATAGTTAGAAACATAGTTTGGAATCCCATTCAGCAAGTTTTCAACATAAACACAAACTTTCATTTTAAACAAGCTTCCAAACATCGAGTGTCATGCCAATGGTTAAGTTCATCGTACGGTTAAAGGAGAACTCACTGACCAAACTCATTTTTCATGTTCTGAACGCATAAATTCTTTAACATAGCTAACCAATCATATTTTAAGGTTTGGGCAATTCAACCATGTTTTAGAATGGATTAATGCAAGGTACTTCCAAGAAAACCTACTTCCAAACTTAGGTTTCATGCTTGAATGCCGAGTAACAACTAGTTACAATTATGCTTAACTTTCAACACCGCTGTTTATTAATAGGAGTTCAATGAAACATGAATATAAATTAGTTTAAGCATGCTTCAATATCCATCACTAGTAAACTTTCGAATAAAGATCAAAGCATAGGTTTTCAAACAAAGTCACTCACAATCACTTGAAAACTCCCAAGCCTTATAAGCTTCGCCTATCTTCGTTTGCCTTGAAAATGAATTCCATAACATTAATCCCTTTTTCTACTTGGTCCAAAATTAGATCTAATTCAGTCACATAACTTATAGCATAATAACTAGACACACTTGGCTGTAAGGTATAACAAGTTGGAAGCACATCTTCCTTACTCTCTCTCTAGCCCTTTCTCTTTTGAACCAACAATTACAGATTCAACTTCTAGCATGGGTTTCTCAACATTTAGCAAAACAACCACCAAATTTTATTTGATAACCCTCAAATACAATGTCTAAACTTACTTACCTCAAAATTTGAGCTTCTAATTCGTCCTCATAAGCTCGAAATCTTCAGATTTATTCACCTTGTACTGCTGGCCGAGAAACTGGAACACCTCTCGGTTTTCTTAAGTTTTCACGATGTTCCTCTTCGTATTTTCTCAAAAAATTTTCCAAACCTATTCTTAATTCAATTTATGAGATTTTGGCTCAAGAATCACCGAATTTTCTCAAGTGGATTGAGAGATATGACCATTTGAAGTTGACCCATTACCTAGAGCTTCTAGCTGGCTATTGGATTCACAAGAAATGGACAGCTCCTACTTCATCAATAACACTAATCCGTGAATTCATATACATTGGCCAGCTCCTACTTCTTCCTTTAGACCTTAAGTCTTTTTAAGTCCACCTAATCCATAAAACAAACTTTAACTAATTTAATTAGAAATTAAAGCTTTTGCATTCAACACGTAATACACCTAATGTATACCCAACTTGCTCATGACCTTAACTTACTTCAACTCAAATCTTAATAAGCTTATCTTAATGCCTAACCTGTCTCCTTATGAAGCTTTGTGTACGTTATAGTCCACAACTTAGGAAATTCCCAAATTCAACCACGACATCCTTCAGTGCAACCTATACCAATTTACGTGTATCAAACTTCATGTATAAGTGCAATAAGATCAAAAGAACATTTAGGGCTTACGACTTTGCTAACTCTAGAAGGAGGAGTATACTCTTTTCTTCTCTTTTTTCTTTTTTCTTTTTTCTTTTTTCTTTTTTCTTTTTTCTTTTTTTTTTTTTGACATGACCATAACAGTGGTAGTACAACAATTCAGCTCAAAAATAATAGCACACCCCCCAAACTTAATGATGGTCAATGTCCCCATTGGCCAAAAATATAACAAAAATGGGTGAAAAGAAAGGATGACTTGAAAAACATTCAAGCTATTCTCTCTTAAGGGGTTCGATGCACAAACTTAGGTGAGTTTAAGGCTTGGGTATTTCATAGAGACAAAGAATCACGAAGTTGTTGTTCGGGAAGCATCAAGGTAATGATCTTATATTTAATGAACCGGACAAACTCCAATATCATAATTAAGGGCATTAAATTAGAAAAACACTCAAAGAATTCTTTAAAAGATATACTTGATAAAAAGAGTCCAAAACATTCAGAAGTTTTCTATATTTCACAAAAAAGAAATAAATAATCTAAGAAGCAAGAAAACTAAAACAAAAATAAACAAAAACAACAAACCAACAACTAAAACAATTAACTAACATGTCTAAAAAAGCAATTAAATAGATAGAGTTATAACAATTACTCCCCTGTGGAGAAGAAAGTTCCATTGCTCCCATCACTAGCCTTGGGAGTCTTTGGTTGCGGAAGAAAAATTTCTGAAAAGTCGAGAAGAACGGGTCCTTTGCCTTCGGAGAGGGTATCAAAGTGGCTTGAATTTCTTGATCTCTCTCCTTCACATATTCCCAATATACCTTGAGTTGCTCCCTCCAAAATGCATCCTCTTAGGATAGTGCAGTGGGTTGAAATTATGAATAAGATGTAGTTGCAATGTTCTGTTGGGCTTGTGGAGTCTTGGAGTGGTGAGTGGCTTTCATGGCATTGCATTTCATCAATACCTGCACACCTTTTTTGGAGGTTGAAATTTCATTTGCCGAAGCCTACTTTTCATCTATCTTTTTCTAGGCATTTGAATCGGGTAACAAATTGGTGGTTGAAGAAATTGCTTCCTTTGATTTTTTCTTTGAGCTTTTGGGCGTGGTCTTGTACCCGTCAATCGAAAGATTTTTCAAATTCACCCTCCTTTCTACATGCATTGCCTTGAGCATCTCGACCCACTCCTTCGAACGTTTCTTCAAAGGCTTTGGCTTTGGCAGTTCAGTTGATGGAGTTGATTGAGGTTTGGAGGAGTTGCTTGAGAAGAAGACCCAATCAGTCTTTGTTCTTCGAGGGGAACTTCCATTGCGTGAAGTTCTTTGTATCTTTGATCTGCCATTGTCCTCAAGTTCTCCCTCCATTATGTCGAACCTACAGGGGGCGCATTATCGCCAAAGATGGGTATTCGTCTTCTTCAACACAGGGTTGTGAGGCTTTGGGGGTTGCTTCCAGAACTTCCTCTTGCGTTAGGGCAAGAGGAGGTTGAGTTAACGATGTCTCTCGGTCAGCAACGGTATGGGCAAGTGCTTGCAGGTGGTTGAAAGTTTTCTCACCATAATTGTATTGGGATTTATGGCTTAAAGCCTCGTAATTAATGATTTATTTAATAATTAATCATAGTTTTGATTATTTTATTTGCAATATAATATTATCCATTATATGAAAAATCCAAGGTTATTAGTGCAATATTGAACAATATGTGGTTGACATACGAGAGGATCATGTTCAAGAAATAACCTAAAGGGTCATAGTATATGGATAAGGTTGGGTGCCTTATTCTGGTAACACTATTGATACAGCCCACTTTGTAATTGTTACAAATGATTTGATCCAAATCGTTCATGTGGAGACATGTAAGTGGGGGTATCTTATACAATGAGTTTGTATAAGATTGGCCACTGAATTATTAATCTCTCTTTATAAATCTGTTAATTGAGAAGATTAATATTTAATCAGGATGATCATATGTGACTCGATCTTAATCCTGAGTGGGTTATGATCTCCTCACTGTGAGAGCTTGTCTTTTAATTTGCATGGGTGAGAGTGGCTTTTGTAGTCGATTTAATAAGCCTGCCATTTTGCGGACTTGACCAAATAAAGAGTTCGGAACATAATCTCACAAGATGGAATTCACTCCTTCCCATATAGGGTAGATAGATGAGTAGTTCCCTTAAGTGCTGATTTCGGGACTTGAACAATGGGGCTCTATCCTCTCACTGTTCCGAGAGGGACTTAGTTTATGGTTGGATCATAAACAAATTGTTCATTAGAGGATCAGTAGTACTTAAGGTGCAAAATATAATTACAGGGGTAAAACGGACTTTTGACCCAAATGTAACTACGCACAACTCGTGAAGGATTGACTTGCATGTAATGGTTATATCCATGGACACAACTTGTCCTACAGTATTAAGAGTGCAACTCTAGGTCTATAGTGGAGTGACCTAAAGTTAATGAATGAAAAATGATTAATTAAAGAGTTTAATTATTTAATTGTATATCATTGGAGCTTGTAATCTGGAGGTCTATAAGGCTCCTTGCTAGCTCATAGTAATATTAAAATATCAATTTAGTTGAAAGAAAAATTTGAAATGTTCAAATTAATATTTAATTTGAAGTGTTCCAATTAATATTTAATATATTAGATATATTAAATATAAAAGAGAAAAATATATTTATTGTATTTGATACATTAAATATTAAAATAATTAATGTATATTAGATACATTAAATAAAGATATTTATAAAATTTGAATAAGATTCAAATAAATAAATAACGTAGGAGATTTGAATGAGATTCAAATAGGTATAAGATATATTTTAATATATTAGATATTAAAATATAATATTTTAATTATGGCAAAGATTTTTCCTTGGTTTCTATAAATAGGACCCTTGGGTTGAGCCATTAGACACAACACACATCTCCTCAATAGAGAATTAGAGAATTCACTCTAGATGTCTTCCTATCCAATCCCTTGTGGATTTTCTTTCAAGTGGCTCCCACAAGCCTTGGTCCTATGTTCGAGTCATAGCCTAGAAGACTTTGTGGAGGAGATAAAGACCCTCCAGAAATATCTCCATATTTACTATAAGTAAGTTTGCTTAATTGTATTTTTTAGTTAAATTTTAAATAAAATCTAAGATGATCCAATGCTTCCGCTGCAGAGTGAAACGTTCATTCCTTCAAGTTGATAGTTGAGAGCTTCGATTGCTTGAGAAAAGGGGAACGAAGAAAGTGAAAGGACTTTTTGAAAATATTTGACTTATGTCAATAACCCATGTACACAAATTTATATATTCTCAAAAAGTCAGCCATTTTCCTTTCTAACGTGCCACCTTGATTGGCAGCAAATTTTAGGAATTGCAATTGCAATTGTAATTGCAATTTTTGACTGGAATTTAGAAATCAAATGTGCAAGAATTGCAATTGCAATTGAATTTGCAATTTCAGTTGCATTTCCTTTTTTTCATTTTATTTCCCTTGGCTTTTGTTTTAATTGTTTTCCACCTTAAACTCAAAATTAATGCATTAAAAAGTTCACACAATCTATCCCTTAGGTTTTGATGATTTTTGAAAATCTCAATTCATAACTTAGAGTTGATTCATTGAACTCCCAAGTGAATCCCTAGGTGGAGGTGTTCCCTAGACGGTCAGCTTAAGTACTTTGGCCTAGACATGATTCTCCTAGACAGAGATTCTATGAATCAAATTTCTTCATTTGAATTGATTTTCTCAAAACCATACTTCTCTCTTAAGAGCAATTTTTTTAACCAAGATTTTTGTAACATGCTTGTGTGAGATGTAAAAGATCTTTTTTTTTTTTTTTAATTTTTTTTAAAAAAAAGCGTTCTCAACAAAAGTAAAAACAAACACAAAAAAACAAACAACAAAACACAACAAACAAGACTAGGAAAGCAATAAATTCTAACCTAACAAAACAAAAATAAGGAAACAAATAAATCTAATCTAACCAAAAGCAAGTAAAGATACGGTTGAAGAAATTTCCTATGAGACATCCGTTGGCCTTTCTTCAACTGTTGGTGGTGGTGGTGAGAACTAGTCAAATTTGAATTCTTTTTCTTTTGACTCTGATGTTGCGGTTGCAAACTCGGCCACAACTTCCTCTTCTCTTTTCTTACTTGCTCTTTTCTTGAAACTCCCAAGTAGATCATCAACAAGTTCATGTACTTTAAGCAAAAAAAAAAAGAAGGATTTTTAATGAATCTCAAATTAAAAGCTTGATCAATTCAACTCCCAGGTGAGTCCCCAGGTAGAGGTGTTCCATAACGGTCAACTTAAGTACCTCAACCTAGCTAGGACCTGCCTTAGACAAAGTTTCCTCTTGATCAAAACTCTTTATTTTAATTCACACCACATCAACCACACTAATATATGTATATGATAACTCTCCAAATGAGAGTTATTAGCTAGTCCTTTATGCCTAAAGTTCTTTTATTTGAGTTTAATGCTAGTATTTTCATGCTTGGAATCCCCTAAAACTGTTGTTATTGAAATAGCTTATTTGGATATTCTTAATTGTTGTATTTACGTAAATGGGAGCTAAAAAAAGTACTAAATTATGTTAATTTGGTGTTGCAGGTAGTAATTTTTTGTCAGCAGAACTATGAGAGGGCATTTGTCCAACAAAAGAATTGCTAGAGCAAATTATTCGACATTTTAAGTTACAGAAAGACAGCATCTGATACATCACATGAGAAAATAATTAATTAATTGAGCTGGCGTAAATGAACCAAAATGACGTCATCGCCACGTGTTTTGTTTGACCTAAGTAGCCTTAAAATCAAGATGGGCATCGATATTTAAAGCAAGCAGCCATCTTTAGGATAAGGGAGACCTAATTTGAGAGGCAGAAATCGAATGTTGAGAGGAAGAAGTCGACAAAGGGAATGTGGTAATTAATTGAATTAAAACTAATCTCTATGGATATGATACTCATTAGGATTACTGTTTTATTATTACTTCAATTGGTGTGCTTGCATGTACACCGATCAGTGGGCCTGAGAAGAAGACAGTGACTGAGAGGAAAGAGACTGAGAGAGAAGGAGTTGTGGGAAAAAAACGACATTAGGCAAGCTTACTTCCGTTTCTTTTCCTTTTAATATTGCTTGTGACACTAACCTCCAGGAGCCAAAGAAGAAGAATGAGAAGAAAGAGACGAAGTTGAGAGAAAAGCCTTCCTAAGAGTTGTCAAGAAGAGAGGAGATAGAGGCACCCATATGCAAACAATAGACTGGAGAGCACACATCAGTCCTCCTAGGAGGCGTGGAGAGTGCCTTATGTCTATTTTTCTTGATTTTGTAGAAATTGAGCTTGAGAAGCAAAACCATATGTTCGAGAGTATTTTGGTGTTGAGAATAGAGGAGAGCATTATGACGTTGTCCAGAGCATCTTGATGCTTTGTTGCAGCTCAATTTGGAAGCCAAAATCGAGGGGTCAATGTTGCAATGATGTCTATAGGGTCATAACGCCATAAGGTGGCATCACAATGCTGGCCTCAAAGCCCAAGACATGGAAGAGAGTTGTTCCGTCTGTAACATTGCAATGCTACTTACAGCGTTGCAACGCTACCTCTATGTGCGAAAGAAAATGGCTACATTTTGGGATAGCGTTGCAACGTTGTCCCTAGCGTTGCAACGCTGTCATGATAGGAAGAATAAAAACATTGCATTCTTTCGCACAATGGGAGGCTGTTTTGAGGGTTGAAGCCCTATTCTCGATTCCATGCCATAATTTAGGGTATTGGGAGTGATTGTGAGCATTTTTGGAGCAAATTTGAAAACCTTGGAGCTTGGGTTCGTGGTTGATCACCTCAGGAACACGAGAACACCATTCGTTGGCATTACTCTTCTTATTTCCTTTCAATTGTAGTTACTTTAGTGGCTGTAATTAGGGATTTTTTAGCTGTAATTGTATGATTTTGACTATTCTTATCCCTAATTACTTGGGTTAATTGTTGGATATTGTTTTAATGCGTAATTGTTGAATGATTTGGTTTAATTACTTGTTTGTATTTGTGTGATTAATTAGGATCGAATCATTCTTGCATTTAAGGCTGAAGGCTTTTAAATAGTGGTTGTTAGTTAATTGAGGTAGAAAGGTAGAACTAAATTGAGCTCGATTGAGGATACTTAGTTAGCTTAGTGTGCGATTAATTAACTACTTGAGTGACAAAGGGATTAGAGGTTTATTAGAGGTTAATTAGTTGTCGTATGTGCTGAAGATTAATTAATTGGGCGATGTGTAATTGAGTTGATACAAAGTGGAAACTCGTCGGAGAGAAACTTAGGTGAGAATCGAATGCATGGCTCTTGGTTAATTACTTGAGTGACAACGAGGTCAATAATTAATCAGTAGAGGTTCGTAATGAAGAATCTTAATGCCTTGTACAAGTTAGCTAGCGCTAGGGACACCTAGTGTAAGCCCTAAACTCTCTTTTGATCTTATTGCACTTATACATGAAGGTTGATACATGAAGGATGCCGTGGTAGAAATTGAGAATCTCCTAAGTTGTGGACTATAACGTGCACAAAGCTTCATAAGGAGACAGGTTAGGCATTGCTATAAGCATATTAAAGGTTGAGTTGAAGTAAGTTAAGGTCATGAGCAAGTTGGGTACACATTAGGTGTATGTTGTGTTGAATACAAAAGCTGTAATTTTTACGTAAATTAGTTAAAATTTCTTTACAATTTAGGTGGATTTAAAAGGACTTGAAGTATAAAGAGAGAAGGAGGAACTGGCCATTATACACAATTTCTTTGGAGTTGGTTATTAAGGGAGGATGAGTTGTCCAACTCTTGTGAATGCAGTAGACAGCTGGAAGCTCTAGGAAGTGGGTTAACTTCAACCAGCCATATCTCTCAATCCACTAGAGAAAATTCGATGATTCTTGAGCCAAAATCTCAGAAATTTAATGAATAATAGGTCTAGAAAAGGTTGTGAGAAAATACGAAGAGGAAGGTCATGAAAACTTAAGAAAACCGAGAGGTGTTCCAGTTTCTCGGTCAGCAGAACAAGGTGAAGAAATCTGAAGATTTCGAGCTCTTGAGGACGAATTAGAGGCTCAAATTTGGAGGTAAGTAAGTTTAGACATTGTATTTGAGGGTTATCAAATAAACTTTGGTTGTTGTTTTGCTAAATGTTGAGAAACCCATGCTGGAAGTTGAATCTGTAATTTTTGGTTCAAAAAGAGAAAGGGCTAGAGAGAGAGTAAGGAAGATATGCTTCCAATTTGTTATACCTTACAGCCAAGTGTGTTCAGTTACTATGCTATGAGTTATGTGACTGAATTAGATCTAATTTTGGGCCAAGTAGAAAAAGGGATTAATGTTATGGAATTCATTTTCAGCGCAAACGGAGATAGGCGAAGCTTATAAGCCTTGGGAGTCTTCCGGTGATTGTGAGTGACTTTGTTCGAAAAACTATGCTTTGATCTTTATTTCTTCAAAAGATTAATAATGATAGATATTGAAGCATGCTTAAACTACTTTATACTCAATTTTGATTGAACTCCTAATAGTATGTCGGTGTTGAAGGTTAAGCATAATTTTAACTAGTTTGTTACTCCGCGTTCAAGCATGAAAACTAAGTTTTGGGGAGTAAGTTTTCTTAGAAGTACCCTGCATTAATCCATTTTAAAACATGTTTGAACTACCAAAACTAAAAGTATGATTGTTTGGCTATGTTAAAGAATTTAAGCGTTGAGAACACAAAAAATAAGTTTGGTCAGTGAGAAACCCTTTAACCATACGATGAACTTAACTTTTGGCATCACACTTGAAGTTGGAAGCTTGTTTAAGATGAAAGTTTGTGCTTATGTTGAGAACTTGTTCATCGTACGTTACACTAAACTTCTAATGTCCATATAGTGTCTTGTTTAATTAAAAATTAAAAATTCATGGTGAAACGAAATAATGACTTGTATAATCGCACCTATTTACAGTCACTTCTAGATAGCTCGGTATGTGTTTAAAATGAAAATTTAAACCACATGGGAATTGAGAGTACAAATTGAAAACCAAAATAAAAGTTTGTAATAAAATGTAGATCGATTTTAAATGTAGTTGTTTATATGTTAGCAATTAAAAGATAAATTAAATGTAACAAGGAATAATATACCACATTACGAACTAAACTTTCAAAGAAGTGGGTCTGTGGCTTTTCAGTGGTCAAACCAATGAACCAAGAATCTCTTTTCGTTTTTAACTTTAACGACTCATAGTCAAAGAACCACATTCCAATTAAACTAGCCATCAACATACATTATAGCTTTTGTTATTTTATATCTATATGTATATTAAGAATATTAATAGGATAAATCTCGATCTTCCCTAAAAGCACCATCTTATCTTCTTTAACGACTCACAGTCAAAGAACCATATCCCAATTAAACTAGCCATCAACATCCATTATAGCTTTTGTTATTTTATATCTATACATGTTAAGAATATTAATCGTATAACTCTCGATCTTCCTAAAAGCACCTATCTTATCTTTTTTAACTTTCATTAGGACGTCTTCCAAATTCCACAACTTCTATAAATATCAGAGTACTAAAGGAAGTTAAACCATCACAGAGTTCTCTACATAGTGCATATCACACGAAACGATGAGTTATGCAGGAAAGGTTTGTTGCGGTCTAGTACAAGTTGTGGTGAACTGGATGAAAATCCCCGATGTTAAAGAGCATTGCGTGCATGACGTTTCAAAGTTTACGGTGGTAGAGTTCAACAAGAAGTATACCAATACTCTGAAATTCCATAGCATTTATGAAGGTTGGTATGCTGAGTTGGGTCCAAACGAGCTAAAGTACCGTCTCCATGTTAAGAGAGAAGGCTGTTTGGGACGTTTGCTCAATTTTGAGGCTATTGTGCTGGATGAGAAACCTCACACTGAAAAAATATGGAGCCGGGTAAGTTTCATCCTCATAGCAACTCCTGGACACTGTGTAGGCAACGTCGAGCCGCCGAAGGAGGAGAAGTGGATTAAAGTAACTCATCCTTGCGGGGCATGCGTGCAAGATGTTGCAAAGTTTGCGTGGAGGAGTTCAACAAAAAAAACGGAGATAGCCTAAAATACCATAGCACTTACGAGGCTTGGTATGAGGAGTTGGGCAAGACGACGTGAAGATCCGTGTCTGTCTGAAAGCAATAGACTGTCTGGAACGTGGCCACAGCTTTGAGTTTCTTGTGCTCTTAAAGGACTTTTCCACTAAAAAAATCAAGACGCTCGAAAGTTTCAAACTCATAACGACTGTCGAGCAGCCGAAGGAGGAGAAGTGGAATAAAATAGCTAATCCTTGCGCGTCATGCGTGGAACATGTTGCAAAGTTTGCGGTGGAAGAGCACAATAAAACAAAAGGAGATAGCCTAAAATACCATAGCACTTACGAGGGTTGGTATAAGGAGTTGGGTAAAGACGACCTGAAGTTTCGTCTCTGTCTGAATACAATAGACTGTCTGGGACGCATGCGCAAGTTTGAGGCTCTTGTGCTCGTAAAGGAGTTTTTCACTAAAAAAATCAAGACGCTCGAAAATTTCAAACTCATAACGACCGGCCAGCCACCGAAGGAAGGGAAGTGGAATACAATATCTAATCATCAGGCGTCGTGCGTGTAAGAGGTTGCAAAGTTTGCGGTGGAAGAGTTCAACCAAAAAAAAAAGGAGATAGCCTGAAATACCATAGCACTCACGAGGCTTGGTATGAGGAGTTGGGTCAAGACGACGTGAAGATCCGTGTCTGTCTGAAAGCAATAGACTGTTTGGAACGCGGGCTAAACTTTGAGGCTCTTGTGCTCGTAAAGGAGTTTTTCACTAAAAAAATAAAGACGCTCGAAAGTTTCAAACTAATAACAACTGTCGAGCCGCCGAAGGAGGAGAAGTGGAATAAAATAGCTAATCATTGCGGGTCATGCATGGAACATATTGCAAAGTTTGCGGTGGAAGAGCACAACAAAACAAAAAGAGATAGCCTAAAATACCATAGCACTTACGAGGGTTGGTATAAGGAGTTGGGTAAAGACGACCTGAAGTTTCGTCTCTGTCTAAATGCAATAGACTGTCTGGGACGCATGCGCAAGTTTGAGGCTCTTGTGCTCGTAAATGAGTTTTCACTAAAAAAATCAAGACGCTCGAAAATTTCAAACTCATAACGACCAGCCAGCCGCCGAAGGAAGGGAAGTGGAATATAATAGTTAATCATCAGGCGCCATGCGCGCAAGAGGTTGCAACGTTTGCGGTGGAAGAGTTCAACAAAAAAAAGGGAGATAGCCTGAAATACGAAAGTACTTACGAGGGTTCGTATGTGGAGGTAGGTCCAGACGACGTGAAGATTTGTCTTCGTATGAAACTAAAAGACTGTCTGGGACGTGTGCGCAACTATGAAGCTCTTGTGCTCGTGAAGGAGTTTTCACTAAAAAAATCAAGACGCCCGAGAGTTTCAAGCTTATCGAAAATAAGTGTTGAAACTTCCCTTCGTATTCTACAATCTGCGTCGGTTACAATGTACTGTCCTTGACTATCCATATTGAAATAGTAAGATAAGAATGAAATAAATACTTTACAAGTATCCATCTCTCTAAGTCCAAACTATTTATTATCCATCAATTTCTAGTATTTCTTTATGATACTTCCTTCGTACTATCCTCAACATTAGCTCAATCGATAATTAGAATTTAAAATTAGAAAGAGAGTCTAGCGACGAATCAACTAGACATGAAATAGATATGGGACTTAGTTTTATCACGCTTATAGGTTGTTGAGTTAAGCATTGTCCAAATTAACAATGTTAAGATAGGTTGTTGAGTTAAACTACATTTGGACTATTAGTACGATTGGATAGTCTATGAACTACGAGAGTGTAATCATCTTTAATTACACCAAAGACAAGACTTGTAAATGTTAAAGATCAAAGATATAAAACTAATTAAAACAGGCACATTAGTAATTTACTTATATTATCGTCTATTTATCAAAATGATGCGTCGAATCGATCTTTCCTATTGTATCCATAGACTTCGATACCTTTTTAAATTTGCTTTCAACGTTTGTACAAGCATAAAAGTTCGATCTCATTACGGTTGTATAGACTATAATCATTCAATTACTAGCTCTGACGATGGAAAAATATATAAATGAAATATATTTCTCGAGTAAAGAAAAATATAGCTTTCAAAACACGAGTGTGGCATGAACCTTTGGAAGCTAAAGCGTTCTTTCTATTCATTAAATATATTTCTCAAAATGTGTACGTGTTTGATTTTAGTTTGTTAAGTTACTAAGAGACTCAAAAGCTTAACTTCATTCGCAATACCTAAATAATGATATGAAATGGAGAGGAAATTTCAAGGTCCACGGGATTTGAACCTTATCAACTTCCTAAATTTGAAAAAATGCAATTGCTTGTAATGTTATGTAAGAAAAAGGGAAGGAAGGTGAAGGCGATGTTGGGACTGAGAAAATTGTAAGCGAAGAAAAGTTGAGTTTCCAAAACTCAAAACAACATGATAGTGGATGAGCTGTGAGTGAAGAAATTAGTAATGTTCCCGTTAGCTCACTTTGAAATTTGCGGGCCTTATAGATTAACACATTCAATTTATTATTAAATTATGCATTTGAAAATCGAGTCGGAATCAAACAATGAAAGTGTGTTGAAATATATGAGGAAGATTTAAATACATGTCTTCCAATTTTGGTGGCTTTCACGTTATGCCATAATGGCGTCTGAAAATAGGACCCTAAGAGAAATCCTAAAGCATCTCATTCTCAATTAAACGAGTAGTTCTCTATAACATTTTAAACATCCCTTTTTGCAACAACCCTTTTCGCCCTTATTGTATTAAATTTCCTCATTTATAAATATGGATTCCTCTTATTTTTTAAATTCGTTTAGCCAGATTCATCGAAGAGATATTTCTTTACTCATTAATGAGGTATGTTTTTTTTTATTCTCCCTGTGCTGTTAAGTCCATGTTGTTCTTTCGAATGTCGGTTGTCTCCAATGACTTTTGTTTCTTTTTGTTTTTAATAAGTATGATTGAATTTGTGTACATTATCTAAACCCCCAAAAATATGTTTCTCCATGCCCGACCACAACATTTGCATGTCCTGAAGTACATAGCTGCCCATGGCAAGAAACGTGGAATACAACTCCACGACGGTATGCCATAATGGCGTCTGAAAATAGGACCCTAAGACAAATCATAAAGCATCTCATTCTCAATTAAACGAGTAGTTCTCTATAACATTTTAAACATCCCTTTTTGCAACAACCCTTTTCGCCCTTATTGTATTAAATTTCCTCATTTATAAATATGGATTCCTCTTATTTTTTAAATTCGTTTGGCCAGATTCATCGAAGAGATATTTCTTTACTCATTAGTTTGGTATGTTTTTTTTATTCTCCCCGTGCTGTTAAGTCCATGTTGTTCTTTCGAATGTCGGTTGTCTCCAATGACTTTTGTTTCTTTTTGTTTATAATAAGTATGATTGAATTTGTGTACATTATCTAAACCCCCAAAAATATGTTTCTTCATGCCCGACCACAACATTTTGCATGTCCTGAAGTACATAGCTACCCATGGCAAGAAACGTGGAATACAACTCCACGACGGTAAAGTCTCAACGTGCAATGTGCTACTAGAATTGAATAACTGGAAGATATGGCCACGTGACCTGTTTAACCTATCTTTTAAAAATATTTTAAAAACAAACTCCTATATTTTGACTCTATATTTTAATTTTGAAGGCCACAAGCCCAAAAGGACCGAACTCTAATTGAAACACTTTTGGGTAGGGTATAGCTAAATTATAAATATTTTAGGTCCTACACGTTTTACGATGTAGGATCACGTTATGCCTGGGTCTTTGCATGTTTCTGTAACCTCACATGTAGGGCTAGTCGTTAGGTAGCTTTTAAAACTCGACCCCTTCATAGTATTTGTCCCAAGTAATTCAATGGGTTACAGGAAGTGAGAAGCATGTATGTGGGGTGTTCCACAATTTCGTGCGTCAGAATAAACATTTATCAATAGTTTCATATTTTTTAGTAGTGACTTGGTTAGTTTCTAAAAAGTTATTTTGTTGTCTATCTATTTAGTTTTATCGGTATGTTTTACTATATTTTTGTACGATATTTCATACAAATCCTTACAATTATTTTATTTCAATATCTCATAAGATGGTATTTTTTTTTTATACTCGTTTCCAAAATATATTCAGTAATACGAACATGCACGTAATAACGTCGGAAGCAAGTTTAACTCCAAAAAGTTGGGTCGTACGTTACACTAAACTTCTAATGTCCAAATAGTGTCTTGTTTTATTAAAAATTAAAAATTCATGGTGAAACGAAATAATGACTTGTATAATCGCACCCATCTTATCTTTTTTCACTTTCATTAGGACGTCTTCCAAATTCCACACCTTCTATAAATATCAGAGTACTAAAGGAAGTTAAACCATCACAGAGTTCTCTACATAGTGCATATCACACGAAACGATGAGTTCTGCAGGCAAGGTTTGCGCGGTCCAGTACAAGTTGTGGTGAACTGGATTAAAATCCTCGATGTTAAAGAGCATTGCGTGGGTGAAGTTTCAAAGTATACGGTGGTGGAGTTCAACAAGAAGTATTCCAATAGTCTGAAATTCCATAGCATTTATGAAGGTTGGTATGCTGAGTTGGGTCCAAACGAGCTAAAGTACCGTCTCCATGTTAAGGGAGAAGACTGTTTGGGACGTTTGCTCAATTTCGAGGCTCATGTGATGGAAGAGAAACCTCTCACTGAAAGAATCAGGAGCCTGGTAGGTTTCATCCTCATAGCGACTCCTGGACACTGTGTTGGCAACGTCGAGCCACCGAAGGAGGAGAAGTGGATTAAAGTAACTAATCCTTGCACGGGATGCGTGCAAGATGTTGCAAAGTTTGCGGTGGAAGAGTTCAACCAAAAAAAACGGAGATAGCCTGAAATACCATAGCACTTACGAGGCTTGGTATAAGGAGTTGGGTCAAGACGACGTGAAGATCCGTGTCTGTCTGAAAGCAATAGACTGTCTGGAACGTGGTCGCAGCTTTGAGCCTCTTGTGCACGTAAAGGACTTTTCCACTAAAAAAATCAAGACGCTCGAAACTTTCAAACTCATACCGATTGTCGAGCCGCCGAAGGACGAGAAGTGGAATAAAATAGCTAATCCTTGCGCGTCATGCGTGGAACATGTTGCAAAGTTTGCGGTGGAAGAGCACAACAAAACAAAAGGAGATAGCCTAAAATACCATAGCACTTACGAGGGTTGGTATAAGGAGTTGGGTAAAGACGACCTGAAGTTTCGTCTCTGTCTGAATGCACTAGACTGTCTGGGACGCATGCGCAAGTTTGAGGCTCTTGTGCCCGTAAAGGAGTTTTTCACTAAAAAAATGAAGACCCTCGAAAATATGAAACTCATAATGACCGGCCAGCCGCCGAAGGAAGGGAAGTGGAATACAATATCTAATCATCAGGCGTCGTGCGTGCAAGATGTTGCAAAGTTTGCGGTGGAAGAGTTCAACAAAAAAAACGGAGATAGCCTGAAATACCATAGCACTCACGAGGCTTGGTATGAGGAGTTGGGTCAAGACGACGTGAAGATCCGTGTCTGTCTTAAAGCAATAGACTGCCTGGAACGTGGGCGCAGCTTTGAGGCTCTTATGCTCGTAAAGGAGTTTTTCACTAAAAAAATGAAGACGCTCGAAACTTTCAAACTCATACCGATTGTCGAGCCGCCGAAGGAGGAGAAGTGGAATAAAATAGCTAATCCTTGCGCGTCATGCGTGGAACATGTTGCAAAGTTTGCGGTGGAAGAGCACAACAAAACAAAAGGAGATAGCCTAAAATACCATAGCACTTACGAGGGTTGGTATAAGGAGTTGGGTAAAGACGACCTGAAGTTTCGTCTCTGTCTGAATGCACTAGACTGTCTGGGACGCATGCGCAAGTTTGAGGCTCTTGTGCCCGTAAAGGAGTTTTTCACTAAAAAAATGAAGACGCTCGAAAATATGAAACTCATAACGACCGGCCAACCGCCGAAGGAAGGGAAGTGGAATACAATATCAAATCATCAGGCGTCGTGCGTGCAAGATGTGGCAAAGTTTGCGGTGGAAGAGTTCAACAAAACAAAGGGAGATAGCCTGAAATACGAAAGCACTTACGAGGGTTCGTATGTGGAGGTAGGTCAAGACGACGTGAAGATTTGTCTTCGTATGAAACTAAAAGACTGTCTGGGACGTGTGCGCAACTATGAAGCTTTTGTGCCCGTGAAGGAGTTTTTCTCTAAAAAAGTCAAGACGCTCGATAGTTTGAAGCTTATGGAAAATAAGTGTTGAAACTTCCCTTCGTATTCTACAATCTGCGTCGGTTACAATGTACTGTCCTTGACTATCCATATTGAAATAGTAAGATAAGAATGAAATAAATACTTTACAAGTATCCATCTCTTTAAGTCCAAACTATTTATCATCCATCAATTTCTAGTATTTCTTTATGATACTTACTTCGTACTATCCTCAACATTAGCTCAATCGATAATTAGAATTTAAAATTAGAAAGAGAGTCTAACGACGAATCAACTAGACATGAAATAGCTATGGGACTTAGTTTTATCACTCTTATAGGTTGTTGAGTTAAGCATTGTCCAAATTAACAATGTTAAGATAGGGAAGTTAATGGATATTAAACTAAATTTGGACTATTAGTACGATTGCATAGTCTATGAACTACGAGCGTGTAATCATCTTTAATTACACCAAAGACAAGACTTGTAAATGGTAATGATCAAAGAGATAAAACTAATTAAAACAGGCACATTAGTAATTTACTTATATTATCTTCTATTTATCAAAATGATGCGTCGAATCGATCTTTCCTATTGTATCCATAGACTTCGATACCTTTTTAAAATTGCTTTCAACGTTTGTACAAGCATAAAAGTTCGATCTCATTACGGTTGTATAGACTATAATCTCTCAATTACTAGCTGTGACGATGGAAAAATATATAAATGAAATATATTTCTCGAGTAAAGAAAAATATAGCTTTCAAAACACGAGTGTGGCATGAACCTTTGGAAGCTAAAGCGTTCTTTCTATTCATTAAATATATTTCTCAAAATGTGTACGTGTTTGATTTTAGTTTGTTCAGTTACTAACAGACTCAAAAGCTTAACTTCATTCGCAAGACCTAAATAATGATATGAAATGGAGAGGAAATTTCAAGGTCCATGGGATTTGAATCTGATCAACTTCCTAAATTTGAAAAAATGCAATTGCTTGTAATGTTAAGAAAAAGAGAAGGAAGGTGAAGGCGATGCTGGGACTGAGAAAATTGTAAGCGAAGAAAAGTTGAGTTTCCAAAAATCAAAACAACATGACAATGGATGAGCTGTGAGTGAAGAAATTAGTAATGTTCCCGTTAGCTCACTTTGAAATTTGCGGGCCTTATAGATTAACACATTCAATTTATTAATAAATTATGCATTTGAAAATCGAGTTGGAATCAAACAATGAAAGTGTGTTGAAATATATGAGGAAGATTTAAATACATGTCTTCCAATTTTGGTGGCTTTCACGTTATGCCATAATGGCGTCTGAAAATAGGACCCTAAGACAAATCCTAAAGCATCTCATTCTCAATTAAACGAGTAGTTCTCTATAACATTTTAAACATCCCTTTTTGCAACAACCCTTTTCGTCCTTATTGTATTAAATTTCCTCATTTATAAATATGGATTCCTCTTATTTTTTAAATTCGTTTAGCCAGATTCATCGAAGAGATATTTCTTTACTCATTAGTGAGGTATGTTTTTTTTATTCTCCCCGTGCTGTTAAGTCCATGTTGTTCTTTCGAATGTCGGTTGTCTCCAATGACTTTTGTTTCTTTTTGTTTTTAATAAGTATGATTGAATTTGTGTACATTATCTAAACCCCCAAAAATATGTTTCTCCACGCCCGACCGCAACATTTGCATGTCCGGAAGTACATAGCTACCCATGGCAAGAAACGTTGAATACAACTGCACGACGGTAAAGTCTCAACAATGCAATGTGCTACTAGAATTGAATAACTGGAAGATATGGCCACGTGACCTGTTTAACCTATCTTTTAAAAATATTTTAAAAACAAACTCCTATATTTTGAATCTATATTTTAATTTTGAAGGCCACAAGCCCAAGAGGACCGAACTCTAATTGAAACACTTTTGGGTAGGGTATAGCTAAATTATAAATATTTTAGGTCCTGCACGTTTTACGATGTAGGATCACGTTATGCCTGGGTCTTTGCATGTTCCTCTAACCTCACGTGTAGGGCTGGTCGTTAGGTAGCTTTTAAAACTCGACCCCTTCATAGTATTTGTCCCGAGCAATTCAATGGGTTACAGGAAGTGAGAAGCATGTATGTGGGGTGTTCCACAATTTCGTGCGTCAGAATCAACATTTACCAATAGTTTCATATTTTTTAGTACTGACTTGGTTAGTTTCTAAAAAGTTATTTTGTTGTCTATCTATTTAGTTTTATCGGTATGTTTTACTATATTTTTGTACGATATTTCATACAAATCCTTACAACTATTTTATTTCAATATCTCATAAGATGGTATTTTTTTTTTGATACTCATTTCCAAAATATATTCAGTTATACGAACATGCACGTAGTAACGTCGGAAGCAAGTTTAACTCCAAAAAGTTGGGTCGTACGTTACACTAAACTTCTAATGTCCAGATAGTGTGTTGTTTTATTAAAAATTAAAAATTCATGGTGAAACGAAATAATGACTTGTATAATCGCACCTATGTACAGTCACTTCTAGATAGCTCGATATGTGTTTAAAATGAAAATTTAAACCGCATGGGAATTGAGAGTACAATTTGAAAACCAAAATAAAAGTTTGTAATAAAATGTAGATAGATTTTAAATGTAGTTGTTTTTATGTTAGCAATTAAAAGATAAATTAAATGTAACAAGGAATAATATACCACATTACGAACTAAATTTTCAAAGAAGTGGGTCTGTGGCTTTTGAGTGGTCAAACCAATGAACCAAGAACCTCTTTTCGTTTTTAACTTTAACGACTCATAGTCAAAGAACCATATTCCAATTAAACTAGACATCAACATCCATTATAGCTTTTGTTATTTGATGTCTATATGTATATTAAGAATATTAATAGGATAAATCTCGATCTTCCCTAAAAGCGCCATCTTATCTTCTTTAACAACTCACAGTCAAAGAACCATATCCCAATTAAACTAGCCATCAACATCCATTATAGCTTTTGTTATTTTATATCTATACATGTTAAGAATATTAATCGGATAACTCTCGATCTTCCTAAAAGCACCCATCTTATCTTATTTCACTTTCATTAGGACGTCTTCCAAATTCCACACCTTCTATAAATATCAGAGTACTAAAGGAAGTTAAACCATCACAGAGTTCTCTACATAGTGCATATCACACGAAACGATGAGTTCTGCAGGCAAGGTTTGCGGCGGTCCAGTACAAGTTGTGGTGAACTGGATTAAAATCCCCGATGTTAAAGAGCATTGCGTGGGTGAAGTTTCAAAGTATACGGTGGTGGAGTTCAACAAGAAGTATTCCAATAGTCTGAAATTCCATAGCATTTATGAAGGTTGGTATGCTGAGTTGGGTCCAAACGAGCTAAAGTACCGTCTCCATGTTAAGGGAGAAGACTGTTTGGGACGTTTGCTCAATTTCGAGGCTCATGTGATGGAAGAGAAACCTCTCACTGAAAGAATCAGGAGCCTGGTAGGTTTCATCCTCATAGCGACTCCTGGACACTGTGTTGGCAACGTCGAGCCACCGAAGGAGGAGAAGTGGATTAAAGTAACTAATCCTTGCACGGGATGCGTGCAAGATGTTGCAAAGTTTGCGGTGGAAGAGTTCAACAAAAAAAACGGAGATAGCCTGAAATACCATAGCACTCACGAGGCTTGGTATGAGGAGTTGGGTCAAGACGACGTGAAGATCCGTGTCTGTCTTAAAGCAATAGACTGCCTGGAACGTGGGCGCAGCTTTGAGGCTCTTATGCTCGTAAAGGAGTTTTTCACTAAAAAAATGAAGACGCTCGAAACTTTCAAACTCATACCGATTGTCGAGCCGCCGAAGGAGGAGAAGTGGAATAAAATAGCTAATCCTTGCGCGTCATGCGTGGAACATGTTGCAAAGTTTGCGGTGGAAGAGCACAACAAAACAAAAGGAGATAGCCTAAAATACCATAGCACTTACGAGGGTTGGTATAAGGAGTTGGGTAAAGACGACCTGAAGTTTCGTCTCTGTCTGAATGCACTAGACTGTCTGGGACGCATGCGCAAGTTTGAGGCTCTTGTGCCTGTAAAGGAGTTTTTCACTAAAAAAATGAAGACGCTCGAAAATATGAAACTCATAATGACCGGCCAGCCGCCGAAGGAAGGGAGGTGGAATACAATATCTAATCATCAGGCGTCGTGCGTGCAAGATGTTGCAAAGTTTGCGGTGGAAGAGTTCAACAAAAAAAATGGAGATAGCCTGAAATACCATAGCACTCACGAGGCTTGGTCTGAGGAGTTGGGTCAAGACGACGTGAAGATCCGTGTCTGTCTTAAAGCAATAGACTGCCTGGAACGTGGGCGCAGCTTTGAGGCTCTTATGCTCGTAAAGGAGTTTTTCACTAAAAAAATGAAGACGCTCGAAACTTTCAAACTCATACCGATTGTCGAGCCGCCGAAGGAGGAGAAGTGGAATAAAATAGCTAATCCTTGCGCGTCATGCGTGGAACATGTTGCAAAGTTTGCGGTGGAAGAGCACAACAAAACAAAAGGAGATAGCCTAAAATACCATAGCACTTACGAGGGTTGGTATAAGGAGTTGGGTAAAGACGACCTGAAGTTTCGTCTCTGTCTGAATGCACTAGACTGTCTGGGACGCATGCGCAAGTTTGAGGCTCTTGTGCCCGTAAAGGAGTTTTTCACTAAAAAAATGAAGACGCTCGAAAATATGAAACTCATAACGACCGGCCAACCGCCGAAGGAAGGGAAGTGGAATACAATATCAAATCATCAGGCGTCGTGCGTGCAAGATGTTGCAAAGTTTGCGGTGGAAGAGTTCAACAAAACAAAGGGAGATAGCCTGAAATACGAAAGCACTTACGAGGGTTCGTATGTGGAGGTAGGTCAAGACGACGTGAAGATTTGTCTTCGTATGAAACTAAAAGACTGTCTGGGACGTGTGCGCAACTATGAAGCTTTTGTGCCCGTGAAGGAGTTTTTCACTAAAAAAGTCAAGACGCTCGATAGTTTGAAGCTTATGGAAAATAAGTGTTGAAACTTCCCTTCGTATTCTACAATCTGCGTCGGTTACAATGTACTGTCCTTGACTATCCATATTGAAATAGTAAGATAAGAATGAAATAAATACTTTACAAGTATCCATCTCTTTAAGTCCAAACTATTTATCATCCATCAATTTCTAGTATTTCTTTATGATACTTCCTTCGTACTATCCTCAACATTAGCTCAATCGATAATTAGAATTTAAAATTAGAAAGAGAGTCTAACGACGAATCAACTAGACATGAAATAGCTATGGGACTTAGTTTTATCACTCTTATAGGTTGTTGAGTTAAGCATTGTCCAAATTAACAATGTTAAGATAGGGAAGTTAATGGATATTAAACTACATTTGGACTATTAGTACGATTGCATAGTCTATGAACTACGAGCGTGTAATCATCTTTAATTACACCAAAGACAAGACTTGTAAATGGTAATGATCAAAGAGATAAAACTAATTAAAACAGGCACATTAGTAATTTACTTATATTATCTTCTATTTATCAAAATGATGCGTCGAATCGATCTTTCCTATTGTATCCATAGACTTCGATACCTTTTTAAAATTGCTTTCAACGTTTGTACAAGCATAAAAGTTCGATCTCATTACGGTTGTATAGACTATAATCTCTCAATTACTAGCTGTGACGATGGAAAAATATATAAATGAAATATATTTCTCGAGTAAAGAAAAATATAGCTTTCAAAACACGAGTGTGGCATGAACCTTTGGAAGCTAAAGCGTTCTTTCTATTCATTAAATATATTTCTCAAAATGTGTACGTGTTTGATTTTAGTTTGTTCAGTTACTAACAGACTCAAAAGCTTAACTTCATTCGCAAGACCTAAATAATGATATGAAATGGAGAGGAAATTTCAAGGTCCATGGGATTTGAACCTGATCAACTTCCTAAATTTGAAAAAATGCAATTGCTTGTAATGTTATGTAAGAAAAAGAGAAGGAAGGTGAAGGCGATGCTGGGACTGAGAAAATTGTAAGCGAAGAAGAGTTGAGTTTCCAAAACTCAAAACAACATGACAGTGGATGAGCTGAGTGAAGAAATTAGTAATGTTCCCGTTAGCTCACTTTGAAATTTGCGGGCCTTATAGATTAACACATTCAATTTATTAATAAATTATGCATTTGAAAATCGAGTTGGAATCAAACAATGAAAGTGTGTTGAAATATATGAGGAAGATTTAAATACATGTCTTCCAATTTTGGTGGCTTTCACGTTATGCCATAATGGCGTCTGAAAATAGGACCCTAAGACAAATCCTAAAGCATCTCATTCTCAATTAAACGAGTAGTTCTCTATAACATTTTAAACATCCCTTTTTGCAACAACCCTTTTCGTCCTTATTGTATTAAATTTCCTCATTTATAAATATGGATTCCTCTTATTTTTTAAATTCGTTTAGCCAGATTCATCGAAGAGATATTTCTTTACTCATTGGTGAGGTATGTTTTTTTTATTCTCCCCGTGCTGTTAAGTCCATGTTGTTCTTTCGAATGTCGGTTGTCTCCAATGACTTTTGTTTCTTTTTGTTTTTAATAAGTATGATTGAATTTGTGTACATTATCTAAAACCCCAAAAATATGTTTCTCCACGCCCGACCACAACATTTGCATGTCCTGAAGTACATAGCTACCCATGGCAAGAAACGTGGAATACAACTGCACGACGGTAAAGTCTCAACAATGCAATGTGCTACTAGAATTGAATAACTGGAAGATATGGCCACGTGACCTGTTTAACCTATCTTTTAAAAATATTTTAAAAACAAACTCCTATATTTTGAATCTATATTTTAATTTTGAAGGCCACAAGCCCAAGAGGACCGAACTCTAATTGAAACACTTTTGGGTAGGGTATAGCTAAATTATAAATATTTTAGGTCCTGCACGTTTTACGATGTAGGATCACGTTATGCCTGGGTCTTTGCATGTTCCTCTAACCTCACGTGTAGGGCTGGTCGTTAGGTAGCTTTTATAACTCGCCCCTTCATAGTATTTGTCCCGAGCAATTCAATGGGTTACAGGAAGTGAGAAGCATGTATGTGGGGTGTTCCACAATTTCGTGCGTCAGAATAAACATTTACCAATAGTTTCATATTTTTTAGTACTGACTTGGTTAGTTTCTAAAAAGTTATTTTGTTGTCTATCTATTTAGTTTTATCGGTATGTTTTACTATATTTTTGTACGATATTTCATACAAATCCTTACAACTATTTTATTTCAATATCTCATAAGATGGAATTTGTTTTTTGATACTCGTTTCCAAAATATATTCAGTTATACGAACGTGCACGTAGTAACGTCGGAAGCAAGTTTAACTCCAAAAAGTTGGGTCGTACGTTACACTAAACTTCTAATGTCCAGATAGTGTGTTGTTTTATTAAAAATTAAAAATTCATGGTGAAACGAAATAATGACTTGTATAATCGCACCTATGTACAGTCACTTCTAGATAGCTCGGTATGTGTTTAAAATGAAAATTTAAACCGCATGGGAATTGAGAGTACAATTTGAAAACCAAAATAAAAGTTTGTAATAAAATGTAGATAGATTTTAAATGTAGTTGTTTTTATGTTAGCAATTAAAAGATAAATTAAATGTAACAAGGAATAATATACCACATTACGAACTAAATTTTCAAAGAAGTGGGTCTGTGGCTTTTGAGTGGTCAAACCAATGAACCAAGAACCTCTTTTCGTTTTTAACTTTAACGACTCATAGTCAAAGAACCATATTCCAATTAAACTAGACATCAACATCAATTATAGCTTTTGTTATTTGATGTCTATATGTATATTAAGAATATTAATAGGATAAATCTCGATCTTCCCTAAAAGCGCCATCTTATCTTCTTTAACAACTCACAGTCAAAGAACCATATCCCAATTAAACTAGCCATCAACATCCATTATAGCTTTTGTTATTTTATATCTATACATGTTAAGAATATTAATCGGATAACTCTCGATCTTCCTAAAAGCACCCATCTTATCTTTTTTCACTTTCATTAGGACGTCTTCCAAATTCCACACCTTCTATAAATATCAGAGTACTAAAGGAAGTTAAACCATCACAGAGTTCTCTACATAGTGCATATCACACGAAACGATGAGTTCTGCAGGCAAGGTTTGCGGCGGTCCAGTACAAGTTGTGGTGAACTGGATTAAAATCCCCGATGTTAAAGAGCATTGCGTGGGTGAAGTTTCAAAGTATACGGTGGTGGAGTTCAACAAGAAGTATTCCAATAGTCTGAAATTCCATAGCATTTATGAAGGTTGGTATGCTGAGTTGGGTCCAAACGAGCTAAAGTACCGTCTCCATGTTAAGGGAGAAGACTGTTTGGGACGTTTGCTCAATTTCGAGGCTCATGTGATGGAAGAGAAACCTCTCACTGAAAGAATCAGGAGCCTGGTAGGTTTCATCCTCATAGCGACTCCTGGACACTGTGTTGGCAACGTCGAGCCACCGAAGGAGGAGAAGTGGATTAAAGTAACTAATCCTTGCACGGGATGCGTGCAAGACGTTGCAAAGTTTGCGGTGGAAGAGTTCAACAAAAAAAACGGAGATAGCCTGAAATACCATAGCACTTACGAGGCTTGGTATAAGGAGTTGGGTCAAGACGACGTGAAGATCCGTGTCTGTCTGAAAGCAATAGACTGTCTGGAACGTGGTCGCAGCTTTGAGCCTCTTGTGCACGTAAAGGACTTTTCCACTAAAAAAATCAAGACGCTCGAAACTTTCAAACTCATACCGATTGTCGAGCCGCCGAAGGAGGAGAAGTGGAATAAAATAGCTAATCCTTGCGCGTCATGCGTGGAACATGTTGCAAAGTTTGCGGTGGAAGAGCACAACAAAACAAAAGGAGATAGCCTAAAATACCATAGCACTTACGAGGGTTGGTATAAGGAGTTGGGTAAAGACGACCTGAAGTTTCGTCTCTGTCTGAATGCACTAGACTGTCTGGGACGCATGCGCAAGTTTGAGGCTCTTGTGCCCGTAAAGGAGTTTTTCACTAAAAAAATGAAGACGCTCGAAAATATGAAACTCATAATGACCGGCCAGCCGCCGAAGGAAGGGAAGTGGAATACAATATCTAATCATCAGGCGTCGTGCGTGCAAGATGTTGCAAAGTTTGCGGTGGAAGAGTTCAACAAAAAAAACGGAGATAGCCTGAAATACCATAGCACTCACGAGGCTTGGTATGAGGAGTTGGGTCAAGACGACGTGAAGATCCGTGTCTGTCTTAAAGCAATAGACTGCCTGGAACGTGGGCGCAGCTTTGAGGCTCTTATGCTCGTAAAGGAGTTTTTCACTAAAAAAATGAAGACGCTCGAAACTTTCAAACTCATACCGATTGTCGAGCCGCCGAAGGAGGAGAAGTGGAATAAAATAGCTAATCCTTGCGCGTCATGCGTGGAACATGTTGCAAAGTTTGCGGTGGAAGAGCACAACAAAACAAAAGGAGATAGCCTAAAATACCATAGCACTTACGAGGGTTGGTATAAGGAGTTGGGTAAAGACGACATGAAGTTTCGTCTCTGTCTGAATGCACTAGACTGTCTGGGACGCATGCGCAAGTTTGAGGCTCTTGTGCCCGTAAAGGAGTTTTTCACTAAAAAAATGAAGACGCTCGAAAATATGAAACTCATAACGACCGGCCAACCGCCGAAGGAAGGGAAGTGGAATACAATATCAAATCATCAGGCGTCGTGCGTGCAAGATGTGGCAAAGTTTGCGGTGGAAGAGTTCAACAAAACAAAGGGAGATAGCCTGAAATACGAAAGCACTTACGAGGGTTCGTATGTGGAGGTAGGTCAAGACGACGTGAAGATTTGTCTTCGTATGAAACTAAAAGACTGTCTGGGACGTGTGCGCAACTATGAAGCTTTTGTGCCCGTGAAGGAGTTTTTCACTAAAAAAGTCAAGACGCTCGATAGTTTGAAGCTTATGGAAAATAAGTGTTGAAACTTCCCTTCGTATTCTACAATCTGCGTCGGTTACAATGTACTGTCCTTGACTATCCATATTGAAATAGTAAGATAAGAATGAAATAAATACTTTACAAGTATCCATCTCTTTAAGTCCAAACTATTTATCATCCATCAATTTCTAGTATTTCTTTATGATACTTCCTTCGTACTATCCTCAACATTAGCTCAATCGATAATTAGAATTTAAAATTAGAAAGAGAGTCTAACGACGAATCAACTAGACATGAAATAGCTATGGGACTTAGTTTTATCACTCTTATAGGTTGTTGAGTTAAGCATTGTCCAAATTAACAATGTTAAGATAGGGAAGTTAATGGATATTAAACTACATTTGGACTATTAGTACGATTGCATAGTCTATGAACTACGAGCGTGTAATCATCTTTAATTACACCAAAGACAAGACTTGTAAATGGTAATGATCAAAGAGATAAAACTAATTAAAACAGGCACATTAGTAATTTACTTATATTATCTTCTATTTATCAAAATGATGCGTCGAATCGATCTTTCCTATTGTATCCATAGACTTCGATACCTTTTTAAAATTGCTTTCAACGTTTGTACAAGCATAAAAGTTCGATCTCATTACGGTTGTATAGACTATAATCTCTCAATTACTAGCTGTGACGATGGAAAAATATATAAATGAAATATATTTCTCGAGTAAAGAAAAATATAGCTTTCAAAACACGAGTGTGGCATGAACCTTTGGAAGCTAAAGCGTTCTTTCTATTCATTAAATATATTTCTCAAAATGTGTACGTGTTTGATTTTAGTTTGTTCAGTTACTAACAGACTCAAAAGCTTAACTTCATTCGCAAGACCTAAATAATGATATGAAATGGAGAGGAAATTTCAAGGTCCATGGGATTTGAACCTGATCAACTTCCTAAATTTGAAAAAATGCAATTGCTTGTAATGTTATGTAAGAAAAAGAGAAGGAAGGTGAAGGCGATGCTGGGACTGAGAAAATTGTAAGCGAAGAAGAGTTGAGTTTCCAAAACTCAAAACAACATGACAGTGGATGAGCTGAGTGAAGAAATTAGTAATGTTCCCGTTAGCTCACTTTGAAATTTGCGGGCCTTATAGATTAACACATTCAATTTATTAATAAATTATGCATTTGAAAATCGAGTTGGAATCAAACAATGAAAGTGTGTTGAAATATATGAGGAAGATTTAAATACATGTCTTCCAATTTTGGTGGCTTTCACGTTATGCCATAATGGCGTCTGAAAATAGGACCCTAAGACAAATCCTAAAGCATCTCATTCTCAATTAAACGAGTAGTTCTCTATAACATTTTAAACATCCCTTTTTGCAACAACCCTTTTTGTCCTTATTGTATTAAATTTCCTCATTTATAAATATGGATTCCTCTTATTTTTTAAATTCGTTTAGCCAGATTCATCGAAGAGATATTTCTTTACTCATTGGTGAGGTATGTTTTTTTTATTCTCCCCGTGCTGTTAAGTCCATGTTGTTCTTTCGAATGTCGGTTGTCTCCAATGACTTTTGTTTCTTTTTGTTTTTAATAAGTATGATTGAATTTGTGTACATTATCTAAAACCCCAAAAATATGTTTCTCCACGCCCGACCACAACATTTGCATGTCCTGAAGTACATAGCTACCCATGGCAAGAAACGTGGAATACAACTGCACGACGGTAAAGTCTCAACAATGCAATGTGCTACTAGAATTGAATAACTGGAAGATATGGCCACGTGACCTGTTTAACCTATCTTTTAAAAATATTTTAAAAACAAACTCCTATATTTTGAATCTATATTTTAATTTTGAAGGCCACAAGCCCAAGAGGACCGAACTCTAATTGAAACACTTTTGGGTAGGGTATAGCTAAATTATAAATATTTTAGGTCCTGCACGTTTTACGATGTAGGATCACGTTATGCCTGGGTCTTTGCATGTTCCTCTAACCTCACGTGTAGGGCTGGTCGTTAGGTAGCTTTTATAACTCGCCCCTTCATAGTATTTGTCCCGAGCAATTCAATGGGTTACAGGAAGTGAGAAGCATGTATGTGGGGTGTTCCACAATTTCGTGCGTCAGAATAAACATTTACCAATAGTTTCATATTTTTTAGTACTGACTTGGTTAGTTTCTAAAAAGTTATTTTGTTGTCTATCTATTTAGTTTTATCGGTATGTTTTACTATATTTTTGTACGATATTTCATACAAATCCTTACAACTATTTTATTTCAATATCTCATAAGATGGAATTTGTTTTTTGATACTCGTTTCCAAAATATATTCAGTTATACGAACGTGCACGTAGTAACGTCGGAAGCAAGTTTAACTCCAAAAAGTTGGGTCGTACGTTACACTAAACTTCTAATGTCCAGATAGTGTGTTGTTTTATTAAAAATTAAAAATTCATGGTGAAACGAAATAATGACTTGTATAATCGCACCTATGTACAGTCACTTCTAGATAGCTCGGTATGTGTTTAAAATGAAAATTTAAACCGCATGGGAATTGAGAGTACAATTTGAAAACCAAAATAAAAGTTTGTAATAAAATGTAGATAGATTTTAAATGTAGTTGTTTTTATGTTAGCAATTAAAAGATAAATTAAATGTAACAAGGAATAATATACCACATTACGAACTAAATTTTCAAAGAAGTGGGTCTGTGGCTTTTGAGTGGTCAAACCAATGAACCAAGAACCTCTTTTCGTTTTTAACTTTAACGACTCATAGTCAAAGAACCATATTCCAATTAAACTAGACATCAACATCAATTATAGCTTTTGTTATTTGATGTCTATATGTATATTAAGAATATTAATAGGATAAATCTCGATCTTCCCTAAAAGCGCCATCTTATCTTCTTTAACAACTCACAGTCAAAGAACCATATCCCAATTAAACTAGCCATCAACATCCATTATAGCTTTTGTTATTTTATATCTATACATGTTAAGAATATTAATCGGATAACTCTCGATCTTCCTAAAAGCACCCATCTTATCTTTTTTCACTTTCATTAGGACGTCTTCCAAATTCCACACCTTCTATAAATATCAGAGTACTAAAGGAAGTTAAACCATCACAGAGTTCTCTACATAGTGCATATCACACGAAACGATGAGTTCTGCAGGCAAGGTTTGCGGCGGTCCAGTACAAGTTGTGGTGAACTGGATTAAAATCCCCGATGTTAAAGAGCATTGCGTGGGTGAAGTTTCAAAGTATACGGTGGTGGAGTTCAACAAGAAGTATTCCAATAGTCTGAAATTCCATAGCATTTATGAAGGTTGGTATGCTGAGTTGGGTCCAAACGAGCTAAAGTACCGTCTCCATGTTAAGGGAGAAGACTGTTTGGGACGTTTGCTCAATTTCGAGGCTCATGTGATGGAAGAGAAACCTCTCACTGAAAGAATCAGGAGCCTGGTAGGTTTCATCCTCATAGCGACTCCTGGACACTGTGTTGGCAACGTCGAGCCACCGAAGGAGGAGAAGTGGATTAAAGTAACTAATCCTTGCACGGGATGCGTGCAAGACGTTGCAAAGTTTGCGGTGGAAGAGTTCAACAAAAAAAACGGAGATAGCCTGAAATACCATAGCACTTACGAGGCTTGGTATAAGGAGTTGGGTCAAGACGACGTGAAGATCCGTGTCTGTCTGAAAGCAATAGACTGTCTGGAACGTGGTCGCAGCTTTGAGCCTCTTGTGCACGTAAAGGACTTTTCCACTAAAAAAATCAAGACGCTCGAAACTTTCAAACTCATACCGATTGTCGAGCCGCCGAAGGAGGAGAAGTGGAATAAAATAGCTAATCCTTGCGCGTCATGCGTGGAACATGTTGCAAAGTTTGCGGTGGAAGAGCACAACAAAACAAAAGGAGATAGCCTAAAATACCATAGCACTTACGAGGGTTGGTATAAGGAGTTGGGTAAAGACGACCTGAAGTTTCGTCTCTGTCTGAATGCACTAGACTGTCTGGGACGCATGCGCAAGTTTGAGGCTCTTGTGCCCGTAAAGGAGTTTTTCACTAAAAAAATGAAGACGCTCGAAAATATGAAACTCATAATGACCGGCCAGCCGCCGAAGGAAGGGAAGTGGAATACAATATCTAATCATCAGGCGTCGTGCGTGCAAGATGTTGCAAAGTTTGCGGTGGAAGAGTTCAACAAAAAAAACGGAGATAGCCTGAAATACCATAGCACTCACGAGGCTTGGTATGAGGAGTTGGGTCAAGACGACGTGAAGATCCGTGTCTGTCTTAAAGCAATAGACTGCCTGGAACGTGGGCGCAGCTTTGAGGCTCTTATGCTCGTAAAGGAGTTTTTCACTAAAAAAATGAAGACGCTCGAAACTTTCAAACTCATACCGATTGTCGAGCCGCCGAAGGAGGAGAAGTGGAATAAAATAGCTAATCCTTGCGCGTCATGCGTGGAACATGTTGCAAAGTTTGCGGTGGAAGAGCACAACAAAACAAAAGGAGATAGCCTAAAATACCATAGCACTTACGAGGGTTGGTATAAGGAGTTGGGTAAAGACGACCTGAAGTTTCGTCTCTGTCTGAATGCACTAGACTGTCTGGGACGCATGCGCAAGTTTGAGGCTCTTGTGCCCGTAAAGGAGTTTTTCACTAAAAAAATGAAGACGCTCGAAAATATGAAACTCATAACGACCGGCCAACCGCCGAAGGAAGGGAAGTGGAATACAATATCAAATCATCAGGCGTCGTGCGTGCAAGATGTTGCAAAGTTTGCGGTGGAAGAGTTCAACAAAACAAAGGGAGATAGCCTGAAATACGAAAGCACTTACGAGGGTTCGTATGTGGAGGTAGGTCAAGACGACGTGAAGATTTGTCTTCGTATGAAACTAAAAGACTGTCTGGGACGTGTGCGCAACTATGAAGCTTTTGTGCCCGTGAAGGAGTTTTTCACTAAAAAAGTCAAGACGCTCGATAGTTTGAAGCTTATGGAAAATAAGTGTTGAAACTTCCCTTCGTATTCTACAATCTGCGTCGGTTACAATGTACTGTCCTTGACTATCCATATTGAAATAGTAAGATAAGAATGAAATAAATACTTTACAAGTATCCATCTCTTTAAGTCCAAACTATTTATCATCCATCAATTTCTAGTATTTCTTTATGATACTTCCTTCGTACTATCCTCAACATTAGCTCAATCGATAATTAGAATTTAAAATTAGAAAGAGAGTCTAACGACGAATCAACTAGACATGAAATAGCTATGGGACTTAGTTTTATCACTCTTATAGGTTGTTGAGTTAAGCATTGTCCAAATTAACAATGTTAAGATAGGGAAGTTAATGGATATTAAACTACATTTGGACTATTAGTACGATTGCATAGTCTATGAACTACGAGCGTGTAATCATCTTTAATTACACCAAAGACAAGACTTGTAAATGGTAATGATCAAAGAGATAAAACTAATTAAAACAGGCACATTAGTAATTTACTTATATTATCTTCTATTTATCAAAATGATGCGTCGAATCGATCTTTCCTATTGTATCCATAGACTTCGATACCTTTTTAAAATTGCTTTCAACGTTTGTACAAGCATAAAAGTTCGATCTCATTACGGTTGTATAGACTATAATCTCTCAATTACTAGCTGTGACGATGGAAAAATATATAAATGAAATATATTTCTCGAGTAAAGAAAAATATAGCTTTCAAAACACGAGTGTGGCATGAACCTTTGGAAGCTAAAGCGTTCTTTCTATTCATTAAATATATTTCTCAAAATGTGTACGTGTTTGATTTTAGTTTGTTCAGTTACTAACAGACTCAAAAGCTTAACTTCATTCGCAAGACCTAAATAATGATATGAAATGGAGAGGAAATTTCAAGGTCCATGGGATTTGAACCTGATCAACTTCCTAAATTTGAAAAAATGCAATTGCTTGTAATGTTATGTAAGAAAAAGAGAAGGAAGGTGAAGGCGATGCTGGGACTGAGAAAATTGTAAGCGAAGAAGAGTTGAGTTTCCAAAACTCAAAACAACATGACAGTGGATGAGCTGAGTGAAGAAATTAGTAATGTTCCCGTTAGCTCACTTTGAAATTTGCGGGCCTTATAGATTAACACATTCAATTTATTAATAAATTATGCATTTGAAAATCGAGTTGGAATCAAACAATGAAAGTGTGTTGAAATATATGAGGAAGATTTAAATACATGTCTTCCAATTTTGGTGGCTTTCACGTTATGCCATAATGGCGTCTGAAAATAGGACCCTAAGACAAATCCTAAAGCATCTCATTCTCAATTAAACGAGTAGTTCTCTATAACATTTTAAACATCCCTTTTTGCAACAACCCTTTTCGTCCTTATTGTATTAAATTTCCTCATTTATAAATATGGATTCCTCTTATTTTTTAAATTCGTTTAGCCAGATTCATCGAAGAGATATTTCTTTACTCATTGGTGAGGTATGTTTTTTTTATTCTCCCCGTGCTGTTAAGTCCATGTTGTTCTTTCGAATGTCGGTTGTCTCCAATGACTTTTGTTTCTTTTTGTTTTTAATAAGTATGATTGAATTTGTGTACATTATCTAAAACCCCAAAAATATGTTTCTCCACGCCCGACCACAACATTTGCATGTCCTGAAGTACATAGCTACCCATGGCAAGAAACGTGGAATACAACTGCACGACGGTAAAGTCTCAACAATGCAATGTGCTACTAGAATTGAATAACTGGAAGATATGGCCACGTGACCTGTTTAACCTATCTTTTAAAAATATTTTAAAAACAAACTCCTATATTTTGAATCTATATTTTAATTTTGAAGGCCACAAGCCCAAGAGGACCGAACTCTAATTGAAACACTTTTGGGTAGGGTATAGCTAAATTATAAATATTTTAGGTCCTGCACGTTTTACGATGTAGGATCACGTTATGCCTGGGTCTTTGCATGTTCCTCTAACCTCACGTGTAGGGCTGGTCGTTAGGTAGCTTTTATAACTCGCCCCTTCATAGTATTTGTCCCGAGCAATTCAATGGGTTACAGGAAGTGAGAAGCATGTATGTGGGGTGTTCCACAATTTCGTGCGTCAGAATAAACATTTACCAATAGTTTCATATTTTTTAGTACTGACTTGGTTAGTTTCTAAAAAGTTATTTTGTTGTCTATCTATTTAGTTTTATCGGTATGTTTTACTATATTTTTGTACTATATTTCATACAAATCCTTACAACTATTTTATTTCAATATCTCATAAGATGGAATTTGTTTTTTGATACTCGTTTCCAAAATATATTCAGTTATACGAACGTGCACGTAGTAACGTCGGAAGCAAGTTTAACTCCAAAAAGTTGGGTCGTACGTTACACTAAACTTCTAATGTCCAGATAGTGTGTTGTTTTATTAAAAATTAAAAATTCATGGTGAAACGAAATAATGACTTGTATAATCGCACCTATGTACAGTCACTTCTAGATAGCTCGGTATGTGTTTAAAATGAAAATTTAAACCGCATGGGAATTGAGAGTACAATTTGAAAACCAAAATAAAAGTTTGTAATAAAATGTAGATAGATTTTAAATGTAGTTGTTTTTATGTTAGCAATTAAAAGATAAATTAAATGTAACAAGGAATAATATACCACATTACGAACTAAATTTTCAAAGAAGTGGGTCTGTGGCTTTTGAGTGGTCAAACCAATGAACCAAGAACCTCTTTTCGTTTTTAACTTTAACGACTCATAGTCAAAGAACCATATTCCAATTAAACTAGACATCAACATCAATTATAGCTTTTGTTATTTGATGTCTATATGTATATTAAGAATATTAATAGGATAAATCTCGATCTTCCCTAAAAGCGCCATCTTATCTTCTTTAACAACTCACAGTCAAAGAACCATATCCCAATTAAACTAGCCATCAACATCCATTATAGCTTTTGTTATTTTATATCTATACATGTTAAGAATATTAATCGGATAACTCTCGATCTTCCTAAAAGCACCCATCTTATCTTTTTTCACTTTCATTAGGACGTCTTCCAAATTCCACACCTTCTATAAATATCAGAGTACTAAAGGAAGTTAAACCATCACAGAGTTCTCTACATAGTGCATATCACACGAAACGATGAGTTCTGCAGGCAAGGTTTGCGGCGGTCCAGTACAAGTTGTGGTGAACTGGATTAAAATCCCCGATGTTAAAGAGCATTGCGTGGGTGAAGTTTCAAAGTATACGGTGGTGGAGTTCAACAAGAAGTATTCCAATAGTCTGAAATTCCATAGCATTTATGAAGGTTGGTATGCTGAGTTGGGTCCAAACGAGCTAAAGTACCGTCTCCATGTTAAGGGAGAAGACTGTTTGGGACGTTTGCTCAATTTCGAGGCTCATGTGATGGAAGAGAAACCTCTCACTGAAAGAATCAGGAGCCTGGTAGGTTTCATCCTCATAGCGACTCCTGGACACTGTGTTGGCAACGTCGAGCCACCGAAGGAGGAGAAGTGGATTAAAGTAACTAATCCTTGCACGGGATGCGTGCAAGACGTTGCAAAGTTTGCGGTGGAAGAGTTCAACAAAAAAAACGGAGATAGCCTGAAATACCATAGCACTTACGAGGCTTGGTATAAGGAGTTGGGTCAAGACGACGTGAAGATCCGTGTCTGTCTGAAAGCAATAGACTGTCTGGAACGTGGTCGCAGCTTTGAGCCTCTTGTGCACGTAAAGGACTTTTCCACTAAAAAAATCAAGACGCTCGAAACTTTCAAACTCATACCGATTGTCGAGCCGCCGAAGGAGGAGAAGTGGAATAAAATAGCTAATCCTTGCGCGTCATGCGTGGAACATGTTGCAAAGTTTGCGGTGGAAGAGCACAACAAAACAAAAGGAGATAGCCTAAAATACCATAGCACTTACGAGGGTTGGTATAAGGAGTTGGGTAAAGACGACCTGAAGTTTCGTCTCTGTCTGAATGCACTAGACTGTCTGGGACGCATGCGCAAGTTTGAGGCTCTTGTGCCCGTAAAGGAGTTTTTCACTAAAAAAATGAAGACGCTCGAAAATATGAAACTCATAATGACCGGCCAGCCGCCGAAGGAAGGGAAGTGGAATACAATATCTAATCATCAGGCGTCGTGCGTGCAAGATGTTGCAAAGTTTGCGGTGGAAGAGTTCAACAAAAAAAACGGAGATAGCCTGAAATACCATAGCACTCACGAGGCTTGGTATGAGGAGTTGGGTCAAGACGACGTGAAGATCCGTGTCTGTCTTAAAGCAATAGACTGCCTGGAACGTGGGCGCAGCTTTGAGGCTCTTATGCTCGTAAAGGAGTTTTTCACTAAAAAAATGAAGACGCTCGAAACTTTCAAACTCATACCGATTGTCGAGCCGCCGAAGGAGGAGAAGTGGAATAAAATAGCTAATCCTTGCGCGTCATGCGTGGAACATGTTGCAAAGTTTGCGGTGGAAGAGCACAACAAAACAAAAGGAGATAGCCTAAAATACCATAGCACTTACGAGGGTTGGTATAAGGAGTTGGGTAAAGACGACCTGAAGTTTCGTCTCTGTCTGAATGCACTAGACTGTCTGGGACGCATGCGCAAGTTTGAGGCTCTTGTGCCCGTAAAGGAGTTTTTCACTAAAAAAATGAAGACGCTCGAAAATATGAAACTCATAACGACCGGCCAACCGCCGAAGGAAGGGAAGTGGAATACAATATCAAATCATCAGGCGTCGTGCGTGCAAGATGTTGCAAAGTTTGCGGTGGAAGAGTTCAACAAAACAAAGGGAGATAGCCTGAAATACGAAAGCACTTACGAGGGTTCGTATGTGGAGGTAGGTCAAGACGACGTGAAGATTTGTCTTCGTATGAAACTAAAAGACTGTCTGGGACGTGTGCGCAACTATGAAGCTTTTGTGCCCGTGAAGGAGTTTTTCACTAAAAAAGTCAAGACGCTCGATAGTTTGAAGCTTATGGAAAATAAGTGTTGAAACTTCCCTTCGTATTCTACAATCTGCGTCGGTTACAATGTACTGTCCTTGACTATCCATATTGAAATAGTAAGATAAGAATGAAATAAATACTTTACAAGTATCCATCTCTTTAAGTCCAAACTATTTATCATCCATCAATTTCTAGTATTTCTTTATGATACTTCCTTCGTACTATCCTCAACATTAGCTCAATCGATAATTAGAATTTAAAATTAGAAAGAGAGTCTAACGACGAATCAACTAGACATGAAATAGCTATGGGACTTAGTTTTATCACTCTTATAGGTTGTTGAGTTAAGCATTGTCCAAATTAACAATGTTAAGATAGGGAAGTTAATGGATATTAAACTACATTTGGACTATTAGTACGATTGCATAGTCTATGAACTACGAGCGTGTAATCATCTTTAATTACACCAAAGACAAGACTTGTAAATGGTAATGATCAAAGAGATAAAACTAATTAAAACAGGCACATTAGTAATTTACTTATATTATCTTCTATTTATCAAAATGATGCGTCGAATCGATCTTTCCTATTGTATCCATAGACTTCGATACCTTTTTAAAATTGCTTTCAACGTTTGTACAAGCATAAAAGTTCGATCTCATTACGGTTGTATAGACTATAATCTCTCAATTACTAGCTGTGACGATGGAAAAATATATAAATGAAATATATTTCTCGAGTAAAGAAAAATATAGCTTTCAAAACACGAGTGTGGCATGAACCTTTGGAAGCTAAAGCGTTCTTTCTATTCATTAAATATATTTCTCAAAATGTGTACGTGTTTGATTTTAGTTTGTTCAGTTACTAACAGACTCAAAAGCTTAACTTCATTCGCAAGACCTAAATAATGATATGAAATGGAGAGGAAATTTCAAGGTCCATGGGATTTGAACCTGATCAACTTCCTAAATTTGAAAAAATGCAATTGCTTGTAATGTTATGTAAGAAAAAGAGAAGGAAGGTGAAGGCGATGCTGGGACTGAGAAAATTGTAAGCGAAGAAGAGTTGAGTTTCCAAAACTCAAAACAACATGACAGTGGATGAGCTGAGTGAAGAAATTAGTAATGTTCCCGTTAGCTCACTTTGAAATTTGCGGGCCTTATAGATTAACACATTCAATTTATTAATAAATTATGCATTTGAAAATCGAGTTGGAATCAAACAATGAAAGTGTGTTGAAATATATGAGGAAGATTTAAATACATGTCTTCCAATTTTGGTGGCTTTCACGTTATGCCATAATGGCGTCTGAAAATAGGACCCTAAGACAAATCCTAAAGCATCTCATTCTCAATTAAACGAGTAGTTCTCTATAACATTTTAAACATCCCTTTTTGCAACAACCCTTTTCGTCCTTATTGTATTAAATTTCCTCATTTATAAATATGGATTCCTCTTATTTTTTAAATTCGTTTAGCCAGATTCATTGAAGAGATATTTCTTTACTCATTGGTGAGGTATGTTTTTTTTATTCTCCCCGTGCTGTTAAGTCCATGTTGTTCTTTCGAATGTCGGTTGTCTCCAATGACTTTTGTTTCTTTTTGTTTTTAATAAGTATGATTGAATTTGTGTACATTATCTAAACCCCCAAAAATATGTTTCTCCACGCCCGACCACAACATTTGCATGTCCTGAAGTACATAGCTACCCATGGCATGAAACGTGGAATACAACTGCATGACGGTAAAGTCTCAACAATGCAATGTGCTACTAGAATTGAATAACTGGAAGATATGGCCACGTGACCTGTTTAACCTATCTTTTAAAAATATTTTAAAAACAAACTCCTATATTTTGAATCTATATTTTAATTTTGAAGGCCACAAGCCCAAGAGGACCGAACTCTAATTGAAACACTTTTGGGTAGGGTATAGCTAAATTATAAATATTTTAGGTCCTGCACGTTTTACGATGTAGGATCACGTTATGCCTGGGTCTTTGCATGTTCCTCTAACCTCACGTGTAGGGCTGGTCGTTAGGTAGCTTTTAAAACTCGACCCCTTCATAGTATTTGTCCCGAGCAATTCAATGGGTTACAGGAAGTGAGAAGCATGTATGTGGGGTGTTCCACAATTTCGTGCGTCAGAATAAACATTTACCAATAGTTTCATATTTTTTAGTACTGACTTGGTTACTTTCTAAAAAGTTATTTTGTTGTCTATCTATTTAGTTTTATCGGTATGTTTTACTATATTTTTGTACGATATTTCATACAAATCCTTACAACTACTTTATTTCAATATCTCATAAGATGGTATTTTTTTTTTGATACTCGTTTCCAAAATATATTCAGTTATACGAACATGCACGTAGTAACGTCGGAAGCAAGTTTAACTCCAAAAAGTTGGGTCGTACGTTACACTAAACTTCTAATGTCCAGATAGTGTGTTGTTTTATTAAAAATTAAAAATTCATGGTGAAACGAAATAATGACTTGTATAATCGCACCTATGTACAGTCACTTCTAGATAGCTCGGTATGTGTTTAAAATGAAAATTTAAACCACATGGGAATTGAGAGTACAATTTGAAAACCAAAATAAAAGTTTGTAATAAAATGTAGATAGATTTTAAATGTAGTTGTTTTTATGTTAGCAATTAAAAGATAAATTAAATGTAACAAGGAATAATATACCACATTACGAACTAAATTTTCAAAGAAGTGGGTCTGTGGCTTTTGAGTGGTCAAACCAATGAACCAAGAACCTCTTTTCGTTTTTAACTTTAACGACTCATAGTCAAAGAACCATATTCCAATTAAACTAGACATCAACATCCATTATAGCTTTTGTTATTTTATGTCTATATGTATATTAAGAATATTAATAGGATAAATCTCGATCTTCCCTAAAAGCGCCATCTTATCTTCTTTAACAATTCACAGTCAAAGAACCATATCCCAATTAAACTAGCCATCAACATCCATTATAGCTTTTGTTATTTTATATCTATACATGTTAAGAATATTAATCGGATAACTCTCGATCTTCCTAAAAGCACCCATCTTATCTTTTTTCACTTTCATTAGGACGTCTTCCAAATTCCACAACTTCTATAAATATCAGAGTACTAAAGGAAGTTAAACCATCACAGAGTTCTCTACATAGTGCATATCACACGAAACGATGAGTTCTGCAGGCAAGGTTTGCGGCGGTCCAGTACAAGTTGTGGTGAACTGGATTAAAATCCCCGATGTTAAAGAGCATTGCGTGGGTGAAGTTTCAAAGTATACGGTGGTGGAGTTCAACAAGAAGTATTCCAATAGTCTGAAATTCCATAGCATTTATGAAGGTTGGTATGCTGAGTTGGGTCCAAACGAGCTAAAGTACCGTCTCCATGTTAAGGGAGAAGACTGCTTGGGTAAGCATTTTTCAGCAGCAGTTCACTGTGAGGTTTATTTTTTTAAAACAAGTTTCAACTAATTTTAAGATTTGTTGGACTTTTTTTGGTGATTAGGTGTTAACCCGTGAAGTTGGGTTTTGATTTTACATTACTCATTGCATGTGGAGGTCGAATAGGAGGGATTGAATCAAAACAACCTTGAGTTGGCAAGCGTTGGATTATAGTTTGGGTAAGAATTAAGAGGATTTTTTTTTCGTCCCTAACAATTTGGGCTCTTGCTTGTATGTAGTTTTAAACTCTAAATTTTGGGGAAGCTTATTATTTATGTTGGATAATATATTTTTATTAAATTAATTTCAAGGGGATTGTTTTTGGTGATTAAGTGTTAACCAAGTAAGTGTTTGGTCTATCAGTAAGTAAGAGCTCTATGGCAGAGACCACAAGGTTTGTTTCAAACCTTGAGTGTGTCGCAGTGAAAATGAGAGGATGTATCTATGGACTTTATTACAAGGTTGCCCAAAACAGTTAAAGGCTTCGCAGTAATTTGGGTTGTTATTGATAGACTCACCAAGGCAGCACACTATTGGGATTTGTGCACTAAAGCCTCGTAATTAATGATTTATTTAATAATTTATAATTATTTTGATTATTTTATTTACAATATAATAATATCCATTATATGAAAAATCCAAGGTTATTAGTGTAATCTTGAATAGTATGTGGTTGACATACGAGAGGATCATGTTCAAGAAATAACCTAAAGGGTCATAGTATATGGATAAGGTTGGGTGCCTTATCTTGGTAACGCTATTGATATGGCCCACTTTGTAATAGTTACAAATGATTTGATCAAGAACATTCATGTGGAGACATGTGCGTGGGGGTATCTTATACAATGAGTTTATATAAGACTGGACCACGAGATATTTAATCTCTCTTTATAAATTCGTTAATTGAGAAGATTAATATTTCATCAGGGTGATCATATGCGACTCGATGTTAATCCTAAGTGAGTTATGAACTCCTGCCTGTGAGGGCTTGTCATTTGATTTGCATGGGAGAGAGTGGCTTTTATAGCCGATTCAATATGCCTACCATTTTGGGGACTTGACCAAATATGGAGCTAGGAACATAATCTCACAAGATGAAATTCACTTCTTCCCATGTAGGGTAAGTAGATGAGTAGTTCCCTTAAGTGCTGATTTTGGGACTTGAACAATGGGGCCCCACCCTCTCATAGGCCCGAGAGGGACTGAGTTTATAATTAAATTATAAACAAATTGTTCATTAAAGGATCAGTGGTACTTCAGGTACAAGATGTAATTACAGGGGTAAAACAGACTTTTGACCCATCTATAATTACGAACAACTCGTGAAGGGTCGACTTGCATGTAGTGATGATATCCATGAACACAACTTGTCCTACAGTGCATAAGAGTGCAACTCTAGGTCTATAGTAGAGTGCTCTATAGTTAATGAATGAAAATTAATTAATTAAAGAGTTTAATTAATTAATTTTGTATCATTTGAGCATATAATTTGTAGGTCCATGAGGTCCCCTTGCTATCTCATAGTAACACTAAAAGATCAATTTAGTTGAAAGAAAATTTTGAAATGTTCAAATTAATATTCAATATATTAGATATATAAAATATAAAAGAGGAAAATATATTTATTGTATTTGATACATTAAATATTAAAATAATTAATGTATATTAGATATATTGAATAAAAGATATTTATAGAATTTGAATAAGATTCAAATAAATAAATATCGTAGGAGATTTGAATGAGATTCAAATAAATATAAGATATATTTTAATATATTAGATATTAAAATATAATATTTTAATTATGGCAAAGATTTTCCCTTGGTCTCTATAAATAAGACCCTTGGATTGAGCCATTAGACACAACACATATCTCCTCAATAGAAAATTAGAGAATTCTCTCTAGACATCTTCCTCTCCAATCTCTTGTGGACTTTCTTTCAAGAGTCTCCCACAAGTCTTGGTCTTGTGTTCGAGTCATAGCCATAAATATTTTATGGAGGAGATAAAGATCTGTTAGAAATATCTCCATATTTACTCCAAGTAAGTTTGCTTAACCTTAATTTTTAATTTAATTTTAAACAAAATCAAAGACGATCCAATGCTTCCGTTGCAGAATGAAACGTTCCTTCCTTCACACACTTCATTCCAAGCAAACCCTACTTATTCTGTTGAGAAGTGAGTACAGTTGTACATGGAAGAAGTAGTTAGACTACACAGGGTTCTTGTTAGGATTATATCAAATAGGGATCCTCGATTTACATCTAATTTATGGATGAGTTTTCAGAGGACCCTAGGCACTGAATGTAATTTTAGCGTAGCCTTTCACTGCAAACTGATGGCCAGACAGAGAGATTGAATCAGACCTTGGAAGATATGTTGTCGAGGTACATACCGTATCTGTCTCACGTGGCTGATTATGAGCCCTTGCGCATAAATGAGGACTTGAGTTTGAAGATAAGCCTGTACAAATTCTTACTAGCGATCAAAAAGTCCTTCATAACCAAGAAATAGTTGTTGTTAACGTTGTTTGGCATAATCATCAGGTTAAGGAAACGACGTGAGAGCAGGATGATGAAATGAGAGCCAAGTATCTTGAGCTTTTTTTGGACTAAGAACTTTCGAGGATGAAATTTCTTAAGGTGGGAAGATTGTAAGGGTCGAAATTTTCAGGTATTAATTGAAGTTTCAAATTTTGGAACTTAACCTAATTTTGGGACTAATTTCATGTTAAAGGTTGTGTGTTGGAGTAAATTTTGTGGGTAAATCAGAAAAGCAAAACATTATTTAAAAGTTTGTATTGTTTTTGTGATTATGGTGACTTTTAGCCAAGCCACTCAAGCTCTAGGTTATATTTTGTCTTTATATAGCTCTACACGCATCCCGGGGAAGCTAATTTTGAGCGTCTAAACTCATATTCTTCCTCCTCCATCAACGATTTGGTCCCATTTTTTTCTTTTCATCACCGTCATCTCCTCCAATCCTTCTTGTCCTTCACTCCTCATCGCAATCAGTCCCAACCAACCCCACTGTTGTGTTCAAATAACCCCTCGTGAGTCTCCTTCTAGGTTTCCAGCATTAGTGAGATGGATGTGCGAGACACACTGTTCAGTAGCATTTCCAGTATGATTTCCAGCGGCATGCATCATGCGGGATGACCATGGTGGTCGGATCAGACTGCAGGGGGCTAGGTGTTGCAGTTCGCAGCGGTTTGCTCATGCTTTTGGAGAGATCTGTTTCTCAGCGAGCTTGAGAGTATAACGTCGCTTCCGTTCAGCGTGGGTAAGTATTTTTCAGTGGCGGTTGGCAGTGAATATTATTATTTTTAAACAAGTTTCAAGTGATTTTGAGATTTGTTGGACTGTTTATGGTGATTAAGTGTTAACCCATGGAGTTAGGTTTTTATTTTAGATTACTCATTGTGCGTGGAGGTCGTATCGTCAGGATTGAGTCAAAACAACCTCAGGTTGAAAGTGTTTTATTCTATTTTGGGTAAGAATTAAATAGATTTTTGTTGCCATACCTAACCATTTGTGCCCTTGCTTGGATGCAAGATTTAAACTCTATATCTTGAGGAACCTTATTTGTTTATGTTGGATAAGATATATTTATTAAAATAATTTTCAATGGGAGTTTTTATAGTATTTAGTTCAAGTCTTTTGTTGGGAATACCAAGCACTAATTTACCCTCTTTTACAATTTATGTTAGGTGGTGCAAGGTGAATTCTAAGGAGAAATTTGCACTTGTGAAATTGTTTAATTCTAAGTAGTAGGGTGCCTGGTCCTGATGGGTTTTCGGTGAGTTTCTTTAAGTCGGCATGCAATGTTGTTGGGGATGATTTATGTGATGCTGTGTTGCACTTCTTCTCCACCTATTATTTGCCGCCGGGTATTAATGTTACGTCAATCACGCTAGTGCCTAAGAAGATGAATCCTTCTGTGTTGAAGGATTATCGTCCGATTTCCTGTTGTAATGTATTGTATAAATGCATTGCAAAGATTCTGGCGAATAGGTTAAGAGTGTGGTTGCCTTCCTTTGTGAGTGCTAATCAGTCAGCTTTTGTGCCAGGAAGAAATATTGTGGACAATATTTTATTGTGTCAGGAGTTGGTGGGAGGGTATCATTTAAATAAGGGTGTGCCGCGTTGTGTTTTGAAGGTGGATCTTCAGAAAGCTTATGACTCAGTTAATTGGGATTTTTTGTTTGGAGTTTTGTTGGCTATTGGGACTCCTCTGTAGTTTGTTAGTTGGGTGCGGGCTTGTGTGACGTCCCCTATGTTTTATGTTTCTGTGAATGGGTCTCTGGAGGGGTTCTTCCCTGGGAGGAGAGGGTTGCGTCAGGGGGATCATTTATCACCATATCTGTTTGTGTTGGTTATGGAGGTGCTTTCTAGGATGCTTAACTCTCCGTTGGAGGGCTATGTATATCATTTGTGGTGCGAGAAGATTCGTCTTACTCATCTTTGTTTTGCGGATGATTTGATGATCTTTAGTGGGGGCAATCGTGATTCGTTGGAGGCTATTCGGGGTGTGTTGCATCGCATTCAGGTTCTTTCGGGTTTGGTGGCGAATACTGTTAAGAGCTTGTTGTTCTGTGCTGGGTTGTCGGTCTCGGAGGCGTCTGGTTGGCTACACTGTTGGGGTTTTCTTTGGCTGATTTACCTGTTCGGTATTTGGGGGTTCCTTTGCTGACTGGTAGGTTATGCTATAGGGATTGTAAGCCTTTGTTAGATCGGGTGACTGTGCGAGTTAGGAGCTGGCAGGCTCGTGTTCTTTCTTATGCAGGAAGGGTGCAGTTGATTCAGTCTGTGTTGCAGAGTTTTCATGTTTATTGGGCTAGTGTTTTTGTTTTGCCCTCCCAGGTTACTCATGAGCTGGAGCAGATTCTGAGGTCTTATCTCTAGCAGGGGGATCCGAGTGGTGTGGGTGGGGCAAAGGTTGCTTGGGCAGAGGTGTGTTTGCCTAGGAGTGAGGGGGGTTTGCGGTTGAGGGACTTCGCAGCGTGGAATATGGCGACAACTATGAAGCTTTTGTGGTTGCTCTTCTTAAAGTCTGGTTTCGTTATGGGTTGCATGGGTGGACGCTTATGTATTGAATGGCCAATCTTTGTGGTCTATTCGTTTTTCATCAAGGTGGTCGTGGTGTTTGAGGAAGGTTCTGAGTCTGCGTGATAGATTCAGGGAGTTCGTGTCTTTTCGGATTGGTGATGGTCGACGATGTTTTTTCTGGGTTAATCCTTGGCTCCCTGGGGGTTATGTTGTTAGTTAGTATGGGCAGCGGGTTGTGTATGATGCTGGTAGTTCTATGGGGGCTCGTGTTTCAGATTTCTTAACTTCTGAAGGGGAGTGGTGGTGGCCTGAGGTGTCATGAGAATTGATGGAGTTGGCTCCTCAAGTTCATGGGGTTCGTCCTTGCCTGGGGAGAGAGGATTCTCTTGTATGGTTACCGTCTCCTTCTGGTGAGTTCTCTGTTGCTAGTGCTTGGGAGGCTATTAGGCCGCGGAGTGGTGTGGTGTCGTGGTTTCGCTTGCTTTGGTTTGGGGGTAATATCCCGAGGCACGCTTTTATTGCTTGGATGGCTGTTCGAGATAGGCTCTATACTCGTGATCGATTACTTCGATGGGGTGTATCTAGTCGGCATCTTGCCTGCTGTGTGTTGATGGGGTTGAGTCTCGGGATCATCTGTTCTTCGCTTGTCCATTTAGTAGGGTTGTGTGGAGTGGGATGTTGCTCTGGGGGTGTTCGTCACATAGGATTGCCTCTTGGGATGTGGAGCTTCAATGGATTTGTGCTAGGAGTAGGGGGAAGAGGCGGAGGAATCGGGTTTGGAGGGTTGCTTGGGCTTCTGTGCTTTATCGTATATGGCGGGAACAGAATGGTTGGCTTCATGGTAGGGTTCCTAGTTCTGCTGAGGTAGTTTTGCAGCTGGCTCAAGCTGATGTTCGGTTTCGATGTGAATCTTGGGGAGGCCGGGTGGTCAGTCTTCGTTCTCCTTGGGATTGGTTTTGATGTCTATTTTCTTGTTTGGTTTAGTGTTTTAGTTTTTACCTGGCTCGGGTTGTGAGCTATTTCGTTAAGTTTACCCTGCTCGAGTTGTGAGCTTTTCTTTGGTTTTGTGCCTTTTTGCGTTTTGCCTTGACCTCGGGCTATGAGGTCCTCCTCTTTTTTGCATTAATATATTTATTTTGCAAAAAAAAAAATTGTTTAATTGTGTTTTTCTAAGAGTGTAAGTAGCAAAAATTGAATCAACCTTAAGGGAGTGTTTGGATTGAGGAGTTGGGGGGAGTGGAGTTGGGAAGAGTTTCCAACTCCTTGTTTCGCCTAAGGGTGTTTTAACTCATATTGTGGGCCCCACAAACTTATTATCTCCCCCTCCAACTCTTTAGTGTGGGTCCCACAAACTTATTAACTCCTCCTCCAATTCCCTGCAACTTTCCTATCTCCTTTTTTTTTACCTCACCTCATTCCTACCTCTCTCTATTCTCTCATTTCCTTTCTCTCTCTATTTTTTTTACATAATTTTTTTTTCATTTCCTAATTTAAAATTTTTTCTTTAAATTTTTATATAAATTTCTCATCATTATTACTAATTGATGATTAAATAATATTATTTTTATCCTATAATTTTAATAAATTTTTAACAAAAATATTTTTCTTTTTATTCTATAATTTTATTTTTTAAATATAAATTATATAAGAATGTTTTAGATATGATACTATTATCTAAATTGAACTTCTTAATGTAAATTAGAGTACTACATAACAATTTTTTTAATTGATAAAAACCTCCCTATCTCACTTCCTCCACATGTCATCTACAATTTTTTTTTAAGTTTAAACAAAAATTACTTATAACAAATAACAATCTTATATGTTTTTAGCTTATTTTCTTATTAATAGCTAAAATATATATATAATTTTATGATTTGAAGATAAGAAAAACATATTTTAAACTAACTTGTATTACTATTTAAGAAATTAGTATTGAAAAAGGTTAACGTATTAAAAAAAATTGATTTTCAAATAAATCATATTCAAAGTAAAAAGATAGACGATTTCTCCATCCAAACTTAATATAATAAAATTATTACAATAAATAACATAAATATATAGCAATCTAAACAAAAGTACTATATATGATATTCATTTTGAATGGTGTAAAAAATATATATTCATTTTGAACTTAATTATTTTAAATAGCATAAATATTTGATATTTACTTCAAAGAATATATTATTTTCAAATTAATCAAACTTTAAGGGCCTGTTTGGTAGGCAATGTGAAAACATAATTTTGAAAACAAGGGATTCAATGAAAACATAATTGTATTTCAATGTTTTCCTATATGTGTTTGATAGTAGATTTAGAAATTGGAATCCAATTTAAACAATTGCTCAAAATGTGTTCTATAATATATTTATAGATCATTAACTAGTTTTAGTTTCAAAACAAAATATTAAATTGAATATAATTCATTATAAATTAATTTATCAACATGATTTTTGTTATAAACTTTTTATAATTATTATTTTACAATATCATATAATTTATAATATATTATATTATACATATTTTAATTTATATAAAAAAATTATTCTATTAAGCTTGAAAACAAATCTTAAATTAAAATTAAAAATTGACGAAAGCAAGTCTTTAACAAAATTGTAAAATATTCATAAAATAATATAATTTAAAATCTCAATTTTAGGATTGACGGAAACAAATCTATATTATTTCTATAATTGATAGAATAAAAACATAAAAATCTTAAAGTTTATTTGAATCCCTTTAAATTAATGGATTAAAATCTGTTCGAATCACATGTAATATTTAAAAAGTATTATAAGAATTTCTTTTATTTGAAAACTATCCAAGACAAATGAATAATTAATGTGAGAGATATTGAAAAAAGAATGTGGGGTATTTTGTTCAAAATTATTTTCTTTTTTTTTTCTTTAAAGAAGTTTGTAAAAAATATATAAATTAATAAAAACAAAAAATCTTAATTTTAGAATTCATGAGAACAAATTCTTAATAATAAAATTTTGAGAAATTGTGGAAAAAACTGTACGAAAAAAAGCTAAAATCAACTCAGACTTTATAAATCCATGTTCAATAAATCTACACTCCAAACATAGACTTCAAAACTCCTACTCCCTGCAACTCCTTGCCCCAAACACAGACTTTCTAACTCTAGACTAAATAACTCTGCACCCCAAACACAGATTATCTAAGTCCCCAAACTTCTTAACTCCCCAGACTTATTAACTCCTACTCCCTACAACTGCTTGCCCCAAATAGCCCCTAAATGTTTTGGAAAGATTGTCCCTAATTTTGTTTAGGCTATCATTCAATAAGCATGACCTGAAATTTCTATACGTGAAGCATGTTGAATTTGACTAGCTCATTATTTTAATTTTTTATTGAGCTTGAGATTTGCTTAAGTAGGTTTAGCACAAGGTCCTTGAGAGGTCGATTTTTGAAATGGGCTGGTCATTGAATTAAGCTTCTTAGCTTAGTTAGGGATTTCAAATAGGTGATGATTGTGCTTAAGGCTCATGTACGATTTCACGAGCAGCTTAGTTAAAAGGGTGGTTGTCTAAGAACTTGTAAGCCAATGTTGATTACCTTCCCCATGTCATGTATGCTTTTGAAAGCTTCTAGTTATGGTTTCCGGTATGAACCCAAGAATGCCTGACGGTTTCAGCTCGAGGGTTACTCCCCTCATGTTTACAACTTGAGGGTCATTTCCCTCGTGGTTAAAATGTATGTTCCATGGGTATTGTGCTATGAGAGGTATCGACCTACTAGAGCTTCGCCAAATACCCTTTAATGGTGTCTTGCCTTATAGAGCTATCACTCACAATATTGTAATTGGTCTAGCTTGAGGATATGTTAATTATTCACTTAGATAGAAAGTTTTAATGTTTTTAGTTAAGGCCTTTATGTATCAAAACACTTTGTAGTATAAATTACCTTGACAAAATGTCATGTTATTGCCTCTAAAGCAGCAGAACACGAATGCGTGCTTTATTTTAGGACCCTACATATCTTAATACTATGGAAGGTGTATGAAAGTGTAGTTCAGCCCTTCAAGTGGGGCTACTTATTGAGTATTTTGATACTCACCCATGCCACCATTCTTTTCTTTTAAGATGGTATGTGAACTTAAAGGCATGTGGCGTGAACATTCATCTTGGCGAGGCTATGGAGACAATGTCAGACAATAGCTTCCTAGGATCACAAGAATTTCCTAGCTCATGTTTCATGCTTCTTTCTTTGACTCTTTGATTTTAAATATTCAAGTATTCTTTACTCCCTAAGATTTGTAATTAACTGTTTATCGGGATCCCAAATTCAAAGTACCTTAACCTTTGATCAGTTTTAAATAATGAAATGTTTTTCTTGAGTTTATGTGAGCTTTTGCGTTATTTTCAAAAGTCCTTATTTTTGTATGCATGTAGTAGCGACTGTCACACCTCCTCCCAGCTCACTTGCCTAACCTAGGAAGGAATGTGAAGACAGAGAATACCAGCCCTCTTATTAGCATTCCCAGCCCAACCTAACATCCACCTGAAACTGTACACAACGCAATATGTATGAGCAAGTAAAATTGAGCACACAGTTGCACACCTGAGCAAGATACATTCAGTCCCTCATACTAGGTTTGCATACTAAGTCATAACATACTTAAGTCTATTACAACCCGGCTAGAATGCTTTAATTTCAAAACTATATACATGTAAAAGTATATACAAGGAGCTAAAGAGGCGTGGTGGCAAACAGGTCTTGATGAGGCGAAGCACCGGGAACTCGTTTGCTACTTGAGAAGAGAAAACATGTTGAAAACGTGAGCTGGGAAGCTCAGTGAGTGACTACTTTAATAGATTATGCGTTCAAAGATAAAGCATCAAAAGTATTTCAACAAGGCCGCCAATTTACAGGATTTAAGCACCCCGAAAAGCAATGCATAAGAACTCATAAGGTAGCATCAAAATCAAAAAAAGGTATTTCAAATCGTAGTAACTCATAATAAAGAAAATTTGTAGCATGGTACCCTTCCAAACCCAAGCTGTGGCAGAGTCCTCTATAAACCAACAACTTCAATACCTCTCTCACGTGCACGTGGAATGCCATTTAAGCTCACTGGCCTCCCCTAATACCTTCTCCATGTCCTTCAGTATTGGGGCCAGACCAACTACCACCCGAATACCTTCTCACTGTCCTTCAGTATCGGGGGTCAGGTTTTCTCTCTCCCCCAGGTACCTTCTCCATGTCCTTCGGTACCGGGGGTGAATAATATACAAGGCATGCTTTAAATAGTTAGAAACATAGTTTGGAATCCCATTCAGCAAGTTTTCAACATAAACACAAACTTTCATTTTAAACAAGCTTCCAAACGTCGAGTGTCATGCCAATAGTTAAGTTCATCGTACGGTTAAAGGAGAACTCACTGACCAAACTCATTTTTCATGTTCTGAACGCATAAATTCGTTAACATAGCCAACCAATCATATTTTAAGGTTTGGGCAATTCAACCATGTTTTAGAATAGATTAATGGAAGGTACTTCCAAAAAAACCTACTTCCAAACTTAGGTTTCATGCTTGAACGCGGAGTAACAACTAGTTACAATTATGCTTAACTTTCAACACTGCTATTTAATAATAGCAGTTCAATGAAACATGAATATAAATTAGTTTAAGCATGCTTCAATATCCATCACTAGTAAGCTTTCGAATAAAGATCAAAGCATAGGTTTTCAAACAAAGTCACTCACAATCACCGGAAGACTCCCAAGGCTTATAAGCTTCGCCTATCTTCGTTTGCCCTGAAAATGAATTCCATAACATTAATCCTTTTTTCTACTTGGCCCAAAATTAGATCTAATTCAGTCACATAACTTATAGTATAATAACTGAACACACTTGGCTGTAAGGTATAACAAATTGGAAGCACATCTTCCTTACTCTCTCTCTAGCCCTTTCTCTTTTGAACCAACAATTACAGATTGAACTTCCAGCATGGGTTTCTCAACATTTAGCAAAACTACCACCAAATTTTATTTGATAACCCTCAAATACAATGTCTAAACTTACGTACCTCAAAATTTGAGCTTCTAATTCGTCCTCATGAGCTCAAAATCTTCAGATTTCTTCACCTTGTTCTGCTGGCCAAGAAACTGGAACACCTCTCGGTTTTCTTAAGTTTTCACGACCTTTATCTTCGTATTTTCTCACAACCTTTTCGAGAGTTATTCTTCATTCAATTTCTGAGATTTTGGCTCAAGAATCATCGAATTTGCTCAAGTGGATTGAGAGATATGACCATTTGAAGTTGACCCATTTCCTAGAGCTTTCAGCTGACTATTGGATTCACAAGAAATGGACAGCTCCTACTTCATCAATAACACTAATCCGTGAATTCATATACATTGGCCAGCTCCTACTTCTTCCTTTAGACCTTAAGTTTTTTTAAGTCCACCCAATCCATAAAACAAACTTTAACTAATTTAATTAGAAATTAAAGCTTTTGCATTCAACACATTATAAACCTAACATATACCCAACTTGCTCATGACCTTAACTTACTTCAACTCAACTCTTATATATGCTTATCTCAATGCCTAACATATCTCCTTATGAAGCTTTGTGCACGTTATAGTCCACAACTTAGGAAATTCCCAAATTCAACCATGGCATCCTTCAGTGCAACCTATACCAATTTACGTGTATCAAACTTCATGTATAAGTGCAATAAGATCAAAAGAAAATTTAGGGCTTACAGTGACCCTTAGAAATCCAGTCTAAGAAGTTTGGTCATTATAGTTTGTATCAGAGCCTTGCATTTTAGGTTTTGTAGACTCGCTTACATCGCCAACATCAGCTTTCTCCATAGCCAAGCATAAGAAAAATGTCTCGTCACTACAAGGTATGTTAGTTACCAAGCATGAAATGTACCGTATATGTTATTTCCTAAGATATGATTGAAAGTATCGCCTTAGATTAGGTATCTGAATTATATTGATCATGTGTTTATGTTCATTGTTTCATGGCATGTAGGTTTTTAAAGTAACTCTTTATTGGATTTAAGCATCATAGAATGTGGCTTTGTGTAGAAGATGATCTTAGTAGGTTGAAGTTCTTAAATTCCTTGGGGCATTGAGAATGTTAGTTTTGAGGAAAATGTATTTCATGATCATTCCATCAAAGTTTAAGGTTTCATGAACCAAGTAAGTTATTTCTATTTCTCACTCACCAGGCTCAAAGAATGACGATGCTCAAGAGTAACCAGACTAAGAGAAAATTTGTTGGGTTAAAAGCAAGGCAAGTTAGTTGGAAAAAAAAAGTCCTACTAAAGACTCTACATGGAACCCGAAATGAAAGAAATATGAACAAATTGGGATTAGAGACATGTTTTTCTCTCGTTGAGGATGAGTCTTGCCTTGGAGGTGTAAAGAGACACCTTACGTTTAATCCTTTTAATACATGAAATTATGAGAAAAAGATAGGTGTTATAGAGAAGTTTTGCTATCTCGAGAGATAAAAGAAATTAATTTGTTCAAACTCCAAGTACTCAACTATGACATGACTTTATACATTATGTTTCATGTTCAGAAGTTTGTAGGTTTGATAAAAGGAATCTTTTTATGGTTTGGAACTCAGGACTTTAGTAAGTTTGGTTAAAAGCAAGTGCTTGAAACTTTAGTTATGAAACTTAACTTTAGTATGAGAAATCATTCTCCTAAAAGAAAATGATTAACCTTGCACTATCTGAATCTTGGAGAGAGCTTTGATAAGCTTCCATCTTAGGCTTAGAAAAAAGTTGAAAGAAACAACCTTTTAAATGGTGACATTCATTGACAATAGTTGCCAAAGATCCAAAAAAATAAGAAACTTTGAGGTTTTATTAGCAAAGTGGTGCGTGGTCAGTCTCATCAACAAAGTTTCAACGGTTTGACCATAAGATTAAATCAGTAGAAGGAACAATGGAAGACATTAATCCGATTGAAAAGAGAAATTAAGTCGGCTCAAAGTATAGGAAAAAGTTTGTGCCAGTGTAATTAAAGTAGAGGAACCTTTTGGGTTTACAACCAGCATAAGGGGGAGATTTTAAAATAAAGTTTGAGCCGGGATACGACTCCCATTCCTATGTTTTCATTCTGAATGGCCCCAACAGTGTTGAAGGGGCTTAAGTTGCAAATACATAAATTACTAGTCAAGGGTTTTATGTGCCACAGTGTCTCGCTTTAAGGCGCTCCAATGGTTGTAAAGAAAAAAATAGCTATGAAAAAAACCAAGTACCCACTCCCTCGAATAGATGACTTGTTTGACCAGTTACATGGAGCAACAATATCATCCAAGATTGACTTCAATCAAACTACCATTAGTTGAGCTAAGGGACGAGGATATCCCCAATATAGATTTCAGGCCTAGAGGTGAGTCTTATGAGCTCACAAGTGGTGTCCTTTGTACTGAGTAACACCTACAATTTTCACAGTTTGGATGAACAAAGTATTTAAGACGTTTCTCGACACCTTCATGATTGTGATTATGAGTGATATCTTGGTTTATTCCAAGTCATATGCAGAACATGAAGAATACCTTAGGAGAGTTTGACGACCCTAAGGATGTACAGACTTATTTCCAAGTTCTTCAAATGCGAGTTATGGTTACACCAAATATCCTTCCTGGGACACTTGGTGTCAAGAGATGGATTTCAGTGGATCCAACAAAGGTAGAAACAATAATCAATTGGCCTCATCCAGTTACATTCAGTGAGGTACATAGCTTGCTAGGTACCGTAGGTTTGTATCAAGTCTTTGTAGATTTTTCTCAGTATAGCAAGGACTTTAACTCAGTTCGTAAGAGTACTTGTTTGTTTAGAGTGAGGTTTGTGGACTGAGCTTTCAAAAAGACAAGCAAGAGTGGGTTTCAACAACAATGCTTAATGTGCAGACAGAGCTAGAGACTTGTTATCTATAGCAATGCTTCCATGAAAGGGCCGGTTGTGTCATAATGCAGTATGGTAATGTCATTGTTTATGTTTCTCGTCGATTGGAAGATTACGAACATAACTACCCAGCCCCAATTTATTTGTTAGTAGCTATGGTCTTTACTTTGCATATTTGGAGGCACTACTTGTATGGTGAGAAAGTTCAAATCTTCACAGACCATAAGAGCCTAAAATACTTCTTCACTGAGGAGAAGTTCAACATGAGGCAACGAAGATGGATCGAGTTGGTGAAAGATTACGATGTGGAGATTATATACCACCTAGAGAAGGGAAATGTCATTGTGAATGCCCTCAGTAGGGAGACAGTCAAGCCTTAATCACCGACCAAGCCCACATAAAAACTGATTTATAGTGCGTAGAGGTCACAATGATGGTCAAAGAAACTACTACTCAATTGGTCCAGTTGAATATCAGCCAATCTTAAGGCAACATATTATAGATTCCCAATAAGGGGTCTTGGTTTGGTAGACTCCTGACGCTAGGTCGAGTCAGGGAAAGCGAGTGAGTTCTCGTTATCAGCAGATAAGGGTTTCCTGTTTAGAGGACAAGTATGCATGCCTGAGTTTGATGAGCTCATGAGCAAAATTTTGGCTGAGGCTCATAACTCTCCATTTTCATTGCACCCATGCATCACAAAGATGTATCAGTATTTGAGGTAGTACTATTGGTGGTGTAATATGAAGGGAGGTGTGGCAGACTTTGCCATTAAGTGTTTGCCTGTTAGCTGGTAAAAGCTCCAAGGCCACCAACAGGTTTGTTGCAACCCTTGAGTGTACCGTAGTGGAAATGGGAGGATATATCTATGGACTTTATTACAGAGTTGCTCAGAATAGTTAAAGGTGTCGTAGTAATATGGGTTGTTATTGATAGACTCACCAAGTTAGCACACTTCCTTTCAGGCAAGCCTACTTATTCTGTTGGGAAATGGGCACAGTTGTACGTGGAAGAAGTAGTTAGACTACATGGGGTTCTTGCTAGGATTATATCGGATAAGGATCCTCGATTACATCTAATTTCTAGAAGAGTTTTCAGAGGACCCGAGGCACTGAATGTAATTTGAGCAGTTCCTTTCACCCCCAAACTGATGGCCAGATAGAGAGATTGAAGCAAACCTTAGAAGATATGTTGCAGAGGTACATACCGCATTCGACTCATGTGGATGATTGTGAGCCCTTGAGCATAGATGAGGACTTTAGTTATGAAGAAAAGGTAGGATAAATTATTGCCAGCGATTGAAAAGTCCTCCGCAAGCAAGAAATAGCCCTTGTTAAAGTTCTTTGGTGGAATCATCAAGTTGCGGAAGCCACGTGGAAGGGAGAGGATGAAATGAAAGCCAAGTATCTTGACCTTTTCAAGGACTGAGAACTTTCGAGGAAAAAAGTTATTAAGGTGGAAAGATTGTAGGGGACAAAATTTCCTGGAATTAATTATAGTTTCAATTTTTGGAATTCTTCCTAATTTTTTGACCAATTTCATGTTAAAGGTTGTGTGTTGGAGTTAAAATTCTTGGGTAAAGAAGAAAAAACCAAACATCATTTAAAAGTTTATGGTGTTTTTGTGATTATGGTGACTTTTAGCCAAGCCACTCAAGCCCGAGGTTATCTTTTGTCTTTATATAGCTCCACATGTAGCCTGAGGAAGGCACTTTTGAGCCTCCAGACTCATCTTAATGGCTCCTCCATCCACGATTTGGTCTCATTCTTTTTCTTTTCATTACCATCATCTCCTCCAATCTTGCTTGTCCTTCACTCCTCACGGCAACCAACCCCAACCAACCCCACCATTGTGTTTGAACAACCCCTCACGAGTCTCCTTCGAGGTTTCCAGCGGCGACGAGCGAGGAGTGCGAGACCACTTTGCAACAGTCACTTGAGTGATTTCCAGTGGCGTGTAGCGTGCAGGACGACCATGGGGGTCTAATGGAACAATAGGGGACTGGGCATGGCAGTTCACAGCGGTTTGGGCATGTTTTCGATGAGGTTTTTTTTCGGCGAGCGTAAGCGACGAATGTGAGTTCCGTTCAACATGGGTAAGCATTTTTTTTTGTCACAATTCACAATGAGTTTTATTTTTTAAGCATGTTTCAACTGATTTTAAGATTTGTTGGACTTTTTTTGGTGATTAAGTGTTAACCCATAGAGTTGGGTTTTGCTTTTAGATTATACATTGCACATGGTGTCGAGAGATGGATTTCACTGGATCCAACAAAGGTAGAAACAACAATCAATTGGCCTCATCCAGTTCAGTCAGCGAGGTACGTAGTTTGTTATGGACTGTATGTTCTTATCGATGTTTGTGCATAATTTCCTAAGTATAGCAACGTCTCTAGGGCCTAAATTTATCGAATGCAAAAACAACAACAAGCATCTCTTTTTCAGTGGTAGTGTAGTTCTGTTGTGCACTATCAAGAGTTTTACTTGCATAATGAATAGCCTTAAAAAACTTATCTATACGTTGTCCTATGACTGCTCCTAATGCATAATCACTAGTATCACACGTAATTTCAAATGCTAAACTCCAATCTGCTACGTCTATCATAGGTGCATAAATCAACTTATCCTTCCGAACATTGAGAGCTAGCATGAAATCATCATTAAAAACAAACGGAGCATCTGTCTCGAGTAAATTACATAGAGGTTTTGTAATTATAGAAAAATCCTTAATAAAACGACGATAAAACCCTGCGTATCCTAAGAAGCTACGAACTTCCTTAACGTTCATTGGAGGAGGCAGCTGCTCAATGGCTGAGATCTTAGCTCGATCCACCTTCAATCTGCTTGCAAAAAGCTTATGAGCAAGAACTATGTCTTCCTTTATCATGAAATGATATTTCTCCTAGTCAAGGACAATGTTAGTTTCTTGACAAGCTGCAACACACGAGAGAAATTACACAAACATAAATCAAAAGAAGTAACAAAAACATTAAAATCATCTATAAAACCCTCAATAATCTCCTCGACGGGGTTTATAATGATGGCCATCATACATCACTAGAAGGTGGCAGGTGCATTACACAACCCGAATGACATTCATTTGAAGGCGTATGTACCATAAAGGCACGTGAATTCGTCTTCGTCTGGTCCTCAGGTGCAATTGTGATCTGATTGTAACCTGAATAGCCATCAAGAAAACAATAATAAGGATAACCCGCTAACCTGTCTAGCATATGATCTATAAAATGTAAGAGAAAGTGATCCTTTCTTGTGGCTTTGTTGTATTTCATGTAATCGATGCACACGCGCCATCCAATCACTGTTTGGATCGATATAGCCTAATCTTTCTCATTCTTTATGACCGTCGTCCCTCCTTTTTTAAGTACAACGTGCACAGAGCTCACCCAATGACTATCAAAAATAGAAAATATGATTCATGCATCTAATAATTTCATCACCTTGTTTTTAACCACTTCCTTCATTGTGGGGTTAAGTCTCATTTGATGTTCTATAGTGGGAATAAAGGTATCCTCCATTAATATCTTATGTGATAATTCTCAGTTATGAGAATTATTTAACTCTAAAACTAAGCTGTTCTTGCCAATTTTGCATATTTTGTTGACTAACGAGCAAGCTAAAAATAGCATTTATAAGATAAATTCATGCAAGCTTGTCGGAGTATGGAAAAAGAAAAATTAAGTTGAAAGATAAAGGAAAGTTGGCTAAAATTGTGTTTTTGTGCAGATTTGAAGAAATGAAGAAAATTGCAAATGAAATGCAATTGCATTTCCTTGGGAAGGCAAGGTTGTGAGCAATAGGGAAATTGCAATTGAAATGCAACTGCATTTTCTGGAATTTTCAATTATGGCAAAAATCACGGGCAATCACCTCAATTAATGGAATTTACTTGATTTATGGGAGAATTTACAGCCAAATCTCGTGCTCAATCATTTACCCACCAATTAAGGAGCCCAAGATGGAAGAAGAAGTCTCAGAATCTCTATAAAAGGGAGGAAGAACGAAGAAGAAAAGCATGGAATTTTCAGGCTCTGTTTTACGAATTTTTATACTATGTTTTTCTGTATTTTTGGACAGCAGCTTTCAGTTTCATTTTTCTGTCAATTTTCAGCAAGTTTTTCTTCATCTTGGCTTTGTGAATTCCGAGTCTGGTCCCTTCTCGACGAAATTTCGTGGAGGCGAAGATCCATTCGCCTTTGAAGGTGCAAATTGGTTCGATCAAAGCAAGGAATTTCTATGAGTTTGTACTCTATTTTGTTCATTTTCATTATGTTTTAATCTTTCATTTTCTACTTGAGTTTAGTCATAAGATCTTCTATGTTTTATCCACTTTTCTTGTATGAACTATTACATCCTAGGTTTCAATTTTCTTCATCTCTAATAATAAGTTTGTTGATTTCTGAAATTTCCATTTCCATTTAAGTTTGGTTTTTCTGTAGCTTCAGCCTCAGCCTTCTGGGCTTACTTAAATATTACAAGTTAAACTGTAATTTATTAAATATACTTTCAAGTTAATTTCTATTCAGCTCTGGGCTTTTAATTTACAAGTATATTTTTGGAGTTTTTAATTAACGCTTTTTACAGGTTAATTTACAAGTTTTATAAAATATATATATATATATATATATATATATATTCTTGAATAATTTAGATTTGTTGCCTTATAATTCTGTAATTTATTTTCCTTTATTCAATTTATTAAATATGAGTTTATTAGCACTTAAGCTGTGGGTTTTCAATTCTTCCATAATTAGCTAAATTATCTTTAGGGGTTCAAGTTGGTAAAATCCCTAAGGAAAAATGTAAAAGCTCTAAAGCATAACCAATCTAGCTAGCATGTGAACTTAGTTTGCTTTTGTTGAGTTTAGATTTGGGTAAACCTAGTCGGCCAACTAGTGATTGCTTGTGAAGCTTGAACTTAATATCAAAAGGTTAAGGGAAAGCCGATGTCACAAAAGCAATGGAGGAAAATGCTTAGAAATAAGTTCTGAACATCGACCCTAGACATAGGGCGAGACTCCAAAACCACTAGAGTTGTGTGCGAAAGTATCTAAGTTAGATTAGCCATAGACATATAGGTTTAATCACTTAGTCTCCTAAAGATTTTGAATCAAAATTGAATAGGAGTTGAACTCGGTTTACTTAGTTTTCACATGTTAGCTATGATTGCAGTTGCATTTGAATAGCATTTTTCCAAAGGTGCTTGAATCACTTGAATCTCTATTTTAACTCATTGATTTTTCATTCACTCTTGTTAACAAACCAATTCCTTATATTTTTTACACCATTGGTTACCACAATTGTAATTTGCAAACAAATTTTGTGTCATCTCAGTAGATGTTGTTAAAACCCATTCCATTGGGTACGATACTCTGGAATACTCTAGTTTTTATTACTTCGATCACGTGCACTTGCGTGTAGCAAAAAGCATAGCGATCATTATGCATAATAATAGATGGGTTGATACCTTTAATATCACTAATAGACCATCATAAAGGAGACTTATGCTCACGCAACACATTCAATAGTTTCTCCTCTTATACTTTATTCAACTCAGCATAAATAATTACAGAAAAAGTAGAAGAGTCATCTAAGAAAGCATAATGTAGGTGGGCAGGCAATTGTTTCAATTCAGGAGAGGTGGTATCAACTTGTGCACAAACATATTCATGAGTAATTTCCCCCTTCTTACGTGTCCTAAGGGTGCCTCAACAACATCATCGCAAAAATAAGCATGCTCTAAAGTTAGATTCTCGGACAATTCACCACAAACATCAAGCACGCCAATCTCATATTTATTAGCAGGAGACACTAACTCAACACATACATCAACAATAGTGTCCACAATATTAACCGTATGACATGTACTAACCTCCTCGGGGTGTTTCAATGCCATAAACATGTTGAACACTACATGTTCATTGTCGACTTGTAGAGTCAGAGTTCCTGTGTCTACCTCAATCAGAGTGCGTTCTGTAGCCGAGAATAACCTCCCTGGGATAATAGGGACCTTAACATCCTCTTCCATGTCCAGAATCACAAAGTCTATAGGAAAAATAAATCGATCAACCTTAGCTAAAAGATCGTTTAAAATACCTCTTGGGTACACACGAGAATGACTCACCAACTAAAGCACGATACTGGTCGATTTATCCTACCCTTAGTTTTCTGAAAACACTAAGAGGCATCAAGTTAATGCTTGCCCTTGAATCATAGAGTGTCTTTTTAATATAAACACTACCAATAACACAAGGGATAATGACACTCCCAATGTCTTTCATTTTCTCTAGTAGCTTGCCCTGAATAATTGCACTGCACTTTGCATTCATTTGCACACTCTCAACTTTCCGAAATCTCCTCTTGCTTGCCAAAATTTCTTTGATAAACTTCGTATATTTTGGTACCTATTCAAGTGCATCAGCAAAATGTATATTAATGTGAAGTTTCTTGAAATGCTCGAGAAATTTAACAAACTCATCATCCAATTTCTTTTTTTGAAACCTCTTAGAGTACCAGATTCTGCTAGGGACAATAAGAATGAGACCAGAAAACTTTCCTAAATCAGGTTCCCGACGTGCTTCCTCTTCAGCCACCTCCTCATCAACATCCTGTTCCTTGCTTCTGCTTGGTAAGTCATCCATCTTCTGTTCAGGTTCCTTCAATTTCTTCCGGCTCTTAAGTGTTATTGTTGTGCTAGCAAGAATAACATATAAATCACTCTTACCTTTTTGTAGGCAATCTAAGAGGCTGCCATTTTGTTGATCCTATCTCCCATCCACACTTAAGTCACCGTACCACTCAGCGTGTGAGAAATACTCCTGGTCTCGTCTATAAATCTCCCCAAGATATCCTCAAGTGGCTTCCTCTTTTTCTGATGCTCAACTGTAGATGCTACTTGTGAAATAGGTTGCACCACGCTCACATTAGTAACACAAGAAAATTTACTTGAACTTGCGTACTTGGGTGGTCCTTAACATTATAGGTTTTGCATTATAAACACTCCGACAACCAACACACCCTGTGTTCACTGCTCTAATGTGCTCAGGACTAGGTCTATCATTAACTATCACGTCGTCTAAATCCTCCTTTGACCATGTCCCTATCAGTTTGCTCAAAGCCGTAGTTAACGTTTCAACCTGAAATTTCAATTAAACTAACCTCATTAGCTTCACAACCTACCTTCTATGGTGCATAAGGCTCTGATGGCCACTGGTAGCTCGTGATGGCAAACTCCTCCAACAAGGCTCGCTCATCCTAAACGAATTTAGCTAGAAAATTCCTTCCAGTTGCAGTATCAATGGTATTAGAACTAAGGAAACCACTGTACAAGAGTTGTACCTGAAGCTAGTTGGGATATCACTGTGGTGGGCACTTTCTCATAATGTCTTTATACCACTTGCATGCCTCGTATAGTTGTTCATCCTCTCTTTGTTTGAACATGCCAATCTTAGTTCCTAGTTTCACGATGGAGCTTGTCGAAGGCTCAATCAAATACATTTTATAATACCAATCTAAAATTAACTACTTGTACTAATTAATAGTGGACCGGTTCGAACCACAAGGAATCGAATAAATTTATTTCAATTAATTGGTTTTCTTAATAACATGGACTGGGGGGAATTAAGCATAAAATAGAGACAGAAAGACTCAACAGAGAGCGGTAAAAATAAATGCTAATCATAGCCACACACCGATTTGAGGCAATTAACGATTAAACGCAACTTTGATCATATATTCAACCAATCATGTAGTTTCCTGATATTTAAGACTGACCGAACTCCTCGGGACCTTGTAAGATCCTCCCCTAGGGAACCGAAATTCCAACGTCTAAATTGGTTATTCAACTAATTATCTAGCATGCTATCTAATTAGAAACATTAAGCTCTTGGGATAGGTCATATTGTGCTAATTAATTAAGACTGGCCAATTGAAATTAATTGACACGTGCATTTTAATGCTAAAGCCTACCATGTATATGTAATTAAGCAATTCTACCTAATTAACCGACGTGGCAACCAACCTATTTACTACTCAAATTAAGCTAGAGACCGAGGACACCTATGAGTACTTCTAGCATAGCTAAGAACACTTTTGTACAGTTAATTTGTCAGATCAACCATACAATCATGCTACTAAGTATAAGCACAAAGATTAAAAGCCATAAAGATGCTAAAAATTAACATTCAATTAAAGTGCTGGAATCTCACAAAATTACATAAAAATCCCAAACCAACCTCAAAAAGGAGACGTATGCTTAGCCAGACATTAAAGCGAGCCTTCCAAACACCGAATTTAGATGAAAAAAAAACACCTAATCTAACTTATTCTAATGAAAAATAGAGAGACAATTGTAAACCCGAGATTTTTCCTTGGAATTTCTTTAAAAAGAAATTTGTTAAAACATTTTTTGGAAATTGTTGTATAAGGAAAAGAGGAATAAAACAAAAGAAAGGGTAAGGGAAAACAAAAAGGAGTTATGTGTTTTGGTATGTTTTGTTTTAAAAAAAAAAAGAAAAAAGAAAAAGAATTGAGGGAATGGATAAGCTTTGGGAGCACTCACCCATTTTCTCCCATTTGTTTCTCTTTTAATAAAAAAAAACAGAGCATTTCGTGGGATAGGTTGAAGAAAGAGGAAAAGAGAGCTTGCTGGGTTGGAAGTTGAAGAAGAAGGGGGAAAACTCAGCACAAGCCTCCATGGCATCTAGGTGATCAACTGTACTCACTACTGTTGTTTAGATCGTTTTGAGCTCCAAAAGAAGAGTTAAGAGGTGAGATTTTTTTTCTTGAAAGTTAACCCATTTTCGAACAAATTTCGTGAAGGAAGCTCGAGCAAAATCTGACTTTAAATTATTGATTTGCGAAGGGGAAGACAGAGGAGAGATTTTGCTGTCAAATCTGAGAAACCTCTGGTGTTTGCGACGTTCTGATCTGTAGGATTTTAATCAGAAGCTCTATTAGGTATGTTTGGAAAGATTATTTAATTTCCTACAACTTTCATGAAGAAGTCGTGAGTAAAAAATGATTGGAAGTGGCTTTAAATTTCAGGTTAGGTGTGGTGTGCAGCAGAAAAACGATTCTGGAAATTTCAGAAGTTTATTTTTCGGGAAGTAGGTTTCGAGGTATTTACGGACACATCCTTTGGGAATTTCGATTTCATTACTTCAGATACGTTTTAGAGGGTTAAAAAAGGAAGAGTTTGGTATAAAGTACATCATTTTTGGCCAAGTAATGAAGAAGTTATGAGTATGTGAATTTAGGGTATGGAAGTGGTAGAATACTGGAAGTAGATAGAATGGTTTTGCAATTCTAAGCTTGGAGTTCATGAATTCAAAGTTCTAATGCTTGGTTTTGGTTTATTTGACAGGCCAAGAGGAAATAGGTCAAGTATACGGGCCGAGAATCTAGATCTAACGCTGTGAGTGACAAAACGAATTTCGAAAACATATTCTATGCTTGAATTCATGTCTATGTGAATATAAGACTTCTTAGGAATGAATTAGCTTAAATGTTTTATGTTTTCTAAACACATGGTTATGAGCATACATGATTGCCTAGGAATGATTTTAAATGCTCGTTGTGAGCTTAGATTTTTCCAACGAAATTTACATGTGAGCATATGTTTATTGATTTGTTAAAATCTAGTAAAAATGTTATGATTTCAGGCAAGCATGCTCTAGCAGGTAATGTTTAAAGATTATCATGTGTTTTTCTGAGACTCGAATGAGTAAATGATTGAGATATTGAGCTGAGGCTGGTTAGTACCGCGTGCACACAGGTCGTTTTCTGTTGTCAACGTTGAGTCTACTCCGTGACAACAATGCTGTCGTGAGTGCTAGGCGGGCCCCACTACGACAAAGACGATGGGAGTGCTAGGCGAGCCCCACTACATCGTAGAGTGAACGTTGGTTGTACTGGGCGTGCCCTACACAACGTAGATTGTCATATGTTTATAGATGGTTAATATTCTTGGTATGCCTTGCGAGTTTTTAATGACATACTTGTTGGATTTCTGAGAAAGACTATGGTAATTATACGTTTATATTTAGCGCTTGACTACCGACACATATGCCCAGAGTTTACCAAATGTTGTAATTTGCGAGTTAATAGTTATAAACTCAGTCACTCACTGAGCTTCCCAGCTCATTCTTTCAATGTTTTCCAACTTTTCAGGTAGTGATCGAGCTACCGGTGCCTGAAATCCTGCCATAGTCTGCCGAAAGCGCTACGAGTTTGATATTTTGTACGTGGGTGGAACTGTATAGCAAGTCCAAACATTTTGTAGATATTCTGAGAGGAACGTGTAGTATATTCATGTATGCACTAGTGGTTGTGGTTGTGTAAACCATGGTTGGGATGTATTTTGGTTGTAGTACTCCATACCCGCTTAGTAGTTCAAGTGGGGTTTAAGTAGGATTGCTCCGTATGTATGTATAATGACTTTCAAACTTCTGTTGTGCTGTGTTTAAACATTTTAATTCAAGTATAGTATGTTTATCAGGTATAACAGGGTCACAGGTATCGTTAGGGAGGAAACGATGTCTGTTGGCTTCACGCCATCTTCCGGGCTAAGTTAGCAGGTGGTTCGGGAGGGGGTGTGACAACAATAGCCTTTACATGGTCTATTGGAGGCCAAAAAACGGATACAATTGACCTAGAGCACAAAAAAATCCATTTATAGGAATTGACGGAGGGTCTAGATGCTTTGGACAACGTCTAGATGCTCCCAACGTCACAATGGCTTTTCGCAGCGTCGAGGGAGGCTTTAGGGGACTGCCGATAGTGGCGTCTAGACGCTACCAAGCACGTAACACTAGTCATTTTTTGCTTTAACGCTCTACTCGGGTGTCTAAATGACCTCCGGTTTGATGTGTTGAAATTGTGATTCGATGTAGAATATCCTAGAACATGCCTTATGCTCAAATCCCTACAAAATAATCAATTGATTATGTAAAATCTCTAAACTAAAATGATTCAGGCATAAAAATATAGGACTATGTTGGTCCTATCACTTCATTATCTTAGCAAGGGGGAAATTTTTGTGAGAAACACCTTCATCAACTCACTCCAAGTCAAAATGCCTCCATGGGTCGAATAATTGAACCAATCTTTTGCCCTATCCTGTAGAGAAAATGGAAATAAGCGTAAATCAACAGTATCAAAACTAACACCATTAATTTTTACCATCTCACTGATATCTAGAAACGTGCGCAAATGATAGTACGGATCCTTTGTTGGATGCCCTCAAAATGCATTGTCTCGCACTATTTGAATGAGACTAGTTTTTAACTCAAATTGGTCGGCATCAATGTGCGTGTACGCCATCCCTAAGTAATCTAAATGTAAATCTGAAATAAAGTAATCCATAATTGCCTTATTCTTCTCATCCATGGCTACTGAATTGGATTAATCACTCTACGAAGCATCCTGCAGATATAAAAAAAAAACATGCATAAAAACTTTAAGAGCACAATGAATCACCTTATTACCCCACAAAATTACCATAGATCACGCAACAAATAAAACTAAAATTAAAACAAACTAACAAAATAAGGAATAAACTCATAAATTAAAATCAAATGTTTTATGCACAATATTAATCGAATTAAACGCCAAGTTCTTCGGCAACAAAGTTAAAAAATTGCTCGGTGTACATGCAAGCGCACGTGATCATGTAATATAGAACGGTAAATATTATTGAGTATCGAATCCTCATTTAATTAAGAATGTTTATTCAATTAATTACTATACTTACTTGCATCTAATTTTATCTAAGAAAATAAAAAAAAACAGACTAACACGTACAAGAATAACAAAACTAAAGCAATAAAAGAATGAAACAAACAGGAGCACAATTAAAACAAGGTCGAGATTAGGACATTAATCTGACCAAATAGACCATTCATTGGAATTAACGCATTCTTGTAGTTAATTAATCCAATTACTTGAGTCTAAATGTAGATTTATCATGGAATCCTCTGTCGAGCCTTTCCAATTCTCGAGTATAATTAATTAAATCACGTGTCTTTCTCATTAATTAACTATGCTCGGCATTAACGACTCTTATCAACGACTCTGATTAATGTTTTTATCATTGTAGTGTTTAAACATCAACTATTATTCAATTGAAACTCTAATTTATGCATTCTTTGTCAAAAAACAACACGAACCCGCAGGTCATTCAATCCTTGATCAAAGGGTTCAAAGCATTGATCTCATTGCATAAAAGTAAAAATTCTAAATCAACTACAAATGCCCAATTAATCTAAATTTTATGGTCCAAAGGCTTGATTAAGCCCTAAACTCCACAATCTAATCAATGAAATACATAATTCAGTTCATTATATCAATAATTCATCCAAATCTATTAAAAAAATTGAGAAACTAAGGGAAAATAGGGTAGAGACCCATTACGCGCTGATTCATCACCCCCACTACGAACTCCTCAAACCTCGGGCGTCAGATCTTCAATCTACCCACTCCAATTCAACTCCAATCTCTAATCTCTCTTAAAATATGGACTATGGTTTAAAACCCCCAATTGGCTCTAAAAGGAATGAACGTTAATTGAGAAGATTAATATTTCATTAGGGTGATCATAACTGACTCAGGATTAAGATCGAGTCGTATATGATCATTTTGATAAAATATTAATCTTATAAATTAACGAATTTATAAACAGAGATTAAATATTTCGTCGTCCAATCTTATACAAACTCATTGTATAAGATACCCCCACTCACACGTCCCCACATGAATGATTTGGATCAAATCATTTGTAACTATTACAAAGTGGACCATATCAATAGTGTTACCAAGATAAGACACCCAACCTTATCCATATACTATGACCCTTTAGGTTATTTCTTGAACATGATCCTCTCGTATGTCAACCACATACTGTTCCATATTACACTATAACCTTGGATTTTTCATATAATGGATAATATTGTATTGCAAATAAAATAATTAAAACTATTATTAATTATAAAATAAATAATTAATTACGAAGCTTTAGGGCATAAATCCCAACAATCTCCCACTTGCACTAAAGTCGACGAGATATGTATTATAGAGCATACACTATACCCACATGTTCTCCCACTTGCCTTAGCAGAGATGAGACATGTCTCGTAATCTCAGACATTCTAGGTGACCCTCAAACAATTTAGTCTGGAGAGTCTTTTTATATAGATCTAAACGTATGCCATTAAACGTCATCTTGGTCACTACCATGATGCTTTCTCTCTCTCGGTATGATTTCCTGTACGTTGGTGTTTTCTAATTCCCTTAATATTGGTCTTTGCATCACAATTATCATAATAAATAGGATAAAGTAAATCATATATGAAGCACCTTTCAGATCTTTAAAGAACTATTTGAGCCATACAAGTCCTTTTGTTGCTTCATAAGCAAAATAATTTAACTTGTATACCATACTCCACCACATAGGTTAAAATTTAACTTTACATAGATTAACTAAATCTTTGTAATAATCAGTGTATCTTGTAAAGATCAAATCTTTAACTCCATGCACAAAAATTTCTCATTATCCATAGATAATTTGAGAAAGTTTTTAATTTTCTACTCACTGGTCATACCATTCAGTTAACTGGTATATGCTAACCAATTGTATATTAAGTGCTCAGTCTCATTCAGGCATATCATATACTTTCGATATGTGAGGTGTCTTAGGATACTCTTCCTTATACATAAATATCAAATATTTGACAACAATTTTGTCAATATAAGATGTTTGAGATAAAGTTAACATTTTGTCCTTAAAATCTCCATTTTGGACATGTAAAATATACTGAGTTATTCCAATCACTTATTTGGAATTGGTTATTTAATCAAATTTTTATGTTAGACATCTTACATCATTCATAATGGGTAAAAATATCATCAACATAAAACATGAGAAAAATCCACTAAGCAATTAATGATTTTCTTGTCTATACAAGCTTCATTAATATTTATCCAAAGTCATAGATTTTGATACTTTTATCAAACCTTATATTCACATATCTAATGGTAAAATTAATTTCATAAACCAACCTTTACTATTTTGCAAACTTTTTGCTTTTGATATTTGAAAATAAACATATTTGATTGATTTGTGTAGATGCATTATCTAATATTCTTTTCATAAAAGAATTCTAAACATTCATTTTTTTTGTATCACATATGTAACAATGAATTAAATAATGCTTACAGACTTCAGTATGGCAACAAGTGAGAAAATTTCCTCGCAATCTACTTTCTCCTATTAGGTTTAACCCTTTGTCATTAGTCTCACTCTGCAGGTAATAAGCCTCCAACTTTGTCATATAACATGAAAATTTGGGCTTCAATTAAGTCCTTGTAAAGGTTGAGTCATCTCATAACTCTCCCACTACGATGAGGCTTGTCCAATTCATGACTAGGATCCATTTGACTTTCAAATATAATTAAATTGTTAACAACTTTTGTTAACTATTTAGTGGCTTCACTTGGAACCAATTTATTAACATTATCTCACCTTATTAAAGGTTTTTCGTCTTTTGTTTGACATTTCTTATAAAAATGATACTTGTGATACAAATACCTTATTCGTTTTAGAACTATATAAAATATCATTTTATACTCCTTAGGGGTGGCCTACACTTAGGCTTATCTTTGATCATATACAAGTTTTTTAGGCTTGTTTAAGCACGTGAGTTTAACATTCCCAAATGGTGAAGTATTGTAAATCAGCTTTACTACTCTTCTATAATCTTTAAAATTGTCTCGTAGACACTTTTGGAGGGAATCATGTTCACCATGCAATCTCTATTACATTTCCTAGTTGGAGTTTGGTAATGGTGTGTAGCTCATTATTGATGTGACCATGTCTAACAACATCCTATTTCTCCTCTTGCAGCACAATTTCACAAAATTGTACTTGGTATTAAGATAATTGGGATAAAAACCCATTTTCTATCAATTAGTTTTAGTAGGTAAGGTTCGTGTACTTTCAATTATGATATGATCATAATGACTTGATAGATTTAATTACCTAATCGATTTTTAACTTTAGTCTTCTTGAACTTTTCAAAAATGTACACTTATGTTTATTTGGTAAAGATATTTGTACCTTGAATGATCATCAACTAGAGTGACAAAATATTCATGATTTTATTTGGCCTTACATTCACCAGACCACTTGGGTCATAATGTGTAAGCCCAAAGTATTTTTTGGCCTTCTAGCCCTATCTAATAAAGGCCCAATGATTATCTTGCATGAAAGGCAAGATCTACAGACATGTAAAGTAATTAACTAACTTTTTAGAGAATTACCTCTTACTAGTCTTTTCATTTTATTCAAGTTGATGTTAATCAACCTTAACAGTCAAAGTCAAGTATCATCTTTTAGGAGAAAACAATGTCTTTCTATTATGGATTCTATAATTATGAATATCTCAGTATTTTGTAGTATAGTATATGTCAACATTTTGAACATATAGAAATTGTTCTCATCTTCAGCTTAATGTATTTTCAAACAAATTTGAAAATATAAACTTTCATAGTTCAAAATAGTTCATACTATATGAACTTTTTAGTAATAAAGTTTTAGAAATTGAATTTTATGGTAATAAAATACCACATACAGCATTAAGTAACAATTATCTTTTAATGACATCTTAATCTCTCTCACTACAATAACTGAGATGGCCTTACTGGTGCCAACTTGGAGAAACTATTCTACATGTTAAGTATTTTTCAAAAATTACATATTAAATGTAATAAAGAATAAATATTGATAATGGATCTTGTATCAACTATCTAGGTGACGTTATTATTCTCCACCAAAAATCTAGTAAATCAAATTTACTTTCATCGATATTATTCTTCCCATAGAGGTATTTCAAACATTCCTCTCATTGTGACTATCCTGACTAATTTATGAACTATTTCCTTTTATATAGCTTCAGTCATTTGGTTTGTTTTCTTGGAAATTTGTAATACTTAAATTCGAGATCATTTAGACAATTTTCTAAATTTAGCTTATGTTGAGTTCAACATCTCATCACTACAACAAAGTTGAGTTTTAATGTCAGTCTTATAATTTCACGCTTGGGAAATAATGACGGACAATACAAAAAACGCGCATATCCTAAAATTTGAATTTTAATGTCACGCAAGGTGTTTTATTATTTTATCACGTTTAATAACGGGCATTGCCCGTGATTGTATCTCAATATGTTTTTTGAGAAATTAAAAATTACTTACACTTATTTTTAATACAGTGGGTCAAATTTAGGGTTTGTCATTCTATTTCTTTCTTCTCCTTCCTCTCCTCTTTCTCTTTCTTCCTCCACTTTCTCTCCATGTATTTAACCACAACTCTTTCTCCTCTTTCCCTCTCACGACAATATGACTCTAACAAAGCTATGATAATACAACCCAATCTGGTGAACAACGTGTCTACATGACCACCGGCGTATATTTGCACAATGGCGCGAACACCTCCTCCTTTTATCAGTAGATCTTTGCCAGCGACAACGTTCCAGATTTGATCCAAGATCTTTGTTCGACTGAACTCATACCTTCAACCCACATCGGATTCGTGAAGGAAGAACAACCCACAACCCGATCTATACAAGAATCAAGGTTGGCACTAGGAGCTCTTAGATCCAAACACCCACCCACCTCTAAGGTCAGATCTGCAGCAACAAACCTATTCAGGCTTAAACTAGTAAATACCTTATCGATTTAGGCGGCAAATTGTTAATCTAGTACTTTAGGGTCTATTTAGGCCCTTTCAGTTTAGAATTTGCTTTATTTAGTTTATGAAAACCTTGGTTTTAGTTTGTATTGGAACACTCAACGAATTTGGCTTGGAACACTTAATGAATGAATTGAATTGGAGCTTCAGTTTTTGTTTTGTATGCTGTTTTCTTCTCCTTCTTTGTTTCTTTAATCCTAGTTGTTCTCTATCTGTTGTTTTAGAAAATAAAAAATTGAATGTTTTTATTGGGAACAACTTTTGCTAGGTTATTTTGATAGAGGACAATATTTGGTTCAAAAATTTGGAGTGATAACTTTAATATCCTTTTAATTTTATACTTTATGTAATAAAAATTACTAACAAAAGTAGTTAATCTCTTCGTGGTTAGGCAATCAATACTGGGCTTGTGATGGCCAAACATATTCAAGACAATTACAGGAAGCCAAAGAAGAGGGAGGATGATGATTGATTGGAAGGTTTACGACCCAGGTTCCCCTTTTAACATACTATTGAAGAAGTGCTTGTTACTTCTGTATTTGTAGGCATTGGGTACCTACTATATGTTGAAATTTTGTGGTTATCTATTCAGGAAACTGCAAATTTCTAGCAATTAAATGAGTTTTGATCACGTAATCGAAGTATGGAATTTATTCTTACATGAATGCATCATTGTTTTTTTTGGTGGTATTGTGGTAATTAAATTGGGAATAAGTAATGCAACATCTCTATAAACTTTTCTAATTTTTCTTTTCTCTGGAAATTTTCTAATTTCTCTGTTTATGGAACCTGATAATTCTTTTGATATTTCTGAATGAGCATGTTGTGGAAATCAAAGCGAAGCATAATTTTGAATTTTCAGTTTGAGGAAGTTTAGGTTTGTTATAGGGGGGCTCATTCTGAGTGATCATTAATTTTTTTTGGAGTAATATTGATTTTCTTTTTTTATTTTTTCATGTCTACTTCCTTGAACTAATTGAATTTTCACTTTTAAAATGATACTTAATGTATTTGCACATATATGCTAATAGAATAAATTATGGCTGTATAGAATTTTGTGTATTACGATCTTCTAATTCAGTTTCATTCTTTGCTTGCTCCTAGCCCTCACAGGTTACTGAATTAAAATCTTCCTTTAATTTTCTCTTCCACGTTTTCATTTCCCAACATCAAATACTGAGAGGAAGAAAACCAGAAAAAATATAGGAACTCGCAAGTAAATGTGAATGTTGGTTGCATTATGTCATCTAATATGTTGGCTTTCATCATTGGCAAATTTTTGTTCTCGCTATAATCATCAATTTCATCTGTTTCCCCTCTTTCAACAATTACATTTGGCTTTAAACAGGCTTTTGCAGGTGATTTTTACTGAAAAAAGGTCTCCAAATGCAGTCACAAGAGAAACCTCTGACAGAGCCTACAACAATGGAGCTGCAAAATAGTGAAAATTTTGCCTCTCTCAGGAAAATCCTACCATGGTGTTATTCTTTCTAAATCGCATGTCACTTCCATATGTAATATGGTAAGTTGTCCCTCCTTGGGAATTTGGGAACAGTTTATGTTATAAACTGAATTAGATTGTGGGTGCTTGCATTGAAAAAACCACTAAATTTTATGGCTAAAATCCTAGAAGTAGTCAGTATCTTTTTGTTATTATTATCTCTTAAAGAAATGTTTGAAGAGAAAATTGCAAGATTAGCTAGTCTGGAAACTATTATAAAGACAGTTTAAAACAAAAATTTTGTGAAAATGGGTTTAGAAATAGTTTTGAAAACAAAGACAAAAATTTGTCTTCAAAACAGTCATTAGTCTCCTGTTCAGAATGACGATTATTAGGACTTGTCAATGCCCAATTCTTGGCTAATGCCAAACGCTGAAATTAGGCATCTTTTAGGCATATATATAAATCAACTTAATTGTGAAGAACTATCATATCTTCATTTGTAGGTTTTACCCGCCAAATTTCATTATGTTTTACCTGTTATTATGATCCTTGCGGTTCTTTACTGTGGGGTCAAGAAATGGAACAGAGAAATGATCTAATGAATGCTCTAATACATGCACAGGCTGCTCATGTCAAGATAGTTGTTTTAATTTTATGAGTTTAGTATTTATTTCATGATAAGTTTAGTTGTTATGTTTCCTAAGTTTTGATAAGTTTAAGTCAATTACTTGTTATGTTCATAAATTTTGATAAGTTAGTTAAGTATTGTTGTTATGTTCATAAGTTTTGATAACTTTAATTATTCATGCTAGTTTGATGAGTTTGATAAAATAGATAATGGCCATAAATATGGACACTGCAGTCATTTGCCCACTGCTGCCATTATAACTCGTTAGGCTTGCAACCATTATAGAACATCAAATTTTCATTTGCTTATCATTTATAATCGATGTGCAAATGCTAAAGATAGATTTTGAAAATTCAATCTACTAGTGAAAATTGGGTGTGCACTTGATGTTCCATAATTGATGAATAAAAAATAAAATGATTTCATGCAGTGCAATCCTAACTCACTTTATTTTGAAGGAAAAGTTGCATATCTTTAGAGTTCTTGGTAGTGTTCTCTGTGTTGTGGGTTCTACAACTATTGTGGAGCATGAACCCATTGTCTTGCATGCTCCACTCGAGAAAAAGATTGAATCCATTAAGGAAGTATATGACATCTTGCAAAAGAGCCGAATATAATATACTTGAGTATTTAACAAATGTTGGTCACATGTTTATAATCATAATCTATACAATCAAACTTCAAGCTTGGCTTTGTTTGAATTCTACAAATTTATTTTATAATGTCTTTGTTTAATTGGTATTGTTTTAAGGGTGCAATTATCAAGAGAGTTGTTTTGGGGTTAGTTTCCGCTCTCTATTAATCACTTAGCTTATATTGCAGGCATAGTTGTTGCTTTTTCTGCTCCCAACTAGACATGGTTGGTTGAAGGTAGTTGAGAAAAGCTACTGTACATCCAAAAGAGGTAAAGCCCTATATTATCTTATGATCAGCTTCTTTAAGTTGTTTTGATGATAATTTCAGTAATGTTCCAAAGTTTGATATGTTTAATGGTTCTGTGTTTATTTGATGAGTTTAGTTGTTGGGTTCATGATAAATTTTGGATTGTGAAATCACTTCCAGGTAGAGTTTGATATCTTAATGGTTTTGTGTTTATCTAGTTGTTGTCCTTTGGACAGGATATGTTTGTCTATGGTTTTTGTCTTTCTAACCTATACCTTATTTAGTAGAACTAATAATTTTTTAAAAGTTGAATTCTCTATCATAATCCATTAGATTACTTGTCTATTCTTAAGGGTATTTATTTCTTTTCAATGATAACCATGTGGTGCTTCCCTAGTTCATAGCCATTGGATTTTTCTTGTTACTTGTTTGCACTATCAATCAACTTGTAGAATGTAACTCGCTGCTGAGGTTTGATTAAACAACCGATGGATAATTTGTTGAGTTTCTCTAATAGTTGTAGACTTTCCTTCTTGAAAAGTGTAATTTGAACTGCTGCATTTTTTGTGAGTTGGAAGTTTTGTTAGTGGTCGAATGTTTTTAAGGTTGAAGTTGAAAAGATTATAGGAGTTTGTCAATGAAATCATGTGGGCTATTAGCATGTTAATAATTTTATTCCTAAGAAAAATGCTTTGAAGGCATTTTTTTCAAGTCTTATTGCTTGCTGCAAGAAATGAAGGTAAATGTTTTCTGATGCCACATGTCAAAGGTGTGATGCAGTTGGCATATCAATTTCTATCTTTTAATTAGTAACTATACAATAATAAAATTTTCACTATAATTCATTTTCAGTCATGATGCAGTAGCCTCGTGCCCCTTCATTTGGTTTGATGCCTTCTAGTGACGTTTTTATTCATTCAGCTTACTAAGGAGCACCTTTCACCCAGTCGAGTTGCCACGCCTTTCACCACCCCACTTCAGTTGGTTGGTCTTAAGTTCAAGTTGAAAGGTTTAGTCTTTTGTTTATTTTGCTTAACAATTTTGCTTCTCTTTGTAAGTTGGATGTGGTTTGTAGAGGGACAGAGAGTCATTTGTATTATGTATGTGGATGTATAAAGAGAAATTTTATGTTCATTACATATTTTATATTTTATTAATTAAAATTATGTTTGTTAAGTTAATTGCTGTGTAAAAATATAATACTATTGAAATTTTATTGTGCATAGGTTGATAAAGAGAAATATTGGTGGTTAGCCACACAGTGCAACCAATATATTTTTTTTAATAAAATTATTGATGAAATGATGACGGACATTGCTTGTCATTGGAACCCACTATTTTCAACTTTTAATGACGGACTTTTAATTACAGATGGACCTTTAATGACGTACATTTGATGACAAATATACTTTTAATGACAGACAAGACTTTTAATGACGGGCAATGCCCGTCATTAAAAATTGTCCGTCATCATCGCCTACAATGACATTCGATATGATGTCAGGCACTTTACCTTTTAATGACGGGCATCAAATTTTAATGTCATACATTGACCGACATAAAAGTTGTCCGTCATTGTAGCCTACAATGACGGGCAATTTCCGTCATTAAAAAGCACCCGTCATCGTAGCCTACAATGACACGCATATTGATGTCAGGCGCTTGTCCGTCATTGTTACCCTTTAATGACGGGCAATGCCCGTCATTAAACCCAAAATTTGTAGTAGTGCATATGTGGTTGTCATTTTCTTTATCTTATAAACTCGACATCTAACATGTCAACTAGGAGGATACGTACATGCTATCTCGTTTACTTTAGATTCATTAATCATGTGGTCCACGAACAATTTGAATAGAATTAGCAACAGGTTTTGAGAACATTTCTCAATAAAGACAAATTCAAAATTTTACACTACCATTATAGTGTTAACGTTATTTTTCCAAGTAATAAATTTTTTTAATTTCGACTTATCAGTAATAAAATTAAAAATTATGAGAGAAAATTACATAATATTGAAATATATGCATAATTTAACATCATGCAAACAACTATCCATTCAATTTTAGCATAGAAATCAAACAAATTGAAAAATGAACCTAAAAATCATTTATAATGCTATTATTGGGTTAGAAAAAGTGACGTCGTAGGGTAGGTCAAGTATTCCTTCACTAAGTTGAGACAATCTCAACCAAGTTATATACCAGAATAACTTTTATTCCTATAATATTTAGTTACCATTAGTTTGGTCAGCGACATCATTAACAACTTTAATGAGCCATTTGTAAGTGTGACCCATAATTTTAGATCTCGTAGTTTTATACTAACAAGTGTCGTCGTAGGGTAGGTCAAGTATTGGAAACAAAACTACAATCTATCCTCCTCAGGAGTTCACCCTAATATTGACCCATGCAAACACCTTCCGTAGGGGGACAGTTCAAAAGCCGCCACGAGGCCTTGCATAAATCTCACGATGTGAACCAATGATGGAGACTGTAGGATATGTTGACGCATTTCCTTCTCCCACTTACTATTTTGAAATAGAGTTTTCTCTTACTTAGACAAATTAGGCTAATCACATTTATCTAAGTTCCTCGATCTACCTTTTATAACCCTTATGTTGTTAGATTGATTTTAATGTGAATTACTAAGTTTTTAAACTATTTAAAAAAAATTAATCACATTATGTGCATGCTTAGTGAAATTAAAATTTAACTAATTCAACTCCCAGGTCGCTTACCAGTTAAACGTGTTCCCTTTTGGTCAACTTAAATACCCCAGCTAGACAGAACCTTCCATAGACAGAGTTCCTTTATAGTCAATTTTTATTTCAAATTCATTAATATTTAATTAACTACTAATTATTAGACTAATGAACATAAGTGAATTCATAAATAAATGTTTTTAATCCTATTAAGAAATATTTCACTTGGATTGTCTTAAAAATTCATCATTTTAAACCATTTAAAACAAAATAAAATATAATCCTAGGTATTTTATTACAATCCTATTACAATCCTATTAGAACAAAATAAAAGATAAATTAAATTCAAAACTTAAAATATTTTATCTTTGAATTAAATTATCTTTATTTATGGAAGACCTAATCTTATTAGGAAATTAAAATATCTCATCTTATTTTGAAATTAAAAGATCTAATCTTATTTTAAAAGAATTTAATCTTATTAGGAAACAAATAAACATGAATTAAATTCAAATTTTAAACTATGGATAATATTGAAATTCTACCATTTTAAACCCTTTAAAACTAAATTAAAAGATTTTCCTAAATTTTAATCTTATTAGAAACAAATAAAGATATATTAAATTCAAATTTTAAACTATTTAAAGCATGAATTAGAAATATATTTATTTTAAGGAAATCCTAATCTAATTAGGATATATCCTAATCCTATTAGGAAAACATTGATTTCATTTATGAAAAAAAAATCATAATTTAATTTTCCAAATATAACAATTATATTCAAAGATATGGAAAGTATAAACGTATTAAGAAAATATCTCAGTTCTATTAGGAATCATCCTAATCAAATTTTCCAATATAACAATTATATTAAAAAATTAATCTTAATTCTATTAGGAAACAACCTAATCAAAATTTTCAAATATAACCATTATATTAAAAAATAGATAAAATGCACGATCATGTTTAACCTATGGTGGGATTTTATGCAACAATCAAACAATTTAAAACATACATCTCATGCATAATTAAATTAAAAATAGCAAAATTGACCGGCATATTTGGCATATCATAAGAAATTGAAAATAATTTAAATTACAATAATTTAAATCCAAGACATATCTTGGTCTTCAATATCTTCCTTGTTTGACCATCCAAATTTAGAGTTTAGAAACCTAAATCTTGTCTTCCAATTATAGCATCAACTGCCGCAAAAATATATAAAAAAAAAACTACATTACCCAAGTTTCGAACCTTTGACCTGGAGTATAACAACAAGCATCCCTTCATCAATGAACCATCACAGATTCTTGGATTTTGTTATGAACTTTGTAGCAGAAATATTGATTTGATTCACGTTTTTTTTCTTCGTGAACCTTTTTCGCCATCGGCCTTTTCAGCCCACATAGTCAAAATTTTCAACAATCATAGTCATTCAAGTAAAATACATGAAATCCTAACCCTTATGGGTTTTACTATTATCTAATTAAAGCAATAAATCTAATGCCAAATAGCCTAAACAATCAATTTGCAAATCGTAATATATCACATATATGATAAATTAAAATACCCACCATCACAAAACTTTAATTCTAAATAAAACTCAAAGATTGCTCTGATACCAATTGAAAGGAATGAATGTTTCATTCCACAGCGGAAGCATTGGGTCGTCTTTGATTTTATTAGGAATTAAACAATAAATTAAGGTGAAGCAAACTTACTTGGAGTAAATATGAAGATATTTCTGGTGAATCCTTATCTCCTCCATAAAATCTTCCTGGCTATGACTCGAACACAGGACCAAGGCTTGTGGGAGCCTCTTGAAAGAAATTCCACAAGGGATTGGAGAGGAAGAAGTCTAGAGAGAATTCTCTAATTCCCTATTGAGGAGATATGTGTTGTGTCTAATGGCTCAACCTAAGGGTCCTATTTATAGAGACCAAGGGTAAATCTTTGTCATAATTAAAATATTATATTTTAATATCTAATATATTAAAATATATCTTATACTTATTTGAATCTCATTCAAATCTCCTACGATATTTATTTATTTTAATTTTATTCAAATTTTATAAATATCTTTTATTTAATGTATCAAATATACATTAATTATTTTAATATTTAGGGGGCGTTTGGGTCATTCACTTGAGTTGAGTTGGGTTGGTAAAAAAAGTGTAACCAATGTTTGGGGCGTTGAGATTTTAACTCTCCACTTATTTTAACCAATTCGGTGGAGTTCTACAGTTGTCACTATAGAACTCCACGCGTGTTTGCTTGTTTTCCTCTATGCGCTCACAGGCCTCACGATACTCCCTCTCTCTTCTGTTCTCTCAACCCTCTATTCTCTTTGTCGTTCTTCAACAGAGATGTGGGTTCGATTTGGTTTTCTCTTCTCCTTGTTGTTCTTCAATGGAGGAGGGTTCGATCTGGTTTTCTCTTCTCTCCATCGTTCTTCAATGGATGTGGGTTTGATCCGATTTTCGAAAAGGGGTTAGGGTTTCGATTCGTCAAGGTATGTACCCTGTTTTCTTCTCCCCTTTCTTCTTCACCTTCTCCCTTCTTCTTCTTCATTTTTTACTTCAAAATCTGAACCCTAACCCTCAATCGATGAAGACGGTATGTCTTCTCCTTTCCGGATCTATAACCCTAACCTTCGATTCATGTTGTTTTACTCTCCACTTGCCAGATCCGAAACTCCACATGCCCTTCTTCTCCTTTTTGATCCTCGAATCAACCTCACATTCTCTGTTTTTTTTTCCTTTCAGATCCGTAAACCCGATTTACATTCTTTCCCCTCACTGCCCTCGCCGCACCAAACTAATACTATTCCTCAAGTCCATTGCCGATTTCCATGCTCTTCCTCATGTATTGATCTGAGCGAATGAGCGAGGAAATTCTTGGTAGTGGACTTGGTTACCAAATTGGAGCTTGGTGGGGGGAGCCAAATGTACTTTGCTGATAGGTTTGTCCTTTTTCCCTTCCGGCCGATGATGAACATTTGGAACTGATTAGTATTACATTCTTAAATCTCTCAACCTGCTGTTCATATGTTTTTTACAAAAATAAAAATAAAAATCATGGTTTTTTGTCATTTTATTTATCCTTACATTTGGATTATCTGTTTAGATTATCTGTTTATATGCATTTATATATCTCCTTTCATACTGATCTCGTTTTTTACTTCCAACCACTTGAGTTCATTTTGATTTTTTGGTTGTGTATAACTTCTGTCCATTTTGTAGATGTTGCAATCTTTTGTCCATTTAAATGCATACTGATTTTCCTTTAGCATGAACGAATCAAATGTATACCTGAGGCCGGTTTTTTCTATTCTGATATGTCTCATTATAGTTGTTGATGTGATTAATTTTGATTGTTGGTCTCCTCTGGTTGGATTACCATGACAGACATTTATTGCACGTTTTTTTAATACAATTAAATTTCTATCTACTTCATTTATTACTCTATTTCAATTCTCATCCACAAAATGCATACTTGAGCTCAACTACCTTCATTGGGTCGAGGTCAATGAATTATACTGATCTCATTTTTTACTTCGATCCACTTGTATTCTAACATGTCTCATTATTGTTGTTGGTGTGATTAATTTTGATTGCTGGTCTACTCTGGTTGGATTACCATGACAGACATTTATTGCACGTTTTTTGTAATACAATTAAATTTCTATCTACTTCATTTATTACTTTATTTCAATTCTCATCCACAAAATACATACTTGAGCTCAACTACCCTCATTGGGTTAAGGTCAATGAATTGATTGACTTTTAATTAAAATAGAGGTAGGTGGGAACAACCACCTCTCTCTTCCTATATATCATTTGCCCCCTCACGTTCTATCCTTTGAGAATCCTCCACTGCCTATTTCTTACGTGCAGTGTGGTGAGTGAGTTCTAACCCTTCTTTCCCTTTAATTTTTGTGTTTGTTTTCAATTCACACGTTCCTAATTCCTTCCTATTGGTAGTAGGTGGCCCTCTACAATAATAGTCAGACTTGCATGCAAAGGCACGTTATATTTCACGACTTCATTATGCATTCTTTTAAATACTAATGTGTCTATCTTTCCTTTTCAGTTCGATAACATCCACTTTTGCATGTTCAAGGACCAAAAGACTACTTCCGACCCATTCCAATCCACCCAAGGTAAACCCTTCTAGGTTTAATGTAGTATTTTTAAGTTTCATGTTTAAGTTGTGCCTTTCTTTGTATCTAACTAATTATTTGGATTATGTGCAGGCCTAAACTAATACTATCTAATACATTAGTTCAAGGTTCGTGTATTTATAATTCGGAATGCATTTTTTGTTTTGTGCCCATTTCCTTCTCTTGTTGTTATGTATATAGATGTTGGATATTTTTAAAGTTTGTTGGACATTGTTTGTTTGTAAATTTATTTGATTTTTTTTTTTATAATGTTTGAAGTACATGGTTTGTGATTATTTTCCTTTGAAAATTTTATACGCAATTGATATTCCAGTATACATGTTGGCGAGTTTGAAACTTTTATTTAAGGTTCCATTGTCGTAGCACAAAATTATCTAACTCAATAACTTCATTTACATTTGAATATAACATTATTCAATGAAATCATTTTTAGATACGTATGTATTTAAAACAAATAAAAAATAGCATGTGTAATTTTTTTAAAAAAATTATTGTTCTGTAAAAAAAAAAAAGCTTTACAAAAGAAAAAGATGACCTCAATGTATGTGTGTACAAAGAAAAAAAAAGCATTTGTACTTAAAAAGAACTGCAAGAAAATCAGTGAAATTGTTTTTAAACAATGAAATGGGGTCCCTTATTTCTTAAAAAAAATGAAAAAAAAAAAAAACAATCTCATAATACAAGTTAATTCAACAAGCAAAAAAATCATTGCCATTTTTTAAAAAAAATAAAAGAGAGAAAAACAATGAACTTATTTTAAGCGTACATGCATATCATTCTTTCTTACAAAGGAAAAAAAATTATGCCAATGCATGAGAACAAAAATTGATGGAATTTCATAACAAAAATCTTATTTCTGTTTTAAAACACTAAAATTGAGATGCCTTAATTTATAGGACACATATATCATAATGCATGTATTCTTTACATGCATTTTGTACATAACCCCTAAAAAGCCCTAATGACTAAAAAACCCTAAACCTACATAACCCCTAAAAATCCTAAACCCTAAACCTACATAACCCCTAAAACGTCCAAAGCCCTAAACCTACATAACTCCTAAAAACCCTAGACCCTAAACCTATATAACCCCTAAAACGTCCAAAACCCTAAACCTACATAACCCCTAAAACGTCCAAACCCTAAACCCTAAACCTACATAACCCCTAAAAGCCCCAAAACCCTAAACCTACATAACCCCTAAAAACCCTAAACCCTAAACCTACATAACCCCTAAAATAACCTAAACCTACATAACCCCTAAAAACCCTAAACCCTAAACCTACATAACCCCTAAAACGTCCAAAACCCTAAACCTACATAACCCCTAAAATGTCCTAAACCCTAAACCATAAACCTACATAACCCCTAAAATGTCCCAAACCCTAAACCTACATAACCCCTAAAAATCCTAAACCCTAAACCTACATAACCCCTAAAACGTCCCAAACCCTAAACCTACATAATCCATATAAACCCTAAACCCTAAGCCAACATAACCCCTGAAACGTCCAAAACCCTAAACCTACATAACCCTTAAAAAACCGTAAACCCTAAACCTACATAACCCCTAAAACGTCCAAAACCCTAAACCTACATAACCCCTAAAAACCCTAAACCTGCATAACCCCTAAAACGTCCCAAACCCTAAACCTACATAACCCCTAAAAACCCCCAAACCCTAAACCTACATAACCCCTAAAACGCCCCAATGGGTAGAACGAAGTTAACTATGTACACTTTGAATTTAGGATAATGGGTAGAACGAAGTTCCATGTGGTATTCGTTGATCGTAACCCTTGTATTTACATGACCTGGCATGAATGCCATATACAAGTCCATGAATTTAGGGGAGCCATTCACCAACCATATGGATAACATTGGCGGAAACAGAGGATGCATATACCCAGTTTGTAGTCAAAACCAATGATCAGTTCGTTGTAGTTCTGACCACTCTCCATTTATGTTCCACGAACAAATATCCTTCCCCTATTTCTTGCTTCCTTTAAGATGGAAACCGTTGAAGAACTATTTAATATCTTGACAATCATAACCACCTCTCAAAGATAAATGTTGATAAATATAACATTCCTTCTGAACGATTATCAAAGAATAGAGTACCAATCGTCGTACGATAGACATCGCATTAGGCAATTGAATTTCTTCCGCCTTATTTACAAGAATGACTTGTGTTGTCGTGAAAGCACGAGGATGGATAGAAGGTCTTTCGCAATCCTATGTTGTAAAACCGAGATTTCACGAGATTTCTCCTTGAAATTAAAAAAAAAAAATTGTTTAAAACATTTGTTTGGGGTATAAAGGAGATAATATGTGTGGGTTTTTTTTTAAAAAAAAAAAAAGAAAGGAAAATAGGAAAAAGGGAAAAATAAGAAAGTGGAAGTTTTTTTTTATTCATTTTACAAATACACCTTTATCTACCCATCTTGCATCTCATTTACCAAAGAGAAGAAGAGGGTTTCGTGGGAGAGGATGATAGAAGGAGAGGAAGGAGGATTTTCTTAGTTTTGAAGTTGAAGAAGAAGGGGAGAAGATTCAATTCAAGGTTGCATGGCAGATTTGGTGATCAATCCTGCTCACTGCTGATATTTGGGTTGTTTTGAGCTCCACAAAAAGAATTAAGAGGTGATATTTGATTTTCTGGAAAGTTAACTCATTTTCGAACAAATTTCGTGAAGGAAGCTCGAGCAAAATCTGACTTTAAGTTGTTGATTTGTAAAGGGGAAGTCAGAGGGGAAAATCTGCTGTCAAATCCGAGAAACCTCTGGTTTTTGGGTCGTGCTGGTCTGTAGATTTTGAATTAGAAGCTCCGTTAGGTATGGTTGAAAATTTTATTTAATTTCCTAAAACTTTTATGAAGAATTTGAGGGCGAAATATGATTGGAAGTTGCTTTAAAATTCAGGACAAGTTCGGGGTGCAGCAGGAAAACGCTTATGGAATTGCAGAAACTAATTTTGAGGGAGGTAGCTTTCGAGGTATTTACGGACACATCCTTTGGGAATTTCAATTCCATTCCTTTATATAAGTTGTAGAGGGTTCAAAAAGGAAGAGTCTGGTATAAAGTACATCATTTTTGGCCAAGTAATGAGGAAGTGATGAGTATGTGAAGTTAGGGTATGGAAGTGGTAGAATACTGGAAGTAGATAGAATGGTTTTGCAATTCTAAGCTCGGAGTTCATGAATTCAAAGTTCTAATGCTTGGTTTTGGTTTATTTGACAGGCCAAGAGGAAAGAGGTCAAGTATACGGGCCGAGAATCTAGATCTAACGCTGTGAGTGACAAAACGAATTTCGAAAACATATTCTATGCTTGAATTCATGTCTATGTGAATATAAGACTTCTTAGGAATGAATTAGCTTAAATGTTTTATGTTTTCTGAACACATGGTTATGAGCATACGTGATTGCCTAGGAATGATTTTAAATGCTCGTTGTGAGCTTAGATTTTTCCAACGAAATTTACATGTGAGCATATGTTTATTGATTTGCTAAAATCTAGTGAAAATGTTATGATTTCAGGCAAGCATGCTCTAGCAGGTAATGTTTAAAGAGTATCATGTGTTTTTCTGAGACTCGAATGAGTAAATGATTGAGATATTGAGCCAAGGCTGGTTAGTACCGGGTGCACACAGGTCGTTTTCTGTTGTCAACGTTGAGTCTACTCCGTGACAATAATGCTGTCGTGAGTGCTGGGCGGGCCCCACTAGGACAAAGACGATGGGAGTGCTGGTCGAGCCCCACCACATCGTAGAGTGAACGTTGGTTGTACTGGGCGTGCCCTACACAACGTAGATTGTCATATGTTTCTAGATGGTTAATATTCTTGGTATGCCTTGCGAGTTTTTAATGACATACTTGTTGGATTTCGGAGAAAGACTATGGTAATTATACGTTTATATTTAGCGCTTGACTACCGACACATATGTCCAGAGTTTACCAAATGTTGTAATTTGCGAGTTAATAGTTATAAACTCAGTCACTCACTGAGCTTCCCAGCTCATTCTTTCAATGTTTTCCAACTTTTCAGGTAGTGATCGAGCTCCCGGTGCCTGAAATCCTGCCATAGTCTGTCGAAAGCTCTACGAGTTTGATATTTTGTACGTGGGTGGAACTGTATAGCAAGTCCAAACATTTTGTAGATATTCTGAGAGGAACGTATAGTATATTCATGTATGCACCAGTGGTCGTGGTTGTGTAAACCATGGTTGGGATGTATTTTGGTTGTAGTACTCCCCACCTGCTTAGAAGTTCAAGTGGGGTTTAAGTAGGACTGCTCCGTATGTATGTATAGTGACTTTCAAACTTCCGCTGTGTTGTGTTTAAACATTTTACTTCAAGTATAGTATGTTTATCAGGTATAACAGGGTCACAGGTATCGTTACGGAGGAAACAGGCTACCGCTTCCGGGCTAAGTTAGCAGGTGGTTCGGGAGGGGGTGTGACAATTTGGTATTAGAGCTTTTAGCTCCATGGGAAATGAGGCAGAGCGAGTTAGCTCTAAGAAGAAACAAGGAAATAAAGAGCAGGTTAATGAGTTAGTTAGATAAGAACTAGTGGAGCATGGTCCAAGTAAGGATAAGAATAGGATTAGAATGTGAATAGAAGTTTTGTATAGTGCAATTGAGTTAAGTATCCATAGCATGTCTAATGTATTGATATGTTATAGGAGTCATGCCACCACGTACTAACAGACGACGTAGGCAGGATCGAGATGGGACGCAAGATCCTACCCAAGGCCATTCTGAGAGGGGATCTAGTGCCCCGAGAGTTCAGACTGGGGCAGGAGACGAGTAGCATGCTAGTTCCTCACATGAGGTAGGTAGGCCAGAGAGAGTAGGGCCAAGTGATCTAGAGAAGACATATGGAATAGAACGCCTGAAGAAACTAGGAGCCACGGTGTTCGAAGGTTCCACAGACCCAGCTGACGCCGAGGCTTGGTTGAATATGCTTGAGAAATGCTTTGATGTGATGAGCTGTCCTGAGGAGCGAAAAGTTAGATTGGCCACATTCCTATTGCAGAAGGAGGCAGAGGGATGGTGGAAATCAATATTAGCCAGGCGCGGTGATGCACGTACTTTAGACTGGCAAACTTATAGAAGCATATTCGAAGACAAGTATTACCCTAGCACGTACCTCGAGGCAAAGAGGGATGAGTTCTTAGAGTTGAAGCGAGGGTCACTTTCAGTGGCCGAGTATGAGAGGAGGTATACTGAGCTATCTCGGTATGCTGATGTGATTGTGGCATATGAGAGTGACAGGTGTCGAAGGTTTGAAAGAGGATTACGTGTTGAGATACATACCACGATTACAGCTATTGCTAAGTGGACAAACTTTTCTCAGCTAGTAGAGACTGCTTTACGTGTGGAGCAGAGTATAACAGAGCAAAAGTCAATAGTGGAGCCTAGTCGTGGGGCTTCGACAGCTAGCAGTTTTCGAGGTCGTGAGCAGTGAAGATTCACACCTGGAGTGAATGTTTCAAGTCGTCAGGACTTTAAGGATCGGTCTGGTGGCCAGGCATCAAGGCAGTGGAATGTGGCTGGTACCTATCAGAGGCAGAGTCAGAGAGCACCTAATCAGTCTGCTAGGTTAGCAACAAGACCGCAGACAGGGCAAAAGTCTTTTGCTAGTGTAACAAGGAGGACCCCATGTGCGAATTGTGGCAAGAATCATCGGGGTCATTGTCTTGTTGGTGTTGGTGTGTGTTACCAGTGCGGACAGCCAGGGCATTTCAAGAGGGATTGTCCACAGCTGAGAGTGGTTGCACGGAGGGACCAGGGAGTTGAGTCCCAAACAGTAGAGCAGCCGAGAGTTCCAATAGCTGCAGGAGAGGGCCCCAGCGGTGCTAGACAAAGGGAGTTGTAGGGAGACCTAGGCAGCAGGGAAAGATCTACGCTATGACTCAGCAGGAAGCGGAAGATGCACCGGATGTGATTACTGGTACGATTCCTATTTGTAATGTACATGCACGTGTCTTAATAGATCCAGGTGCTACACATTCCTTTGTTTCTAATATGTTCTTAACGGAGCTATTACTTGAACAATCACTTGAACCGCTCCCATAGGTCACTCAACACCTCATTGCTCATATGAGTAAATGCCATTATGTCCAATATGAGTTTCAAATTTGCTGTAAAGAGAAAGTACTTCTCCAAGAACTTCTCAGCTGGGTTATTCCAAGAGTGGATTGACTCGGTTGGTTGTTGGTTGAGCCATACTTTGGTCGCGTCATGGAATGAGTATCTCTAAGCTTATATTATGGCTAGTTTATGGCTTTGAAGTGTACTTTCATTCACTTAATTCATTCATTTTGTAGGATTTGAGAAAATATGGTGAAATTGAGCATTCAGGAAGATAGGGGAGTATTTGAAAAGTAAAGGTGTGTTTTGGAGCTTTGGAATTAAGAATAAATGATGTTGCAGCTATGGGACCTGATAGGATAGCATTGAGAAGTTGTCTATAGCATCTCAACGCTATAACTATATACATCCAAGCTCTAATTCATACAGAAGTGGCGTTGAGACGCTACTTTTGGGCGTCTCAAAGCCCAAAACACACACGCCAGGCTAATTTCAGTCCGTAGCTTCTCAACACTACCCTGATTTTCATTCTTTACTTTACAAATTAGGTCACAGCGTTGAGACGCTGTCCCTAGCATCTCAACACCATGACGATTTTATAAAAAGGCAATTTTGGCTGCGGATATGGGGAGGCCATTTGGAGAGGAACTAGTCTGAATTCGATTTCTACCTCGTAGTTGGGATTAAGGGACGCTTTTGGTAGCCAATGAAAGCATTCAAGGCTTGAGATCGCGGCGAATCATGACGGGAATGAGTGTGGCATGCATGAGAGAGTTTTCCCTTCTTCTTTATTTATTTTGTAGTTTTGTTTTTAGATGTTTTCTTGAGTTTTAAGTTGTATTTGGTCTATTTTTAGAGATATTTATATTATAGGATTTTATTCATGCATTCTGTAGAGTATTATTTAATCGTTTGCCCAACGTTTAGTTTTGATAAATTTTGATTTTAGCTTGAGAAAGTAGGACTCGAATTTAGATTCAAATGCATAACTGATAGTGAATTCTTGCATGGGAATCAAATTTTTGCTAATAGAAGTTAACAAAAGAATTTTACTTAATGCCATGTTTAGTCATAAAATAGACTGGAATGTTGATTTATCACTAAGCATGAGGTTTAGTTGGGCTTGGAAAAGTCAACTAATAATTTTGGTAATTTCTTGGCTTATAATTGTTATTTATATAAATTATCTCTTCTATATAACCAAATTGGTTTTAAAGTATTAAATAAGTGTTTGAAGAAAGTTCCCTCTAAGTATCTCCAACCTTGTAAATAGTTATCTTAGGTTTCAATTAGATTTTCCTCTATTGTTGGTTCTCTAGATAAAATTGAGCATTAGTAACTATAATATTTAATTAATCTAAGAAATCCAATCCATGAGATCGACCTTGGCCACTATTATTGCAAATTTTAAACGCCTGGTTATAATTATGTTTGATAAAGCCTTCGACAAGCTCTTTATCAAATTGGCACCGTTGTCAGGATTTTAGTATTTTAGCTTAATTAATATGAAAATACTTAATTTTAATTTAGAGTGTAATTAGTGTAGATAATTTATATTTGAAAAAACTGTATAACTCTTCTTTTGTGTTTTATTTTTATTTTTGTGTTTTATTTAATTTTTTTTTTTTGGTTTTGTTGTGTTTTGTTCAGATTCACTTGGTTTATGCCCAGAGCTAGGGAGAATTTAGAGCCTTTTGACCAAGAGATTGAGTGTACCTACAAACGAAACCGAGAAATTCGAAGAGAAATTCGAAATCAACAAATGGCGAGTGAGCAAGCAGAAAAGGCTATAAGTGATTACTTTAAGCGTTTCTTCCCTATGGAGAGCTCTAGAATAGTCTTCGCACCCATCGTTGCAAATAATTTCGAGCTGAAAACTGGGTTGATTCAGATGGCGAGGGATAACGCTTTTTTAGGGCATCCTACGGAGGACCCAAATTCACATCTAAAATCTCTTATTGCTTTATGTGGAATTGTTAAGATTAATGGTGTGTCTAATTTTTCTATTTCATGTCCTAGTGTCGCAAATGTTGTACGATAATATGACATTTAAGGGTAATATAGCGCATCAAATTGAAAATTGGCACTGCCCAACATCGATTATTAAAACTGCATAAAATTGTCTTATTCTTGCTCTCACATCTTATCAGTTACCGTTTCTTGTAGAGAAGGCGATGAGGTGCTCCAGCATGATGATACAAGTAAGCAGCGAGACGTCGGTACTTGGAGGAGACTAAAAGGAATTTCGCGCACTAGCCTTGTCAGAAAGGACGGATGGTGGAGCAGAAATCGTCTGTGTGCAGGATCAAGGCCGATAGAAAAGTAGAATGGCAGTGGAAGGGACCACTGACGCGTAAGCCGTACTGCGCAGAGAATAAAAATGGGCGCGTGAAGTAATATTCTCACCCACGACTATTGCTTATATAAGGATACCATTTTCTTCACAAAACTAAAGAGAGGAGAAGGAACAGAAAGAAAGGAGGGAACGAGGAAAACAAGAAGGAGAGAAGGCTGGCAGACGGATCCTCATCATGAAAAATGGCATAGACACCGTCAAAGCTCAAGGAAGAGGTAGTGACAGCCCTCTAAGAGTGCATCATTACATCATTGCTTTTGTCTACATATTTGAGGTGTAGAATTGTTTTAATTAATGTCTAATTATTGTAATTTAATATTTTTCATTGTGGTTCGTAGGAGCTAATTTTCTCATCAAGACTTGGCCCAAAGGCCCTTTTATTGACCTTGCCTTAACAATGTCTTAACACCAGTAAAGTAGAAGTTTAACTCAAACATTCTTCTCGAGTGTGTTTATTGAAATTGCTTGAATTTTGTTTGTCCAACTGAGTTCGAGTAGTAGCATGTTTTAGGCACCGGGAGGGTCAAAGCATGTGAAAATAACATGAGAGGAGCAAGGGTAACATTTAGTTGCCAAATTGATTTAGGGATATTTCAATCTCTTGCAGGTGGTATAATAGGGTAGTAGTTGTTGAGCAATAGTTGCACAGAGAAATCTAACCTCTATTGCGAGTGAGCGCGATACCAGGAGGGAGGCGGTCATAGGTCCCCAAGTCTAGGTTGAGTTAATACTTCTGCAGAATTAGCATTTTGCATAATTGGGTGGGTTGGCATAAGGCGCTAGGGCTAGGTATTTAGTTTCCTTTTTATAAGTTTCTCTCTGCATTATCTAATTATCGTTGTTACTAGTCAGTTATTCTACCTTAAATTTGTTTATTTCTTTACACTAAAATCACCATCTCACAATACTTCGGGTACCATACGAAATATACTAAAAAACGCTTTATAGTGATATTTCGTCATTACATCAAAAGAATAGTACACCTTCCCTATGGATCTCAACCCTCGAATACGAACCAGGTATTACTTGCTGGTGCATTGGTCTGCACTTGCGCTAAGGCTTTAGGTGTCAGAGAACTCGTCTGTGCTGTAGTATAGAAATCTAGGGCACGACCTTGCATATCATCCATCCCATCGAATCACTACCCTCACATCTTGTAACTTTTACATGACTCATGCGTTGCATCTTTATATAGCAACACTACACCATCTCACCAAGTTTTTGGCGCTTTTGTCGAGGAAGGCAACATTCATTATTCTTATTTTTTGCAATTCAATTTCATCATTACTTCATACTTAATTAGGTTTATACTTCTTTCTCTTGGGAAAATTATGATTTAATATTCCTTTAGGTAAATTGCAGTGCATGCGTTGCACAACATAGCATTGCCAGTTGGAAATAGACATAGAGATTGATAAGACTTTCCATCGAAGAAGGAGAGCCCAACACATCACATAAAAAAATATGGCAGAAAATCAAGCAGATCAACCAAACAACATCAACGAAGATAAGGCGCTAGTCAATCATATTCTCCTTGTTGATGATAGAGAATGGGAAATATGAGACTTTACTGCACCAAGGTTGTACAATTTTAATCCAGGGATTATCACCCCTGAAATTGTCGTTGAACGATTTCAATCAAAGCCAGTAATGTTCCAAATGCTACTCACAGCTGGGCAGTTCAGTGGAGCGCATCGGAAGACCCACACTCACATTTGAAGTCATTCCTGGACGTATGCAACCAATTTAAGCAGCCAATAGTAACCTCATAACAACTCGAAGTGATCTTATTTCCTTATTCTTTGCGTGATGTAGCCAAGATCTGGTTAAATCAGCAATCAGCAAGATCAATTCGTCCTTTGAATGATCTGGCAGAAAAATTTTCAGACAAATATTTTCCACCCACCGCCAACTCAAAGTTATGGCTAGATATTATGACTTTTAAGCATATGGAGGACGAAGCGTTGAGTGATGCATGAGAAAGATTTAACCGAATATTACAGCGATGCCCACATCACAACTTGTCGCATTGGTACAGCTAGAGACATTCGATAGCGGGCTTAACAAGAACGCTCAAGTGTTGGCAGAAACTTCAGCGGGTGGCGCACTGCTACGAAAAACTTACAATGAAGCATGTCAAATTTTGGATCGCATGGGAAAGAATAACTATGAATGGGGTCAGCAGAGCAAAGAAAGAAGGCGGAAGTAAAGCTGATCATCAACAATCCCAGATCACCGCATTGACAAATCTAGTAAAAACGCTATCTACTCAAGCATCATCTGCAGTAGTGAATCTGGTGGTAACATCAAATTACAACTTTTGTGGTGACGGCCACATGATGGAACAATGCCCTAACAATTCGAAATCCATCTATTATGTGGGGCAGCGGACAGAAGAAACAACCCATTTTCAAACACCTACAACCCAGGTTGGCTTAATCCTCCTAATTTCTCTTGGGGCGATAACAAAAGAAGGAACACATCGGTAACTTCAGAAGGTAAACCTTTCGCATCCCCAGGTTCAAATGCAAATAACCAAAAAATTTTGTCTCAATATCAGCAGAGATATAATCGAAACAACAACAATGATGGCGCTAGCACCTCTACTTCCTCTTCGCTAGGGGTGACAATGAAAGATTACATGTCAAATTAGCATGAATACATGGCCAAAAATGATGCATACATTCAAAGTCAGGCGTCGACGTTGCGGAACCTAGAAATCCAGGTTGGGCTTATGAACTAAAGAACTGACCCACAAGTGTGTTGCCTAGTGACACTGAGGTACCAAAAAGAGATGGAAAAGGTCAGTGCAATGCGATAACGTTGCAAAGTGGGAAGGTGTTGTTAGAGCATGTGCATGAGAAAGATGAAAACATCACTGAAACAACAACAGAAACTGAGGCTATGGAAAAAGATATAGGAACGGAGAAGGAGTTGGAAGAAGAAAAAATTGTTGATGCTCTAGTAGTACAGGATCCTCGAGTAATTGAGAAACTAAGCACACCAAAATAAGAATACCAGCCACCTCCTCCTCCGTACCTTCAAAGGTTAAAGAAGAAGACAGATGAAAAGCAATTCGAGAAGTTTTTGAATGTGCTAAAGAAGCTCCATATCAATATCCCTCTTGTAGAAGCTTTGGAACAAATGCCGACATACGTAAAAATTTTACAAGATATCTTATCCCACAAAAGGTCATGGAAAGAATTTGCAACAGTTGCATTGACGAATGGTTGTAGTGCATGGGTGACCAACAAGCTTCCTCCGAAATTGAAAGACCCAAGGAGTTTTACTATTCCCTATTCTATAGGCGATATTGATGTAGGCTGAGCATCGTGTGATTTAGGTGCAAGTATCAATCTAATGCCTTTTTCTATTTTTTAAAAGTTAGGAATTGGGGAAGCACAACCTACCACGATGACGCTGCAGCTGGCAGATAGATTTGTAACATACCTCGAAGGAAAGATTAAAGACGTGTTGGTAAAGGTGGATAAATTTATTATTTCGACAGACTTTATTATACTGGACTATGAAGCAGACAAGGATGTACCCATCATTTTCGAGCGGCCTTTCTTTGCCATAAGAGATACCATCATCAATGTAAAGAAAGGATAGCTTAAAATGCAGGTGAATGATGGAGAAATCTATTTTAATGTTCTAAATGTCTTGAAATATCTAGATGATGTAGAAGAAGGAGAGTTAGTGGGCCAAATATCTGCAATTTTCGCATGTATGGAAGAACCAATTCTTGAAGTATTAGAAGAAGCTGATGCAACGGGAAAAATTATTGGTGCGCTATAAGAAAAGCAGTCGATAGAGTTTAAGGAACTGAGGCAGTACAAAATGTTGGAAATACCAGAGAGGGAATCTCAGTTGTCAAAGAAATCGATTGAGGAACCTCCAGTGCTGGAGCTTAAGCCCTTACTTGCACATCTCAAGTACAAATTCCTAGGCGATGGAGAGACACTACCGATAATAATTTCTATTGTTTTCACCATGATATTAATTAAACTAAAGTATGTCAATCCCCGGCAATGGCCACAATTTGATAAAGGTAGTTTGTCGAAGGCTCCTATCATATAAATTCATAAATCGGACCTCTATATTTTTGCAATAATTGTGGCCAGAGTTGATCATAGGGATTGAAGTTCTTAGATTAATTAAGTACCACAGTTAATTATGCCTAATTTTATGTAGAGAAATAAAACTTTGGAATGAAGGGGAAATAAAGTCTAAACTAATATATACATGCTTTGGAGTCCAATTTTGAGAAACATGCAGGGTCGATTACCTAAAGCCAAACTTGAATTAATTAATAACTTGATTTAAATTAACAATCCTAAGCCAAGAATTTCTAAATAATCAATTGACTCACTCAAGCCCAATTGAACTCATGCATACCAACAAATCAACCTCTCGGTCTATTTCTATCACTAAACATGGCATTAAGTTATTATCTTAAGGCTTCTAGAATTAATCTACTCACTCTCATACAACAAATTAAACCTAGTCTTGCATCTAATGTTCTATAACTAAACTTACTCGCAAGCTAAATTTAGTTAAACATGCAAAACCATGGCCAAATGTTAAGACAATATAGCGATATGCATAAAAGACGTCAATATATAAACTAAATTAAAAGTCAACAAAATGTTTAACAACTACAACCAAGCAAGGGAAACACAGATTTACAACATAAGTACAACCCACATGAAATCCAAAATCTAAAAGAAAAGTAAAGGAAATATAGAAGAAACTTAGGTCGTGTGCCAACACTCGTCCCCGACGTGATGTCCATCGAGCTTTTAGTCTCCTTTTTGGCTCTCGAGCTTTTAGTGCTTGAATTGGGTTTAGGGTTTTTGGTCTCTCAAAATGGCTCCCTTTGCTCGAATGAAAAATTCCCTTTTATAGAGTCTAGGGGCAGCGTTGCAACGTTGTCCCTCAAATAGTATAAAAAAGGGAAAAATAAATTTGGCTAGCGTTGCAACGTTGTAAGTAGCATTGCAACCCTATGTCTGATCGTCTCCAAGGCTGAAAGGTCGTTGAAGTGGCGTTGCAACGCTACAAATGGCATTGCAACACTATACTCTCAGGTTCACAAGCTTGTTTCCTTCTCTTCAACACTTGGATCTTCAAATATAGCTCCAATTTGCTCCATATTCATCCAAATACTTCTCAAACCTCTAGTTTTGCTCCAATTGCTCGGTTTCTGTAAATTATACATAAAAATACATGAAAGTACACACAATCATAGCAAAACTAGCATAAAACTAAGCCTAGAAATAGCACACTTATGCATGTTATCACTTTGTCATGCCATCTGATCTTACACCACAACAGTGTAAATGGTTCTTTCGTGATTTTAAATATTATTATTGGGATGACCCTTTCTTGTATAGGTGTGGTGCATATATGATTTTTAGCCAATACGTTGCAAAAGAAGAAGTTGAGGGAATCTTGAGGCACTGCCACACAGCACCTTATAGAGGCCATTTTGGAGGATAGCAGACTGCAACTAAGGTGTTACAAAGTGGATACTGGGGGCCGACATTATTCACAGATGCTCAAAAGTTTACCCTGTGATGTGAAAAATGCTAACGCGTGGAAAACTCACTAGCACGTGATTAACTTCCTCATAATTTTTTATTGGAGGTAGAATTGTTTGACGTGTGGGGAGTTGATTTTATGTGCCCATTTCCACAATCAAGATGGCAGAATTACATCCTACTAGCAGTTGACTACGTATCCAAGTGGGTTAAAGCGGTAGCCTGTTCTAAGAATTATGTGCTAATAGTGGTGAAGTTTCTAAAAAAAAAACATTCTCACACGCTTTGGAACACCTAGGGCATTTGTAAGCCTTAAACTCTCTTTTGATCTTATTGCACTTATACATGAAGGTTGATACATGTAACTTGGTATAGGTTGCACTTAAGGATGCCGTGGTAGAATTTGAGAATCTCCTAAGTTGTGGACTAAAACGTGCACAAAGCTTCATAAGGAGACAGGTTAGGCATTGCTATAAGCATATTAAAGGTTGAGTTGAAGTAAGTTAAGGTCATGAGCAAGTTGGGTACACATTAGGTGTATGTTGTGTTGAATACAAAAGTTGTAATTTCTAAGTGAATTAGTTAAAATTTCTTTATAGTTTAGGTGGATTTAAAAGGACTTAAAGTCTAAAGAGAGAAGGAGGAGCTGGCCATTATACACAATTTCTTTGGAGTTGGTTATTAAGGAAGGATGAGCTGTCCAACTCTTGTGAATGCAGTAGACAGCTGGAAGGTCTAGGAAGTGGGTTAACTTCAACCATCCATATCTCTCAATCCACTTGAGAAAATTCGATGATTCTTAAGCCAAAATCTCATAAATTGAATGAAGAATATGTCTGGAAAAGGTTGTGAGAAAATATGAAGAGGAAGGTCGTGAAAACTTAAGAAAACCAAGAGGTGTTCCAGATTTTGAGCACAAGGTGAAGAAATCTGAAGATTTTGAGCTCTTGAGGACGAATTAGTAGCTCACATTTTGAGGTAAGTAAGTTTAGACATTGTATTTAAGGGTTATCAAATAAAATTTGGTGGTTGTTTTGCTAAATGTTGAGAAACCCATGCTGGAAGTTGAATCTGTAATTTTTGGTTCAAAAGAGAAGAGGCTAGAGAGAGAGTAAGGAAGATGTGCTTCCAATTTGTTATACCTTACAACCAAGTGTGTTCAGTTACTATGCTATGAGTTATGTGACTGAATTAGATCTAATTTTGGGCCAAGTAGAAAAAGGGACTAATGTTATGGAATTCATTTTCAGGGCAAACGGAAATAGGCGAAGCTTATGAGCCTTGGGAGTCTTCCGGTAATTGTGAGTGACTTTGTTTGAAAACCTATGCTTTGATCTTTATTCAAAAGCTTACTAGTGATGGATATTGAAGCATGCTTAAACTAATTTATATTCATTTTTCATTGAACTCCTATTAATAAATGGCGGTGTTGAAAGTTAAGCATAATTGTAACTAGTTGTTACTCCGCGTTCAAGCATGAAACCTAAGTTTGAAAGTAGGTTTTCTTGGAAGTACCTTGCATTAATCCATTCTAAAACATGGTTGAATTGCCCAAACCTTAAAATATGATTGGCTGGCTATGTTAAAGAATTTATGCGTTCAGAACACGAAAAAATAGTTTGGTTAGTGAGTTCTCCTTTAACCGTACGATGAACTTAACTATAGGCATGACACTCGACCTTTGGAAGCTTGTTTAAAATGAAAGTTTGTGTTTATGTTGAGAACTTGCTGAATGTGATTCCAAACTATGTTTCTAACTATTTAAAGCATGCCTTGTATATTATTAACCCCCGGTACCGAAGGACACGGAGAAGGTACCTGGGAGAAAGAAAACTTGACCCCCGATACTGAAGGACAGTGAGAAGGTATTCGGGTGGTAGTTGGTCTGGCCCCAATACTGAAGGACATAGAGAAGGTATTAGGGGAGGCCAGTGAGCTTAAATGGCATTCCACGTGCACGTGAGAGAGGTATTGAAGTTGTTGGTTTAGAGAGGACTCTGCCACAGCTAGGGTTTGGAAGGGTACCATGCTACAAATTTTCTTTATTATGAGTTACTACGTTTTGAAATACCTATTTTTGATTTTGATGCTACCTTATGAGTTCTTATGCATTAGTTTTCGGGGTGCTTAAATCCTGTAATTTGGTGGCCTTGTTGAAGTACTTTTGATGCTTTATCTTTGAACGCATAATCTATTAAAGTAGTCACTCACTGGGCTTCCCAGCTCACGTTTTCAACATGTTTTCTCTTCTCAGGTAGAAAACGAGTTCCGATGCTTAGCCTCATCAAGACCTATTTGCCACCACGCCACTTTAGCTCCTTGTATATACACTTCTACATGTATATAGTTTTGAAATAAAAGCATTCTAGCCGGGTTGTAATAGACTTAAGTATGTTATGACTTAGTATGTAAACCTAGTATGAGGGAGTGAATGTATCATGCTCAGGTGTGCAACTGTGTGCTCAATTTTACTTGTTCATGCATATTGCGTTGTGTACAGTTTTAGGTGGATGTTAGGTTGGGTTGGGAGTGCTAGTAAGAGGGCTGGTATTCTCTGTTTTCACATTTCTTCCTAGGTTAGGCAAGTGAGCTGGGAGGGGGTGTGACAACATTGATCAGTGATGAAGCCCCCACTTCATCAACAGAATTCTAAAGAAGCTACTGAACAAATATAACATCAACCACAAGGTGGCAACGTCGTACCATTCGCAAACCAATGGTCAAGCATAAGTGTCCAATCAAGAAATTAAAGGAATTCTGCAAAAAGTGGTGAGCGTTAAAAGAAAGAATTGGGCATAACACCTTGACGATGTACTATGTGCCTACAGCACTGCATTCAAAACTCCAATAGGCATGTCACCTCATCAGTTAGTGTTTGAGAAAGCATGCCATCTCCCAGTGGAACGGGAATACAAACCTCAATGGGCTCTAAAACAACTGAATTGGGAAGAAGAGGTGGTAGGTGCGAGGCAGAAGATGCAACTATTGAAATTGGAAGAATTTAGGTTGTAGGCAACGAAAATGCAAAACTCTATAAAGAGCGTGCAAAGAATTGGCATGATAAAAATATCAAAAGGCGTCAGCATTACAAAGGACAAAGAGTGTTTTTGTTTAATTCTCGTTTACATTTTTTTCAGGTAAGCTGAAATCAAGGTGGTTAGGACCGTTTGTGATAAAAAGACTTATCCAAGGTGGGCGGTAGACCTGATGGATGAAAATTTTGTTCCTCCTTTTTTCTGGTATGTGAGTAACTAGAGGCATCCATGACAGCCATCGTTTGCCTTTGCATGAAAGTAGGTAAGAAAAAGTGAACATGTGGTAGCAACCTGGAAGAATGTTGTGCTTGTAGTTGGATGCATGTCATTACCAATGATAGCAAGCCAAAGCGAAGGTAACGCATCTAGACAAGCCTTTCTCTCTGAAGATAAAGCAGTGGCAAGGTCTTAAGCAAATCAAGATGCGAACAAAAGCTTTTAACTTGAGCTAGTTAGAGGAAATAAAGGGCAAAGAAAGGGAAATAGTGGGTAAGAGGAAGCAAAGGTAGAGCTTCGGGTAAATCTAGAAAGATTTGTGATAATAAAAACTTCCCTTGTCTTAGTGAAGCTAGAGTAATGTCGTAAGAATGAGAAGCAGCGTATGAAAGTATGTTAACTTGGAATCATTTTCAGCATTGCTTGAGGACAATAAATAGTTTAAGTTTGGGGGTTTGATAACTTGTAGAAAACAAGTTATAATTGCAACCAAATTCTTCTATTTTATGTCCTAGGGCGACAAATGTTGTAAGATAATAAGCCATTTAAGGGTAATGTAGCGCATTAGACGGAAAATTTGCACTGCACAACACTGCTTAGTGAAAATGCATAGAGTTGACTCATTCTTATTGTTCCTTGTTGGGAAGGCGATGATGCACTACAACATGATGATCTAAGCAGCGAGGTGCCGGTACTTGGAGGAGACCAAACAAATTTATGCGCACTACCCGTGTCATAAAGGATGGATGCTGGAGCATAAATCTTACTATGTGCAGGATCAAGGCCAACAGAAAAGTATAATGGCAATGGAGGGGACCACTGATGCATAAGCCGTACTGCGCAGAGAATGAAAATGGGCGCATGAAATAATATTCTCACCCACAACTATTGCTTATATAAGGATACCATCTTCTTCATAAAAAAAACAAAAGAGAGGGAACGGGGAAAATAAAAAGGAAGAAAGGCTGACAGACAAATCCTCATCAAGAAAAACGACATAGCCACCGTCGAAGCTCAAGGAAGAGGAAGCGACAACCTTCTAATAGTGACATGGCAGGAGCTAGCAGTCACTGCATTATTGCTTTCTTCCTCCTATTTTCGGTGTAGAACTATTTTAATTAATGTCTAATGATTGTAATTTAATACTTTTCATTAAGGTTCTCATGAGCTAGTTTTCTCATTAGGACTTGGCCCGAAGGCCCTCTTATTGACCTTGCTTAACAAAGTCTTAATACTAGTAAAGTAGAAGTTTAACTCCAACCTTCTTCTCGAGTGTGTTTATTGACATTGTTTGAATTCCATTTGGCCAACCAAGTTCGGGCAGTAGCATGTTTTAGGCACCAGAAGGGTTAAAGCATGTGGAAAGAACATGAGAGGAGCAAGGGTAACACTTAGTTTCCAAATTGATTTAGGGATATTTCAATCTCTTGCAGCTGGTAGAATGGGGCGGTAGTTGTTGAACAACAGTTGCATGGAGGAATCTAACCTCTACTGCGAGTGAGTGCGATATCAGGAAGGAGGCAGTTATAGGTCCCCAAGTCTAGGTTGAGTGAATACTTGTGCAACATCAGCATTTTGCATAATTGGGTGGGTTGGAATACGACACTGGGGTTAGGTTTTGATTTTCCTTTTTATCCGTTTCTCTTTGCATTATCTAATTAACGTTGTTACCGGTTAGTTATTCTATCTTAAATTTGTTTATTTCTTTGCACTAAAATCAACATCTCACAATACTTCGGGTACCTCACGAAATATGCTAAGTAACGCTTTGTAGTGAAATTTTGTCATTGCATCAATAGAATAGTACACCTTCCTGTTGGATCTAGACCTTGGAATACGAACCATGTATTACTTGATGGCGTATTGGTGTGCACTTGCGCCAATGCGTTAGGTGTCAGAGAACTCCTCATTGTTGTAGGGTAGAAATCAAGGGCACGACCTAGCATACAACCATCCATCCAATCGCATCATTACTCTCGCATCTTGTAACTTTTACACCACTCACGCGTTGCATCTTTATATACCAACACCACGCCATCTCACCAAGCGATGTGTTAACCAGATGTGGGAGTGTGTTGTGAGTTGGAGGTGCATAAAAATAAGAGTGCATAAAAATTGAATATATGGTGAAGTAAGATTGTTCGGAATGGAAACAGGAAACACAGAGAATTGTGGTGCATACGAGATGAAAATACCAAGATCTGACCGAGGCAACCTAATGTTAACATTGTTTTCATGCAAAGATGCATCTAATGATAAAGCTATTATTGAACCTAAGCAAGGGTACCTACAAATGCCTCCCTTCCAGCATTGTATTCCCACTCAACAATGGTTAGATTCATTTGTGCCATTATTAATCAAATGTCACCACCTCTTTTTAGGCTACAAGTGATTGGATTATCCCTAAAACAACCTAGCAAACTAAGTTCACTCTTGTTCTTCTTAAGCGTCTCCATGTGCCTCGACCCTCTCGGTGCCTAAAGCATGCTAGTACTCAAAGTCGATTGGCCAAACAAACTCAATCAATTTAAATAAGCATTCTTAAGAAGAAAGTTCAACAACATGCCTCATTTATAAATACTCTCAAAGCAATGCAAACTTTGTCAACAAAAGGGCCGTAGGCCAAGTTTTGGAAGCCTGTTTAGCTTATAATCAATGAAAATAAGATGAATACAATGGAAGGTAACATAGTGCAAGTAAAAGATAAATGGACAGATGAACACAAACTAGAAAAGTGGCGTAATAAAGCTCTTTCTTCTTCCTCCTTGCCCTTCACCAAAGGCTGTCACTCCTCATCGTTGGACTTTGGAGGACAAGTTCGTTATAGCTTTCTTCTTTCTCTCTGTTCTCTCCATGTGTTCTCTCTGTGTATCCCATCCCACCCTCTCCTCAATGAGAATGAGATGAGGTATATATAAGAGAGAAAGGGCAGGCAAATGAGTGGCGCCCATGCAAATAGGATATCTCTATAGATTTCAGGCTAATACACGTTGGGTAGTGGTCCCCATCTGACATGCAATTTTTTGTCAGTTATGCGCATGCAATTGTACTAATACGTCGCTCCACTACCCGTTCTCTTACATTCTAAATGCACGTCACACTCGATCCCATTTTCACGTCGCCTCGAAGGATTTGCAATTATGATGTTGTCCCTTGCTCTTCTTCCCTTAATTCTTCCTCTACCTTCAACATGCCACTAGAGAGAGTTCAATGCATCATTTAACAGAAAAGAATAGATGATTTAGGCATGCGTCAAAGGCTTTAGCTCGCGATTTAGTATGCCTCTTTATTTAAGAGTTTAAACGCGTGGTTCTGCCTTCCTTCAGTGTAATCCCAAGTTATCAATGCTTATGTGGGTCTCGCCTACATTTCCATGAAAAACATGTAATAAGTGAATCAAACAAAATATTAGTAAAAGATACCTTAGGTTTCAGGATAAACTATGTAGAGGGGTTCCTTAGTCCAATTTAGAGATGCCAGATCTTTTAAAGTGCATTGGGCTATAGTTTTCTCATGTTTAAGCTCCATTGAAGTTATGGAAAGATTTTTCTTCTCAACTCACCTTCACTCTCCTTTTGCTTTCATGCTTCTAAAAACACAAGTAAAAATATAGGGCAAAGAGAAAGAAGTTAAAAAATCCAAAGAAAGAAAGAAAATAGAAAAATTGCCTCATCAGTAACAGCGCAAATTTGATCTGACTCGTCAAACCCATCAAATAAATTTGTAATCTGAACCAACTAATATTTGTAGTATTAGAGACCAAGTCAATCGTAGGGAGGCAAAATTCACTTATTAACTTCCTTTATTTGGATTAATAAATGGTCAGAGGGGGTTGTGCATAATTGTAAATTGCTCAAAATTTAAACGCATGAAAGAGTGAATTAAAAGCGAAAACTAGCAATCATACCAAATACACCAATTTGGTAGTCCATCGGGCATTTCTCATGTAATTTTGATCATTGAAAACATACAAACGAGTTATGTACTCAATTTAGCATCAAATCGACCTTCACATAAAAGTCGCCTAATTACGAACAACTCGTGAAGGATCAACTTGCATGTAGTGATTATATCAATAGACACAACTTGTCCTACAGTGCATAAGAGTGCAACTTTATGTTTATAGTGGAGTGACCCTAGAGTTAATAAATGAAAATTGATTAATTAAAGAGTTTAATTAATTAATTGTGTACATTGGAGCTTATAATCTGTAGGTCCATAAGGTCCCTTTGCTAGCTCATAGTAACAATAAAAGATCAATTTAGTTGAAAGAAAAATTTGAAATGTTCTAATTAATATTTAATTTGAAGTGTTCAAATTAATATTTGATATATTAGATATATTAAATATAAAAGAGAAAAATATATTTATTGTATTTGATACATTAAATATTAAATAATTAATGTATATTAGATACATTAAAGAAAATATATTGATTAAAATTGAATTGGATTCAAATTAGGAAATAGATGTCGTAGGAGAATTTTAAAAGGTTTGAATAAGATTCAAGTTGGTTAGATAAATATATTTTAATATATTAGATATTAAAATATATTATTTAATTATCTTCCCTAAACCACTATAAATAGGACCCCAGGGGTGAGTCATTGGGTATTTTTCATATAACACACCTCTCCTCAATAGAGAATTAGAGAATTCTCTTTAGACTTTTTCCTCTTCAATCCCTTGAGGATTTTCTTTCAAGAGGCTCCCACAAGTCTTGTGTTAGAGTCATAGCTAGGAAGACTTTGTGGAGGAGATAAAGACCCGCTAGAATATTCTCCATATTTATTTCAAAAGTAAGTTCTCTTAATTAATATTATTTTTAGTTTAATTTTAAATAAAACCAAAGACGATCCAATGCTTCCGCTACGGGATGAAGAGTTCATTCCTATCAGTTATAACGTTCTATAATTGAATCAAGAAGCAACATGCGTTGGGTGTCTCTTTGAGGCTTGCTTTCGATGCTTGATTTCTTGTTCATTGCCGCTAATTATAAATAATAATAAACAAAAACTTAGGAATGGTTTTCAATCTTGAATTTGATCATTTCAACTCATTTATGTTAGAAGATGAAATTTGACTAATTAAGACATAAAATGTAAAGCCCCAAAAATTTAACCTAATATAGGCATCATTACTAAACTATCATACTTAATTAATCTGTAATTTAAAACCATTAACAAAATGAACTATAGTGCATTGAAAATTTTAATTATGATTTTAATTTAAAACCATTAACAAAATGAACCCTGTGAATGTTAATTATGATTTCCATGGATATCAAGTGCCTAATCATTACCATTTTGAATCTATGAGTTACGGAAATTCCTTTTATGGTAATGATATGGGCACTGGGACCCAAAACTTTGCCTATCCCAAACAAATTAAGAAAAACTCTTCCCTTGAAGACTTATTATCCTTTTATGGTAATGATATGGGCACTGGGACCCAAAACTTTGCCTATCCCAAACAAATTAAGAAAAACTCTTCCCTTGAAGACTTATTATAATAATACATTTTGGAATCATGGGTTAGAAGTTTTTGTCAAACTGAAGTAGAGAGGTTCAATAGGATAGAAGCTAAGGTGGGAGAAAATGGGGTTGCACTAAATCGTATAACTGAATAACTTGGTCAAATAGTTGAATTACTTAAGGCCCTACATGACAAATTTTTTTTTAATACTACTGAGGAAAGGAATTCCAAGCTGATATATATAGATGATAGTGAGGACGAGTTGGAGCAACTTGATACACACCAAGAACATGTTTGCGAGGTAAAGAAATGTAGTCAAACCACATTGCAAGAGAAAATCCAGGTGATGAAGTATAAGGCTGAAAATCCTTCCTTTATTTTATCTCCAAAAACTTATTTTAATCATGATATTTCTTTTTCTTATACTCGCGAGTCTAGTTTGCCTTCTTTTAAATTTTCTTCTTTTATTACATTAAATAAAAATAACAAAAATATTTTTCTTTCAGGCGCCCATGAGAAACAAGTGAGCCTTCTAAACATAGAAGACTATATTGATTCAAGCAAAAAGGGGCCGAAGAAATATGAGCAATTTTATGTGCCTTGATGCATGCATTTGAACCGTATATAGCTCAAACTTTAAATAAACGCTTCTTGGGAGGCAACCCAAGCTTTCTATCTCTCAGTCTTTCGTTTTCTTGTAGTTATTTTTATGTTTTCCTTTCAATTTGTTTTGTGTTGTGTTGATATTGTGTTTCTGTGGTTGATTATTTTTAGGAGCTCGAGAATAATTTTCTTTCACATTTCTCCCAAGTGGATTAATAAGGCTGAATCAAGGATTCCCTCACACTCCAGGCCAGTATTACTCTTCCCTTTATCTCTTTAGTTGTCCTAATGCATGCTAAATTAGATCTGAATAGTTTATACATTGAGGACAATGTATGTTTTAAGTGTGGAGGATGTGTGCTGTTCTAATCTAAATATGAGCTGTTACTGAATTTTTTTTTGTGAATTATATGATGATTCAGTTGCAAGGGATTGGCATATTTGAATCCTGTGCATGAAAGCTAGTGCCCTTGACATTAAAATGATGCAAGTTTGATTTGACACATTTAAGGAGCCTAGAGGACATTCTTGGGAGCGGGGAGTGAAGGTTTGAAGCTCAAGATCGTAAAGATTACATCGGGAATGGGAATCGGCACATCACAAGAGTTCTTCTTTTCCTTTTACTTTGTAGTTATCATTATGGATTTTTACCTAAGTCTATAAATATGCCAATCGCCATTGTCGGGGATTGGCATGTTTGAATCTTGTACATATTCATGATTAGGACGTCTTGAGCATGTCCTGAAGTTGAATAAAATTTAGATTTTCTCGGATTCCCTTTCAACCATTGAGTACATAGCCTCCCTTCATTTAGTTTTGAATGTTTAGAACAAGGTTACTTTGTTTGAAAGTTTGATGTCTCCTCGATAGGATTAAGAACCAATTAGAGGGACAATCTGCATAATAGTGTGTAAAGCTACATCAAGACTTATGTGATAATGTTGCCTATATTGATTTTCATGTTGAAAAGAAAAAAAAATTTGCATGTTTGAGTCAATATGTTATGCTTAAAAAGATCAGTGACAAAAATTATGAGTGGCTAGACTTATAGTTGTCATTATGGATTTTTATATAAGTCTATATTTATTTTCAGTGATTATGAGTGGCTAGACTTATTTCTAGGGGAGTGATGTAGCCATTGAATTCATTATTTTAGTTATTAATCCATATTTTGATTATGCTATAACTATTCATGTTAGTATGCCTTCAATGCTAGTAAGTCTTTGGCCAAGATTTGCATCATTTATTGGTTTAATTTATTGCTTGAGAGAGTGATGTTTAGACTGGAATAAATATTAGCATGACTTATTGAAAATTCTTGCATGCAAATGATGAATTCTATAAGAAGCAGTAAAAGAAGTTATTAATGTCTTGCATGCTATTAAAATCTTGATGGACACATTGGGTTTATAGTATTGCATGAGGTCAATTGCGCTTGGAAGAGTCTTTTGACACTTTTTACTTCTCGCTTATAGTTATGAATAATCATATTTTAGATTAATTAACTAAAATAATGGTTCAATATGTGAAGTCAATCCCCTAGATTTTTTTCTCTCATTGACATCTCCTTTATTTTATTTGTTTCATTAATCAAACATTTCTAAAAATCACCTTTCTAAATAAAATTGGAGGTTAATATTCATGGTAATCAATTGATCAAGAAAATCATTCTTCAAGACGATACTCTGCACTCACTAATCACTATGCTAAAACTTGACACCGTACACTTGCGACTTTGAATGGTCAAAAAATCATGTAACACCAGCATCCCAACACTCAAGAAAGTAATGTTTAACTACAATGCCTGAAAACTATGGGGTAACACTCCCCCAAACTTGCATTTTTCTTTAAATACTCAAGGACACTAGCTTTCATACAACTGTTGCAAGGACCCGTAGTCAGAGCACTCGCTCAATGAGTGACCTAACTTATCACAATAGAAGCAACTATTTTTGCCCTTGATCATTAAGAGCAACAAATTATTTTTATTCATTTTGTTCTTCTTTGCTCTTACCTTTTCTTTTTCTTTTACAAGGCAAATAAACATGATTTTCCCTCCTAAACTCAACATTACCAACTATCATGTAAGACAATCTTCAAACCAGAACTTAAGCGTATCAGAGTGACAACGAACATCTAGATAAAATAAATATGTTCTAAGCATTCAAAATCACAAATAAGCATGCCAAGTGCTCCACAAGGGCAAGGAATTCCAAGAAAAATTTAAATTTATTCGAATCCTATATATGTTCTTAGATTTCACAAAAATTACACTAATAAGAATACATCACAAGTTGTCCTCGTCACACACAATGCAACAAAATCATCATATAATTATCAAAAAATTTCAACACAGGTCAGATTAGATCAGCGAACATACCCCCACACTTAAATCATACATTATCCTCAATGTATAAACTACCTAACTAATTAAGCATGCCAAATGACAACTAAATAAATATAAAAGGATATTGATACTGCCCTAGAGTGCGAGAGAATCCTCGATTCAGCTTTACCAACTAGACTGCATGATGGAAGAGATAATTTGAATCTCGAGCCCTTATAAACATCAACAGACATAAACATGATATCAACGCAAAACAACAAAAAGAAAAACAAAACATAAAAGTAAAAACAACAAACTAAAGGAGAGAAGTTTAAGTTGCCTCCCAAGCAGTTCTTATTTAATGTCTTTAGCTAGACAGGGCTCATGTGGGCTCTCAAGGTACGTAGAAAGTCTCCCATATCTTCGGGCCTCTCTTTCGAGAGTCAACAAAACAAACCAAATCTAGCACAAACACTAGCCTTTTATGAGACCCTGAAGCATAAATATTTGTGGTCCTTTTAATTATAAATAACATAAAAGGTGAAAGATCAGGAAACAATGACTCGGACACTGACACTAACTCGTGAGAACATGAAAAAGAGCACTCAAGATAAATAGTAGAATTAGAAGATAAAACATAACAAGGCCGTTTAGCCTCAAACTCTACTCCCTAAACTAACTCTTCTAAAACAATACGTTCTTCTTCTTTCTCATCCTCACAGACTCGATCCTAGTGTGTGCTAAAATTCAGTAGAATATCTATGATCCACTCCCCCAACTACCTAAACTCAGTAGAATCGAAAGAATCATGATCATGATAGGCTATCAATGAATCAGTGATCCGTTGACTCACTGGACATCCTACGGATGTGGGTTGCACTTCACTTTAAGATCTAGAGACTCTTAAGCAAATCATCTAATTGCAAAATTCTAGCTCTAGTCTCCTATGTACTATGAACATTATCTTTAAGGAAGATTCTTCCTCTACTTGGGCCTCCTAAATACAAATTTAGATAAGGTTCATGAGCCCAAACGGACTCATTATTACCATACATAGGATTTCCATAACTCATAGACTCAGTATGGTAATGATTAGGCATTTGATAACCATGAAAACCATAATCCTCACTAAAAGGCTCATGATCAAAAAAGGGATGACTAATGGAAAAAGAACTAGCAGGTGTTGGTTCCTCGGGCTTAGATTCCCAAAAGGGCCACCCAAATCTATTGGAAGCCATCTAAAAATAATAAAATAACCAAAAACAGGCTCAGATACAAACACCAACCAGCAACATAACAATAAACAATGGACTGGAAAAGAAAAATAAAAAAATGAATTAAAATACACCAATCACCGGCAAGATAAAACAAAAATAAAACCTCTAAATTAAAGTAAGCAATTTCTTCACAATATTAACTAAATTAAAATACACCAATCACCTGCAACGGCGCCAAAAATTTGTTCGTAGCACGCAAGCGCACATGGTCAAGTAATATAAAACGGTAGGTAAATATCGAGTATCTAATCCTCATAAATTGATTTTTAATTTAATTAAATATCGTAAATGAATAACTTGACAATGAACTCATAAGTCTATAACTTAGGAACATGGAATCTCCTATCGGTCTCCTCCAATCTCAGTTAATGTTAACTAAGCTAGGTGTCCATAGCACTAGCTAACTCATACAAGGCATTAAGACTCTTCATTATGGACCTCTATTCATTAATTATTAGCCTCGTTGTCACTTAGGTAATTAACCAATAGTCATGCGTTTGGCTCTCTCCTAAGCTTCTCTCCATCGAGTTTCCACTTAGTAACAATTCAATTAACTAGTGTCCAATTAATTAATCTTTAGCACAAACGACGACTAATTACGCTCTAATCATGTTGTCACTCGGGTAGCTAATTAATCACACATTAAGCGAACTAAGAATCGCCCATCGAGCTCAACCTAGTTTTACCTCAATTAATTAACGAACACTAAATAATAGCATTAAGGCCTAAATGCATGAATGATTTAAAGCCTAATTTATCACATCAATCAATCAAACACGAAATTAATCCAACATAATTCAACAATTAAGCATAAAGTTCATTACGGTCCAATTAAACCCAAAGAATTAGAGGAAAATATACGAAAAAACAGTCAATTACAACCCTTGAATCCCAAATTATGAACACAACAGTAACTATAATGAAAAAGAAAGGTAAGAATATTTCATACAAATGCAATCTCGAGAGGCGATCTATGTAAGCCCTAAACTCTCTTTTAATATTATTGCATTTATACATGAAGTTTGATACACGTAAATTGGTATAGGTTGCACTAAAGGATGCAGTGGTTGAATTTGGAAATTTCCTAAGTTGTGGACTATAACGTGCACAAAGCTTCATAAGGAGACAAGTTAGGCATTGAGATAATCATATTAAGAGTTGAGTTGAAGTAAGTTAAGGTAATGAGCAAGTTGGGTATACATTGGGTGTATTATGTGTTGAATGCAAAAGCTTTAATTTCTAATTAAATTAGCTAAAGTTTGTTTTATTGATTAAGAGGATTTAATAGGACTTAAGGTCTAAAGGAGGAAGTAGGAGCTGGCCAATGTGTATGACTCATGGATTGATGAAGTAGGAGCTGGCCAATGTGTATGATTCACGAATTGATGAAGTAGGAGCTATCCATTCCTTGTGAATTCAATAGGCAGCTGGAAACTCTAGGAAATGGGTCAACTTCAAATGGTCATATCTCTCAATCCACTTGAGCAAATTCGATGATTCTTGAGCCAAAATCTCATAAATTGAATGAAGAATAGGTCTGGAAAAGGTTGTGAGAAAATAAAAAGAGGAAGGTCGTGAAAACTTAAGAAAATCAAGAGGTGTTCCAGTTTCTCGGCCAGCAGAACAAGGTGTAGAAATCTGAAGATTTCGAGCTCATGAGGACGAATTAGAAGCTCAAATTTTGAGGGCAAACGAAGATAGGCCAAGCTTATAAGCCTTGGGAGACTTCCGGTGATTGTAGCAAACGAGTTCCCGGTGCTTAGCCTCATCAGGACCTATTTGCCACCACGCCTCATTAGCTCCTTGTATATATACTTCCACATGTATATAGTTTTGAAATAAAAGCATTCTAGCCGAGTTGTAATAGACTTAAGTATGTTATGACTTAGTATGCAGACCTAGTATGAGGGACTGAATGTATCTTGCTCAGGCGTGCTATTGTGTGCTCAATTTTACTTGGTCATACATATTGCGTTGTGTATAGTTTCAGGTGGATGTTAGGTTGGGCTCGAAGTGCTAGTAAGAGAGCTGCTATTCTCTGTCTTCACATTCCTTCCTAGGTTAGGCAAGTGAGCTGGGAGGGGGTGTGTCAATTTGATATCAGAGCAAGGTTTTGGGAAAGGAACTAGGTTCATGCATTTGATTAGGAGCATATCTTTATTTATTTACGTTAACAAGATGATAATATAGGATCATGGCTCGAGGTGGCAGACGAGGCAGGCAAGCGGAAGCCAGAACTCGAGAAGCTACAGGCCGTAGAGGAAGAGAGGGGTCTGAGGGAGAGTCTAGTCATCCTCAGTCGGAGGTGAATATGGAGAAACAGATTTTTGCAAGGATTACTCAAAGGTTAGCCGAAAGTGTTAGGTCGGCACATATAGACTCAGAAAAGAAGTATGGCATTGAAAGGCTAAAGCCCTTGGGTGCAACGACATTTGAGGGCACCACAGACCCCGCTGATGCCGAGGTTTGGTTAAATCTGATTGAGAAGTGTTTCAGAGTCATGCGATGCCTTGAAGACAGGAAGGTTGATTTAGCAAGCATTCTTGCTTCAGAAAGGGGCGGATGATTGGTGGAAGATAACAAAAAGCAGGAAAGGAGAAGCTTGGAGTTGGGAAGAGTTTCGGAAGGCATTTGAAGATAAGTACTATCCGAGTTCTTATCGTGATACGAAGAGGAATGAGTTTCTGGGACTCGTTCAAGGATCGATGACGGTAGCAGAGTATGAGAAGAAGTTCACATAATTATCTAAGTACACTACCACCATAGTTGCAAGTGAAATAGATCGTTGCAAGAGGTTCGAGGAAGGTTTACGGACAGAGATCCAGACGCCTGTGACAGCAAGTTCAGACTGGGCTGAGTTCTCCAAGCTTGTGGAGACAGCGTTAAGAGTGGAGCGAAACCTAGCAGAGGGAAAAAAGGGAAAGAGAGCTGTAAGTGATGGACGTACCATTTACTTTGTTGGTTCATCACGAGATCGGTTCCAACGAGGAGATAGTAGGAGATTCACTCCAGGAGTTTCTGGAAAAGGGAGCTTCAAACCCCGTCATGGTGGGCAGTCTAGTTTTAGGACTGGTACAAGTGGAAGTAGGGAGAGACGGTAGCAGGGAACACGTTTCTCAACAGGGTCAGCAAAGGACTCTCGTACAGGACAACCCGGCGAGTCGATAGCTAGTTCAGCTAGGAAACCTTTGTGCAGCACTTCTGGAAGGTACCATTAGGGTCGATGTATGAGTGGGGACAATGTATGTTTTAACTGTGGACAAGAAGGTCACTTCAAGAGGGAATGCCCCCAGCTGATGCAGGAAGACAAGATAGGACAGAGAACCACGTCGGAGACCGTGACCCAGCAGCAAAAGACTGGGATAGTTGGAGGAGAAGGCACTAGTGGTGCTAAGCTAAAGGGACCCGTAGGTCGACCCTGACAGCAAGGGAAGATCTACTCCATGACACAACAGGAGGCGGAGGATGCACTAGAGGTTATTACGGGTACACTTTCTATTTGTCGTAAACTTGTGCATGCATTGTTAGATTCAGGGGCTACGCATTCTTTTATCTCTGGTATATTTGCTACTAGCATTGACAGGAAATTAGAGCCTTTATATGAAGAAATGTGCATTTATACTCTTGTTGGTGCTATGTTGATAGTCTGTAGCATCTATAGGGATTGTACAGTGGAGGTGGATGGTATAACTATGACAACTGAACTGATTCCCTTAGATCTTCAAGAGTTTGACATTATCTTGGGAATGGATTTCTTGTCTAAGTATTATGCCTCTATGGACTGTCATAGGAAGGAAGTCATGTTGAGGATGCCAGGCGAGACTGAAGTGGTGTTTAAGGGATATAGGAAGATATTGCCTACTTGTGCGATATCATTTATAAAAGCTAGAAAATTACTGAGCAAAGGTTGTACAGCGTATCTTGCGCATGTAGTTGCAATACCGGTAGATAAATTGAAACCTGAGAACATTTTGGTGGTCCGTGAGTATTTAGATGTCTTCCCAGATGAGCTATCAGGGTTGCCACCTGATAGAGAGGTGGAGTTTACCATAGACTTGATTCCGGGAACGGCACCTATATCCCAAGCCCCATACAGGTTGGCACCGAAGGAATTGAAGGAGTTGAAAACTCAGTTGCAAGAATTGGTGGATAAAGGTTATATCCGACCGAGTGTATCTCCGTGGGGAGCACCTGTGTTGTTTGTGAAAAAGAAGGATGGAACGTTACGATTATGTATTGATTACCGACAGTTAAATAAGGTAACAATACGTAACAAGTATCCCTTGCCCCGCATAGATGACTTGTTCAACCAACTAAAGGGTGCTTCGGTGTTTTCCAAAATTGATTTGCAATAAGGGTACCATCAGTTGAAGATTAAGGAGACTGATGTACCAAAGACAGCTTTCAAGACTAGATATGGGCATTACGAGTTCTTAGTAATGCCATTCGGTTTAACGAATGCCCCAGCAGCATTCATGGATCTCATGAATCGGGTATCCATCCTTACCTTGATCAGTTCGTGATAGTATTTATTGATGACATCTTGGTGTATTCGGAGAATGAAGAGGCGCATGCAAAGCATCTCAGAATAGTGCTACAGACTTTACGAGATCGGAAGTTGTATGCTAAATTTAGTAAGTGTGAGTTTTGGTTTGATCAAGTTGTGTTTTTGGGCCACGTTATGTCAGCAGCCGGAGTTCAAGTAGATTCCCAAAAGACAGAAGCTATAGTCAAGTGGGAACGACCAACTTCAGTATCTGAAGTCCGTAGTTTTCTGGGACTTGCTGGATATTATCGACGGTTTGTCGAGGGGTTTTCGAAGATAGCCCTTCCCTTGACCGGGTTGACAAAGAAGAACACGAAGTTCGAGTGGAATGATGAATGTGAGAAAAGTTTCCAGGAATTGAAGAATAGGCTTGTGATAGCACCGGTACTAACTCTTCCTACCTCGGGAAAAGAGTTTGAGGTCTACTGTGACGCTTCACATCAGGGCCTTGGATGTGTACTTATGCAGGAAGGGAAAGTGATCGCGTATGTGTCAAGGCAGCTGAAGAAGCATGAATGTAATTATCCTACCCATGATTTAGAGCTCGCAGTGGTGGTGTTAGCTCTGAAAATTTGGAGGCATTATTTGTTCGGTGAGAAGTGTCATATTTACACGGATCATAAGAGTTTGAAATATATCTTTGAGCAGAAGGAGTTGAATTTAAGGCAGCGGAGGTGGCTCGAGTTGATAAAAGACTATGACTGTACGGTTGAATACCACCCAAGGAACGCTAATGTTGTAGCTGATGCATTGAGCAGGAAGTCGAAGCAACCTAAGGGTTTACATAATACTATTAGAGTAACCCTGTTAGAGGAATTGAAGAGTTCTAACGCGGTAGTGTCGGTTACTGAAAAAGGGAATTTCTTAGCTCATTTCTAGGTAAGGCCTACCCTAATTAATGACGTTATCTCAAGTCAAGCTAGGGACCCTGTTCTCAAGAAACTATCGGAAGAAGTGAACTTGCAGCAGATAGCGGATTATGAGGTGAGAGTTGATGGAGCGTTAATGAAGTGTGGAAGATTATGTGTACCTAAAGATACAGTTTTGAGAAATGCAATATTGGAGGAAGCGCATAGTTCAGCTTATGCTATGCATCCGGGAAGTACAAAGATGTACCGGACCTTGAAGAGTCATTGTTGGTGGCCAGGAATGAAACGCAGAGTATGTCTCTAAATGTTTGATTTGTCAACAGGTGAAACCTGAACGACAGAAACTCGGAGGACTTCTAAACCCATTCCCAATACCCGAATGGAAGTGAGAGAGCACGTAACTATGGATTTCTTATTTGGACTTCCTCGGACGACGTGTAGTTATGACGGGATATGGGTGATAGTGGACAGATTGACCAAGACTGCTCGATTTTTACCCATTAAGGTAACTTTCACTTTGGATAAACTTGCTAAGTTATATGTTGACAGGATCGTAAGCCAATACGGAGCCCCAGTATCAATTGTGTCAGATAGGGATCCGAGGTTTACTTCCAAGTTCTAGCCAAGTCTCCAGGAAGCATTAGGAACTAAACTGCACTTCAGTACGACATTTCCTCCGCAGACTGATGGTTAGTCAGACAGGACCATCCAGACCTTGGAGGACATGCTTCGAGCATGTGTATTGCAGTATAAGGGAAGTTGGGAGACTTATCTACCGTTGATGGAGTTTGCGTACAATAACAACTATCATTCTAGCATCGGAATGGCACCATACGAAGCATTGTATGGAAGAAGATGTAGAACCCCTATTTGTTGGGACGAGGTGGGAGAAAGGAAGCTGATAGGACCAGAGTTAGTCCAAGTTACCTCGGAGAATGTGAAATTAATCAGAGAAAAGCTGAAGACGGCCCGGGATAGACAAAAGAGCTATGCTGACAAGTGAATGAGAGATTTAGAATTCGGAATCGAAGACAAAGTTTTCGTGAGGCTATCCCCGTGGAAGGGTATTTTACGGTTCGGAAGGAAAGAGAAGCTGAGCCAGAGATACATAGGGCCTTACGAGATTCTGGAATGTGTAGGGCCATCTGCTTATAGACTAGCTTTACCTATGGAATTGTCATCAGTACATGATGGGTTCCATGTATCAATGCTAAGGAAATATGTTTCGGATCCATCCCATGTGCTCAAGGCACAATCAATGCAATTCAAAGAGAATTTAACTTATAAGGAGGAACCTACACAAATACTTGATAGGAATGAGCAGGTACTCAGGAATAAGACGATACCATTGGTGAAGGTATTGTGGATGAACCACGGGGCTGAGGAAGCCACATGGGAGAGTGAAGATCAGATGAAGGAAAAGTACCCACAACTATTTTCGAGTTAATGACGTTGCTGAATTTCAAGGATTAAATTCTCTTTAAGGGGGTAGTAAATTGTAAGCCCTAAACTCTCTTTTAATATTATTGCATTTATACATGAAGTTTGATACACGTAAATTGGTATAGGTTGCACTAAAGGATGCAATGGTTGAATTTGAAAATTTCCTAAGTTGTGGACTATAACGTGCATAAAGCTTCACAAGGAGACAAGTTAGGCATTGAGATAATCATATTAAGAGTTGAGTTGAAGTAAGTTAAGGTAATGAGCAAGTTGGGAATACATTGGGTGTATTATGTGTTGAATGCAAAAGCTTTAATTTCTAATTAAATTAGCTAAAGTTTGTTTTATGGATTAGGAGGATTTAATGGGACTTAAGGTCTAAAGGAGGAAGTAGGAGCTGGCCAATGTGTATGACTCATGGATTGATGAAGTAGGAGCTGGCCAATTTGTATGATTCACGGATTGATGAAGTAGAAGCTGTCCATTCCTTATGAATTCAATAGGCAGTTGGAAGCTCTAGGAAATGGGTCAACTTCAAATGGTCATATCTCTCAATCCACTTGAGCAAATTCGATGATTCTTGAGCCAAAATCTCATAAATTGAATGAAGAATAGGTCTGGAAAAGGTTATGAGAAAATAAAAAGAGAAAGGTCGTGAAAACTTAAGAAAATCGAGAGGTGTTCCAGTTTCTCGGCCAGCAGAACAAGGTGTAGAAATCTGGAGATTTCGAGCTCATGAGGACGAATTAGAAGCTCAAATTTTGAGGGAAAATGAAGATAGGCCAAGCTTATAAGCCTTGGGAGACATCCGGTGATTGTAGCAAACGAGTTCCCGGTGCTTAGCCTCATCAGGACCTATTTGCCACCACGCCTCATTAGCTCCTTGTATATATACTTCCACATGTATATAGTTTTGAAATAAAAGCATTCTAGCCGAGTTGTAATAGACGTAAGTATGTTATGACTTAGTATGCAGACCTAGTATGAGGGACTGAATGTATCTTGCTCAGGTGTGCTATTGTGTGCTCAATTTTACTTGTTCATACATATTGCGTTGTGTACAGTTTTAGGTGGATGTTAGGTTGGGCTGGGAGTGCTAGTAAGAGGGCTGGTATTCTCTGTCTTCACATTCCTTCCTAGGTTAGGCAAGTGAGCTGGGAGGGGGTGTGTCAATCTACCACGAACCTAAGCTCCAAGGTCTTCAAATCGGCTCCAAAATGCTCACAATCACTCCCAATACCCTCAAATTAAGTCTAGAATTGAGAATAGGGCTTCAACCGTCAAAATGTCATCCCTTTAGACAAAGAAGAAGGGATGATTTTATGTTGCCCATCGACGAAACGTTGAGACGCTATGATAGCGTCTCAACACTGTCCAAAATGAAGCTGTTTTACACTTGTGCTTAGGGGTAGCATCAAGACGCTATAAGTAGCACCTTGACACTATGAACATAACTCAGCCTCCATTTGTTTCTGGCATTGCGATGGTATCTAATGGCGTTGAGATGCTGTGGATAGTGTCCCCCAAACATAACTCAACCTCCACGCGTCTCAACACTGTCCCCTCGAATTTCGCTTCCAATTTGAGTTGCAACAGAGCATTGAGACGCTTTAAATAGCGTCCACATGCTGTCCCATGTTCTCAACACTTCATAAGTCATCTCTTCTCTTCTTAGCTTACCAAAATGGCTCCAAGAGGCCTCAATATCATCAAAACATATCTCGAGCACCCGATTATGGTCCTCAAGCTCGATTTCTATAAAATAAACACGAATAGGAATAAAAGCACACAAATACTTAATAAAACAAGCAAAAAAAATAAGGAATAAAAGAGCACTAAATGAGTGTTATCTAATACTCCCAATCATAAACTTTTGCTAGTCCTGAGCAAAGCTAAAACAAAACCCATATATGAATCTATCAATGCATTATAATGACTTGTGCCTCGATGTTCTAAACAACAAAATAATCACGATTAGTGGAAATACATAAACACATCAATTCATCAAACAAATTTAAACTCATACTTTTCATTCATTGCCAATATGTGTATAGTCTTCCTTATTTGATACCTACTAACTTATAAAGATTTTTAAAATCCTTATTTCATCTTTCCCCTACACTGTCCCTAAGCACCAATTATCAAGCATTTGAACACTCAAGAAAGTAATTTCTAACTTGGATGCCTGAAAACTATGGGGTAACACTCCCCCAAAACTTGCATTTTTCGTTAAACACTCAAGGACAATAGCTTTCAAACAACTGTTGTAGGGACCCATATTCAGTGCACTCGCTCAATGAGTGGCCTAACAGATTACAATAGAGATAGCTCTTTTCGCCCTTGATCACTGAGCAAAACAAGTTATTTTTATTCATTTTTTTCTTCTTTTAACTTTTTTATCCTTTTTTCTTTCCCTTTCCTTTTTTTTTTCTCCTTTTCGTTTTCTTTTAGTATGCAGATAAATATGATTTTCCCTCTTAAGCTCAACATTGCAAATATCATGCAAGAGAATCTTCAAACAAGAACTTAAGCCTATCGGTGTGGGAACGAACATCTAGGTAAATGATTGAGCACGAGATTTGGCTGTAAATTCTCCATAAATCAAGCAATTCCCGTGGGTTTTGGTGATTTCCCGAAAATTCTGCACTTGATTTATAAGTCCAGAGAATGCAATTGCATTTTTCTTCTTTGTTCTTTACCTTGCCTTCCCAAGGAAATGCAATTACATTTCATTTGCAATTTCTTCACTTCTTCAAATCTGCACAAAAACTCAACCTTAGCCAACTTTCTTGCATCTTTTCACTTAATTCATTCTTTTATCATATTCCAACAAGTTTGCATGAATTTATCTTATAAACACTATTTTTAGCTTGCTCGGTAATCAATAAAGCATACAAAAAATGAGAAAAATAACTTAGTTTAGGGTTAAATAATCCTCATAAATAAGAATTATCACACCTAAGCAAGAGACGGAAGGATCAAAGAGCATAGCGTCGGGACGCTTCTAGAGCATCTAAATGCTCAAAACTGAGTAATTCAAGCTACAAGTCTCGCACAAATAGCCTTGAGATGCTTCCAAAGCGTCTCGAGGCTCTAAAATGTTGCAATGCACCAAGCATCCTGGATGACAAGCAATGAGACGCAATATTGAAGCGTTGAAAGGCTTAAAAAAATCACGTTGCAAGCCTTTTAGTAAAAAAAGACGTGTGCGTGAAGCATTCTGTTCGTAGCATCTCGAAGCTGCGTTAGAGCATCTCGATGCTACCATTTCAATTTTGAAAATGCGTAATTTAGGAAAGGCAATGTCGAAGCAAGTCTCTATAAATTCATCAGTTTGATTCGTTTGGAGGGGAGCCAACTTAGAGAGAATAAACCCTAATTCGAAATTCGCATTGTACGGTGAGTAAGAAGAGACTTTGGGAGCAAAAGGGAGATATTTCAAACCTCGTGATTGTGGACATTGCAACAGGGATGGAGATCGGCACGTGACCATCGTTTTATTCTCTTTTTTATCCCTTTACTTTGTCATTTCATTATGGATTTGTATTAGAGTTTAGAGGTTGTAATAGTGAACATGAGTGGCTAGACTCGTTATATTAGGAATAGATGTAGCCATTAGACTGTGCAATTTCATTAATTGAATGCTTCGAATTATTGTCTTTCATTCCATTCATGCTTTTATGTGTTTAATGTCTATAATCTCTTAATCACGAATTATTTGTTCTATTGGTCTGAATTTACGCTTGATAAGAGGTGGTTTAGACTAGAACTTAGTTGCATTACTAAGGGTAGTTCTAACTTGTAAATGATTAGGGCTCCTTTAGAGGTTGCTAAAAGAAGAGTTCTTAATGCCTTACATGTTATTAAAAGCTAAACCAATGATGTCAGTTTTATAACAATGCATGAGAGTTAATTGTTTTCGTTAGAGTCAGTTATTACATATTTCTTTTTGACTTATGGAATGATTGTATGATAAGTCTTAGTTATTCTTTTAGTTAAGTTGTTGGTCTAATAGGTGAAGTCTATTCCCTAAGATATATCTCTCTTAAATAGTCTCAACCTTTATTTTCTCGTTATTGTTTTGTTTTAATCTTACTCATCATTCAATTATGTTCTTTAATAAAATTGGGTGATCATATTGATAATACTTAAGTAAACTAGAAAATCAATCCTGTAGACGATACTCTATTACTCAAATCACTATATTAAAACTTGACTCGTGCACTTACAGTATTGCATAAATCACACAAAAAAAAAGGAAAAATATTTTTTTTTATAAAAAATCATTCAAAAAATTTTTTTTTATAAAAAAATAATTCAAAAATATTGCCACGTCACCTTCTGTCAACTACATAATGGAAAAATAGAGGGAGTGACCAAAATGCTACTAAACTCAAATCTCAAGGGTTAAAAAGTTGAGTTTGACAACTTAGGGATGTAAATGCATACCAAAGTTTGAAAAATGAGAGACCTAAATGCTATCGAACTCAAACCTTAGGACCAAAAGTGTATTTTTTTCCTAATCTATTAGTAATAGAAATATTAAATCGGTGATGACTTAATATTAATAAGAAAAAAGTTGACAACAAAAATAATAGTAAATTACTAATAACAATGTCACTAATATGTAATTTTTGTATGTCTGTTAGCGATAGGTGCATCGCTGATTGACATCTATCATTGATAAACATAGAAATGGTGTATCTGCAATGATAAACATAGAAATGTTCTATCAATAATAGACATAAAAATAATCTATCAAACACGTAGAAATGGTTACTAATTGACATAATAAAAATAATAGAAACAATAATAGAAATTTATCATTGATAGACATATTAATGGTCTATTGGCAATAAACATAAAAAATATTTATTAGCAATAGACATAGAAATTATCTATCAGTAGCAGAGATCTATCATTGATAGACTATAAAAATGATATATCAGTGATACAATCTATCAGTGATAGACGAGAGTAAAAAAGAAATTTCGTAAAAATATTTAAGGGTAACTGTAATTGGTAGCAAACTAAGGGTTTGCTATTTGCATACATAACAATTTTTAAAAAGATTTTCACATATGGAAAATCTTTAAAATAATATTTCGTTATTCCTTTTTTACCCTTATTTTAATGGAGAAGTATTCACATGCGTTCTTCTTTTTTTTCCTCGTTGTTTTTCGTTTTTCTTCTTATTCTTTGATTTCATTATTTTTCTTCTTCGATTGAGTGGGTTATTTGATTGTCGTCCCACACTAAGCATACATTGTCCTCGGTGTATATTGATACTATCCTGGAATGGGAGAGAATCTTCGATTCAGCTTGACTACTGGGTGCATGATGGAAAGGATAATCTAAATCTCGAGCTTCTTGAAGCATCAAAGGAACGGAAACATGAGATCAACACAAAACAACAAAAATGAAAATAAAACAGAAAAACAAAAACAAGAAACTATAGGAAATAAAACTTAGGTTGTCTCCCAAGAAGCACTTATTTAACGTATTTAGCTAGACGACGCTTGTGTGGGTTCTCAAGTAACTATAAAATCTCCCATTTCCTCATACCCCTCTTACAATAGTCAACAAAACAAACAATGCTAGCAAAAACACTACCTTTTCATGGGACCATGAACCATAAATATTTTTGGTATTTTTAATTATAAATAACATGAAAGGTGAAAGATCGAAAAACAACGACTAATTCACGAGCATATACTTCTGAGAACACGAAAAAGAGCACTCAAGATAAAGGGACGAATCATAAGATAAAACAAAACATGGTCGTTCAGTCTCAAACTCAATCCCTCAACTAACTCTAATAAAACAATAAGTTCCTCTTCTTTCTCATCCTTACAAACTCGATCCTAGTGTATGTTAAAACTCTCTAGCTCATCCCCAATATTTATGATCCACTCCCTCGACAACCTAAACTCAGTAGAACCGAAAGAATCATGCTCATGATAGGCTATCAGTGAATCAATGATCAGTTGAGTCACTGGACATCCCATGGGAGTGGGTTGAACTTCACTAACCTCCTCAGGGATCTAGAGACTCTTAGCCAAATAATTTAATCTCAAACTCCTAGTTTTAGTCTCTTGTGTACACTCTCTCAACATTCTTTCTAAGGAGGATTCTTCCTCAACTTGGGCCTCTTGAAAAAAATTGGGATAAGGTTCATGCCGAAATGCATTCATTATTACCATATATAGGATTTCCATAACTCATAGACTCTGTATGGTAATAATTAGGCATTTGATAACCATGAAAATTACAATCCTCACTAAAAGGCTCATGATCAAAAGAGGGATAACTAATGGAAAAGAACTAGAAGGTCATGTTTGTTCTTCGAGCTTAGATTCCATAAAAGGCCACTCGAATCTATTAGAAGCCGTCTAAAAAAGTAATAAAGTATTTAAAAACATACTTAGATACAAACACAAGTCAGCAACACAACCAGAAATAATGGACTATTACTCAAAGCAAAAACAAAAATGAGCAAGATAAAATAAAAATAAAACCTCTAAATGAAAGTAAGCAATTTCTTCACAAACTTGTTTAATTAAATATAGTAAATACTCTCACTTAGCTTTATTGAGAGAAAAATGGAAAAAGGAAAATAAACTAAACTAACAATAAGAAAATAAAAGAAGGAAAATAAATGGGAGACACTAACCTAAGGGATGGACTTGGGTACAAGGGATTTGGGTACAAGATTAAGCACTCAATTAAACAGACAAAAATGAGTAACTCGACAATGAACTCATAATTCTACAAGCCTAGGAACATGAAATCTCATTTCGGTCTCCTCCAATCTCAAGTAACAATTAACTAAGCCAGGTGTCCCTAGCGCGAGCTAACAGATACACGACATTAAGAATCTTCATTACGGACCTTTATTGATTAGTTATTAGCCCTGCTGTCACTCAGGTAATTAACCAACAATCATGCATTTCGCTCTCGCCTAAGCTTCTCTCCATCGAGTTTCCAGTTAGTAACAACTCAATTAAGTACAGTCCAATTAATTAATCTTCAGCACAAACGACAACTAATTAACCTCTAATGTCGTTGTCACTTGGGTAGCTAATTAATCATACATTAAGCTAACTAAATATTCTCCCTTGAGCTCATCGTAGTTCTACCTCATTTAATTAACAAACACTAATTAATAGCCTTAAGCCCTAAACTCATGAATGATTCAAAGCCTAATTAATCACATCAATCCATAAAACACGTAATTAGTCCAAAATAATTCAACATTTAAGCATAAAATTCATTACAAACCAATTAAACCCAAGCAATTAAAGACAGGGATACTAAAAATAAGTTAATTACAGCCCCTTAATCCCTAATTACAACCATAACATTAACTACAATGGAAAAAAAATGAAGACTATTTCAAACAAAGGACGATCTCGCATTCCTGAGGTTATCTACCAGGAACCCAAGCACCAAGGTCTTTAAATCCACTCCAAAACGTTCACAATCACTCCCAATACTCTCCAATTAAGTATGGAATCGAGAATGGGGGTTCAACCCTCATAATGGCCTCCCTTTGGATGAAGAAGAAGTGATGATTTTATACTGCCCATAAACTCAGCGTGAGATGCTATGGACAACGTCTCAACACTATCCAAAACACAGTCGTTTTACATTTGTGCGTAGGGGTAGCGTCTCGACACTACAGATGGTACTCAGCCTCCGCGCATTTCTGGCGTTCAGGATGACCTTGCGACACTACCTGATGGCGTTGAGACGCTATAGACAACGTTTCAATATTGTCCCATGTTCACAACACTTCATAAATCATCTCTTCTCTTCTTAGCTCACCAAAATGTCTCAAAGAGGCCTCAATATCATTAAAACAACTCCCGAGCATTCAATTTTGCTCCTCAAGCTTGGTTTCTATAAAATAAATGTGAATAGGCATGAAAGCCAACAAATACATAATAAAACTAGCATATAAATAAGAAATAAGATAATACTAAATGGGTGCTATCAAATACCCCAAAACTTAAACCTTTGCTAGTCCCGAGCAAAGCTAAAATAAAACCCATATATGAATCAATCAATGCATCGTAATTATTCATGCTTCATTGTTTTAAACAACAAAATAATCAAAATTAATGGAAATACTTAAACACATCAATTCATCAAAAAAATTTAAACTCATACTTTCCATTCCTTGCAAATATATGCATAGCCTTCCTTATTTGAATCCTACTAGCCTAGAAAGATTTATAAAACCCTCCATTCATCTTCCCTCTACACTGGCCCTAAGCACCAATTATCCAACATCCCAACACTCAAGAAAGTAATATCTAACTAGGACGCCTAAAAACTATGGGGTAACACTCCCCCAAACTTGTATTTTTATTCAAACACTCAAGGACTCTAGCTTTCACACAACTGTTGCAAGGACCCGTACTCAGAGCATTCGCTCAATGAGTGACCTAATTGATCACAATAGAGGCCACTTTTTTCGCCCTTGATCATTAAGCACAACAAGTTCTTTTTATTTACTTTTTTTGTCTTTTCAACTTTCAATTTTTTTTCTCTTTTCTTTCCTTTTTTTTTTTTTTTTCTATTTCTATTTCTTTTAGCATGCAGATAAACATGATTGACCCTCATAACTTAAGCCTATCGGAGTGGAAACGAACATCTAGATAAATAAATTTGTTCTAAGCGTTCAAAATCACTAATAAGTAGGCTACGTGCTCCACGAGTTCAATGAATTCCAAGAAAAAAATTAAATTTACTTGAATCCTAATTATGCTCTCATATTTCAAAAAAAAAAAATTGCAAAGCTTACACTATTCATAACACATCACAAGTTGTCCTCATCATACATAATGTAACCGAATCATCATATAATTAACAAAAAATTTCAACACGGGTCAGATAAGAACGACAAACATCCCCCAACACTTAAAGCATAAGTTGTCCTCAATGTATAAACTATCCATCTAATTAAGCATACTTAAGGATAATTAAACAAAAATAACGGGATATTGATACTGCTCTGGAGTGCAACAAAATCCTCGATTTAGCTTGACCAACTAGGGTACATGATGGAAGAGGTAATTCAAATCTCGAGATCATAGAAACATCAATAGATGGAAACATGAGATCAACACAAAACAACAAAAAGAAAAACATAACAGAAAAGCAAAAACAACAAACTAAAGGAAAGAAACCTTGGGCTGTTTCCCAATAAGTGCTTATTTAACGTCTTTAGTTACACGGGGCTAGTGGTACTTTTAATTGTAAATAACATAAAAGGTGAAAAAGAAAAAATTGACTTAGATATGGACACTGACTCGTGAAAACGAGAAAAGGAGCACTCAAGATGAAGAGAAGAATAGAAAGATAAAACATAACAAGGTCTTTTAGCCTCAAACTCTACTCCATGAACTCACTCTTCTAAAACAATAATTTAACCCTCTTTCTCATCCTCATAGACTCGATCTTGGTGTGCTCTAAAACTCTCCAACTCATCCCCAATATCTATGATCCACTCCCTCAACTGCCCAAACTCAGTAGAACCAAAAGAATCATACTCATGATAGGCTATCATTGATTAGTGATCAATTGACTCACTAGACATCCTATGGAAAATAGTTACAGTTCACTAACCTCCCTAGGGGTCGAGAGACTCTTAAGCCAATCATCTAATTGAAAACTCCTTGCTCATGTTTGCTTTGTATACTCTCTCAATATTCTCTCTAAGGAGGATTCTTCCTCTACTTGGACTCCTGAAAAAAATTCGGACAAGGTTCATGGGCCCAAATGCATTCATTATTACCATCCATAGGATTTTCATAAACCATAGACTCAATATGGTAATAATTAGACATTTGATAACCATTAAAACGATAACCCAAAAGGCTCATGATCAAAAGAGGGATAAAATAGAAATCAAACCTCGAAATCAAACAATTTTTTCACAATATTAATTGAATTAAAATACACCAATCCCTGGCAATGGCGCCAAAAATTTGTTCGTAGCACACGCAAGCGCACGTGATCAAGTAATATAAAACGGTAGGTAAATACCAAATATGGAATCCAAAGAGATTGGTTTTTAACTCAACTAGATACCGTAAATACTCTCACTTAGCTTTATTGGAGAAAACATAAAATGGAAGGTAAACTAAACTAATGACGAGAAAATAGAATCATGAAAATAAATGGGAGACACAAACCTAAGGGATAGACTTGGGTACAAGCTTAAGTACTCAATTAAACAGACAAAAATGACTAACTCGACAATGAACTCATAAGTCTAGACGCCTAGGAACATGGAATCTCCTGTCGATCTCCTCCAATCTCAAGTAACGTTTAACTGAGCTAGGTGTCCCTAGTGCTAGCTAACTCATACAAGGCATTAAGACTCTTCATTACGGATCTCTAATGAATAATTACTAGCCCCATTGTCACTTAGGTAATTAACAAACAACCATGCATTTTGCTTTCGCCTAAGCTTCTCTCTGTGGAGTTTCCACTAAGTAACTACATTTAAGCATAAAATTCATTAAAAACCAATTAAACCCAATCAATTACGAACGAGGATACTAAAAATCAGTCAAATACAACTATAGATCTCTAATTACAGCCACAACAGTAACTACAATGAAAAAAAGGGAAGAATGTTTCAAACAAATGACGACCTCACGTTCCCGAGGCGATCTACCACGAACCCAAACATCACAGGCTTCTAATCCATTCCAAAACATTAATAATTGTTTCCAATACCCTCAAGTTAAGTATGGAATCGAGAATAGGGCTTAAACCCACATAATGGCCTCCCTTCGGATAAAGAAGAAGCGATGATTTTATACTGCCCATCAATGCAACGTTGAGACGCTATGGACAACATCTCAACGCTATCCAAAATGCAGCCATTTTACACTTGTGTGCAGGGGTAGCATCAAGATGCTATAAGTAGTGTCTCGACACTACAGATGAAACTTAGCCTCTACACATTTATGGCGTTGAGCACAACATTGCACACTACCTTCTTTCATTGAGATGCTATGAACAGCATCTCAATGCTGGCCCCTAGAATTTGGTTCAAATTTGAGATGACACAGGGTGTTGAGATGCTCTGGACATCGTTTCAATGCACTCCCCTATTCTCAACACTTCATAAATCATCTCTTCAATTCTTAGCACACCAAAATAGCTTCAAGAGGCCTTAATGTCATCAAAATAACCCCCGATCACTCAGTTTTGCTCCTCAAGCCCGGTTTCCACAAAATAATCGTGAATAGGCATAAAAGCACAAAAATACATAATAAAACTAGCATGGAAACAAGGAATAAGATAACACTAAATGAAGCTACCAAATACCCTCAAACTTAAACATTTTCCACTCTCGAGAAAAGGTAAAAGAAAACCCATATATGAATTACTCAATGCATCACAATGATTCATTCCTCATTGTTCTAAACGTCAAAATAATCACAATTAACAGAAATACTTAAACACATCAATTCAACAAACAAATTTAAACTCCTACTTTTCATTCCTTGCAAATATGTACATAGCATTCCTTATCTCATCCCGACTAGCCTAGAAAGATTTATAAACTCCTCTATTCAGCTCCCCCCTACACTTGCCCTAAGCACAAATTATCCAGCATCCCAACACTGAAGAAAGTAATATCTAACTAGGACGCCGAAAAACTTTGGGGTAATAATCCCCAAACTTGCATTTTTCTTCAAACACTCAATGACACTAGCTTTCATACACCTATTGTAGGGACACGTACTCAGAGCACTCGCTCAATGAGTGGCCTAGCTGTTCACAACAAAGACAACTCTCTTTGCCCTTTATCACTAGGCTCAATGAGTGCCTAGCTGTTCTTTTTTCCTCATTTCAATTTTTTTTCTTTTCTTTTTCTTTTAGAAGGTGGATCAAGATTATTTTCCCTCCTAAGCTCAACATTACAAACTATCATTGAAGACAACTTTCAAACTTGAACTTAAGCCTATCAAAGTGAAAATCTATATAAAATAAATATGTTCTAAGCATTCAAAATCACTAATAAGTATGCTAAGTGCTCCACAAGTGCAAGGAATGCCAATAAAAATTTAAATATACTTGAATCCTAGACATGCTCTCATATTTCACGAAAATTGCAAATATTACACTATTCATAATGCATCACAAGTTGTCATCAATGTATAAACTACCCAACTAATTAAGGATGCTTAAGTACAATTAAACAAAAATAACGAGATACTAACATTGCACTGGAGTGCGAGAGAATCCTCAATTCATCTTGACCAACTAAGGTGCATGATAGAAGAGATAATATGAATCTTGAGCTTCTAGAAACATCAACTGATGGAAACATGAGATCAACACAAAACGACAAAAATAAATAGAACAACAAGCAAAATCAATAAACTAAAGGAAAGAAATCTTGGGTTGCATCCCAAGAAGCGCTTATTTAACGTATTTAGCTAGATGGGATTTGTGTGGGCTCTCAAGGTACATAGAAAATCTCCCATTTCTTCGAGCCCCTCTTCCTAGAATCAACAAAACTAACTAAAGCTAGCAAAAATACTAGGCTTTCATGGGACCCTGAAGCTTCAATATTTTTGGTATTTTGAATTATAGATAACATAAAAGGAAAAAAAAAAGACTTAGACACAGACACGGACTCGTGAGCACAAGAAAAAAGAGCACTCAAGATAAAGAGAAGTATTAGAAGATAAAACAAAACAAGGGCATTCCGCCTCAAACTCTACTCCCTGAACCAACTCTCAATAAGTTCCTATTCTTTCTCTTCCTCACAAACCAATCCTGGTGTGTGCTAAAACTCTCTAGTTCATCTCCAATATATATGATCCACTCTCTCGACTGCCCAAACTCAGTAGAATTTAAAGAATCATGCTCACGATAGGCTATCAGTCAATCAGTGATCAGTTGACTCACTGGACATCCAATGGATGTTGGTTGCAGTTCACTAACCTCCCTTAGGGTTTAGTGAACTAATTTCAAACAAATCATCTAATTGCAAACTCGTAACTCATGTTTGCTCTGTATACTCTCTCAACATTCTCTCTAAGGAGGATTCTTCCTCTACTCGGGCTCCTGAAAAAATTTGGAATAAGGTTCATGGGCCCAAATGCACTCATTATTACCATACATAGGATTTCCATAACTCATAGACTGAGTATGGTAATCATTAGGCATTTGATAACGATGAAAACAATAATTCTCACTAAAGGCTCATGATCAAAAGAGAGATAACTAATGGAAAATGAACTAGAAGGTGGTGTTGGTTCTTCGGGCTCAAATTTCTTAAAGGGCCACCCAAATCTATCAAAAGCCATCCAAAAAATAATAAAATATTTAAAAACAGGCTCATATACAAACACCATCCAGTAACACAACCAGAAACAATGGACAAGGACTAAAAGCAAAAACAAAAACAAGTGAGACAAAACAAAAATAAAACCTCTAAGTTAAAGCAAGCAAGTTCTTCACAATATTAATTGAATTAAAATACACCTATCCCCGACAACGGCAACAAAAACTTGTTTGTAGCACACAAGCTCGTGATCTAGTAATATAAAATGATAGGTAAATACCAAGTATCAAATCCACAGAGATTTGTTTATCATTCGATTAATTACCATAAATACTCTCAATTAGGTTTATTTAAAGAAAATATAAAAAGTAAGACAAGCTAAACTAAAGACAATAAAATAAAAGTAGGAAAATCAATGGGAGACTCAAACCTAAGGGATAGACTTAAGTAAAAGATAAAATACTCAATTAAATAGAAAAAAATGATTAACTTGACAATGAACTCATAAGCCTCGATGTCTAGGAACATGGAATGTCCTTTCGGTCTCCTCCAATTTCAAGTAACTGTTAACTAAGCTAGGTGTCCCTAGTGCCAGCTAACTGATACAAGGCATTAAGACTCTTCATTACATACCTCTAATGATTAATTAATAGCCCCATTGTCACTCAGGTAATTATCCAACAATCATGCATTTGGCTATTGCCCATGCTTCTCTCCGTCGAGTTTCTACTTAGTAATAATTCAATTAACTAGTGTCCAATTAATTAATCTTTAGAACAAAACAACTTTCGAGCACTCAGTTTTGCTCCTCAAGCTCGATTTCTAAAAAATAATTCTAAATAGGCATGAAAGCGCATAAATACATAATAAAACTAGCATTAAAACAAGGAATAATAAGATATCACTAAATGATTGCTACTAATTACCCTCTGGATTGTATGAGAGCTTGAGAGCTAGACTTCAGTGCCAATGTATGGGAAGATGGGTCGAGGGTTCTATAAACCTATCCCGGGCTTTTAAGGATTGGACTAGGGAGGCTTCACACACATAGGCGGGAAAAGTCAAGAAAGAGTTTTTAATGCCCTCATGGATGGATAGTGTTTGGCATGTTTCTCTTGTGTGATTTTTGTGATAGATTCAAGCATTGAGATTAGAGTCACCTGTTTGCAATTGATGATTCTCTTATCTATTGTGTTCCTTACTCAATGACTAACAAGACTTAGGTTCGTGGTATTTTGATAGTACCAGAAAAGTGTTATCTTTCTCTATATAATTTCTGCTAGTTTGTATGGTTTTCACGTCTTTAATGTCCATTTTGTACATGGATTGAGAATTAGTAGCTTTTGGGAGCATTTACACGTGTTCGAGGTTAATTTGGAGCTAAGCAGAGGTCATTCGAGCACTCGAGCAAAGTAGAGAAGCAAAATGAATGAAAGTTTCCCTGGGGAGGGTCTAGATGCCACCATGACACTTGAAAAACGCTACAAGGCAATAGCTGCAATTAAGGACAGCGTCGAGTTGACCCCTGTGATGATGTAGTGAGCTCATGATGAAGTCGTGTAGCGTTAAGACACTACCCACGGCATCTCAATGCTACTTCGAGAACTATATAGGAAATTTTCCATTTTATGCCAAAAATCTCTCATTCTTCTCCAACCATCTTTAACCTCTACCCTTTCTGTCTTACAACATTTTTAGATGTTTTCTTAGATTATAATGAAATTACATCAAACCATGGCGTCGGGAGTGTTGTTCAAGGTTTTCGGTTAGATAGTAACGTTGATTCAGTACTATGTCGGGTTGATTTTGAACTTTGTGAGGTTATGTATTTAATTTAAAGTTCAATTTCAGAATTTAGCATGCTTTACCCTATTGTATGAATCTTAGAATGTTTAAGCATATTAGAGTTTACAACTCTTGTGTGCTTAATTTGTTTACTGCTATGCATGTAATTGATATATGTCGTTTCAATTTCCTTGCTTAATTTTTGTAGCATATAAGTCGTGTCATCTTAGCATGGTAGGGAGTTGTTTGTTGTGTGGTTTTTAAAGTGCTTGCACATAACCGCAAGTCTACAGTGTCAAGTTTTAATATAGTGATAAGTATAGAGTATCGTCTCCAGATGGATAAGTTTTCTTTAGATGTAAGTAAGTACTGTAGTTACTTTTTCCCAATCTTATTTAGAGAAATAAACTTTGAAGTAAGAGGAAATTAAAATCTAAACTAATATGTACATGCTTTGGAGTCCAATTTTGAGAAACATAAATGGCAATTAAATTAAGCCCAACTTTGATTGATTACTGAATTAAGTTATAAACCAACAATCCTATGCCAATAACTTCTAATGTAATCAATCGACTCTCTCAAGCCCAATTGAACTGACGCTCCCGATCTATTTCTATTACTAAGCATGACATTAAGTTATTCTCTTGAGGCTTCTAGAATTAACTTACTCACTCTCATGCAATAGATTAACCCCAATCATACATCTAATGTTCTTTAACTACATTTAATCTCCCGAGCTAAATCTAGTTTATCATGCAAAATCATAACTAAAGGGTAAGACAATACAAACAAGATGCATAAAAGACGTTGATATATATACTAAAACCAAAATTCGATCAAGTGTTCAACATTACAATCATTCACATGTCTAAAACATAAATCAACAGTACATGAACAACCCACAAAAACTCTTAAATGTAAAAGAAACGTAAAGGAAGTAGAGAATAAACTTAGGTCGTGTGCCAACACTCGTTCGTAATGTCAATGATCTCGAGCTTCGAGTCTCCTCCTCAACTCTCGAAAGGCCTCTTCTAGGTCCTTAGACAATGTTTGAATCGAGTTTAGGGTTTTTGGTCTCTCAAAATGGCTCCCATTTGACGAATGAAAAACTTCCTTTTATAGGCACTGAGACAACGTGCAACGCTCAACGTTGCAACACACTTTATAAAAAAAACAATAAATCGATTTGGCTGGTGTTGCAACGCTTAGGACAACGTTGCAATACTATGCCTACTGGACTCCAAGGCTAAATGGCTGCTGATAGGGCATTGTAATGCTACAGATGTTTTATTTGCTGATAATTTTTTAGATCAAATTTTAGACAAAAATAAATTACAAAAATTTTGACAAAACTCAATTACAAATTTTTTTAGGGTGTCTTAATTATGTTTCAGATTTTATTCAAAATTTGAGACCCACTTGTAAACCACTTTTTCCAATATTGAAAAATAATCCAAAGCCTTGGATAGCTGTGCACATGCAAGCTGTAAAGTCCATTAAGGCATTAGTCAAATCAATTCCTTGTTTGAGTCTTGTCAATCCAAAAGTCGTTCTCATAGTGGAATCTAACACATTAGATATTGAATATGGAGGAATACTTAAATAGTCTTTGGATAAGAAAGAATCAATCGTTCGTTTTCATTATGGAGCATAGAACGATACCCAGAAAAATTACTCAACAGTCAAAAAAGAAATTTTAGCAATTGTTTATACGTTCAAAAATTTTAAGGAGATTTAATCAATAAAAGGTTTGGAATAAAAACAAATTCTACGACATCAGAATTTGTTTTAGAAAAACATGTGAAGAATCTTGTCTCAAAACAAATCTTTATAACATCGCAGGCGATTTTATCTTCTTTGATTTCAAAATCCTGTCTATAAAAGGCGTGCAAAACCTACTTGCATATTACCTCTCAAGAGAGTTTCTAACTCCAAAACTCTCTCAACTCTCTCATCCGTCTCTTTCTCTCTCTAAAGAAAAAGATGAGTAATCGAAGAGAAAAAGATCCCTCTTCTTCCAAGGGAAAAAGCCCAGCATATTCTTCAAATTATCTTGCAATCTTAACCTTAAACTGCAAAAAGAAATTCAATTTTGACTATTTGATAAGTTTTCGTTCGAAATATTGTTGAAAAAAGTATTCTTATGGTACAAATTGAGAAGATTTCAGAGAAAAATGACATTAGAGCTTGTTTAAAATTATGAATTTTGACAAAGTTATTCAATGATTAATTTTTGAATTGATCATACTTAATTGATTTTATTGAAATTAGTGAGTTTATGGAAATTCTTACGTCGTGTTTTTGTAAAAATAAGTGGGTAAATTAGTGAAAATATAATAGAGGGTAGAAATTGTAATACTTGTCTAAGTTTAAGGTCCAATTTCATGAAATTGAAAGTTTAGAGTGAAACTTGATACAACTTGACAAGTTTAAGAGTAAAAATTAAATTGTTAAGAATAAATAATTTCTTAAAAAAAAAAAGAATCCCCTTAGAAAAATTAGCTAATCTGAAAACACCTAATATGAAACATTGGTTAAAACTTAGAAGTTACATAACTTAGTGGTTACCAAGTTTCAACATATTTTTCAACCTGAGCATAATTCAGCGGTAATTAACATGTACTCCTATCTTTGAGGTCGAAGGTTCAAATCCCATACCCCACCTTTGTTGTAAAAATAAAAAAATAAAACGGTCCCTTCAGATTCAAAAATCTATTCAATTTTATGTTGGGTAAATTCAACCCATTTCATGCACTTCTCCTCAAAAGTAGATAAAGGCAATCAATTAAAAGAAAAATGATCCGTCGATTTTAATTGATTACCTGGAAAAGTCCTGTACAAAACGTCGACAGTAACCTACAACCCCTAACAAACTACGCACCTCAAGGACTGCAACTAGATGAGGTCGTTTGGTTGTTTGTTTCTACTTTTGTTGGATATACTTAAATCCATCTCTCGATACCACATGTTCTAGGAAAGACATATGTTGTAGAAAACACTCGCATTTGGAGAACTGGGCATTAAGTTTGTACAGCTAGGTTGTCAAACTCTCCTCAGGTGTTCCTTATATTCTAAATCTGACTTGGCATAAACAAAGATATCAATAATAAATACAACCATGAAGGTATCGAGAAACTCCTTAAATACTCTATGCATCAAATCCATGAATATTGCAAGTGCGTTCGTTAGTCCAAAGGACACCATTGTGAGCTCATAATGCTCATATTTGGATTGGAAAGTTGTCTTGAGAATATCCTCGTCTCTTATTCTCAGCTGTTGGTAGCCTGATCATAAATCAATCTTAGAAAACAGTGAGTCTTGCTGTAACTGATCGAATTGGTCATCTATTTGCGGAAGTGGGTACTTGTTTCTTATCATTACACAAGTGCATAGACTCATCTTTCCTTCTTATAAAGAGGACTACCTCACCCCTGGGCGAGATACTAGGGCATATGAAACCTTTGTTTAGTAGTTCCTGTATTTACAGCTTAAGCTCCTTCAACTCTGCTGGAGCCATTCTATATGGAGCCTTGGAAATGAGAGTTGTGCCAAGCTCGAGCTTTATACTGCAATCTACCTCCCATGCTAGTGGTAAACCTAAAGGTTCCACATACTTTATTGACACTAGCACAAACTTTTTCATTTACTTTGAGCGGAATTAATTTCTCTTTTCAATCACATTAAAGGCTTTATTAGTTCCTTGTACTGATTTGATCCCATAGTCAAGTCTATAAAACTTTGCTAATGAGACCGACAATGTACCACTTTACTGATAAAGCCTCCAAGTTTCCTCTTTCTGTTCTTTGACAACTATTGTCAATATTTGTCTTCAATTAAAATGTTTCCTCCAATTCTTTCATGAACCCCAAAGAGGCATATTAGTTTGAGCACCCAAGCCTTCAATGCATATCTAGGTCATTGATTTTCTATATTAAGTGATGCATTAATCCTTTTCATTTCAGTGGCATGTTGCAGGCAGAGGTAGATTAAGGCAAGCAAGGGTCAAAATAGCAAATCCTTCGAGGCGCTGGGGCTAAAAGCAACATAAAATGGGACCGAGAGTTACTTTCCCAATGCATGTCAGAGAATGAAGAGTGGAGCACCGAGTTCGTACAAGTTCAGGCGCGTATCCAATAAAAAGGACACATGTCAGAAAGGGACCACTGTCTAACACGCATTCACCTGATATCTGACCTGTGTGAGCCCTACTCATCTGCCAACTCTATCTCTCTTATTTATAACATCCCATTCTCATTAAAAAAGAGGGGGGCACATGTATCACTGGAGATATATTAGGTACTTTTGTGACTTAAAAGCATTATTTTAGGTAGTTTTGTACTTATAAGCCTCTTTAAATTGATGACTTAGTAGTAAAGGAGTCCATTTTCATGTGAAAGGCACTTGTGAGCTTTTTAAGGCATAATATTACTTAAATGTGCTATTTGTGACTTATGCAGGCCAATTGCTGAAGGTAAAGATGGCTAAGTCTGGAAAATTCAACCTGTAATGCTAGAGCTTTGCTGTTGATGGAAAGTCAAGCTTGCTGGAGCAATTGTTGTATTTTGATGAAGCATTATTAAAGCTGGAGCATTTACCTAAGATCAGTTACACAACACGCACGTGGGAGTTATTTCATTAATTGACGTGGACAATTTATAACACCTGTGCTGATTTAAACGAATGAGGTGCTGCCATTAGTCTTAAAGTCTCCACTCAGCCCTGATTTCAAAGAAGAGGATAGGTATAAAGCCCTAGCTTGCCATTTTTGGAGGAGAGCTTGGAAATTAGACATTTTGGAGGGGAAGATTTCGAGAAGAAGAGAAGAAGCCCTTATTGGAAGGTGATCCACTTCTGGAAAGGAGGAAAATCTGCCATAAAGGAGCTGCCCAACACCACTTTCTTGTCAATTTCTCCTAGTTGCTACAGTATTTCTTTATTTTTCAGCATTTTGATATTAAAGACAGTTTTTTAATGTTGTTTCAGATTTTTCTTACTGTTTTATTGCTGTCTTTTCTTGTAATTATGAACTAATCACCCCTTTGGTGAGGGATTAGGGGATTTATTGTTGATTCTTGCTGAATGAAATAGTAGACTTGCATAATCTTCACTCCTATGCCTTGTGTGCTTAATTTTTTAGCTTGGACTTGTCTGGCCAACTTATCTAAGCAGCGTTTTTCTTAAACTTGGGAAAGGGAGAGATGAACTGATTGCATGGCATAGCATTAGTTCTGATTAGGAGCATGCTCTAAGGTAATTGGGGACACTAGGGATAGTAACCCACCTAATGTTTGCAGTTATGGGCTTAATTTCAGAGGTTAATGGGAGTTAATCACTGATTTCTTGGGAATTCTGGGAAGAATCCGCGAATTAACTGCATTGAGTGATGAAGCATGATCAATGCTATAGCATTTAGTTTGATGAAGCAAAATCCCACCCGTAATCCTGATCCCTTCTTCACAAATTCTGTTTAGTCTCATTTTACTTACTGTTTTTCCTGTTGTTCCAGCATTTCAGCACCATTTTACTCTTGTTCCTTAGTTCTTTTAATTTCATTGCACCATTTGAAGTTTAATTCTTGTTATCTAACTAAAATCAACTTAGGCATTGCAAAAATTCACATAACTAGTCCCTGAGGAGAACGATATAAAAATTCTTATCACTTGCTGCATTTAGGCTGTGTATACTTGCACATTTAGGGTGTTTTCATTCTAAAATTGCGTACACTCTTTTAAAGCAACAAGTTTTTGGCGCCGTTGCCGGGGACTAGTTTGATTTTTACATTGTTTAAGTTGTTTTTAGTCATTTTGAGCTTAAGACAAAACTAACTAAAGTTGATTTATTCATTTCAGGTTTATTGGTTGTGTATGAATGAACATCTTGGGTTAGAGTTTATTTTAGATCTAGAAATAGAAAGGACTTTTAAGAGGAGATTGAGAGATCAAAGAGAAGCTATGGCAGATCCACAACTCCCTAGAGATCCTTTAGCTCAACATTTACCTAACCCCGAAAATAGACAGCAGCCAAATCCTGAGATTAATAGACCAGCTGGAGTGGTTAATCAGGCTATAGGTCCTGCCAATGCTATTGTTTTTCAGATGACAGAGAGAGAGCCATTAGGACATATGCCAATCCATTGGTTGATGAGTTAAATCCATGGATAATTAGACCTACAATTCAAGTCCCTACTTTTGAGCTTAAACCATTCATGTTTCAAATGCTCCAAACCATAGGACAATTCCATGGATTACCATATGAGGACCCTCATTTGCATTTGAAATCCTTCATAGGGGTTAGTGATTCTTTTATCATGCCAGAAGTGTCTAAGGATGCCCTACAGTTGAGTTTGTTTCCTTACTCCTTTAGAGATGCAGCCAAGACATGGTTGAATGCATTACCTCCAGGAGCAGTAGATTCTTGGAACACTCTTGTGGAAAAATTTCTCATTAAATACTTCCCACCTACTAGGAATGCTAGATTTAGAAATGAGATTATGGCTTTCCAACAGTATGATGATGAGATCTTGAGTGAGGCATGGGAGAGATTCAAGGAATTTCTTAGAAAATGCCCTCACAATGGACTCCCTCATTGTATTCAAATGGAGAAATTCTACCATGGGTTAAATACAACCACTAAGCAAGTTGTGGATGCTTCAGCTAATGGGGCTATTTTATAAAAGACCTATAATGAAGCCCATAAAATCCTTGAAAGGATATCATCAAACAACTGTCAATGGGCTGATTCAAGGAGTAACCCAGGTAAGAAAAACAAAGGAGCTTTGGAGTTGGATGCCTTAACTGCTATAAATGCCCAAATCTCATCCATGGCCAACATGTTAAAGAATTTGACTGTGGGAAATGTGGGCCAAAATGCTCCTAATGTGCAGAATGCAGCTGCTGTAAACCAAGTAGTTACAGACTCTTGTGTTTACTGTGGTGAGGGCCATACTTTTGAATTTTGCCCCAGCAATCCTGATTCAGTCTGCTATATAGGAAACCAAAACCAGCAAAGGAATAATCCTTATTCCAATACCTATAACCCAGGTTGGAGGAATCACCCAAACTTTGCTTGGGGAGGCCAAGGAAGTAATTCTCAAGCCCCTCGAGTACAGCAAAAGGTGAATTACCCATCAGGTTTTAGGCATCAAGATTACCAAGCTTTTGAAAATCAGCAACTCATGCCCCAACAGCAGCAAAAAGCAATGCCCCAGCAGCATATTCCAGGTACATCTCTTGAGAGCTTGATGAAGGAATATATGGCAAAAAATGATGCTGTTATTCAAAGTCAGCAAGCTTCATTGAGAAATTTGGAATTGCAAATGGGTCAACTAGCTAATGAGCTAAGGGCAAGGCCTCAAGGTAAGCTTCCCTCTTATACTGAAAATCCAAAAAGAGAGGGGAAAGAGCAAGTGCAAGCCATAGAGTTGAGAAGTGGGAAGCCATTAGTTGAGGAAGTAGAAGTTCACAAGAGAAAACAGAAAGTGAAAGACACTGTTGTCCAAGTTGAGGAAGAAAAGAAAGAAGAGCAGTTTGAGACTAAAGGGAGAAAGAATGAGGAAGTTGAGATTACACCTAGAGTTGAACCTTCCAGAGAAAATCAGTGTGTAGCTACTCCCATTCCAGAGTTTAAACCACCTCCTCCACCATTTCCTCAAAGGTTGAGAAAGAGAAAAGAAGAAGCTCACTTTGAGAAGTTTATGGATATCTTGAAGGAAATTCGTATAAACATACCATTGGTGGATGCTTTGAGGCAAATGCCTAATTATATGAAATTTCTGAAAGATGTCTTAACAGGAAGAGAAAGATTTGAGGAATTTAAGGTAGTTTCCTTAAATGAGGAGTGTAGTGCCATTTTGAGAAAGAAAATCCCAAACAAGGAGAAAGACCCTGGATCCTTCACCATACCTATTTCTATTGGAGGAAAGGAATTAGGACGAGCTTTGTGTGACTTAGGAGCTAGCACTAACCTTATGCCTTTGTCCATTTACAAGAAATTAGGCATAGGTGAAGCTAGACCCACAACTGTCACTCTCCAATTAGCTGATAGGTCCATAACCCACCCTGAAGGAAAGATAGAGGATATTCTAGTTCAGGTGGATAAGTTCATTTTTCCGGCTGATTTCATAATTTTAGATTATGAAGCAGACAAAGAAGTGCCTATTATCCTAGGGAGACCTTTCCTTAAGACAGGGAGAACTGTGGTGGATGTCTATGAGGGAACAATCACTTTGAAAATGAATGACCAGCAAGTGAAATTCAACATCTATGACACAATGAAATATCCCGCTAATTTGGAAGAATGTTCTGTAATTCAGGTGTTGGAAGAAGTTATCAGTGAGACTGCTGAAGAGGAATTGCTACAACATCATGCTCAATCTTTTGGATAAATAACAGCAGAGGATATGGAAAACAACAGTTTTGAAAGGGAGGATGAGAATTTGGCTGAAGTTTCTTGTTTTAGGAGAGTGTTTGAATCCCTAGAGTTAGGAGATAGGAAAAGACCACCTATGCAGCCTTCCATTAAAGAACCTCCTACCCTAGAGCTGAAACCCTTGCCCAATCACTTGAAATATGCCTATTTAGGTGAGGCAAAGACTCTTCCCATTATTATTTCAGCAAGCTTACTACCTGAAAATGAGTTGACGTTGCTGGAATTGTTGAAACAGTACAAAAAGGCTATAGGATGGACTTTGGCTAATATCCAGGGTATAAGTCCTTCTTTTTGCATGCATAAAATTAATTTGGAAGAAGGAAATTTCAAATCCATTGAGCAGCAAAGAAGACTTAATCCAGCTATGAAGGAGGTTGTGAAAAAGGAAATCATTAAATGGTTGGATGCTGGAATTATATACCCTATTTCAGATAGCAATTGGGTAAGTCCTATCCAATGTGTGCCAAAAAAAGGTGGCATGACAGTGTTGGTGAATGAGGCCAATGAGTTAGTTCCAACTAGGACAGTGACAGGTTGGAGGGTATGTATGGATTACAGGAGGTTGAACAAAGCCACTCGCAAAGACCATTTCCCACTACCTTTCATTGACCAAATGTTGGATAAACTAGCTGGTCAGGATTATTATTATTTTTTAGATGGGTACAGTGGCTATAACCAGATCACCATAGCCCCACAGGATCAAGAAAATACCACTTTTATCTGCCCCTACGGAATTTTTGCCTTTAGGAGAATGCCCTTTGGCATTTGTAATGCCCTTGCCACTTTTCAGAGATGTATGATGGCTATATTTTCTGATATGGTGGAATCTATCATGGAAGTCTTCATGGATGACTTCTCAGTCTTTGGGGATTCATTTGAAGCTTGTCTAGGCAATTTAGGGAAAGTCTTAAAGAGGTGTGAGGAAACAAATTTGGTCTTAAATTGGGAAAAATGTCACTTTATGGTGCGAGAGGGCATAGTGTTAGGCCATAAAATTTCAAAAGAAGGGATTGAGGTTGATAAAGCCAAGATTGAGATCATCGAGAAATTACAACCACCTACCAATGTTAAGGGTGTGAGAAGTTTCTTGGGTCATACTGGTTTTTATAGGAGATTTATAAAGGACTTCTCTAAAATTTCAAAACCTTTGTGTTCATTGCTGGAGGTAAACAGACCATTTGAGTTCAATTCTGACTGCCTTAGAGCCTTTAATATTCTGAAAACAGCTTTAGTTACTGCTCCTATCATATCTTCTCCAAATTGACAATTGCCATTTGAGTTGATGTGTGATGCAAGTGACTATGCTGTAGGTGCATTGTTAGGACAAAGGCAAGGTAAGGTCATTCACCCAATCTATTATGCTAGCAAAACTCTCAATGAAGCACAACTAAATTACACCACAACAGAAAAAGAGTTGTTGGAAGTAGTTTTTGCTTTTGAGAAGTTTAGATCTTATTTAGTAGGTTCTAAAGTGGTTGTCTACACTGACCATGCTGCTATTAAGTACCTACTAGCTAAGAAAGATGCTAAACCAGGATTAATTAGATGGGTGTTGCTCTTACAAGAGTTTGATTTGGAAATTAAGGACAAAAATGGTTCTGAAAATCTGGTAGCATACCATCTGTCCAGAATTGAAAATTCGCAAAGTTTGCTGTAGCAATCTAATATCAGAGATGATTTTCCTGATGAACAGCTTTTTACAGTAGCTCAAATTCAGGAACTCAAAATTCCTTGGTATGCAGACTTTGCAAACTATGCACCCAGTGGTATTCTACCTTTGAATTTGACAGGGCAGCAAATGAAAAAGTTTATTCATGATTCAAAAGCTTATTTTTGGGATGATCCATACCTTTATAAGCAATGTGCTGATGGGCTTTTGAGGAGGTGTGCTGCTGAAGGGGAAATTCACTCTATCTTGGAACATTGCCATGCTTCACCTTATGGAGGTCATTTTGGTGGTCAAAGGACAGCAGCCAAAGTGTTCTAATCTGGATATTATTGGCCTTCAATCTTTAAAGATGCTCACATGTTTAGTAAGGTTTGTGATAGGTGTCAAAGGAAGGGAAATATTGGGAAAAGAGATGAGATGCCCCTCACATACATTTTAGAAGTTGAGTTGTTTGATGTTTGGGGAATAGACTTCACGGGCCCATTTCCTCCTTCCAAAGGGAACCTATATATTTTAGTGGCTGTGGATTATGTCTCAAAGTGGGTTGAAGCAATGACTTGTCCAGTGAGTGATGCCAAGACAGTCATGAGGTTCTTGCACAAGCATATCTTCACTAGATTTGGAACTCCAAGAGTGTTAATAAGTGATGAAGGGTCTCATTTTGTGAACAAGGCAATGAATTCCCTCTTGGCTAAGTATAATGTCAAGCATAAAGTCTCCACACCATACCACCCACAAGCTAATGGGCAAGCAGAGATTTCCAATAAGGAGATTAAGGGAATACTTGAAAAAGTAGTGAATCCTAAGAGAAAGGATTGGTCATTTAGGTTGGAGGATTCCTTGTGGGCATATACGACAACATTTAAGACTCCCTTAGGTATGTCTGCCTATTGAATTGTTTATGGAAAAGCTTGCCATTTGCCCCTTGAGCTTGAGCACAAGGCTTTTGGGGCATTAAGAGAGCTAAATCTGGATCATTCAGTAGCTAGAGCCCTCATAATGTTACAACTTAATGAAATGGATGAGTTTAGGCAACTGTCTTATGAAAATGCCAAATTGTATAAAGAGAAAACCAAGGCTTGGCATGATAGGAAGTTAGTGCCTAAACAGTTTGAAAAAGGGCAAAGGGTTTTGCTGTATAACACAAGGTTGAAACTGCTCCATGGAAAATTAAAATCCAAATGGTCTGGCCCTTTTACTGTTATAGAAGTTTTCCCACATGGTGCCATTACTGTGAAAGATGAAAAAGAAGGGAGAGAATTCAAGGTCAATGGCCAAAGGCTCAAGCACTATTGGGGAGAAAATTTTCAAAGAGAAATAGCCTCGAAGAGGCTACTATCTAATTGAATTTGAGACAAAGAAAACAATTGGGAGCTGGATTAATTGGTTTTCACATATTTTCTCCCTTTAATTAGTTTACTGTTTTGATTACAACTAGCTTGGACACATTTAATTCTTATTTGTTATGCAGTTTTTCTTTTCTTTGCAGCTGAGCAGTGAGATGACAGACAACATTGATGAAACAGCTGACATGCAGAATTTCTGTCTTCAGATTTGCTATTTTTGGGAAAAGACAGTTGTGCAGCTCGAGATCTGACTTCCTGTTAGGCTGCATCGGTCTATATCAATGTAAGACAGCTTGGAAATGACAATTGTGTAGCTGCAGCATAGCTGAAGTGTGAATTCAGTCTTGTTGGGAAGCATAAAAGGAATATATGGCAGAATTGAATCTTTGACCAACCTTAATTCGAATTGATGGCTTGGCTCAGCTCAATTCTATTTAATTTGGAAGCCTTGGAGGGGTAGCCTCTATCACAACCCGAAAGCAGCAAGTGTAGCTACAAAGAAAAAAAATTATGCATCAGTTAGGAAATGGCTCCTTCCAAAACCCGAGGAAAGAAAGCAAAAGAGGTTGCACATGTTCAAGCTGAGGAGGAGGAGCATGAATTTGTTGAAGCTAATGTTGTTTCAAGATCTTCTCATTCAAAATCCAAATCTAAGTCTTCCAAACCTTCTAAATCAAAGGGAAAGAAGAAAGTGGTCGAGGACGAAGCTCTTGAGGAAGTTGCTGAAGAAAACACTGCGAATGAGCATGAAGAACCACTGGATGCTTCTTCTCCTAACAGCAAAATATCAAAGAGAAGAGGTAAGGAACCATATCAAGCTCAAAGAGGTTCCCCCTTGGAGAGATCATTAATGAGGAAGCTAGACTCAGGTTTGAAAAGCTGAAAACTAGGGAGTTGTTCCCAGAAAAAGGTTTTGCTGCTGCATTCAGCAAGCTCCCTTTATTTGTGAGAGCTAACGTCATCAACCATGGATGGGAGCAATTTTGTCAACAACCAGAGCCGGCCATAGTGCCTATTGTTCAAGAATTTTATGCCAATTTGGAGGGAAAATCTACGTTTCAAGTGAAAGTCAGAGGTAAGGTGGTGGATTGGTCACCTACGGCCATTAATGAGCTGTTTAACCTGACAAATATCCCTCATGCTGTTTTCAATGAAATGGAAGTAGTGACCCCTGAGTCCCACCTCAACACTGCTGTCAAAGTTGTAGGAGTGAAGGGTGCTCAATGGAGGGTCTCCCACACAGGTGCAAGAAGTTTTGAAGCAGCATATCTCAATGACAGCACTGCCTCCAAAAAAAAAAAATCCTCTTAACTTTTTCCATTTTGAAAGTGCTAAGCATTGATGTGGGTCGCATAATAGCCCGAGAGATTCAAGAATGTGCAAAGAAGAAAGTTGGGAAGTTGTTCTTCCCCAATTCCATTACCATGCTGTGCTTAAGAGCTGGAGTGCCCTTGCAACCTTCTAAGGATATTTTAAGTGATCAAGGACACTTTGATCTCGCAAGCATTGACAGGATGAGTAGAGGGGAAAACAAAGGCAAGGGAGGTCTTGTTGTGGGACTAAACAAGATGCTGAAGCAGCAAGCTCATCTTCTACAAAGGTGGGACTATTCTGAGAAGCAGCAGCAAACCTATTGGAATTATGCCAAGACCAGAGACAACTTTATGCAGAGAGCTATGCTAGCAAATTTTTCCAATCCTACCCTCCTTTCCCTACTTTTCCTGATGGTCTCTTGACTCATTGGACCACTCCTTCAACCAACGAAGAACAGGAAGATGAAGAGGAAGAGCACACTCCTGGAGATGAAGATTGAAGAAAAGGGGAGTTGTGTTTTAAGTTGTTGCTGTCTATTCTTGCTGTTATACATATCCTACGCCATTTGATTGCTTTTATGTTGTTTTTAATTTCTTTTAAGTTCTTGATTAGGGTAGTTTAGTATCTATTATATCTTTTTTTTATTATGGCTGAGTTGTGTGCTTATATTTGAAAGAAAAAAAAAATCTGCCAAGAAGTAATGCATTGTAAGCTCCCCATATTTAAATGAAAAGCAAGTAGCTGTTATGTAGTTTAATTTTTCTTCCAATTCTGTCAAGCTCAATACTATTGCACTTCTTGCTTTGAAATTTTTTTTATTGCCAAGAATATGGCTAGCCTCAATGCCCCTTGTTGTTACTGTTAAATCTTAAGAGTTTGCTCCATTTAGCTTGAAATTAGGAGTGAGATGCTTGTTGTTGCTAGTTATTATTGTTTAAAATAAGTTTGGGGGATTTTCTTGCCTCATTCTTTCACTCGTTGAGAACAATGAGTACGCTAAGTTTGGGGGGAGTAAGGCTTCCCTTACTGAGTTTTTCTTTTAATATTTGTGTCAAAGAGTACTACCCCTAAGATCAATAATTTTTCTTTAAGCATTCAGGGCCCTCTTGAAAAAAAAAAAAAAAAAAAAAAAAAAAAAAAGAGCAAAAGTTAGTAAGAGAGTTATTCCGCTGTCAAAAGCTAACCATTAAGACAGGGTTAGACGTGAAACCCATGTTTACACTTGAGCTAAAAGGTGGTTTGAGACATGAATATGCCTTAGCAGCCCAACTTAGTAACAAAGCTCGTTGTTAGGCAACTTTAATCACAAATGCTGGTGTCTAAATCGAAGGCTTTGTATACAAGGAGGGTTCTCTCTAAGAGAAAAAAAAGAAAGAAAGAAAAAAAAGCAGAAACAGAAAAGTTGTTTGTTAAAGTTTAGCTGTTATAAGCTCTTTGATGCTTAGGTGAGTTGCACCACAAATGTGGCCATTCTAATAACTAAGAAGGAGCTTAGCATAAAGTTAAGGGAGCCTGTCTTGTTATGGAAATGATTGATTCTTATGGGAAGGTGCTTTGAATGTGTGTATGTTTTCTGTGTGAAATAAAAATAAGCTGGAAGCAGTAAGCTAGCTCTCCTTTTTATGAGCTAATGGAATGCAAAGTGAACTCAATGAAGGAAAAAGGCAGTGGTTTAGCTGTGGGGCTGTGTAAAGGCTGAGGCTATGTTTTTGGAGTAAAAAAAAAATTCTAGGAAAATCCTTAGAATGCTGAGCTTGAATGAGAATTTGAGAAATCAAACTGCTGTAACAGTATCTATGCTGTGATCCAGGTGTTGGCAGGTTAGCTTGGTTGTTTGGTAGTTGGACTTTAGGTTGAAAACTTTCTGAAGTGAGGCATTACTCAGGGACGAGTAATGGTCTAAGTTTGGGAACTTGATAGCTTTTAGAATGAGAGCTATTTAGGGGATTTTAGTGAAGATTTTGTGTCTTAAAAGCACTATTTTAGGTACTTTTGTACTTAGAAGCCTCTTTAAATTGATGACTTAGTAGTAAAGGAGTCCATTTTCATGTGAAAAGCACTTGTGAGCTTTTTAAGGCATAATATTACTTAAATGTGCTATTTGTGACTTATGCAGGCCAATTGCTGAAGGTAAAGATGGCTAAGTCTGGAAAATTCAACCTGTAATGCTAGAGCTTTGCTGTTGATGGAAAGTCAAGCTTGCTGGAGCAATTGTTGTATTTTGATGAAGCATTATTAAAGCTGGAGCATTTACCTATGATCAGTTCCACAAAACGCACGTGGGAGTTATTTCATTAATTGATGGGGACAATTTATAACATCTGTGCTGATTTAAACGAATGAGGTGCTGCCATTAGTCTTAAAGTGTCCACTCAGCCCTGATTTCAAAAAAGAGGAGAGGTATAAAGCCCTAGCTTGCCATTTTTGGAGGAGAGCTTGGAGATTAGACATTTTGGAGGGGAAGATTTCGAGAAGAAGAGAGAAGTCCTTCTTGGAAGGTGATCCACTTCTGGAAAGGAGGGAAATCTGCCATAAAGGAGCTGCCCAACATCACTTTCTTGTCAATTTCTCCTAGTTGCTACAGTATTTCTTTATTTTTTCAGCATTTTGATATTAAAGACAGTTTTCGAATGTTGTTTCAGATTTTTCTTACTGTTTTATTGCTGTCTTTTCTTGTAATTATGAACTAATCACCCCTTGGGTGAGGGATTAGGGGATTTATTGCCGATTATTGTTGAATGAAATAATAAACTTGCATAATCTTCACTCCTATGCCTTGTGTGCTTAATTTTTAGCTTGGACTTGTCTGGCCAACTTATCTAAGCTGCTTTCTTAAACTTGGGAAAGGGAGAGATGAACTGATTGCATGGCATAGCATTAGTTCCGATTAGGAGCATGTTCTAAGGTAATTGGGGACACTAGGGATAGTAACCCACCTAATGTTTGCAGTTATGGGCTTAATTTCAGAGGTTAATGGGAGTTAATCACTGATTTCTTGGGAATTATGGGAAGAATCCGCGAATTAACTACATTGAGTGATGAAGCATGATCAATGCTATAGCATTTAGTTTGATGAAGCAAAATCCTACCCCTAATCCTGATCCCTTCTTCACAAATTTTGTTTAGTCTCATTTTACTTACTGTTTTTCATGTTGTTCCAGCATTTCAGCACCATTTTACTCTTGTTCCTTAGTTCGTTTAATTTCATTGCACCATTTGATGTTTAATTCTTGTTACCTAACTAAAATCATCTTAGGCATTGCAAAAATCCACATAACTAGTCCTTGAGGAGAACGATATAAAAATACTTATCACTTGCTGCATTTAGGCTGTGTATACTTGCACATTTAGGGTGTTTTCATTCTGAAATTGCATACACTCTTTTAAAGCAACAAGCGTGGGTCTCGCTCATCTGCCTGCCCTTTCTCTCATATATATATATAGCATCCCATTCTCATTTTGAATAAAGGGGATTTGGAGGGAAAGTGGACAAGAGAGAAAGCAAAGAAAATTCTTCATTGAAGCCCGACAAAGAGGCGTGACAACCTCCGACAAAGGACAACAAAGAAGAAGGAGCTTCACAGCGCCATTTCTCTAAGCTTGCGTGCATTTGCCATTTTACCTTTCAATTGCCTCATGTTGTCTTTTATCATATTTATGCCCTTTTCTTTTATCATGAGCTAAACAAATTCTCAAGACTTGGCCTATATAGCTATTTTCTTGACAATGTTTTCATTCTATTAAATGTATTAATGGTTGAAGTGTGTTTTTTAACCTTCGTCGTAAGAGAGCTCATTTAAATTGCTTGGGTCTGTTTGGCTAACCAATTTCGAGTAATAGCATGCTTTAGGCACCAGGAGGGTCAAGGCATGTGAAAATACTTAAGAAGAACAAGAGTGAGCATAGTTTGTAAGGTGGTCTTAGGGATAATACAACCACTTGTAGGCTAAAGAAAGGGGTGGTGACAATTGATTAACAATGGCACGGAGAAATCTAACCATAGTTAAGAGGGAATGCGATACTGGGAGATAGGCATTTGTAGGCACCCTTGCCTAGATTCAGAGTAGCTTCAACATTAATCACACCCTTGCATGAAAACAACGTTAGCATTAAGTTGCCTCATCCAAGTCTTGATATTTTCATTAGTGGCGCATCTCAGTTCTTTGCTTTGCCTGTGTTTTTATTCATAGCACTTTTGTTTTCATCGCATCTCTACTTTTTTCACTTTTATCTTTGCGCACCTCAAACCCAAAACCATTTCTAAGATAGGTTACAAAGTACAAAAAGAAGGCAAAAATTACGCGGAAAAATAGTTAAATAGAGAGGCATCCCATTTTGTGCGCATATTGTCAAGGCATTCCATGAGCATTCATTTTATTTATTAAATGATGCGTTGATCTCTTTTCTAGTGTCATGTATGCAGGCAAGGCTAAAGATGAGGCATGCAGATCAAGGCACCGCATTTAAATGCTATATTGTTTGAGGTGTCGAGTTTGAAAGAGAAAGAAAATGGGATCAAGAGCTATATGCATGGAGTTTTTAGAGAACGAGTAGTGGAGCGACACATTTTGAATAAGGTTCAGGCGCGTAGCCAGTAGAAAAGTAAAATGTCAGTGGGGGACCATTGATCGACGAGCATTTGCCTACAGTTCACAAAAGATATTTTGACCTAAGTGGTCTCGCTCAGTTGCCTGACTTTTCTCTCATATAAATAGAAGTAGTTATCCATTTTGAAAAAAGAAGGAGAGAGGAACTAAACAAGATAGAGACATTGTTGAGAGAAGAATAAGACCGAAGAGACGTCTTTTGGGAGGAGTCCGATGACAAGGAGTGACAGCCACAGCAAAGGACATCAAGGAAGAAGACACCTCACAGCACCAACGCCCCAACTTGCATTTTATTAATTTCATTCTCATATGCTTTATGTTTTCTACCATTGTAGTCATGTCTTTTATCTTAAGTTTGTTAACAAAGTTTCTCATGTACTAATTGTTTAATTGATGAAGTTTATTCATGAACCTTCCTCTTAAGAGAGCGTATTTTAATTGCTTAGGTCCAATTGGCCATCAAATTCTAAGTAGAAGCATGTTTTAGGCATCGAAAATGTCAAGGCATGTGGAAAGGCTTAAGGAGAGTAAGAGTGAACATTATTTACTAGGTTGTTTTAAGGATAACTCAATCACTTGTAAGCTAAAAAAGGGGGGGTGAAATATTGTTTAACAAAGGCACAAAGGAATCCAACCTAAGTTAAGTAGGGATACGATACTGGAAATGAGGTATTTATAGGTTCCCTTGCCTAGGTTCTTGTAGCTTCATCATTTATTCATCCATGTGCATGGAAACGGCGTAACCACTAGGTTGTCTCTGTCAGGTCTTGTCATTTTTAATGATTTAAAGTACCCCTCTCTATTTGCATTGTTCAATATACATTCTCATAGTCTACCATCTTCAGCACATCCTCACTTTTTTGTAATTTTATGTTCATGCACCTCAACCCCACATAGCATTCTCATAATCGATTACCCTACTTCTCGTTGTGAATGCATTACTAGGCTTGTCTATGAAATTTTAGTCTGGTTTACCTTCCTTGTGGATCTTGACCCTGGAATGCTCCAAGTACTGCTTGTGAGCCCGTCTGGTGTATGCTTTCGCCAGCGCGCTACGTGACAACAAGTTAGAAGCAGCCATTATTCATTCGCTGCACCTAATTTCATCTCATTATCTACGATTTATCTCCCCTAACTTGCATAAATTTCATATAGTGGTTCACTCGACACCATTATTAATATTCGTTATGCACCTTACATTTGCATTGCCTTCCTAGTGGATTTGACCTTAAAATATTTTAGGTATTGTTTGTCAGCGCTTCTAGTGTATTCTTGTGCCAGAGCGCTGAGTGACATTAGTTAGAAGAAACCATAAGTCACTTTCCCTATGACATTTCCACCATTTATCTACCCCACTCCAACCATATTTCTTTCCTCTAACTTGCGTTGTTTTCACATTGTGGTATTTAGCCACCAAGCTTTTAGCACCGTTGTCGGAGAAGAACCTTTGCATTAGATCATTAATTTGTTAACAACATTATTAGTAACGTACTTAGCGTGAGTTGGTTGATCTGCCTCTTGGATAAACCCAATTTCTTGTGGCTGATTCAGGTAACCTAGTGCATGAGTGGTGCAAACTGATACATGCAAGTGCCTTTAGACCAACAGACAGACCGCACCTTGCATCAAAGAAGGCGAGCCCAACATGTTGAAGAGAGAGATATGGTGAACAATGGATTAAACAAAGGCAATTAAGAACATGCTATACCGCCTAATCCACAACCTAGAAGATAAGAGGCATAAGTCAATCCTATTTTGCTAGTAGATGACCGTGAATGAGAAATTAGAGATTATGTTGTGCCAATACTTTGCAACTTTAATCCAAGCATTGTTAGGGCTAATATGGATATGGAGAAGTTTGAGTTGAAGCTCATAATGTTTCAAATGTTGCTTACAGCAAGGCAATTCAATGCTTGCGCGACAAAAGACCCTCATTCTCACCTTAAATCTTTCTTGGATTTTTGCAACAAATTTAAGCAACCTGGAGTAACTACTGAGCAGCTCTAAGTGTTGTTGTTCCCTTACTCTTTGCATGACAAGGCCAATGTCTGGCTCAATCAATAGTCAGCAGGGTCAATCTACTCTTGGAATGACTTAGTGGAGAAGTTCTTGGAAAAGTATTTTCCCCTACAGTGAATTCTAAACTTAGATTGAACATAATGACATTCACGTGGTTGGACAATGAGGCGTTGGGTGATGCATGGGAGTGGTTCAAGCCATGGCTCTTGAGGTGTCCTCACCACAGTTTGTCCAATTGTGTCCAATTAGAAACATTTTACATGAACAAAAATGCCCAAGTATTAGCCAATACATTTGCTAGTATAGCTTTGCTAAGAAAAACTTACAATGAGGCATATGAGATTTTGAATATCATGGTAAGGAACAATTATGAATGGGGATTAGCATACCAAAGGTAGAAGATGTCCATCAAATTAAGTACCCCGAGAAATCATGAAGTGGACCAGATAACCTCTATGCAAATGCAGCTTACTGCGTTGACTAATTTAGTAAAGACTCTCCACTAAACCAACACTTGCCGTGATGAACAAGATAGTTGTCACAACATGTGAATCCTGTGGAGATAATCATTGCGTGGATCAGTGTCCCATGAACCCAGAATCTTTGTATTATGTTGGTCAACAAGGCAACCGAAACTATCCCTTCTCAAACACTTACAACACAGGTTACAATCAAGGTAACTCAGACAACGAACCAAATGCATCACATCTTGAGGCGATGATGAAAGAATATATGGAAAATTAGAAGGAGCACAATGCCAATAATGACGCATTCATCCAAAGTCGGGCAGCTGCCTTGCGCAATCTCAAAGTGCAAGTGGGGCAGATGGAGAATGAACGAAAAAGTAGACCAACTGGGTCACTTCCAAGTAATATTGAAGCGTCCAGAAGAGATGGAAAAATCAGTGTAACACCTTGACTTTAAGGAGTGGCAAGTAGTTAACTAGTAATGAAGCGAGTCAGAAATAGGAGAAAAAGGGTGAAGATGTTCTTGAGAACAACGTGTCGATCAGTAACAAGAGTCAGGCGGAATTGTGACAGTTGAACCATGAAGCATAGTGAACTCACCTGATGAAAATAAGAAGGAATTAAGGGGGAAGGAGATTAAAGATGGGGCAACCAAGAATTTGAAGCCACCACCACCCTACCCTCAAAGGCACAAACAGAAGAATGACGAGAAGCAGTTGGAACAATTTTTAATAGTGCTGAAATAGCTGCATATCAACATCGCTTTAGTAGAGGCACTCAAACAAATGCCTAGTTATGTGAATTTCTTAAAAGAAATTATGGCCAACAAAATACCATGGAAGAAGTTTTCCACCGTTGCTTTAACAAATGGCTGAAGTGCGTGGGTCACAAACAAACTTCCTCCCAAGCTTGAGAACCCTGTGAGCTTAACCATTCCTTGCTCTATGAGAGGAGTTGACCTACGAGAGCATTGTGTTATTTGGGAGCAATTATCAATCTAATGCCCCTGTTTGTTTTTAAGAAGCTGGGAATTGGGGAGGCGCAACCAACCATGATGACACTGCAACTAGCAAACAGATTAGTGGCGCACCCTGGAGGAAAAATTGAAGATGTTTTGGTTAAGGTTGACAAGTTCACTTCCCTACATATTTTATAATTCTATATTATGGGGCATTCATTCCTTGCTACAGAGGATACATTGATTAATGTGAAAAAAAGGAGAGCTGGAGATGAGAGTGAATGATGAGGAAATCTCCTTCAACGTCCTCAACGTGTTGAATACCCAGATGAGGCCAAGAAATGTGACATGGCCTGCTAAGTAGATGCAATGTTAGCACATGATTTAGAAGAAGATGAAGTTATAGATAGTGAGAAAGATGCAGACTAAAAATGGAAAGAGGCGTTGACAATTAGCTACCTAGTTGCTTATGACACACTAAAGCATTTCAAGCATTACAAATTTTAGAAAGAGTGTTTCATTTTTCCAAGCCATCAATAGAAGAACCGCCCACATTTGACTTACAAACCCTTCCATCACATCTTAAATACAAGTTTTTAGGAGTTGGGGAGACCCTACCTGTGATTGTCTCTATGAAATTAAATGCCGATAAAGAATCTTTATTGATGCAGGTACCCAATAGACATGTAAGGAGATAGGCTAGAGTTTGGCTGTCATCAAAGGAATTAGTCCCTCCTATTGTATGCATAAAATCATACTAGAAGAGGGGCACAAAGGATTTATGAAGCATCAAGTCGCCTGAACCCATCAATGATGGAAATGATCAAAAAAGAAATCACCAAGTGGATACACGCATGCATAATTGACCCAATTGTTGATAGCAAGTGGGTAAGTCTAGTGCAATGTGTTTCAAAGAAGAGGGACCTGACAGTGATCAAAAACGAAAAGAATGAGTCGATTCTAACGCGTACCATAACTGGCTAGTGTGTTTGCATGGATTATCGAAAGTTCAACGCATCGACAAAGAAAGATCATTTCCCCTACCTTTCATGGATTAAATGTTGGATCGCTTGGTTGGGAGGGCATACTACTACTTTTTAGATTGGTACTCCGATTATAATCAAACCATCATTGCACTGGAAGATCAGGAAAATACTACATTCACATGCCCTTCGTACTTTTGTGTTTAGAAGAATGCCCTTTGGGCTACATAACGCCTCAGGAACATTCCAGGGGTGCATGATGGCAATCTTCTAAGATTTTCTTGAAACCTCAGTAGAAGTGTTTATGGATGACTTCTCACATATGGTAATTCGTATGACGAATGTTTGAAAATTTTGGAGGAAGTGATGATCAGATGTGACCGACAAATTTAGCATTAAATTGGGGAAATGCCACTTTTTGGTTGAGGAGGGCATTATCTTAGGGTACTACGTCTCTTGGGATGACTTAGAGGTTGAATGCACTAATACTAAGGTAATTGCGAAGGTGACACCTCCCACAACTGTGAAAGGCATCTGAAGTTTGTTAGGATATGTGGGTTTCTACCACAAATTCATCAAAGGATTTTCCCATATTTCAAAACTTTTTTTTTAACTTCTGGAGCAAGACAAAAAATTTGAATTCTTCCATGCCTGTAGAAAAGCTTTTGAAAAGTAGAAGAATGCGTTAACCACCGCCCAAATCCTAACGACGCCAAATTGGACATTGCCTTTTGAGCTGATGTGCGATGCAAGTGACACAGCAATTCGAGCAATGTTGGGCAGCGTGTTGAGAAAATTCTTCATCCCATCTATTACGCAAGTAAGACTCTAAACGAGGTGTAGCAAAATTACACAACAACCGGAAAGGAACTTTTAGCTGTTTTCTTACCCTTTGAAAAATTTGACGCATACTTGATTGGGTCCAAAGTGACTTTATTCACTGACCACACAACCATAAAATATTTGATGCAAAAAAAAGATGCCAAATTGCGGTTATATCGATGGGTCTTACTGCTCCAAGAATTTGTTTTAGAAGTGAAAGATAGGAAGGGCATTGAAAGCCAGATGGTTGAACATTTATCAAAGCTAGACAACCCTTCTATCACCAGCTGCCAGGTGAGATCAGAGAAAATTTCCCTGACAAAGTACTTTTAATGGTTGATACTAGCGCACCTTGGTTCGGTGATATTGTGAATTATTTAATAAGCGCAGCCCTACCACCGGACCTCACAGTGCAACAACGTAAGAGATTCTTTCATGATTTAAAATTCTATTTTTGGGATGACCCATTTTTGTAAAGATTAGGGGTAGACCAGATTTACAGATGTTGCGTAGCTGAGGAAGAAACAAAACGCATCCTAAGTCATTTCCATTCAGCTTCTTATGGAGATTTTGGAGGGCAAAGGACTATTGCTAAGGTACTTCAATATGGATACTAGTGGCCAACCCTATTCAGAGGTTTGCAAGTCACTGTGACCATTGCCAGCACAAGGAAAACATCTCATCGAGCAATGAAATGCCTCAAACATTCATTTTGGAGATTGAGTTGTTTGATGTATGGGGCATTGACTTCATGGGCCTTTTTCCTCCTTCGTGTGGGTATCACTATATACTTCTGGATTGATTACTAGTCAAAATGGGTTGAGGCAATGGTGTGTTAGAAGAATGATGGACTGAAAATAGTAAATTTTATGAAGAAGAACATCTTCACGTGTTTTGAACGCCACACACGTTGATCAGTGACAAGGGAACACATTTTATAAACAAGATCGTGGAGAAATTGTTAGGAAAGTATGACGTCGAACATAAAATTGCAACCCCTTACCATCTCAATCCAATGGGAAGGCAGAGGTCTCGAATCGAGAGATTAAAGGCATCTTGCAAAATGTGGTGAATGCCTCGAGGAAGGACAGGGCGCAGCATTTACATGACGCGCTCTGGGCATATAGAATAGCATACCAACCTGTTGGGCATGTCATCATACAAACTCATGTTTGGAAAAGCTTCCACCTCCTAATAGAACTTGAATATACAGCGCATTGGGCAATGAAAAAGATAAATTAAAATGAGGCGATGAATGGGGAAGCAAGGAAGCTGCAACTAATGGAGATGGAAAATTTTAGGCTTGATGCATACGAGAATGCAAAAAATCTGCAAGGAACGTGCTATGAAATTGCATGATAAGAGAATAAGGCATCATGATTTTTATCCAAGTCAGAAAGTATTATTGTTTAACTTACGTTTGCATAGATAGTCTGGCCCCTTCATAATTGAGAGAGTATATCTGCATGGGTCAGTGGACCTAGTATCAAAAGATGGTGAGAGTGAATTCAATGTAAATGATCAGCGCATCAAACCGTATCTTGGCTGGATGGAGGGCTTGTCTGCCTCCATCAAACCTGTTGACCTTCAGTAAAAGAGACCAGAGTGGGTCGCCGTGTTGTGATGAGCCATTTAATGCTACCGGACTATAGACCATGAAAGTTTTTATTGCTTTTTAGATAACCTGTTATTGATTTTTGTTCATTCTCGCTTCCATAGTTAGAAACAAGTGAATGTGCGTTATTATAATTGGCCTTAGGGTAGATATTTGAGCGTTTTGTTTATTAATGATGCATTAAAGGTTGAGCTTGCTGCACCTACACGATGACATAGGAGAGTTCATCAATGAGAGAGGGTATATGGTAGAGGGACGTCAATCAGGCATCGTCTTATGTATCTGTAGAATCGCAAGAAAACGTATCACTTGCCACCTTTGCCATGTTCTCCCAAAAAGAAGGAATGATATTCTTCATAGGAAAACGTGTGTCCCTTCAAATCTCCTATTTCCTTTATTAGGCAACAAGGAATTTAATGAACTAGCCACGTTTGAAAAGACCTTTCCACTTCATTTGCTATTAAAACCCTCCTCCTTTCCTTAGAACGACCATCTTCAACCTAAGTATCTTCAGAGCCCTTGAGTTTTCAAATACCCTTCCCTAAAGCTTTTGTCTCTCTCCGTGTTTCAGTAAAACCCTAATAAGAAAATAATGTCTTCCAATGACGACTCTCAAAACCAATCTGCAGATAACTATGTCAATGATGTCGGCCAACCATCCTCCCCATTTCACACTCCTGTCAGTCCCTATACAGGAACCCCTACAAGAAAGTCAAGGGATGTGTTTTTTTCCTCATCCTCGTAGACCTCAACTGTTCCCATTCAACAGCAAGCAAATGAAGAAACATCAAAACAAGTCACTGAAAAATTGACAAAGACTGAGTTGGACGTGCCTACGACAATTTAGAAGGAGTTGACTAATCAGTGTCTCAGGTCGGTGGAGCATCAGAGGAGAAGAAGAAAAAGCGAATAAAAATAATGGCAGGAAAGACAAGGAAGGTAGCTTGAACCAGCCCTTCAAAGGAGAAGGTAGGAGAAGGTAATGCAAAGCCTTAAGGCACTAAGGCCCTTGAGAAATCTAAGGATGCCTCCCTGATTTCCTTTGAGGAGAAGTGGTTTGAACAGATCTTGGAAGAGATAGTTGGCGCGATGAGAAGAGAAGAAGTAGCTGGCCCATGGATTAGCCCGGTGGGGGATTTGGGAAATATGCCTCAGGTGGGTATTGTTAGGGAGAGCGAAGCAGAAAAGTTGACTACTGAAGTTGATTTGAATGTTGAAGTGCATGAGACAAATGTGGATCAAGAGGTAGAGAACTATCAAGGTGATGGAGCGAGAGAGAAGCTCCAAGGCAAACAAGAAAACGAGGAGATCTCTGTTGGATCGGGCGATAGCCGGGATGAAATCCCTATTTCTGAAATGGAAGAGCGCCTCGCGAGAATAAGGAAAGGAGTCCCTGCCTCAAAGGGAAAGGTAGTCGTCTAGGCCAGTAGGCCTGAAAAAGAGAAAAAATAGAAGAAAAGAAAGGAAAAAGAGGTTGGCACCATGGAGAGCGTGCCTTCGACGAAGCAGAATAAGAAGAAGAAGGATGTATAAGAGAAAGGCAAGGTGACCTTGCCAGAGAGCGATTTCTACCCCCTAGATTTTGAGCTACCAGGGCGATCAATGATAGCTCTTGGAATGAGAGATATTTAGGGGGTTTTAGTGAAGATTTTGTGACTTAAAAGCACTATTTTAGGTACTTTTGTACTTAGAAGCCTCTTTATATTGATGACTTAGTAGTAAAGGAGTCCATTCTCATGTGAAAAGCACTTTTGAACTTTTTAAGGCTTAATATTACTTAAATGTGTTATTTATGACTTGTGTAGGCTAATTGCTGAAGGTAAAGATGGCTAAGTCTGGAAAATTCAACCTATAATGCTAGAGCTTTGCTGTTGATGGAAAGTCAAGATTGCTGGAGCAATTGTTGTGTTTGATAAAGCATTATTAAAGCTGGAGCATTTACCTGAGATCAGTTACAGAAAACGCACGTGGGAATTATTTCATTAATTGACGTGGACAATTTATAACACCTGTTCTGATTTAAACGAATGAGGTGCTGTCATTAGTCAAAAAGTGCCCACTCAGCCCTGATTTCAAGAAAGAGGAAAGGTATAAAGCCCTAACTTGCCATTTTTGGAAGAGGGTGGATGAGCTTGGAGAGTAGACATTTTGGAGGGGCTGAAAATCGATAGAAGAAGAAGAATCCTTCTTGGGAGGTGATCCACTTCTGGAAAAGAGGGAATCCTGCCATAAAGGAGCTGCCCAACACCATTTCTTGTCCAATTCTCCTAGTTTCTACAGTACTTCTTTATTTTTCAGCATTTTGATATTAAAGACAGAAGTTATAATGTTATTTCAGACTTTTCTTACTGTTTTATTGTTGTCATTTCTTGTAAGTATGAACTAATCACCCCTTGGGTGAGGGATTAGGGGATTTATTGTTGATTCTTGCTGAATGAAATAGTAGACTTGCATAATCTTCACTCCTATGCCTTGTGTGCTTAATTTTTAGCTTGGAATTGTCTGGCCAACTTATCTAAGCTGCGTTTTTCTTAAACTTGGGAAAGGGAGAGATGAACTGATTGCATGGCATAGCATTAGTTCTGATTAGGAGCATGCTCTAAGGTCATTCGGGACACTAGGGATGGTAACCCACCTAATGTTTGCAATTATGGGCTTAATTTCAGAGGTTAATGGGAGTTAATCACTGATTCTCGGGGAATTCTGGAAAGAATCCGCGAATTAACCTGCATTGAGTGATGAAGCATGATCATTGCTATAGCATTTAGTTTGATGAAGCAAAATCCTACCCCTAATCCTGATCCCTTTTCACAGATTCTGTTTAGTCTCATTTTACTTACTGTTTTTCCTGTTGTTACAGCATTTTAGTACCTTTTCACTCTTGTTCCTTAGTTCTTTTAATTTCATTGCACCATTTGATGTTTATTTCTTGTTACCTAACTAAAATCAACTTAGGCATTGCAAAAATCCACATAACTAGTCCCTGAGGAGACGATATAAAAATACTTATCACTTGCTGCATTAGACTGTGTATACTTGCACATTTATAAGTGTTTTCATTCTGAATTTGCATACACTCTGCTAAGCAACAAGTTTTTGGCGCCGTTGCCGGGGACTAGTTTGATTTTTACATTGTTTAAGTTGTTTTTAGTCATTTTGAGCTTAAGACAGAACTAACTAAAGTTGATTTTATTCATTTTAGGTATATTGGTTGTGTATGAATGAACATCTTGGGTTAGAGTTTATTTTAGATCCAGAAATAGAAAGGACCTTTAGGAGGAGATTGAGAGATCAACGAGAAGCTATGGCAGATCCACAACTCCCTATAGATCCTTTAGCTCAACATTTACCTAACCCCGAAAATAGACAACAGCCAAATCCTGAGATTAATAGACCAGCTGGTGTAGTTAATCAGGCTATAGGACCTGCCAATGCTATTATTTTAGTAGATGACAGAGATAGAGCCATTAGGACATATGCCAATCCCTTGGTTGATGAGTTAAATCCAGGGATAATTAGACCTAAAATCCAAGCCCCTACTTTTGAGCTTAAACTAGTCATGTTTCAAATGCTCCAAACCATAGGACAATTCCATGGATTACCATCTGAGGACCCGCATTTGCATTTGAAATCCTTCCTAGGGGTTAGTGATTCTTTTATAATGCCAGGAGTGTCTAAGGATGCCCTAAGGTTGAGCTTGTTTCCTTACTCCCTTAGAGATGCAGCCAAGACATGGTTGAATGCATTACCTCCAGGGGCAGTAGATTCTTGGAACACTCTTTCTGAAAAATTTCTCATTAAATACTTCCCACCTACTAGGAATGCTAGATTTAGAAATGAGATTGTGGCTTTCCAGTAGTTTGATGATGAGACCTTGAGTGAGGCATGGGAGAGATTCAAGGAATTGCTTAGAAAATGCCCTCACCATCGATTACCTCATTGTATTCAAATGGAGGCATTCTACCATGGGTTAAATACAACCACTAAGCAAGTTGTGGATGCTTCAGCTAATGGGGCTCTTTTATCAAAGACCTATAATGAAGCCCATGAAATCCTTGAAAGGATATCATCAAACAACAGTCAGTGGGCAGATTCAAGGAGTAACCCAGGTAAGAAAAATAAAGGAGTTTTGGAGTTGGATGCCTTAACTGGTATAAATGCCCAAATCTCATCCATGGCCAACATGCTGAAGAATTTGACGGTGGGAAATGTGGGCCAAAATGCTCCTAATGTGCAGAATGCAGCTGCTGTAAACCAAGTAAGTACAGACTCTTGTGTTTACTGTGGTGAAGGCCATACTTTTGAATTTTGCCCCAGCAATCCTGCTTCAGTCTGCTATATTGGGAACCAAAACCAGCAGAGGAACAATCCCTACTCCAATACCTATAACCCAGGTTGGAGGAATCACCCAAACTTTGCTTGGGGAGGCCAAGGAAGTAATTCTCAAGCCCCTCAAGTACAGCAAAAGGTGAATTACCCACCAGGTTTTGGGCATCAAGGTTACCAAGTCTTTGGAAATCAGCAACTCATGCCTCAACAGCAGCAAAAAGCAATGCCCCAGCAGCATATTCCTGGTACATCTCTTGAGAGCTTGATGAAGGCATATATGGCAAAAAACGATGCTGTTATTCAATGTCAGCAAGCTTCCTTGAGAAATCTGGAATTGCAAATGGGTCAACTAGCTAATGAGCTAAGGGCAAGGCCTCAAGGTAAGCTTCCCTCTGATACTGAAAATCCAAAAAGAGAGGGGAAAGAGCAAGTGCAAGCCATAGAGTTGAGAAGTGGGAAGCCCTTAGTTGAGGAAGTAGAAGCTCACAAGAGAAAACAGAAAGTGAAAGACACTGCTGTCCAAGTTGAGGAAGAAAAGAAAGAAGAGCAGTTTGAGCCTAAAGGGAGAGAGAATGAGGAAGTTGAGATTACACCTAGAGTTGAACCTTCCAGAGAAAATTAGTGTGTAGCTACTCCCATTCCATAGTTTAAACCACCTCCTCCACCATTTCCTCAAAGGTTGAGAAAAAGAAAAGAATAAGCTCACTTTGAGAAGTTTATGGGTATCTTGAAGGAAATTCATATAAACATACCATTGGTGGATGCTTTGAGGCAAATGCCTAATTATATGAAATTTCTGAAAGATGTCTTGACAGTAAGAGAAAGATTTGATGAATTTAAGGTAGTTTACTTAAATGAGGAGTGTAGTGCCATTTTGAGAAAGAAAATCCCAAACAAGGAGAAAGACCCTGGATCCTTCACCATACATGTTTCTATTGGAGGAAAGGAATTAGGACGAGCTTTGTGTGACTTAGGAGCTAGCATTAACCTTATGCCTTTGTCCATTTACAATAATTTAGGCATAGGTGAAGCAAGACCCACAACTGTCACTCTCCAATTAGCTGATAGGTCCATAACCCACCCTGAAGGAAAGATAGAGGATATTCTAGTTTAGGTGGATAAGTTCATTTTTCCTGCTGATTTCATAATTTTAGATTATGAAGCAGACAAAGAAGTGCCTATTATCCTAGGGAGACCTTTCCTTAAGACAGGGAGAACTGTGGTGGATGTCTATGAGGGAACAATCACTTTGAAAATGAATGACCAGCAAGTGAAATTCAGCATCTATGACAAAATGAAATATCACGCTGATTTGGAAGATTGTTCTGTAATTCAAGTGCTGGAAGAAGTTATTAGTGAGATTGCTGAAGAGGAATTGCTACAGCATCATGCTCAATCTTTTGGATAAATAACAGCAGAGGATATGGAAAACAGCAGTTTTGAAAGGGAGGATGAGAATTTGGTTGAAGTTTCTTGTTTTAGGAGAGTGTTTGAATCCCTAGAGTTAGGAGATAGGAAAACACCACCTATGCAGCCTTCCATTAAAGAACCTCCTACCCTAGAGCTGAAACCCTTACCCAATCACTTGAAATATGCCTATTTAGGTGAGGCAAAGACTCTTCCCATTATTATTTCAGCAAGCTTACAACCTGAAAATTAGTTGATGTTGCTTGAATTGTTGAAACAGTACAAAAAGGCTATAGGATGGACTTTGGCTGATATCCAGGGTATAAGTCCTTCTTTTTGCATGCATAAAATTAATTTGGAAGAAGGAAATTTCAAATCCATTGAGCAGCAAAGAAGACTTAATCCAGCTATGAAGGAGGTTGTGAGAAAGGAAATCATTAAATGGCTGGATGCTGGAATTATATACCCTATTTTAGATAGCAATTAGGTAAGTCCTATCCAAAGTGTGCCAAAAAAAGGTGGCATGACAGTGGTGGTGAATGAGGCCAATGAGTTAGTTCCAACTAGGACAGTGACAGGTTGGAGGGTATGTATGGATTACAGGAGGTTGAACAAAGCCACTTGCAAAGACCATTTCCCACTACCTTTCATTGACCAAATGTTGGATAAACTAGCTGGTCAGGATTACTATTGTTTTTTAGATGGGTACAGTGGCTATAACCAGATCACCATAGCCCCACAGGATCAAGAAAAGACCACTTTTACTTGCCCCTACGGAATTTTTGCCTTTAGGAGAATGCCCTTTGGCCTTTGTAATGCCCCTGCCACTTTTCAGAGATGTATGATGGCTATATTTTCTAATATGGTGGAATCTATCATGGAAGTCTTCATGGATGACTTCTCAGTCTTTGGGGATTCATTTGAAGCTTGTCTAGGCAATTTAGGGAAAGTTTTAAAGAGGTGTGAGGAAACAAATTTGGTCTTAAATTGGGAAAAATGTCACTTTATGGTGCGAGAGGGCATAGTGTTAGGCCATAAGATTTCAAAAGAAGGGATTGAGGTTGATAGAGCCAAGATTGAGATCATTGAGAAATTATAGCCACCTACCAATGTTAAGGGTGTGAGAAGTTTCTTGGGTCATGCTGGTTTTTATAGGTGATTTATAAAGGACTTCTCTAAAATCTCAAAACCTTTGTGTTCATTGCTGGAGGTAAACAGACCATTTGAGTTCAATTCTGACTGCCTCAGAGCCTTTAACATTCTGAAAACAGCTTTAGTTACTGCTCCTATCATATCTTCTCCAAATTGGCAATTGCCATTTGAGTTGATGTGTGATGCAAGTGACTATGCTGTAGGTGCTTTGTTAGGACAAAGGCAAGGTAAGGTCATTCACCCAATTTATTATGCTAGCAAAACTCTCAATGAAGCACAACTAAATTACACCACAACAGAAAAAGAGTTGTTGGCAGTAGTTTTTGCTTTTGAGAAGTTTAGATCTTATTTAGTAGGTTCTAAAGTGGTTGTCTACACTGACCATGTTGCTATTAAGTACCTACTAGCTAAGAAAGATGCTAAACCAAGATTAATTAGGTGGGTGTTGCTCTTACAAGAGTTTGATTTGGAAATTAAGGACAAAAAGGGTTCTGAAAATCTGGTAGCAGACCATCTGTCCATAATTGAAAATTCGCAAAGTTTGCTGCAGCAATCTGATATCAGAGATGATTTTCCTGATGAACAGCTTTTTACAGTAGCTCAAATTCAGGAACTCGAAATTCCTTGGTATGCATACTTTGCAAACTATGCACCCAGTGGTATTCTACTTTTGAATTTGACAGGGCAGCAAATGAAAAAGTTTATTCATGATTCAAAAGCTTATTTTTGGGATGATCCATACCTTTATAAGCAATGTGCTTATGGGCTTTTGAGGAGGTGTGCTGCTGAATGGGAAATTCACTCTATCTTGGAACATTGCCATGCTTCACCTTATGGAGGTCATTTTGGTGGTCAAAGGACAGCAGCCAAAGTGTTCCAATCTGGATATTATTGGCCTTCAATCTTTAAAGATGCTCACATGTTTAGTAAGGCTTGTGATAGGTGTCAAATGAAGGGAAATATTGGGAAAAGAGATGAGATGCCCCTCACATACATTTTAAAAGTTGAGTTGTTTGATGTTTGGGGAATAGACTTCATGGGCCCATTTCCTCCTTCCAAAGGGAACCTATATATTTTAGTGGCTGTGGATTATGTCTCAAAATGGGTTGAAGCAATGGCTTGTCCAGTGAGTGATGCCAAGACAGTCATGAGGTTCTTGCACAAGCATATCTTCACTAGATTTGGAACTCCTAGAGTGCTAATAAGTGATGAACAAGGCAATGAATTCCCTCTTGGCTAAGTATAATGTCAAGCATAAGGTCTCCACTCCATACCACCCGCAAGCTAATGGGCAAGCAGAGATTTCCAATAGGGAGATTAAGGGAATCCTTGAAAAAGTAGTGAATCCTAAGAGAAAGGATTGGTCATTTAGGTTGGAGGATTCCTTGTGGGCATATAGGACAACATTTAAGACTCCCTTATGTATGTCCCCCTATCGAATTGTTTATGGAAAAGCTTGCCATTTGCCCCTTAAGCTTGAGCATAAGGCTTTTTGGGCATTAAAAGAGCTAAATCTGGATCATTCAGTTGCTGGAGCCCTCAGAATGTTACAACTTAATGAAATGGATGAGTTTAGGCAACTGTCTTATGAAAATGCCAAATTGTATAAAGAGAAAACCAAGGCTTGGCATGATAGGAAGTTAGTGCCTAAATAGTTTGAAAAAGGGCAAAGGGTTTTGCTGTATAACTCAAGGTTGAAACTATTGTCACACCCCCTCCCAGCTCACTTGCCTAATCCTAGGAAGGAATGCGAAGACAGAGAATAGCAGCCCTCTTACTGCCACTCCCTGCCCAACCTAACATTAACCTGAAATTGTATACAACGAAGCATATATGAACTAGTAAAATTGAGCGCACAGTTGCACACCTGAATAAGATGCAATCATTTTTCCATACTAGGTTTTCATAACAAGTCATAACATACTTAAGTATTACACCCCGACTAGAATGCTTTTATTTCAAAACTATATACAGGTGGAAGTATATATACAAGGAGCTAACTGGCGTGGTGGCAAACAGGTCTTGTCGAGGCTAAGCACCGGGAACTCGTTTGCTACCTGGGGAGAGAAAACATGTTGAAAACGTGAGCTGGGAAGCCCAGTGAGTGACTGTTTAATAAGTTATGCGTTCATAGGTAAAGTATCAAAAGTAATTAAACAATGTCGCCAAATTATAGGCTTTAAGCACCACGATAATCAATGCATCAAAACTCATGATAAAGAAAACTTGTAGTATGATACCCTAGCTATGGTAGAGTCCTCTCTAACCAACAACTTCAATACCTCTCTCTCGTGCACGTGGTATGCCATTTAGGCTCACTGGTCTCCCCTAATACCTTCTCCATGTCCTTCAGTATTGGGATCAGACCAACTACCACCCGAATACCTTCTCACTGTCCTTCAGTATCGGGGGTCAAGTTTTCTCCCTCCCAAGTACCTTCTCCGTGTCCTTCAGTACCGGGGGTTAATAATATACGAGGGCATGCTTTAAATAGTTAGGAAACATGTTTTGGAATCACATTCAGCAAGTTCTCAACATAAACACAAACTTTCATCATTAAACAAGCTTCCAACTTCAAGTGTAGTTCATCGTATGATTAAAAGAGAACTCATTAACCAAACTCATTTTTCGTGTTCTCAACGCATAAATTCTTTAACATAGCCAAACCATCATACTTTAAGTTTCAAGCAATTCAAACATGTTTTAGAGTGGATTAATGCATGGTACTTCCAAGAAAAACCCTACTTCCAAACTTAGGTTTCATGCTTGAACGCGGAGTAACAAACTAGTTACAATTATGCTTAACTTTCAACACCGACATTTATTAGTAGGAATTCAATGAAAAATGAATATAACTTAGTTTAAGCATGCTTCAATATCCATCACTAGTAAGCTTTTGAATAAATAAAGATCAACGCATAGGTTTTCAAACAAAATTACTCACGAACACCGGAAGGCTCCCAAGGCTTATAAGCTTCTCCTATCTTCGTTTGCCCTGAAAATGAATTCCATAACATTAATCCCTTTTGCTACTTGGCCCAAAAATTGATCTAACTCAGTCACATAACTCATAGGATAGTAATTGCACACACTTGGCAATAGTGTATAACAAATTGGAACACAACTTCCTTAAGCTCTCTAGACCCCTCTGTTTTGAGCCAAAAATTACAGATTTGACTTCCAGCATGAGTTTCTCAAAATTTAGCAAAACAACCACCCAATTTTATTTGATAAACCTCAAGTACAACATCTTAGCTTACTTACCTCAAGGTTTCAGCTTCTAATTCCTCCTCAAGAGTTGAAAAGAAACTGATTTCTTCACACTGTTCTGCTACCCGAAAACTGTTAAATTCCAGGTTCAACTTTCAGCTTGGGTTCCTCAAAATTTAGCAAAACAACCACCTAATATTTTTTGATAAACCTCAAGTACAACATCTTAGATTACTTACCTCAGAGTTTCAGCTTCTAATTCCTCATCAAGAGTTCAAAAGAAACTGATTTCTTCACACTGTTCTGCTGGCCGAAAAACTGGGAACACCTCTCGGTTTTCTTACATTTTCACGACCTTATTCTTCATATTTTCTCACAAAATTTTCCAGACCTAATATTCATTCAATTTCTGAGATTTTGGCTCAAGAATCATCGAATTTGCTCAAGTGGATTGAGAGATATGACTGTTTTAAGTTTATCCACTTCCTAGAGCTTCCAGCTGTCTACTGCAGTCACAAGTGTTGGACAGCTCATCCTTCCACTATAACAAAAAAAATCTCCAACGAAAATGTAACTAAAATGGTCAGCTCCTCCTTCTCTCTTTAGACTTTAAGCCCCTTTCAATCCACCTAAATTGTAAAGAAATTTTAACTAAATTAATTAGAAATTACAGCTTTTGTATTCAACACAACATACACCTAATGTGTACCCAACTTGCTCATGACCTTAACTTACTTCAACTCAACTTTTAATATGCTTATCCCAATGCGTAACCTGTCTCCTTATGAAGCTTTGTGTACGTTAATATCCACAACTTAGGAGATTCCCAAATTCTACCACGACATCGTTTAGTGCAACCTATATCAATTTGCATATGTCAAAACATCATATATGAGCACAATATGAACAAAAGAGAGTTTAGGGCTTACACTATTCCTTGGAAAATTAAAATCCAAATGGTCTGGCCCTTTTAATGTTATGGAAGTTTTCCCACATGGTGCCATTACTGTGAAAGATGAAAAAGTAGGGAGAGAATTCAAGGTCAATGGCCAAAGGCTCAAGCACTATTGGGGAGAAAATTTTCAAAGAGAAATAGCCTCGAATAGGCTATTATCTAATTGAATTTGAGACAAAGAAAACAATTGGGAGCTGGATTAATTGGTTTTCACATATTTTCTCCCTTTAATTATTTTACTGTTTTGATTACAACTAGCTTAGACACGTTTTAATTCTTATTTGTTCTGCAGTTTTTCTTTTCTTTTGCAGGTGAGCAGTGGGATGGCAGACAACATTGATGAAATAGCTGACATGCAGAGTTTCTGTCTTCAGGTTTGCCATTTTTGGGAAAAGACAGTTGTGCAGCTCGAGATCTTACTTCCTGCTAGGCTGCAGCAGTCTATATCAATGTAAGACAGCTTGGAAATGACAATTGTGTAGCTGCAGCATAGCTGAAGCCTGAATTCAGTCTTGTTGGGAAGCATAAAAGGAAGATATGGCATAATTGACTATTTGACCAGCCTTAATTCGAATTGATGGCTTGGCTCAGCTCAATTCTATTTAATTTGGAAGCCTTGGAGGGGTAGCCTCTATCTCAACCCGAAAGCAGCAAGTGTAGCTACAAAGAAGAAAAAAAATTTCGGCATCAGTTAGGAAATGGCTCCTTCCAAAACCCGAGGAAAGAAAGCAAAGGAGGTTGCACATGTTCAAGCTGAGGAGGAAGAGCAGGAATTCGTTGAAGCTACTGTTGTTTCAAGATCTTCTCATTCAAAATCCAAATCTAAGTCTTCCAAACATTCTAAATCCAAGGGAAAGAAGAAGGTGGTCGAGGATGAAGCTCTTGAGGAAGTTGCTGAAGAATACACTGCGAATGAGCATGAAGAGCCACGGGATGCTTCTTCTCCTAGCAGCAGAATATCAAAGAGAAGAGGTAAGGAACCATATCAAGCTCAAAGAGGTTCCTCCTTGGAGAGATTCATTAATGAGGAAGCTAGACTCAGGTTTGAAAAGCTAAAAACTAGGGAGTTGTTCCCGGAAAAAGGTTTTGCTGCCCCATTCAGCAAGCTCCCTTTATTTGTGAGAGCTAACATCATCAACCATGGATGGGAGCAATTTTTTCAACAACCAGAGCCGGCCATAGTGCCCATTGTTCAAGAATTTTATGCCAATTTGGAGGGAAATTCTACGTTTAAAGTGAAAGTCAGAGGTAAGGTGGTGGATTGGTCACCTACGGCCATTAATGAGCTGTTTAACCTGACAAATATCCCTCATGCTGTTTTCAATGAAATGGAAGTAGCAACCCCTGAGTTCCACCTCAACACTACTGTCAAAGTTGTACGAGTGAAGGGTGCTCAATGGAAGGTCTCCTACACAGGTGCAATAAGTTTTGAAGCAGCATATCTCAATGATGAAGTTAATGTATGGCTGTCTTTTGTGAAAAATCGTTTGATTCCCACTACTCATGACAGCACTGTCTCCAAAAACAGAATCCTCTTAACTTTTTCCATTCTGAAGGTGCTAAGCATTGATGTGGGTCACATAATAGCCCGAGAGATTCAAGAGCATGCAAAGAAGAAAGTCGGGAAGTTGTTCTTCCCCAACACCATTACCATGTTGTGCTTAAGAGCTGGAGTGCCCTTTCAACCTTCTGAGGATATTTTAAGTGATCAAGGACACTTTGATCTCGCAAGCATTGACAGGTTGAGTAGAGGGGAAAACAAAGGCAAGGGAGGTCTTGCTGTGGAACTAAACAAGATGCTGAAGCAGCAAGCTCATCTTCTACAAAGGTGGGACTATTATGAGAAGCAGCAGCAAACCTATTGGAATTATGCCAAGACCAGAGACAGCTCTATGCATAGTAGCTATGCTAGCAAATTTTTCAAATCCCTACCCTCCATTCCCTACTTTTCCTGATGGTCTCTTGACTCCTTGGACCACTCGTTCAACCAACGAAGAGCAGGAAGATGAAGAGGAAGAGCACACTCCTGGAGATGAAGATTGAAGAAAAGGGGAGTTGTGTTTTAAGTTGCTGCTGTCTTTTCTTGCTGTTATGCTTATCCTACTCCATTTGATTGCTTTTATGTTGTTTTTAATTGCTTTTAAATTCTTAGTTCAGGTAGTTTAGTATCTTTTATATCTTGTTTTTTTTTTTATCTATTATGGCTGAGTGGTGTGCTTATATTTGAAATATATATATATATATATATATATATATATCTACCAAGAAGTAATGTTGTAAGCTCCCCGTATTGAAATGAAAAGCTAGTAGCTGTTATGTAGTTTAATTTTTCTTCCAATTCTGTCAAGCTCAATAATCTTGCACTTCTTCCTTTGAATTTTTTTTATTACCACGGATGTAGCTAGCCTAAATGCCCCTTGTTGTTACTGTTAAATCTTGAGAGTTTGCTCCATTTAGCTCAAAAATTGGGAATGGGATGCTTGCTGTTGCTAGTTGTTTAAAATAAGTTTGGGGGACTTTGTAACCTCATTCTTTCACTCATTGAGGACAATGAGTACAATAAGTTTGGGGGGAGTAAGGTTGGCCTTTCTGTTTTTTGAGTTTCTCTTTCAATGTGTGTGTCAAAGAGTATCACCCTACCCCTAAGATCAATAATTTTTCTTTAAGCATTCAGGGCCCTTTTGAAAATAAAAAAAAAAGAGCAAAAGTTAGTTAGAGAGTTATTCCTCTGTCAAAAGCTAACCATTAAGACAGGGTTAGACATGAACCCATGTTTATCCTTGAGCTAAAAGGTGGCTTGAGACATGAATATGCCTTAGTAGCCCAACTTAGTAACAAAGCTCGTTGTTAGGCAACTTTCATCACAAATGTTGGTGTCTAAATCGAAGGCTTTGTATACAAAGAGGGTTCTCTCTAAGAAGAAGAAAAAAAAACTAGAAAAGTTGTTTGTTAAAGTTTAGCTGTTATAAACTCTTTGATGCTTAGATGAGTTGCACCACAGTGTAGCCATTCTAAGAACTAAGAATGAGCTTAGCATAAAGTAAAGGGAGCCTGTTTGGTTATGGAAATGATTGATTCTTAGGGGAATGTGCTTTGAATGGGTGTCTGTTTTCTGTGTGAAATAAAACTAAGCTGGAAGCAGTAAGCTAACTCTCCTTTGTATGAGCTAATGGAATGCAAAGTGAACTCAATGAAGGAAAAAGGCAATGGTTTAGCTGTGGGCCTGTGTAAAGGCTGAGGCTATGTTTTTGGAGTAAAAAAAAAAATTCTAGGAAAATCCTTAGAATGCTGATCTTGAATGAGAATTTGAGAAATCAAACTGCTGTAACAGTATCTATGTTGTGATCCAAGTGTTGGCAGATTAATTTGACTGTTTGGTAGTTGGATTCTGTGTTGAAATTTTCTGAAATGAGGCATTACTCAGGGACGAGTAATGGTCTAAGTTTGCGGGCTTGATAGCTCTTAGAATGAGAGCTATTTAGGGGGTTTTAGTGAAGATTTTGTGACTTAAAAGCACTATTTTAGGTACTTTTGTACTTATAAGCCCTTTAAATTGACGACTTAGTAGTAAAAGAGTCCATTCTCATGTGAAAAGCACTTTTGAGCTTTTTAATGCATAATATTACTTAAATGTGCTATTTGTGATTTATGCAGGCAAATTGCTGAAGGTAAAGATGGCTAAGTCTGGAAAATTCAACCTGTAATGCTAGAGCATTACTGTTGATGGAAAGTCAAGCTTGCTAGAGCAATTGTTGTGTTTGATAAAGCATTAGTAAAGCTGGAGCATTTACCTGAGATCAGTTACACAAAACGCACGTGGGAGTTATTTCATTAATTGACGTGGACAAATTATAACACATGTACTGATTTGAGCGAATGAGGTGCTGCCATTAGTCTAAAAGTGTCCACTCAGCCCTGATTTCAAAGAAAATGAGAGGTATAAAGCCCTAGTTTGCCATTTTTTGAAGAGAGCTTGAAGATTGGACTTTTGGAGGGTCTGAATTTTGAGAAGAAGAAGAAGAACCCTTCTTGGGAGGTGATCCACGTTTGGAAAGGAGGGAATCCTGCCATAAAGGAGCTGCCCAACACCATTTCTTGTCCATTTCTCCTAGTTTCTACAGTACTTTATTTTCCAGCATTTTGATATTAAAGACAGGAGTTAAAATGTTATTTCAGACTTTTCTTACTGTTTTATTGCTGTCATTTCTTTTAAATATGAACTAATCACCCCTTGGGTGAGGGATTAGGGGATTTATTGTTGATTCTTGCTGAATGAAATAGTAGACTTGCATAATCTTCACTTCTATGCCTTGTGTGCTTAATTTTTAGCTTGGAATTGTCTGGCCAACTTATCTAAGCTGTGTTTTTCCTAAACTTGGGAAAGGGAGAGATGAACTGATTGCATGGCATAGCATTAGTTCTGATTAGGAGCATGCTCTAAGGTAATTGGGGACACTAGGGATGGTGACCAATCTAATGTTTGCAGTTGTGAGCTTAATTTCAGAGGTTAATGGGAGTTAATCACTGATTCTTTGGAAATTGTGGAAAGAATCCGCAAATTACCCTGCATTGAGTGATGAAGCATGATCAATGCTATAGCATTTAGTTTGATGAAGCAAAATCCCACCCCTAATCCTGATCCCTTCTTCACAAATTCTGTTTAGTCTCATTTTACTTACTGTTTTTCCTGTTGTTCCAGCATTTCAGCACCATTTTACTCTTGTTCCTTAGTTCTTTTAATTTCATTGCACCATTTGATGTTTAATTCTTGTTACCTAACTAAAATCAGCTTAGGCATTGCAAAAATCCACATAACTAGTCCCTGAGGAGAACGATATAAAAATACTTATCACTTGCTCCATTTAGGCTGTGTATACTTGCACATTTACGACGTTTTCATTCTAAAATTGTATGCACTCTTTAAAGCAACAGTAAGCAATTAATTAAGCGTGTTCGAATGAAACTGATAGGAGATTTTGGTCGGCTTAGCTCTAGGCCGATGAAATTGGAAAGATTAATTAAGTGGCTCGTTCAATTCCCATAAGTGCAACCTAATAGTGCTCGACCCCCTAAACTTCCCCTTGATTTGGTATCTCCAATCATTTTATTTGCTTTCTAGTTTAGTTTTGTTCTTTCAAGCATTCCGTTATCTTTAGTTATAGCCCTAAATAATTTCAATCATGAGTTTTCTTAGTAATTAATTAGCTAGAAAAAGGCTTCATTCTCACCTCTTGTGGGATACGAGACTCAGTACCCTTGTGTCGTTTTAGTATTACTTCGATCGCGTGTGCTTGCGTGTATTTATGCAAACAATGTGTCATCAATTTTCATCATCAAGAAACAATCAATCAAATCATCAACCATAGAAGCTCATAATTCACATAAAAATTTAAAAAAAAAATCACCCAAAAGAATGCGTAACAAATCAATCAAAAGTCCAACGCACATATGCTCAAGACTCAATCAACATGCTAAACTATTACACATCAAAGCTCAATAACAATACAAACTCCACCTCTGACCTAAAATCTTACATTGTCCTCAATGTAAAAAAAAAAAAATTAAGGCACATGGACAAGTGAGAGGGGAAAAAAGAATACTCTCCTGACATTCAAAGCTCATAAGTGGGTGGCGGGGCAACGAAAACCTCCTTCGAGAATGATCTTTTTTCGATGTTAGGGTCAACTTTCAACCAAACAAAAACAACAAACCAACTAAGCTACAACTAACAACTAAAAGCAACAAAACAAAGAAAGCATGTAAAATTTTTGCTACCTCAAAGAAGCGCAAATTTTTAAAGTAGATTGCTCGTCAGTGTCCTATCTCTCATCCTCCTAGATCCCATTTCTTCACGACCATGACTCCCTTCTTGGACTTATTTTTAGCACATCTTGCAAAATATAAGCTTGCATCTTGCACAAGGAGTGCACCATGTGAACGTGATCAAACTCCTTAAAAACATGAAACTCAAGCTTTTCATGCTCAAAGTCAACAAAAAGATTGCCCCCATCAACATCGATATTCATTTTAGCAGTTTTGATAAAATGTCTACCTAATAATATAAATGCATATAAATGTTTAGGCCTATTTCCCGTGTCTAGCACAAAAAAGTTTGTTGGGAATATCAAATTCTCTACTTTTACTATAACATTTTAAACTATCCCCTTAAGGTGCAAAAAAGAATGATCGACTAATTGTATCACTACAGATATCTCATGTAAGTCATTTAATTTCAGTTCATTCAAAACAGAATGGGGCATCACATTAGTAGACGCTCCTATATCTAACATGGCATTCTCTATTTTCATATTACTAATAGTGCAAGGCAAAGTAAACATATTAGGATTTTTACACTTTTCTGGCATTGCTTTCTGAGACACTGCCCACACATTCTTGGTTTCTTTCTGAGATAACTTCCTTTTGTTCGAACACCAGCTTTTAAAAAATTTGGAAATTTCGGGACTTGTTTCACAACATCCAACAAAAGGATGTTTACTTCGACCTTTTTGAACACCTCCAAGATCTCCTTCTCCTTTTCCTCTTGTATGATTTTCTTTGGTTCGGCTAGTTTGCTTGAAAAACGAGCTTTAGGAATATAAGAATCTAAATCAAGAGGAGGGTCAAACTTGGTCTTATTTTATGGTGAAGGTAAGGGAAGCACTTTTTCTTCTCGAGCTCGATTTCTTTCTCAGTTCTCTTTTTTTTTCTGTCTCTTCTGACGAAGGGTGGACTTGAGCTTTACCTCGTTTCGCTTTTGCAGCAGCTCGCTCTTCTTTCTCTTTAGACTTATCATAGATCCCATTTGCAAGCTTGCTTGGGAAAGGAGGTTTAGGAACATATGAACTTAAATTTAGTGGAGGATTTGAAAATTACCCCTCTTATATGTGGTGAATGACTCCTTGCTTCTTCTTGAATCTCAAGAGTTGTGTTATCTTCTTTAGACGGAGTCTCCTTAGGTGTGGTTCTTGATGGCATCTCCTCGCCACTCCTTAAGGTAATGGCACTGGCACTATCACTCGAGTTCACTTCAGGTTGCTTACTTTCAACCAGCTTTTTCAACATAGGGGCAAATTGGAGCACCATGTCCTCCATTTGTTTCATCCTAGAGCACATAGTATGCTGAAACTGAATGATGTTAGTGGCTAAAGTTGTTACAATTTCTTCGATAATCTTACCTGACTTTGAACTCAATGCTTATGATCATATGCCTCCTCTAACTGCGTTCACTTGTTCAATCTTTTATGTTTGAGGGCAAGCATTGATGGTCTGCATTTGAGCTTTCATTTCTTCCATATCTATAGCCATACGATGAACAACAGAGGTGATAACTTGTAGAAATACAAGTTTTTTTTACCTTATAAAATGGATCATATGGATAAGTGACTGTATATTATGCATGTGTTGGGCTCGTTTATTCACTCAATTTAATCAGATTTTATCTTTTATCATGATGCAATGGAAATGAAAATTTTAGGATTGAAAAGTGATTCTAGAAACATTTAACAAGAAATACTTTTATTTTTCAGAATGAAGATGCATCGAGTTAGACGATAGAGAAAGATGTGGCAAATGTTCCAGCCAGTTTCAACTCAAGAGGTAGTTGAGAGATCAGTTATCTACCAAGAACCTATCACATCAATGAAATCATGACCTGAGGACAAAGCTGAGAAAATATTATAAAAGCAATGTTGTCTAAGCTCATTGGACGTAAGCTTAATTGAATGGTGTGCTGAATATGATTGGACCAAAAGAGTCAACTTGTGTCTACAGCAGTGTGGACTAATTTTGACTAGAGCAACGTGTCTTTCTCCTATTGGTTTAGCACATGTATATATACCTAGGCTGAAGATAAAAAGAAGTTCCTTGGTTCTTCCTTCGTTTCTTCTTTTCATTCTGATTGTGTACATTCACTTTTACATTGTAATTCTTGCTTTCTACAGTTCCTTGAAAACATCATTGAAGCTAAAGATTGAAGACTTCACTTTCTCACTCTTACCTTTTTCTTCTATAGTTTTCATGTTGTTTTACTCACTCAACAGTGTCTTTAGTAACCTATCATTAATAGTTAATCATTTCTTCATTGGAGTTTTGCTGGATAAGTTCATTATTTTACCTTTGTTTGTAATCACTTTATTATTTAAAGTAATGGCATTCTACTTTTCTCCTCTCTCATTTTCAGTTGTTTTTGTATGAATGAGTAGCTAAACCCCTCAAGAGGATGGCCTAAGAAGAGCTTAGTATACATAATCTATGATTAAACAATGTTTGGTTGTTGTCAATCCTTAGTTTTCTTGGTTGTTGTTAATACTTCCATTACTAATCTTCATTTGGAAAACCAAGAAAGGTAAAAGCATGCATGCAAACTGAAAAGGTGAAGGTGTGTGAAAAGTCAAAAAAAAAAAAGGAGTGAAAATGAATCACTAGGTTGTCTTAGAAATAAGTTAACCCCTTTAAGCCTAAATGAATCAGGAAGGAAAACATTATCTTGAGCATAGAAATATGACTACATAATGAGCTTAGCATTCTTCACGAAAGTGTTAGGAGAAGTAGGAATTCATGCTTCTAAGGAATAGCACCCAACATGCATAGAAATGTCCTGAGTAATGCATAGTAAAGGATTCTATGGCCAGACACTTGTTATTACTCACTATCTTACTTGAGTTAAATTCATTGTTACTTTGCACCCAATTAGTTATTATTCACTCACTTCAATTATATTTCTGTTTCCTCAGTACTACGTCAAGCATAGTTTATAAAGGATCAATTGTTTACAAGCTTTAAGTCCATGAGGATCTCGACCTTGGAATATTCACCAAGTATTACTTGCTTACGTTAGGTTTGCACTTGGGCTTAACGCAAGGTTGACACTGATCGCATCTCATTTCATGCATAATCAACGCATAATATATACATAGTCAATGCATGAAATTGTAGTTGCACGCATAGAAATCACACTTACCCCTCTTATATAGTAGTCAAACAAGAAACCAGACAACCAGAGGTTAGTTCAAAAATTTGAGACTTCAACTTGCTTACCTCTGCTTTCTTTACTGAAGTTTAGCCGTACTGCCATACACTGTCCGCCATTCTAGAAATGATTTCTCTCGCTTGTATGGATGTTTTGTCAAGCAAAGATCCTCCATCACCAGTGTCAATCAGGTTCCTATAAACTGACAGGAGGCCGTTGTGGAAGAACTGTGTCAGCAAATTGTCGGAGATCTGATGGTGGGGGAAATTTGTGCAAAGACACTTAAAGCACTCCCAATAATCATGTAAGGTTTCCCCATCCTTCTGCATGATGCTAAAAATCTACTTCCTCATGCTCCTAACTTTGGACGGTGAAAAGTACATCTCACCAAACACCTTCTTCATTTCAGTCAAGGTAATGATGGATCCGTATGGTAGGTAATGCAACCAGTCCTTGGCTTCGTCTTTTAGTGTGAACGGGAATACCCACAAATTTATTTGCTCCTTAGTGACACTAGTAGGCTTCATTGCCAACTAAACTGCATGAAACTCCTTAAAGTGCTTGTATGGGTCTTCACTTGCATGACCATGGAAAACATGCAGTAACTGAATCAAACGAAATATGAGTTTGAAATGACCCTGGGTTTCAGGGTAAACTATGTAGAGGGGTTGCAAATTGAAATTCAGAGTTGCCAGTTTTTTTAAAGTGCGCTCGACTAGGATTTTCTTTGTTTAAGCTCCGTCGAGGTTATTGAAATATTTTTTTGCTTAGCTCACTTTCACCTCTTTTGTTTTCCTTTTCTGGAAGAACAAATAAATAGTCAAAGAAAAAGAGAGGAAATTAGGAATCCAAAGAAAGAAAAAAATAACTAAATTGACTCCTTGGCAACGACGCCAATTTGATCAAACTTGTCAGACCCATTAAATAAATTTATAATTTATACCAACTAATATTTGTAGTATTAGTGGCCAGGTCCACAGAGAGGCCAAATTCATTTATTAACTTCCGTTATTTGGATTAATAAAACGAAATGAGGGGGTTTTGTGCTTAATTGTAAATTGTGTGAAATAAAATGCATAAAAGAGAGAATAAAAAGCAAAACTAACAGTATTACCAAAAATACCAATTCGAGAGTTCATCAATTTAAATATCAAACATTGATCATTGAAACTCATGAAACATGCATCAATTACGCTTTAGCCCCTAACCGACCTTGACGGAAAAGCTGCCTAAAGCCTTAATCCCTTTTGAGACTAATTCAACCTTGCATTATTTTAGTCCTAAATTGACTCTAAGAGCTAGGCACAATAGTGTTTCATACTCCCTAAATCAACCGCATTAAGCACGAGGATTCGTTAGAACTAATTAACTAATCGGATCTTAATTAATCAACTAGCCACTTTGTCTCTAAAGTCTAACACGTCAATTACACGGGGAGGAAGCTCCCTACTATGCACACATGGTCTGGCCTATTTGCCACTTAAACGTGCAAGAAGTCAATACATAGCGATAACATTTCTAGCTAGTAGAGAACGATCCAACATGTGAAAGTCGTCAATTCTAACATGCATTCACATTATATCATCAAAGTAAGAAACAAAGCATGCTAAAATAGTAAAGATATATGAATTGAACTCAAATCTCACAAAATTTACATAAATCAAACCCAAATCAAGCTCGAATTAGCGTTACAATCTAGTCGAGCATCACCAAACAGACTCTTGACTCCATACATAGAGATAAGAAAGCCTTCAAAGGTCTAAAAAGTGTAAAAATAGGATAGGGGGAAAATTGAGAGAAAACAACTATTGTCACAGGGGCTCACCACAACATCACAATGGGTCACCTCGATGTTGTCCTGAAAATCAGCATTCTATCTTCAAGTGTCTTTCTTTTTCATGGGTCTCGACTCTCCCATGGCCATTTTGGGTCATTTTGCTTCTATACTTCACTCGTGTGCTCGAATGACGTCCAGTTTGGCTCATTTTAACCCCAAATTGATACAAAGCCTCCAAAACTTGCCTTGGACTCAAATGCCTACAAAATAGTTAATAAAGAACATAAATTCCACAAATCTAGCACAAAATAGACAAGAATAAATAGGACTTCTGAGTCCTATCAATGATTTTCACCACAATAAATACAAAAGATATTAGAATTTTGATGAAATGGAGAAATGGGAATACTATTCCCATAAGCGTGTCTAATATTGACGAAGGTTGTGCGCTCATTGTTGCAATGGTGTCTATTTCCATCTAGTGGATTATCTCGTGCACTCAGCCTGAAATTGAAAAAGATAAACAAAACAAATGTCAGATTTTATGAGAGAGAGATGTTGCGATCGCAACTTTATAGCAATTTTAACTAAAAGCTTAATTTTGTTAAAATAGTCCCCAACAATGGCGACCAAAACTTGATGATTGAAAATGTGTATGCTTATTTGAAAAAAAAAATCTTTTGAAATAGAGTTCAGCCTAATGCAAGTACACACTCTCATAAGTAGTAAAATGGAAAAATTCCAAATATTGAATCCTAAGAGACTGTTTTGTAAAATTCAAGTTCAAATTTAAATCTCCTTATATACAACCAAGGTAACTGGTATAAATAGTTGGGAATATTCGTTTTGGAAAAGTAAAATATATAAGTGGTAAAAAGGGGATTCAAGGGTGTTTCTACCCTTAGATAAAATTTTTGGCTATATGTGCCCGCATAGCTTGTCGCATAGTTGATAACATGTAATTATGCTATCTTATTTCCTATTAATTATGTTAGTTTTGTTATAATTTGGGGAGATTTTAAGTATTTTTATGATTATTTTGTAGAAACAGAGCTTGAGGAGCAAAACTGAGTGTTCGAGATTTTTTTTTTTATGATATTGAGGCCTTTTGGGAGCCATATTGAAGATCAAATAAGAGAAGAGTTAATTTATGAAGTGTTGAGAACAGAGGAGACCGTTGAGACGCTCTGTTGCAGCTCAAATTGGAAGCCAAAACTGAGAGGATAGCGTCTCAACGCTGTCTATAGCATCCCAACGTTGTCTATAGTAATGTCGTGCTCAACGCTAGAAACGCATGTAGGTTGATTTCCGTCTGTAGCGTCAAGATGCTACTTATAACGTCTCAATGCTACCTTTGCACGCGCAAGCAAAGCGACTGTGTTTGGTGCAGCATTGAGCCACTTTCTATAGAGCTCAACCCCACAAAAATGGGCAGTATAAAATCATTGCATTCTCTTCACCAAATTGGAAGTCAAACCCAGGGTTTTTGCCCTAAACTCGATTCCATGCTATTTTGAGAGGTTTTGGAAGCACTTTATGAGCATATTGGAGCAAATTGAAGAATCCAGGGCTCGAGGACCAAGGAGATCATGACAGGAACACAGGATCGACATCTATTTGCATTTCTTTCTCTTTTCCTTTTAAAATATCTACTGTAAAGGCTTTAATTTAGGGACTTTGGTGTTGTAACAATTGTTTGTTTATAGATTAGTCCTTAAATTCTTGGGTATTTGATTGTTGAATATTGTTTAATGCTTAATTGTTGAATTATGTTGGATTAATTGCGTGTTTGATGGTTGTGTGTGATTAATTAGGCTTTGATTCATTCATGCATTTAGGGCTTGAGGCTTTTAATCAGTGCTCGTTAATTAATTGAGGCAGAACTAGGTTGAGCTCGACGAATGATACTTAGTTATATTAATGCGTGATTAATTAGCTACCCGAGTGATAGCAAGATTAGAGGTTAATTAATTGTAGTTGGTACTGAAGTTTACTTAATTGGACACTAGTTAATTGAGTTGTTACTAAGTGAAAACTTGATGGAGAGAAACTTAGGCTAGAATCGAATGCATGACTGTTGATTAATTACTTGAGTGACAACATGGTCAATAATTAATCAATAGAGGTCTGTAATGAAGAGTCGTAATGCCTTATATGAGTTAGCTAGTGCTAGGGACACCTAGGTTAGTTAATTAGTACTTGAGATTGGAGGAGACCGACAAGAGATTCCATGTTCCTAGGCTTCTAAACTTATTAGTTCAATGTCGAGTTAGTCACATTTGTTTATAAAGTGGGCCGTATTAATAGTGTTACCAAGATGAGGCACCCAACCTTATCTATATACTTTGACCCTTTAGGTTATTTCTTGAACATGATCATCCCATATGTCAACCACATATTATTTAAGATTACACTAATAACCTTGGATTTTTTATATAATGGATAATATTATATTACAAATAAAATAATAAAAATATTATTAATTATCGAATAAATTACTAATTACAAGGTTTTAGGGCATCAATCCCAACACGATTTAGCTCATACTAAAAGTTAAAACAAGAAAGAACTTTATTGAAATGAAAATCTTGTTTACAATAGAAATGAAGAACGAGAAAGTAGAGACTAGATAAAAAAATTGAAAGCAAAATCAAAACAAGTTGTAATTTCAAGAGGAAGGGGGAAACGCTCAAGAATGCCACTCGAAGGTACTTGATTCTTTCTTTTTCAAGGGGAATAGAGTATTTACGGTCCTAATCTTGCAAAGTAGGCTGTTGAGTTAAGATTTGGGCAGTCAACAATTAGTTTTCACTCCTTGACCGACTTCTTGGGCTTCCTCTTCCTCTAGGGTCACGATCTAGGTTTTTTCCTCCTTCTATGGAGGAAATCAATGTGAGGAGTTGGATCATCCATCTTAGCCATGATTCACGGAAGAAAATTCTTGAATCAATTAGTCTAAAAAATCTCGCGTAACCTGTCACTGATTTATTTTGCAACCGCAACTTGCATCCTAGCTTTGTAGTCGCAATTGTACAATTTCATAGTTTCTACACAAAATCATAAAAATTCCTTAAATTCTTCAATAATGACTCTTTTTACACCTAATTAAGTTTATTTAACACAACATGACTACTGACTTTCTTACTTTTTGATAAGCCTTAGAATTAAGGCTTATTTAACTCCCAATTACTTAAAATATTCTTATTTTGTCTTAAGATCATTTGGAAATAGTTGAAAGTTGCTTGCAAATAAGAAAAAAATAAGACAATTAGGATAATATTCTAAAAAAGTTAAGCTTGTTTGTAGGGAATATGGAAATTGCAAAACCAAAATTGCAATTTCGGGATTCTTCAATTTTTTCTGGAGCAACAGACTTGGGAATGTGGAAATTGCAAAACTAAAATTGCAATTTCGAGATTCTCCAATTTTTTTTGGACAAGCAGAAAAGTTCAAAAAAGGAAAAAAATTTCATTTAACCCATTCCGAAAATCCTCAATTATTGCACGATTTTGGGGATTTTGAGCACGAAATTTGGTCACTATTAAACACTAATGAAGGCCTATAAAAGGAGAGAAGATGGTTGAAGGACATGGATTTTCGAGGTGTTTTCTTGAAGAATTTTGTGGGTTTTTATTTCCTCTGATTTTCCAATTTTTTTCTGCTCTATTTTACCGAGGTTGCTGCAAGTTTTTTTTTGTTTCTGTTTAGCTTCATTTTTTCCAGTCCGATTCAAGTAACATTTGGGTTGTTTAGTTTCTATTGATTTAAGTTCTGTTTAAGTGAAGATTTGGGTTGTTTGGTTTTTGTTTTTGTTTTTGTTTTAATACTCAACCTTGTTTTAATATAGTTTTTGTTTTTGTCTCAATTCTAGTTTATGTTTCTGTTTTTGGTTTTAGTTTTCTTAGCTTATTAATGGATTTCATTTTGTCCAGTACACATTATCATTTTTATGAAGTTTAATTAGTGAATTTGTTGGCCTTGCATTTGGTTTTGTTTACTGTATGGCAGAAAAATAAGTTTCATTTCCCTTAAGTTAGTAAAATAATTTTTGTTTCCCTTAAGTTTTATTCCTAAAATAATACAGTAGTCTAACGTTAATTTTACATGAAGTTTATTTTAGTTTTTAGCTTAGTTTCTTATAGATTTTAATATGAGCTAAACTTCTTAGGGGGTTCAAGGATGTGAATTCCCTAAGAAGTAATTGTAGCCAAAATTCCAACAAAAATCAAGCCTACATCTAAAATGTTTGCTTGTGTTAAATAAATTTTCGTTGAGATCCTAGATTGATCAACTAGGGTAGCAATTCAAGCTTAGATCTAATACCGACAGGGTTAGTGATAAGAAAATTCGCACAAGTGATGGAGAAAAGAGCTTAGACATAAGCCAATTCTTTACCCTAGATATAGGGATTAAAGACTTCAAAACCCATAAAATTGTTGAGCCAAATTATCTAAGATAGAGGGACTATAGACATATAAGTCACTCACGTAGTCTCTTAAACCTAATTTCATGGTGAATAGGAGTAGCAATTTTGGTTTACAATTGAGTGTATAATAAGTTGGAATTGTAATTTTTGCAACTTAGGGCAATGACATTCTTGAGCCCCTCCTTTATCTAAAATTTCTTTTGCAATTTCATATACCAAGTCTATCTAGTTTGCTATCCAATATTGCAATATTTGGATTCTGCAATTCAATCATGCAATCTTTATCACTTTATTTTGCAATTTTTGGATTCTGCAATTTTTTGCCATTTTATCTTGCAATTAGATTCTGCAATTATTTTGTTTTACCAACACACCATCTCAACCTTATTTTTTCAATTTTTAGTTTTCAAAGTTTCCATTATCCTTACACTTTTCTTTACAATATTTTTGTTGCACCTTTCCCTTGGGATTCGATACTTGGTACTCACATACCATTTTATATTACTTCGATCGAATGCGCTTGCGTGTACAACGATCAAGTTTTTGGCACCGTTGTCGGGGATCTGCAGTTCTAACAAAAATTTTGTTTTAGCAAAAATTGTAATAGAAGATTGTAACTACAATTTCTACAATTGCAGGAGGAGCTCGATTTCACTTCTTGAGGGAGAGAAATTTCAAAAAGACACAACATAGGGTTAATTGCTTGAGAAAGTTCGCAAGATGGAAGAAGACATCATTGCAGCATTGAGCGCACAAGCTTCATCATTAAGCTAAATGATGGAAACTTTGATGATGAGAAATCCTATAGCTCCTTTTAACCCTATCTCTTATACTTCCTGTGTTTATTGTAAAGGAAGTCATTCGTTTGATAATTGTCGTTACAATCCTGATTCTTTATGTTATGGATTTCTACCCAACTTTGCAAATCAACATCAGTACGAGTGCTTCCAGCAAGGGAAGATAATTCCAAAAGAGCCAAGCATCGAAGAACTCGCGAGGGAATATAGAGCAAAGAACGATGTTGTAATGTAAAGTCAAGCCACATCTTTATGGAGTTTGAAAATCCTGGTGGAACAAATTACATATGAATTGCAAAACAGGTCCCAAGGAATTTTGCTCGAGAACAGAGAAACTTCAAAACAAGAATAAGAAAAAGAATGTGAGGTGGTGTCACTTAGAACGAAATTAGAACATGAAGACCTTGAACTCCCAGTAGAAGCAAAAAGTGCTCCAACACTTGACGACATTACGGAGCCAAAAGGGGGAGAAGAGATTCAAGAAGAAAATGAGCAACAAAAGGAAGTTTTTGTGAGCCATATAATTGTAATTTCACAGCAATTGACATCCAAAGTGCTCCCGATACTAGAATGCCCTGCTTTCGGTTATTGCAGTTTGCAAGAAATGTTAAATTAAGAAGAATACAAAAATGAGAGCATGAAGGATGGAAATATGCAGTATGTGACACACATTGCATCTGCAATTTCTACTTTTAGAAACATATGTAAATCTCTTGAGCAGGCAAGGGCAGTTGTGATCAAAGCACCTCAACTGCGACTGAAATCTTGTCCAACATCGAGACCTAAGTGCAAAATGAAGGAACATAGTTGTGGTCTCCCTACTGGAAATGGATAAGTTACCTTGTCTTTCTTTTACGTTAAAATTAAAAAAAACAAAAAAAAGGGAGAAACTTTCAACTTTTGACATTCTAATATGAATGAAGATGTTAATTCAGAAAAGCTCTGTCTAAGGAGGATCCGGTCAAGGTTGAGGTATTTAAGTTGATCGTTAAGGGAACACCTCTACCTGGGGATTCACCTAGGAGTTTGATGAATCAACTTTGAGTTCAAAAATTGGAATATCCAAAAAGTAACTTTGCATTGAGAAAAACTGTGTAAATTTTTTGATGCTCTACTCTTGAGTTTTAGGAAAATATAAGAAGAAAGAGCGGGAGGAAGAAATTGTAGTAGCAATTGCAAAAGAAAATTGCAATTGCAGTTTCAGGAGAATTCTTTGTCAAAGACTCCAACAACCCCGAGGACAGTAATGGCAACAACAACACATTTTTCTCTGCATAAGGGAGTCTCTCTTTAACCTATCTTTTGAGCTTTGTTAATTGTTATGTTTTTAGTTCGAGGTTTAGTTAAGTGCTTTTATGCTTATTTAGTTTATTTACTTTCATGAATTCTGGAAAAGAAAAAAAAAAACTACTCCTCGCACAAGCATGCCATAAAAATCATGTTCAAAACAAGTTTACAAATTATTTTCTTTGGTGTTTTGTTAAAAAGCTCTTGATGATGGTACCTAGAACTTTCTCAACCTTCAAGTGCTTTTACACAGAACTTCAAGTTTTCAAGATCATAAAACTTGATAAATTTGTTTTCTCCATAAAACATTCGAACCCAAACTTCCCTTGTTTTTATCCCATCTAATGGACTTAGGAGAGTTTAGCTTCAATGCTTAGCAAGTTCACTGACATAAATATGTACCCCAACCCCTGTTCTTCTAGTTCGTAGTCAATGGGGACATTGACCCATTTATTTTTATTTGGGGGGGGGGGGGGGGGTGAGTTTTGTAATGCTACTGTTGTAATAGTATGTCGTTGTAATATTATGTTGTTGTAATAGTATGTTGTTGTAATATTATGTTATCGTTGTAACAGCTGATAGGACTCAAAAAAAAAAGAAAGAAAAGATACTCCCCTTCTAGAGTTAACTGAGTAACCAGAGGCAGTCATGACACCCATGATTTCCTTTGCATGAACGGTTAACTTAGGAACTGAGTACGTGAAAACGGTCTTAGTAGTGACTTGTGCTCGTAGTCAACTACTTTCACCACAAAGCGTTAGTAAGTTGGAACGAAGATACAAGTGACAGTAAGACTCTCTAAAAAAAAGAATTTCAAAAGAAAACGAAAATGAGGTCTAGCATCAGCTTTACATAAGTTAGAGGGAAAAAGAAAAAAGTTTGTAATGTGAGTGAGCTTAGCTTGTTGAACAAAGAAGATCACCCTAGACTCTATGACTATGACTTAGGTAGGATATGCATAATAGGTGGGTTTGCATAAGAATGTTTTATCTTGAAAAAGAAAATTAAAAGTTTTATGTGAGAAAATCTTGGAATTGTGTAAAGTATTAAGAGTTTGAGACCTCTCCTGAAAGACAACATTTTTCAAAAAAAAAAACACATTTTAATTATTTTGTGAAGTGTTTGCTTGTGTATGTTGCTATTTGTTTTCTAATTGCTTGAAGGAAAGCAATATCTTAAGTTTGGGGGTGTGATAAGCCTTATAATTAAGGTTTATTTAACTCCCAATTACTTAATTTTACAATTTTTGGATTATGCAATTCAATTATGCAATCTTTATCTCTTTTTTTTGTAATTTTTGGATTCTACAATTCAATTCTGTAATTTTTGCCACTTTAACTTGCAATTAGATTTTGCAATTATTTTGTTTTACCAACACACCATCTCAACCTTATTTTTGAAATTTTTAGTTTCAAAAGTTGCAATTCTCCTTACACTTTTCTTTGCAATATTTTTGTTACACCGTTCCCTTGGGATTCAATACTTGATACTCACATACAATTTTATAATACTTTGATCGCATGCGCTTGCATGTACACCGATCACTTTTGCAGGTCTACGACCATTTATGCACGAGAATTATTAAAATGTATTTTAACCAAGAAATAAATTTGAATTTAGGGGTAAATATGCTATATAAATGAGGTTCATCATTGGTTCCAAGTGATGTCACTAAATCGTTAACAAAAGTTGTTAACAACTTAATTACACTTGAGAGTCCAATGGATCCTAGTCATGAATTGGATACGCCTCATTATAGTGTGAGAGTTATGAGATGAATCAACGGTTATAAGGCTTAATTAAAGCCCAAGTTTCCATATTAGATGACAAAGTTCCTCAAGTATCTATGGATAATGAGAATTTATATTTTTGTATATTGACTCGTGTGTGACTTAACGTTATGAAAATATGTGTGATATATAGAAAAAATGGATGGAAAGGGCGTAATAGTGGTGTAATAATGAAACAATGAAAGGAAATTAGCACACACAATATGGGTTGTCACCCAAAACGCTGGCTCAAGTTTAAACCATGGTAGCAAGTAATACTTGGAGTATTCCAAGGTCGAATACTCAGGAATAAGGGTTTACTATCAATGCGTTGAAAAATCATGCAACTATTAGATAGGCGTTGAACGGGTAACCAGATCACTCAAAAAAATATGGTTGGTTTTGTGCAATGAAACTAAAACAATGCTGTGAAAATAAATTAACCCATGCGAAAGAAGTACTAATAGTAAAAGGTCAAGACTCGACATTAGGCTACCTAATGCTACCCTTGTTTCCACACGTTAACAAGCAAATAAATGAAACACCCTGTGAATCTAAGCAGGAAGACCAATGCGTGTTACCCTCTCGATGTAATGCCTGCAAACAAACATAGTTATATCCCTACATGCCATATTTGTTAATTTTTACACCGCCCTCTTTCTGCTTGCGAGTGGTTGGATTATCTGTAAAACAACCTAGCAAACTTTGTTCACTCTCGCTCTTCTTGAGTTGTTCCACACATTTTCTTCCAGTGACTAAAGCATGCTACTGCTTGTTATCAATTGGCCAAATGAACACAAGCAATTTAAATACACGCCCTCAAGAAGAAAATTCAAAGGATTGCTTCATTAAATCAAATGCTAACAAATGGAAATAAGTTGCAACAAAAGGGCCTAAACCAAGTATGGAATAGAAAATAAGCTCATTATAGAATTAAAAGATAATACAACTTGAAATGTAGACATACTAAAAGTAAATACAACAAAAGAAAAGAAATTAACTAAGGCAGTAGAAAAACTAAATGTGAAGATGGACGGCACGATGAACCTTCTTCTCAGCTTCCTTTAGCTTTCTAATGGTGGCTGTCACTCCACCCATCTAAAACCTTTAGAGGTTAAAGAAGAAGATGGAAAATTTTGAGGAGGAGATGAATGAAGTGATTGTGAATATGAAAATTCTCCAAGATGACCAAAAAAGCACAATTGGGAGCCTTTATATACGGAGGTGCTCACACAGCAAACCTGGACTACAGTGTTAGAGATGTCATTCTCGCTTAGATACGACTTCGCACGGCAAACAGTGTTCCATGTCCTTTTTCTGCTTTTTGGCAGCCTTAACCCCTTATATGTACCATTTCACTGCTCCAGTACACTTTTCAGATAAATGGCTAAGCATGTCTCTTTGGCACATGTATTTCCTCGCTTTTAGTGTTAGCGCATGGTTCGCAATTCACCTTATAAAACACTTGTTGAAAATGGCTCGTTAATAACGATAATTCAAATATTTTCAATTGGATCCGTGCGTTAAACATGTAATGCGCTCATCGCATGCACTTATATAGTTATTGCTCAATTCTCTACTTTCTAGGTCTTCTTTCAACGCCTTAAGGTAGTCAATAGCCAAATTTAAGCACTCAAATAACTTGTTATTACAAGTTATCATGTATGGAGTTAAGGATTTGATCTTTAATAGATACACTTATTCTTACAAAGATTTAAAGAAATCTATGTCAACATGAACTTACCCTAAACGGCGGAATATGATATACAAGTTAAATACTTTTCACTGTGAAGCAACAAAACAACTTGTATGATTCAAATAGTTCCTTAAAGATCTAAAAAGTGTTTCTAATATGATTCAACCTATCACTTTTTATTATTATAATAGTGGTGCAAAGGCTACTATTAAGGAAATTAGAAAACAACAACCCATGGGAATCAAATTGAGAGAAAGAAAGCATCATGGTAGTGACTAAGATGGCTTTTAATGAAGCTGTTTATATAAAAAGACTCTCCTGACTAAAGTGTTTGAGTGTCAACTAGAATGTCTAGGATTACGAGACATGTCTCATCTTCTCTTAGATAGGTAGGAAAAAATGTTGGGTATAGACTATGCCCTAGGATACATGTCTCACTGGCTTTAGTGCAAGTGGGAGATTGTTGGGATTTATGCCCACGAGCCATGTAATTAATGTTTTATTATTTAATAATTATTTGACAATTATTTGATTTTTTTTCAATTTATATTATCCATTACAAACAAAAAATCCAAGGTTATTAGTGAAATTTTGAATAGTGTGTGGTTGACATACAAGAGGATCATGTTCAAAAAATAACCTAAAGGGTCTATAATATATGGATAAGGTTTTATCCTAGTAACACTATTGATACGGTCCACTTCGTAATAGTTACACATAATTTGATCCAAATCGTTCATGTGGAGACATGTAAGTGGAGGTATCATATACAATGAGTTTGTATAAGATTGGACCAAGAAATATTTAATCTCTCTTTATAAATCCATTAATTGAGAAGATTAATATTTCAACAGGATGATCATATGAGACCCGAGCTTAATCCTGAGTGAGTTATGAACTTCTTCCTGTGCGGGCATGTCATTTGATTTGCAAGAGTGAGAGTGAGTTTTATAGCCGATTCAATAAGCCTACCATTTTGGGTACTTGACCAAATAGGGAGTTGGAAACATAAGTTTTATAAGATGGAATTCACTCCTTCCAATATACATAAAGTAGATGAGTAGCTCTCTTAAGTGCTAATTTCGGGATTTGAACAATGGGCCCCCACCCTCTCACTGGCTTGAAAGGGACTTAGTTTCTGTTTCGATCTTAAATAAATTGTTCATTAGAAGGTCAATGGTACTTAAGGTGTAAGATGTAATTACAGGGGTAAAATGGATGTACTACGAACAACTCATGAAGGATTGACTTGCATGTAATGGTTATATCCATGGATACAACTTTTCGACATACAGTGCATAAGAGTGCAACTCTAGGTCTATAGTGGAGTGACCTAGAGTTAATGAATGAAAATTAATTAATTAAAGAGTTTAATTCTTTAATTTTTGTCATTGGAACTTTTGAAGGACCATAAGGTCCCGTTACTAGCTCATCAAAACGCTAAAAGATCAATTCAATTGAAAGAAAATTTTGGAGTGTTCAAATTAATATTTAATTTATTGGATATATTAAATGAAGAAAATGTATTTATTGTATTTGATACATTCAATATTAAAGAGAAATATATATTATGTATTAGACACAAGGTTCGAAATGTCGATGTCGATGGAAATGTCGAGGTCCAAAATTTATGGAAATGTCGATGGAAATTTCTGTGGAAATTTACGGAAATCGTGGAAATTGATGGAAATTATTTGAATTAGCAAATGAAACTTAGATTTTGACTTAATTAGACTATAATGGACTATTTGTTAAGCATCACATCTAAAAATTAAGACAATATTTAGATATAAATGTCAATTGAAAATTTGAAATGTCGATGCGAGTAGGAATTTGAAAAAAAAATATATGGAAATTGATTTAAATTTTTAAAATTATTTCATGAAACCTTAATTGTGAGTCATGACTCAATTATAGTATAATTGATTACTCTTAAGTCTTAACATCATATATCTAAATATATGTAAAATTTATATTCAATTAGACAACTAAGTATGAAGGAAATTTGAGAGAATTGACATGAATTTAAGAGAATTAGAGGGAATTTGAGAGAATTGGAGGGAAATTAAGAGAATTGGAATTGAAGTGTAGAAATGCCTTGAACCTATTATCTAGCGCTTCGAATGACCAAGTACGGGGGTTCGGGCGCAACGACCCCGAAACCTAAGTGATATGTAAATCAATTTATTTATACACCATTTAAACTCTTATCCAATTGCTCTCTGTATTTTGTACTCAATTTCTCCTCAAGATAATAAAATTCTCTCTCCCTCTACATGTGGACGTAGACTATTACTTTACTTATTATTTATTAACAAAGAAAATATTAAATTCGAAAAAAATATATATATAAAAACCCTGCACGTGCCTTTCTAAGTTTCTCATGTATTTTCCATGCACATTTCAAGGCTTTTGTAATTGCTTAAAAAAAACCGAAATATGGACGACATGTCGTCGACACCTCGAAATGTCGAGGTGTGGACGACATGTCGTCGAAAGGGTGGGGGAAACGGCATCCCCCCCTAACGATATGTCAAGGGTGTTGACATGTCGAAATGTCGAGCGACATTTCGACATGTCGACCTACATTTTCCACACTGATTAGACATATTATATTAAAGGAAACAATATGTATTAAATTTGAGGAGATTCAAATAAGTAAATATATGTTATAGGAGATTTTAAGACATTTGGATAAGATTCAAATATGTTAAAAATATATAGGGCAAAATACCTTTTTGGTCCCTCAGTTTTGCATTTATTTCCCTTTTTGTTCCTGAGTTTTAAATTGAACAAATTTACCCTGAGTTTTGTATTTCATATCAATTTTAGTCCCTCCGTCAGATTTTCTGTTAATTTTTAACAGAAAGCTAACGTGGCACTTAAATATTATTAAAAAATATATTTTATTAATTTTTTAATTATTAAACTTAATATATATATATACATATATATATATATATATATATATATATATATATATATGTATGTATATATATGTATGTATATGTATATTTGTTTTCTCTTCTTTCTCCCCTTCGCCACCGGCCATTTCTCTCCAATCGTCGATCGCTGCCTCCCTTCGCCTCCGGCCGTCGTTCTCCGGTTGCTGACTACCAGTCTTTTTTTCGTTTCTTGCTTTTTTTCTCTCCAATCTTTCATGTTGTCCTCTTTCCCTTCCCTTCCTTTCTTTTTTTAAAAACAAAAATCATTTGTTACATTTGCCCATTTAAAAAGGTAATTTTCCATTTTTTTTTATTTTTCTCGTTTTCTTTCTTCTCTCTCCAATATTTCTTCTTGTCCTCTTTCCATTCATCTTCTTTCTATTTTCTTAAACAAAATACATTTAAAATGAAGGGAAAAGGATTTCATTTCAACTAATTGGCCTACGACTGGCGGCCAGCGACCAAAGAACGACGACTAGAGGCAGATGGAGGCAGCGACTGGCAGCGAAGGGGAGAAAGAAGAGAAAACAAATAGATATATCTATATCTATCTATCTATCTATCTATCTATATATATATATTAAGTTTAATAATTAAAAAATTAAAAATATATTTTTTTTAATAATATTTAAGTGCCACGTCAGCTTTCTATTAAAAATTAATAGAAAATCTCAAGGGTAAATTTGTTCAGTTTGAAAACTCAGGGACCAAAAGGGAAATAAATGAAAAACTGAGGGGCCAAAAAGGTATTTTGCTCATATATATATTATAATTGATAACACTCATTTATGATTGTTATTTAGCCCTAAAAGTTAAGTTATTTGCTTACAACGCGAGCTTTTAGTGTTATATTCCATGTCATTTAGGGTGACTTTAAGTAAAAACAAGCTTTGCATGTGTTTGATATCGTGATTTTGTAAAAATAAGTAATTAGGCATAAAAAGAGTAATGTTTATTAAGAATTTTTTAAGTTCTGTTGCTTTTGTGCAGAAGTATAGAAATGGTCCAGATGCGATAGCATTGAGGTAGCATTTGGAGAAGAAGAAAGTGTGCTTAAGTGTTGAGTCTAGCAAAATACGACCTAAATGCAACAACATTTGAAGGTAAAAGTCAAATTCCATGTGAAGCAGAAAACTCAGAGAAATGCACCCAGATATGCCCCAACATTTAGACCATTTCAAGAAACAACAAATGCTCCCACAAATGTGCCCACAATTGGACCATTTCGACATAATTTTCTAGATTTGACAGATTTTATAGAAGATTCTCAACCAAATTTCATCAAATCAAGGGAAATGGTCGACCACAGCCTCTCACACTTATCTCGACAGCAAACCCTTGGCATGAAGCCTATAAAAGGAGGTTCATGCCTCAATTTCAAGCTAGCTCGGAGTTCTACTTTCTTACCAAAAATTTTCCATTTTCTCTTCAATTTTCAGCAGTCACTCCGAGTCTTCCCAAAGTTCTATTTGTATTTCATTAAGACTCTAACTTCGAAAGAATGAAGATTAAGGACTCGTTCTCCTTGAAAAATGTTGAACAAGTTAGAAAGGAAGAACAAGCTTAGGGTTCTTATTGTTTTCATTCTTGTTTTGTTTCTCTTTTTTAAGTTCTTTAGTTGTTGTTTTGTTCTTGTTTTAGAATTGTAAGTTTCTGTTTTTGTATTTGAATTCAAGTTATGAGTTTTGTTCAATTTTTGTTATTTCAATTCTAGAATTTAGGTTTTATTCAAGTTCATTATTTCAATGAAGTTTATTTTTTCTTATTCTCATTTCTTCTTTATTTTATGCACTTTAGTTTTCTTTTCGATGAGTAGCTAAACTTCTTGTAGGGGATTCAATGAAGTGGATACCCTAACAAAGAGATAAACCCCACCATGTGATTTTAGTAATTTTGCTAAACATTTAGCACTGTTTCCTTTTATTGAATTTAAGTTTCATTGTTAGCTTAAACTGATCACTTGAGTTAGGATAATTTGTGTGAGATTCAATACTGAAAATGTTGGATCGAGCATACGTTTTCATAAAAGCAGTCTAGGAGAAGAATCTAGAAATAGAACTTTCCTTTTTGGTACCTAGGCTGATCTTGTTTGTCATACTCAATCAAATGATATTTATATATCGAACCAAGCTAATATTTGTAGTACCAATTGGCCTGGTCGATCCACAGGGAGTTAATTGATTACGTTATCTTTCATTTCAAATTATCAGAACCAAATTGTGACATGGGGGGATGAGGGGTTAATGCTTGTAGTAAATTGCAAGGAAATTAAAGTCATAAAAAGTAAAAAGGAATTTAGAATCCTATGGATAAAACTGTCTCACCACGACACCAATTCGGGGGTAGTTGGTGTTTCTTCTTACTTTGATCATGGGCATTCACAATAATGCATCAATTACAAAAATAAACAACTAACCGACTCATCTAGTAAAGCTGGATGAGCCCCTTTAAGGCTCCCTATTTTAGCTATTCCACTATAGCACGTAATAACCCCTAATTAACTCACTAAGTTAGGTACGATAGCGCTCCATACTTGTTAAGCTAATCACATTACAACTGGGAGTTGATTAGACCTCATCAATTAACTAGGATGGCCTACATTAATTAATGAATTGTTTAATCCCCAAAGCCTATCATGCAAACTACATGAAAAGACAGCCCCCTACTACGCAAACACGAATTAAGCATACAAGAGTCGTCAATTCTAATATGCATAAACATTTTAAGAATAAATAAGAAGATCCAACATGCTAATAACTGAAATTAATACTAAAATTCAATTACACAACCTCACAAAGTATGAATCAATCGGACTTAGTCGCGAATTGGCATCAAGAATTAGTTGGAAGTTCCAACAACATTCCCGAACCCATGGATCGAGCCAAAATCATCCCAAAATCATTAAAAAAAAAAGCTAAAAGTAGCACTATACAAATGAGGTAAGGTTTAAAAAATGGTTGGAAATTTGGGAGAGTTTTGTCGTAAAAGAGAAACTTCTTTTTATACTTCTTGAAGCAGTGCCGAGACGTTATGGGCAGCGTCTCGATACTACACAATGTCACAGGGGCTCACCACAACGTCACCAGGGGTCTACTCGACGTTGTTCTAAAATCGAGCATTATGCCTTTCAGCATTTTTTCCAGCGTCTAGATGCTTCCCTAGGGGCAATATGGTAATTTTGCTTCTAAACTTTGCTCGGGTGCTCAAAAGACCTTCAGTTAGCTCCAAATTAACCCAAAACACATGCAGAATCTCCTCATAGCTCCCAATGCTCAATGCCCTACAAAGTGAACATTAAACACGTGAAAACCATACAACTACCACGAATTAGATAGAGAAAGATAGGACTTTTCTTGTCCTATCAAATTACCCCCAACCTAAATCTTACTAGTCTTTGAGTAAGGAACACAATAGATAAGAGAATCATTAATTGCAAACACGTGACTCTAATCTCAATGCTTGTAATATTACAAAAATCACATAAGAAAAACATGCTAAACACTATCTATTCATGAAGCCCTTTAAAACTCTTTCCTAACCTTTCCTGCTTGTGTACGTGAAGCCTCCATAATTCAATCCTTATAGGCCTGGGATAGGATTATAAAGTCTTTAACCTATTTTCTCCCTACATTGGCACTAAGGACTAGCCATCAACCATACATGCAAGTTAGAGAATAATATGATACTAGGTGCTCGAAAACTATTGTAACTCGAGTTTAAACTTGCATCACTTTGAAAATCAAGGGCACTAGCTTTCACACATCTGTTGCAGGGACCCTTATCCAGAGCACTTGCTCAATGGATGGTCCTAAATAATCACAATAGTAGTAGCTCTTTTTACCCATTGACTTCTTTTAACTCACTACAAGCTTTTTTTTATCACTCTTTCTTTTCTTTTCACAAATTCTCTTCTTTTCAAAGCTCAATTTTCTTTTCTTTCTTTCTTTCTTTCATAGGCAAATAGGCACAGATTTTTCTCCCTAAGCAACTCATTACACCCTACCAAGTAAGACGACTATCCAACTAACCTTACACCTATCGAGGTGACAACGGGAGTTTGGACCCTATAACTCTACCCTAAGCTTTCAATACTACAAGAGGTAGGCTAAGCGTGGTCAGAACTTGTAGGAAAGTCAAGAAAATTTTTGAAAAAATTAGGCTAAAAAAAAGACTCATTTCATAATAGCATTCAAGCACTTCGACAAATGCAATCAAGGAAATATATCAATCTTGTCATCAATTGTCATCATCATATAGCAAGCAATCAAATCATCACAAATTCAAGCTCAACAAATTTTAAACTGGCTGACTGAACTCGGTCAAACATGCTTGTGAAGCCTCCTATCTTCATACTTAGTTCCAATTTGGGTCCAAATAAGCTCCATAATTCACCCAAAGCTCCAAATTCATCTATTCTTGTCCCAGTTACTCGGTTTCTTGAAATATACAAAATATCCATGTAAAAGCACACAATTAAGCACAAAATTAACAAATAAATAGGCATAAATATAACACTAAATTAGTGTTATCAGGTTGCCCTCATTGTCAATCTTGAGCCTATACCCATTTACCTTGAATGTCTTACCTTTTTTCAAACTCTAAACCTCCACTGCACTGTAAGGGTAGATATGAGTTATAATGAAATGACCGAGCCATCTAGAGAGAAACTTACCTGACATCAGCTTGAGGTGAGAATTGTATAAAAGAATCTTCTACCCAATGTCAAATTGCTTCCTGACAACCATGTGTTTCGTGAAACAACTTTAACTTCTCCTTGTAGATCATGGCATTCTCATACGCCTCTAGCCTCATATCTTCGAGCTCTTGTAACTAAAGAAGCCTCTACTGACCAGCTTGGTCACAGTCATAGTTGCATCCCTTCACCACTCAATATGTCTTATGTTCGATCTCGACTGGTAGGGGGAACGCCTTGCCAAATACTAACTTGTAGGGAGACATCCCTATAGGTGTCTTGTATGCTGTGCAATAGGTCCACAATGAGTCTTCTAGTCTGGGGCTCGAATACTTCCTTCCTTGATTCACCATTTTCTCAAGAATGGACTTCACCTCATGATTTGAAATTTCTGCCTGCCCATTTGTCTAAGTTGCAACCCTGTGATTAACTCCATACTTCATCATCAAGTTCTCAATCGTTTTATTACAAAAGTTGGTGCTTTGGTCACTAATAATGGCTTGTGAAACTCCAAACCTGCTAAACAATATTAAACTTCAAGAATCCTAAAACAGTCTTAGAGTCATTAGTTATCGTGGATTTAGCTTGCACCCATTTCAAAACGTAATCCCCAACCAAAATTATGAACCTATAACAACATGATGAAGTCAAAAGGCCCATAAAATCTATCCCCCATACATAAAAGATTTCACAAATCATAATAGTTATTTGGGGTATCTCATTCCTAAGCGTTATGGTACCTACCCTTTAACAATGCTCATAGGTTTAACAAAAAATATAGGCATCCCTAAATAGAGTTCCCAATAGAGTCCTGAATCAAGTACCTTATTAGCAGTACGTTTAGGGAAAAAAGTCCTCCACATTCATATTCGTGGCAAAATCCTAAGACAAGATGCATTTCACTATGAGGCACACAACGTCTAATAACTTGATCATAAAAAATTTCCACAAATAAGGCTCCTCCCAAACATAGTACTTTGACTTAATCCCAAGCCTACCTTTCCTAGACTTGCTAAGACTGTTAGGCAGATTCCCTGTAATTAAGTAATTAACAAGATCAGCATACCAAGGAATCGTACCTTGGATTTGAAATAAGTGTTCATCAAGAAATTAGTCATTCAAATGTACCTCTTCTTCTTCCCTTCCGATGAAACTTGAGTGGTCTGCAACTGAATTTTCTGATCCCTTGCAGTCTTTGATCTTTAAATAAAACTCCTAAAGGAGTAGAATGCACCTCAGGAGGCGTGGTTTTGACTCATTCTTCGTCATCAGGTATCGCAAGGATGCATGATCATAATAAACAATTACTTTGGAGCCAAGAATATAAGATCTAAAATTTTCTAATTTCTCGCATTACCCCACCCCCCCCCCCCCCCAAATTATGTTACATGATCCAATTAAAAATAGGGAAATCACCAATAAGAAGGCTTCCTTGTGGCTCAACTGTAAGCCCTAAACTCTCTTTTGATCATATTGTGCTCATATTTGAAGTTTTGACATATGCAAATTGATATAGGTTGCACTAAAAGATGTCGTGATGAGATTTGGGAATCTTTTGGATTGTGAACTATTATGTGTATAAAGCTTCATAAGGAGATAGGTAAGCCATTGAATAAGCATATTAAGAGTTGAATTGAAGTAAGTTAAGGTCATTAACAAGTTGGGTAAATTTTAGGTGCATTATGTATTGAATGAAAGTTCTTATTTCTCACAAACTTAAGTAAAGTTGACTAAATGTGATAGGTGAATATATTGTCTTTGTTTTCTTTTTTTTTTTTTAAAAAAAGGGGGATTAAGATGTAAATAAGGAAGTAGGAGGTGGCAAAAATTTGTGGAGCCACGATTTTGTCTTTGACAAGTGGGTGCTGTCCAGCTCGAAGCTTCTGGAAGAGGATCAACTTCAAACAGCCATATCTCTTAATTTACTGCACCAAATTCGATGATTTTTGAGTCAAACTCTCATAAATTGAGTGTAGAATACGAAAGTGGGTGGCTGTTTTGAAAATAGGAAGAGGAAGGAGGAGAAAATAGCAGAAAACTGAGAGGTGTTCACAGTTCTCGGGTAGCAGAACAGTGTGAAGAAATCCGTTTCTTTTGAGCTCTTGAGGAGGAATTAGAAGCTGAAACTTTGAGGTAAGTAAGCTAAGATGTTGTACTTGAGGTTTATCAAAAAATATTAGGTGGTTGTTTTGCTAAATTTTGAGGAACCGAAGCTGAAAGTTGAACCTGGAATTTTAGGGTACATAATTCTCGGGTAGCAGAACAGTGTGAAGAAATCTGTTTCTTTTGAGCTCTTGAGGAGGAATTAGAAGCTGAAACTTTGAGGTAAGTAAGCTAAGATGTTGTACTTGAGGTTTATCAAAAAATATTAGGTGGTTGTTTTGCTAAATTTTGAGGAACCCAAGCTGAAAGTTGAACCTGGAATTTTAGTTGCAAGAAAAAAAAACTGCTAGCAAGAGATTGAAGGAGATGTGCTTCCATTTCTTTATACCTTACACCCAAGTGCATATGGTTATTATGAATTGAGTTATGGGACTGAATTAGATATGTTTTTAAGGTGTATAAGGAAAGGAATTAATGTTATTAATTTCTTTTTTCAGGGCAAACGGAAATAGGAATAGCTTATAATCCTTGGAACCCTTTTGGTGATTGTGAGTGAATCTATTTTAGAACTATGCTTGACCTTTGTTTTGCTTCAAAAGCATAAATGTTGATCATTGAAACATGCTTGACTTACTTTTGTATACTTTTCATGGAGCTTTTAATAGAATGTCATTGATGAAACTTAAGCATGATTTGAATTAGTTTGTAACTATACATTCAAACATGGAAACTAAATTATGGAAGTATGACTTCCTTTAGAAAATGCTTTGTGTAAATCCACTTGGAAACATGTTTAGAAAGAAAAAGTGCAAATGTTGAGAATTTGTTGTTTGTGTTATCAAAACATGATTTCCAAGGTAATCAAAGTATGCCCCGGTATGTTGTTAACCCCCAGTACTGAAGGACATTGAGAAGGTACTTGGGAGGGAGGAATTATGATTTCCCGATACTGAAGGACAAAGAGAAGGTATTTGGGTAGTAACTGGTCTAACCCAATACTGAAGGACATAGAGAAGGTATTAGGGAAGACCAGTGTGTCAATGGAATTCCACGTGCACGAGAGAGAGGTATGAACGTTGTTGGTATAGAGATGACTCTACCACAGCTAAGGTTCGAAAGTGGTATCATGATATGAGTTTTATTGTTATGAGCTTCTACGCTTTTGAAATGTCTATTCTTCAATATGATACTACATTATGAGTTTCTATGCTATACATAATGTGGTGACTTAAATCTGTAAATGGGTAGCATGGTTTGATTATGTTTACAAATAAGTGATAAGTTATCTCTAACTTGTAGCTTGTCCATCATTATGTTTCATCTTTGAGCTTATAATGTTTTTAAGATAGACACTCACTGGGCTTCCCAGCTCACGTTTTTATTATGTTTTCTCTTCCCAGGTAGCAGACGAGTTCCCGGTGCTTAGCCTTGACAAGACCTGTTTGCCACCACGCCGTTTTAGCTCCTTGTATATACACTTTCTTATGTATATAGTTTGTAGTAAAAGCATTTTAGCGGGGTTGTAATAACTATAAAATGTTATGACTTGTTAAAGAACATAGTACTGAAAGTTAATGGGTCTTGCTCATATGTGTATTTGAGCGTTCCAAACTTACTTGTTCAAACGTGTTGTGTTACCTTCATTTTCAGATATATGTTGGGATGGTCAGAGAGAGCTAGTAAAAGGGTTGATTGTCTATGTCTTTACATCTCTTCCTAGGGTAGGCAAGTAAGCTGGGAAGGGGTGTGACAACCCAGCCAACTATCATTGTAAAGTCTTAATAGGTATGGCTTATAAATTTATTTGATGGAGCTTGCACTAAAGCTTTTGATTAACCATAATTTTGAAGAAGAAGAATAAGAGTTGGCCCAGCTCGTGCTACGAACTTTGAAGAGCTCAAAACTGGATACTATTCCAAAGTTTGGCTAAGTCAATTTTGTGTATGTGAAGAAGAGGAAGATGAAGCAGTAGAAGTTCATGCCAAGAGTTCGCAAAGGGTCTAAATACGCCCACATTTGTGGCACATTTGGCTTAGCATCAAGAATCAAGGCTTGTTTATCCAAGTCAAGATGCATCTGCATCGTCGGTGCATCTTCCCCAGCGTTAAAAAGTCTTCCATGCTAAGCAGAGTTGCTGCGCATTTAGCCCAAAGACCTACAATTTCTCCTACTATTGAAGGGGATGATGCGCCAACATCCATGGCGCATGTAGTGGAACCAGTAGCAACTCATGCCACTCTCACCGTGTCCACCTCCTTTGCCCCTTATCAGATATCATCTCACCGCCCCTCACCTAGCAAGCACAGGCTCAAAGCCTCTCCACGCACAAAAGGAAATCAAGGTGGGACATCTCATCCCCCATGGAAGAGAAAGAGATAGCTGCATAACCGAGCCAATCAAAAACTAACTAATAGGTGGCTAAAGAGGACATTCCCACACTTGAGTGGATAGCCATGGTCACAACTGGAAAGGCCAAGGCTTTGGAGCTTGTTGAGAAAAGAAGAAAAGAATAGGAGGAAGAGAATACGACCAAAGATGCAGTCACAAATGAAGAAGATGTTGAAGCAACAAATGCGACCACATTTGGATCGCATTTGGATCAGACACCACCATCACAACCACCAAGAATTAACCAAAGTCTCTCTGGAGCCTTTACTGAAGATGTGATCGCATCTAGGTTGGATCCTGATGAACAAGTACACAAAAATTAGGATTTTGAGGACCAGTTCGAGTACGAGACTTGGGGTTCACTCCTGAATAAAGCCTTGATAAAGAAAAAAAAGATGAAAGCTAGAAGCAAGCTGAAGCTTCACTATTTGAGAATGCATTCCAAGAAATCTCATAGAGCGAGATGCTTAGCCCTTCCAAGAAGAGGAAGAGAGATGAAGGGGCAAAAAATAAGAAAAAGAGCAAGCATGGCTCACCGCAGCGTCAAGCGAGGCTTGCGCATGGGGGACTTGCCACAGCTTCTCGACGTTGTCCTGCATCCGAGGCTACAATATTGCAGCGTCGAGCAAGGGCTCCAATTGGCGTATAAACGCTCCTCAGGGACATAATCGTCAATCCTTCATATCTTTTTGATCAGTGTCTGATTGACCTCTGATTTGGCTCGTTTTCACCCTAATTCCCTGATTCCACGTACTTTCCAAAAATAAGCCTTGCTCCCAATTGCTTAAAAAATATTCAATTAATTCCATGAAAATGAGAGAAAAAAACATAAAATTAGGTATGAATGGGCATGTACGAAGTAGGTCTCATCACCTGCTGACATCAAGACGGAGCCATATGTGTGGCTTCACTTCATAAAGAACATGATCCTGCAAATAACACATGACTCCACCATCTCTCAGAAGAGGGTCATGTTCTTGTATAGCCTCTACAAGAGGCTTGACCTGAACATAGGCAGGATCCTGAGAGAAGAGATCATGGCCTGCGTTCGACGGAACATGGGATGTCTCTTCTTCCCCGCCCTGATCACTACACTCTACAGGAGGGTGGGGTGTATTCAGATGAAGGAAAGGAGATCGATAGGTGCAAGGTACCACGGATCTAATGGAAATCAACAAGTTGAGGGCCTTACACACTCAGAAGCTGACTTCCCCAAAGAAGCAGCCGGCCATTCCTGCAGCACAGCATGCATCAACATTTCCTCTTCCACTAGCCACTTTAGGTCAATCTGAACCATAACATGCAGACATCCAAGCTAACTTGATAGAATTTAGGAGCAAAACATGGCTTATTGGACCTATGCAAGAGAAAAAGACGAGGCCATTTGAAAGGCCCTCACTGAGCTGACAAAGGGCAAGGCTGCCACACTTCGAGACTTCCCTACCATTCTCCTGGATCCAACTGAGAGATGATACTTCTTACACCTCTTAGGGGAGTATTTTCGTTCACTTCTATCTTTACTTACTTTCTAGTATAGGTTTAATTTCTTTCATAGGTTAGATTTCTTGCTTTATTACTTTGTTTTGTGAGTGTTTATAGTTTGTTTTGTTTGCGTTCGTTGTTTACTTGTTTTGTATTGTTGAAACACTTTCTAATCAAACAAGATTTTTTTTATACCTTGTACATGCATGAACCAAAATTGATTTCAAAAACAAGTTTTCAATTTGCTTTCCTTGGTTTTTGAGTTAAAAAAACCCTTTATGAGCTCTCTCAACTTGCAAGCACTTTCTACACAACCTTGAGTCTTCAAATTCATGTAATTTATCAATCACTTTTCTTCATAAACCATTTAATTGTGAATTTCTCATCTATTTAGGCCATCTAAGGTACTTAGGAGAGTTTACTTTCAATGTTTTATCAAGTCTAGTCACCCAAAATATATACCCCAATCCATCGTTTCTCTAGTTCTTTGTCAATGGGGACATTGACTCATTTATGTTTGGGGGGAGAGTTTGTATTTGTAGATTTTCTTTTAGCATTGTCCTTGTATCATGTATTACACTACTGCTAGGACGCATAAAAAAAGAGAAAAAAAAAAGGAAAAAGAGAGATACTCGTCCTTCCCAAATTGAACTGAGTAACAAGGGGCAGTCATGACACCCATGATTTCCTTTGCATGAAAAGTTTACTTAGGATGTAAGTATGTGAAAATAGTCCTAGGAGTGACTTGTGCTCGTAGTCAGCTACTTTCACCACAAAGTGTTAGTAAGCTAGAACAAAGGTGCAAGTGAAAACGAGGCTCTCTCTAGAAAAAGAAAAGAAACAGAACGAGAAAGGAACCTAGCCATAGCATTGAATAAGTTTGCGGGGATGAAGTGTTTGTACTTAGAAAATAAAAAGTTGTACTTAGCTTGTTGAACAAAGAAAATCACCCTAGACTTTATGACTAAGACTTAGATCGTATAAGCATGATAGGTGGGTTTGCATAAGAATGTTTTGTCTTAAAAAGGAAAATTAGAGTGCATGTGAGAATTTTTAGAGTTGTGCGAGCACTAGAGTTTAAATCTCTCCTGAAACGCAACTTTTTTTCAAAACCTCCTTAGGAAGAATTTTGTTGCTTGTTTGTTTTTGCTTAAAATTGCCTGAGGACAAGTAATACGCTAAGTTTGGGGGTATGATAACACTCATTTATGAGTGTTATTTAGCCTTATAAACTATGTTATTTTCTTAGAAGAGAACAATTAATGTTATATTTCTTGTCATTTAGGGTGAATTTAAGTTAAAACAAGTTTTGCATCTGTTGGAGATCGTGATTTTGTAAAAATAAGTAATTAGACGTAAAAAGAATCATTTTTGTTAAGAATTTAACAAGTTTTGTTGCTTTTGTGCAAAGTTAGAAAAATGGCCCAGATGCGACAACATTGAGGTAGCATTTGGAGAAGAAGAAAATGTGTTTAAGTGTTGGGTCAAAATGCGACTTGAATGCAAGAGCATTTGAAGGCAGAAGGAAAATTCCAAGTGAAGCATAAAAGTTAGAGAAATGCGCCCAGATATGCTCCAACATTCCGACCATTTCGACAAACAGCAAATGCTCCTGCAATTGGACAATTTTGGCAAAGTTTTTTGGATTTGCAAATTTGATAGATTTTATGAAAGATTCTCAACCAAAATCTCCTCAACCCAAGGAATATGGTAGACCAAAGCCTCTCTCACTGATCTCGACAGCGTACCTAGGCGTGAAGTCTATAAAAGGGATTCAGGCCTCAATTTCAAGAGAGCTTAGAGTTCTACTTTCTTGCCAAAGTTCTATCGTTTTCTCTTTAGTTTTCAGTTGCCACTCCACCCCTAAGTTATGTTTGTATTCCATTCAAACTCTAACTTTGAAAGAAGGAAGAGTAAGGATTTGTTCTCCTTGAAAAATGTTGAACGAGTTAGAAAGAAAGAACAAGCTTAGGGTTCTTATTGTTACAAGCTTAGAGTCCTTATTGTTTTCCTTCTTGTTTTGTTTCTGCCTTTTAAGTTCTTTAGTTGATGTTTTGTTCTTGTTTCAGCATTGTAAGTTTATGTTTTTGTATTTGAATTCAAGTTCTGAGTTTCATTGAAGTTTTGTTATTTCAATTCTAGAATTTAGGTTGTGTTCAAGTTCATTTTTTCAATGAAGTTTATTCTTTCTCATTCTCATTTCTTTTTATTTTATGCACTTTAGTTTTCGTTTCAATGAGTAGCTAAACTCCTTGGAGGGGATCCAATGAAGTGGATACCCTAACAAGGAGATAAGGCCCACCATGTGATTTTAGCAACTTTGCTCAACATTTAGCACCTTTTGCTTTTATTTAGTTTAAGTTTCATTGTTAGCTTAAGCTGATCACTTGAGTTAGTATAGTTTGTGTGACATTTAATATTAAAAAGGTTGGATCGAGCATGAGTTTTCATAAAAGTAATCTAGGAGAAGAGTCTAGAAATCAAACTTCACTTTTGTACCTAGACATAGGACAAAACATCTAGAATCATTTGAGTTATGTTCATTAATTACCTAAGTTAAAATTGGCCATAGACATATGTGTTTAATTGCTTAGGCTCCTGAACGCACTTAGAAAAGGGCTGAGGTGTTGAACTCGATTCACGGTGTTGAGTGTTGATTACGGTAGGTTGTAGACACATCTTGATATTTGTTCGTACCGTACAGAGCTTGAAAGAGCCAATTTGCAGGCGCAAATGGACAGTAATTGCCAGATGTTCTTCCCCGAGTTCAGCAAAATCCTGGAGCATGGCGGCCTCATTTTGTAACAGCCCAAATTTTCCAATATGGTCATTCTAACAATAATGAGGAAGCGTAACAATCAAGACTAAAATAGACTTAAACAAATTCAGTTGAAGTAATTTCTTACAAAGGATTTCTATCAGAAACTATTAAATAAATAACAACTTTCTAAGTCTTGTGCCAGAGTGCTAAACTTCACTTCTTTCGAGACTATCACTTGATCCTTTGTCTGAAAACATTTTGGAAAAAAAATGAGTATAGAAATACTCAATAAGCAATTTCAACATCAGGTTCAAAAATTCATTTTCTTCAAAACAAAACATAGAAATTCAGTTTAACAAATCATTTCAATAGTTTAATCAAAAATCAAATATTTATTTGGTCACTTTCTTTTAAAACAATCATAAACAAAATACAAATATTCTTTCAAAACTTTTAATACAACTACTACAACGTTCAGTCAAAACTTTCGAAAAACAAAAAGTGTTCAATTGAACAAAACTTCATTTAACCAAACTTTCAATTCAAATAGTACTTTCAATCAATCATTACTTTCAAATACAAGAGTGGGAATATGCATTATTTAGGTAGCCTTCATAACATATATGATGGTTACTCGTCGGTAACACCAATCAATCAATCAGAACATTCAATCAGAGTTGTCGATAAAAATTGACCAGAACATTCAAATCAATTACTTAAGTGTGAGGCCATGCGAGTGAAACACACACATGAATCTTCATTCCGAAGGAATGCCAAACCACAAACAGTGTCTTTCCACAAATAAGCTTCAATCAATCAGAGATGTCGATAAAATCGACCAAAACAATCAATATAATTACTTAAGTGTGAGGCCACGTGAGTGAATAACACACACATGAATCTTCATTCTAAAGGAATGCCAAACCACAAATGTGTCTTCTCAGAAATAAGCCAGAACAATTCCATCAATTCCAATTTAGGCTACTGCCACAAATAAGCAAAGTATTCCCAAAATAGAAAATTGGCATATCTGGATAGCCCTTATCAAATCGATCAAAAATTCTTTTGTAAACATTTGAAACAAAACATGTAGTTTCAAATAACAATTTCAATAAAGATTCATCAAATCAACCATTCAAACTCAAAACCAAAACAAACTTACTTTCAATTCAAAATCAATCAAAACACATTTATTTCAAATTATCCAAAACGGCACTTTTAAATAGCAAAACACTTTAAAGCATACAAAACAATTTTGATCAATTTCAAATCATACAAAACATACTTTCAAACATTGTCAAATAAACAATATTCAAAACATAATTGTACCAAAATTTCTATTTTGGAAGAGATGTGGAAACTACTTACCTCGATCGATAATCCTACAATTCTTAATCTCAATCTAAATTCCAAATCTAATCCACTTTCTGGAACAATCATCAACTTTTCCTAGAAGTCCAAACATATCCAATACTTCATTGATCAGAAACCAAAATTCTATCTTAAAGGTCCAAAAGCATATCTAAAATATAGACAATCTTATCTACCTAATTTTCCCATTCAAAACAATTTTTTGCATAAAAGTTAGGAAAATAGGGTTCTTGGACTAAAAAAAATAGCAATTAAAAACTGAGTTAAAAACACTTTAAAATCCAATTAAAACGTATTAAAATCGATAAAATCAATGCTTTTTAATATGTAATAAAATACCAAACAAATTTTCAATTCTATGATTTTTAAAACCTTTAAAACTATCATAAATTATGTAACCCAGAAAAAATTCTGCTCGTAAAACAAAACTTTCCAAGATTTTAACATCAAAAGAATAAAAAATTGTCACTTTTTAACCCAAAAACCAGATCTGAAAAGCTTAATAAAACTGCTGTAAAAACCATAAAAACATACAATTTTCATGTAAAAATCAAAACTATACATTATACTTTAAAGTGCAATCATTTGGTAAACTTTTGGTGCAAAAAGAATCTGAAATACACTTAAAACAGTCCCAATTTTAAAGAAATTCAAAGTTGGAAAATTCTAAAAAATCTTCCATTATCAAAACCTTTAATTTAATCTAAAAGACCTAATTAGAAAAACTTTGATAAAAAATTAAGCAAACAAAAAAAAACTAAAAAATTTTTAGGGCAAAAGATTTCAAAAATCTTTTCATTCTAAACAATCAAGCACGAAGCCAAAAAGAAATCAAAACCCAAAACCTTGCAAGAAAACTTCAATAATCAAGAAAAGAAAAGAAATCAACAAGAGCAATAAAGAAAACTTACTTTCTTCCTTGTTGGAGAGGAAGGTCTAGAGCGTTTCTTCTTTTCTCTCTTTTGTTTTTTGCCATCAAAACTTTTGATGAAAAATATTAGGGCTTAAAAGACCCTTTTTAAAATAACTCTAATCAAAACCCTTAAAAGATTATCTTCTATTGTTTTCTTTTTCTTTTTCTTTTAAAAATAATAAAATAAAGATTTATCTCCTAATTTAAAAAGAAGATAAAATCCTAATTCAAAAAGGTTTTAGAAAAAACAATAAAACAATTTTTTTTCCAGTTGTTATACATTTTCTCAATGTTGAACCAAATTTTAATCTTCTGCTTTCTCATCAATGTTTCCTCATTCATTTTTAAGTTTAGTTCGCCTTTACTTGTTGTTTCGCAAAAAACCCAAAATCACTTTATTTTCTTGGTCACCACCTGAGTTGCAACTTTGAGTAATTTTGTTGTTTGCTAGAAATTTTTGTTACATATGTTCCCTTGGGTTTGATACTTGGAGTACTTGAATATATTGCTTGAGAGACAGCGTACACTTGCACTTCTGACCCATCAATAATATATTATTTGATTTTGGCAAAAATTCTACCCTAAGTCCCTATAAATAAAACCCTTGGGTTGAGCCAAAGAAAGATCTCTAAAGAGAAAGAAATTCTCTACAAATTTTTCCTCCTATGGATTTTCTTTCAAGAGGTTCCAACAAACCATGGTCCTGTGTTCGAGTCATGGCAAGGAAGATCTTTGGAGACTTGAGATTCGGTGGAACAAGTGGAGATTCCCTGGAATACAAAGAAGAAAAGATTTGCTAGAAATTTTCTCCATATTTACTTCACTATAAGTTGCCTAACCTATTATTTTGTTTAATTCTAAATTATTTAGAAATTATAAACTTCCGCTCGGAGGTGAAGTATTCATTCCTATTAGAAGATGGTTATGTGGGAACTTTGGGATGTAATGGAATTAATCCATTCAAAATCGCTCCTTCATTTCTAGGTTTTTGTTTTCACTCTTCTGCCATGTGCCATTCACAAGATTTGTTGATTTTGTCTCTAGTTTTTCTGTATGTTTCAAGTTGAAGGTAGAAGGAATATACAAAAGGCAAAAGGCATAAACAAAATGTACGCACAAAATAGTGGACGACAGTAGACAATGGACAACAGTCAGCAAACGACTGATGGTGGCTAGTGAAAGGAAAAAAAATGGGAGAAAATGCAAATGAAATTAACCTAAGAGAAAATGAAGGGTTTAGGAAATTTAATATTTAACAAAAAAAAAAAGAAAAAAAAAAAAAGAAAAGGTGCTAAACTCGAAGCCTTTTTTTCAAAAAAAATATTCTAAACAAAATTATCCTTGATATTTAAAACATGGCAAGTAAATTTTGAAAAAAACTTGACATTTCGAAAATGTCAAGTTTTATGTTAGCATGAAAAAATCTAAAAAAATCCTCAAACTTCTTCCTTTTTTTCATTTTTCTTGACGTTTTTCTTAAAAATGCAAGTTGCAAATGCCAAGTAACATAGAATTTGTAGTAGTGAACTCTAGGTCTACGATTGAGTGAGCTTGAGTTAAAGAATGAAAATTTAAATAAATAATTGTGTATTATTGAAGCTTATAATCTGTAGGTCCATAAAGTCTCATTGCTTGCTCATAGAAACATTAAATGGTCAATTTCATTGAAAGAAAAAAACATTTAAATGTTCAAATAAATACACTTTTGGTCCCTAAGGTTTCACAAGAGAAACTTTTAGTCTCTAAGGTTTGAAAAATGGTTCTAAATAATCCTTGGGTTAAAGTTGACTGCTAGTTGATTAACAAAAAATGGTGTGACATTGGCGAGGAACATAATTTTAAATGTTGTAGCAAATTTTATGAATTTTATATTATTTTATTAACATGACATATTTTTCTTTTTTTTTATCTTCTTGTCTCTCTCTTCCCTTCTTCTTTCTCTCTCCCTTTTTCTTCTCCTCTGAACAATATACTGGCCACACTAACCGCCACCCTTCTTTTCTCCTTCTTCTTTCCCTCCTCCAAACCTTGCCATTTTGATAACTTGTGAATACAAGTCATTTGGGCGCCCTAATTTGGGTATTGTTGGTCTTAAGGCAGTGAAAAGAAAGCATAAATAGAGAAAAGCTTAGCAATATTTGCATAAGTGTACACAATGGGTGCATTGTATGTTAATGCACTGATTTTTTTTCATATATTCTAAGATCTTTTATCTATGCACCATTCTTAACAAACATCGATGCAAGAGAAAGAACAAATATCGCACGCAGGACGCAAACTGCGCTAAACCAAGGAAAAGGGAGATCGTACGAAAGCAACATATAATGCTCCATTGCCTAACACAAGTGGTGGAGCAGCTTGAATGGTACAAAAAGAGGGTTGAGACCAACCAAAAAGCATAAAAAAGGACGAGGACCATTGAGCCACAGGCTGAACCATACATGCACATACAGCGACCCCTCTAACCTTTATGGTCCCAATCAACCGACTGCCCTGCCCTATTTAAAGCCTCGTGTTAGAGAAAGTAATGAGAAGTTTTTTTTAGAGGGTTGAACTACGAAGGAAATTCTCTCCACCATTGTCATATTCCTTGGTTCGTCGAAGCTTTACAAGAAGTAGAGTGACAATCCACCATTTGAGGCTTGGTGAAGAAGGAGGAGCAGTTCACCATGCCACACCTCTCTCATTAGTTTTCTACTACCTTCCTTAGTTGTTTTTATTTTAAGTTGTATTTTGAGCACCATGACTTCATTTCAAGTTTCTATATCTTTTATTTCCAGCATGAGCTAAATATTTGCTCAAGATTTGACTTAAGCCCTTTTCTTGCATCTATCTTCGTGCCTTAAACATTCTATTAATGAAACATACTTTTATGACTCTTTGTGTGCTTTGTTTAAGTTGTTTGTGTCCGTTTTGCCAACCAATAACAAGTAGTAACATGCTTTAGGCACCAAAAAATTCAAGGTGTGTGGAAAAATGTTGCCTTCTAATGTGTAGCTTAATTTTCTTAAACAATTTACACGATGATGTGCAAGTGTACACAATAATTGCAGCATGTTATAAGTAAATTATCGTTCTCCACAGGGATTAGTGCAAGGAAATTTGCTATGCTAAACCTAATTTTTAGTGAATTCAACATGGTAACCAAATAATTAAAATATGGTTAAATCTAATCTAGTCACGCTTCAACGAAATAAATGCAATAACAAGAGAATAAAACTCAGAAAATGCTCAAACAAAAAGTGCGAGAAAAACCTGTAACAAGATATGTAAAACAGGCTCGGATAAAGAATTGTCTGTATTTTCTCGAAATAAGAATGTTGTGGCAAGAACTTTGCTCCCTCAACCCACACAGCAATAAACGCGGAATCCTCCCAGATTTCCAATCGTTTGTGGTTTAATTCCCATTAACCCACGCCAAATTCAGCTGCTGTATATGTCCATTAGGTGAGTTGTTATCTCTAACCTCCCCACTTATCTAGCTACTAACCCAAACAAGGAGCTAATGTGGTTTTGAGTAATCGGCCTCCCCTATTTTTCCCAAAACTCAAGGAGACATTGCCTAAAATGGTTGGCCAACTGAAATTGAGCGTAAACAATAAAAACACTCTAAAACCATATTGAAAAGAGCTAAGTAGCCTCAACCCCTTATTTAGATTACTACCACATTCCTAATCCTCACCCAAAGGTGATTTAGTTCATGTTAAAAGCTGAAAATAAAGGAAAACTCCAATAAAACACCATAATGTAGAATCTAATTACAAGAGAGAAATCAAAAGTAAAAGAAATCAATAGAAGGGAGAAGAAAAGCCTGAAATAGAAGCTCTTGATGATGATTTCTCTTATCTCCAGCTCCTTTTCTGATTGGGTTTTCTTCCTTTAGCCCCTTTGTCGACTTCTTCCTCTCAAATTTCGATTTCTGCCTCTCAATTAGGTCTATCATCTCCTAAAGACGGCTGCTTGCTTTAAATATCAATGCCCATCTTGATTTTAGGGCTACTTAGGTCAAACAAGACGCATGGTGACTTCTCATTGGATGGATGACGTCGTTTTGGTTCATTTACGCCAGCTCAATTAATGAATTATTTTCTCATGTGATGTATCACGTGCTGTCTTTCTGTAACTTAAAATAAAGAATAATTTGCTCCAGTAATTCCTTTGTTGGTCAAATGCCCTCTCATAGTTCTGCTAACATAAAATTACGACTTGCAACACCAAATTAACATAATTTAGTACTTTTTTTAGCTCCCATTTATGTAAATTCCACAATTAAGAATATTCAAAGAAACTATTCCAATAACAATGGTTTTAGGGGATTCCAAGCATAAAAATACTAGCATTAAACTCAAATAAAGGAACTTTAGGCATAAAGGACTAGCTAATAACTCTCTTTTGGAGAGTTATCATAAAACACAAGGAGGGGGAGAGTGAACGTTTATTTCACTAGGTTGTTTTAGGGATAACTCAACCACTTGCAAGCAAAAAGGGTGCGGTGAAGTTTATTGAACAACCTTAGCACGTAGGAATATAATGTTGGGATTTATGCCCAAAAGCCTCGTAATTAATTATTTATTTAATAATTAATAATAATTTTGATTATTTTATTTGCAACATAATATTATCCATTATATGAAAAATCTAAGGTTATTAGTGTAATCTTGAACAGTATGTGGTTGACATACAGGAGGATCGTGTTCAAGAAATAACCTAAAGAGTCATAGTATATGGATAAGGTTGGGTGCTTTATCTTGGTAACATTATTGATACGACCCACTTTGTAATAGTTACAAATGATTTGATCCAAATCATTCATGTGGAGACATGTGAGTGGGGGTATCTTATACAATGAGTTTGTATAAGACTGGACCACGAAATATTTAATCTCTATTTATAAATCCGTTAATTGAGAAGATTAATATTTCATCAGAATGATCATATGCAACTCAATCTTAATCCTGAGTGAGTTATGAACTCCTGCCTGTGAGGGCTTGTCCTTTGATTTGCATGGGTGAGAGTGGCTTTTATAGCCGATTCAACATGCCTACCATTTTGGGGACTTGACCAAATAGGGAGCTGGGAACATAATCTCACAAGATGGAATTCACTCCTTCCCATATAGGGTAAGTAGATGAGTAGTTCCCTTAAGTACTGATTTCAGGACTTGAAAAATGGGGCCCCACCGTCTCATTGGCCTGAGAGGGACTTAGTTTATAATTAGATTATAAACATATTGTTCATTAGAGAATCAGTGGTACTTAAGGTGCAAGATGTAATTACAGGGCTAAAATGGACTTTTGACCCAACTGTAATTACGAACAACTCGTGAAGGATCGACTTGCATGTAGTGATTATATCAATGGACACAACTTGTCCTACAGTGCATAAGAGTGCAACTTTAGGTCTATAGTGGAGTAACCCTAGAGTTAATGAATGAAAATTGATTAATTAAAGAGTTTAATTATTTCATTTTGTATCATTAGAGCTTATAATCTGTAGGTCCATAAGGTCCCCTTGCTATCTCATAGTAACACTAAAAGATCAATTTAGTTGAAAGAAAAAATTTGAAATGTTCAAATTAATATTTAATTTGAAGTGTTCAAATTAATATTTAATATCTTAGATATATTAAATATAAAAGAGGAAAATATATTTATTGTATTTGATACATTTAATATTAAAACAATTAATGTATATTAGATACATTAAAGTAAAGATATTTATTAAATTTGAATTGGATTCAAATTAGGAAATAGATGTCGTAGGAGAATTTTAAAATGTTTGAATAGGATTCAAATTGGTTAGATAAATATATTTTAATATATTAGATATTAAGATATATTATTTAATTATCTTTCCTAGACCACTATAAATAGGACCCTAGGGGTAAGCCACTGGGCATTCTTCACAACACACATCTCCTCAATAGAGAGAATTAGAGAATTCTCTCTAGACCTCTTCCTCTTTAATCCCTTGTGGATTTTCTTTCAAGAGGCTCCCACAAGCCTTGGTCCTGTGTTCAAGTCATAGCCATGAAGACTTTGTGGAAGAGATAAAGATTCACCAGAATATTCTCCATAATATTATTTTCAAGGTATGTTTTGCTTAACCTTAATTTTTCTTGTTTAATTCTAAATAAATCAAAGACGATCCAATGCTTCCACTGCTGGATTAAGAGTTCATTCCTACATATAACTAGGGTTGTTTGCAAGCCACTACACTAGAAAGGCAGTGCACGTCGGTCTCCCTACTTAGATTCCTTCATATGCCTCATTTATGTTATGTGACTCGTGGAAATAGATGTAACATTAGGCAGCTAAAAGCTCAATCTTAACATTTCTCATCATAGAACTTTTATTTAGTTCATCGCATGTGTGATTATTTTTTAAAGCATTGTTTTATTTCTATCTTCAACTCATCTGTACTATTTTTAAATGCCTAGTTATCAAACAACACTCTTCCAGTTTATTGCTATATTTTATGAACACCTCGTTTTTAAGCAAATGTTTCTTTGTTGGTTCAGCCTTGAATATTCCAGGATATTACTTGCTAGGGCATTAACTTATATTTGGGTTAGTGAACTAGGTGGCTTGTAAAACCGGGATTTCACGAGATTTATTCGATTTATCCTTGAATTTTTTTTTCTTAAAAAGAAAATAAAAAAATGTGTTTAAAACAATTGTTTGGGATAAAATGTGTGGGGTTTTGGTTTTAAAAAAAAAAGAAAGAAGAAAAGGAAAAAAAAAAAGAAAAGGAGGAAATAGGGAAAAAAAAAAGGAAAAAAGAAAGAAAGTGGGAGTTTATATATATTTATCTACCCATCTTGCATCCTATTTACCAAGGAGAAGAAGAGGGTTTCGTGGGTGAGGGTGAGAGGAAGAAGAAAGGGGTTTTGCTGAAGTTGAAGTTGAAGAAGAAAGGGAAAAGTCCAATTCAAGTGCATGACAAAGTTTGTGATCAATCCTGACTACATCTGATGTTTGGATCATTCTGAGCTCCAAAAGAAGTATTAAGAGGTAAGGTTTGATTCTTCTGAAAGTTAACTCATTTTAGAACAATTTTCGTGAAGGAAGCTCGAGCAAAATATGAATTTATGTTATGGCTTTTTGAAGGGGAAGTCAGAGGAGAGTTTTTACTGTCAAATCCGGGGAACCTCTGGTTTTTGGGATATTCTGATCTGTAGACTTCTAATTAGAAGCTTTATTAGGTATGGATGGAAAGCTGATTTAATTTCCTATAACTTTCATGAAGAAGTCGTGGTTAGAAATTGATTGGAAGTTGCTTTAAATTCTAGCTTAGTTTCGGGTTACAGCAGGAAAACAGTTCTGATTTAGCAGAAACGTGTTTGGGGAAAATGGCTTTCAAGGTAGTTACAGACACATCCTTTACGAATTTCGATTTCACTCTTTCAGATAAGTTTTAGAGGGTTCAAAAAGGAAGAGTTTGGTATAAAGAACATCATTTTTGAGCAAGTAATGGAAAAGTTATAGGTGTGTGAGTTTAGGGTATAAAATCTGTAAGGTGCAGGAAATAGATGGGAGGGTTTTTGCAATCCTAAACCTTAAATTCATGAGGCCAAGAGTCTAATGCTTGGTTTTGTTTATTTGGCAGGCCAAGAAGGAATAGGACAAATTTACGGACCGAGAATCTAATATTAACGCTGTGAGTGACAAAATGAATTCTGAAAATAAATTCTATGTTTGAACTTGTGTTCATGAAAAGAAAAGACTTCCTAAGAATGATGTAGCTTAAAGATTTATGGTCTCTTGAGCACGTGTTCATAAGCATATATGGTTTCCTAAAAATGATTTAAATTGTTCGTTGTGAGCATATGTTTACTGGTTTTCTGAAACTAGAAGAAATACCTTAATTTCAAGTCTACATATGTTAGCAAGAACTGTTAAAGGTTTTCATGTGTTTCTCTGAGACCTGAATGAGTTAATGGTTGAGATACTGAGCCCGAGGTTGTATAGTACCGTGTGCACACAGGTCATTTTTTGTTGTCGACGTGGAGTGTACTCCGTGACAACAATGCTGTCGTGAGTGTTGGGCGAGCCCCACTACGACAAAGACGATGGGAGTGCTGGGCGGGCCCCACTACATCGTAGAATGAACATTGTTTGTACCGGGCGAGTCTTACACAACTAATTTGTCATATGATTAAAATGGTTAATATTGTTGACACACTTGCTGGACTTCTGTAAAAGCTATTGATGTTAAATGTTATGATTTACGAGTTAATAGTTTTAAACTCAGTCACTCACTGAGCTTCCCAGCTCATTCTTTCAATATTTTCCAACTTTTCAGGTAGAGATCGAGCTCCCGGTGCCTGAGATCCTGCCACAGCCTGCTGAACGCTCTACGAGTCTGATATTTTGTATGTGGATGGTGTAGTATAGCCAGTCTGCTCGTATTGTACATAACTTAATAGGGATGTGTAGTTATGTTGTATATGGAACTAGTGAGCTTGGGTGTATAAAGCACGTCTGGTCGTGTTTGGCTTGTTCAAGTTAGGTTTAACCAGAACCGCCCCGTTGGTATGTGTAATAAGATTCCTAGTTTCTGCTGTGTGATATGTATAGTATCTCGTATACCTGTATGGATTGTTTATCAGGAGTTAAAAGGGTCATAGGTATCGTTAAGTAGTGAAACGATGCCTGTTGGCTTCACGCCATCTTCCGGGCTAAGATAGCAGGTGGTTCGGGAGGGGGTGTGACATGGCTTATCCCCATTGTGTGTGCACCATTTCATCACCTTTTATGCCTTAAAACCTTACATCTACATCATTCAATCCATAACATACACGAGCCTCAACATTTTCAAAATCCTTCCTATCGTCTTTTTTCTTTCTCTTGCTTCTTATTCCTTCAAAAACCCTCGTAATCCCAATAGCCATGTTTAACTATTGGAGGAAATCTCTTCAACAATCAATAAACCCAAAGAGAGAAATTAATTAGAAAAAAAAAACAAAAAAAGAAAAAAAAGGAGAAGGAGAAGGAGAATAAGAATAAGAAAATGGTCTATAACAACAACATGGCCATAAACATTGAGTGATAAAGAAGAAGAAATGGGAAAAAGAGACAAGAGAAATTCATTTTGTTTGTTGTTCAAATTTTGTAGTTTTTTTTTATATATAATTATGCGATTGCCATTGAGAATCATAAGGTTGTTGTTTGAATGATTTTGTTGCATCTTTAATTTTTGGGTTTTGGAGTTTATTTTTTGGGCATATGATAGAGGAGGTCATGGAGGAGAATAGAAGAGAGATATGCGGTAATCGACTCGTCAAGTTGGTGGAGGATGCAGTGGGCGTGGTAGCAATGCCTTTCGGAAGAGAAGAAGCAGGAGACAGGAGAGTGAAAAAGTGATAGAATAAATCTTAGGACAATGGCTCAGGCCAACTCTAGTAAAGACTCACACCTCCTAAATACATATACAAAGGGCCTCTCACACACACAAAGTAACACCCAAGAGGAAGCCAAGAAGGCTACTTCAAATCCAAGCTCGAATCACTCCACAAGTTTAATGACCAACCAAGTTTGAATGATTGTAGAGATTTTGTGCAAGCTATATTGAACTAAGCACCATGAAGTTGTTGCCGCTCAATGGAGGAGAAGAATCTCAACTCAACATTTTCATTCAACATCAATATTCTAGGTTCAAATGAACATAAGTTGGCTTATATATGGTCAACCAAGAAACCTTAAAATGCTTAAAACTAAAGCTAATCAATATTAATCTAATAAAGCATACTTAGATCTACCTAAAAAATCTCAAACTAAAGTTTAGGGTAAGCGAGAGGGGAGAAATGAGCTTAAGCCCTTACAAAAGAAGCCCAACAACTAAAGTCAATTGTCAACAAGTCCAATGTCAACAAAATTACATAAGTCAACCAAAATAAAGTTCATAACTAAAGTTCAGAACAACTATATGTGGTTTCAAAAGAACTATTCATGTTATCCTATCTCTTTGGTGTTTTTCTTGCTCTTTGGTTCATGTCAAGAAGAAGAAAGGAAGGGAGGGAAAGGGGAGAAGAATAAAGAGAAAAAAATATCCACACGAGATAAAATAATATAAACTCAATAAAATTTGCCAAGTCATTTAAAATTGGCCACCTCACCTATGCCACATAATTTTTCGTTAGTTGACTAACAGTAAACTTTAACCTAAGGATCAATTACAATCATTTTTCAAACATTGGAGACTAAAAATGTCCCTTTTGAAACCCCCAAGGACTAAATAGACACCAAGTTTAAACCTCAAAGACCAAAAAAGTGTATTTTACCCTAATATTTAATGTATTAGTTATATTAAATATAGAAGAGGAAAATATATGTATATATTTATTGTATTTGTTACATTAAATATTAAAGGGAATAATAGATTAATGTATTAAATATATTAAAGAAATATATATGAGTGTGCGTGTGTGTGTGAAATTTAAATATGATTCAAATAAGTTAGATATATATTTCATGAGATTTGAATGAGATTTAAATATGTTAACCATATATATTGATATATAAGATATTAAAATATATTTTTCGATTTAGCAAAGATTCTGCCCTAGATCTTTATAAATAGGACATGGAGCCAAAAACTACATCTTTTTAGAGAAAAATCAGAATTCTCTCTGAATTTTTTCTCTCAAAACTCAATTCGATTTCTTTCAAGAAGTTCCCACAAAACTTGATCCTGATTTGGTGGAATTCTCAAAAGTCTCCAAAAGGTATTTATCTTCAATTTTGTTTAATTCTAAATAATGTCAAAGTTGATCCCAACTTAATTTCTAAATTATTTAGAAAAAATATACTTCAATTGTGGGGTGAACTGTTCATTCCTATCATTCATTGATTGTCTCCTACTCAAGCGTAGATAATCAATCTTATGCTCTCAACATTTGATTAGTCTTAGGATACTCTTAGACAAAATAACTCTATGTTAGAATGATACAGTATATTTCTTTGAAGTTCTACATGAAATACTTACTAATTCTTGTCAATATCCCTCATTATTACGTTGAGGTCAATAAGGCTTCAATTTTGTCATGTAATATTGAAACTTGGTGAAATGAAATCAACGGCATCGAGAAAGCTCTGATACTAAGTGATGCAAAATGAAGGCACCAAGAAAGCTCTGATACCAAATGATACGAAATCAAAAGCACCAAGAAAGCTCTGATACTAAATGATGTACTCAATCCTACCACAAATTTCTTGGGCAACCCTTGTAAGAACAAGCACCTCTTAAACACACATGGGAACACCTAGTACACACACAAAGAATCACTCAAGGGGAAGAAGAAATGACTAACCTTGATACTCAAGCCTTTGGAATGGAAAACTTGTTTTCAATCCAAAGTCGAAACACACTTTACAAGCTTGATGACCAATTAAACTTGAATGTTTCTAAGGAACATGGAAACCCAGCTAGGATGCAACATGCTCTCAGTTTGGACCAAAGAGAGGAACTCTCATGATGTGCATCAAGGAGGCCTAACACTACCAAGAGGACTAATCACAAGGTTGCAAGCCAAAAGGATGCAAGACTCCATCAACAATCAAATTCAAGACTTGCTTCTTACAGCCAAACTAGAGCTCAACAAAGAGGAAGGAGATACTCACTTCAACATTTGGAACATCAAGTTTCAAAAGGAACAAGAACAAGTGGAAAAAGAAGCTTCAAGGCAACTTGGAAGGCCCAAAGTCAAGAACTCCATTTAGGGCCTACTTAGGGTTTCTTTAAGGTTTAAACCCTAAAGTAGTATTTCCTTGTATTTCTTGTTGTAAGTTTCTTTTGGAATTAATGTGTAATTTATGTAATAACTCTTAGGCCCAAGTTTGGAGTTATGAGAGAAAACAAACCCCTAAAACTTTGTAACTAATTTAGTTTAGGTTTAGTTAAAGTCTTTTCCCATGTATTTTTAGTTGAAGGTCAATATGCCTATAAATAGGCCTTTTCTTGTACATTGGAGAGTTTAGTTGGTTGATAATAGGAAATAGCATTGTGCTTTCTTCTTTGCTCCCGAAAACTTTGAGCATTGGTGCATTCTTGTAGCTTGCACAAGTCCCTTAGAAACATGCAAGTTTAGGTTGATCACCAAACTTGTGGAGTGTTTCACTTTGGATTGAGAACAAGTTCTCTCTATTCAAAGCCTTGACCTTCAAGGTGAGTCATTTCTTCTTTCCCTTAAGTGATTCTTTGTGTGTACGCTAGGTGTTATCGTGTGTGTTAGGAGGTGCTTGTGTTCCCGCAATCTCAAGCCTTGAGTCTCCTCCTTAGCTCTCCAAAGTTCTCTCTAGGTCCCAAAACAGTGCTTCTTGTCGAAATTAGGGTTTTAGGCTCTCAAAAATGGCTCCCCAAATTCGTAGATCAAATTTCCTTTTTCTTGAATCAAGACAGCGTTGAGACATTGTAATGGTAGCGTCTCAATGCTGCATAGCGTCGTGACGCTGTAATAGTAACGGCTCAACACTGTAATAGTAATGTCTCAATGTTGCATAGCGTCGTGACGCTGTAATAGTAAAAAAAAATTATATTTCAATCCGTAGCGTTTCAACGTTATAATATAGCATCTCGACGCTATACCCTCGGGTTTTCCCACCTATAACGCTTCTTCTACTTATCTTCTTTACTTCAAAGTGTGTCTTTAAACTCCAACTAAGCTCCAAATTGCTTCAAAAGCCCGATTTAGCTCCAATTGCTCAAAATCTAGAAAATATATAAACAAATGCATGAAAGCTCACCATAAATGTACAAACCAACACAAATTTAAGCCTAGAAATAGCACGCTTTTGAGTGTTATCAATGGGACCCATCAAATGTTGTCACTAATGGAGGGACTAGGTATTTTTCATCCATTATACATTATTGTACTAGAAAGGTGTGGGTCTACCTTCTTAAAAATAAATCTCACACCTTGTTGAATAGGTAACTTATGTGAAAAACCAAACTGGCCTTAGAGTTAAGAAACTTAGATCTGATAATGGGCTTGAGTTTTGTAACCATGAGTTTAAAAACTACTTTAGTCTAAGGGTATAACTAGACACTTGACCGTTGTAGGTGCACCTCAACAAAATGGGGTCGCTGGTGCACGTACTTTTACGTTTCTGCAAGTGCATGGGTCAAGTAATATAAAACAGTATTCCTACCGAGTACCGAATCCACAGAGAATGATTTTAATTTAATTAACTACTGCGATTACTCTCACTTAGCTTTAATTAGAGAACATAAATCAAAGCAGGAAAAAACTAGACAACTAATCCTAAAAGGCAAGATAAATGAGAGACTCAAATCGAGAAATAATTCTATGGGTGTTGATTCATTCTTGGACCATAATTTACTTAATTAAGCTAGCAATTAGGCAAGATTAAGCGTTTGATTCATAAGTCTAGAAGCCTAAGTACATGGAATCTCCTTTCGATCTCCTCCAATTCTCAAGCTTTAACTAATTAACCTAGGTGTCCCTAGTGCCAGCTAATTAACACAAGGCATTAAGACTCTTCATTATGGACCTCTATTGATTAATTATTACCCTTGCTATCACTCAGGTAATTAACCAATAGTCATGCATTCGACTCTAGCCTAAGTTTCTCTCCACGAGTTTCTACTTAGAAACAAAGCAATTAAACGATGCTCAATTAATTAATCTTCATCACCAACTATAACTAATTAACCAATACTCTCGTTGGCACTCGAGTAGTTAATTAATTATGCATTAAGCTAAACTAGGTTTCCTCTGTCGAGCTCAACCTAGACATACCTCGATTAAATAATGATAGGACCAAAATAGTCCTAATTTATTATGCCTAATTCTTGTTAGTTTGTTAGAATTTATGTGTTTATTTGATTATTTTGTAGGTATATGAGCGAGAGAAGCATTTTTGGAGCATTTGCATCCAAACTAGAGATGTCCATTTAACCCGCTGGGACCCACCCCGAACGAGGCGGGGAATCCCCGATTACACGGGGAATGGGGGAGGCAGTGGGGAGAGTTTTTATAATTTTGCAAGGACGGGGAATGAAATGGAGGTCATTTGAGCAATCGAGCTAAACGAACAAGTAAAATGACCAAGTTGCCCCAGAGTGAAGCGTCGAGACGCTGTCCCAAGCGTCTAGATGTTGTCACAAGTCCAAAATGCGTGGATGTAGGGTAGCGTCGAGATGCTATCCCTAGCATCTCGATGCTTGAACAGTGAGAGCAAGTCGATGCTGCAGCGAGCCCCAACGATGCTGGTCCAATTAAGGGCAACGTCGAGATGCTATTGGTAGCGTCTCGACACGATTTTTATAAAAGGAAATTTTTTCCCTTTAGGTCAAGAAGCCTCATTTTTGAACAACCACCATGGGCTTCTCTCCCTCAATTCTTTACTGTTTTTCATTAGATTAGGATAATTTAGGAGTTTTTGATCAATCCATGGGTTCGTTTGTCAAGATTTTGGTCTCAGGCTTAGTGGAAACGTCATTTCGGAGGAGATTGTCAGGATTTTCAATGTGACACCATGAGGTTTTGTACTTGATGCATTTAATTTCCTATGATGAATGTCTTTTGCTTCTTTGTTTTCATTCCTAAGCATATTTGTAGGTAGGCATGACACCTCTATACGCGTCGAGCATGCTTAACCTAGCTATGTGTAAATCTTGAGTTCATTTGAACATATCGAGAGAGCAGTTAATTTGAGTAGCAATAGGACTTAGGTTTGGTGAGTTTGTGAGCTTAATGTTGTCATGAACGACTTAAGGAATCTAGTTCTAAAGAAGTAAAAAAGCGTAAGAGCTAGTTTAAGTTCGCCACTTAAATTAGTTCGGGCATCCCACTAAATCTAGTAAATTCCTAGAGTATAAACGATTATTCTTGAGCATGGCACGCTACGACCTGTAGCTCGGGTTTGTATCGTCCCCAAGTTAGGATTAGTTTAATTGGCTTCTTGATTAATTAAACTACACTAGGAATTGTTAGAAGCTCACTAGGGTGTTCCATTGGGCTTGTGGGTGCATTCAATGCAAGAAATTCATCTTAAGATAACCTATGATTGGCATTCTTACATTGAACCCCGACGTGACCCCTTTCGAATCGGTACCTAAGTGAGATCCCTCTTTATTTAATTTTAGATCGATATTATAATTATATTTGATAGAGCCTTCGACAAGCTCTTTTATCAATTAACAAACACAATCTAAAAGAATTAAGTCTAAAATACATAAATGAATAAAAACACTAATTAAGCCACAATCACAATCTAATTAAGTAAATTAAGTGTAATGGTCCAACAATTATAATGTCCCATAGGAATTAGGGAATTAACTACTCATATTCAGTAATTACAACCAAAATTCCCTAATTATAGCCTGATCTAACTACTGGAAATAAAGGAAAATAGGAAGGAAATGCAAACGGAAGGTCGATCCCGTGTTTCCGTCATGATCTCCTTGGTCCTCGAGCTTCGAATCTTCCATTCTGCTCCAATTCACTCACAAAATGCTCCAAAAACCTCTCAAAATAACATGGAATCAAGAATATGATATTTTCCCTCGATTTGACCTCCCTTTGGACCAAGAAGAAGCAATGTTTTTATTCTGCCCATGCGACAACATTTTCATTAGTTGAGCAAAGGGGTAGCGTCGACACGCAACAAGCAGCTTCTCGATGCTACAGACAGAAATTAGCCTCCATGCGTTTTTAGCGTTGAGCATGGCGTTGCGACGCTATCTGATGGCATTGACAAGCTATGGACAGCGTGTCCCCTCAGATTTGGCTTCCAATTTAAGCTACAACAGAGCATTGAGATGCTCTAGACAACATCTCAACACTCTCCCCTGTTATCAACACTTCATAAATCATCTCTTCTCTTATTTGCTCACCAAAATGACCCAATTAGCTCCAATATTCACCAAAATACTCCCACACTCGATTTTTCTCGTTTAGCTCGATTTCTACAAAATAATCATAAACATATATAAAAGTGCACAAATACATAATAAAACTAGCATAAAAACATGGAATAAGATAGTACTAAATGAGTACTATCAAATACCCCCAAACTTAAAACTTTGCTAGTCTCGAGCAAAGCTAAAACAAAACCCATATATGAATCAACCAATGCATCAAAATGACTCAAACCTCCATGCTCCAAATAACAACATAGTTACAATTAAAGGAAATAATCAAACACATCAATTCATCAAGCAAGTTTAAGTATTAACTTTTCATCCCTTGCAAGTATGTACCTAGCCTTCTCTATTCGATCTTTACAAGCCTAAAAAGATTTATAGAATCCTCCATTCATCTTTCCTCTACACTGGCCCTAAGCACCAATTATCCAATATCCCAACACTCAAGACAGTAATATCTAACTAGGATACCCGAACACTACAGGGTAACACACTCTCAAACTTGCATTTTTCTTTAAACACTCAAGGACACTAGCTTTCACACAACGGTTGTAGGGACCCATACCGAGAGAACTTGCTCAATGAGAGGCCTAACTAATCATAATAGTGATAGCTCTTTTTGCACTTGATCAAATTAAGAGCAACAAGCTAGTTTATTCACTTTTTTTTTTTTTCTCTCTTTCCTTTTCTTCATTTTCTTTCCTATTTTCTCTCTTTTTCTTTTAGCAGGCAATAGCCATTCTTTTCCCCTAAGCTCAACATTACAAACTATTATGCAAGACAACCTTCAAACCAGAACTTAAGCCTATTGGAGTGACAGCAAACATCTAAATAATATAAATATGTTTTAGGCCTTCAAAACCACTAATAAGTAGGTTGAGTGCTCCATAAGTGCAAAGAATTCAAAGCAAAAAATTAAATTTACTTGAATCCTAGACATGCTCTCATATTTCACAAAAATTGCATAATTATCACTATTTAGAACACATCACAGGCTATCCTCATCACATGGATGCAACAAAATCATCATATAATTAACAAAAATTGTCAATAAAGCTCAAATCCTCAAATTAGAACAGTAGAGCATCCCTTTATACTTCCAAACAGGAACATGAGATCAACACAAACTAAACTGAAAGAAAAAGAACAAACAAAAATAAGAAAACTAAAAAGAAAGAAAACAAAGGTAAGAAGCTTGAGTTGCCTCCCAAAAAGCGCTTATTTAATGTCTTTAGCTAGACAGGGCTCGTGTTGGCTCTTAAGGTAAGTAAAAATTATCCCACTTCTTCAAGCCCTTCTTCCTAGAATCAATGAAGCATATCAAAGCTAGTAGCAACACTAGCTTCTACACCCTGAAGCATAAATATTTTTGGTATTGTTAAAAAATAAAAACATAAAAGGAGAAAGATCAAAATAAAAGGACTCTTACACAGACTCGTGAAAATAAGAAAAAGAACACTCAGGATAAAGAGAAGAATTAGAAGATAAAACAGAACAAGGTCGTTCAGCCTCAAACTCTACCCCCTAAACTAACTTTTCTAAAACAATAAGCTCCTATTCTTTTTCATCCTCACTGACTCAATCCTGGTATGTGCTAAAACTCTCTAATTCCTCCCCATTCTCTAACCAACTAACCCCTGGATACCCAACCTTAGAAAAATCAAAAGAATCTTGCTCATGATAGGCTATCAGTGAATCAAGGATCAATTGACTCACTAGACATCCTATGGAAGTGGGTCGCACTTCACTAACCTCTCATTGGATATGGTGTCTCTCATTCGATTTTCTAAGTTCATATGAATAGCTTTAGACTCGTCCAAAAAATTTGAAATACACTCTTAAAGGAAGGTTTTTCCTCTAAATGGGCTACCCGAGGTGGTTTTTCCTCTAGTTGAGCTACCCAAGGGCTCACAACCCATTCTTCTAACTTCAAGCGTTGAGCTCTAAAATTAGAAATACAATCTTGCAATAAGAGTTCTAAAGGAGACCTTTCCTCACTAAGGCTAATAGAAGAATAATTAACAAAAAAAGAACTAGAAGGTGGTGTTTGTTCTTCGAGCTCAAATTCCCTAAATGGCCACCCAAATCTATTAGAAGCCGTCTAAAAAGCAACAAGAAAATAATCTCAGGCTCAATAAACAACACTAGCAAACCCCACAACTAGAAATAAAGGACCAGGACTCAAAGCAAAAATGAATACAAGCAAGAAAATAAAGCAAAACAAAGATAAACCTTTAAATTAAAGCAAGCAATTTCTTCACAATAATAATTGAATTAAAATACACCAATCTCCAGAAACGGCGCCAAAAACTTGTTTGCTACATGCAAGCACACATGATCAAGTAATATAAAATGGTAAGTAAATATTGAGTATCAATCCACAGAGATTGATTTTTAATCCAATTAAATACCGCAAATACTCTCACTTTACTTTATTTAGAGAAAACGACTAAATGAGGATAAACTAAACTAACAACAAGAAAATAAAAGCAGAAAAATAAATGGGAGACACAAACACGAGGGAAAACTTGGAAAAGGATCAAATACTAAGCTAACAGACAATTATAAACCAATGGACATTGAACTCATTAGTCTAGAAGATTTAAGGACGTGGAATCTCTTGTCGGTCTACTCCACTCTCAAGTACTAATTAACTAACCTAGGTGTCCCTAGCACTAGCTAACTCATACAAGGCTTTAACACTCTTGATTGCAAACTTCTAATGCCTATTTATTAACCCCGACCATCACTCAAGTAAATAAACACTAGCTATGCAATTGGGTTCTTGTCTAAATTTCTCTTTGCCAAGCTTCCACTTAGAAAACTAGTCAATTAACCAATGCTCAACTCATTAACCTTCATCACCAACTACAATTAATTAACTATTAATTTTGTTGTCACTCGAGTAGCTAATTAATCAAGCATTAAGCTAAACTAAGTATCCTATGTCGAGCTCAACTTAGAAATACCTCAATTAATTAGAGAATCAATGATTAATGGCATTAAGCAACAAATGCACAAATGATTCAAAGCCCTAATAGTCATAAACATCCATAAACTATGCAATTGGTCCAACAATTCCAACAATTAAGCATCTAAACAATTAAATACAATATACCCAAGTAATTAGGGACAAGGATATACAAATTCAGTCCAAACAACTCATAAATCCCTAATTTTTCAGCATGTACAGTAGCTAACAGTGAAAGAAAAAGGAAGCAAATGCAAACTGAAGGTCGATCCCACATACCCATCATGATCTCCTCAGTCCTCGAGCTCCAAATCTTCAATTTCACACCAATATGCTCACAAAATGCTCCCAAAACATCTCAGAATAGCATGGAATCAAGAATATAGTGTTTCCCATTGGTTTGGCCTCCCTTTAGACGAAGAAGAAGCGATGCTTTTATTTTGCCCATCATGACAGCGTTGCGACACTATGGATAGAGTTAACAACGGCATTTTCATTATTTGAGCAATGGTAGCATCAAGATGCTATGGACAAAAATCAATGTCGAGCACGACGTTGTGACACTATTTGATGGCATTGAGATGCTATGAACAACGTCTCAACACTATCCCCTCGAATTTGGCTTCGAATTTGAGCTACAACAAAGCGTTGAGATGCTCCTTTAGACAGCGTCTCAACGCTCTCCCTTGTTCTCAACACTTCATAAATTATCTCTTATCTTCTTGGCTCACCAAAATGGCCTAATTAGCTCCAATATTCACCAAAATACTCATGAACACTCGATTTTTCTCCTTTAGCTCAGTTTCTACAAAATAATCATAAATAGGCATGAAAGAACACAAATACATAATAAAACTAGCATAAAAATAAGGAATAAGATAGTACTAAATGAGTGCTATCAGCCACTGAGAGAATGAATCGAAACCTTATGGAGAGAGTTAGGTGCATGTTGTCTAATTCACAGCTCCCTCTGAGTTTTTGGGGTGAAGTTATTGCAACAACATGCTACATTATCAATAGGAACCAGTCCACAGCCATAGATTTAAAAACACCACAAGAACTTTGGCTAGGTAGTCCCCCTGATCTATCACACATGAAAGTCTTTGGGTGTTAGCTTATGCTTATTCAAAAGAGGAAAAGCTAGATCCAAGGGCTAAGAAATGTGTTTTTCTAGGGTATCCCAATGGTGTTAAGGGGTACAAATTATGGTGCCTAGAATCAAATTCGTCCAAGATGCTACTACATAGAGATGTTGTCTTTGATGAAAACAAAATCGGGTATGTAGAAGAGAAAACTGAGTCTAACCCTAAAATCCAACTAGCACCACTAAAACTGTTTTAGCACCTCCCCTAAATACTTCCAAAATAGATCAAGTAGATGAACCGATTATAGAACACGATACTACACGATCTACCTTAGAGTCGATACCTACACAGGAAGTAGTTAATGAATAGGGGGTAGAGGATGACCAATTACAAGTTAACGGGATAGGGTAAGGAGAATCATTGTAGCTCCCACTAGATATGGGTACACTGACCTTATATCCTATGCCCTAATGATAGCTAATGAATTTGTTAACCAAGAACCACAAACTTTCAATGAGGCCATAAATGATGAAAATAAAGATAAGTGGTGGGCTGCAATGAAAGAAGAGTATGATTCCTTGATAAAGAATCAAACTTGGGTTCTTGTTAATAAACCATTAGATGCTAAAATAGTAGTGTGCAAGTGGATTTAAAAGTTAAAGAGAACCCTTTAATGAACAACAAGCCTAGGTTTAAGGCTAGGTTGGTAGCAAAGGGGTTTACTCAAAGGGAGGGTATAGATTATGATGAAGTTTTTTCCCCCATTGTAAGACCACCTCTATTAGAATTTTACATGCTTTTTTTGCTCACTTTAATTTTGAGTTGTAGCAAATAGATATTAAAACATCTTTCTTTCATGGTGAGCTTAACGAGACCATTTATATGGACTAACCTCCTGGATTTGAAGCTCCCAAACAAGAAAAGAAAGTTTGTCTTCTTAAAAGATCGTTGTATGGTTTAAAGCAATCTCCATGCCAATGGTATAAAAGGTTTGATTCCTATATGTCATCCATTGATTTTTGTAGGAGTAAGTATGATAGTTGTGTTTACTTTCAACAAATCTCTGATGTGAAAATTATCTACTTACTTCTCTACGTTGTTGATACGTGATTGCTTGTAAATCCATACATTAGATAAATAAGTTAAATAATTTTTTAAAGAAGGAATTTGAAATGAAAGACTTAGACAATGCAAAAAGAATATTAGTTGGACATTATTAGAAATTGCAAAGAAAATAAACGATATTTGTCTTAGTGTGATTATGTAACAAAACTAGTTTAAAGATTGAACATGCATGATAGTAGGAAGGTTAGTATTCCTTTTGGAAAGCATTTTAAACTTTATGTTGATGATTCTCCTAAGACCCCAAATGATATTTATGAAATGCTTGATGTTCTATATGCAAGTGCTGTTGGGAGTTATGTATGTCATGGTTTGTACTACACCTGACCTTGCTCATCCACTTAGTGCTGTTACTAGATTTCTTGCTCCTCCTGGAAAACAATATTAGAATGTTGTTAAGTGGATTGTTAGATATCTTGCATGTCATACGAATTTATGTTTTGTTTATGGTGGAGCAAATATAATTGATGATAGAAATATTGAAATAGTTTGATATGTTAATGCTAATTATGTTGCTGATGTTGATAAACGTAGATCTTTGACTAGTTTTGTGTTTAAGCTTTTTGGTTGCACAATTAGTTGGAAATCTAGTTTATAGTCTATAGTTGCATTATCTACAACTTAACTTGACTATATTGCATTAACTGAAGCTATTAAAAAATATTTATGGATTAAAGAAATTGTATCTAAATTATGTTGTAGTGATAATGTTTCTGGAAATATATTATGTGATAATCAAAGTACTCTACATCAAGATGAGCTAAATTATATGATGGTACTGAAGGCTATTAGAACTTAGTTAGGAAGTCTTTGGTACACCTTCCTATTCTTATCACCAATAACTTTGTTTAGGCAACATAATGCGGGGTTATATATTCAAACCTCTAACCTTTTGGTAATATTTTTTTTATTATGTTTATATAACATAATTTGTCGGCCACCCCAAACATTAGTATCTAGGTTTGTCCCTGTATATACTCTCGATCAAGAGGTCAAATATTTGAATCTCTCCACTTCAAATGGTGTTGAGCTTAAAAAAGAAAAAGGAAAAAAATCACTCCCAATATCACTTAAAACCCTAAACTAAACTTTCATAAGTGAATCAATTTAGACCCTCCATTACAATTTCGTTTTAAAATCGTTAATGCATAACTTTCACACACTTGAATAAGACTTTCTTAAATGTAGGGATTAATGTAAATTAGAGAGAAATGCTAAAAATGAAATAGATAGTAGCAATTTTTCATTAGTATGGCTGATTTTTTTTTATTGTTTGTCTTCTCTATTTATCTTTATTTTTTTAGGAATAACTACGCGATAATATTTTTTTTACTTTGGTAGTACTTTGGGAAAAGAATAATTTTTATTCAAGTGATTTTAAGCTAATTCTAAATGGAATCAAGTGAAAATAGTTATAAATCACTAGTGGAATATCTAAATTGATTTAATTATGAAAGTTTAAGGTTTAAATTAATACAATTGTTAATTTGATGTTTTAATTGAATAACCTCTAAAGTTTTGGAGTATAAATTGATCTTTTATAAAACAATAAATAAATAAAATCTTAATGTTTTTCTTAGGGTGTATTGCAGCTTTTTGCTTTATGAATGGATGTGGGTAGTGTTACGTGTAACCTAAGCTCATGCCCATGTAGCACCACTATCCTCTTATTAATAGGAGTATCATACTCTCTTTGTTCAAACTATATTTTGAGTTTATAAATAGTATTTTAACATTAGTGGACCCTACATATTTTTTAGTGGATCCCACGTAATTTTTAAAAGATTGCTGACATGGCAAACAATAAATAGGGAGTAGTATGAAAAATTTTCTTTTGAACTGTGGTACTAAAATTTTTCCCCTCCCTATTTGGCGTTTCTACAATCAGAACTAATGGCGATACAACTAGATTCTCCTCAGCTGGAGCAGTGGAACGACTTGAACGGAAAAGTGGTGATGATCACTGGAGCCTCGTCGGGGCTCGGTCGTGAGTTCTGTCTTGATCTTGCTAGGGCTGGATGCAAAATCGTCGTCGCCGCACACCGTACAGATAGACTCCAATCTCTCTACGAAGAAATTCATCAACTCTCTTCCTTCTCCTCCTCCACCTCCCTTCGGACGGCGAGCCCTCGAGCTGTGGCTGTGGAGCTTGATCTCAGAGCTGATGGTACGATCATCAAGAACTCTGTCAGAAAAGCCTGGGATTCTTTCAGCTTCATCGACGCTTTGGTTAACAATGCTGGTTTGAGAGGTAAATTTCGTTGTTCAAACTTGTTTTCTTGACAAAATTTAGGTCTGAGGGAAATTTCTTTAGTTGGAATTCGAATTTTCAGTAGATTTTGATGGGACTCCAATCTATTTCATTGTAGAAAGAGAAACTGGAAAGTTTCACTTGATTGCAGCAAAATTGAGACAGATTTCTGAATGTGATGGCTTATTGGTTGTTTTTCATTGTAGAAAGAGAAACTGGAAAGTTTCACTTGATTGCAGCAAAATTGAGACAAATTTCTGAATGTGATGGCTTATTGGTTGTTAGAATAAGTGTGTTTTATTGATTCTGTATATCAGGGACTGTGAAGTCTCCGTTGAACTTGTCTGAAGAGGAATGGGATGAGGTTGTGGGAACAAACCTCAAAGGATCCTGGTTGGGATATATGTTCTGTGTAGGTAATATTATAGCTAAGAAGGTATGTGTTTAGTTTTGTTATTTGTAGAAGTGTTGGGCTTAAGAAGTGAGTTTTCAAAGTTGGATTAACAAATCCATACCATGAGATTAGCAAAGTTTTTGAACTAAACATAACCTTGGCTTCACACTCTTACTATACAAATCCAACTTGAAACTTGGTAAGCTTAATAATCTTTTTGTTCAATTTTTTACTATCAATTCATCATCTGAATTTAGCATTGTATGATTCATGTTATAATTTGTTGCATATGTACATTTTTTTGTTAAAATTGTGTAACTTTGAAGGTTTACCCATGGTGATAGGTTATGGCCCTTGAATTAGGAGCACACAATATCAGAGTGAATCCCATATGTCCTGTAATTTTGAAATCTGAGATTACAAAGAGTCTGATGCTAAAAGATTGCCTTAATAATGTAGCATTGAGAACTGTCCCTTTAAAGACGTTTGGAACTTCTGATCCAGAATTGACAATGCTTGTCGATATTTGGTACACGATTCTTCTAAATACGTTTCAGGCAACATTTTCATTGTTGATGTTGGAGCCACATTACCTAGTGTCCTAATTTTCTCATCCCTTTGATATATGTGCTCCACATGCTTAGCATTGTCAATTCATCCCCTGCCTGAAGATTTTGTCTACTTCTTGAAAATTTGTACATGTATATTTCTTATAAATTTTAATACCATTATTTAATTAAGTTTCATTATGTTCTACCCTCAATTTTGTGAAGAATAAAAGAAATAAAAAAACTTCAAAACCAAAAGACAAAAGTCAAATATATTTTGTTATATAACAAAAGCTTAAATCTCTTTTTGGTTTTTGGTTTTTCAACTTTTTAAGTACATTTTGAGTCTAAATATCTACTTTAGTCTCTCTATTTTCTTTTAAAAAAATATCTACTTTAGTCTCTCTATTTAAAAGGTATATAGTTTAAATACTATTTTGGTCTCTATATTTTCAATTTTGGTTCTTGTACATTCAAAACGTTCATTTTGGTCCCTTTATTTTTAACTTTTGTTTATTTTAGTATAACGACCCACTTCAGATCGCTACTCGAAGCTTACATAAACCAGTAAAGAGAAGTTTTAAAAACACCGTGCTAATATATTCAAAAAAACAAGTTTCAACTTGGGATCCCATTTCAACAAATAAATCAAAAAAAAAATCTTAAAACAAACTTTTCCCAAAAATATTCAATGCAAAACATTGAGTACTATAGCAAGTAATAGACCAGAAGCGAAAAAAAAAAAACTTAAATAAAACAAGGAATCCAAAAACAGGTCAGCTCTACGATCCTAGGGAATAGGGAGACGGCCTCCATAGCCTAGTCAAGCCAATGCCTCATACCATGTGTCTCCAGGGTCTATTGGCCATTTGAAAGGAAAACAAAGTAGCATCGAATGAGTATAAAAAAAATACCCAGTAAGTAGCTCACTTAGAATCCAAGGCTCATTGTCCACCTCGTAAATGCTCAAACTTCTGATCTTGCTCCAATTCTTCGCATTCATAGCTTAGTAACCACCCGACCTACCCCACCTACGGTACAGTAAACCCTAGAGCCATGCTTCCGATCCGTGGGCTTCATCCCCACCGCTAGCATACAGCAAGAGAGTCCCCAACCCTCCGGCCACACTGGCCAACTCTTATCGATTAGTGGGCTTCATCCCCACAACTAGCATACAGCAAGAAGGTTCGCAACCCCCAAGTCACACTGGGTAGCTCTGCAACGAAGGACATGCCCTCACAAAATAGGGTATGCAACCCATCATCTATCATATCACATAAACATCAAGGCTAGCATGCTCCAGGTGGGTAGTAGGTATTACTAACCTAAAGGTCCTAAGTCATTCCCTAACCCTACTAAGGTTCTCAAGACTTAACCACATCTTAGCCCCATCAACACGAAGGTCAGGGTAACTAGGACCTCAGGTTTACTTTCCAACCACACCAATCAATGTTAACCAAAATACAACCACAACACAGGAGTTTTCAAACATAAAATCAGTCAAGGATTTACACATGCACCAAAACTTTTAGTTCACAACTTTAAGCCCCTAAATTCACCTACCCCATTCTCAGGTAACTACCAACTCCATATGCAAAAAAGAACCAACCGCCCAATAATACATGTTCCATAACGAACTCCAGGCATGCTGCGTAAAATTTACATTCCTTTCCAACACGGTCCAAATTAAATAATAACCAAAAAGGGCTTAGTCCAAAAGTTACTTACCTCAAAAAGATAAATTGTAAACCCGGAATCCCTCCTTGAAAATTCTTAAAAATGTGTGTATTGGTAAGCTTGTTAAAAAAAAAAGAGAAAGAAAGGTGGAATGTGTTGTATTGCTTTTTTCTAATTAAAAAAAAAAAAAAAAGAAGGAACTAAAACTAAAGAGAAATGGGAAGTGAAAAGGTGTATGTTTTGTTTTAAAAAAAAGAAAAAAAAAAAGAGAAAGTGGAAAGATGGGAACTTTCACCCACCGCCAAACCTTTCTTTATAACCCTTCTATACACCTTCACCCAATTTAGATTGTCATTTACCAAAGGGAAACAGAGGGGTTTCGAGGGAGATAGTCTGAAAAAGAAGAAGAAGGAGATTTTGAAGGTGGAATTGAAGAAGAAAAGGGGGAAACACAGTCCAAGTTGCAAGGTAAATTCTGGTGTTCAATTCTGCCAACGTCTGGTTTTTTGATCATACCGAGCTCCACAGGAAGAATTAAGAGGTAAAGTTTGATTCTTCTGAAAGATAATTCATTTTAGAACGATTTTCATGAAGGAAGCTCGAGCAAAATCTGATGTTATGTTAATGATTTGTGAAGAGGGAACCGAAGGAGAGGTTTTTCTGTCAAATCCGAGGAACCTCTGGTTTTTTGGATATTCTGATCTGTAGACTTCGAATTAGAAGCTTTATTAGGTATGGATGGAAAGCGGATTTAATTTCCTATAACTTTCATGAAGAAGTCGTGGTTAGAATTTGTTTGGAAGTTGCTTTAAATTCCAGGTTAGTTTCGGGTTGCAGCAGGAAAACAGTTCTGGTTTAGCAGAAACGTGTTTGGGGAAAATGGCTTTCAAGGTAGTTACAGACACATCCTTTAGGAATTTCGATTTCACTCCTTCATATAAGTTTTAGAGGGTTCAAAAAGGAAGAGTTTTGTATAAAGAACATAATTTTTGAGCAAGTAATGGAAAAGTTATAGGTGTGTGAGTTTAGGGTATAAAATCTGTAAAGTGCAGGAATTAGATGGGAGAGTTTTTGCAATCCTAAACCTTAAATTCATGAGGCCAAGATTCTAATGCTTGGTTTTGTTTATTTGGCAGGCCAAGAAGGAATAGGACAAATTTACGGACCGAGAATCTAATATTAACGCTGTGAGTGACAAAATGAATTCTGAAAATAAATTCTATGCTTGAACTTGTGTTCATGAAAAGAAAAGACTTCCTAAGAATGATGTAGCTTAAAGATTTATGGTCTCTTGAGCACGTGTTCATAAGCATATATGGTTTCCTAAAAATGATTTAAATTGTTCGTTGTGAGCATATGTTTACTGGTTTTTCTGAAACTAGAAGAAATACCTTAATTCCAAGTCTACATGTGTTAGCAAGAACTGTTAAAGGTTTTCATGTGTTTCTCTGAGACCTGAATGAGTTAATGGTTGAGATACTGAGCCCGAGGTTGTATAGTACCGTGTGCACACAGGTCATTTTCTGTTGTCGATGTTGAGTGTACTCCGTGACAACAATGCTGTCGTGAGTGCTGGGCGAGCCCCACTATGACAAAGACGATGGGAGTGCTGGGCGGGCCCCACTACATCGTAGAATGAACATTGATTGTACTGGGCGAGTCTTACACAACTAATTTGTCATATGTTTACAATGGTTAATATTTTTGACACTCTTGCTGGACTCCTGTAAAAGCTGTTGATGTTATATGTTATGATTTACGAGTTAATAGTTTTAAACTCAGTCACTCACTGAGCTTCCCAGCTCATTCTTTCAATATTTTCCAACTTTTCAGGTAGAGATCGAGCTCCCGGTGCCTGAGATCCTGCCACAGCCTGCTGAACGCTCTACGAGTCTAATATTTTTGTATGTGGATGGTGTAGTATAGCAAGTCTGCTTGTATTGTACATAACTTAATAGGGATGTGTAGTTATGTTGTATATGGAACTAGTGGTCTTGGGTGTATAAAGCACGTCTGGTCGGGTTTGGCTTGTTCAAGTTAGGTTTAACCAGAACCGCCCCGTAGGTATGTGTAATAAGATTCCTAGTTTCTGCTGTGTGGTATGTATAGTATCTCGTATACAGGTATGGATTGTTTATCAGGAATTAAAAGGGTCATAGGTATCGTTAAGTAGTGAAACGATGCCTGTTGGCTTCACGCCATCTTCCGGGCTAAGTTAGCAGGTGGTTCGGGAGGGGGTGTGACAACTTGGTATCAGAGCAGTTAGCTCCATGGGAAACGAGATAGAGCGAGCTAGCTCTAAGGAAAAACTGGGAAATAGAGAGCATGTTAATGAGTTAGTTCAGATAGAACTAGTAAAGCATGGTCCAAGTAAGGACAAGAGTAAGTCTAGTCAGGACTAGAATATGAATAGAAGTTTGGTATTGTACATTTGAGTTAAGTATCCATAGCACTTCTAATGTATTGATATTTTTGGGTCATGCCACCACGTACAAGCAGACGACGCAGGCAGGATCAGGACGGGACGTGGGATCCTACCCAAGGTCAATCTGAAAGGGGATCTAGTGCCCCGAGAGTGCAGATTGGGGCAGGAAACGAGCAGCATGCTGTTTCCTCACAGGAGGTAGGTAGGCCAGAGAGAGCAGGGCCAAGTGATCCAGAGAAAGCATATGGAATAGAACGCTTAAAGAAATTAGGAGCCACAGTGTTCGAGGGTTCCACAGATCCAGCTGACGCCGAGGTTTGGTTGAATATGCTGGAGAAATGCTTTGATGTGATGACTTGTCCTGAGAAGCGAAAGGTGAAGTTGGCCACATTCCTGCTGCAGAAGGAGGCAGAGGGATGGTGGAAATCGATATTAGCCAGGCGTAGTGATGCACGTACCATGGATTGGAATTCTTTCAGAGGCATATTCGAAGACAAGTATTACCCTATCACGTATCGTGAAGCAAAGAGGGATGAGTTCTTAGAATTGAAGCAAGGGTCGCTTTCAGTGGCCGAGTACTAGAGGAAGTATACCGAGCTGTCACGGTATGCTGATGTAATTGTGGCATCTGAGAGTGACAGGTGTCGAAGATTTGAAAGAGGATTACGTTTTGAGATACGTACCCCGGTCACAGCTATCGCAAAATGGACGAACTTTTCCCCGCTAGTAGAGACTGCCCTACGTGTGGAGCAGAGTATAGTAGAAGAGAAGTCAGTAGTGGAGCCTAGTCGTGGAGCTTCGACGGCTAGTAGCTTCGGAGGTCGTGAGCAGCGAAGGTTCATACCTGGGGTGAATGTTTCAAGTCGTCAGGACTTTAAGAACCGATCTGGTGGCCAGGCATCGAGGCAGACGAGTGTGGGTAGTACCTATCAGAGGCAGAGTCAGAGAGCACCCAATCAGTCTGCTAGATTTGTAACAAGACCGCAGGCAGGGCAAGAGTCTGTTGCCAGTATGACGTGGAGAACCCCATGTACGAATTGTGGCAAGAATCATCGGGGCCATTGTCTTGCTGGTGCCGGTGTGTGCTACCAGTGCGGACAACCAGGGCATTTCAAGAGAGATTGTCCACAGCTGAGAGTGGTCGCACAGAGAGACCTGGGGGTTGAGTCCCAGACGGTTGAGCAGCCGAGGGTTCCAGTAGCTGCAGGGGAGGGCACCAGTGGTGCTAGACAGAAAGGAGTTGTAGGGAGACCTAGACAGCAGGGAAAGGTTTACGCTATGACTCAGCAGGAAGCGGAAGATGCACCGGATGTGATTACTGGTACGATTCCTATTTGTAATGTACATGCACGTGTTTTAATAGATCCAGGTGCTACACATTCCTTTATTTCTAGCATGTTCCTAACTAAACTAAATAGGAAGCTAGAGCCTTTATTTGAGAAGTTAGTTATATACACTCCAGTTGGTGATGCTTTACTAGTCAATGAAGTGTTGCGAGATTGTGAGGTCTTAGTAGAAGGTCTCAGTATGATAGTGGATCTTCTTCCACTACAGCTGCAAGTGTTAGATGTAATTTTAGCGATGGATTTCTTATTCACTCATTATGCTTCCATGGATTGCCATAGGAAAGGAGTAATTTTCAAGAAAACCAGGTTTGGCTGAAGTAGTTTTCAGGGGAGAAAGGAAGATTATGCCTATGAGTATGATTTCAGCCCTAAAAGCTGAGAGGTTGTTGAGGAAGGGTTGCACGGCATTCCTTGCACATGGAGTGGAGGTGCAGGAAGAAAAGTTGAAACCAGAAGATGTTCCTGTCGTGAATGAATTTCTTGATGTTTTTCCGGCTGACCTGGTAGGTTTGCCACCTGATAGGGAAGTTGAGTTCACTATCGAATTGTTACCTGGAACAACACCTATTTCGCGAGCGCCGTATAGAATGGCACCAAGCGAGCTCAAGGAACTGAAGATACAATTACAAGAACTAGTTGACAAGGGATACATTAGACCTAGTGTATCACCTTGGGGAGCTCCAGTGTTATTCGTAAAGAAGAAAGATGGTACTCTAAGATTGTGCATTGACTATAGGCAGTTAAACAAGGTCACGATACGTAACAAGTATCCTTTGCCCCGCATAGATGACTTGTTTGACCAGTTGAGGGGAGCATCAGTGTTCTCCAAGATTGACTTAAGGTAAGGATACCATCAGTTAAAGGTTAGGGAATCAGACGTTCCTAAGACAGCATTCAGAACGAGGTATGGACACTATGAGTTTCTAGTAATGCCTTTCGGTTTAACTAATGCACCAACAGTTTTCATGGATCTCATGAACAGGATCTTCCATCAGTATTTGGATCAGTTTGTGATAGTATTCATTGATGATATACTAGTTTACTCAGTTGACAGAGAAGCCCATGAGAAACATCTGAGAATTGTTCTGCAAACACTACGTGATAAACAGTTGTATGCTAAATTCAGCAAATGTGAGTTTTGGTTGAATCAGGTAGTGTTTTTGGGGCATATCGTTTCAGCAAATGGAGTTAGTGTGGATCCGCAAAAGGTAAAAGCTGTGGTCAATTGGGAAAGACCAGCTAGTGCAACAGAGGTACGTAGTTTCCTAGGTTTGGCAGGATACTACAGACGGTTTATTGAGGATTTCTCACTATTGGCATTACCCTTGACAACTTTGACAAGGAAGAATGTTAAGTTTGAGTGGTCAGATAAGTCTGAACAGAGTTTTCAGGAGCTAAAGAAGAGATTAGTAACAGCACCTATTCTGGCACTCCCTGTAACGGGGAAAGAATATGTGATTTACTATGATGCTTCGAGGCAAGGATTAGGGTGCGTGCTTATGCAAGAAGGAAAGGTAATAGCTTATGCTTCAAGGCAACTGAAAAAGCACGAGTGTACTTACCCTACCCATGATCTCGAGCTAGCAGCCGTTGTTTTAGCATTGAAAATCTGGAGGCATTATTTGTTCGGTGAGAAGTGCCACATTTTCATGGATCATAAGAGTTTGAAGTATATTTTCGATCAGAAAGAGCTGAATATGAGGCAGAGGCGATGGCTAGAATTGATTAAAGATTATGATTGTACTATAGAATACCATCCAGGTAAGGCGAACGTAGTTGCAGATGCATTAAGTAGGAAGTCGAGACTTCCTAGGGATGCTTTATGTGGTATGCGAGCAACCTTCTTAAGTACGCTAAGAGATTCAAAGGCGGTTGTGACTGCAGAGGATTCAGGAAGTCTCCTGGTTCAATTTCATGTCAGGCCTTCGCTTATAGCAGAGATTGTGAGGAAACAGGCCGAGGATAGGCACTTGCAGAAGAGGTTTGGGAAGTCCAAACAAGACCCAGAGGGGGAGTTTCAGATAGGAGCAGATGGAGCTATATTGAAGCAAGGAAGACTATGCGTTCCGAATATTAGTGAGCTTAAAGATACTTTACTAGAGGAAGCTCATAGTTCAGCTTACGCTATGCATCCAGGAAGCACCAAGATGTACAAAACTTTAAAGGGATCGTATTAGTGGCCTGGGATGAAGCAAGAGATAGCTAATTATGTTGATAAATGTTTAATTTGCCAACAGGTTAAACCAGTTAGACAGAGGCCAGGGGGACTCCTTAATCCACTGCCAGTGCCGGAGTGGAAATGGGAGCATATCACTATGGATTTCCTTTTTGGATTACCACGTACTTCTGGTGGACATGATGGTATTTGGGTATTAGTGGATAGACTCACTAAGACAGCACGGTTTATACCGATTAAAGCGACGTATACACTTGATCAGCTTGCTAAGCTATACGTCGACAAGATTGTGAGTCAGTACGGAGTGCCAGTGTCCATAGTTTCAAATAGAGACCCGAGATTTACATCTAAGTTCTGGCCTAGTTTACAGAAAGCTATGGGGACAAAATTAAATTTCAGCACACCGTTCCACCCCCAGACAGATGGTCAGTCAGAGAGGACCATCAAGACCTTAGAGGACATGTTGAGAGCATGTGTCCTTCAGTTTAAAGGAAGTTGGGATACCCACTTATTACTTATGGAGTTCGCTTATAATAACAGCTATCAGACTAGTATCGGCATGGCACCGTTTGAGGCTTTGTATGGAAGACCATGTAGAACTCCCGTGTGTTGGAATGAAGTGGGGGACCGAAAGCTAATCGGACCTGAGTTGGTACAGGTTACGACAGACAATGTGAAGGTGATTAGAGAAAATCTTAAAGTAGCTCAAGATCGTCAGAAGAGCTACGCGATAAGCGGCGAAGAAACTTAGAATTCCCAGTCGGAGATCGAGTTTTCTTGAAGTTATCTCCGTGGAGAGGTGTCCTTCGTTTTGGTCGGAAGGGTAAGCTGAGCCCTAGGTATATTGGTCCTTATCAGATAACAAAACGAGTTGGGCCAGCAGCGTACGGACTTGAGTTGCCAGCAGAACTATCTCGAGTGCATGATGTCTTCCATGTGTCCATGTTGAGAAAGTATATTCCAGATTCGACACATGTGTTGCAAGCACAACCAGTTGAGCTGGAGGAAGATTTGAGCTACATAGAGGATGCAGTTCAAATCCTTGATAGGAAAGAACAGGTTCTGAGAAACAAGACGATTCCACTCGTGAAGGTTCTTTGGAGACATCACGGGGTGGAGGAGGCAACCTGGGAACCAGAAGACCAAATGAGGAAGAATTACCCGACGCTTTTCATCTAAGGACTACTCAATTTCGAGGACGAAATTTCTTAAGAGGGAGGTAAGTTGTAAACCCGGAATCCCTCCTTGAAAATTCTTAAAAATGTGTGTATTGGTAAGCTTGTTAAAAAAAAAAGAGAAAGAAAGGTGGAATGTGTTGTATTGCTTTTTTCTAATTAAAAAAAAAAGAAAAGAAGGAACTAAAACTAAAGAGAAATGGGAAGTGAAAAGGTGTATGTTTTGTTTTAAAAAAAAGAAAAAAAAGAGAAAGTGGAAAGATGGGAACTTTCACCCACCGCCAAACCTTTCTTTATAACCCTTCTATACACCTTCACCCAATTTAGATTGTCATTTAACAAAGGGAAACAGAGGGGTTTCGAGGGAGAGAGTCTGAAAAAGAAGAAGAAGGAGATTTTGAAGGTGGAATTGAAGAAGAAAAGGGGGAAACACAGTCCAAGTTGCATGGTAAATTCTGGTGTTCAATTCTGCCAATGTCTGGGTTTTTGATCATACCGAGCTCCACAGGAAGAATTAAAAGGTAAGGTTTGATTCTTCTGAAAGTTAATTCATTTTAGAACGATTTTCGTGAAGGAAGCTCGAGCAAAATCTGATGTTATGTTAATGATTTGTGAAGAGGGAACCGAAGGAGAGGTTTTTCTGTCAAATCCGAGGAACCTATGGTTTTTGAGATATTCTGATCTGTAGACTTCGAATTAGAATCTGTATTAGGTATGGATGGAAAGCTGATTTAATTTCCTATAACATTCATGAAGAAGTCGTGGTTAGAATTTGTTTGGAAGTTGCTTTAAATTCCAGGTTAGTTTCGGATTGCAGGAGGAAAACAGTTCTGGTTTAGCAGAAACGTGTTTGGGGAAAATGCCTTTCAAGGTAGTTACAGACACATCCTTTAGGAATTTCGATTTCACTCCTTCAGATAAGTTTTAGAGGGTTCAAAAATGAAGAGTTTTGTATAAATAACATAATTTTTGAGCAAGTAATGGAAAAGTTATAGGTGTGTGAGTTTAGGGTATAAAATCTGTAAAGTGCAGGAATTAGATGGGAGGGTTTTTGCAATCCTAAACCTTAAATTCATGAGGACAAGATTCTAATGCTTGGTTTTGTTTATTTGGCAGGCCAAGAAGAAATAGGACAAATTTACGGACCGAGAATCTAATATTAACGCTGTGAGTGACAAAATGAATTCTGAAAATAAATTCTATGCTTGAACTTGTGTTCATGAAAAGAAAAGACTTCCTAAGAATGATGTAGCTTAAAGATTTATGGTCTCTTGAGCACGTGTTCATAAACATATATGGTTTCCTAAAAATGATTTAAATTGTTCGTTGTGAGCATATGTTTACTGGTTTTTCTGAAACTAGAAGAAATACCTTAATTCCAAGTCTACATGTGTTAGCAAGAACTGTTAAAGGTTTTCATGTGTTTCTCTGAGACCTGAATGAGTTAATGGTTGAGATACTGAGCCCGAGGTTGTATAGTACCGTGTGCACACAGGTCATTTTCTGTTGTCGACGTTGAGTGTACTCCGTGACAACAATGCTGTCGTGAGTGCTGGGCGAGCCCCACTATGACAAAGACGATGGGAGTGCTGGGCGGGCCCCACTACATCGTAGAATGAACATTGATTGTACTGGGCGAGTCTTACACAACTAATTTGTCATATGTTTAAAATGGTTAATATTTTTGACACACTTGCTGGACTCCTGTAAAAGCTGTTGATGTTATATGTTATGATTTACGAGTTAATAGTTTTAAACTCAGTCACTCACTGAGCTTCCCAGCTCATTCTTTCAATATTTTCCAACTTTTCAGGTAGAGATCGAGCTCCCGGTGCCTGAGATCCTGCCACAGCCTGCTGAACGCTCTACGAGTCTGATATTTTTGTATGTGGATGGGGTAGTATAGCAAGTCTGCTCGTATTGTACATAACTTAATAGGGATGTGTAGTTATGTTGTATATGGAACTAGTGGTCTTGGGTGTATAAAGCACGTCTGGTCGGGTTTGGCTTGTTCAAGTTAGGTTTAACCAGAACCGCCCCGTAGGTATGTGTAATAAGATTCCTAGTTTCTGCTGTGTGGTATGTATTGTATCTCGTATACAGGTATGGATTGTTTATCAGGAATTAAAAGGGTCATAGGTATCGTTAAGTAGTGAAACGATGCCTGTTGGCTTCACGCCATCTTCCGGGCTAAGTTAGCAGGTGGTTCGGGAGGGGGTGTGACATAAATAATTTTAATTTGCACCAAACAATGCTTCCTGAATTTAAATCGCACTTCCTAGCAATAAATAGAAATTGCACGTCCTAAGTTTAATAAACCCCAATAATGTAACCAACAAAAGTTCCATAAAAAGGTTTGAGGTTTGGCTTAAGAAGTGGTGAAAACCTCACCTTTTCACTTACTGCTCTAAGACCCACTTGCAAGCAAGATTGTGCCAACTCCCCCAAATTTACCAGTGCGGCCTTTACTTATAATTTAACCTTCAAATTTATCCAACAAGAATTAGGGGTGAATTAACTTATGCAAATAACCCTTAAAATTCCACGGAAAAAGTGTCAAATCACACAACCAAATTTAAATCTAAGTTGTGTAAGGCCTTACTGTATTAACAACTTATAAAACTAATTTAATCTCACCCCTTTGGCGTTGTACAGTAGCTTAAAATGGCTCTAGGTTGTCCCAAATGGCCTCCAATTGCAATGAATTTCCTAGACTTTAATCCAAACAATTTGGGTTAATTTTAAATGGCCCCCAATCAATAAATCAGCCCCATAAACTCAATAATTTTATCTTAAACAGCAGTGAAAATTTACCCAAACATAACGAGGCTATACAGTGATGAAAACCCACAAAAATGTTATTGTAAAAGGGGTCGAACACGGACTGAAAATAGTATCCTTGCTGTTTATGCACCCAGAGAGGAGTAAGGAGCGCGACGGCCTACGATGTGCTGCGAATTGTGGCTGGACAGCGAAGCTCGCTGGCAGACACGTGGGTGCGGCGGATCTTTCTGGTCGGAGGGTGTGTGCGCAACGGAATTGGAGTGAACAACCGGTGCGAGTGGCGGAGGTGGCTCGCAGTTTCTAGAGTTGCCGGCAACTTCGAGGGTCGGCAGCTTGGTGGTTTCCAGCGACAGGATGAGCGGCTGCGGATGACGTTCTGGCGAGGGTGGAAGGCAGCTACAGTTGATGTTCAAAGAAGAAGAAGAAGGTCAGAGGTGGATGTTCTTGGCTTGGGTTTTTCAAAGAGAGAGATGAGATGGGAGTTTGATTTTGGGAATTAAATTAATAATAAAATAAAGAGAAGTTAGCCCCAAAAGAGGGGGAAATCATGAGAGAGGAGAAGAGAATCAAGGGTGGGTTTGACTTTCCTCATAAATTCCTTCACCTATAATTTCTCTTTTTTTTTCAAACCCTCTTTTCAAACTACAACCATCACCACCTATTCCCATTTTGCCTTCAACACCATTCAAACCAAAATAAGAATCAACTTAAAACCAACTCCAAAATTATCATACCACAAAATCATACAACCATTAATTCCAATTAGTACAAGATGAAATAAACATAAAAATAAAATGTCAGGTGCTACATTCAAAACGTTCATTTTGGTCCCTTAATTTTCAACTTTAGTTTATTTTAGTCCATATACTTTCAAAACGTCCATTTTGATCATTGTACTTTTAAAAAGTGACTATTTTAGTCCCTTCATTTTTCATTTTTATCTCATTTCATTCGACCATAATTTTAGCATGACATTTTACTGACTAAATTTCTTGAAATGTAGCCATAAATTTGTATTAAAAGTTTTCATTGTGTATAAAATTTATGTTTAAATTCTACAAACGGAGACCAAATTGGTCATTTTTTTAAAGTCTAGAGACCAGAATGGACGTTTTAAAAATACAAGTTTAATGAATAAGCCTTGAAAGTGCCGGACCAAAATGAATGTTTTTAAAGTACATGGGCCAAAATAAACTATAATTGAAAGTGTGTGTGTGTGTATATGTATATGTATATATATATATATATATATAGAGGTATAACTGTATATATATCTGTGTGCCATATTAAGTAAGTATTTTGTACTAAAAGAAATCACACGTGCCATCTAATCAAATAAGTACTATGAGATCATCTCCAAAAGGCGAATGACTTGAGTACTAGGCAAAAATGGGAATATGAAGCTTACCCAATCCCACTTCATTTATGATATTGAATCATTTCTATTTTTAGTTGGATTTCACAATTAATGAATGTGATACGTCTATTTATTAAATGATTTTCTGTCTCTTGAACAGGTATCTAGGTACTATTCGAAATTGGTATTCTTAGTGACATATGTATAGAAAGAAAATTAGGTCAGAAGGATTAAGCGGTGGTGAAATCCCAGTTATGTCATTTACTGAATAATGGGAGAATAAATAGGAGTTACAAATTCGGTACAAGACCACTGTAACAACCGAATTTTTTTTTATTGTTTTTTTTTAAACCTTTTTGAATTAGGGTTTTGTTTTTTTTTAATTAGGAGATAAATCTTTATTTTCTTTTTTTTTTTTTTTAAAAAAAGAGAAGATAATCTTTTAAGGGTTTTGATTAGAGTTCTTTTAAAAATGGTCTTTTAAGTCCTAACCATTTTGACAAAACCATTTGACGGCAAAAAGGAGAGGAAAAAAAAAAGACGTTCTATAGTTTCCTCTCTAAAGAAAAAACAGTAAGTTTTCTTCTCTTCTATTTTCAAGTTTGTTTTCTTTCTTGATTGAATCTTTCTTGGAAAATTTTGGGTTTTGTTTTCATTCTTGATTGTTTAGAATGAAAGATTCTTAAAATCTCTTACCCTAAAACGTTTTTAGGTTTTTGGTTTGCTTAATTCTTTATCAAAGTTTTTCATCTTATGGATTTTGGATTAAACTGAAGGTTTGATAAAGGAAAATTTTCCAGAATTTTTCAGCCTTTATTTTTTTCAAATTTGGGACTGTTTTTGTAATGTTTTTGGGTTCTTTTTGTACAAGAAAGTTTACCAACTGATTGTTTCTTTAAAGTGTAATTTATACCTTTGATTTCTACATGAAAATAGTATATTTTAAAAGTTTTTACAGCAGTTTTATCCAGATTTTTCAGATCTGATTTTGGTGTTAAAAAGTGGCAAATCTTGATTCTTTTAATGCTAGAATCTTGAAGAATCTTGTTTTATGAAACATAAAATTTTCTGGGTTATTTGTCTATAATTCATGATAGTTTTGAAGGTTTTAAAAGTTGTAAGATTGAAAATTTGTTTGGTATTTTATTTCGTATTGAAAAGTATTGATTTTACCGATTTTAATATGTTTTTAATTGGGTTTTAAAGTGTTTTTAACCTAGCTTTTTTTAGTGCTGTTTTTTTTGGTCCAAGAACCCTATTTTCCCTAACTTTTTATGCAGAAAATTATTTTGAATGGGAAAAATTGGGTAGATAAGATTGTCTATATTTTAGATAAGCTTTGGACCTTTAAGATAGAATTTTGGTTTTTGATCAGTGTAGTATTGGATATGTTTGGACTTCTAGGAAAAGTTGATGATTGTTCAAGAAAGTGGACAAGATTTGGAATTGAGATTGAGATTGAGAATTGTAGGATTATCTATCGAGGTAAGTAGTTTCTACATCCCTTCCAAAATAGAAATTTTGGTACAATTATGTTTTGAATATTGTTTATTTGACAAATGTTTGAAAGTATGTTTTGTATGATTTGAAATTGATAAAAAATTGTTTTATATGCTTTAAAGTGTTTTGCTATTTCAAAGTATGTTTGCCATTTTGGGTAATTTGAAATAAATGTGTTTTGATTGATTTTAAAATGAAAGTAAGTTTGTTTTGGTTTTGAGTTTGAACGGCTGATTTGATGAATCTTTATTGAAATTTTTATTTAAAACTACATGTTTTGTTTCAAATGTTTACAAAAGAATTTTTTATCGATTTGATAACGGCTATCCGGATATGCCAATTTTATGTTTTGGGAATACTTTGCTTATTTGTGGTAGTAGCCTAAATTGGAATTGATGGAATTGTTCTGGCTTATTTATGAGAAGACACATTTGTGGTTTGGCATTCATTTGGAATGAAGATTCATGTGTGTGTTATTCACTCACGTGGCCTCACACTTAAGTAATTATATTGATTCTTCTGGTCGATTTTATCGACATCTCTGACTGATTGAAGCTTATTTGTGGGAAGGCACAGTTTGTGGTTTGGCATTCCTTTGGAATGAAGATTCATGTGTGTTTTTCACTCACATGGCCTCACACTTAAGTAATTGAATTGAATGTTCTGGTCAATTTTTATCGACAACTCTGATTGAATGTTCTGATTGATTGATTGGTGTTACTGACGGGTAACCATCATATATGTTCTGAAGGCTACCCAAATAATGCATATTCCCACTATGATATTTTAAAGTAATGATTGATTGAAAGTACTGTTTGAATTGAAAGTTTTGGTTAAATGAAAGTTTTGTTCAATTGAAAGATATTTTTGTGTAAGCTCTAAACTCTCTTTTGATCATATTGTGCTCATATATGATGTTTTGACATATGCAAATTGATATAGGTTGCACTAAAAGATGTCGTGGTAGAATTTGGGAATCTCCTAAGTTGTGGATATTAACGTACACAAAGCTTCATAAGGAGACAGGTTACGCATTGGGATAAGCATATTAAAAGTTGAGTTGAAGTAAGTTAAGGTCATGAGCAAGTTGGGTACACATTAGGTGTATGTTGTGTTGAATACAAAAGCTGTAATTTCTAATTAATTTAGTTAAAATTTCTTTACAATTTAGGTGGATTGAAAGGGACTTAAAGTCTAAAGAGAGAAGGAGGAGCTGGCCATTTTAGTTACATTTTCGTTGGAGTTTTTTTGTTAAAGTGGAAGGATGAGCTGTCCAACACTTGTGACTGCAGTAGACAGCTGGAAGCTCTAGGAAGTGGATAAACTTAAAACAGTCATATCTCTCAATCCACTTGAGCAAATTCGATGATTCTTGAGCCAAAATCTCAGAAATTGAATGACGATTAGGTCTGGAAAATTTTGTGAGAAAATATGAAGAAGAAGGTCGTGAAAATTTAAGAAAACCGAGAGGTGTTCCCAGTTTTTCGGCCAGCAGAATAGGGTGAAGAAATCTGGTGATTTTGAGCTCTTGAGGACGAATTAGAAGCTAAAATTTTGAGGTAAGTAAGTTTAGATGTTTTATTTAAGGGTTATCAAATAAAATTTGGTGGTTGTTTTGCTAAATTTTGAGAAACTCATGCTGGAAGTCGAATCTGTAATTTTTGGCTCAAAACAGAGGAGTCTAGAGAGCTTAAGGAAGTTGTGTTCCAATTTGTTATACCCTATTGCCAAGTGTGTGCAATTACTATCCTATGAGTTATGTGACTGAGTTAGAACAATTTTTGGGCCAAGTAGCAAAAGGGATTAATGTTATGGAATTCATTTTCAGGGCAAACGAAGATAGGAGAAGCTTATAAGCCTTGGGAGCCTTCCGGTGTTTGTGAGTAATTTTGTTTGAAAACCTATGCGTTGATCTTTATTTATTCAAAAGCTTACTAGTGATGGATATTGAAGCATGCTTAAACTAAGTTATATTCATTTTTCATTGAATTCCTACTAATAAATGTCGGTGTTGAAAGTTAAGCATAATTGTAACTAGTTTGTTACTCCGCGTTCAAGCATGAAACCTAAGTTTGGAAGTAGGGTTTTTCTTGGAAGTACCATGCATTAATCCACTCTAAAACATGTTTGAATTTCTTGAAACTTAAAGTATGATGGTTTGGCTATGTTAAAGAATTTATGCGTTGAGAACACGAAAAATGAGTTTGGTTAATGAGTTCTCTTTTAATCATACGATGAACTACACTTGAAGTTGGAAGCTTGTTTAATGATGAAAGTTTGTGTTTATGTTGAGAACTTGCTGAATGTGATTCCAAAACATGTTTCCTAACTATTTAAAGCATGCCCTTGTATATTATTAACCCCCGGTACTGAAGGACACGGAGAAGGTACCTGGGAGGGAGAAAACTTGACCCCCGATACTGAAGGACAGTGAGAAGGTATTCGGGTGGTAGTTGGTCTGACCCCAATACTGAAGGACATGGAGAAGGTATTAGGGGAGACCAGTGAGCCTAAATGGCATACCACGTGCACGTGAGAGAGAGAGAGAGGTATTGAAGTTGTTGGTTAGAGAGGACTCTACCATAGCTAGGGTATCATGCTACAAGTTTTCTTTATCATGAGTTTTGATGCATTGATTATCGTGGTGCTTAAAGCCTATAATTTGGCGACATTGTTTAATTACTTTTGATACTTTACCTATGAACGCATAACTTATTAAACAGTCACTCACTGGGCTTCCCAGCTCACGTTTTCAACATGTTTTCTCTCCCCAGGTAGCAAACGAGTTCCCGGTGCTTAGCCTCGACAAGACCTGTTTGCCACCACGCCACTTAGCTCCTTGTATATATATACTTCCACCTGTATATAGTTTTGAAATAAAAGCATTCTAGTCGGGGTGTAATACTTAAGTATGTTATGACTTGTTATGAAAACCTAGTATGGAAAAATGATTGCATCTTATTCAGGTGTGCAACTGTGTGCTCAATATTACTAGTTCATATATGCTTCGTTGTATACAATTTCAAGTTAATGTTAGGTTGGGCAGGGAGTGGCAGTAAGAGGGCTGCTATTCTCTGTCTTCGCATTCCTTCCTAGGATTAGGCAAGTGAGCTGGGGGGGGGGGGGGGGGGGTGTGACATTTTGTTTTTCAAAAGTTTTGACTAAACGTTTTAATAGTTGTATTAAAAGTTTTGCAAGGATATTTGCATTTTGTTTATGATTGTTTTGAAAGAAAATGACCGAATGAATATTTGACTTTTGATTCAATTATTGAAATGATTTGTTAAACTGAATTTCTATGTTTTGTTTTGAAGAAAAATGAATTTCTGAACTTGATGTTGAAATTGCTTATTGAGTATTTCTGTACTCATTTTTGTTTTTCCAAAATGTTTTCAGACGAATGATCAAGTGATAGTCTCGAAAGAAGTGAAGTTTAGCTCTCTAGCATAAGAATTAGAAAGTTGTTCTGGATTCAATAGTTTCTTTAGAAATCCTTTGTAAGAAATTACTTTAGCTGAATTTATTTAAGTCTATTTTAGTTTTAATTGTTACGCTTCGGCATTATTATTAGAATGACCGTATTGGAAAATCTGGGCTGTTACAACCACCGTTTGTGGGAGAAGAATATATGGGCCAAACATACCAGCCCACTAAAGATAAACTAATTATTATACATAAGGTTTAAGCCCAAGCCTATGTATGAGAAAGTAACAGAGGAAGATTAATTAGAAGATGAAGCAGACAGTGATGCTTTAACTCCCCATTTCAAACAAGTGGGTACCACGACTACTCCGAGTTTGCTTCTCATTTCATTGAATTTCAATTATGTGAGATTCTTTGTGAGTCCATCAGCAAGCTGTTTTCTCGTGGGTACATATCAGACCTCTAATTTCTTTTCCAAGACCTTATCTCTAACAAAGTGAATGTCGATTTCAACGTGTTTGCTTTGCGAATGGAGAACTGGATTTGCTGCAAGGGACAAGGCACTGGTGTTATCACACCAGATAATGGGTGGAAGGTTCAGAGAGAGGAAGATTTCCTTGAGGAGGGATTCAACCCAACTTAATTCAGCAGCGGTTTGGGCCAACGCTCTGTATTCAGCCTTAGTGCTTGACCGCGCCACAACTCTTTGTTTTCTCGAAGCCCATGAAATTAAAGAGCTTCCTAAAAAGACACAATACACTGACACAGAACGTCGAACGTCTGGATTGCATGCCCAGTCGGTATCGGGGAGAAAGCTATCAAGGGAAGATTTCTTGAATTCTGAATGTGAAGCCCATAATTCTTAGTTCTCTGTAGGTATCGTAAAACTCTTTTGGCTGTCTTCCAGTATATATCTGTTGGTGATTGCATAAATTGACTTAATTTATTTACAATGAAAGAGATATATGGCCTTGTGTGTGATAGGTACTGTAGAGCTCAAATTGTTCTTCTGTAAGTCGTTGGATTTTCGATAGGAATCCCTTCGTAGGCTGATAAATATTTGCTACTGACTGCTGGTGTATTACATGGTTTGATCTCAGAGAAATATAGCCTTTTTAGTAAGTCCATGATGTACTTGGACTGGGTCAAATACATACCACTGTCATCTTTGTAGGTTTCAACACCAAAAAAGTAGCTCAACTCACCCAAATCCTTAAGAGAGAAGGTATTGTTTAACTCTTTAACAAATCTCCTTATTATGTATGTGTTACTTCCGGTAACTAAAATATCATCAACGTATATTAAAGTTAAAATAGAGAGGTCACCTTTGTTGAGATAGAAAAAGGAGTTGTCGGCCTTTGAATTATTGAATCCCCACTTAACTAGAGTGTTTTTCAGCTTATCATACCAAGCTCTCGGAGCATGTTTCAGCTCTCGGATCCCCTCTCAACATATATAATGCTTTGTTTAATTTACAAACATGGTGCAGCTTGAATTTGTCGACAAAACCTTCTGGTTGAAGCATAAAAACATCTTCCTCCAGCTTTCCATTTAGGAATGCGTTGTTTATGTCTAGTTCTCTAACCTTCCAGTTCTTTGCTACAGCTAGGGCGAGTATAATTCTAATGGTTGAAGCCTTCACCACTGGGCTAAAAGTCTCATTGAAGTCTAATCCTGGTTTTTAGTGATACCCTTTTGCAACGAGTCTTTCTTTACATCTTTCTACACATCCACCTTGATTGTATTTTCTTTTAAACACCCATTTCTTTCCTACGAGATTGTAGAAGTTCGAAAAAGGTACTACAGTCCATGTTTCATTTATGTGTAAAGCTTCCATTTCTCTATCCATAGCATATCTCCATTCTTTTGATTCAAGAGCCTCATTTACTGTTCTTGGTTCTTCTTCATTAAAGGTATTTTTTGTCAAAAAGGTTCTAATTTTGGGTTTAAAAATACCACTTTTACCTCTTGTTTGAATTGGATGAATTGGCTCTTTATGACTATTTTCATCTTTCAGTAACTATATTTCAACTGTTTCTCCACCTCTCTCGGGTTCCTGAATAGTAACAACATCACCTCTCTCTGTTTGTTCATTTGGTGAGCTTGGTGTTGGACTTAGATTTATGGTTAATGGTGTTGCACAAGGTGCTGGACTTTCTGTACCCATCCTTCTTTCAAACTCTGGTGAAATAATTGATGGTGAGGAAACAGTAGGTGATGAAGTAAGAGAGTTTACTTGTTGGTCATTGTCTCTGGAGATGAAAATGGAAGGGTTATTGGGTGCAGGATGGCAGTTGCTTACTGGCGGTTGCAACCAGGTGATAATGGTTTCTTTTGAGTGTTGGACAATAGGTGAAGTTGTCAAGAAACCACTTTTGAAGGGAAACTCTAGTTCATTGAATATTACACTTCTCGATATGTAGATACGACCACTTGAGCTTAAACATTTATACCCTTTGTGGACTTCACTGTAGCCTAGGAAAACACATTTTGTGGAATGGAATTGAAACTTATGCTTTTGATAGGGTCATAGATAGGGAAAGCAAGCACGCCCAAAAACTTTAAAGAATTTGTAATCGGGTTTCTTTTCGAAGGCTTTTTCCAATGGTGATTTATGATGTAAGATGGGTGTTGGAAGGCGATTGATGATGTGGGTGGCTGTAGTGAATGCGTCCCACCAATACTTTAAGGGCATTGATGCTTGAGCTAGTAAGGTTAGACCCATCTCAACTATGTGTCGGTGTTTTCTCTCTGCAATCCCATTTTGTTCACTCATGTGAGGGCATGGGTGTCAAAATTCTATTCCTTTGGATTTTAGGTAGGGAACGAAGGTTCTAAACTCTCCACCCCAATCGCTTTGAACAATTTTAATTTTTCTCTCAAAGCGATTTTCAACAAGACTTTGGTGTTGGATAAAAGCATTCAAGGTCTCTGATTTATTTTTCAAGGGAAAAATATGTGTTAGTCTTGTGAAGTTGTCAACAAAACTTGCATAGTAATTAAATCCAGAGGTGGATGTGATTGGTGAGGGTCCCCCTAGGTCACAATGGATTAGCTCAAGTGGTCCAATAGTTTGAGAGTTAGAAAGTTTGAAAGGAAGAGAATGAGACTTTTCGAATTGACAGGCATCACAAAATTGTGAGTTTTCATTCATGGGAATCCTTTGATTACAAAATGCGAGAATTTGGCTCAACACTCTATCAGACAAATGACCTAATCGTTGATACCAAATTTTCTTGACTTCCTTTTTCTTTTCAACATTGGAGGCATAATGACAAGAACTAGTAACTTGACTTTGACTATTAGACTCAAAAGAAGTAACATGACTTGGACTTGACTAAAAAACAGGTTGAACACTACTACAGGATACTTTGTGACTCTTGGTCCATGAAGTTTGGGTTCCTTTTGGGTTGTCAAGTTGGAGTTGGTACAGTCCGTCTTTAATTCTCCCTTGGAGCACCACCATCCCGGTTTCCTTGTCCTTCACAAAACAACAATCAGAATGAAACTCAACGAAACAATTATTATCTGCTGTCAACTTAGAGATGCTCAATAAATTTCTTTTAATCTTAGGAACATGGAGAATATTCTTCAAAATTAGAGGAGGATAATGTGTATTCAGTATGTTATGACCAACATTTGCAACATAAAGTCTAGATCCATTACCAACATAAATTGATTTATCACCCTGGTATTCTGCTTGAATCTTCAGAATCTCAAACTCAGGTGTGATGTGATTTGAGGCTCCACTATCAGCAAGTCAGTTGGGATAAGCAACTACCTCAGGTGTTGTTACATAGGCTGTGTTCTTGTTTCCCCCTTGACTAGAGGTGTTGGTGTTTGTTGTTGGGTCATCATACCTGTGATAACAAATGACTGCTGTGTGGCCATATTTTCCACATAGTTGACAGATAGGTTTGGTGTTGTTACCTCTTCCTCCTCTTCCTCTAGATAGGTTTGGTGTTGTTACCTCTTCCTCCTCTTCCTCTAGCCCTACCTCCTCTAGTGTTGTTGTTGGGAGAGAATCCCCTTCCTTGTCCTCTGCCCTGTGAGTTATTCTGCCATTTGTTGCTTTAATTAGGTTGTTTTGTTGGTCGATTGAAGGCTAGATTAGCAGTGATATTTCCTGCTTCAGTGTTTGAGTTAACCACACTGAGATTGATGAGGGTATTTTCAAAAGTTATTAGTGTAGAGCGGAGATCTTGCCAGGACATTTTCTCTTCCTTGTTTATTTGGCAGATTATGGGTAAGTATTCAGCATCCAAAACCGATACTATATAGGATATGAGATCATCAATCTCTACGGGTGCACCAGCCATCGCCAGGTTATTAGCCGCTTGCTTCATTTGTGTGAGATACTCACTCATTTTCAAGGAGTTTTTCCTTGTATTTTGGAGGATGCCCTTTAGTAGTTGTTTTCTTGCTTTGTTGGTAGTGCCGTATAGGTCCTCAAGAGCTTTCCATACCTATCTCGACGTTGAGTAGTTAATGATTTCACATGCTATAGCCAGAGTCATAGATCCATACAACCACCCAAGAAGAGCCTGGTCTATGGTTGTCCATTCTTCATACTTAGGATTGGGGATGGGTTGAGAGGACTCAGCTTCTTTGTTCTATGAAGCAATAAACTCAGAAGGCTGGACTTTGGTTCCTAAAACATAACCTTCGAGTTTTTGACCTGTAAGGATAGCCAACACCATTTTCTTCCACAGTAGGTAGTTTTTCTCATCGAGTTTAACAGTAAGGACAGATGATAGTGGGTTTCCAAAGGAATGAATTGATACGGCATTCGCTGGAGTAAGGGCTACTGTTTGTGTGTTGGTATTTACTGTTGGGTTAGGCAAAACAACAAGGTTGGGATTAGGAAGATCCATGTGCGCCGCAGAGAGAACACGACAGGTATTGGTACGCTCTGATACCAAGAAAGAAAATTAGGTCAGAAGGATTAAGCGGTGATGAAATCCCAGTTATGTTATTTACTTAATAATGGGAGAATAAATAGGAGTTACAGATTCGGTTCAAGACCACCGTTTGTGGGAGAAGAATATATGGGCCAAACATACAAGCCCACTAAAGATAAACTAATTATTATACATAAGGTTTAAGCCCAAGCCTATGTATGAGAAAATAACAGAGGAAGATTAATTAGAATATGAAGCAGACAGTGATGCTTTAACTGTATAAACTAAAGGAAAATATTATCCATAATATTTACCTTTAAAGGATGGCAAAAATTTCCACATGATTGGATTCTCGCTGGGGCAAGAATTCTCCGTTTAGAACACGAGTGGGGCAGGGAGAAAATAATTCCTCGACCCAAACCCCGAATCCAATTATAATTATTTATTTATTTATATTTTATTAACTTTTTATAATAAAATATTAAATATTTTTAAAAATTAATTATTTCAATAAATAATAATAATAATAATAATAATGTTAACAATAACGATAACATAAAAGTATATAGAATATTAAGGTATCTATCGATTTTTAATTAACAAATAATTAAAAATAAAAATATGAAATGAGGATTTTTTTTATGCGATATCTCGATCTCCGAATGGGGATTAATTGAGCTCGGCCCTGATTTCCCATTATAGGTAATGGGGGTTTAGATGGGGATGAAAAACCTCGTGGGGATAGAGATGAAGAGTGTATCCCTAGTCTGCCTGTTAACTTTAGAATCAAACAAAATATTTTAATGATAACAAACTTAAATTTTTGTATTGACAAATTTAGAGTTTCAAAGTATCTTTCCTGTAGAGCTCAGAAAGACGATTCCAATGCATCTTGAATCGTTCTAATTGGAGTTCAAATGAAAAAGTTGAGCAAAAGAAAATTGGAGGGAAATCCTATGTGGCATTAACACATGACAACTTGATGATGTGGTATCTGACGTGGTCAATGACGTGGCGCTTAACGGTAACTTTTTGCTGACATGGCATCCAATGGTCTGAAGATTCGACACGTGGCGAAGGTGTTATTCAAATTTTAAAAAAATGAGGAAATCAGAGGCTGACGGGCCAATCAACAGATCGTGACACGTGTTGCCATCGGAGTTTTTTCGAAAATTGATTTATTATCTATTTTAAAAAAATAAAATCGAAAATCGTAGCCTCTTTCACACGCGTGTGAGCTGCACTCTCCTGGTGTGCAATGTACAAATGCAAGTAAGTGCTATTTCTTCATTCTCGCGAGTGGGTCTTTGTTTTTTCAGCAGGGATCTTTTTTATCTCTCCATTTTTATTCAAAATCCTTTCCTCTCTCACCAATCAATCTCCACCATCCACCCCTTATACCCTAGATCTAACGGTCCAATTTTAAACCCTTCAATTTTAAAATTGCAATGCAACCATGTTTGTCATCTTCCTTCTCACCTTCTCAATTTTACAACCAGCTTTCTCATACTTTACCTCTCCAAAAAGTGATCAATTTTTTAATTCTCTCACATATTCTTGAACCGATTTATTGTATTTTTATGAAGAAAATCTTGGAGTATTTTTCTTGTGCCAAAATTTGGTAATTGGATTTTGTATTAAGGTGTGGGTACAGCTTGAGTTGGGTGAAAAGAAAATTGGTTGGATCCTGAACCAGTAAAAGGGATCATGAGTTTCTCTTTAGCCTAGGTGAAAAGGAGTGTTGTGTCGATTTGGTTCTCACCCACAAGATGATCATTTTGTGAAATACCCAAGAAGGAATCTTGTGGAGTGGAATAGACAATTTGCGAAACCACTATAAATTTTTGGTGTCCTCTTTTAAATACTCTTTAACTTTCGTTTTTTTTTTTTAAATTTTGCATTTTATAGTTCTTGAAGTTTTAAATTCTTAGATTCCATGATATAGGTTTGCTTTGATTTATTAATGTCTCTTTGTATTCGTTGCTTGGGTGCTAAATTGTGTATTTGTCACAACCCGCCCCAGATTAACACTACCAAACCTAGGATGAGCTGTGATGGCAGTAGACCCCAAAAGTGCAATGGAATCTATTGCCAAATCTTTGTCTCTTTTCTCATTAACTATCTTTAACTATGAATATCTCATAAAAAACGCGTTGGAATTTCTTCCTTTACTTACAATAAATGATATGCAATGACTTGATAAGACTGGTGGCAGATTCTGATTAGCTAACTCTGATTGAAACTCAAGAGCAACCTGGTGAAAAATTAAAAACAAAAGAATGAGCTAAAAAGCCCAATGAGTGGTGATTCATAAGAAAATACATTTTCATAATAAACATAAATCAAATCTTTGTCGTGCAAACAATGTAGTTTATGCTTGAGATCATTTTAACACGTTAAAAATGTGTAACAAATAACTCTTGAAACAACACCTCTTAAGTCAACAATTCTTGAAAATATAAGCACAAGTTCGTAAAAACATAGATAGGGAAATTCGTAATTATAGCTCTGGAAAGCATAAACATAACTAGTGTAATTCATCACCAAATCTGTACCCAAATCTCTATCATACTATGTACCGAGTAATCTCCAGATACATAGCAGAACATATCTCTGTCATACGTGCACGTAGAGCGAACTCTAACATCTGTAATGCTTCAGGTCCAGAATTTGGACCAGGATTTGGAATCCGGATTCGGCACCTAATGGCCCCGGCATTCCCCTGCATCCCCTGCGGCCTGAGCATGCGAGCATACTATGGAAACACATTCTCATAGCATATCGGGTAATCACCAAGGGTACAAAGATCTAGTGGTTTGAAAACCACTTCCAACATAAACCTCTTAAATCACAAATCACTTTAAATCATAAAAATTCTTAACTTTTCAAGATCTCAAACTCTTTCTGAAAATTATATATTTCTCTAGACAGTTGTTCATAAACTTGAGAGATTTCTGAAATAATATTAAACATTTATACTTTCTCGAATAATCATCAAATCTCTCAATAATATAAAACATTTCTAAAATCATATTTTCTCTGAATCCACATCTCATATAAATTTCATACATTTTTCAAGACACATTAAAACTCTTCAAACATCTCAATAATCATAAAAATATATCAAATATTTCTCAAATGACAATTTCAACTAAAAGCATAAAATATTGGCATTTCCATACCAATTTTGGAAATTCATAACATACTATGAAAATCTCTTAGCAATTTTCTCTAAAATCAGACATGATTTATAGAATTCTTGAAAATTCGTAATAATAATCAAATAATAAAAATAATCCGTAAAATAAACCACTCACAAAATTATCGACGCGAGAATTTCGAGTTGCTATTAGTCGTTCCGAATTGCGCTCGACCTAGAATTCCAATAACTATATCACAATTTATTCTTCAAACTATGTAATTTAGAAACTCAATAATATCAAATAAATATCAATTAACCCAATTCTCCATCCTTACACATTACTCATTGGTCAAACTTTCAAATTACACATTCTCTCTCATCCAACCAAAGCCAATATATTAATTTTGTCTTTTTGCTACCATTAAATATATATATATACATTTCTTTCTCTCTCCTTTAATCTAAGACAAGATTTTGTCTCCTCCAAAATACCATTCCCACGTGAATAGCCCCAAGTTGACAATAACGTTTCTCTTTCTTCATTCAATTCCAAATGTACCATTAATCTCTTTTCTTTATTTTAACCATTTGATTTCCTATTTTCTTCCTCTTCTATTTCGTCTTCTTCACAGTGCATACCAACACTCTCTGTTTTTTTTTATAAAACTCAGTCAAATTTAAACTTCCTTGAATTAAGTTTCCTAAAATCGTCCTTATTTATTTTCCAAGCTTTTCACTTAGCTAACCCCTCTTTGCTTCTACTCAACCTCCCTTTTCTTCTCCTTACACAAGTCAATCCTCCATTAAAAAAAATCAAAATAGCAAAAACCCAACTGATAGTCTCCATATTACTAACTTAACCAACTAACACCATAATGAAATATTGGCCCCACTCTTATCAGATTTTGAAACATCCTTTCTAGACCTTTTACTTGTTTCTCTTCACCATCACCTTTCTTCTAGATTTTTCACACTAACAATAATCAAGATACACAACACCCAAACCCTTAAGATACACAATAATCAAACCCCAGTAAGTTTTTGGTAAAAGGAAGTTAGAACCCACATAAAAGTTCCATTATTTCTATTCAAACAACCCAAATAAACATACTAGAAAACCCATAGAAGTTCTTATCTAAATTGGAAGGAAGCCCATACTTTATTTTTCTTGAAACGACTCACGGAAGTTGAAAATGGCTTACCAAGCTTGAAAATTTGCCTATAAGCCTCTCATATGCTTTCAGCAATTTCTAGTGTGACCATGGCTTTTTTTTTTCGTTTTCCTTCACTCTCTCTTTTTTTTTTCCATTTGCTTCTTTCTCCTTCTCTTTTTGTCTCTCTCTCCTCCTCATTCCCGAAAACACCCATTTCCTTTTCTTTCCTTTCTTTTCTATTTTTTTTTTATATTCTTTTTCCTTCTACATGTCGTTCACGTGAAGCCACACTTTTCTCACCCTTTTTCTTTTCCTTTTTTTTTTTTTTAAATTTAAAACCAAAAGCTTCCACTATAAGTTTCTTTTTTTTTTCTTTTTTTTATTTTTTTTATATAAAAATATATATATTCTTTTCCAACTTCTTTCCAATATAATACAATACAAACTCCCATTTTCCTTTCTTTTCTAATTTATATATTTATTAAATACAGTATTCCTCTTAATTACAATTAGGAATTAAATTAGAAATAAATTTTGGGTTGAAAATTAGTAGACAGCCCTATTCACCCCCTCTAGTGTTGCTTTTAGATCCTACACTGTCATGGGCAGACCTGAATGGGGTGGCCCGCCGATTTTTTTTTTATTTATTAATATATGTGTAACTCCTTTTAATATTCTATTATTGAAAATTTATATATTAGAATGTTTTAAACTTTTATATTTATAAATTGTTTTAGGAAAAAGTTAATAGATTTTTAAAATATATAAATTTGTCATTGTTTACACGTGATTTCAACAAAGAGACATAAATGAGACACGTGTAAATGAATTTAATTTGTATTAATTTGAATGTAGTGAAGTACAATCTCTAATGTTTATCCTCTGATTCTTTCTTTCTTATGTACAAATGTCTCGAGGGCTTTGCAGCTTATTCTCGAATGTGTACTTGTCTCGAAGGCTTCGCAGCTTGTTCTCAAGTGTAAATTTGTCTCAAGGGCTTTGCAGCTTGTTCTCCAATGTAGATTTGTTACGAGGGCTTTGTAGCTTGTTCTCGAATCTAGATTTGTTTCGAGGGTTTTGCTGATTGTTCTCGAATGTGAATTTGTCTCGAGGGCTTTTGCAGCTTGTTCTCCATCTTTAAAGTCTTCTAGTCTTCAAGACTCTGGTTCAGAGAGTGTTTGATCTTCAAGAGTTTAGAGAGTCTTCTGGTCTTGTTTTCTGAATTCTCTCTAAGTTCTCTAGAGAGTTTCAACTTCTGAACTTCCAAAATGGAGGAGGGAACTCTCTATTTATAGAGTTTCTAAAGTCCTCCAGGTGGGCTTGGGCTTGTCAGTCGGAATGGGCCTAGTTGACTTTGGGCTTAACCTTTGGACTGAGTTTGGCTAACTTTAGGGCCTAGCCCTTTGGACTTTCGTCTAAAATTAGCCCAAATTTCACATAACCGAATTGTATATTGGGATTCGTCATAATTTAATTTAGGGATCCTTGCTAATTTAATTAATCCCTAATTAAATATAATTTCATCATCAATGTTGGGTAATGACGTAGCAATTTTTGATTGGCCAAAATTTCTATTCCAACAATTATTTTTTATTTGGAAATTTTTAAAAAATTTAAATAGATTAACTTCATTTTTTAATACATGTTAAATTACAACTTTAGTATATGAACTTTTAGAGTTGTGTCTAATAAGTTCATAAATTTTCAATTGTATCTAGTAGATTCTTGAACTTTATAAATACCTAAGATGTTTCCAAATTTTCAATTTTTTTGTCCAGTATGTCTTTGACTTATTCAACATTTTTAAAAATGCACAATATTGTAATAAGACATTAACCTTTTAATTTTGTGCATAATAAGATCACGACTTTTCAATTTTCTGTCTAGTAAGACCACAACTTTTCATTTTTTTTTTGTCTAGTAAGACCACAACTTGTCAATTTTGTGTCTAATAAGATCCTAAATTTTAAAAAATTTATAATAGGTTAAGGACATATTAAACAACATTGAAAGTTTAGAAACCTATTAAACACTTTAAAGGTTAAAGACCTATTAGATACCACTCTAGTTTAGAAACTAGACTTGTAATTTAACCTTTAACACATTTGTAAATATGTGAGATTTATTAGAAGTAATTACAAATATAACATATTTTAGAAAAATAATTAAGAATATAGCATCTTTTAATTTATAAATAATTAGTTAACTTAAACAATGATAACGTACCAAATATCATGAACTAATGATTAATTTAGTTAACAACACGTAATTTCAGTAATTTTATATGTAGATTAATGAATTAAATTTCTTGGTCTTTTGAATTGGTCATAAGAATCTTTTATTAGTTAAAATATTAATTTCAGAATTAAATAATTAGTTTAAGTTTAGTCTAAAAGATAATGACATTATCTATTAGAATATTTTTCTAATTAATAAAAAACAAAAGAAATCCTACTAGAAGTTGGAATTCAAATTAAGAAATCCTATTGGAAGTTGGAATTTGAATTAGAAAATCCTATTGGAAGTTGGAATTCGAAAAAGAAATCTTATTGGAATTTGGAATTTAAATTAGAGAAACTTATTGGGAGTTGGAAGTTGAATTTGAATCCTATTCAAATTAGGCCTTCAGAGTCTCTTTAAATAAAACTTAGACCTAAATGGTCATATTCATAATTACAAGTAAAGTTTCTCTCTAAAATTTTCCTTCTTTTTAGCAATAATGTTCTTCCCTCTCAATTGTTGACCAAGATATATTTTTGGGTTCGCCATTAGTGTAAGTGGTTCTTCTCTCGGCTAGGTTGGAAAAATTGTATGATGTTTAATTGTATGAATTGATGTATATTTTTCATGTTGCATTGCATGTAAAAAAAAAGTGTTTATTTGATGGGACCTCATGCATATGTATGACTGCATAAAAATTGTTTTGAAAAATGGCGATATGGCCAAAATGAAAGGTTTTAAAAATAGTGACATTTGACGATATGGTCAAATAATCCAAACTTGGCAGTCAAGACAAAGTTTCAACATTGTTTTCAAACTTGGCGATATGGTCAAGAGAAAGTTTTAATCTTGTTTTCAAAACTTGTTAATATGGTCAAGATGAAAGTTTTAATGTTGTTTTCAAAACTTGGCAATATATTCAAGAGAGTTTTAATGTTGTTTTTAAAACTTGGTGATATGGTCAAGAGAAAGTATTAATGTTGTTTTCAAAACTTGGCGATATGGTCAAGAATAAGGTTTTAATGTTGTTTTCAAAACATGGCGATACAGTCAAGATGACGGATGGCGATATGGTCACAATAAAGATTTCGTGATGATATGGCCAAGAGGAAAAGTTTAATGCAAAATGTTTTAGGTCCCACATGTTTTATGAAATTTTGAATCATGTTATGTGTGTGCATGCATCTCTAACTATGATAGTAGGGCTATGTTGTATGGTTTCTTGTTTGACTAATAAATAAGAGTAAGTGTGATGTATAAGTGTGCAATTGTAATTTCATGCGCTGACTATATATGTATTAGGCGTTGATTATGCATGAATTGAGATGCGATCAGTGTCAAACCCACATTAAGCCCAAGTGCAAACCTAACGTAAGCAAGTAATACTTGGTGAATATTCCAAGGACGAGATCCTCAGGGACTTAATCTTGCAACAATTGATTCTTTAAAGACAATGTTCAATGCAGTGGTGAGGAAAAAAAATATAATTGATGTGAGTGAATAATAATTAACTAGGCGCAAAGTAAAATGTGAAGAAAGCTTAAAAGTGTAAAACAATGAGTAAAGACAAGGGTCTGGCCATAGAATCCTTTAGTATGCATTACTCTGAACATTTCTATGTCTATTGGGTGTTATTCCTAAGAAGCATGAATTCCTACTTATCCCAACACTTTCGAGAAGAATGTTAAGCTCATTATTGTTCATTATACGCAAGCGCATGCGATCAAAGTAATAATAAGTGCAATTCAATTAAGCGCATGTGTTACCTAGGCAATCTAAGGGTGTTCATTGAATTAATTGGGTCCTAAATTCTCTCTGTCGAGCTCAATTTAAGACTAAGTTTAACTAATTAGAGGCAATAGGTGCAATTAAATTAAATGAAACTAAACAATCAATCAAATGTCTATAGTCACAATTACACCATAATTACAAAACTAAAGTGCTCTTAACCCCTAAACTAATTAAATCAGCCCATCATACTTTATTTACAACACAATAATCCCAACATTACAGCACTACAAAACATGAAACAGAGGAAAGAAACAAAAAATAGACCCATTGAAACCGTACTCTCGACTTCTGCCTCGATTCCCGCTCTCCCGAGCCTTGAGATCGGCTCCTAAACACCTCTAATTACGCTCCACAGGTCCCCAGAAGGTAAGTTATCGCAATTAGGGCTAAAAACCCTCAAATGGCCTCCCCAAAATCAGTCTCAAAACGATACTTTTATATTAGGCTTTCAACACAGCGTCTGAACGCTCTGCAAAATGAATTGTTTAACTTATTACGTGCCTTCAGCGTTGAGACGCTGAGGGTAGCGTCGCGTTGCTCTGGACGCAAATCCCCACCCACGTGCCTTTCTAGCATCAAGACACCACAGGACAACATCTCGACGCTAGCTCTCGGGTTTGACCAAATAAAGACAGCGTCGAGATGCTCTTTTAGGCATTGAGACGCCATCCCCACGGCCAAATATACTTGTGAAGCTCCTCTTCTCCATCCTTGGCTCCAATTTGAGTCCATTTAAGCTCCACAATTCACCCAAAGCGCCAAAATCATCAATTATGGTCCAAAATACTCGATTTCTTTAAATATGCAAAATATCCACATAAAAGCGCACAATTACATGCAAAACTAGCAATTAATTGGGCAAAATTAGTGCTAACAAATATCCCCACACTTAACTTTTTGCTAGTCCTGAGAAAAATAAAATAAAACTCCCATTGAGAAGATAAATGCTTCAGAAAATTGCATTAAAATGACTTCATTCTCAATGTACTCAAAAGTGGAATTAGAGAACAAGAACAAAGGAATGAGATCATGCCTAAATCACGAGTAATTTCAACCAACTCTGAACTCTTTGCATGTGTGTGTGCATAGCCTAAACATTGACTCGTTTACTAATTCAGAGTAATTTTATGCATTCCTCTATTCATCTTCCCCCTACATTGGCTAAAAAGACATAATTCAGCTCCCTCACAATCAAGAGAGTAATATAAAATTAGACGCCTGAACTTACTACAGAGTAGCACTTCCCCACACTTACTTTTTACCACAATAAGGCCACTAGCTTTCACACAACTATCGTAGGGACCCTTATCCAGAGCATTCGCTCAATGGATGGCCTGACTGATCACGATAGAGGTAGCTCTTTTTACCCCTAAAGACTAAAGCTCATGCAAAGTACTTTTTCTTTTTCTCTTTTCTAACAATTTTTCTAAGCGCAAATTTTTCTTTTTGCAGGCAAATAACACACTTTTCTTACCCTTAAGCTCAACATTACAAACTATCTCACAAGTTCACTTACAAACCAAGCCTTAAGCCTATCAAAGTGACAAAAAACTTCTAGAGAATATAATACTCCTTGAAATTTTCAACTAATCAATACTAGGCTGCGTGCGCAACATTTGCAAAGATTTCAAAGAAAATTTTTTAAATTTACTCAAAATTTCAACATGCTCACCTCCCACAATACATATGCAAAAATAATCCACTAAAGAGCACAAATCATAGAATCTCATGATCACTAAAGCATACAAAATCCTAAAACAACTCTACAACACTCCATCTCAACATTCAATAAAAAATTTCAAATTAAGCTAAAAAATTAACCAAAACTCAAGCTCCCCTCACATAAGCGTAGCACCATTCTCCCCACATTTAAACCAAACATTGTCCTCAATGTTTACACTGAGCACATTAAACAACCAAAAAGGACAAATGAATAGATTAAGGGTAGCGGTACTTCCCTGAAATAAAGAGACCTCCACTGATGAGCACAACCAATTTCAAACATCCAAAGGGAACTACAAAACAGACATGGGCCATTATTCCACTAAGAATGAAAAACAAAAAGCGAACTAAACAAGATAAGGAACCCTTGGGTTGCCTGCCAAGAAACGCTTGTTTAGTATCATTAGCTTGACGTTCCCTAAACACTCTGTCAAGGTGGCTTAAAGATAAAGAATCAGGCATCCTCCCTACTTCCTGCATTCTCAATACCAACAACATATTCTCCAACAGATTTAACAGTAGAACAAGCACTTTTGGGAGAAAGAATTATTATAAACAGGACAAGGAACGAAGTATCCCGAGCACCTAAAGCAGACATCTCCTCGTGATTCCCATCCAGGACAGGACTCGATTGAGGAGGCATAACAACATTATGCTCATTATTCACAACAAACAAATCATTTTTCAATAAATTTTCAAATTCAATTTTCTCAAAGTTCATTTTCTTATCAAGCATGGTATCATGGTTATGGGCAAAGAAATCATTATTCTCAAGAAAGTCATATCACACTTGCTCGATATTCAAGACCTTCTGAACATCCTTACTCAATTGATTAGCATAAAAAATGGGTTCACCCACAGCACATTCAGTTAACATCAGTCAAGGTGACCAAACATACCAACATCATCATCATTTTTTCTCAAAAATAAAAAACTATCATCAAACACATTATTTTTCTTAACAGAAACAGATTCAACATTCATCACACCAGAACCATCATTCCTCAAATTCTAAGAATTAGAAAAAGAAACAATATGAGACATATTAGAAGAAGAATCAGGGGCATCCAACGTTTCAAAATCTCGAGGCCTATTTCTATCATTATACCCTGGAGGTCTAACTTCCACTAAATCAACCATAAATCTCTTATCCTCAACTCCAAAAGCATTTATATATTCAAAAATGTGGAAAATTACCCTCTCGTCATCCACTTGCAAGGTTAACTTACCTCGATGCATGCTCACCTACACTCTGCTCGTAGCTAAAAATGGCCTCCCAAGTATGACTGGGATCTCCTCATCCTCTTCCATATCCAGGACAACAAAGTCTATAGAAAAATTGAACTTGTTAACTCTAACAAGCACATCCTCCAGTATACCTTTCGGTCTTGCAACCGATCGATCAACAAGCTAGAGAGTAATATATGTGAGTTAGATTTCCTACAGTCCAAGTTTCCTAAATAAAGAATAAGGCATGAGGTTAATACTAGCTCCTAAGTCACATAATGCTTTATCTATAGTTAAACTACCAATTTCATAAGGAATAGTAATACTCCCTAATCCTTTTATTTCAGGGGCATCTTCTGTTTCAGGATCGTAGTGCTCTTTTCAAATAAATTGAGCACTGCATTGACCTCGAACTTCTTATTCTTTGACAACATTTCATTCATAAATCTCCCATAGTTAGGCATTTTTGCAAAGCATCTGCAAGAGGGATGTTAATATGCAACTTTTTAAACATTTCTAAAAAATCAGCAAACTGAGCATCTAATTTAACATCCTTAAATCTATGAGGGTAAAGCTCCCTATAGTTGAATGTCGGGCATTCACCACGCCTCTTAGGAGGACTAATGTGCGCACCCCGATCTACTACTCTGCACCTCGATGCCTCAAAATTTTCTCCTCTCAATGACTCTTAAAAAGTCTTTTCTTTCATCATATTTTCTTTCTTCTCAATTTTCTTTTCTGATTCTTGGGGGTTAGTGTCAAAAGTAGTAATACAAGGAAAAAAATGAGAAGGAAGCTTACTCGATGTGATTATTTCTACCACAGCCCCTTCTCTTTTAGTCACATCCCTCTCGATCACCACCTTCTTCTCAGGGTCGCATATCTGAGTCCTACTCCTCTGAAGGGAATAATCAAATTAAACCCATAGTAGAGGCGTTGGAATCGACTTTGATTTTATTTTAGAATTAAACAAAAAGCTTTTAGGCTAAGAAAAACATACCTTGACTTAAATATGGACAATATTCTGGCAGGTCTTTATCTCCTCCACAAAGTCTTGTTGGCTATAACTCGAACACAAGACCATAGCTTGTGGAAGCCTCTTGAAAGAAAAGGAGAGAGGAGAAGTTCATAGAGAATTCTACAATTCTCTGTAGAGGATATGTATCTCTTATGAAGAATACACATAATGGTTCACCCCTAGGGTCCTATTTATAGTGGCCTAGAGTAAATAATTAAATAATATATTTTAATATCTAATATATTAAAATATATTTGTCCAACCAATTTGAATCTTATTCAAACCTTTTAAAATTCTCCTACGACATCTATTTTCTAATTTGAATCTAATTCAAATTTAATAAATATCTTTTCTTTAATGTATCTTAATACATTAATAATTTCTTTGATATCTAATGTATCATATACATTAAATATGTTTTCCCTCATTTAATATATCAAATATATTAAATTTTAATTTGAACATTTCAAAATTTCCTCTCAACAAAATTGATCCCTATTTGTTCATATGAGCTAGCAAGGGGACCTTATAGACCTACAAATTATAAGCTCTAATGATACAAAATTAATTAATTATACTCTTTAATTAATTAATTTTTATTCATTAACTATAGGTCACTCCACTTTAAGCCTAGAGTTGCGCTCTTATGCACTGTATGACATGTTGTGTCCATGGATATAATCACTACATGCAAGTCGATCCTTCACTAGTTGTTCGTAATTACATTTGGGTCAAAAGTCCATTTTACCCCTATAATTACATCTTACACCTTAAATACCACTGATCTTCTAATGAACAATTTGTTTACAATCCAATCATAAACTAAGTCCCTCTTGGGCTAGTGAGAGGGTGGGGCTCCATTGTTCAAGTCCCAAAATTACCTCTTAAGGGAGATACTAATCTACTTACCCTATAAGGGAAGGAGTGAATTCCATCTTGTGAGATTATGTTCCCAGCTCCCTATTTGGACAAGTCCCCAAAATGGTATGCTCTTTGAATTGGCTACAAAAGCCACTCTTACCCATGCAAATCAAAGGACAACCTCTCACAGCAGGAGTTCATAACTTACTCAGAATTAAGATCGAGTCGCATATGATCATTCTGATGAAATGTTAATCTTCTCAATTAACGAATTTATAAAGATAAATTAAATATTTCGTGGTTCAGTCTTATACAAACTCGTTGTATAAGTAACTCTACCACTTGTCTCCACATGAACGATTTGAATCAAATCATTTGTAACTATTACAAAGTGGGTCGTATCAATAGTGTTACCAAGATAATGCACCCAATATTATCCATATACTATGACTCTTTAGGTTATTTATTGAACATGATCCTCTCTTATGTCCACCACATACTGTTCAAGATTACACTAATAACCTTGGTTTTTTCATAAAATGGATAATATTATATTGCAAATAAAATTATTAAAATAATTAATAATTATTAAATAAATCATTAATTACGAGGCTTTAGGGCATAAATCCCAACATCCTCAGTATAATCGCCTTACACTACTCTCTTGGGTTCACCTCATTGTCGCTTGGAAACTTGCCCTTCTGAAGTGTGTTTATGACCTTGTTATTTGACTAATCTGCACCTCCATGTTCTTTAGCATCTTATCATGGCCACTCACTACAGTGGCAAAGGTGGAGATCGAGGTCTGCAACTGCTGGTTGACTCCCCTGTACTATTTTATAAATGTTCCCATTATTTCCTCCATGTTTGATTTCTTCTCTTGGTTCAATGTTTTTGCAAACTTCAATGGTTCAAAAAGAAAATTTTTTGAAAACCAAGATATATTTTGAATTTAAATTATTGTAATTTAAATTGTTTTTCTGATCAATTTTGCTAGTTTTAATTTAATTATGCATGTGTTGTATGTTTTAAATTAAATTTTTTGTTGCATAAAGTATGTCATTTAGATTAAAATCCCACCATAGGTGATTATGCATCTTAATTATTTTTTAATATAATTTTTATATTTAGAAAATTTGATTAGAATGTTTCCTAATAAAATTAAGATACTTTCCTAATAAGTTTATATTTTCCATATCTTTGAATATAATTGTTATATTTTAGAAAATTAAATTGGGATGTTTCCTTTCTTAATTGGAATGCGTGTTTTCCTAATTGGATTAGGATATTTCCTAATGAGATTAGAGTTTCCCTAAAAATAAAGATATTTTGATTCATGCTTTAAATAATTTAAAATTTGAATTTAATTTAATTTGTATTTGTTTCTAATGGGATTAAATTTTAGGATAATCTTTTAATTTTGTTTTTAAAGGGTTTAAAATGGTAGAATTTCAATATTATCTATGAAGTGAATTATTTTTAATTGGATTAAAAATATTTCTTAAATTCACTTAGGTTCATTAATCTAGTAATTAATAGTTAATTAAAAATTAATGAATTTGAAATAAAAATTGACTATAAGGGAATTCTGTTTATGGAAGGTTCCGCCTAGACTAGGATATTTAAGTTGACCGAAATGGAACACCTCTAATTGGGAAATGACCTAGGAGTTGAATTAGTTAAATTTTATTTAATTTTATTAAGCAAGCTCATAATGTGATTAGTTTTTAAATAGTTTAAAACTTGGTAAGTCACATTAAAATTAATCTAACCAACATAAGGGTTATGAAAGGGTAGATTGAGGACTTAGATAAATGAGATTAGCCTAATTTATCTATGTAATAGAAAACCCTATTTTAAAAATACTTAGTGGGAGAGTGACATATGTCAAGATATCCTGCGGTCTCTGTCATTAATTCACAACGTGAGATTCATGTGGGGCCTCATGGAAGCTTTTGGACCATCCTCCATACGGAAGGTGTTTGCGTGGGTTAATATTATGGTGAATCTCATGAGAAAGTGTTTTCAAAATAGTAAGTGGGAGAAGGATATGTGTCAACATATCCTACGGTCTCCATCATTGGTTCACATCGTGAGATTCATGAGGGGCCTCGCTGTGGCTTTTGGATTGTCCCCCTACAGAAGGTGTTTGCATAGGTCAATATCAGGGTGAAATGATGGGTCATGGTTACAAAGAGCTCATTAAGGTTGTTAAAGATGTCCTTGACCAAACTAATAGTAACTAAATATTATAGGAATACGAGTTATTCTAGTATAATTCATGGTTGAGGTTGTCTCAGTTTTTTCGAATCCTGATGGACACAAAAAGTAGTATGTTCAAAAGAGTAAGATATGAGGAAGCTATAAAAAATCTGACTATACATTACAGATGTTTGTGGTACTCTCTGGAGCATTCCGGATATTTGGGAAATAGTAGTTTGCACGAATTCCCTGTCGTAGAAATGACCTAATTGTATTAATTTTTATCGAAACATGATAGACACCAAAAGTAGTATGTTCAAAAGAGTAAGTTCAGAGGAAGTTTCATAGAATTTGACAAGACATTTCAGATGTTTGTTGTACTCTCTTGAGGATCTCGGATGTTTGAGAAATAGTAGTTTGCACCAATTCCTTCTCATCGAAATGACCTAATTGTATGTTTTTTTTTTCCGAATCCTTATGGACACAAAAAGTAGTATGTTCAAAAGAGTAAGATATGAGGAAGCTATATAAAATTTGACTATACATTACAGATGTTTGTGGTACTCTCCGTAGCATCTCGGATATTTGAGAAATAGTAGTTTGCACGAATTCCTTCTCGTAGAATCGTCCTAACTGTATGTTTTTTTATGGACACCTGATATACACCAAAAGTAGTATGTTCAAAAGAGTAAGTTCCGAGGAAGTTTCATAGAATTTGACAAGCCATTTCGGATGTTTGTTGTACCCTCTTGAGGATCTCGGATGTTTGAGAAATAGTAGTTTGCACAAATTCATTCTCATAGAAAAGACCTAATTGTATGTTTTTTTTCCGAATCCTTATGGACACCAAAAGAAGTATGTTCAAAAGAGTAAGATATGAGGAAGCTATATAAAATTTGACTATACATTACAGATGTTTGTGGTACTTTTCGGAGGATCCCGGATATTTGGGAAATAGTAGTTTGCACGAATTCCCTATCGTAAAAATGTCCTAATTGTATGAATTTTTAACGACACCTATAGACACTAAAAGTAGTATGTTCAAAAGAGTAAGTTCCGAGGAAGTTTCATAAAATTTGACAAGACATTTCAGATATTTGTTGTACTCTCTGGAGGATCCCGGATGTTTGAGAATACTTTCAATTAACCTTGAACTTGAAGTGGACATCAAGAATCCATGATTTGAGTATGTTGGGATCTCTTAAAGAAAGAGAATAGTGCGGATAGCAATTGAATTAGGCTGGACCATTTTCCAGATTGGTTTCAACCATTCCCAGAAGAGAGTCTTGGAAATTTCTGAATCTCTTGTCCCTGAGAGTTAGAAAGACAAGAGTATTTAAACCAGTTCTGAAAAGTGGCTTAATTGCTACCTGGATTACACCAAGGTGTATAAATGAGTAGTCTTCTCGATGTTGGAGTATTAAATCCCTTGTAAAGAGATTCAATGATTCTGGGTTGTCTTTTATGGCGATAGTATTCTCCATAATCTCGACTCCCCAATTTTGAGTAAAATTGAAAGTATTCCTGTAGTATATCGTCTTGGGATCCAACTGAGGAATATTCCAATTAGCAAGTTGCTCTTCAACGCGAGCTATTTGAAGTAATTCATTGGAATTATTGAGTAAATCGGCATTCTTCTCTGCCTTGTGAGCTTCTTCATTTTGAGTAGATGATTCTCCATGAATCATTTGATTGCTTGAACTTGCTCCATCGTTTTGAGTATCTTTGAGTAACTTCTTTGGAATCAAAGATTTGAGTAACTTGGACATTACTTCATAAAAATCAAAATAGTTTTTGAAAGATAAAAATAATATTGCTTTAACACAATATTATCCTTCAAACTTCTTCTTCTTCACGAACTGCTCGTCTGCAACGGGAACACGCGGCTTGCCAACGGTCTTACGCCTTGCTACCTGGAACACCAAACGCTTACCAACGCTGCTGTCGGACGGGCTGATGGAACGATCAAAGATGAAGAATTAAGAAGAACAATATTGAATTAAATCAATATTGAGATTTGTCTTTTTTAAAAATAAAAAGATTAATACAAATTAATCTCTAAGTACGCAAAAATTTGAAGCAATGGAAGTTGTTTCAAAGAGTGGAGTATATTGAGTATGATGGCTCTGATACCAATTGCTCTGAAGGGTTCCCCTAGAGGTACAACAATACTCATAGAAGCCAATACTACAAGAGCCAACGTAGAAACTCCAAAGAGATTATCTTGGGATGACATCACCAAGACATCTCACTGGGTTTTGGAAAGAGCAGTAACAACTCCAGCACCAAAACCAAAACAACTTTCTCAACTAGTTGAACACCCAGATGGAACTGTTGAGATCAGTTTTCAACAACCTTTACCAACCGGTCCAAAGGTTTCAAATTTTGTCCCTTCAAGACAAAGTATTTCGGAATTTAGAGGAGAAGCTTCATCCTCAACAAGTTTCGAACAACAAGAACCATTGAGAATATCTTTCTCTGCGAAAATCGAATCAGTGAACTTTAATCCTCGCATACCAGAAAGCAGGTATGTAAGGCCAGATTCACCCACTCAAACAGATATGGACTCATAAAAATCAAAATATTTTTTGAAAGATAAAAATAATATTGCTTTAACACAATATTATCCTTCAAACCTTTTCTTCTTCACGAACTGCTCGTTTGCAATGGGAACACGAGGCTTGCCAACGGTCTTACGCCTTGCTGCATGGAACACCAAACGCTTACCAACGCTGCTGTCGGACGGGCTGACGGAACGATCAAAGATGAAGAATTAAGAAGAACAATATTGAATGAAATCAATATTGAGATTTGTCTTTTTTAAAAATAAAAAGATTAATACAAATTAATCTCTAAGTACGCAAAAATTTGAAGCAATGGAAGTTGTTTCAAAGAGTGGAGTATATTGAGTATGATGGCTCTGATACCAATTGCTCCCAAAACCCACAATCTTTGCTCAGATTTCTAAAAGGTTAGGAGAATTAGGATCTTTGCAGAAATGCAAGTTAGGCATCTCCTAGTTGACATGTTAGATGTCGAGCTTAGAAGATAAAGAAAATGACAAAAACGTATGAGATGTTGAAGTCAATGGAAGCTAAATTTAGATAATTGTCTAAATGATCTAGAAATTAAGTATTACAAAAATTCAAAAAAGTGTAAGGACCCTACTTTTCCTATTAGACTTTCTAGGGGCGTTACTAAATGCATGCTAATGAAATAACAAAATCAATCTTAAATAATCTTTTAAAAAGAAATAAACCTTTATAAAAACAATCAAAAACCTTTACCCTGGGATCCCTTTATTTCAAAGCATAAGAATGAACTAAAAACATTTAACAATTGAGTTAATTTTCATAACACGTCTACTAAAAAAAATATTCTAAAAAATACTAAAAATGAAGAAATTGTGGAAGGAAAACTTCTATAGGTCACCCATGGCCTCTTGCAGCAACTATCCTGTCATTCGCCTAGGATGCCCTTGCCTTTACTTGAAAAGAAAAACATTTTGGAAAAAGGTGAGTATTTAAAATACTCAGTAAGTGACCTCACTACCAGGGTCATGATATGCAAACACATACAATGTGATTTTTAAAACTTTTTCCTCTAGTGGGACCTAAAACATTTTCATAGTGGAAATATTTCTCTTTTAACTTTTCTCTTTTAACTTTTCTCTTCGACTTAATGTGGACAATTAACCCAACCTAACATTTCCTTTCCATTTAACATTTTCAGGTTCCTTTCCATTTAGATGTACATCTTTAAATTTAGGGGGTTATTGCTACAGCCTTCAAAATCATTCTATCATAAAAATTCACATGTATGCATGAGGTCCCAAGCATTTTAAATTTTTCATTCCATGATGCAACACAAAGAAACATTCTCATAAATCATAAACCATAACTCATGCATCACATACACAAGAATATTTGGCAATCAACAAGTGATAATTCATTTTTATATAAAACAAGCATTTTAAAATTCATCACAAATCCATAATAAAATATTTATAAAAGCTTTTCATTTCAAATTTTTTTTTTCAATTCAGTTCCTAACTTGCATTTAAGCATACCGGCATAAAGTCCCTTACCTTGGCAGAGCTCAAGAATCCAAATCACCCAAAGGCTCACCAAGATTCCACTGCCTTGAACCTCAGTCAATCAATTTGGAGCCTAATCAAAGCCATCCTTAATGTTAGAAAATTTCCTAATATCCCTAAGTGAACCCAAAGTTTCTTCCACCAAACTAAATTCCAAAAAAAATTAGAATTAACTCTTTAGCATTTAACTTAATCTTAAATTGGTGAGTAAAAACTGAATTTAAGTCACAAGATCCATGGGTTAATCTTATTTTCAATTTTAATCTACCATACAACCTAAAACTTAAGGACCTTCGAGACTACAGAAAAATCTTACCCAAAAGTCCTAATTACCAACTAGACAGCAACTCAAGGCGCAACGCTCGTGATTTTGACGCCGGATCGGAGTGGGTGTCCTTGAAACAAAGTCAAGTTCCATGAGTCAGTCTTACCCATAACCAAGAACATCAAGGAAAATGTGAAAAACTAACGCTTACCCACAAATGGACGTTCGACGGACTGGAAGAGGGTTGGTCTGACCGGGTTTGCAGATCTGCAGGGACGGCGGCGGCGTGAGGAGAGGAGGTGGTGTTCGGTGGCTTGCGGCGGCAGTGCGGCAGCGTGAACGTGCAGATCCGATGAGGCAAGACAGTTTGCGCAAGGAATGGCACGATGTGCGGAGGAGCAGGCTCGTGGTCGCAGCCCGCGGATCTGTAGTAGTGGCACGCTCACGGGTCGTCTGAGGCGGTGCGAGTTCTGGATCGGGTCTGCAGTAGATCGACGGTTCCGAGGGACGGTCGGGGCGGTGGTTGGCGGATCTGCACGAGCGGCAGCTGTTCGACGGCGGTGCGACGGGGGAACGGTTGTTGCGATGGCCTGCAATGGCTCTTGTGTAGTAGATCAGATCTGAAAAAAGTAATTATGCTCCAATGGAGCTGGTTGTCGAACACACAAGAGGAAGAAGAAGAAATTTGGAGAAGATGATGGCTCGGCTCGGCTTGGCTTGGCTTAAACTCACCTAGGGCTGCGTGCATTTAAAATAATAGAGAGGAAAATTAGGGCTTGGCGTATCGATGGGCTTGGGCTTGGCTCAAAGTCACTTAATTAACAATAATGCCCCCAAACCAATTAATTCCCTTTTTTTCCTTCTTTTCTTCCCAACTTTCCCTCCAATTTCTCCAATTTCAATTATGCAAATCTCTAAAATTCAATTCCAACACAACTTTAAACATGAAATTTGGCCTTACAATTAATTTAAATTTCAACATTAAACTTTAATTAATACCTAAAAATGTCGGTCTTTAAAAAAAGAAGACAAATTACTGAAGTTAGATAAAGAGAAATAGTTCCTAAATTAATCAGGACAGTCATAATGAGAGAAATTTTTGAAATACTTCTATGGGAAGAAAAATAAATGAAAGTAAATTTGATTTACTAGATTTTTGGTAGAAAATAAATATCATAGTTGATACAAGATCTACTATCAATATTTATACTTCATTGTAATTTTTGAAAAATGCTTAACATGTAGAATAGTTTCTACATGTTGGCACTAAAAAGTCCATCTCAATTATAGTGAGAGATGTCATTAAGTAAAGATTGTACTTAACGTTGAATATGGTGTTTTTAGTAATCATAAGAGAAATTAGATTTCTCAAACTTTATTACTAAAAAGTTTATATAGTATGAATTACTTTGAAATATTAAAGTTTATATTTTAAAATTTGTTTGAAAATATGTTTAGCTAAAAATAAGTACAAGTAGTATGTGTTAAAATGTTAACATTTACGACAATACACAATACTAAGATATTTAGGATTATAGAATTAAGAATAAAAAGACAAAAGTTTTCTCCTAAAGATGATATTTGACTTTGGCATTCAAGTTTGATTAACATCGACTTGAATAGAATGAAAAAAATTAGTAACAAGTGATTCTCTAAGAGTTAGAGTTAATTATTTTACCTGTCTTTAGATCTTGAAGATGATCATTAGGCTTTTATTAGATAAAACTACAAGGCCAAAGAATACTTAGGGCTTACACATTCTAACCCAAGTGGTATGGTGAATGTAAAGGTCAAATAAAGTCATGAATATTTCATCACTCTAGTTGATGATCATTCAAGGTACAAGTATCTTTACCTAATACAACATAAGTCTAAATTTTTGAAAAGTTCAAGAACATTAAGGCTAAGTTGAAAATTAATTAGCTACATATCAAGATATTATGCTAAGATCATAATGGATAATACAGGAACCTTGTGTACTAAGATTAGTTGATAGAAAGTGGGATTGTATTCCAACTCTAAGCATCAAGTACAATTGTTTGAAATTGTGATGTAAGAGGAGCAAACAAGACCTTGTTAGACATGGTCACATCAATAATGAATTACACATCATTACCTGACTATGGTTAGAATATGCAATGGAGATTGCATAATGAACATGATTGCCTTTTAAAACTGTCTACGAGACAATTTTGGGATTATGAAAGAGTAGTAAAGTTAGTTTACAACACTTCAATATTTAGGATTGTTAAGCATATGTGCTGAAAAAAATCCAAAGAGGTGTTCAAAGATATGCCTAAGTGTAGGCTACTCCTAAAGAGAAACAAAATAGCCTTTTATCTAGCCCTAAATGGAAAAAAGGTATTTGTATGACAAATATCATTTTTCTATAAGGAATGTCAAATGAAAGACCATAAACCTTCAATATGGTAAGATAGTGTTGATTAGTTGGTTCCAAGTGAAGCTACTAAATAGTTACCAAAAGTTGTTAACAATCTAATTACATTTGAGAGTCAAATGGATCTTAGTCATGAATTGGATAAGCCGCATCGTAGTGGAGAAGTTATGAGATGACTCAACCTTCAGAAGAACTTAATTGAAGATCAAGTTGTCATATTAGATGACAAAGTTGAAGGCTTATTTCCCTCAAAGTAGTAATGAGGGATGCGACAAGGATAAATAGGTTAAAGTCATGAATATCAACATAAAGTCCATGTACTCCATCTCGTTATGGACTTGTAGATGTTCTTGGGTTAAACTAATAGGATATGAATGGATCTACAAAAAGAAAAATGTGTGTAGATAAGAAGATGTAGATCTTTAAAGTAAGACGAATGGCAAAGGGTTTGACTTAATGGGAGAAAGTAGACTGTGAGTAAACTTTCTCACTTGTTGCCATACTAGAGTCTTTAAGCATTATTTAATTCATTTTTACATATGAGATATGTAAAATGAATGTTAAGAATTCTTTTATGTAAATAAATCTTAGAGAATACATCTACACAAATCAATTAGAGAGGTTTAATTCCAAAGATCAAAAGCAAAAGGTTTGCAAAGTATTAAATGTTCATTTATGAATTAGCCTTTAGATTTTTGGATATAAGGTTTGATAAAAGTATCAAAATCTATAACTTTAAATAACTACAAATCATTGCTTAGTGAATTTTTCTCATATTTTATAATGATGAGATTTTACTCATTGGAATGATGTAAGGTTTTATCTAATATAAAATGTTGACCAGCTAACAAATTTCAAATGATTTATTTTGGAAGTATTTCGTATATTTTGTATGTCCGGATGGAGATTTTAAGGACATAATGTTAACTTTGTCTCAAGTATTCTATATTGACAAAATTGTTGTCAAGTATTTAATGTAGAACATCGAAATAATGATAATGTATCATTCTAACATGAAGTTAATTTGTCTAAGCAAAGTATATTAAGACACTTGAAATGTTGATAGCATATGATTAACTATTTACCCTGAATGTGAGACAATTAATGTATAAATGAGACTTAATATAAAGTTGGTTAGTATATATCAGTTAAACAAATTGCTGACCATTGAGTAAAAAAATAAAAACTCTCTCAAATTATCTATGGACAATGAAAATTTTTTGTGTATGAAGTAAAAGATTTGATCTTTATAAGATACACTAGTTCTTACAAAGATTTAGTGAAATCTATGTTAAGATCAATTTTACCTTAGGTGGTGGAGTAAGGTATACAAGCTTAATGTTTTTATTTTTGACGTGTTTTTATCTTGATTTTCAGGAAATCGAGCATTTCAAGGATAATTGATGTATTCAAGAGTTTATAGACATTTTGGAGCAAGAAACAAGACAATTTTGAGGCTAAGGATGTAATTGAAGCATTTTGGGGAGTTGGACTCGAGGTCAGAGCATCTAGACGCCATGTTGGGCGTTTGAACATTCTATAATTGAAGTTGGACTGGAGAGCGAGCATTGAGATATTTTCCTGTGGGGTTTCAACGCAGCAAAAACACAAAGAAGCATCATTCCGTCAGTAGCATCGAGACCATACTTGAAGAATCTCGGCACTATCTTCGTGTGCTTAAGTATAACGACATCATTTTGAAGGTGTCTTGACGCTACCCTCAGCTTGAAAGAGGATAATTAGGTAGAATTAATTCCATACGACATTTAGAACTCATCTAAGTGACATAGGCATAATGGGTTCTAAGTGAGGCTAAGTATGAGCAGGCATAATTAGCTAATTAATCAATTGGCACTAAGGACAGTCAGGTTAGTAGATTAATTAGGTGTAATTGAATGAGAGCGATAGGAAATTTCAATCTTAGATGCTCTAGGCTTATGATGGTATTGGCTATACAACGTCAAAAGATGCGTAAGTGCACGCTGTCACAAACAAGTAATATATGGAGTATTTCAAGTATCGAACCCAAGGAACGGATTTAATAAAGGTATTTTTTAGTTTATAGCACAATTTATCACAAGTTGCAATCGAAGGTAACCAAGAGAAACAAAGTTGATTTTGGGATTTTTGTGCAATAAAAAGTAAAAACAAGTGAGAAAATAATAGGAAAAACAAGGATGAGAAGTAGGGAATTCAATTCTGGTTTAACTCTAGAAAATCACCATATGCCTGCAAACTACCCAACTAAGTTTGGCTAATTCAGAGATACTGCCTCTTACGCCATCATACTGACTCTTTCTAGCTTTGTACAGTTCAGACATAATGCTACTTACCCTAATTGACACTTAGCAAAGTGTTGCCTCAAAGAGTGTATTGAAAAATACCCAATTTAATTTCAATTAAGCTATGCAAGCGCACACAATCAGCAACAAGTGATAAGTATTTATCGTCTCCAGAGGAATTAGCAATAGAATTTCACTCCACTTAAGCTAAATTCTTAGTAAATTCAATCGATAACAAAGAAAAATTTGGAGTTTTAACTAAACTAAACATGCTGAATCAAAATTAAAGATACTAACAAAATAATAAATGCAAAAGATGCTCAAGCAATAGAATAACAACGACTTGTAACAGAGTAAGTGAAAATGGGCTTGGATTAGGAATTATTTTTATCTTTCTAATAAGGGTGCTCCAACGAGAATTTTGCTCCCTCAATCCGCTCAGTATTAATCATGGAATCCTACCAGATTTTTGAATTTTAGTGGTTTAACTCTCATTAATCCACATTGATTAAGCATGCTGACTTCACGCATTAGGCAGGTTACTATCCCTATCATACCCACTTAGTTAGACACTAACTCAATCAAGGAGCTAATGTGGTTTCAAGTAATCGGTTCCCCTTTATCTCTCCCAAAATAAAAAGAAATAATATTTGGTGTGTGTTGGCCAGACAAACTCAAGCATTCAACAATAAAAACACAAGCAACCAAAATGAGAAGAGCCAAGGGGCCTGAACCCCTTTGATTAATAAAAATACTCCTAATCCTCACCCAAAAGTGACTTAGCCAATATTACAACTTAAAAACAAAAATAAAATGCTATAGAATGCCATTACAGAAAATTGAAAACAAATCTTAGAGAGAAGAAGAGAAGAAATTGTTGCCCAAAGAGGAAGTTGCAACAACTTCTTCTTCCAGCTCCCTCTTCTCGGCTCCTTCTAATTTATTTTCCTTTTTTCCCCAATACCAATCCAAAAACGGCTTCTCACTTAAGGATGTCCTTTTCCCAAATTTCAGGGCATACTAGACAAAGACAAACCCTAGGGAACTCTCGTATTGGCATCCAACTCAATTAAAATTCTACTTCTCATGCGGCAGTTTGCGAAATCTTTGTAGAAATAATGCTCCATCATCATCTCTACTCTCTTTGATATAACTCAACATTCATCAATGTTCTAGCAATTGTTTCACTTTCAATGAATTCAGCTACCAACCTGCACTCACAAATTCTGCCATAAATGCTCTAAAATATTCATTATATTCAATCTAATGCAAGTTAGATAACCTAAATTCATGTTTCACAATTCTAGCATCTTTTCACTTTCAATGAATTCAGCTACCAACCTGCACTCACAAATTCTGCCATAAATGCTCTAAAATATTCATTATATTCAATCTAATGCAAGTTAGATAACCTAAATTCATGTTTCACAATTCTAGCATCTTTTGGGGAATAAATCATACTTATAACTCAGAATGCTGAAACTTTAAACTCTAAAACTACAAATAATAACTCTCATTCAAGGAGTTATCACAAAATAAATAAAGTTCAACACCTATTCAGTTCCTTTTCCAAGAACCTTTGGGAGACAAAGTGATGGGTGCTTTCACAAAAGAGGGCAAGTGCGCGCTGTCACAAACAAGTAATATATGGAGTATTCCAAGTATCAAACCCAAGGGAAAGGTTAACAAAAACTCTCCAGTTAACAACACAAATGCTCACAAGTTGCAACCGAATGTAACTAAGAAAATAAAGATATTTTGGGGGGTTTTGTGAAAACAAGTAAAAACAACTAAAATTGAAGAAGGCAAGAAAAAAATGATGAGAAACCAAGGGATTCAATCAGCTATTTTAGAGATCCTGACTCTTTCGAGTTCTGTAGGGTTCAGACAGAATGCTGCTGAAATGCTCCTACAACTTACCCTTTTCGACACTTAGCTAAGTAAATGAAGTTCAACACCTATTCGACTCCTTTTCCAAGAACCTTTAGGAGACTAAGCAATTTAAAACTCATATGTCTATGGCTAAATTTGCTTAGATAATGAAAAACACAACTTCATGATTTTAAAGGTTTTTATCTTAGGTCTAGGTACAAAAAGCGAAGTTCTATGTCTAGACTCTTTTCCTATATTACTTTTTGGAAAACGCATGTTGACTCCAACCCTTTCAGCATTGAGATCTTCACAAACTATGCTAACTCAAATGGCCAGTTTAAGCTAACAATGAAACTTAACTCACTAAAAGTAAACTTAGTTAAATGTTGAGCAAATCTATAAGAAACACATGGTAGTTGCTTAGCCCCTTTTTAAGGTATCCACATGATTGAATTCTCTCCAAGGAGTTTAGCTACTCATCATCGGAGAAATAAATAAAGTGCAAAAAGTAAAAAGAAAACAAGTAGAAGAAAGAATATAATTCATTGAAATAAACTTGAATACACTTTGACGTATGAATCCAAGAAAGAACAAAAGAACTTAGAACTTGAGTTAAAAGAAAAACAGAAACTAACAATGCTGAAAAATAAAATAAAATAGCAAGTACAACTCCTAAAAACTTACATAACTGAATGGAAAAACCTAAGAACAAAAAGAACCCTAAGATGTTTTTCCTTTCTAACTTGTTCAACTTTTTTCAAGGAGAATCAAGTACTTACTCCTCCTTCCTTCGAAGTTGGAGTCTGAATGGAATATGAACAGAGCTTAGGGGAGACTCGGAGTGGTAGCTAAAACTTAGAAATAAAAACGACAAAATTTTTGAATGAAGAGAATTTTCAACTCCGAGCTCTCTTGAAAATGAAGCTTGAACCGCCTTTTATAGACCTCAAGGCCTAGGGTTTGCTACTGAGATTAGTGTGGAGAAGCTTGGTCGATCATATTCGTTGATTTTCAAAGATTTGATTGAGAATATTTGATATGATCTGCAAATCTTGGAGAATCTGTCGAAAGGGTCCAGATGTGGCCGCATTTGTGTTGTTGTCGAAATGGCCTAAATGCGACTGCATAACTAGGCGCATTTTCGGTTTTTCCTACAATAATTGAACTTTGGCTTCTACTCTTAAATGTTGCGCATACTTGTTGCATATCTCTTACATCATCTTTTTTTTTGCTTCAATTATGGCCAAAATGAGGGCGTATTTGGGTCCTTTTTCAGTCTCTACACAAAATTAACAAAAATTAACATTTTCTTAACAAAAATGACCCTAAATACACCTAAAAACTATTTTTACAAAATCAAGACTTCAAACGCCTACCAAACTTGTTTTTACTTAAATTTTCTCTAAATGACATTGAATCTACCATTAAACACTTGCTTTCTAAGAAAATAAACAATTTTTTAGAGCCAAATAACACTCATAACTAAGCGTTATCACTAAGCAATTTAAAACTCATATGTCTATGGCTAAATTCACTTAGATGATGAAAAACACAACTTCATGATTTTAAAGGCTTTTGTCCTATATCTAGGTACAAAAAGCAAAGTTCTATGTCTAGACTTTTTTCCTAGATTACTTTTAGGAAAACGCATGTTGACTCCAACCTTTTCAGTATTGAAACCTTCAAAGACTATGCTAACTCAAATGGCTAGTTTAAGCTAACAATGAAACTTAAACTTACTAAAAGTAAGCTTAGCTAATTGTTGAGCAAATTTACAAGAAACACATAGTGGTGTTTATCTCCTTTTTAGGGTATCCACATGATTGAATACCCTCCAAGGAGTTTAGCTACTCATCGAAGAGAAAAATAAAGTGCATAAAATAAAAAGAAAATAAGTAGATGAACTAACACAATTCATTGAAATCAGAATTTTGAATATACTTTGAAGTATAAATAGAAAGGAAAAACTAAATAAGATTGAATTAGAATAAACTACTACTTGAATTCAAAGGAAAAATAGAAACTTAAAGCGTTGAAAATAAAGGTAAAGCAGCAAGTACAACACTGGAAAATAAAAGAAATACAGAACTTAGATGAAAAGCAATAAGAACCCTAAGCTTGTTCTTCCTTTCTAACTTGTTCAACCTTTTTCAATGAGAACAAGTACTTACTCTTCCTTCTTTCAAAGTTGGAGTTCAAATAGAATACGAATAGAACTTAGGGGAGACTCGGAGTAACTGCTAAAACTAAAGAGAAAAATGACAGAATTTTGGGATGAAGAAGAATTTTCAACATTGAGTTCTCTTTCAAATGAGGATATGAGCCACCTTTTATAGACTTCACGCCTAGGGTTTGCTGTCGAGATCAGTGTGTAGAAGCTTGGTCTATCATATCCCTTGATTTGACGAGATTTGATTGGGAATCTTCCATAAAATCTCTAAATTCCACAAATCTTGAAGAATCTGTTGAAAAGGTCCAGATGTTAGCACATTTGTGGTTGCAATTGCTTTGTTGTCAAAATGGCCTAAATGCGGGCGCATTTCTAGGTGCATTTTGGCTCTTTTCTACAACACTTGGATTTTGGCTTTTGTTCTCAAATGCTGGCGCATCTTGGTAGCATATCTCATGGATCACTCTTTTTTGCTTGAATTGCGGCGGGGATGTGGGCACATTTGGGTTATTTTTCAACCTCTACACAAAACTAACAAAAATGAACACTTTTCTTTACAAAAATAACTCTAAATACACCTAAAAACTTATTCTTACAAAATCAAGACTTCAAACACATACAAAGCTTGTTTTTACTTAAACTTGCACTAAATGACATGAAATACAACATTAAACACATGCTTTCTAAGCAAATAGCTTAGGCCCCGTTTGATAACCATTTGGTTTTTGATTTTTGGTTTTTAAAAATTAAGCCTATAAATACTATTCCCACATATGGTTTTACTTGTTTTGTCATCTACTTTTTACCTATGTTTTCAAAAACAAAGCCATGTTTTGAAAACTAAAAAAAGTAGTTTTCAAAAAGTAGTTTTTTTTTTTAGAATTTGGCTAAGAATTCAAATGCTTCCTTAATGGAGATGAAAACCATTGTAGATAAATTGGGAGAAAACAAGTTTAATTTTCAAAAACCAAAAACGAAAAACCAAATGGTTATCAAACGGGGCCTTAGTTTTTAGAGCTAAATAACACTCATAAATGAGTGTTATCACACCCCCAAACTTAGCTTATTGCTTGTCCTCAAGCAATCTTAAGCAAAAACAACAAGCAAACATGTAGCAATATGCATCCTATGGAAATTTTGAAAAAAATGTGCATTTCAGGAGAGATCTCAACTCTTAGTACTTACACGGCCTTGAAGTTTCAGCCCATGAGACTTTACCTTTTTCTTTTCAAGACAAACCATTCACATGCAAACTCAACTACCTTGTTTATTCCACCTAAGGCTCAGTCATAAAGTCTAGGGTGGTTTCTTTGTCTAGCAAGATAAGTCTAAGTTTTTCTGAGTACAAAACACTATAGCTTCCCTCCAAACTTATTCAATGCTATTGCTAGGCTCTTTTCTTCTTCTTTCTTTCTCATTTTTTTCTAGGGAGAGTCTTTTTGTCACATTGTACCTTCGTTCCAACTTACTAACAGTTTGTGGTGAAAGTAGCTGACTACGAGCACATGTCCCTGCTAAGACTATTTTCACCTACTCACTTCCTAAGTCAACCTTTCATGTAAAGGAAATCATAGATGTCATGACGACCCCTAGTTACTTAGTTAACTCTAGAAGGAGGAGTATCTCCCTTTTATTTTTTATTTTTTTTTCACGAGTCCTTAGCAGTTGTGTAATACGTGATACATCAACATAATGGCATTACAAGCTCAAAACTACAAATACAACTCACCCCCCAAACTTAAATGGATGTCCCCATTGACTAAAAACATAAGGCATTAAAGGGGTTGGGGTACAAATTTGGTGGTGATTAGACTTGCTAAGCATCGAACTAAATTCTCTTAAGCACACTAAGTAGTCTAAATACAAGGAGAATTCAAATTTGAATGGTTTATGAAGAAAAGTAATGGATAAGATATATGAAACTTAAACCCAAGTTTGCATAAAGTATGTGGAAGTTGAGAGAGCTCTAAGTATCATCATAAAGGATTTTTTTGAAATTTAATTTTTATTCATGCATGTGCAAGGTGTAAGAAAATCATTTGCATAGAAAGTGTCTCAATCAAATCAAAAGGAACAAACAAAGCAACTCAACCTATCTAGAAAGCAATAAATCTAACCTATGAAAACAAGTAAACTATCCTAGACCAAAAGGCAAGTAAAACTATCTTAAAGAAAGCAAATAAAGATAGATGAGAAAGACAATACTCCCCTAAGAGGTGGAGGATGAATCATCTCTCTGCTGGTCCACATACTCTAGGAGAATAGCAGGAAAATCTAAAAGTGTTTGAGCCTTGTCGTGGGTCAGCTTAGTGAGGGCCTTTCGAATGGCCTCGTCTCTCTCTATTACATAAGCTTAATAAGCCCTACTCTGCTCTTGAATATGGTCTATCTGAGCTTGGATGTTTGTGTGTGGTGGCTCAGATGGTCTTGAATGACTGATGGAGGAGGAAATGCAACGGCATTTTGTAGAGTGGTTGTTTGCTTCTTAGGTGAAGCTAGGTTTTGAGCGTGTAAGGTTTTCAACTTGTTGATGGCCACTAAATTCATGGTTGGCTTGCATCGATCAATCTCCTCTCTGTCCTTTAGGTACAACCCCGCCCTCCTGCAAATTTTAGTAATCAGGGAGAGGAAGAAAAGGCATCCTACGTTCCTTCGAGCACAGGCCACAATATATTCTCTCAGGATCCGGCCTATGTTCAGATCAAGGCCCTTGTAAATGCAATACGATAACATGATGCTCTTCTTAGAGATAGTAGAGTCATGTGTTGTTGGGAGGATCATATTTTTTAGGAAATGGAGCCACACATATGGCTCCGTCTTGATGTCTAAAGGCACCAAAGTCCATACTCCAGTCTGTAAGACTCTCCATTTAGTGCCTTCCTGTGCCACGAGCTCTAGAGCCTCCTGCAGCTACTCTTCTGTTGGATTGTCCATGGCTTCGTTACATGCAGGGTTTCTCAAAGAGGGGAGCATATAAATCCTATTGATGTCAAGTGTGGAGTACTACACTGTCCTCCCTCTGAGCTTAAATTCGCTCCTTATTTCATCCCCCAGGTGGGCATAAAACACCCGACTAGCTGCACAACTACTTTCTTGGGCTGCTCACAAAATAACTCTCATCCATACCTTCAAACAAAATCTGTGATGTACTCAAGGATGGGGCCAGTCTTGTGGAAAAATCCTACTCACACATGAGTGCTCTATTGTTGCCTAGCAGAGTGTATACAATTTCAGAATGGAAGCTCCCTAAATGTGCAAGTGTACACAAACTATGTAACAAGTGGTAAGTAGGTTTTATATCGTTTTCCTCAGGGATTAGTTAGTTGAATTCTGCAATGCTTAAGCTGAATTTAGGTAGGTAACAGGTAACCAACACCAATTTGTGCAAGGGAATTAAAAATATAAAGGAACAAGATTACAAGTGTGGTGCTAGAATGCTAGGAAAACAGGAACACAATTGATGAAGTGGAATTAAATAGATTATGTAAAGAGGGGTTAGGATCAAGGGTGACATTTTGCTTCATCAAACTAAATGCTACAGCATAGATCATGCTTCAACACTCAATGCAGCTATCTCGCAAATTCTTTCCAAAATTCTCAAAGAAACAGTGATTTATTCCCATTAACCTCTGAAATTAAGCCCTTAACTACAAATGCTAGGTGGGTTACTATCCCTAGTGTCCCCAATTAAATTAGAGCATGCTCATAATCAGAACTAATGTTATGCCATGCATTCGGTTTATCCCTTCTTTTCCCAAAGTTAGAATAAACGCAACTATGACAAGTTGGCCAGATAAATTCAAGCTAACACTAAGCACACAACGCATAGGAGTGCAGAATATGCAAGTCTTGCTATTTCATTCAGCTTGAATCAACATAAAATTCCCTAATCCATCACCCAAAAGGTAATTAGTTCATAATAACCATGAAAGAAAACAATAAAATAGTAAAGGGAATTGTAAGCAACATTTTAAACCTGTCTACAATGTAAAGTGAAAATGCTAAAAAGGACTAGAGGGAAGAATAAACAAGAGAGGTATGTTGAGCAGCTTCTTTATGGAAGATTCCCCTCCTTTCCAGAAGTAGGTCACCTCCCAAAAGTGGATAATCTTTTTCCTTCTCGAATTCTTCCCCTCTTGTGTCTCCTCTCTCATAAAGTTCTCCTCCAAAAATTGCAAGCAAAGGCTTTACATGTCATTTTTTTTTTGAAATCAGGGCGAGTAGACATTTGAAAACCAGTGGCAGCCTCTCATTGGCTTAACTCAGTACATTGTCATAAATTGTCCACCTCAATTAATGAAATAGTTTCTACATGCTTCTTGTGTAACTGAGCCCAAATAAATGCCCTAGCTTTGCTAATACTTCATCAAAAGCACAACAATTGCTCCAGCATGCTTGACCTTTCATCAGCAACAAAGCTCTAGCATAGTACATTTAATTGTCACACTAGCCAATATTTAACCTTCAGCAATGGCCTACACAAGTCACAAATAACACAATTAAGTAAAATTATGCAATCAAAGGCTTAAAAGTACTTTTCACACAAAAAGGGCTCTTACACAACTAAAACATCAATTCAAGGAGGCTTTTCAATACAAAAGTACCTAAGATAGTGTTTCAAGCCAAAGAAGCCCCCACTAAAATACCCTAAATAGCTATCATTCTAAGAGCTAACATTAGTCCCCCATGATAATTTTGCATTTGTTGAGGTCAAATGGGGTAGATATATGAACCGATACCAAACCCCAATGAGAGGAGAACCTAAGACTATGCAAACATGATTAAGATTAGCTTTAAAAAATTGATAATTACTACCCATACCAAAAAAATGCACCTTCCCTTTTGGTGACTCAATCACATGAACTCCAAAATTAAGCATGCTTAGCTTGGAGCAATCATATGTTGGGTGACCTCCTTCAAATTTTACTAGGAAGCATGTGACTGAGGGCAAAGTATATTGAAAGCACCCATCTTGGTTTGTATGGACAATCTTCGCTCCTAGAAGTAGTAGAAGACAAGTAGGTAGCACAACCAGATCGCAAAGGATGCAGGGGAATGCTGGGGTCGTCAGGTGCCGAATCTAGATTCCAAATCCTGGGTTTGGGGCGTTATAGATGGTATCAGAGTGGAACCTCTCCTAGTATGATGTAGTTTGGGGACGAACCAAGGCGAAAGCTGGTGGGTATGTGACACCCGAGTTTATGAGGGGTACATGAATGAACTGAGACCACATCCAAATGGGAGGGGAACTTGATGGTTAAGATAAGCTTTAAAATAATTTATAGTTACTACCTATACCAACAAGATGCATCTTCCTTTTCGGTAGCTCAATCATAGGAACTCCAAAGTTAAGCGTGCTTGGTTTTGAGCAATCTTATATTAGATGACCTCCTGGAAATTTTTCCAGGAAGCATGTGAGTGAGGACAAAGCATACTTAAAGGACCCGAGCTAATTTATGGGGCAGTTTTCACTCTTAGAAGTAGTACAAGGTAAGTAGGTAGCACAACCAGGTCACAGGGGATGTAAGGGAATGCTGTTATGCAATTATTTGCAAACTCCAAGCGCACGAGTCAAGTTTTATAATAATTTTGAGTATTTTGAGTATCATCCTCAAGACTGGCGTTGTTAATTCATTTAATTACTACAGATAATCTCACTTTAGTTTTATTTATAGACGAAAAATGAAAGCACAACAAGAAAAACTATCAACAAAACATAAATTCATAAAATAAAAGGAAAAGACACAATTAAGAAGGATATTCTAGGGCATTGATTTCATCAATTGGACTATTTAACTTAATTAATTAGATACTTAAGAATAATTAAACGCTTAATTCATAAGTTTAGAAGTCTAATTTAAAGGAATCCTCTCCAAAGCCCATCCAAATCTCATGCATAGCTAATTAACCCATATACCTATGATTCTTTATTATTAACCTCTAATGTTGTTTTTAGCACTCCCGTGTCACACAGGAATAAACAAATATTAGTCATGCATTTTGGATCTAATTTAAATTTCCTCTCCCAAGTATCAATTTTGACACCAAATCAATAATCCTTGATCAAGAGATTAAAGGCATTAGGGACAAATGCATAAATAGAAATAAATGCCAATAATCATAAGGTCTAATTAGTTAAGCAAAGAGGATCTAATCAATTATATCAATTCCTAGAATTATAGAATTTAGCAACTCATAATCACTAAAATAGAACATAAATTAAAAAATTCAACAATAGTTCGAAATGCAAATTCGAGGGAAAAGGAAAGGCTCTCATGTACCCGTGACAATCTTCAAGAATCCCGAGCTCTCGATCTTTAATAAACGCTCCAAAATTCTCTCAAAAGCCCCCAAATACTGCTGCAATTTAAGCTAATACTGCTGCAACTTAAGCTAGGCATACATAAACATGGTCGAATCATTCCATTCAAAGAGAGAAGCAATAGGCAAGTAGAAGAAAAATACGTGTCTTTCAAAAATGGAGTTTTATAGAGAGAGAAGTGGAGTGAAAAGGATGAAGGCATACATAAACCATAAAAGAGAAAAAAGAATGAAGAATGTGAAGTACCTGACCTGCTATGGCTTTATGGCTTTTTGTTGTGGGCAAGGAGAGAATGAATATATATATATATATAGAAAAAGGAAGGTAGATGAAGAAGTGAGAGAGAGGGAGAATCGAGGTAGATGATGTGGAAGTGTAATGGTTCAAGAAGTTCAATAGATTTTCATTAACATTCATCGTAAAAAGTTCTCCATTTGAGTTGTAATTTATCAAATTTTATTGTAATTTTATTTTCTATTAACTGGTACCTAAAAATGATGTTTTGAGTTTAGAAAAATAAAAAATAAAATAAAATAAAGGTTAAATTGAAAAATATAAAATTCATCTTTGTTATCATTATTTTAAATTATTATTTATTTAATTCAATTAATCCAAAAATAAAACTGAAAAACTACTTAAAAATAAATATAATTTAAAGGAATTAACGAAAAGTAAAAGATAAGATGGAGAACTTAATGGACTCACCATAATAAATAAATTAACTAAAATGAATTAGAATTTAAAAGAATTGTAAAAAAGAAAGGGCAAAATAGGAAGAAAAAGCTTCTCCATATAGTGCCTTTTATATTAAAAAATTATATATTATTTTTATTAATAATACTTAAAACTTTTCATCCTATTTTTCTCATCTTCTACGAAAGAGTTGATTTCGATTTTGATGTCCAGTCTCTTGAAAGGTTTGGTCTCAAAATTTAAAACAAATGAAGAGTCAAAAGCCAATTAGGCGCAACGACCATGATCAAAGAAGATGAAAAGCATCGTTTCATAGAAGACGACTCTACAAATGTTAGCTAGAAAAATGAAGCTTCCAATATTGGACAGATCGAGTTTGATCTTCAAAACTAAAACATTCCAAGGATAGATCCAAAAACAATCTATCAGAAAAATACGTTCAATTATAGGGGAGTCAAGACAGTAGAGTGAACTGTCCTGATTATCCACAATCCATAGTCTCTAAGATTATTTTCTAGAGAGATGATTCTCAAACACCAACATGACTACATATTTCTTCATATTGGTCTTGTTCAGGTGGCCATCAAACCATTATTCAGACACGGCCTCAATACTACAGTTCTCATATCTGGAAGAGATAAAAGACATATGGACTATACGAATTCCTTGTTAGGACTCATTGAAGCCAACATGGAAGGAGGAGGCCCAGTCTATTTCAATTGTTATCTGAATTATACGGTGTCATTAACCGATGCCAAGATTCTCAATATGTTGGTCCTTGATATTTTCTTTAAAGGACTAAACGTTGATGAAGCAGTCGAAGGTTATGCAATAATCTTCAAAATCAACTATCGTCTGATGCATATGACGATAGCCCCTCGTTGTCTTATAAACTCTCTAGATAAAGGAAAGACTATTCTCTTTGAGGCAAATGTCGACAAATCATTGACAGAAGTTCCAAGGACATTGTCTTGGGAAGAAATTACCAGAAAATCATCTTGGGAACTCAATAGGGCCTTTACCCCTACTCCTCCTAATCCAAAGACCTTGACTTTTATCAAAGAAAGACCAGATGGTAGTGTTCAAATCGAATTCGAGGATGAAAAACCTGCCAAAGAAAGGGTAACTCACTTTGCTCCTTCAAGGCACAGTGCTTCAAGTAGCAAAGCCAATACATCTTCAGGATTACCCAGAACGAACTCTCTAAGAATAGAGAAAGTAGATATGTATCCTGAAATATCTGAAGTTCAATATGGAAAGCCATCGTCTCCAACACGAACAGATATGGAGGCCAACTCAAATTTCAATAAGCTTAATGTCATTATTGGAGAATTCCAAGTTGACAAGGAAGCTCTAAAGAAAGACTTTCTAAGTCCCATATGGTCAGACTCCAGAAAAGCCTTTTTCAAAGCCTACTCCAGTGAAGAAAGGGAGTAGCCCAAGAAGGTCTGGATCGAGACCATGGAAAGTTTTAAAGAAAACATTCCGTTCTTTAAATGGTTTGTTAATCAAGAAAAATTCAATATAGAAGCCAATTATGTCAATACCGTCAAGGACATCAAGTGGAAGACATTGAAGGGTATAGAAGCATCCTCAATCCACCCTCTTCTTGAGGCTATATAGTTTGAAAGTTTTGGACAAATTGTTATGGTCGTCCCATTCAAACAGATTGATCTAGCTGACGACGAGAGAAATCCGTCAAAAGAAATCAAAGGAATCTAGATTCAAAACAATTTTACAAACAAAATTCTCTCCACTATGTCTCAACACATGGATAGGATTGTAGAGAAGACTTTTAAAGAAGTCCCAAAAAGGATAATATTCAAAAGTGAATTCCCAAGTACTGAAACTTCAACACCTTGTTTCAGAAAGGATGTTGGAGGATCAATCCCACGAATGAAGACTCAAACACGAAACCTCCTATACGAGGTTGAGAAGCGTTTATCAAAATTCTCAATCAAAGAGCCAGGATCTTCTCAAATCAATGTCCTTAATTGATTCAGCACATGAGCCAAGTAGCCAAATATGCTAAAAATCCTGAAGAACATATCACTGCAAGGCATTACCATCCCAGTGATATAGTAAAGATTCAAAATCAAAAGGATTATACACCAAAAAGTACCTCACATCAGAGGAATTGGTATCCTAAGGCTACAAGGTTCGATCTTCAATTTGAAGAAAGACCCTACGTACAGGTCCTTCAATAGAGATTCCATATACGAATGGAATATTGATGGACTGTCAGAGTACTTAATCATAAGGGTACTTTAAGAAATGTTGATGGCAAACACAACATACATTTCAAAGGGAAATTCATATCATGAATCAGCTCGATTCCTATCTTCTGGATTTTCAGGAATAATCAAAGGATGGTGGGACTATTCTTATATAGATGATTAAAGAAAGAAGATTCTAAAACATAAGACCACCAAAAAAAATTGGTGAGATCAAAGGAGAATCTTCACGTGGAACTACATCCACAACAATTCTTGAAGAAGAAGTAGAGGACGCAGTGATCACTCTGACTCGTGCTATTGCTAATAATTTTATCATAAATATGATAATTTTCGGCATTTATCAAGTACCTTCTTACAAAATCTAAGATGTCCAAAGCTTCAAGATTTTAAATGGTACAGAGATACATTCCTTGCAAATGTATGCAAGATAACAGACTGCAATAGCAAATTTTGGAAGGAAAGGCTCATATCTAGACTTCCAAAATTATTTCGGGCTTAATTAATTCTTCATATGAAAGAGTTAAACAAAGGAAAAGTTCCTTGAGATAGCCTGACGTATGGAGATTTGATTCAAAATGTTATCAATTTCGGAACCAAAGAGTGCCTTCAGTTGAAAGAAAATGAGAAGGCTAATACAAATGCCAACAAACGAAGAGAGATGGGACAATTCTGTGATATGTACGACATACGCCCAGAATTACACGCCCCATCACATATTCAAAAACAAAAACTTCATAGTAAAAAGAAGTTTTCAAGAGTTTCAAAATCCTATACATCTCCAAATGTATACAAAGAATCAAGAGGCTACAAGCGAAAAATGAGCAAAGACTACAAGCCGAGGCATACACCTCAGAGATTCCTAAAGAAAAAGGGAAGACAGATTCAATGTTAAAAGTTTTGGAAGTTTGGACACTAACAAATGTATAAATGAAAGGAAAAATCAACAAGTTAGAAATTGATGAAGAGCTCAAGTAGGAGTTGCTTATGGCCTTTTGATAACTCTTAAATTAAGAGTTATAGGCTAGCATTTCAGGACTAAATTGTCAAATTTTATCTCATTATATTGTGAAAAACTCCTAGCTTTGATTTATTTTGCTCTAGGTTTGATTTTGAAGGAGTAATATTATTATTAGAGCAAGATTATCGTAATTAATAAGCTTTATCTGATTAATTCAGGGTTTGATTAAGGAGGACTCCCGAAGCTAAGGGTAGCAGTTATACAACATTTGCTGGAGCAAATTTGGCAATTTAAGACAACACGAATTTTGCACGTGAGAATTGCTGCTCATTAAATGAGCTGGAAGATATCAGAACAGTCAGCGTGTTTCGACCAACAGAAGCTCTCCATGTCATAGGACCTGTCTAATCTGCCCTGATTTGCATAAAGAAGGGGATATATTTGTTGGGCAGCCATTTTTTGGAGAAAAAAAATGAGAGAGATGTCTGGAAATTGAAGATGGAGAGAAAATGAGAAGAGCTCCCAATTTTAAAGGACATGGGAGATGGTTTTTCCAAATAAGGAAGGTTTCCTCCCGTGGAGCTGAAGCAGATGCTGAATCGAGCTTTTTGGGGCAACATTCCTTTTTCTTCTTCTACTTCTTCTTCTTCCATTTAGTTTTTCTACACAAATTTACTTCATGTCTGTATTTTGATTTTATTGTTGTAGTTTTAACATTATGAACCAATCACCTTAAGGTGAGGATTAGAGGATAATTGTTTTTGATTAATATTATAGCTAAGTATATTTCATTTCCTTCAATTTGGTTTTTAAGAGGTTTTATTCAATAGCACATTTTTGTTTGGCCAACTGATTTGCAACAGCGTTCCTCTTATTTCTAGGAAGAATAGAAGGGGCTGAAAGCTTAAAAACCACACTAGCTCCTTGTTAGGGTTAGTAACTAGCCAAGTGAGTAGGTTAGGGATAATCATTCACCTAATGCACATACAATACAGTGGTTTAAATCGTGCTAAAGTAATGGAAATGAAACAATATATTTTAGGTGATTCGGGAGAATGTTGTGTAATTTGTAGTGGGTTGAATGGAATGAATATGTACTTGAGTTGTAAATTAATTAAAGCATGATTTACCTCTAACCCAAGCCTTTGTATTAGCTCAAAGTACCTAGTCCAGTTGTTATTTGTTCATTTACGATTCCTCTATTCGCTCTATTTTAGCAAGTATTTTGTCCCATAATTGTTATTTTATTTTAATTCAATTCCTTAATGAATTTTCTGGGTTATGGATTGAGTTACTGAGAGTTAATTTGTGGTAATTAGAAGAATTAATAATCTTTGTGGATACGATAATTTACTTAACACTTGCTAAAAATGTATGTGTACACTTGCGCATAGACATCATAATATTGCTGAAATATTCACATTACTCTAGCACGTGTCAAGTTTTTTGTGCCGTTGCCGGGGAATAGTTAATTTTTCCTTTCCTTAAATTAATTTTTAGTAACTGGAGTTTATTGAATTCCGAGATTGTTGTTTGTTTGGTCTTAATTCAGGTGGTTTGAGTTAGTGTATGAGAAAATTTCCTCATTCTCTATACTAAGATCCAGAGATTGAAATAACAGTTCACGTGCGTAGAAGGGAACAACAAGGGAGAAAACATACAATGGAACGTGTTGATCCTCGAATGAGACCTACAAATCAAGAGGACTTACCAGAGCATCAACCAGAACATTTTGGAAATCCACCTAGAGCTGGAGCAAATGAAGTAGTTGGTCGATAGAATGATGCTAATAATCCTATCTTTGTGGCAGATGATAGGGAGAGAGTTATTCGTGCATATGCTATGCCTACTTTTGATGCGCCAGGAATTATTGGACCTGACTTAGAAGCAACAGAGTTTGAGTTGAAACCCGTCATGTTCCAGGTGTTACAGTCTATTGGATAGTTTCATGGACTTCCTTCAGAGGATCCTCACTTGCATTTAAGAAGCTTCTTAAGTGTGAGCGATTTTTTCAATAAGTAGGGTGTGTCAAAGGATGCTAGAAGATTAATTATGTTCCCTTATTCTTTGCGAGATCAAGGAAAATCATGGTTGAATTCCTTTGGACCTGGAACAATAACTTCATGGAATGATTTGGTAGAGAAGTTTTTGATGAAGTATTTTCCACCAACCAAAAATGCAAAACTTAGAGGAGAGAAAATGGCTTACAAGCAATTTGAGGACGAGACTTTCAGTGAGACGTGGGAAAGATTCAAGGAGTTAATCAGAAAGTATCCTCATCATGGTTTGCCCCACTGCATCCAGATGGAAACTTTTTATAACGACCTGAATTTGGAAACGCAGAATATGGTAAATGCATCAACAAATTGAGCCCTCTTAGCTAAGACTTTTAATGAAGTATATGAGATTCTAGAGAGGATCTCAGCAAATAGTTCCCAATGGTCTGATGTTAGAAACAATCCAGAGAAAAAGAACAGGGGAGTGCTTGAAGTCGATGCATTAACTTCTCTCAGTGCTAAAATGGCATCAATGAAAAATCTTCTTAAAAACTTACAGTTGGGAAATACAAATCAGAATGTGGAAGCAATTAATTAGGTAACAACATAATCTTGTGTTTACTGTGGAGAAGGGCATACACTTGAGTCTTGTACAGCAAATTCTGCATCAGTCTATTACGTGGGACATCAAAATATGCAGACGAACAACCCATTTTCTAATACATACAATCCAGGGTAGAGGAACCATCCAAATTTCTCATGGAGTGGTCAAGGGAATGTTGCACAAGGAAATCAAGGGCAAAACATAATGAATTTTCAACTTGGTTTTGGGTAGAATCAACAGAATATGTCACAGCATAAGCCAATGAACCAGCATATACCAGGAACATCATTAGAGAGTCTGATAAAAAAAATTATGGTTAAAAATGACGCAGTGATTCAAAGTCAGCAAGCATCTCTGAGGAATTTGGAAATACAAGCCGGGCAGCTAGCAAATGAGCTGAAGACTAGACCTCAGGGTAAGTTACCTTTAGATACAGAGCTTCCAAAGAGAGAAGGTAAGGAGAATGTTTAAGCTATTGAATTACGAAGTGGAAAACATCTTGTTCCAGCAGAAAAATTGAGCAAGCAAAAACATAAGTTTACAGAGTTTGCGTGCAAACAGAGGGAAGAATAACAATTGAACCAGAGGCTTTAGTGTCACAAGAAGAAGAGAATGCTCAAAATTCAAAGAATTTTGAAAATACAGGGGATGCTAAGAATGCTGAAGTAGAAGAAAGGGCTAGAGCAAAACGTCCAGCTGCAACACAAAAGACAGCTACGGTGAGTCTAGCAGCAACACAGAAGACAACTACGATGAGTCCAGCATTTGTGTCACCACCACCACCATTTCCCCAACGATTAAAGAAGAAAAATCAAGATCTGTAGTTCAAAAAGTTCTTCGGTATCTTCAAGCAGCTTCACATAAACATTCCATTCGTTGAAGCTCTCAAGCAAATGCCTAATTATGTGAAGTTCCTTAAAGATATCCTAACCAAGAAGAAGAGACTAATGGAATTTGAGGTTGTGCCTTTGTCAGGAGAATGTAGTGCTATAGTTGCCCATCCCATTCGTCCCAAGCTTCGAGATCTTGGATCATTCACAATTCCAGTGTTAGGAGGAAAAGAAGTAGGGACAACCCTCTGTGATCTAGAGGCCAGCATAAATCTTATGTCATTGTCTATTTTCCAAAAATTAGGCATTGGAGGAGTAAAGCCTACTACCGTGACATTACAGTTGGCTGATAGGTCAATCACATATCCTGAAGAGAAGATTGAAGACATTTTGGTACAAGTAGATAAATTTATTTTTCCAGTTGATTTCTTTATTTTGGATTATGAAGCAGACAAAGAGGTACCAATCATTTTAGGGAAACCTTTCTTGGCAACTGGAGCTACAGTAGTTGATGTGGGAAAAGGTACAATTACATTGACTGTAGATGACCAAGAGGTAAAATTTAATGTGTTAGATGCTATGAAATGCCCTGTGGAGAGAGAACAATGTTTAGCTGTTCACATCCTTGATGATTTAATATAAGAGAATTTTGAGCTGAAATTGCTAGAGCAGCATGATCGAATGTTTGGACAGATTTCTCAAGAGGACTTAGAAGGCTACAGCAAAAGATCTGAGGTAAACGATGTGAAGGAATTTCCATGATATAGGAGATTATTTGAATCGTTGGAGCTGGCTGATAGAGAATCTCCACTAATTCAACCATCAATCAAGGTGCCTCCTAAGTTAGAATTGAAACCCCTACCTACACATTTAAAGTATGCATATTGGGAGAAGAAGGAACATTGCCCATCATCATATCGGTAAATCTTTCACCTGAGGATGAGCTACTGCTATTAGAATTGCTGAAGCAATACAAGAAGGCGATCAGATGGCATTGGCAGATATACCGGGTATAAGTCCTTCCTTCTTCATGCATAAATTTAACTTGGAGGATGGAAATTTCAGAACCATTGAAAATTAGAGATGGCTTAATCATGCAATGAAAGAAATGGTTAGAAAGGAAGTGATCAAATGGTTGGATGCAGGAATCATTTATCCAATTGCTTTTAGTAATTTGGTAAGCCCTATGCAGTGTGTTCCTAAAAAGGGAGGTATGACTGTAACTGTTAATGAAGCAAATAAGTTGATTCCAACTAGAACAGTAACAGGTTGGCTAATTTGTATGGATTATTGAAGATTGAACAAAGCCACCAAGAAGGACCATTTTTCACTGCTGTTTATCGACCAGATGTTGGATAGATGGGCAGGGCAAGCCTATTATTGTTCTCTTGATGGATATTTGAGGTATAATCAGATTACCATCGCTCTTCAAGACCAGGAGAAAACAACATTTACCTGCCCTTATGGAACATTTACTTTCAGAAGAATGCCTTTCGGGTTGTGCAATGCCCCAGCAACATTTCAGCGCTGCATGATGGCAATATTTTTAGATATGGTGGAGTCTATAATGGAGGTATTTATGGATGATTTTTCGTTATTTGAAGAATCTTTCCCATCCTGTTTAGAGAATTTGGGTAAGGTATTGCAGAGATGTGAAGAGACTAACTTGGTGTTAAACTGAGAAAAGTGTCACTTTCTGGTCAAAGAATGAATTGTCCTTAGGCACAAAATTTATAAGGCAAGAATTGAAGTTGATAGAGCAAAAGTGAAAATTATTGAAAAATTGGAGCCACCATCATCAATCAAGCAAGGGAGTAGGAAGTTTCCTTGGGCACGCAGAATTTTATCGAAGATTCATAAAAGATTTTTCAAAAATATCCAAGCCACTTTGTACCTTGTTGGAAGTCAACCGAACATTCTAATTTTCTGAAGAATGTGTAAAGGCATTTAACACCTTGAAGATAACATTAGTTACCGCACCAATCATTGTTGCACCAAATTGGAGCATGCCATTTGAAGTGATGTGCAATGCAAACGACTATGTGGTAAGAGCTATGCTAGGGCAGGGAAGTGGCAGAATCATCCATCCAATTTACTATGCCAGCAAAACCTTGAACGAAGCTCAACTGAATTATACCACTACAGAGAAAGAGCTTCTAGCTGTGATATTCGCTTTGAAAAAATTCAAATCGTATCTCATTAGGACCAAAGTGGTGGTTTATACCGATCATGCAGCATAAAAATACTTATTGGCAAAAAAAATGCAAAACCAAGACTAATAAGATGAGTGTTGCTTTTGCAGGAGTTTGACCTAGAGGTAAAAGACAACAAAGGATCAGAGAACTAAGTAGCCGATCATCTCTCTAGAGTGGAGCAGCACAAGAATTTGATCCAGCAACTTGAGATAGCAGATACGTTTCCAGATGAACAATTATTGGTAGTCTCAGAGGTGGTGGATAATGAAACTCCTTGGTATGTTGATTTTGCTAATTATTTGGCTGCTAACATTTTACCTTCTGAATTGTCTAAACAGCAATTGAAAAAGTTTCTCCATGAGGTAAAATTTTACATTTGGGATGATCCATATTTGTTTAGACATTGTGCTGACAATATTTATAGAAGGTTTATTTTTGGAAGAGAAATTCAATCAATTCTTGAGCATTGCCATGCTTCTCCATACGGTGGACATTTTGGAGGGCAACGCACAGCAGCAAAAGTCTTCCAATCAGGTTTTTATTGCCTACTGTTTTTAAAGATGCATATTTTTTTAGTAGAACTTGTGATACTTGTCAAAGGAGATGAATGATAGGAGAAAGAGATGAAATACCCTTAACTTACATTTTAGAGGATGAATTGTTTGATGTTTGGGGTATAGATTTCATGGGGCCATTTCCTCCTTCTTTCAGCAATCTCTATATTTTAATGGTTGTTGAACACGCATCGAAGTGGGTTGAGGCTATGGCTGGCCCTGTAAATGATGCTAAAACTTACTTGAAATTCATGCATAAGCACATTTTTACACCGTTTGGCACACCTAGAGTTTTAGTTAGCGATGAAGGGCCTCATTTCGTTAACAAGATGCTTGGAAATTTATTAGCAAAATATCATGTGAACCATAGGATATCGACACCCTACCACCACAGGCTAACGGCCAAATAGAGTTATCAAATAAGGAGATAAAGGGAATATTTGAAAAGGTTGTGCATCCGAATAGAAAGGACTGGTCCAATAGGTTGTCTTTGGGCATATAGGACAGCTTACAAAACACCTTTAGGTATGTCACCTAACAGTTTAGTTTTTGGTAAAGTTTGTCATTTACCTGTAGAGTTAGAACACAAAGCATTTTGGGCCCTGAAAAAGTTGAATTTTAATTATACTCATGATGGATCATTGAGATTGCTGCAGCTAAATGAGTTAGATGAGATGAGGCATGCTGCTTACGAGAGTTCATGGCTATACAAAGAGAAAACTAAATTGTGGCATGATAAAAAGCTTTTGCCAAAAGCAATTGAGAAAGGACAAAGAGTTTTATTGTTCAATTCTAGATTAAAATTATTTCAGGGAAAACTTAAGTCTAGATGGTTTGGTCCTTTCACAATTGTGGAAGTATTTCCCCATGGAGCAGTAACTTTGCAAGATGAGAAAGATGGAAGAGAATTCAAGGTGAACAGCCATCGAATCAAACATTATTGGGCAAAAGAAATTCAGCAGAAGCTTGCTTCCATGAGTTTGAAGGAAGAGTGAAAGAACAAGAGAATTACAGGAGCATTGTGCAGTGTTGAATATCTTCATATGCTCTAGAATTTATTGTGTTAGTTGCAATTTTTTATTTATTATTTTATGAGTTTAATAGTTTTCGTTATCATGCAGATCTTTTATTTTGTTATTTGTGAGTTGTCCAATAAAGGGGAAACAAATTCTATATAAAAAAAATGAAAGAAAAGAATACTTCCTTTTTCGAATAAGCAAGTTAAAAGGGGTTGGTGTGCAGCTTTAAAAACAAAGCATTTTTCAGAAATTTTAAATTGAGTGGTTGGGGATTAATTTGGAGAAGGCATGCAGAGGGTGTGGCAGCAAATTATTTGGGGAAACGATATCGGTTTTATGACTAATCTGACGACGTCAGCAATTTTCAAGGATATAACGTCATAAAGTGCGATTTTGGGGGGATTGCAAATTTGAAAGTATTGCGAAAAAGACCAATTTACCTTAATCTTTATTGTCTTGAAATTAAACCCTAGCCCTTTGATTAAACCCATCTTTTTGCTACCACAACCCGAACATTCCAGCCCCGATAACTTTTTTCTCTCACCAGAAAAATGCTAGCTAAAACTGGCAGGTCAAAGCGTCAAGAGGGTGAACCCTCTGAAATAGTGAATCAGAGGTTGTTCCACAACAAGAAAAGAAGAAATCGCCAAAGAAGAAAAAGAAGAAAGTCATGATGGAGATGACCCCAAACAAGTCAAAGGTGATGAAGCTTCCAGAAAAGAACCCATTGTTCAAGAGCAAGTAGAAGGGGGAAGAATTATTGAAACCATGGAAGAGACTGTAGAAAGAGAAAAAATTCAAAAAGTGGAAGAAGTACCAAAGCATCAAGAAATCCAAGAAATTGAAGAAACATCGGTGCAAAGCCCAATGATTGATCAACCATTAATAGAAAAATCATCGGAGAAAGAAGAGGAAAAAGAGGAAGCATTCTGCTAAAGCATCTGTGGCAAAAGAGATTACAACAGGGGAAACGGGACCAGAGGAACACGATGTTGCAGCAATGAAAGCAAAGGCAAAGAAAAAGGGTAAGAAAAAGGCGGAGGATGCGAGGTTTCCTTGGGAAAGATTCATTTCTGCTAGAGCAAAGAAGAAGTACGACGAGTTAAAGAAAAGAGATTTTCTACGGAGAGAGGATTTGATTCTGACTTGATGAAGTTGCCTTAGTGTATAAGATCTAGGATTGAGAGTCATGGGTGGCAAGAGTTAGCAAAGTAGCAAGTGAAGCTCGAGTGCAGGTTGTTCGTGAATTCTATGCAAATCTGGACCCGAAGGAGGGATATTTTACCATCGTACCCGGAGTTCCAATAGACTTGGCGCCAAAGGCCATTACCTGTACCACCTATAGGAATTCCCCCATGCATTGTTCAATGAAATGGTTACTGCCCCTTCTATGGAACAGTTAAATGCGGTCATTAGGGAAGTGGGGGTAGAGGATGCTCAATGGAGGGTTTCGAACGCCGAAGCTAGAACCTTTTAGGCAACATATCTCACAAATGAAGCAAACATGTGGCTTTGCCTTTGTTAAAACTTCGTCTCATACCGACTACTCATGATTCAACCGTGTCTATGGCAAGAATTTTACTAACCTTTGCAATTCTCAAGGAGTTAAGCATCAATGTTGGAAAGATTATCTTTGATCAAATCAAGAGATGTGCAAAGAAGAATAGCTGTTTTTCCCAAACACAATCTCCATTCTGTGTGAACAGGTTGAAGTTCCCAAACATGCAGAAGATGACACACTCTTTGACAAGGGTGTTATTAATCCAAGCAGCATTCAGCGCCTACAGAGAAGGGAAGGAAGCTCCCAAGCTGGTGGTCTCTTGAGAGGGATAGACAAGCTTTTGGAATTACAACACCAATTGCTATAGAGGGTTAAGTATGCAGAAATGCAGCAGCAAACCTTCTGGATTTATGCTTAGAAAAGGGATTTGGCTATTAAAAAGGCACTCCACAACAACATCTAAAAGCCATTCACCACCTTCCCAACCTTCCCATAAGAGATACTGACTCCCAAGACACCACCAACTGCGGACCAACCATTTGAAGAATAAGATATTGAGGACTCATCCGAAGAAGAAGAAGAATGGATGTAGTCTGTTTTACCTCTAGTTTATCTGCTTTATCTGTTTTATTTTAGCTATTTCTGCTTAGTTTTTGTTCATTCTGCTTTTATAGCATGTTCTTGTTGTTTAAGTTTTTTTTTTAGAAGTAGGCTGGTAGGAAGAAAAGAAAAGCTCTCTGTCTGACTCATGTTTTAGGAATGTAGTGATGAACTTTTGTTCCTTTAGTAAAAAATGAAAGTATGTTTTGCTTCAACTTCCTAGCTCTTCAATTGAATTTTGAAAGAATTGCTTCTTGCCTATGCCTGTTACAAAAGAAACTAATTTGAAATAGCATAATTAGTAATTGCATGTCAATTAAGTTGTGCCCTGGCTGTACCCTGAATTCTTATGTTGAATCAAATTAGACCCTGTATTCAAGACAGCTGGATGATTGCTAATGATTTAGCATTTTAAGTTATTGATTTTTTTTGTACAATAAGCTCTAAGCTTTAAATATATTCTTATAGAACCATCCCCTTTAAAGCTTAGAAGTTTAGGAAAGCTCATTGTCAACCAAATGATAACAAGTTTACTTCCCTGTCTAATTTTAGTCTTTTCAACCAGCTTGTAATAAGTTTGGGGGTCTTCCCTTTACTTTCTCTCATTGGGGACAATGAGCGATTTAAGTTTGGGGGTCCGTGTTAAAGTGCTAGAGCATTTTTTAGGATTTTAATTGTTCATTTTTTTTAGGATCTACTCTCAGTGAGCACTTCTCTTCCTCTCATAAGATGCACACCTCTCCTGTGCAAGCAAACCCAACCTTTTTGGTGGTTTACTGAAGTTTAAAAAAAAAATAAACTTTAGCTCAAAAAAAGGATTTTGCTAAAGCAATTTTTGTGTAGCTTGTGCTCGTAGCTAGATGTTTTCACCAAAAAGTGTTAGCATTTTGAAACAAAGGTATAAGCTGCATGAAGAAGCTTTGAAAAAAAAAAGAAGAGAAAAGAAAGAAAGTAAGGGATGAGTGTTAGTCTAATAGTCACAACTCTCACAGAGCTTAAGTGAGCTTCAACATAAAATGTCGCCATTTTGAGAAGCAAGAGAGGAGTGACATGAGGGCCAATCTTAGAAAAGAAGTGGAATGAGTGTTATTCCTATGAAGTGATGATCCTGAAGACTAGAAGGGTGCACAATATCATAAAATGTAGTCATTCCAAGAAATAGAGCTGTGACTACAAGGATCTCCAAGAGAGTAATGGGTTGTTAAAAAAAAAGAGAGAGAGAGAAAAGAAAAGTGCAAGTTTTGTGCTAGCTTAGAAGATTAGTATTAGAAAGGAAGCACTCTTGTGTATGTTTGGCCTTAGGACTTGCCTAGTGAGCTTGAGGATTAGAATTCATAGCTTATAAAAGCTTTTGAACTAAAAGTTGTCTAGTTAATGTTTAGGCATGTGCAAAAGAACAGAATTTGAAATCTTGTAGCAGGATGGCTTGTATTGAGTTGTATGAGCAAGTTTGATGCTAGAGCATTGATGCAATGGTTGTAATGTATATAAGAATTTAGGGGTCAAGTAGAAGTAGTTGTTGGCATGTACAGGTGGATGAAGCATCACTCGAGGACGAGTAATGATTCAAGTTTGGGGGTTTGATAACTCTTAAATTAAGAGTTATAGGCTAGCATTTTAGGACTAAATTATTGAATTTTATTTCATTATATTGTGAAAAACTCCTAGCTTTGATTAATTTTTCTCTCAGTTTGATTTTGATGTATTAACGTTATTATTAAAGCAAGATTATAGTAATTAATGAGCTTTATGTGATTAATTCAAGGTTTGATTAAGGAGGACTCCTGAAGCTAAGGGCAGAAGTTAATAGTTATACAACGTTTTGTAGGAGCAAATCCGACAATTTAAGGCAACACGAATTTCACATGTGAGAATTGCTGCGCATTAAATGAGCTGGAAGATGTCAGAACAGTCAGCGTGTTTCGGCCAACAGAGGTTTGCCACATCATGGGACCTGTCTAATCAGCCCTAATTTGCATAAAGAAGGGGATATATTTGTTGGGTAGCCATTTTTTGGAGGAAAAAAAATGAGAGAAAGGCCTGGAAATCGAAGATAGAGAGAAAAGGAGTAGAGCTCCCGATTTTCAAGGCCATGGGCAATTGTTTTTCCAAATAAGGAAGGTTTCCTCCTGTGGAGCTGAAGCAGATGTTGAATCAAGCTTTTTGGAGCAACATTCCATTTCTTATTCTACTTCTTCTTCCTCCATTTAGTTTTTCTGCACAACTTTACTTCATGTATGTATTTCGATTTCTTTGTTGTAGTTTTTACATTATGAACTAATCACCTTAAGGTGAGGATCAGAGGATGATTGCTTTTGATTAATGTTATAGCTAAGTATATTTCATTTCCATCAATTTGGTTTTTAAGAGGTTTTATTCATTACCTCATTTTCGTTTGGCCAACCGATTTGTAGCAGCGTTCCTCTGATTTCTGGGAAGAATAGGAGGGGCTGAAAGCTTAAAAACTACATTAGCTCTTTTTTAGGGTTAGTAACTAGCTAAGTGAGTAGGTTAGGGATAATCACTCACCTAATGCACACACAATACAGTGGGTTAAACTGTGCTGAAGTAATGGAAATGAAACAATATATTTTAGGTGATTTGGGATAATGTCATGTAATCTATAGTGGGTTGAATGAAATGAATATGTACTCGAGTTGTAAATTAATTAAAGCATGATTTACCTCTAATCCAAGCCTTCGTATTAGCTCAAAGTACCTAGTCCCGTTGTTATTTGTTCATTTACGATTCCTCTGTTCGCTCTGTTTTACCAAGTATTTTGTTCCAGCATTGTTATTTTATTTTAATTCAGTTCCTTAATGAATTTTATGGGTTACAAATTGAGTTACTGAGAGTTAATTTGCAGTAATTAGAAGAATTAATAGTCTCTGTGGATACGATAATTTACATAGCACTTGCTACAAATGTATGTGTACACTTGCGCATAGACATCATAATATTGCTTAAATATTCACATTACTCTAGCACGTGTCACCTTTAGAACAGACTCATAAGATTTTTCAAACATTGAAGAAGAATCAGATGATCAAATCTTGGAATTACATAAAGAGTTAGATTCATACTCGTCAAGCGAAGGAGAATATCAAATAGAGCATAAGAAAGACTGCCAAGGAGGAAGGTTATGCAATTGCCTTAATTGCATAAATGTTCTGAGCAGTGATCAAGAGTTTCTCTTTGACCTAAAAGATACAATCCCAGATTACACTATCAAAGAGTCAGTGCTCAAGCAGCTCAAAGAATCTTTGAAGAATGAAGTTGCAAAAGAAACATTCACTTATACTTCAAAGAAAAGTCCAATAGAAATCATCTCGATAACTATGGATGATGTCTTCAAATAATTCAAAGAGAAGAATGAGATTACGATTCAAGACCTAAAGTTTGAAATCAACAACCTCAAAGACGAAGTCTCAAAATTGAAAAAATAATATCAAAAGTATTTTTCAAAACTGACATCTGAAATCGCAGTTTTAAATAAAGGAAAACAAAAGATTGAGGAAGCCCCAGAAGAACCTTCTGTAGAAGAAGAAGTATTCCTCAATACAATATCCATAGTACAATGCCAAAAGTGGTATACAAAGGTAACTCTGAAGATACAAGACTTCGAAATAGATCTCAATACTTTGATTAATTCAAGAGCAAATAAGAACTGCATCTGTGAAGGAATAATACCATCAAAGTATTTTAAGAAGACGACAAAAATCCTAAGAGGAGCAAATGGAAGTCCATTGATGATCAAGCATAAGTTACCAGAAGCTCATATCTGTAAAGAAGGTATTTGCTTCATAACTTTGTTTTTATTAGTGAAAAACCTAAGCCAGGCAATGGTATTAGGAACACCATTCATCACTCAACTATATCCGCTAGAAGTATCAGACAGAGGGATATTTACTCATATACTTGGGACATGAGTTATGTTTGAATTTAGCAGACCAATACACGCTCATGATGTATAACTTATGAGTAAAGAAGGAATATAATGTTAAATTCAATCAATCTCAAAGAGAAACGGATAGTTTTTCTCAAGGAAGAAATCAATTACAAAACAGTTGAAAAGAATTTTCTTCAGAAGAACGTCCAAGAGAAAATCCAAAACCTGAAGTCAAAAATAGAGCAAGAAATATGCTCCAACCATCCCAACGCTTTTTAGGATAGAAAGAAACATGTGGTTGATCTACCATATGTTAAAAGACTGGAAGAACATATTCCAACAAAGGCAAGGCCAATTCAGATGAATTCAGGATTGCTAAAGCATTGCCGAGATGAAATTGATGATCTACACAAACGAAAGCTGATCAAACAATCCAAAAGTCCATGGTCCTGTGTTGCTTTCTATGTAAATCACCAGGCAGAAAAGAAGTGTGGTGTGCTCTGACTGGTAATCAACTACAAACTTTTGAACAAAGATTTAGAATGGATTAGATATCCAATTCCCAACAAAATAGATTTACTCAAAAGGATTTCAAATGCAAATATATTTTCAAAATTTGATATGAAATCGAGATTTTGGAAGATCCAGATTTATGAGAAAGATAGGTACAAGACTGCATTCAATGTCCCTTTTGGACAATACAAATGGAACGTCATGCCCTTTGGGTTAAAGAATGCTCCATCTGAATTCCAAAAAATCAAGAATGACTTTCTTGAACCAATTCAAAAATTTTCAATTATCTACATCGATGATGTTTTAATTTTCTCATCAAGCATAGACCAACACTTTTCTCATTTAGAAAAACTCATCGATATTATTAAACGAAATGGTTTAGTGATATCAGTTTCAAAACTAAAACTATTTCAAACCCAAATTTGATTTCTCGATTTTGAAATCTATATGGGCCAGATAAAACCCATTCAAAGGTCCATAGAATTTGCGGACAATTTTCCTGATCAAATTCTTATAAAAACCCCATTACAAAGGTTTTTGGGTTGTCTCAATTATGTCTCATAGTTTATAAAAGATTTGATGCTCGTTTGTAAGCCTTTATTTCAAAAACTTGGGAAAGAAGCTAAACCCTGAACAGCTGAGCACACGGAAGCTAAAAAGACGATAAAAGCTTTAGTCAAATCAATTCCCTGTTTGAGTCTTGTCAATCTAGAGGCAACACTGATAATGGAATCTGACGCATCTGATATCGGATATGGAGGAATCCTCAAAAAGTTATTGGATGAACAAGAATCAAGAGTTATAATTAATTCTAGAATATGGAACCATACTCAAAAAAAAATATTCAACTGTCAAGAAAGAAAATTTGGCCATCGTTTTATTTGTCCAAAAATTTCAAGGTGGTTTAATTAACAAAAAATTTATAATCAAAATGGATTCCCAAGCATCAAAATTTGTTTTAGAAAAGGATGTCAAGAATCTTGTCTCAAAGAAAATTTTTGCAAGATGGCAAGCGATCTTATCTTGTTTCGATTTTGAAATTTTGCCTATAAAAGACACTCAAAACCCGCTTGTTGATTATCTCTCAAGGGAGTTCCTAACTCCAAAACTCTCCTTCTCCATCTCCTTCTTCTTCCCCTACCAAGAAAGAATGAGTAAGCGAAGAAAGGGAAAAACCCCTGCTTCAGTATCTTCAAAAGGCAAAAGCCTAGCCTCTACGTCTCAAAGTCCCACTCTAATGACAGCGAATCAATACGCCATAGATCTTGATTTCACGCCAGTGGTCAGATCTAAAGTGAATCGATCTTCTGGGATCATTATTCAGGATTTAATGGAGTCATCAACTCCACCACCAAGGCCGTCGGCCGGTTTAACCTGTCAGAGAAGACGTACTGTCTCTCTGACTTCTCAATCTCCCTCTTAACAAGGATCATTGTCCTCAAGACCGGCTACCTTCATAGATTTGATGGTGCCTCAAAATAGGTTTATCCCCAAAGTGGAGATAAGAACTTATTTTCAAAAATCGATTCAAGTTTTCGAACCCTTGGTAGAACCAAAGTTCGATGGTAACTCAATTGTTGAGGTTATCAAAAACACCTTCCTTAATCCTTTTCATGCTGGAAGCTCTTATCAAAGATAGAAAGTTCAACAAATTCATCCTTGTAGACACGAGATAACTCATATCCCATACCGAAATGATCCTTCGAAGATCGCCTTCTCAAAATTAAAGATATTCAAAGTTCTGACTTCAACCCACTGGAACCAAAACATATTCACGAAAAAGTGTTTTTCGAAACTTTTCTGTCCTCAAGCATACTTATACCGAGACTAAATCAAAGCATAGTATAATGTTATTTGGTTTCAAAATTTTGAACACTCGTGGTTCATTCAATTATGCACAAAAGCACACCGTATGGATTTCCCATACTAGTTCCTTCAATGGTGGAATACCTTCGGCATCGTCGAAGAAATATTCCTAGTACCAATTCAAGAATCATTTTTCTATTTTTCTCAAAATGTACACAAAAATGCTTTTCCATTAACAATGCGTTTTTGTTTACATTTTCAAATTCCATTGATACTTTGTTGGAACTTCCAGTTAGAGCAACAACTATGTCTCAAAAGACTTTATAAAGTCATAAAAGTCAAATGGTGGGATAAATATAAGTTTTAGCAATTGCTCGATTGCTAACTGCAAAAGAGAATTAGGATCGAATGCTTTAAATTACAAGGATTTTTGGGAGTAGGAAGGCTGAGTAAATATCGCATAAGGAAGGCTTGTGAATATTTCTCGATGCATATTGAATAGATTTGGAAGTCTTTTATAGACCCTGGATTTGAATTCTCCATTGAAACTGAAAACTTAAAAGATAAGATCTAAATTGACAGGACCAAACTCTGCTTGATTTGATCTGATTGAGAATCTACTTTCTAAAAAGTAATAAGACAGAGTACTTTAAAAAGAAATAAAGGAAAGCGAATAAAGTTGAACATATTAATTACAAAAGACAAAATAAAAGATAAGATTTGAAAAAAGTAAAGATAAAGACGAATCTCCATTATCGTGTGTCCAGCTGTGCTTTGTCGTTTTCTTCTTTAATAAAGTGGCTTTATTAAAGATAACAGACAATCTTTAATTATTATTTCTGCAGACACTTCAAGGTTGTTGATTAGGGGAAGCACACCGAAAAGTTTACCAATAGATTCATTACGCTACACCGTGACTTACTACCGAGAACATAATCCTAAAAGGCCAACAACAGTCTTTTTCTTCAACTCTTGATATCTTCAGAAACTCTAATCTTCAACTGATATTTTCATGTATAGCTACAAAACTGGAAGTGGATGATGGATTTACTATATACAACAAAGAATTCAGAAATACTTACAAGAATTCTTTGTACACTTATACAAGGAATTAATAATTTACATGAAAATAATTTATAGGCTATTTATTGACTCTAAAAAGGGAAATAAGAACGTTCAAACTAAGGGGAATGTACAAGAAAAGAAAATTAAATGTACAGGAGAGGTGTTGAATGTACAGGGAAGAAAGTACATATTTTTATTTTTTTATTATTTTTTTAAAAACTAGACTCACGAGGGATGTGAATCTAGGAAATGATCATTTAGATCATATTGAGTCCCTTCTTTTTTGTCATCTGGAGAAAGACACAGATGCGAATGTGAAGATGTTGATGCTACAGATGCTGCAGCTTGGAGAACTCGCTAGAAATCTGCTTCAGAAGTTGTTTGAGCCAGTGCTGACATCAGCCTTGATTTTGAATTCAGGAATTATGAATGCTTTCTTTTTTATGGATCAAGAAGATGTGCATTATTTGCAAACCATTCTTTTACATCTTTGAGACAAGCAATTGGTATCATAACCATTTTCCCAATAAAACTATAAAAAATTTCCACCCTTCGTGTCTCATTTTTCTTTTGATATCCTCGTTTGATTTCAATTTTTTTTATTTCAAACTTTTTTGAGGGGGAAGAGATCAGATATTGACTTTGATTCTCTTCGTATCAGTTAAGAGAGTTAGTAAATTATCTTCATTATTCTTTTCCTCAACATCTCAGTTATTGCGATGCGTCAGTTCATTGGACGTAGGTGTTTAGCAAGGGCACAAGGTGTTCCCGGCAATGTTGTGTAAGTCCGTTGGTAAGCCTATTGTAAAAAAACCTCATCAAAATGAAGCGTCAATAGTAATTTATTAACATATTCGATTCCTACTCGTTTATCGATCTACTTATGTAAAAATTCCCATTAATATGTTACATATTAAAGTTCAAGAACTAAATTATGATTTATACCTTTACGACATATTTATATGGTTATTTGTATTGGATATTGCAATTCAGAATTTAAAACATTTCTAATCATGATTTGTTTAGATAAAAGAATATATATTATAATGGTTTTGTTTATATGTATATATATACACAACTAAAACATGAATATAAGGAAAAAAAACCAAAAACGAAAAAAAAAAGCTACCAAACAGGGTCGAAAATGTTTGTTTTTTTGTTTTTTAAAAACATAAATAAAATCAACTATCAAACATGTACGGTTTAAAAAAAAACATAAAACTAAAAATAGAAAATAGAAAAACTAAAAATAAAAAATGGAAATGGTTATCAAACCAGGCCTTAAACAATCCATTATTAATAATTAATGGTAATGACATAGTTGTAAATTTATGGATAAAATAGGACTTTTTTGGTCCTATCACAATCCCCAACCTAAATCTTACTAGTCCTCGAGCAAGGCACAAATAAAACCAGTAAGAGACTCATGAATAGTTAGTCGCAAGCATATAACTCGAATCTTAATGCTTAAAATTACAAACCATTTGCAAATGAGAAGCACAGTCCATCAACAAGGTATATAAAACTTTTTTCTATCATTTCTTGTGTGTGTGTATCCTCTTTAAAGTAGTCTTTACAAGCATAGGGTAGGTTTATAAAGCCCTCAAATTCATTTTGCCCTCTACATTAGCCCTAAGAACTAGCTATCACGTCATAAAATAATAAAAATAGTAATGTTTTATTAGCACCTGAAAAACAACTAATACAAGCCCTAAAATTTCATCATTGTATCTCAATGGCACTTGCTTTCACACTTTGTTGCAGGGACCCTTACCCAGAGCCCTCGCTCAATGGGTGGCCTAATTGATCACAATAGAAGCAGCTCTTTTTACCCATGATCTCCTTTATTCATTACAAGTTCATTTTCTTTTTTTCTTTCTTTCTTCTCTTTTCTTTTCAATTCATTTTTTTAACTCAACTTTTTCTTTCTTTTTTCTCTTGAAGGAAAATAAACATGCTTTTCTTCCTAAGTAAGACATTACAAACTTTCATGCAAAAAATGGCCATCAAGCTAGCCTATAGGCCTATCAGAGTGACAACAAACATATAGACCCTATAACTCCACCTTAAGCCTTCAAAACCTACAAAAGGTTGGCTAACGTGCTCAAGACTTTGCAAGAAAAAAAAATTAATAGGCTTAAATTAGGACCGACTTCAAAAGTGCAAATAAAAAGGTATAGAAAACATTTCATCGATCGTCCTAATCACATGGCATGCAATAAAATCATTAAACAGTTCATGCTAAAAAAAATTTCCATAAATTAATAATCCGTTGCACAAATGCTCAGGACTCAACATTAAGCTCAATAACATAAAACCACCCCAACCTAAAACTCCCCTGATATGTTCGCACACAGGTGGTAGTGTGTTTGATGCATACTTTACGTATAATCGCAAGCGCACAGATCAAGTAATATACAACGATATTCTTATCAAGTATCGAATCCACAGGGATTGGTTTAATTAAATTAAATACTAAGATTACTCTCACTTAGCTTTATTTAGAGAAAACAACTGAAAGAAAATAAACTAACCTAAGCAACAAAAAATAAATGAGGAAATTGAATGGGAGACACAAACCTATCGGATAAACTTGGGAAATAAATTAATTACTTAATTAAATAGACAAATACAACTAACTCAACAGTGAACTCATAAGTCTAGAAACTCTAAAGGCATGGAATCTCTTGTCGGTCTCCTCCAATCTCAAGTACTAATTGACTAACGTAGGTGCCCTAGAGCTAGCTAAATCATTCAATACATTAAGACCCTTCTACAGACCTCTAATAATCGTCCTTATCACTGTTTGGTCTAAGCAATTATCAGTCATGCATTTGGTTCTAAATTAGCTTCTCTCCATCAAGTTTCCACTAGTACACAAATCAATTAATCAGTGTTCTACGAATTAATCTTCTCAACGACTACAACAAATTAATCAATACTCCCACTGTCACTCGGGTAATTAATTTTTTGCATGCGTGTGTGCATCTCCTAAATATCGACTCATTTACTAACTCGGAGTAATGTTATGAATCCCTCCATTTATCTTCTCCCTACACTGGCTCGAAAGATTCAATTAAGCTCCCTCACAATCAAGAAAGTAATATAAAGCTAGGTGTCTGAATCACTACGGGGTAGTACTCCCCCACACATGTTTTTTACATTAAATGAGAGACACTAACTTTCACACTTCTATCACAAGGACCCTTATCCAGAACACTGGCTCAATGGATGGCCTAATTGATCACGATCGAGGTAGCTCATTTTACCCCCAAACACCTCAACTCAACAGAAGTTTATTTTCTTTAGATTCTTTTTCACTAAAATCTTTTTTTTCTAAGCTCATTTTTTCATTTTTCACAGTCATATGACAAGCTTTTTCTTACCCCTAAGCTCAACATTATGGGTTATCTCGTAAGTTCACTTACATACTATGCATTAAGCCTATCAGAGTGACAACAAACTTCTAGAAAACATAGCACTCCTCTAAATGTTCAACTTACCAACATTAGGCTAAATGCTGAACAAGTGCAAAGATTCCAAAGCAAAAATGTTAAATTTACTCAGATCTCAACATGCTCAAATTTCACACATCATGCAAAAGCAATCCACTGAAGAGATCAAATCATAGAATTTCATCATCACCACAACATGCAACATCCTAAACTACTATACAATCTTAATATCCAACAAAAATTTCAAATTAAGCACAAAAATTAACTTCAAACTCTCCACACATAAAGCATAGCACCATTCCCCCACACTTAAACTAAACATTGTTCTCATTGCTTACACCCTAAACACATTAGGCATAAAAAGGATAAATGAAAGGAATAAGGGTAACAGTACTACCTTAAAAAATTAAGAGACCTCAACCAATGAGCACACCAACAAACTTGGGAAACTGTAAAGGGATGCAAATCTCGAACTCCTGAAAACATGAAACTATGACAAGAACCACTTATTCAACTAAACAACCAAAGACAAGCAAAAAGAACTACCAAAACCCTTAGGTTGCCTCCCAATAAGCGCTGTTTAGCGTCATGAGCTTGACGTTCCCTAAACACTTCTCAAATTGACTCAAAAATAAAGAAGTTCACATCATCCCGTCTTCCTGCATTTTGAAGATCAACAACGCATTCTCTCATAGATTTATCATTAGTAAACATCGTCAAACACCAAGCGAAAGAATTAAATTCAACAAAAAGAGAACCATAATTATTTTTGGCACCTAATGAAAACATTTCCTCGTGATTCCCATCCAAGACATGGGTTGTTCAGTACGAGAGTCCCATACCGACACTGTCGAGAAACGCGATCCTTGCTGCCTCTATTTCTCCCTACCTCCACTTGTACCAGTCTTAGAAGTAAACTGCTCACCATGATGGAGTTTGAAGTTCCCATTTCCAGAAACTCCTGGAGTGAATCTCCTACTATCTCCTCGTTGGAACCGGTCTCGTGATGAACCAACAAAGTAAATGGTACGTCCATCACCCACAGCTCCTTTTCCCTTTCTTTCCTCTGCTAGGCTTCGCTCCACTCTTAACGCTGTCTCCACAAGCTTGGAGAACTCAGCCCACTCTGAACTTGCTGTCACAGGCATCCGGATCTCTGTTCGTAAACCTTCCTCGAACCTCTTGCAACGATCTATTTCACTTGCAACTATGGTGGTAGCGTACTTACATAATTCTATGAACTTCTTCTCATACTCTGCTACTGTCATCGATCCCTGAACGAGTCCCAGAAACTCGTTCCTCTTCGCATCACGATAAGAACTCGGATAGTGCTTATCTTCAAATGCCTTCCGAAACTCTTCCCAATTCCAAACTCCTCATTTCCTGCTCTCTGTTATCTTCCACCAATCATTCACCCCTTTTTGGAGCAAGAATGCTGCTAAATCAACCTTTCTGTCTTTAGGGCATCACATGACTCTGAAACACTTATCAATCAGATTTAACCAAACCTCGGCATCAGCGGGGTCTGTGGTGCCCTCGAATGTCGTTGCACCCAAGGCCTTTAGCCTTTCAATGCCATACTTCTTTTCTGGGTTTGCATGTGCCGACCTAACACTTTCGACTAACCTTTGAGTAATCCTTGCAAAAATCTGTTCCTCCATGTTCACCTCCGGCTGAGGATGACTAGACTCTCCCTCAGATGCCTCTCTTTCTCTACTCTGGTAGCTTCTTGAGTTCCAGCTTCCGCTTGCCTGCCTCGTTTGCCACCTCGAGCCATGGTCCTATATTATAATCTTGTTAACGTAAATAAAGAAAGGTATGCTCCTAATTAAATGCATGAACCTAGTTCCTTTCCCAAAATCTTTGCTCTGATACCAAGTTGTCACACCCCCTCCCAGCTCACTTGCCTAACCTAGGAAGGGATGCGAAGACAGAGAATACCAGCCCTCTTACTGGCACTCATTGCCCAACCCAATCTCAACCCGAGACTATACACAACGTAGCATATATGAACAAGTAAAATTGAGCGCACAGTGCACTCCTGACCAAGATGCATTCATTCCCCCATATTAGGTTTTCATAACAAGTCATAACATACTTAAGTCTATTACAATCCGGCTAGAATGCTTTTATTTCTAAACTATATACATGTGGAAGTATATATACAAGGAGCTAAATAGGCATTGTGGCAAACATGTCTTGTCGAGGCTAAGCACCGGGAACTCATTCGCTACCTGGGGAGAGAAAACATGTTGAAAACGTGAGCTGGGAAGCCCAGTGAGTGACTATCTTAATAAGTTATGCGTTCAAAGGTAAAGCATCAAAAGTAATTAAACAATGCCGCCAAATTACAGGCTTTGAGCACCACGAAAATCAAAGCATAAGAACTCATAATGTAGGCATCGAAATCAAGTATAGGTATTTCAAAACATAATAACTCATGATAAAGAAAACTCGTAGCATGGTACCCTTCCAAACCCTAGCTGTGGAAGAGTCCTCTCTAAACCAACAGCTTCAATACCTCTCTCATGTGCACGTGGAATGCCATTTAAGCTCACTGGTCTCCCCGAATACCTTCTCCATGTTCTTCAGTATTGGGCTATACCAACTACCACCCCGAATACCTTCTCACTATCCTTCAATATCGAGGGTCAAGTTTACTCCCTCCTAGGTACCTTCTCCATGTCCTTCAGTACCGGGGGTCAATAATATACAAGGGCATGCTTTAAATAGTTAGAAAACATGTTTTGGAGTTAAACTTGCTTCAGACGTTACTACGTGCATGTTCGTATTACTGAATATATTTTGGAAACGAGTATCAAAAAGAAAATACCATCTTATGAGATATTGAAATAAAATAATTGTAAGGATTTGTATGAAATATCACACAAAAATATAGTAAAACATACCGATACAACTAAATAGATAAACAACAAAATAAATTTTTAGAAACTAACCAAGTCAGTACTAAAAAATATGAAACTATTGATAAATGTTTATTCTGACGCACGAAATTGTGGAACACCCCACATACATGCTTCTCACTTCCTGTAAGCCATTGAATTACTCGAGACAAATACTATGAAGGAGTCGAGTTTTAAAAGCTACCCAACGACTAGCCCTACATGTGAGGTTAGAGAAACATGCAAAGACCTAGGCATAACGTAATCCTACTATCGTAACACGTGCAGGACCTAAAATATTTATAATTTAGCTATATCCTACCCAAAAGTGTTTCAATTAGAGTTCGGTCCTCTTGGGCTCGTGGCCTTCAAAATTAAAATATAGATTCAAAATATAGGAGTTTGTTTTTAAAATATTTTTAAAAGATAGGTTAAACAGGTCACGTGGCCATATCTTCCAGTTATTCAATTCTAGTAGCACATTGCATTGTTGAGACTTTACCGTCGTGGAGTTGTATTCCACGTTTCTTGCCATGGGTAGCTATGTACTTCAGGGCATGCAAATGTTGTGGTCGGGCATGGAGAAACATATTTTTAGGGGTTTAGATAATGTACACAAATTCAATCATACTTATTAAAAACAAAAAGAAACAAAAATCATTGGAGACAACCGACATTCGAAAGAACAACATGGACTTAACAGCACATGGAGAATAAAAAAAACATACCTCACTAATGAGTAAAGAAATATCTCTTCGATGAATCTGGCTAAACGAATTTAAAAAATAAGAGGAATCCATATTTATAAATGAGGAAATTTAATACAATAAGGGCGAAAAGGGTTGTTGCAAAAAGGGATGTTTAAAATGTTATAGAGAACTACTCGTTTAATTGAGAATGAGATGCGTTAGGATTTGTCTTAGGGTCCTATTTTTAGACGCCATTATGGCATAATGTGAAAGCCACCAAAATTGGAAGACATGTATTTAAATCTTCCTCATATATTTCAACACACTTTCATTGTTTGATTCCGACTTGATTTTCAAATGCATAATTTATTAATAAATTGAATGTGTTAATCTATAAGGCCCCCAAATTTCAAAGTGAGCTAACGGGAACATTACTAATTTCTTCACTCACAGCTCATCCACTATCATGTTGTTTTGAGTTTTGGAAACTCAACTTTTCTTCGCTTACAATTTTCTCAGTCCCAGCATCGCCTTCACCTTCCTTCCCTTTTTCTTACATAACATTACAAGCAATTGCATTTTTTCAAATTTAGGAAGTTGATCAGGTTCAAATCCCATGGACCTTGAAATTTCCTCTCCATTTCATATCATTATTTAGGTCTTGCAAATAAAGTTAAGCTTTTGAGTCTGTTAGTAATTGAACAAACTAAAATCAAACACATACACATTTTGAAAAATATATTTAATGAATAGAAAGAACCCTTTAGCTTCCAAAGGTTCATGCCACACTCGTGTTTTGAAAGCTATATTTTTCTTTACTCGAGAAATATATTTCATTTATATATTTTTCCATCGTCATAGCTAGTAATTGAGAGATTCTAGTCTATACAACCGTAATGAGATCGAACTTTTATGCTTGTACAAACGTTGAAAGCAAATTTAAAAAGGTATCGAAGTCTATGGATACCACAGGAAAGATCGATTCGATGCATCATTTTGATAAATAAAAGATAATAAGATGAGAGACTGTTCCCTTATGATTCCTTGAATTGGCTAAGAAGCTACTCAATATGATCGAGATCCTACAAAAAGGGAACGAGATTTACATGGCACTCTTTTTCTAAAACAACCTAAACTAGGAAATGAAAACAAACAAGAAAATTAAATGAGGGAAAGAAAACTTGGGTTGCCTCCCAAGAAGCGCTTTCTTTAACATCTTTAGCTAGACTAGACTCATGTGGCCTCTCATGGTATATAGAAACTCTCATTTCTTCGAGCCTCTCTTCCTGGAATATACAAAACAAACCAAAGCTAGTAGAAACACTTGTTTCTCGTGAAACCCTGAAGTAGAAATATTTTTGGTATGTTTGAATAAGAAAAGCATAAAAGGATAAAGATCAAAATACAAAGACTCAAACACGGGCTCATGAGAATAAGAAGAACACTCAAGTATAAGAGATGAATCAGAAGATAAAACAGACAAAGGCCTTATAGCCTCAAACTCTACCTCATGAACCTCCTCAACTAAGATAGGCTCATCCTCTCTCTCATCCTCACTGACTCGATCCTAGTGTGCATCAAAATACTCTAGCTCTTTCCCAATATCAATAGTCCACTCCCTCGATTGCCCAACCTTTGTAGAATCGAAAGAATTATGCTATTGAAAGGCTATCAGTGAATCAGTGATCAAGTGACTCACTGAATAGCTTACATAAGTGGTTTGTACTTCACTAACCTCCCTAGAGGTATGGAGACTCTTAAATCTTTCATCAAACTGTAACCTCCTAAGTCCAATCTCCTCTGTAAATTCTCTCAACATTCTCTCTATGGAAGATTCTTCCTCTAATTGGTCTTCTTGTTAGAATTTAGGATATGCTTCATGGGTCCAAATGCATTCATCATTACCATACATAGGTTTTACATAACTCATAGATTCAGTATGATAGTAACTAGGCATTTGATAACTATGAAACACATAATCTTCACTAACATGCTCATGATCAAAAGAGATATAACTAATAGAACTAGAAAATGGTGTTGGTTTTTCAGGCTCATATTCCCTAAAGGGCCACCCAAATCTATTAGAAGTCATTAAACAAAACAACAATTAATCACAGGCTCTCAAGCAACACCAAATAATCACACAACCAGAAACAATGGACCAGGACTCAAAAGAAAACAAAATAAGCAAGATAAAAACAAAACAAATATAAACCTCTAAATGAAAGCAAAAAGAATGAACTACAAATATACACTATTTACGCTCTAAATTAAGATCAAGCACTTTCACCACGATATTAATTAAATTAAAATATGCCAATCCCTAGCAACGACGCCAAATTTGATAAACGGCTTGTCGAAGGCCCTATCAGGATTAAATTTTTCCTGTCCCAGTTCACGAATCTTTTCATTATTTTACTCAAAACATATTCAAAAATACTTTTCAATTAACCTTCAGGTTTTCTCTTCATTTCCAAGTTCCATGGATTTTTTGTTGGAACTTAACTACTCAAAATCTTCATCAAAATGACAAGTATTGGTGAAGACACTTAAAGTTAAATGGTGGTATAAATTTAATGTTACCCACATTAATCTTCCTCAAATAAAATCATGGTTTATTGAATCCCCACAAAACCAAGATTTTTCAAAGACAGCACAACAAGAATTTCAGAAAAATAAAACGGCCTTGCTTGCTACCTTAGCTCAAACAGCCATGAGGCAGATCTTGAAAGAGTTATCCTTCAGAGAAACTCAAATTCAAATAAATCGTCATCTCTAGCCCTTTCCATAATTGAAGACGACGATGACGACATCAATCTTAGTGATCCTTAATCACTAATTAATGTCTGCAATGAGGCTATACTACGAATTTACTCAAATATTACTCAAGTTGATATATGCAAACATATATCTTTTCTCAATCGGAGTTCTTTCTCCTAAATGGATGGCATGGTTCCCGTTAAACCTTTAAAAAAATTAAAAATAATAAATAAATAAATTTTCGCATGTATAATCTCTTCTTCTAAATTTCATTTATCTGTAAATTCTTATATTTTGTACAGAATTACTGAATTCCATGTAAATACTTATGAATTCAGTAGTAACTATTGTTTCTGCATCAACAAAAGATACATGAAGAAATGTTCATCATCTGCTCCAAAATTATCCAACTGGTGAAGTTTCTTGGAAGACCTGCTGCGGAGGACCGTCGCGGAAGACTGTTGCGAGGGAGCGTTCCAGGCAGTGTTGTAAGTTCGTTGGTAAGCTCTACCCTTGCTTCCTTGCCTCCTTGCCCGAGAGAAAACAAATCATGAGGATAAGATTTGCTGCAATAAGACGACAACAACGAATTTGATAAAGCTACTTTATTAAAGTAAATTTATTAAAGAAGATATACGATGCAGAAACTAGTCCACATCCATCTTCACACCCACCATCTTTATCATCTCTACCATCATTCGACAATCCACTTTCTTTTTCAAATTTTCATTTAATTTTGTCTTTTGTAATTAAAGCTACTTTTGACTTTTTAGACTTATAGGCTTTTTATAATGTCTTAGTCTAATTTTGTTTTATTACTTTTTTGACTTTTTAGTATTTTACACATTTTAAGTTTGAGACAATTTTGTCTCATTGTCTTTTTCTTTAATTACTTTTTCACGTTTTAGGTTTTGAGACAACTTTTGTCTCATTGTATTTACTTTACTCACTTTTCATAAAGATGGTTGAGATAAGGCCTGTCTTATCCTTTCACCCCTATCTTTTACTCAATTACATTCAATTGTGTTTGGAGTCTGGGGTCTATAAAAGACTTCCAAATTGTATTCAAAAAGCAAGAGCGGATAATTTTATTGTATTCAATAGTACGTTTCCACTCCCAATTGCTAAAAGGTGTGGAGAATTAGAATCTTTGCAGAATACAAGTGTTTTGCGAATAGATAGCTTAGAGAGATTTTTGCTTCTTCTCTTTTGTTAGATTATCCGCTCTTGTTTTTTTAATACAATTTGGAAGTCTTTTATAGACCCCAGACTCCAAATACAATTGAATGCAATTGAGTAAAAGATAGGGATGAAAGGATAAGACAGGCCTTATCTCAATCATCTTTATGAAAAGCGTGTAAAGTAAATACAATGAGACAAAAGTTGTCTCAAAACCTAAACGTGAAAAAGTAATTAAAGACAAAGACAATGAGACAAAATTGTCTCAAACTTAAAACGTGTAAAATACTAAAAAGTCAAAAAAGTAATAAAACAAAATTAGACTAAGACTTTATAAAAAGCCTATAAATCTAAAAAGTCAAAAGTAGCTTTAATTAGAAAAGATAAAATTAAATGAAAATTTGAAAAAGAAAGTGGATTGTCGGATGATGGTAGAGATGGTGGAGATGGTGGATGTGAAGATGGATGTGGACTGGTTTATACATCGTATCTCTTCTTTAATAAAATAGCTTTATCAAATTCGTTGTTGTTGTCTTATTGCAGCAAATCTTATCCTCATGATTTGTTTTCTCTCGGGCAAGGAGGCAAGGAAGCAAGGGTAGAGCTTACCAAAGAACTTACAACACTGCCTGGAACACTCACCCGCAACAGTCTTCCGTGACGGTCCTCCGCAGCAGGTCCTCCAAGAAAATTCACCAGTTGGATAATTTTGGAGCGGATGACGAACATTTCTTCGTGTATCTTTTGTTGATGTAAAAACAATAGTTACTACTGAATTCATAAGTATTTACATGGAATTCAGCAATTCTGTACAAAATATAAGAATTTACAGATAAATGAAATTTAGAAGAAGAGATTATACATGCGAAAATTTATTTATTTATTATTTTTAATTTTTTTAAAGGTTTAACGGGAACCATGCCATCCATTTAGGAGAAAGAACTCCGATTGAGAAAAGATATATGTTTGCATATATCAACTTGAGTAATATTTGAGTAAATTCGTAGTATAGCGTCATTGCGGACATCAATTAGTGATTAAGGATCACTAAGATTTATGTCGTCATCGTCTTCTTCAATTATGGAATAGGCTGGAGATGACGATTTATTTGAATTTGAGTTTCTCTGAAGGAGAACTCTTTGAAGATCTACCTCATGGCTGTTTGAGCTAAGGTAGCAAGCAAGGCAGCTTTATTTTTCTGAAATTCTTGTTGTGCTGTCTTTGAAAAATATTGGTTTTGTGGGGATTCGACAAACCATGATTTTATTTGAGGAAGATTAATGTGGGTAACATTAAATTTATTCCACCATTTGACTTTAAGTGTCTTCACCAAATACTTGTCATTTTGATGAAGATTTTGAGTAGTTAAGTTCCAACAAAAAATCCATGGAACTTGAAATGAAGAGAGAACCTGAAGGTTAATTGAAAAGTTTTTTTGAATATGTTTTGAGTAAAATAATGAAAATATTCCTAAACTGGGACAGGAGAAATTTATTCGCAGAGTCCAAAATTATTCCACTAGGTTTTAAACCAGATGGGGAAAATTTTTTTGTGTGCCTGTCTGCAGAAGTGAATAAACCATGAATGGTTAAAAGCTTGGTACCAAAGAACATTGGTCCATGCTCTAACATAATCCTTGTATGAGTAAGAAGGTGGATCAAACCTGATTGAGAATCTTTTCTTTTAAAGACTTTATGGTTCCATCTTTTAGGAGTTATGACCTGGAAAATCTTTAATTTTGAGTCAGCAATAACCGAAAGATTGTTCCTATCTGGTATATGAGTAATTTCAGTAGATTTTGAATCAATGAGAATTAATTCATAAAACGACTGTGTTTTTTATAAACATTCTGGCATGAAACAAAATTCACTCGGATAAATATGGGAAGTAATCTCAGCAAAGTTGTCTGGATCCCATTATGGTTCAATTGGGATTTCAGCGATTACATGAGATTTTTTAAAATATCCTAAAAGTTCAGGTTTTCGTGTAAATCTTTTTGGTGGAGTAACGATATGGGTGTAGGTTGAAGAACCTACAACCGATGGAGTAGTATTTTGGTTTAAATGTTCAAAACTAGAAGAGCCTTGAGGCCTTATTGAAACAGAACGACGTTGTGCTCGTGTTCTTACTGGAGTAAATGATGTATCGGAAAAGCAAAATCCTTGATACGAACTGGAGTAGGTTTTTGAGTATTTGAGGAAGAAGTAAAAGCTTTTCCTTTTTGAGAAGAGGAAGCGGAAGCAACAACCTTCCCTTTTTGAGAACTCAAATTGAGTATTTGAAAATGGGTTTTTGAATAGAAAATTAAGAGTTCTGATGAGGAAGTTCAGGCTATGTTGCAACCTCAGAGCATACTTTCTTAATCTCATAAGAGTTTTTGAGAAGGTGACTCTCTAGAGAGAGAGTTTCTTTCAAGAGTGAGAGTCCTTTGAGAGGTTCTCTCGAAAGATAAGCTACCAATGGGTTTTCAGTCCCTTTTATAGACAGAATTTGAAAATCAAAGCAAGATAGAATTACTTGCCATCTTGCGAAAATTTGTTTAGAAACAAGGTTTTTTACGTCTTTTTCTTATAAAAATTTTGAAGCTTGAGAATAAGTTTTAATTAAAAAAATTTTATTGATTAAATCACCTTGGAATTTTTGGACACACAAAACAATTGCCAAAATTTCCTTTTTGATGTTGAATAATTCATTTAAGTACTATTCTACATTCTCGAGTGGAAACGTACTATTGATTCCTTCTTATCGAGACACTGTTTAAGGATTCCTCCATATCCAATGTCTGACGCATCGGTCTCAAAGATGAGATCTGCTTTTTCGTCGATAAGACTTAAGCAGGGAATGCTTTTGACTAAAGATTTGATTTTTTGAACAGTGTGCGTGTGCTCATCTGTCCAAGGAATAGTTTTTTTCTTCAACCTTTGAAAGAGTGGTTTGCAAATAGGTCGAAGATCTTTGATGAAATTGGATACATAATTTAGACACCCTAAAAATCTCTATAATTGGGTTTTGTCTAAAATTTCATTTGGAAAATTTTGAGTAAATTCTAGAGATCTCTGTATTGGCCTAATTAATCCTAAATGGATATCAAACCCTAGAAATCTTATTTGAGTTTGAAAGAGTTTAAGCTTTGCAGCTCAAACAACTAAACCGTTGTATTTAATTGTTTGAATAAAACTCTTTACATGAGAAAAATGTTGATCTATATTTGATGAACAGATTAAAGCATCATCAATATAGATAATTGCAAATTCTTGAATAGGTTCCAAAATATCATTCATGATCTTATGGAATTCGGATGGAGCGTTCTTTATGCCAAAAGGCATTACGTTCCATTCGTATTGACCAAAAGGTACATTAAATGTTGTTTTGTACCTATCTTGTTTGACAATCTGGATTTGCCAAAATCTTGATTTCATATCGAACTTTGAAAATAATTTTGCATTTGAAATGCGTTTGAGTAAATCATTTTTATTAGGAATTGGATATCTAATCCATTCCAAAACCTTGTTTAAGGGTTTGTAGTTTATTACCAGTCTTGGAACTCCTAGTTCCTTTTCAGCCTGGTTATTGACGTAAAATGCTGCACATGACGAAGGGCTCTTAGATGGTCTGATCAGCTTTCTTTTGAGTAGTTCATCAATTTCTTTCCGGCAATGGCTTAATAATTCAGAATTCATCTGGATTGGTCTTGCCTTAGTCGGAATGTCTGATTCCTTGAAGTCTTTTTCAGATGGTAAGGTAACCATATGTTTCTTCCTTGTCGAGAAAGCATTTGGATGAGTGGAGCAGATTTTTCCTTCAATATGCTTTTGGATAATCTGGATTCTTCTTTGAAGTCCAAGTTCTTTGAGCTGGTTTTCAACCTTCTTGAAGCTTACTTCTTCCCTAGGGAAATCAACCTGCTTCTCTTTAAGGCTGATTCTTTTAATCACATTAAGATCATCTTCTCTTAATGGATCAATAAATTTGAATAAGATTGTTTTTTCTAAGACGGTTGATACAATTCCTTCATCAGTTACCTGAAAATGATATAATTGAGTAATAAAGGGTGTACCTAGAATCACTCATTGATTCAGGTTCTTGATGAGTAAGAATGAAGTCACGAAACAAATTCCATTGTTGCAGATGTGAACTTCAGGTAGCTTGTGCATTATGAATAATGGCTGACTATTAGCTCCTCTCAAGGTTTCGATTGTTGTTTCGAAATACCTTGATGGTATACGTCTTTCATGAATGCAGTTTTGACCTGTGCCGGAATCTATCAAGGCTACTGCATTAAATTTGAAGTCTTGTATCCTTAAGGATATTTTGACGTACCATTTTTTATATTGAACCCTTTCCAGAGTTGATAAAAATGATACTTCTTATGGAGAAAGTTATGAAGGTCCTGCTTCGTCTCCTTCGCTGGTTTCTGAGGAAATTGCATGTTTTGATTTAATCACTGCGACTTCAACATCTAATTGAGAAATATCCTTTTGATCATCCGAACGAAGTTGTTTTACTTCGTTTTTGAGTTGATTTATTTCAGCCTTCAAGTCTGAAACTTTGACTTCTCTTTTTTCCTTCTGGAAAAGTGCATAGACGTCTTCAATAGAAGGATACTCAGTAGTTATTGAAGAACCGTCTTCTCCATGTTTTACTTCATTATGGAGAGAAGTCTTCAGTCTATTGAGAATTATCTTTTTCAGAGTTACATCTGTGATGTTGCTTGCAGCTTCAAAAAGTAACTCTTGGTCTTTTGTTAAAATGTTTATACAATTAAAGCAATCGCATGATTGTTTACCTTTGCATCCAGGTTTATGAATAGCTTGAATTTCTCCTTCTAAAGAAGAGTAAGAATCCGACTCTTCTTGCAAATAAATGAGTTGTCCTTTGTATTCATTTTAATCATATTCTGACTCTTCTTAATCTGTTTGGACAATATTGAGTAGTTCAGCTTTAATATCTTCATCGATACTAAGCTCATTGATTTTCTTCTTAACGGGATACTTTGGAGCGAAGTGCCCATATCCTCTGCATTTGTAGCATTGGACTGTTGAAGAATCTCTTATGGAAAATGTTTTTCCTCTAGGATTCTTCTTATCATAAGAAGTTTTTCGATAAGGATATTGCCGATGAGATCTAGACACAGTTGGTCTGTTGATATATGGCCTTGAGTAGTAAGTCTTGGGTTTTCCAAGTCTTTTCTTGGCCCTTACTGATGGAGGCTCAATATGGTTTCGATAAAAATATGTTCTGCAGAATTGTCCAAATTCTTGCTTCCTTTCTCGAGTTTGGTTTGCTTCTCGATCCTTGTGGCTTCGAGACATTGTTTGCTAGCTTGGGATATGACGAATTGATAGATTTTTCCATAAGTGACTTCGTCCCAAGGAATATTTCCTTTGTAGAATTCCTAGAGATGGATCATCAATTTCGAGCTCAATATTTTGGGCAGTCCAATTATAAATCTTTCTTTCCAAAAAGAACTATTGGCATCTGCTCTATTGCAAACCTCTGTCAGAAAGGTATCTTTATACCATTGGAAATCCTGGAGTTTTGGGCAGGTTAATTTTTGGAGATATTCTCCTGGTTGACTCTGGTATTTCTTATCGTCTCCAATAAAGTTTTTGACTATTGTGAAGCAGAGGGTTATGATTGCATCGTCTTTGAAATCTCTGCTTGTAGGAATACGAGGTGGTATTGCTGGTGTGTCAATAGTCATACCAATACCACTTTGTGCCATTGAAGTAGTCGCCTCTTCTCTTCTAGGAAATTTTGAGGAGGAGTCTCCTGAATCAATTGGAGATCTATGAGAAATAATTTTTCTTCTTTAAGCTTCTGTTAAAGTAGATAACCACCATCCTCTTAGTTGTCTAGTGAATCCGGCAACCAAAAGGCCAGCGTTATCATGATCATTATGTCCTTTTGAATTGTATGTTGCGTTTGCAAGAAACATTTCCTGGACAACTCCTATGATCAGATATTGAGAAAGACCATCAATATTCCATTCATAAATGGATTGACCGTCATATGATGAATGTTGAATAAAAGATCTATCTTCAATAGACAAATCTGGATGGGTAGCCCTTAGGTTGCTATTTGAATAATACTTTGAGATCCTATTAATTTCTTTAGGATCTTCTTCATCAGAGATAGCATTCTGCTGCATGGCATGAATCAAGTCTTCTATCTCTTCGTCTTTGAGTACGTTAATTTGTGGACCTTTTCCACTTAGCTTGGCAAGTTCTTCATGAATTTTTTCAAACATAACTTGCTCTTTACTTTTGAGTAAAGGGATGGATTCACTTGATCCTCTACAAAGGACTGGGAGAGGGTCTCTTACTATAGGAAGTCCTAATGTAGTGGCCGAAAATTCCTTGTGGGTGCTGGATGAAGTGAAAACCTTTTCTTCAATCCTGCACATATGTTCTGCCATTGTAGACAAAATTTTATTTGTATAGTTTTTTTGAAGATGAACTCCTCTGATTCCTTTGGACTTCTCCTACTTACTCAATGAAATTTGATTAAATGGAGCAGCAACAACTATATTACCCTTAGAGCTTCTGAATTCAATCTGCTCTAGTGGTGGATGAGTATCTGAGATCTCTCCGTCTGATGTTTTCCAGAGAGTTTCTTTGAGAATGTTCACCTCTTGACTGTAGTCATTTTGATTAGCGAACCACTCGAAGAAAGGAATATTTCTTTCAAGCTCTTCCATGGTAGAGATCCATGTTTTCTTGAAATTTTCTCTTTCTTCAGCATCGTATGCCTTAAAGAAGAATTCTCTAGGCATTTTCCATTTTTGTTCAAGAAAATCCTTTTTTAGACTTTCCATACTGGCCTTGAATTCTTCATAGATGACATCAAGCTCGTTGAATCGGCTTGTTGAGTCCATATCTATTTGAGTAGGTGAGCTTGGCCTTACATACCTACTTTCTGGTATGCGAGGGTTGAAATCCACTGAGTCGATTTTCGTAGAGAGAGATCTTCTCAATGGTTCTTGTTGTTCGAAACTTGTTGAGGATGAAGCCTCTCCTCTAGATTTCGAAACACTTTGCCTTGAGGGGGCAAAATTTGAAACCTTTGGACCAGTTGGGAAAGTTTGTTGGAAACTCAACTCAACAGATCCATCTGGGTGTTCAACTAATTGAGTAAGTTCTTTTGGTTTTGGAGCTTGAGTTGCTACAGCTCTTTCCAAAACCCAGTGAGATGTCCTGGTGATGTCTTCCCAGGATAATCTTCTTGGAGTCTCTACGTTGGCTCCCGTAGTATTGGCTTCTATGAGTACTGTTGTTCCCCTAGGGGAAGCTCTTAGAGCTCTGGGTGCTATATGAGTCTTCATCAAGCGATAGCAAACTCTAAATATAGTTACGAACCCATGAGTTTTTGGTTCTACATTTAGATCTTTGAAATGGACATCAAGAATCAAAGATTTGAGTATGTTGGGATCTCTTAAAGAAAGAAAATAGTGCGGATAGCAATTGAAATAGGCTGAACTATTTTCTAGATTGGTTTCAATCATTTCCATATGAGAGTCTTGGAAATTTCTGAACCTCTTGTCCCTAAGAGTTAGAATGACATGGGTATTCAAACCAGTTCTGAAAAGTGGCTTAATCGCTACCTGGATTACACCAAGGTGTATGAATGAGTATTATTCTCGATGTTGGAGTATTAAATCCCTTGTGAAGAGATTCAATGATTCTGGTTGTCTTTATGGCGATAGTGTTCTCCATAATTTTGACTCCTGTTGCGTAATTTTTTGCACAATACCGCAAATGTACGGGTTAAATTTTAATATAGTAAAAGAGTGTTCGAGTATCGTCCTCATGATTGGTTTTGTAATTCACTTAAGTATTATGAATATTATTGCCCAATTTTTTTTAGAGAATAGAATTGAATGATGAATGCAATATTTAAATAAAACAACTATAATAAAAATTGAAACAATCAAAGGAGAAAATATCCTAGGGAGTTGATTTCACCTATTAGACTAAAATAAATAAATTACTTAAACATCCAGGATTGATCAAACAAATATTTCATAAGTCTAGAAGTCTTTTATCATGAATGACTCTTTTGAGGACAAACAATTCTTATGCAATAAGGTAAAACCTACATCTCTGATCATTTTTAACGTTATGCATAGCATTAAGTTCCTTCATTAACAACTTCGAAAGGAGCCCTAATCATTATCAAGTTAGAACTACCTCTAGTCATGCAATTAGGATCTAATCTAAATTACCTTTCTCAAGCGTGTATTTATACCAACATAACATTTAATCTGTGATCAGAAGATTAAAAGCATTAAGAATATAAAAGCATGAATGAATTTAATGACAATCAATCATGGAATTTAAATAATTAAAACATAAGGTCTAATGGCTACATCAATCCCTAGAATAAGAAAACAGTTTAGCCACTCATGTTCACTATCACAAAATCTAAAGTCTTAAACAACATTTAAATACTAAATAAAAAGAAAGAAGAGAAAAACTATGTTGGTGTGTCGATTTTCCGTCTCCGTATGATCTCCATGAAAGAGTTAATATTAAAAAAGCGAAAGCAATTTTGGATCTCGAGCATTCAAAGTACATCAATTTAACCAAACAAAAACATGCTCAAAACTGGAAAAAACTGGAAAAAACCAGAAAGTATGAACACATACCTTTGTAGCTCAAATTCTCCAAATTCTTTGCAAATCTTGGATCACCAACACTATTTGGACCACCACTAGAGTTTTCCCTACTATTCCCAGCCCTTGGAATAGATTGTGGGATCCTTTGTTAAGAGAATTTTTAGAGAGAAGGAAGAGAGCTCAAGACAGTTTAAAAAAAAAAACTATCAAAGAAATTCACTCAATCCTTTTTGTGTTTCATCCCATTTATAGGCACTAATCAAACTTCATTAGGCTTCCTATGGAAGACAACACTTGGCTTCCTATGGAAGTCAACACATCATTGGATAGGATTAGTCAAGTTTCAATTAAATCAAAATTAATTAAAAAAAACTTGATTAATTAATTAAACCATTTAATTAATTTATTTAATTATTTAATTATTTAATTTAATTATTTAATTTAATATCAAATATTAATTAAATAATTAGACCAATCCCTCTCTTTTATGACAAATCGTTTGTACAAGAATCCCTATTCACGTATTAAACCGAACAAATATTTAAATCACATTTAAATATGTTCCTCTCTCTTCCTTGTGGTTTTAATTCATAATTAAATTATAGTACGTTAAGTATATCGCATATAATTAACGTTTACTCCCAAAATCGAATTTGAACAATTCAAATTCTTTTCTCTCAAATTATTCCAAGGCTTAGTCTGAGCTAGTAAGGGGACCTAATGGACCTACAGATCATGAGCTCCAACGATATGAGATTAACCGGCCAAACACTTTAGCCTAGCTAATCAACATTCGTTAACCACCGGGACACTCCACTAAAGCCCAGTGGCGGCACTCTCCTCGCTGTAGATATATTCTGTCGACTCGATATAACCATGATTAGTAAGTCAATCCTTCACAGGTCGTTCGTAATTACAGCTGGGTCAAATAAATCGTTTTACCTCTGTAATTACTTCTTGTTCCTTAAGTCCCACTGATCCTCTAATGAACAATTGGTTTGTGGTCCAACCAACAAACCGAATCCCTCTCGAGCCAATGAGAGGGTGGGCCCATTGTTCAAGACCCAGAGTCAGCACTTAAGGGAACAACCTCTCTACTAATCCTTAAAGCAGGTAGGAGTGAATTCCATCTCGCATGACTATGTTCCCAACTATCTATCAGGTCTTATCCCCAAAATGGGAGGCTTATTGAGTTGGCAATCTCGGGCCACTCTCACCCATGCAAATCTAAGGATAATCCCGAATAAACAGGAGTTCATAGCACGCTTAGGATTAAGATCGAGTTACCTAAGTCATCGTATGAATATAGTCAGTTAAAACAGTAAACGAAGTTATAAAGTCTAAGTGACTATTTCGAGGTCCGGTCTTATACAAACTCTTTGCATAGGATGCCCCCACTCGCATGTCTCCACATGAACGATTTAGGATCACATCGTTAGTACTATACAAAGTGGACTGCATCAATAGTGTCCCCAGAATAAGGTACCCAGCCTTATCCTTATACTATAGACTATTTTGGCAACTCGAACTTAATCCACTTTTATGGCATACATAAAGTTCAAGTATACATACTATAGCCAATGGTTCTTAGTTCATTGGATTTGGGTTATAGAATACACAATTCACTTTATTCAATAACACATTTACTGAATAAACCTCAATAACATCTTTATAGTAAAATAGAATATACATTCAGTTTACAAAACCACGAGTTTTAGGACACAAAACCCAACACTCCATAACTTGGCCTTGAATATTTCCCTCAAGTTTCTTCTCACTCTTGTATGTAGAAATCTAGAGTTGTGCTCTCCAATGTTTGATGCCTTGAAGTGAAGAGAATGTGGGTATTTATAATGGGTTAATCCATATCCTAATCTAATTAGGAATTCATTATTTAATTAAATTAAGAATCCAAAATCTAATCAAATTAGGAATCCATAACCTAATTAAATTAGGAATCCATAACCTAATTAAATTAGGAATATTTTTCTTCTCCAAAAATTGTCCCCAAAATTGGTTGCTTAATTAGCTCATTTATCACCATATTTCTTCTAAAACATTCATTTTGCTCCAAATGCTCAATTTATACAAAATAAACAATTATGAACGTGAAAAGAATATTTTTAAGTCTCAAAACTAGCATAAAATGAAGCCTAAAGATAGCACATATTGTGTGCTATCAACTCCCCAATTTTGAGCAAAATTGAAAGTATTCCTGTAATATATCGTATTTGGATCTAACTGAGGAATATTCCAATTGGCAAGTATCTCTTCAATGCGAGCTATTTGGAGTAATTCATTTGAATTATTGAGTAAATCAGCATTCTTCTCTGCCTTGTGAGCTTATTCATTTTGAGTAGATGATTCTCCAGGAATCATTTGATTACTTGAACTGGCGCCATCGTTTTGAGTATCTTTGAGTAACTTCTTCATAATCAAATATTTGAGTAACTTGGACATTACTTTATAAAAATCAAAATATTTTTGAAAGATAAAAATAATATTGCTTTAACACAATATTATCCTTCAAACTTCTTCTTCTTCACGAACTGCTTGTCTGCAACGGGAACACGTGGCTTGCCAATGGTCTTACGCCTTGCTGCCTGGAACATCAAACGCTTACCAACGCTGCTGTCGGACGGGCTGACGGAATGATCAAAGATGAAGAATTAAGAAGAACAATATTGAAGAAAATCAATATTGAAATTTGTCTTTTACAAATAAAAAGATTAATATAAATTAATCTCTAACTGAGCAAAAATTTGAAACAATGGAAGTTGCTAAATTTGCTGTTTTGATTTGAGCTAACTGAATTTTTTTTTGGTGAGTTATATGATGATTTTGTTGTATTGAGTGTGACGTGGACAACTTGTGATGTGTTCTAAATAGTGTAATATTTGAAATTTTTATAAAATATGAGTGCATGTCTAGGATTCAAGTAAATTTAAAGTTTTCTTGCAATTCATTGCAGTTGTGAAGCACTTAGCCTACTTAATAATAGTTTTGAACGCTTAGAATAGATTTATAGTGTCTAGATGTTCGTTGTCACTCCGGTAGTCTTAACTTCTTGTTTGAAGGTTATCTTACATGATAGTCTGTAATGTTGAGCTTAAAATGGAAAATCATGTTTATCTACTTGTAGGAAATAAAAGAAAGATAGATAAAGGAAAGAAAGAAAAGAAACGAATAAAAAGTGAATAAAATAACTTGTAGTGTGTATTGATCAAGGGAAAAAAGAGCTACCTCTGTTGTGATTAGGTAGGCCACTCATTGAACGAGTGCTCTTGGTAAGGGTCCCTACAACAGTTGTATGAAATCTAGTGTCCTTGATTGTTTAAAGAAAAATGCAAGTTTGGGAGAGCATTACCTAGTTGTTGTTCAGGCATCATAGTTAGATATTACTTTATGGGTGTTGGGATGATGGATAATTGGTGCTTAGGGCCAGTGTAGGGGGAAGACGAACAGAGGATTCTATAAATCTTTCAAGGCTAGTAATTATTAGAATAGGGAAGGCTAGGCACACATTGTGCAAGGTATGAGAAGTTAATATTTAAATTTTCTTGATGAAATGATGTGTTTGAGTATTCATTTAATTGTGATTAATTTGTTGTTTAGAACATTGAGGCTAGAATCACTTATTTGCAATGGTTGATTCATGTATGTGGTTTTTTTAGCCTTGTTCAAGACTCCATTTTTTCTAGTTTTATGCTTATACTGTATGTTTTAATGCATATTTCTCTTGATTTCGCAGAATCCAAGCTTTAGAAGCAAAACTGAGTGTTTGAGGGCATTTAGGTGATTTTGTGCCTCATTTAAGCCATATTGATGACCCAGGAAGAGAAGATGTGGTGTTTTGGCAAAAGAACCTGAGGGGAGAGTATTTAGACCCTGAAAATGGTGTCTAGATGCCATAATAAAGCACCAAACTCGAGAGGAAGTGTCAAGACGTTGTCCTATGCTCATCGTCGCTCAAAAGAAGACCAAAGTGAAGTTTCATCTGGAGCCTAGAGACGCTCTCTAGATCGTGTCGACGCTACTCTACCACCCATGCATAAATCAACTGCATTTGGGTGCAGCGTTGGCTGCACTTACTGGGTCTTGTAAATGGAGGCCATTCCAAAGGCTTTCAACCCTAAATTGATGCTCAACATAAGTGGGGGGTCTTGGACCAAAAATTGGGGTTGATATTGAAGATCTTGGAGCTTGAATTTGTGGAGATCACCTTGGGAACGTGGGATCGACATGAGTTTGATAGTTTTTCTCTCTTTTCCATTAAGTTTGTAGTTTTGATTTACTGTTGTAATTAAGGATTTTATGGGCTGTATTGATGAATTAAGTATTGTTTACTACTTAAATTCTTGGGATTCAGTTGTTGCTTAATGATTTATGCTTAATTGTTGATTGACTTGGACTAGTTAATTGTTTTTATGGATATTCCTAACTATTGAGATCGTGAATTCATTCATGCATTTAGGACTTAATGCTATTAAATAGTGTTCATTAATTAATTGAGGTAGATCTAGGGTGAGCTCGATGGAGGATACATAGTTAGCTTAGTGCATGATTAATTAGCTTTCCAAGTGACAGCTGGATTAGAGGTTAATTAGTTGTCGTTTGTGCTAAAGATTAATTAATTAGACACTGTTTAATTGAGATTTTACTAAGTGGAAACTCGCTGAAGAGAAACTTGGGCTAGAATCGAATGCATGACTGTTGATTGATTACTTGAGTGACAGTAGGGGCAATAATTAATTAATAGAACTTTGTAATGAAGAGTCTTAATGCCTCGTATGAGTTAGCTAGAACTAGGGACACTTAGGTTAGTTAATTAGTACTCGTGATTGGAGGAGACCGACAAAAGATTCTATGCTTGTAGAGCTTATAGACTTACGATTTCACTGTCGAGTTAGTTATATTTGTTTGTTTAAATAGAAATTAATTCTCTATCCAAGTCTATCTCCCATGTTTGAGTCTCCCATTTATTTTATGGACTTTATTTCATGTCATTAGGTTAGTTTATGATGTTTTATCATAATAAAGCTAAGTGAGTATTTACGGTATTTAATTGAGTTAAAACCAATCTCTATGGATTCGATACTCGGTAGGAATACCATTTTATATCACTTGATCGCGTGGGCTTGTGTGACTCCGAACATATAGGGTATGCGAGTGCATTGAAAATATTACGTTAAGAATAGTTATGAAATGAAGGTATAGGCTAAACTAGAAATTTAAGGGTTGAAAGGAAAAGATGAGTAACGAATAACATGAACTGAAGGTGAGAAAATGCGCGTTGTTGAAGTAAAAACCTAACTTGATCTGAAATGGCAATGTTTTTACAAGCATCTTAGGGCATTGACTTTAAATCTTTTAGTGGGATTACTCGAGGATGAGCAATGATTTAAGTTTTGAGGTTTGATAACTTGTAGAAATACAAATTATCCATGTTCTAAAAGTAAATCATCTTTGTTTTGAGACAATAAAAAGCGTGGGTTTAAACTAACTTTTTCTATCACTTTTATCAAATTTCTATATCTCTCCTTCAATGTGTTGAAGAAACAAAGTCAAGTTTGGAAAACATTCATGTATGTGTTTAAAACAGTTCTCAATGTCTCCATGTAGGAATGAGTTGCAACAAGAAGATGATAATCACAAACACCGGTGCATGCTTGAGAATAAGCTTCAATGCAAGTCATCGCTAGGACTAAATTAGAGTATGCACTCGTAAACCGTCACATCAACTTTTCATTACCTTATTACATATGAATGGGACTGATAGCATGCAATTATGCTATCTTATTTCCTATTATTTTGGCTAGTTTTGCTATGATTTTTCATGCTTTGATGCCTATTTGTGTTTAATTTGCAGAAACCAATCTAAAGAGAAAAATCAGAGTGTTCGAGGGTAATATGGTCATTTTGGAGCTATTTTGGTCCAATTTGCTGAGTCAGGAAGAAAATAGTTGAAGAAGTTAGCATTTGGGGTCGATATGATGGCGTTGCAATGCCCAAATGTATTGTGCAAACCTGAGAGCTAGCGTTGCAACGCTAGAAACACGCTAATGTGAAGCTTTCCATCCGTAGGGTTGCAACACTACCCCTATGCGCAGCATCAAAACGGTAGTGTTTTGGACAGCGTTGCAACGTTGTCCCCATTGCAACACTATCTCGATAGACAGTATATATTCATCGCCTCGTAATTAATGATTTATTTAATAATTAATAATAAAATTGATTATTTTATTTTCAATATAATATCATCCATTATATGAAAAATCCAAGGTTATTTGTGTAATCTTGAACAGTATGTGGTTGACATACGAGAGGATCATGTTCGAGAAATAACCTAAAGGGTCATAGTATATAGATAAGGTTGGGTGGTTTATCCTGGTAACACTGTTGATACGACCCACTTTGTAATAGTTACAACTGATTTGATCCAAATCATTCATGTGGAGACATGTGAGTGTGTATCTTATACAATGAGTTTGTATAAGACTGGACCACGAAATATTTAATCTCTCTTTATAAATCCGTTAATTGAGAAGATTAATATTTTATCAAGATGATCATATGCGACTCGATCTTAATCCTGAGTGAGTTATGAACTCCTACCTGTGAGGGCTTGTCCTTTGATTTGCATGGGTGAGAGTGACTTTTATAGCCGATTCAATATGCTTACCATTTTGGGGACTTGACCAAATAGGGAGTTGGGAACATAATCTCACAAGATGAAATTCACTTCTTCCTATATAGGATAAGTAGATGAATAGTTCCCTTAAGTGCTGATTTCAGGACTTGAACAATGGGGCCCCACCCTCTGAATGGCCCGAGAGGGACATAGTTTATAATTAGATTATAAATAGATTGTTCATTAGAGGATTAGTCGTACTTACAGTGCAAGATGTAATTATAGGGGTAAAACAGACATTTGACCCAACTGTAATTACGAACAACTCGTGAAGGATCGACTTGCATGTAATGATTATATTTATGGACACAACTTGTTCTACAGTACATAAGAGTGCAGCTCTAGGTCTATAGTGGAGTGACTTATATTTAATGAATGAAAATTGATTAATTATAGAGTTTAATTAATTAATTTTGTATCATTGGAGCTTATAATCTGTAGGTCCATACAGTCCCCTTGCTAGCTCATAGTAATACTAAAAGATCAATTTAGTTGAAAGACAATTTTGAAATGTTCAAATTAATATTAATTTGAAGTGTTCAAATTAATATTTAATATATTATATATATTAAATATAAAAGAGGAAAATATATTTATTGTATTCGATACATTAAATATTAAAATTTCAAAATGTTCAAATTTAATATTTAATTTGAAGTGTTCAAATTAATATTTAATATATTAGATATATTAAATATAAAAAGAGGAAAATATATTTATTGTATTTGGTACATTAAATATTAAAATTTCAAAATGTTCAAATTTAATATTTAATTTGAAGTGTTCAAATTAATATTTAATATATTAGATATATTAAATATAAAAGGGGAAAATATATTTATTGTATTTGATACATTAATTATTAAAATAATTAATGTATATTTGATACATTAAATAAAAGATATTTATAAAATACAATAAATATATTTTATAATTAATGTATCATTTACAATAAATATATTTTCCTTTTTATATTTAATATATCTAATATATTAAGTATTAATTTGAACACTTCAAATTAAATATTAAATTTGAACATTTTGAAATTTTAATATTTAATGTATCAAATAGGCTGGAAAATGGTCCAGCCTATTTCAATTGCTATCTGCACTACTGTCTTTCTTTAAGAGATCCCAACATACTAAAATCTTTGATTCTTAATGTCCACTTCAAAAATCTTAATGTAGAACCAGAAAATCATGGGTTCATAACTATATTCAGAGTTTGCTATCGTTTGATGAAAACTCAGATAGCACCAAGAGCTCTAAGGGCTTCCCCTAGAGGCACAATAATACTCATAGAAGCCAATACTACGAGGGGCAACGTAAAGACTCCAAGAAGATTATCCTGGGAAGACATCACCAGGACATCTCACTGGGTTTTGGAAAGAGCCGTAGCAACTCAAACACCAAAACCAAAACAACTTTCTTAACTAGTTCAACACCCAGATGGATCTGTTGAACTCAGCTTCCAACAACTTTTGCCAACCCATCCAAAGGATTCAAATTTTTCCTCTTCAAGGCAAAGTGTTTCGGAATTTAGAGGAGAAGTTTCATCCTTAACAAGTTTCGAACAACAAGAACCATTGAGAAGATCTCTCTCTGCAAAAATCGACTCTGTGGATTTTAACCCTCTCATACCAGAAAGTAGGTATGTAAGGCCAAGCTCACCTACTCAAAAAGATATGGACTCAGCAAGCCGATTCAATGACCTTAATGTTATATTTGAAGAATTTAAGGTCAATATGGAAAGTTTGAAAAAGGATTTTCTTGACAAAAAATGGAAAACGCCTAGAAAATTCTTCTTTAAGGCATACAATGCTGAAGAAAGAGAAAACTTCAAGAAAACATGGATCTCTACCATGGAAGAACTTGAAAGAAATATTCCTTTCTTCGAGTGGTTCACCAATCAAAATGACTATAGTCAAGAGGTGAACACTCTCAAAGAAACTCTCTGGAAGACATCAGACGGAGAGATTTCAGATACTCATCCACCGCTAGAGCAGATTGAATTTAGAATCTCTAAAGGTAATATAGTTGTTGCTGCTCCATTCAAGCAAATATCCTTGAGTGAAGAAGAGAAGAACCCCTCCAAAGGAATCAGAGGAGTTCATCTTCAAAACAACTATACAAACAAAATTCTGTCTACAATGGCAGAGCAAATGTGCAGGATTGAAGAAAATGTTTTCACTTCATCCAGCACCGACAAGGGATTTTTTGCTACCACATCAGGAATTCCTATAGTAAGTGACCCTCTACCAGTCCTTTGTAGAGGATCAACCGAATCCATTCTTTTACTCAAAAGCAAAGAGCAAGTTATGTTTGAAAATATTCATGAAGAACTTGCCAAACTAAGTGGAAAAGGTTCACAAATCAACGTACTCAAAGACGAAGAGATAGAAGACTTGATTCTTGCCATGCAGCAGAATGCTATCTCTGATGAAGAAGATCCTAAAGAAATTAATAGGATCTCGAAGCAGTATTCAAAGAGCAACCCAAGGGCTTATTATCCAAGGGCTACTCATCCAGATTTGTCTATTGAAGATAGATCTTTTATTCAACTCGCATCATATGACGGTCAATCCATTTATGAATGGAACATTGATGGTCTTTCTCAATATCTGATCATTGGAGTTGTCTAGGAAATGTTAGTTGCAAACACAACAAACAATTCAAAAGGACATAATGATCATGATAGCGCTCGCCTTTTGGTTGCCGGTTTCACTAGACAACTAAGAGGATGGTGGTTATCTACTTTCAATGAAGTTGAAAGAAGAAAAATTATCACTCATAGATCTCCAATTAATTCAGGAGATTCCTCCTCAAAATTTCCTAGAAGAGAAGAGGCAACTACTTCAACGACACAAAGTGGTACTGGTATGACCATTGATGTACCAGAAATACCACCTCGTAACACAACAAACAGAGATTTTAAAGACAATGCTGTCATAACCCTCTGCTTCACAATAGTCAAAAACTTTGTCAGAGACGATAAGGAATATCAGAGTCAGGCAGGAGAATATCTCCAAAAACTAACCTACCCAAAACTCTAGGATTTCCAATGGTATAAAGATACCTTTCTGACAGAAGTTTAGAAAAGAGCAGACGTCAATAGTCCTTCATGGAAAGAAAGATTTATTATTGGACTGCCCAAAATATTTAACTCGGAACTAATGATCCACCTCTGGGAATTTTATAGAGGAAATATTCCCCAGGAAGAGGTCACTAATGGTGAAATCTGTCAATGCATCATAACCCAAGCTGGTAAACAATGTCTAGAAGCTTCAAGGACCGAGAAGGAGACCAAAACTCGAGAAAGAAAGCAAGAGTTTGGACATTTATGCAAAACATACTTTTATCAAAACCATACTAAGCCTTCATCAGTAAGGGCAAAGAAGAGACTTGGAAAACCCAAGACTTACCACTCAAGGCCATACACCAACAGACCAACTGTGTCCAGATCTCATCGGCAATATCCTTATCGGAAAACTTCTTATGACAAGAAGAATCCTAGAGGAAATAAATTTGCTAGAAGAGATTCTTCAAAAGTCTAATCTACAAATGCAAAAGATATGGGCACTATGCTCCAAAGTGTACCGTTAAAAAGAAGATCAACGAGCTTAGTATCGATGAAGATATTAAAGCTGAACTACTCAATATTGTCCGAACAGATTCAGAAGAGTCAGAATATGATTCAAATGAATACGAAGGACAACTCCTTTATTTACAATAAGAGACGGATTCTTACTCTTCTTCAGAAGGAGAAATTCAAGCTATTCATAAACCTGGATGCAAAGGTAAACAATTATGTGATTGCTTTAATTGCATAAACGTTTTAACAAAAGACCAGGAGCTACTTTTTGAGGTCGTAAGCAACATGACATATGTAGCTCTCAAAAAGACAATTCTCAACTAACTGAAGACTTCTCTCTAAGATGAAGTAAAGCATGGAGAAGAAGATTCTTCAATAACTACTGAGTATCCTTCTATTGAAGATGTCTATGCACTCTTCAAGAGAGAAAAAGGAGAAGTCAAAGTTTCAGACTTAAAGGCTAAAATTAATCAACTCAAATACGAAGTAAAACAACTTCGTTCGGATTATCAAAAAGATATTTCCCAATTGGCAGTTGAAGTAGCATTGATCAAGTCAAAACAAGCAACTTCCATCAGAAACCAGTCAAGGAGATGAAGCAGGGCCTTCAGAACCTTCTCGTGAAGAAGCATCATTTTTGTCAACTCTCCAAGGAGTTCAATATCAAAAATGGTATGTCAAAATATCCTTAAGGATACAAGACTTCAAATTTAATGCATTAGCACTGGTTGACTCCGGCGCAGATCAAAACTGCATTCACGAAGGACTAATACCATCAAGGTATTTCGAGAAAACAATCAAAACCTTGAGAGGATCAAATAGTCAATAGCTATTCATAAAGCACAAGCTACCTGAAGTTCACATTAGCAACAATGGAATTTGTTTCGTGACTTCATTCTTACTCATCAAGAACTTGAATCAAGGAGTGATTCTAGGTACTCCCTTTATTACTCAATTATATCCCTTTCAGGTAACTGATGAAGGAATTGTTTCAACCGTCTTAGAAAAGACCATCTTATTCAAATTTATTGATCCATTAAGAGAATATGATCTTAATGTGATTAAAAGAATCGGCCTCAAAGAGATACATATTGATTTCCTAAAGGAAGAAGTCAACTTCAATAAGGTTGAAAACCAACTCAAAGAACCTGGACTTCAGAGAAGAATCCAGATTATTCAAAAGCAGATAGAAGAACAAATCTGCTCCACTCATCCAGATGCTTTCTGGACAAGGAAGAAATATATGGTTACCTTACCATATGAAAAAGACTTCAAGGAATCAAATATTTCCACTAAGGCTAGACCAATTCAGATGAACTCTGAATTATTAAGCCATTGCTGGAAGGAAATTGACGAATTACTCAAAATGAAGCTGATGCTACCATCCAAGAGTCCTTGGTCATGTGCAGCTTTTTACGTGAACAACCAGGCCGAAAAGGAACGAGGAGTTCCAAGACTGGTAATCAATTACAAACCCTTAAACAAGGTTTTGGAATGGATTAGATATCCAATTCCTAATAAAAATGATTTACTCAAACGTATTTCAAATGCAAAATTGTTTTCAAAGTTCGATATGAAATCAGGATTTTAGCAAATCCAGATTGTCGAACAAGATAGGTACAAAACAGCATTTAATGTACCTTTTGGTCAGTACGAATGGAATGTTATGCCTTTTGGCCTAAAGAACGCTCCATCCGAATTCCAAAAGATGATGAATGATCTTTTGGAACCCATTCAAGAATTTTAAATAATATATATTGATGATGTTTTAATCTTTTCATCAAATATAGATCAACATTTTTCTCATTTAAAGAGTTTTATTCAAACAATTAAGTACAATGGTTTAGTAGTTTCAGCTAAAAAGCTTAAACTTTTTCAAACAAATATCAGATTTCTTGGTTTTGATATCCATCTCGAACTATTCAAACCTATTCAAGGATCTCTAGATTTTACTCAAATTTTTCTAGATGAAATTTTAGACAAAACCCAATTGCAGAGATTTGTAGGGTGTCTAAATTATGTATCTAATTTAATCAAAGATCTTCGACCTAATCTCTATGGAGTCGATACTCAGTATTTACTTATCGTTGTATATTAATTTATCATGTGTGCTTTTGTGCTACGAACACTCTTAGACCCATGATGAAACATTTTGTCTTCTTTGCCTCTGTGTCTACCAAGTCCAGGGAAAAGCAGGAAAACTTGGTAAACTCTCGCTCGTACTCATCAACATACCTACTACCCCGCTTTAAGCTCAGGGATTCCAACTCCTTCTTGTACTTAATGACTGCAGGGTTATACTTCTGCAGAAAACTTCCTTGAATCGAAGTCAAGTAATTGGCCCCTCACTAACGTTAATAGATCATGACGCAGACTCCGACAAAAGGAGAGCCTCCCTTCTTAGCATAAACTCTGCACGTTGTACTTGTTACTCTTCAGGGCACTGCATACATTAAAAAATTTACTCCATCGATGCAAACCACGGCTCTGCCCCAGTTGGATCCACAATGCAAACCACGACTCTGCCCCAGTCGGATCCACAGTCTCTCCATCACAGAGCATGTGATGTACTTCTTAAAGCCCTTCAGATACCTTGCCTCCTTAGACTCACTTACATGGTCCTAAGTTACCTGGCTAGCCTAATTGGAGATTACAGTATGAATAAGTGCTTGTAGAGTCTCCATCGTTAGAGTTACTGGGGCACTAGTTGTTCTCGTACCTTACCAACTGGCTAGTCACCAACCTAAGGATCCATGGAAGGGACTCGCAGCCTACCACGTTCTGCTGAGATTCTTCTTCGAGGAGACATAATCTACCGCACATAAGTCAACTTAAAGTTAAGTTATAGTTCTGCATACTAAAGTCAAAATATGGGACCTAGCATAACCCTAAGTATCTACCCAACCCCGTGCAATTACTTTCGTATATATTGTGAGAATAATATTTACAGTGCGTATCATGCTTGGTAACTAACGTACTTGACGGTGATGAAGTGTTATTCATGTGCTTGGCTATAGAGAATTTGGTGCTTGCGATGTAAGAAAGTCAACAGAACCTAAAACCTAGGGTTCTTATACCACCAATAAAGACTCGACTTCCTCTATAGGTAAGTTCTAAGGATCGTTACTACATGATGAAAAATAAAAGCTTTTGGAACAGAAATATAGGAAACTCATGGTAGTCAAATAACATTTTTATTTAAGAGCATAAATAAAATTCTATTCCTTTGAGTTTGGGGTCCCAATAAGAATTAGTAGAAAATTTGAGAATAAAATAAGAGAAATGAGTAAAAGCAATACGTTAAAGATAAGAAGCCATGAACTAGAAAATTAAGCTAAGATCCTAGAGACGTCCGTTGCTAACTCCATAGCTTTGCCAAGATGAACGCCCTTGTCACGCACCTCGTGGGTCTTTGCACCATTTGAAGGAGAAGTAAAGTAGCATGGGTGAGTATAAAAATACCGAGTAAGTAGCCCCAGTTGAGGGTGAAAACTTCAAATACATATGCATGGTCATAGTATTATAACATGTGAGGTCCTGACTTAACCCAAACATGTTGGTGTCATTGCATAGAGACCGTCATCTGAACGTAGTAACTTCTAGCCTAAGTGAACAATTAACCTATCCTCAAGCTAGACCAACTACGATATTGGGAGTGACAGCTCGGTAAGGCAAGCCATCACTAGAGGGTAGTTGGCAGTCATCTAGTAGGTCGAACCTTTCACAATACAATACCCATGGAAACATACATTCTAACCATGAGGGAAATAAGCCTCAAGCTACAAACATAAAGGGAGTGGCCCTCAAGCCAGAAACATGATGGGAGTAACCCTCAAGCTAGAAACATGAACCTTTATAGTATCATACACAACATCATACTTAGGAGCATTCAAAGAATCTTACATGACATGGGGAAGGTAATTGACACTAGCTTACAATATCTTTAGCTCATCACCCCTTTAACTAAGACCCACATGAAATCATACATGGTCGAAAGTACTAGCATAACTTAGTTGAGGCTCCTAATCATGCTAGCAAGTTTACATACATGAGCAGTCCATTCTAGATAAAACAAAACTCCTCATAACGCTCATGCTAATATTTAGGCAAAAACATGCTCGAGAAGTATCGGAATTTATTCTAATTAGATCATTTAGCTTCCTCATGCATCACATACATACGAAAACCTCAAAACATGATCATCCAATCAGTTAACGTCTAACATGCAGGCATCCATATTCTAGACTTTTGGGGAGATTTATCCAAATTGGCTACTTACACTTTTGGTAAAACAATTAAGACGTTCCACAATTGCAAACTCCTCTTAGGAGTTACTTTGAACCACCTAGCATAAATCACAAAAGATAAATTAACTAACTATTGCTTGGCATTCCCAAAATATGTAAACCAAATCCTCCCAAGTTAACTTTATTTTCAAGCAATTTTTCTTACCCACAAGGTTTAAAAAGAAATTACCCACAAACTTTCTAAATCAAAATCGTCTTCAAATTCAAATGGCCCAATTGCAATTTGTGCAAAACGCTTCTAAATTAGAGATAACTCTAAATTCCACTTTTAATCTTGAAAGCTTAAGGGTCCTCAATAAAACTCCTAAATTGAGTCCAACAAGGGTTGAATAGGTCATTACCCACAACTTCTCCTTGGATTTTGAACTCGAATCGTTTTCGAATTTTGACACCAAATGGGTTGATTTCATGAATATTACACCCAACCGTTATGGGTAATCTAAAATCACGTCCAAATCATTATGGGTTAGCCTCCAATTGCAAAAAGAGTATTGAAAACCAGCTTTAAAATTCAAAAAATCTTCTTGAATCAACACCGGAGCACTTACCCAAATGAACGTAGGGTTGTACACTGTTGTACAATGCCCAGCTCACCAGAAAATGAGCCTGAAAACACTCCCCTACTGCTGAATGTTCAAACTAAGAGAGAGAGAGGAAGAGTTGCGGCACGGATCTTGCATGGTTGTGCTGCAGAGCGTCAAACGAAGGAGAGACGCAACGGCTGAGTGCTTCACGACAGATGGCGAGTGGAGCTGGCGTGCGACAGTGCAGCATCCTGCGTTCTCAAGCAACGATTGTTTATTGTGTTGTCAGAGGTGTGATACGATAGAGAGAGAGACGAGGGTGAGGGGCTACGATTTTGCTGAAGAAGAATGAGCAGTAATGGAAGAGAGAAAATATCTCTCTTGACGTGAAGAAGGAGAAGATAGTGAGGAAGAAGATGACGTTTAGGGCTCGATGCAGCTTAAACTCAAAGCTTCACTTGGCTAACTTTAAATAAAGTGGGAAAATTAGGGCTAGCTCCCCACTTAGCTTGGGCTTGGCTAAAGCTCGTTTAAAACACAAAAATACCCCCAATCAAATTAATTCCTTTTTTCCTTCCAATCCTCTAGTTCACACTTATACAAGCCCCCAAATTTACATTATTTGTTTCCATAATAGCCCAAAATTAAACCAAGTAAATAAAATGAATCAACCAATTTAAACTTCAAAATTTCAAACCCCAACTCTCAACTCCTAAATTAGGACTTTAACCAATCTAACTTAATACCTGAAAATGTTGGTCGTTACAAAACCTAAGTAGTTAGGGATAAGAATATTCAAAATCATAGAATTACAACCCAGAAATCTCTAATTATAGCCACTAAATTAACTACAAATTAAAAGAAAAGGAGAAATGTTGCAAATGAATGACGATCTCGCATTCTTGAGGTGATCTACCATGAACCTGACGTCTAGGGTCTTCAAATCCGCTCGAAAACGCCCTTACTCATTTCCAATACCCTTAGTTGCATTATGGAATCAAGAATATGGATTCAACCCTCGAAATGGCCTCATCTTGCACTAAGAGAAAATAAAGAATAAATATTGCCTATCGAGATAGCATTGAGACGTTATCAAAACGATGGCATTTTCCTCAGCACGCACCCCCAGCATCGAGACGCTATAACTAATGTCTCGACGCTATGGGCGAAAATGATTGTAAGCCCTAAACTCTCTTTTGATCTTATTGCACTTATACATGAAGGTTGATACATGTAACTTGGTATAGGTTGCACTGAAGGATGCCGTGGTAGAATTTGAGAATCTCCTAAGTTGTGAACGATAACGTGCACAAAGCTTCATGAGAAGACAGGTTAGGCATTGCTATAAGCATATTAAAAGTTGAGTTGAAGTAAGTTAAGGTCATGAGGAATTTGGATACACATTAGGTGTATGTTGTGTTGAATACAAAAGCTGTAACTTCTAATTAAATTAGTTAAAATTTACTTACAATTTAGGTGGATTTAAAAGGAATTAAAGTATAAAGAGAGAAGGAGGAGCTGGCCATTATACACAATTTCTTTGAAGTTTGCTATTGAGGAAGGATGAGCTGTCCAACTCTTGTGAATGCAGTAGACAGCTGGAAGCTCTAGGAAGTGGGTTAACTTCAACCAGCCATATCTCTCAACCCACTTGAGAAAATTCGATGATTCTTGAGCCAAAATCTCATAAATTTAGTGAAGAATAGGTCTGGAAAATTTTGTGAGAAAATAAGAAGAATAAGGTCGTGAAAACTTAAGAAAACTGAGAGGTGTTCCAGTTTCTCGGCCAGCAGAACAAGGTGAAGAAATCTGGAGATTTTGAGCTCTTGAGGACGAATTAGAAGCTCCAATTTTGAGGTAAGTAAGTTTAGACATTTTAGTTGAGGGTTATCAAATAAAATTTGGGTGTTGTTTTTCTAAATGTTGAGAAACCCATCCTGGAAGTTGAATCTGTAATTTTTGGTTCAAAAGAGAAAGGGCTAGAGAGAGAGTAAGGAAGATGTGCTTCCAATTTGTTATACCTTACAGCCAAGTGTGTTCAGTTACTATGCTATGAGTTATGTGACTGAATTAGATCTAATTTTGGGCCAAGTAGAAAAAGGGATTAATGTTATGGAATTTATTTTCAGGGCAAACGGAGATAGGCGAAGCTTATAAGCCTTGGGAGTCTTCCAGTGATTGTGAGTTACTTTGTTTGAAAACCTATGCTTTGATCTTTATTCGAAAGCTTACTAGTGATGGATATTGAAGCATGCTTAAACTAATTTATATTCATTTTTCATTGAACTCCTATTAATAAATGGCGGTGTTGAAAGCTAAGTAACTAGTTGTTACTCCGTGTTCAAGCATGAAACCTAAGTTTGGAAGTAGGTTTTCTTCGAAGTACCTTGCGTTAATCCATTCTAAAACATGGTTGAAGTGCCCAAACCTTAAAATACGATTGGTTGGCTATGTTAAAGAATTTATGTGTACAGAACATGAAAAATGAGTTTGGTCAGTGAGTTCTCCTTTAACCGTACGATGAACTTAACTATTGGCATGACACTCGACGTTTGGAAGCTTGTTTAAAATGAAAGTTTGTGTTATGTTGAGAACTTGCTGAATGTGATTCCATACTATGTTTCTAACTATTTAAAGCATGCCTTGTATATTATTAACCCCCGGTACCGAAGGACACGGAGAAGGTACCTGGGAGAGAGAAAACCTGACCCCTGATACTGAAGGACAGTGAGAAGGTATTCGGATGGTAGTTGGTCTGGCCCCAATACTGAAGGACATGGAGAAGGTATTAGGGGAGGCCAGTGAGCTTAAATGGCATTCCACGTGCACGTGAGAGAGGTATTGAAGCTGTTGGTTTAGAGAGGACTTTTCCACAGCTAGGGTTAGGAAGGATACCATGCTACAAATTTTCTTTATTATGAGTTACTACGTTTTGACATACCTATTTCTGATTTTGATGCTACCTTATGAGTTCTTATGCATTGCTTTTCGGGGTGCTTAAATCTTGTAAATTGGCGGCCTTGTTAAAGTACTTTTGATGTTTTATCTTTGAACGCATAATTTATTAAAGTAGTAACTCACTGGGCTTCCCAGCTCACGTTTTCAACATGTTTTCTCTTCTCAGGTAGCAAACGAGTTCCCGGTGCTTAGCCTCATCAAGACCTGTTTGCCACCACGCATCTTTAGCTCCTTCTATATACTTCTACCTGTATATAGTTTTGAAATTAAAGCATTCTAGCCGGGTTGTAATAGACTTAAGTATGTTATGACTTAGTATGCAAACCTAGTATGAGGGACTGAATGTATCTTGCTCAGGTGTGCAACTGTGTGCTCCATTTTACTTGTTCATACATATTGCGTTGTGTACAGTTTCAGGTGGATGTTAGGCTGGGCTGGGAGTGCTTGTAAGAGGGCTGGTATTCTCTGTCTTCACATTCCTTCCTAGGTTAGGCAAGTGAGTTGGGAGGGGGTGTGACAATGATCTTCCACGAGTTTCTAGCATTAAGCACGGCATTGCGATGCTACCTGATGGCTTTGAGACGCTATGAACGACGTCTCAATGCTCTCCTTTATTCTCAATACTTCATTCTTCATTTATTCCCTTCTTTGATCTTCAATATGCCTCCAAGAGGCCTCAATATCATCAAAACAACTCTCAAACAATTGATTTTTTCCTTTATATTGGTTTCTACAAATTAATCATAAAAACACCTAAAAGCTCCCCAAATCACAACAAAACTAGCATAATATATAGGAAATAAGGACCTACCTATAAGTATAGATGAAGATGCATGAACAGGTCTATCACTCATGTCAAGAACATATAAATCAATATGAAATAGAAAGTCATTAACTTTCACAAGCACATTCTCAACTATCCCAAGAGGTTTAACAGTAGATTTATCTGCTAATTGAATACAAACACCATTTTCATGTAAACCATTCAGATTAAGTGCTTCATTAATAGACAAAGGCATACCATTAATCAATGCACCTAAGTCTAACATGGCATGTTTAATATTTTTATCTCCAATCATGCACGATAATTTGAACATGCCAGGGTCAGAGCATTTATAAGGAAAATTATTTAAAGTCATAGTGGAAACATTTACCTCTTTTCTACCTTTACCTTTTGAGGCTCTTTTGACAGTCCACCACTTCTTCAAAAACCAAGAATACTTCAGGATCTTCTTTACAACATTTAGAAGTGGGATATTCCCCACCTTTTTTAATACATCAAACACGTCCTTCTCATGCTCATTTTCTTTTTCAATCTTTTTTTCCTTTCTGGGAGCTAATCTACATGGAAATGGCATGAGAGGAACATAGGCATTCAAACCCAAGGATGGATAAAATATAATACCTCTCATAGGCTTGGGGGTGGGATCTTCCTCTTTCCTCTCGAATTTATTTTCAATAACATGGGTTGTCACACCCCTTCCCAGCTTACTTGCCTACCCTAGGAAGAGATGTAAAGACATAGACAATCAACCCTTTTACTAGCTCTCTCTGACCATCCCAACATATATCTGAAAATGAAGGTAACACAACACGTTTGAACAAGTAAGTTTGGAATGCTCAAATACACATATGAGCAAGACCCATTAACTTTCAGTACTATGTTCTTTAACAAGTCATAACATTTTATAGTTATTACAACCCCGCTAAGATGCTTTTACTACAAACTATATACATAAGAAAGTGTATATACAAGGAGCTAAAACGGCGTGGTGGCAAACAGGTCTTGTAAAGGCTAAGCACCGGGAACTCGTCTGCTACCTGGGAAGAGAAAACATAATAAAAACGTGAGCTGGGAAGCCTAGTGAGTGTCTATCTTAAAAACATTATAAGCTCAAAGATGAAACATAATGATGGACAAGCTACAAGTTAGAGATAACTTATCACTTATTTGTAAACATAATCAAACCATGCTACCCATTTACAGGTTTAAGTCACCACATTATGTATAGCATAGAAACTCATAATGTAGTATCATACTGAAGAATAGACATTTCAAAAGCGTAGAAGCTCATAACAATAAAACTCATATCATGATACCACTTTCGAACCTTAGCTGTGGTAGAGTCATCTCTATACCAACAACGTTCATACCTCTCTCTCGTGCACGTGGAATTCCATTGACACACTGGTCTTCCCTAATACCTTCTCTATGTCCTTCAGTATTGGGTTAGACCAGTTACTACCCGAATACCTTCTCTTTGTCCTTCAGTATCGGGAAATCATAATTCCTCCCTCCCAAGTACCTTCTCAATGTCCTTCAGTACTGGGGGTTAACAACATACCGGGGCATACTTTGATTACCTTGGAAATCATGTTTTGATAACACAAACAACAAATTCTCAACATTTGCACTTTTCCTTTCTAAACATGTTTCCAAGTGGATTTACAAAAAGCATTTTCTAAAGGAAGTCATACTTCCATAATTTAGTTTCCATGTTTGAATGTATAGTTACAAACTAATTCAAATCATGCTTAAGTTTCATCAATGACATTCTATTAAAAGCTCCATGAAAAGTATACAAAAGTAAGTCAAGCATGTTTCAATGATCAACATTTATGCTTTTGAAGCAAAGCAAAGGTCAAGCATAGTTCTAAAATAGATTCACTCACAATCACCAAAAGGGTTCCAAGGATTATAAGCTATTCCTATCTCCGTTTGCCCTGAAAAAAGAAATTAATAACATTAATTCCTTTCCTTATACACCTTAAAAACATATCTAATTCAGTCCCATAACTCAATTCATAATAACCATATGCACTTGGGTGTAAGGTATAAAGAAATGGAAGCACATCTCCTTCAATCTCTTGCTAGCAGTTTTTTTTTTCTTGCACCTAAAATTCCAGGTTCAACTTTCAGCTTGGGTTCCTCAAAATTTAGCAAAACAACCACCTAATATTTTTTTTATAAACCTCAAGTAAAACATCTTAGCTTACTTACCTCAAAGTTTCAGCTTCTAATTCCTCCTCAAGAGCTCAAAAGAAACGGATTTCTTCACACTGTTCTGCTACCCGAGAATTATGTACACCTCTCGGTTTTCTGCTATTTTCTCCTCCTTCCTCTTCCTATTTTCAAAACAGCCACCCACTTTCGTATTCTACACTCAATTTATGAGAGTTTGACTCAAAAATCATCGAATTTGGTGCAGTAAATTAAGAGATATGGCTGTTTGAAGTTGATCCTCTTCCAGAAGCTTCGAGCTGGACAGCACCCACTTGTCAAAGACAAAATCGTGGCTCCACAAATTTTTGCCACCTCCCACTTCCTTATTTACATCTTAATCCCCCTTTTTTTTTAAAAAAAAAACAAAACAAAGACAATATATTCACCTATCACATTTAGTCAACTTTACTTAAGTTTGTGAGAAATAAGAACTTTCATTCAATACATAATGCACCTAAAATTTACCCAACTTGTTAATGACCTTAACTTACTTCAATTCAACTCTTAATATGCTTATTCAATGGCTTACCTATCTCCTTATGAAGCTTTATACACATTATAGTTCACAATCCAAAAGATTCCCAAATCTCATCACGACATCTTTTAGTGCAACCTATATCAATTTGCATATGTCAAAACTTCAAATATGAGCACAATATGATCAAAAGAGAGTTTAGGGCTTACAATTTACTACCCCGTTAAGAGGAATTTCGCCCTCGAAATTCAGCAACATCATTTGTACGAGAAAAGTTGTGGGTACTTTTCTTTCATTTGATCTTCGCTCTCCCATGTTGCTTCCTCGACCTCGTGATTTCTCCACAATACTTTTACCAACGCTATTGTCTTGTTCCTAAGTACCTGTTCCTTCCGATCAAGTACTTGTAGAGGTTCTTCCTCATAAGATAGATTCTCCTTAAGTTGTACTGGTTCCGCCGTGAGCACATGTGATGGGTCAGAAATGTATTTCCTCAACATTGATACATGGAAAACATTATGTACCCGAGACAACTCTATAGGTAAAGCTAATCTGTAAGCTGATGGCCCTACACGTTCCAGAATCTCGTAAGGACCTATATATCTCGGGCTCAGCTTCCCTTTCCTTCCGAACCGTAAAATACCCTTCCACGGGGACAGTCTCAAGAAAACTTTGTCTCCGATTTCGAATTCTAAATCTCTCCTTCGCTTATCAGCGTAACTCTTTTGCCTATCTTGCGCTGTCTTCAGCCTTTCCCTGATAAACTTAACATTTTCTGAAGTAACTTGGACTAACTCTGGCCCTATTAGCTTTCTTTCCCCTACCTCACCCCAACATATAGGGGTTCTACATCTTCTTCCATACAATGCTTCGTACGGTGCCATTCCAATGCTAGAATGATAGTTGTTATTGTATGCAAACTCCATCAATGATAGATGAGTTTCCCAACTTCTTTTATACTGCAACACGCATGCTCGAAGCATGTCTTCAAGGGTTTGGATGGTCCTTTCTGACTGACCATCAGTCTGTGGATGAAATGCTGTGCTGAAGTGCAGTTTAGTTCCTAAGGCCTCTTGAAGGCTCGGCCAGAACTTGGAAGTGAACCTCGAGTCCCTATCTGACACAATTGATACTGGGGCTCCGTATTGGCATACAATCCTGTCAACATACAATTTAGCAAGTTTATCCAAGGTGAAAGTTACCTTAACTGGTAAAAATCGAGCAGTCTTAGTAAGTCTATCAACTATCACCCAAATCCCATCATAACCGCTCGGTGTCCGAGGAAGTCCAAAAAGGAAATCCATGGTTACATGCTCCCACTTCCATTCAGGTACTGGGAGTGGGTTTAGAAGTCCTCCTAGTTTCTGTCGTTCAGGCTTCACCTGCTGACAGATAAGACATTTAGAGACATACTCTGCTATCTCTTGTTTCATTCCTGGCCACCAATAATGGCTCTTCAATGTCCGGTACATCTTTGTCCCTCCTGGATGCATCGCATAAGCCGAACTATGTGCTTCCTCCAGTATTGTGTTTCTCAAAGCTTCATCTTTAGGTACACAAAACCTACCGCACTTCATCAACGCCCCATCATGCCTTATTTCGTAATCTGCTCTCTGCTTCAAGTTCACTTCTTCCATCAATTTCTTGAGGACAGGGTCTCTAGCTTGACTTGAGATAACCTCATTAATTAAAGTAGGTCTTACCTGAAAATAAGCTAACAAATTCCCTTTTTCACCAACCGACACTTCTGCATTAGAACTCTTGAGTTCCTCAAACAGAGCCACTCTAACAGCATTAAGTGAACTCTTAGGTTGCTTCGACTTCCTACTAAGTGCATCAGCTACAACATTAGCCTTCCCTGGGTGATACTCGATTGTACAGTCATAGTCTTTTATCAACTCGAGCCACCTCCGCTGCCTCAAATTCAACTCTTTCTGCTCAAAGATATATTTTAAACTTTTATGATCTGTGTAGATATGACATTTCTCACCAAACAGATAATGCCTCCAAATTTTTAAAGCTAACACAACTGCTGCGAGTTCCAGATCATGAGTAGGATAGTTACACTCATGCTTTTTCAGTTGTCTTGACGCATAAGCGATCACTTTCCCATCTTGCATAAGAACACATCCAAGGCCCTGATGTGATGCATCACAGTAAACCTCAAACTCTTTTCCCGTGGTAGGTAGAGTTAATACCGGTGCTGTCACAAGTCTGTTCTTTAACTCTTGAAAACTTTTTTCACACCCTTCACCCCACTCGAACTTCGTGTTTTTCTTTGTCAAACTGGTTATTGGAAGAGCTATCTTTGAAAACCCCTCGATAAAACGTCGGTAGTATCCTGCAAGTCCCAGAAAACTACGGACTTCTGATACTGAAGTGGGTCGTTCCCACTTGACTATAGCTTCTGTCTTCTGAGGATCCACTTGAACTCCGGTTGCTGACACTACGTGTCCCAAAAACACAACCTGCTCCAGCCAAAACTCACACTTACTAAATTTAGCATACAACTTCTGATCTCGTAATGTCTGTAGCACTATTTTGAGATGTTCCGCATGCTTCTCCTTACTTTCTGAATACACTAATATGTCATCAATAAATACTATCACGAACTGATCAAGGTAAGGATGGAAAATTCGATTCATGAGATCCATGAATGCTGCTGGGGCATTTGTTAACCCGAATGGCATTACCAAGAACTCGTAATGCCCATACCTTGTCCTAAAAGCTGTCTTTGGTACATCAAAGTCATTAATCTTCAATTGATGGTACCCCGATCGCAAATCAATTTTGGAAAACACCGAGGCACCCTTTAGTTGGTCGAACAAGTCATCTATACGGGGTAAGGGATACTTATTACGTATTGTTACTTTATTTAATTGTCGGTAATCAATACATAATCGTAATGTCCCATCTTTCTTTTTCACAAATAACACAGGTGCTCCCCATGGAGATACGCTTGGTCGGATATAACCCTTATCCACCAACTCCTGCAACTGAGTTTTCAACTCCTTCAATTCCTTCGGTGCCATTCTGTACGGTGCTTGAGATATTGGCGCCGTTCCTGGAATCAAGTCTATGGTAAACTCCACCTCTCTATCAGGTGGCAACCCTGGTAGCTCCTCTGGGAAAACATCTAAAAACTCACATACTACTAGAATGTCCTCAGGTATCAATTTACTCGCCGGTGCACAAACTACATATGCGAGATATGCTGTACAACCTTTATTCAATAATTTTCTAGCTTTAATAGTTGATATTATACAAGTAGGCAATATCTTCCTATAGCCCTTAAACATGACTTCAATGTCGCCTGGCTTTCTGAACACAACTTCCTTCTTATGACAATCCATAGAGGCATAATACCTAGACAAGAAATCCATCCCCAAGATAACATCGAACTCTTGAAGATCTAAGGGAATCAGTTCGGCTGTCATAGTCATACCATCTACTTCTACCATACAATTCCTATAGAAGCTACAGACTATCAACATAGCACCAATAGGAGTATATATGCACAGTTCTTCAGATAGAGGTTCTAATTCGCCCTCAATATTAGTAGCAAACATATAAGAGATAAAAGAATGTGTAGCTCCTGGATCTAATAACACATGCGCAAGTTTACCACAAATAGAAAGTCTACCAGAAACAACTTCTGGTGCATCATCTGCCTCCTGCTGTGTCATGGCATAGATCTTCCCCTGCTGTCGGGGTCGGCCTACAGGTCCCTTCTGCATAGCCCTACTAGTGCCTTCTCCTCCAGCTACCCCAATCGTTTGCTGTTGGTTCACAGTCTGCGACGCAGTTCTCTGTCCTACCTTGTTCTCCTGAATTAGCTGGGGGCATTCCATCTTGAAATGACCTTCTTGCCCACAATTAAAACATACATTACTCCCACTCAAACATCGACCCCAATGATACTTTCCACAAGTGTTGCACAATGGTTTCCTAGCTGAACTAGCTACCGACTCACCGGGTTGTCCTGTACGAGAGTCTCTTGTTGATCCTGTCGAAAAACTCGATCCCTGCTGTCTCTGTCTCTCCCTACCTCTACTCGTACCAGTCTTGGAAGTAGACTGCCCACCACGATGAGATTTGAAGCTCCCTTTTCCAGAAACTCTTGGGGTGAATCTCCTACTATCTCCTGGTTGGAGCCGATCTCGTGATGAACTAACCGAATAACTGGTACGTCCATCACCTATAACACCTCTTCCCGATCTTTCCTCTACTAGGCTTCGCTCCACCCTTAGCGCTGTCTCCACTAGTTTGGAAAACTCAACCCACTCTGAACTTGCTGTCACAGGCGTTCGGATCTCTGTTCGTAGACCATCCTCGAACCTTTTGCATCGATCTATCTCGCTTGCAACAATAGTGCTAGCATACTTTGATAACTCTGTGAACTTCTTCTCATATTCTGCTATTGTCATTGATCCCTGAACAAGCCCCAGAAACTCGTTCCTCTTCGCATCACGGTAAGAACTCGGATAATACTTATCTTCAAATGCCTTTCGAAACTCTTTCCAACTCCATGCTTCCCCTTTTCTGCTCTCTGTTATCTTCCACCAATCATCTGCTCCTTTCTGGAACAAGAATGCTGCTAAATCAACCTTTCTTTCCTCAGGGCATCGCATAACCCTGAAACACTTCTCAATCTGATTTAACCAAACCTCAGCATCAGCGGGATCTGTCGTGCCCTCAAATGTTGTTGCACCCAAGGCCTTTAGTCTTTCAATGCCATACTTTTTTTCTGGGTCTGTTTGTGTTGATCTAACACTTTCAGCTAATCTTTGAGTTATCCTCGTAAAAATCTGTTCCTCCAGATTCACCTCTTGCTGAGGATGACTAGACTCTCCCTCTGATACCTCTCTTCCTCTATCGCCAGTAGCTTCTTGAGTTCCGGCCTCCACTCGCCTGCCTCGTTTGCCACCTCGAGCCATGGTCCTAAATTATACAATCTTGTTAAAATAATTAAGACAACAAGCTCCTAGTTTAATGCATGAACTTAGTTCCCTTCCCAAAACCTTTTGCTCTGATACCAAGTTGTCACACCCCTTCCCAGCTTACTTGCCTACCCTAGGAAGAGATGTAAAGACATAGACAATCAACCCTTTTACTAGCTCTCTCTGACCATCCCAACATATATCTGAAAATGAAGGTAACACAACACGTTTGAACAAGTAAGTTTGGAATGCTCAAATACACATATGAGCAAGACCCATTAACTTTCAGTACTATGTTCTTTAACAAGTCATAACATTTTATAGTTATTACAACCCCGCTAAGATGCTTTTACTACAAACTATATACATAAGAAAGTGTATATACAAGGAGCTAAAACGGCGTGGTGGCAAACAGGTCTTGTAAAGGCTAAGCACCGGGAACTCGTCTGCTACCTGGGAAGAGAAAACATAATAAAAACGTGAGCTGGGAAGCCTAGTGAGTGTCTATCTTAAAAACATTATAAGCTCAAAGATGAAACATAATGATGGACAAGCTACAAGTTAGAGATAACTTATCACTTATTTGTAAACATAATCAAACCATGCTACCCATTTACAGGTTTAAGTCACCACATTATGTATAGCATAGAAACTCATAATGTAGTATCATACTGAAGAATAGACATTTCAAAAGCGTAGAAGCTCATAACAATAAAACTCATATCATGATACCACTTTCGAACCTTAGCTGTGGTAGAGTCATCTCTATACCAACAACGTTCATACCTCTCTCTCGTGCACGTGGAATTCCATTGACACACTGGTCTTCCCTAATACCTTCTCTATGTCCTTCAGTATTGGGTTAGACCAGTTACTACCCGAATACCTTCTCTTTGTCCTTCAGTATCGGGAAATCATAATTCCTCCCTCCCAAGTACCTTCTCAATGTCCTTCAGTACTGGGGGTTAACAACATACCGGGGCATACTTTGATTACCTTGGAAATCATGTTTTGATAACACAAACAACAAATTCTCAACATTTGCACTTTTCCTTTCTAAACATGTTTCCAAGTGGATTTACAAAAAGCATTTTCTAAAGGAAGTCATACTTCCATAATTTAGTTTCCATGTTTGAATGTATAGTTACAAACTAATTCAAATCATGCTTAAGTTTCATCAATGACATTCTATTAAAAGCTCCATGAAAAGTATACAAAAGTAAGTCAAGCATGTTTCAATGATCAACATTTATGCTTTTGAAGCAAAGCAAAGGTCAAGCATAGTTCTAAAATAGATTCACTCACAATCACCAAAAGGGTTCCAAGGATTATAAGCTATTCCTATCTCCGTTTGCCCTGAAAAAAGAAATTAATAACATTAATTCCTTTCCTTATACACCTTAAAAACATATCTAATTCAGTCCCATAACTCAATTCATAATAACCATATGCACTTGGGTGTAAGGTATAAAGAAATGGAAGCACATCTCCTTCAATCTCTTGCTAGCAGTTTTTTTTTTCTTGCACCTAAAATTCCAGGTTCAACTTTCAGCTTGGGTTCCTCAAAATTTAGCAAAACAACCACCTAATATTTTTTTTATAAACCTCAAGTAAAACATCTTAGCTTACTTACCTCAAAGTTTCAGCTTCTAATTCCTCCTCAAGAGCTCAAAAGAAACGGATTTCTTCACACTGTTCTGCTACCCGAGAATTATGTACACCTCTCGGTTTTCTGCTATTTTCTCCTCCTTCCTCTTCCTATTTTCAAAACAGCCACCCACTTTCGTATTCTACACTCAATTTATGAGAGTTTGACTCAAAAATCATCGAATTTGGTGCAGTAAATTAAGAGATATGGCTGTTTGAAGTTGATCCTCTTCCAGAAGCTTCGAGCTGGACAGCACCCACTTGTCAAAGACAAAATCGTGGCTCCACAAATTTTTGCCACCTCCCACTTCCTTATTTACATCTTAATCCCCCTTTTTTTTTAAAAAAAAAACAAAACAAAGACAATATATTCACCTATCACATTTAGTCAACTTTACTTAAGTTTGTGAGAAATAAGAACTTTCATTCAATACATAATGCACCTAAAATTTACCCAACTTGTTAATGACCTTAACTTACTTCAATTCAACTCTTAATATGCTTATTCAATGGCTTACCTATCTCCTTATGAAGCTTTATACACATTATAGTTCACAATCCAAAAGATTCCCAAATCTCATCACGACATCTTTTAGTGCAACCTATATCAATTTGCATATGTCAAAACTTCAAATATGAGCACAATATGATCAAAAGAGAGTTTAGGGCTTACATGGGTGGGTCGTCAAACAATCTCCTTGTCACTATGCAGTGTAATATGGCTCGCATGCTCCTTGATCTACATGCCAGGTTGTGCAGGCAACTTCCCTAAGCTCTTGTTTGCGTCGAGTTTGCTGACTTTAGTGGAAAACTGCGTGATTTGGTTGCCCAAAATCTATATGTCAGTCCTCACATCCTTTTGGAATTGCATCAGGTCTTGCGACAATTTGCTAGTGCTGTTAGCTAAACTTTTAATCATGTCTTCAAGAGACATACCTGAACTGGAGGCTTGACTATGGGATTGTTCTGGGGCTCTCTAAAAATTGTGATTTTGAATTTTATTATAGTTGAGGTTGGGGTGGTCTAGCCACCAAGGATTGTCGTATTGTTGTACAGGTCATACTTCCTCTAGTTGTTGTTGGCGTAACATCCAATAGCACTGCTTCTGAAATTGTTCCATTTTACAGTTGGGGACATGCATCGGTGGTATGGCCCACAGACGAACATAGGCCACATGCCTTCGTCATATTCACTTGACCTACAACAAGTTGTTTTACAAGGTTAGTACGTTTAGAAATCTGAGATTTTAAACCAATAACCATTTTAAGTTGTGCAAGTGCTTCTGATGGTGTAGGTCCTCGCATCCTGAACTGTGGGGAATTCTCAGCCTTTTTCAAAATTAGCTGCTTCGCCTTTGTCGGGGTCTTGTTGACTAAGGATTCTCCATTTGTGGCATCAATCATGCTACAATATGTGGGTAGGAGTCCTTCATAAAAGTACTAAATCAACAATTAGTCTGATATTTGATGATGCAGGAAGCTCACACGCAGTCGTTTGAACCGTTCCCAATGCTCATGGAGCTACTCTTCGGTCATTTGCATGATCCTGTATATCTCTTTTTGCAGGTTCGTTTCATGCGAGGCTAGAAATAACTTCTCAAAAAATAATATTTTCATTTTGTTCCAAGTTGTTATTGGCCCAGGTGGAAGGTAATACAACCAATCCTTGGCTTGGTACTTTAGGGAAAATCAAAAAGCCCTTGAGTTGATCTGCTATTCTATGACTTCATTTGACTTCGTGCTCCAGTAGACAGTGTGGAACTCCTTCATGAGCTTGTGAGGATCTTCACCTGTGCTGTCATAGAAAATAGGCAAGAGGTGAATTAAATCAGGCTTTAATTCAAAGTCACCTGGGGTTTCTAGACATGTAATACACAAGGGTTGTTGGTTTAGATTTTTAGCAGCAAGTTGTTTATGTCTGAGCTATGCCATAGCTTCCTCTCGAACTTGCTCTTCAAGTATATGGATGTATTTGTTAAGCTCTTTCTCTCCCTCTCTTGATTCACTTCTTACGCGTTTCTCTTCTCTCACAATCTCATGAAAGTATTGTAATCCATGTTGCTCCTATAAGGAGCGAGTGTTCATGGACACACCAAGAGATAAAGATCAATAACCCAAAAAAAAGAAGTATACGTCGATTCTCGGGCCCCAACACCAATTTGATAATGAGCTTGTCGAAGGCTCGATCAAATAAATATATAATATCGAAGAACTAATATTTGTAGTATTAGTGGCCGAGTCGAACCATAGGGAATCGTGCTTCTAATTACATTATGCTTTTGTTTATCGAACACGTAGGGGCGAGGGATTTTGATGCTTAAAACAGTAAAATAGTAAGAAAATTAAATTGGATAAAAGTAAATGAACGTAAGGGGTAAAAAAAACAAACCAGGCACGAATTTGGGGTTAAGTCGGGATAAATTTTAGTGACGCGAATCACACGTAACAAAGAATAAATTAAGAATGAATGTACTCAACTGGCTTTGTTGGTAAAGCCAACAAAGCCTCTAGCGATCCCTTAGAACAATCTATCATCAACTAAGCCCAAAACTAATCTTAAGTTGGGAACGATAGCGTGCCATGCTCACAAATAGTCAATTATGTTCTAAGAATTATTAGATTTAGTGAGATGATTAAACTAGTTTAAGTTCGTCGGCCTAAATTAATGCTAAAACTCTTTACTTCTTAAAAACCGAGCATGCCTAATTCGTTCATGATAAACACAAACTCATTGATGCATAAGCTCACTACTACTAAAATTAAGCGCGCTCTCGATATGATTAAGAAGTCTTAAGAAACACACATTCGTAAATAGGTTGTCAATCTACCTAGAGCATGCTTAAGGACTAAAACAATGAAGTGGAGAGGCATTCACAGCAAAAATTAATACATTAAATAGCAAAAGCTCATGGCGTTACAATATAGAATCCCAATAATCTCCCGAATTGCCATTTCCGCTTAGCTGGATGTGGAAATCTAGACAAACGACCCATGGAAAGTCTAAAAACTATCCTAAAATGGCTAAACTAAGTAAAAATAGTATAGAATAGAGAGAATTTCGCAAAGGACAACTGTCCAACGTACAATAATGACCTAAATTTGGAAAAATGAGGTTTTATATCAATTGACGTAGCATCTCAATGCAACTAGCCTCACCTAGCGTTTCGAATCATCAAGAAAGGTTGCATGCATATGTTTGTGAGGCATTCTACCTTTTGCTCATCATCTTAACACTTTTGGTAGTGTTGAGTTTCTCTCGTCAAGGGCATTTTGGTCATTTTGTTCCATCTTCTTGCTCGATTACTCGAATGACCTCCAGATTACACTAAATTAACCTCATTTCAGTGCAAACGCTCCAAAACATGCCTTCTACTCGATGACCTAAAAAACAGGCAATAAATCTTTTAAAAATCATCCAAACTAGCAGGAACTAGTAGAGCTAGGATAGGACTTTTCTATTCCTACCAGAGACAAAGAGTATATCACACATGTTGAATGACATAGCCATTACTATGAGCACCAAGGTGGAAAATCCAGACTATAAAAAATTTAAGATCAATCATATGGGAACTACCTTGGAAACCCTGCAAAAAGGTAAGTTCCCTTCTCACACTTAAGCAATCCCAAAAGAGCATTGCAAAACCGTAACCTTAAGAAGTGGGAAATAGTTGGATAAACATGAACATAAAATAGTTGAGGAGCCTTGCACAATCAAGAAACGGGACATTGTTGAGGAACTAATAGAGGAGGAAACATCATTTCCAACACCAGATACGCTTTGTAACTTTAATAAAATAACATATCCTCAGAGATTTCAAAAGAAAACGTTGATGCTCAATTCTCTAAGTTCCTAGATGTTTTTAAGAAACTTCACATTAATATTTCTTTTCGAGATGCTTTGAAACAAATGCCTAATTATGTGAAGTTTATGAAGGAAATCCTAGTTAAGAAGAAAGAGTTTGAGAAATTAGAAACGGTGAACACGAATGAATAATGTTGTGCAATACTTTAGAAAAAACTACCACAAATACTAAAAGATATAGGGAGTTTCACTATTCCCTGCATTATTGGTAGTGTTTTTGTTGAGAATATGTTGTGTGATTTAGGGACTAGCATTAATTTACTGCCTCTTTTTATTTAAAGGAAACTTGGTTTAGGGGAAGTATAACCTACCACCATTTCTCTACAATTACATGATTATTCGTTGACTTATCCTAGAGGTATTGTTGAGGATGTGTTTGTTAAAGTTGACAAGTTTATCTTTGCTGTAAACATTGTAGTACTAAACATGGAGAAGGATTTAGAGATCTCGATCATTCTTAGGAGGTCTTTTATAGCAACGAGACATGCTTTGATCGATGTGAATAAAGGCAAACTAACTATGCATGTGAATGAAGAAAAGGTGATTTTCAACATATTTCGATCAATAACATATCCAAATGAGGTTAGTACATGCCATATGGTCGATATTGTTGATAACACTGTTCATGGATTTAAAGAGGTAGTTTTGCCTACTGGTCCTATTAGGAAAAGCATGTTGTTGGCTAAATAACACAATGTGAAAATAATGCAAAGTAGAGGAAAGAAATATGGATGGAGTTCAGCAGATGAATGGAAAATGTGAAGTAGGGCAGGTGAATTATGGCTTCTTCTAACTAATGTCACTCATCGCTCTAGCGCAAGCATACACTAGACGTGTTGACAAACAGTACCTGGAGTATTCCAGGGTCGAATTTTCAAGGAAGGTAATGCAAACATGAAGTGCACGAGAGATATTAACAACTCGCTCGCAGTGAGCAGTGTGGTAACCAGTGGTAGGAATATGTTGTGAGTTTGAGGTGCATGAAAATAAGAGTGCATAAAAATTAAGATGTGATGAAGTAAGATTGCTCGAAATGGAAATAGGTAACACAGAGAACTAGGGTGCATCACGTGATGAAAATACCAAGACCTGACCAAGGCAACCTAATCCTAACATTGTTTTCATGCAAAGATACGTTTAATGATGAAGCTATTATTGAACCTAGGCAAGGGTACCTACAAATGCCTCCCTTCCGGCATCGCATTCCCACTTAACAATGGTTAGATTCCTCTATGCCATTATTAATCAAATGTCACCTCCCTTTTTTAGCATACAAGTGATTGGATCATCCCTAAAACAACCTAGCAAATGAAGTTTACTCTTGTTCTTTTTAAGGCTTTCCACATTCCTCGACTCTCCTGGTGCCTAAAGCATGCTACTACTCAAAGTCGGTTGTCCAAACAAACTCAAGAAATTTAAATAAGTACTTTTAAGAAGAAAGTTCAACAATATGGCTTATTCATTAATACTTTCATAAAGCAATGCAAACATTGTAACCAAAAGGATCATAGGCCAAGTCATAGAAGCGTGTTTAGCTCGTAATGAATGAAAACGAGGAATACAATGGAAGACAACATGGTGCAAGTGAAAGATAAATGCGCAAATGAACACAAGCTAGATAAGTGGCCCAATGAAGCTCCTTTTTCTTCCTCCTTGCACTTCATCGGAGGCTGTCACTCCTCCTCGTCGGGCTTTGGAGGACGAATTCCCTCTAGCTCTCTTCTCTCTCTTTGTTCTCTCTATGTATCTGATAAAGAGCTTGTCGAAGGCTCTATCAAATAAAATTATTAACCAGACCTTTACAATTTGTAGTAGTAATGGCCAGGATCGATCTCAGGGATTGGATTTCTTAGATTAATTAAGCACTACAATTACCAATGCTCAATTTTATCTAGAGAACCTAACTTTAGATTTAAACAAGATTAAACTAAATTAATTATTTACAAAGGTTGGAGACATTTAGAGGGAACCTTCTTGAAACAATGATTTAATGTCATAAAACTAATTTGATCTTATAAAAGAGATAACTTACGTAAATAACAATTATAAGCCAATAAAATATCCAATTTATTAGTTGACTTTTTCAAGCCCAACTAAACATCATGCTTAGTGATAAATCAACATTTCAGCTATTTTTATAACTAAACATGGTATTGAATCAATTCTATTGTAACTTCTATTAGCAAAAATTTCATTCCCATGCAAACATTCACTAATAGTTATACATTCAGATCTAAATTTGAGTTCTTCTTTTTCAAGCAAAACCCCCAATTTTATCAGAAATAAACGTTGGCCAAACGATTAAACAATACTTTCTAGAATGCATAAATAACTTGCTACAATATAAATGTCTCTAAAATTAAACCAAATAAGTGAAAATAAATCAAGTTTAAGACCTTTGATCTCTACGAAAACTTAAGCAACATCCAAAAACAACAACTACAAAATAAATAAGGAAGAAGGGAAGAATTCTCTGACGCGTGCCACACTCGTTCCCGTCGTGAAACACCGCGATCTCGAGCCTTGAATGTCTTCCTCAGCTCTCAAAAGTGCTCCCTTCGTCCCAAATATGATGTAGAAATCGATTCTAGATTGGTCCCTCTCCAAATGGACTCCCCCAAAATCGAAGCCATAATATTGTATTTATATCCTTGGGACAGCGTCGAGACGCTAGGGACAGCGTCGAGACGCTGTACCCTAATTCGTATGAAAAACACGGAGAGTTGAGGTAGCGTTGAGACGCTGTAGACAGCGTCTCGACGCTACGGACGGAAATTCTCTTACGCACGCGTTTCTAGCCTCGAGACGCTATAAAGCAGCGTCTCGACGCTGCTTCTGCGGGAATTCAAGATTGGAAGGCTTCACTTATAGCGTTGAGACGCTATGGACAGCGTCTCAACGCTATCCTTTCGGGCTTTCTCACTTGTAACACTTCTTCTACTTATCTTCTTTGCTCCAAAGTGTGTCTTTAAGCTTTAATTATGCTCCAAAAAGCCCGGTTAGCTCCAATTGCTCAAAATCTACAAAATAGATAAAAAAATGCATGAAAGTTCACTGTAAACATATAAAACCAACACAAATCTAAGCCTATAAATAGCACACTTTTGAGTGCTATCAAATACCCCCAAACTTAGATTTTTGCTTGTCCTCGAGCAAAACAGAGTAAAACCACATAATGAATTTCTATTGCATAATCACAACTCTAGCCTGAATGGTCCAAATAATAGAAAACAATGAATGAAAACATCAATACACCCTTTTTGTCAAGCAATTTAAATTTAAACTCTTTCATCCCTTGCGTGTGTGTGTGCCTAACCTCCTTTCTATTAGTTTCTACTAGCTTTAGAAAATTTCAAAGAGTCTTTAATTCGTTTTCTCCCTACACTGGCTGTAAGTCCCAATTTCTAGCATCCCCACAGTCAAGTAAGCAATCTACTTAAGCATGTTTTAACTAGGAGTTACTAACTCCCACACTTGTCTTTTTCTTTCTTAAGGATCCTAGCTTTCACACTTCCACTGCAGGGACCCTTACCCAGAGCTTTTACTCAATGGATGGCCTAACTGATCACAGTGGAGGTAGCTCTTTTGATCCCCATACTTTAAGCATAACTTATTGATCAAACATGCAAAAAAAAAAAAATTCTTAAAACATGCAAAAAATCAATAAAGATAAATATATTTTTCATTCAAAGATTTCAATCACAAACCATCATGCAAGTCGACTTTTAATTAGTTCTTAAGCCTATCAGGGTGACAACGACCTCTAGACTCAATAATATCATCCCAAGCATTCGAACATAATAGACAGTCGGTTATGTGCTCAATGTGTTGCAAGGAATTTTAAGACAAATTGAAATATACTCAATTCAGGGCATGCTTTCAGAATTAAGAAAAAATTGCAAAAACTATCATCTAGACCAATTCTTAAGTTGTCTTAGTCATGATTATGCAATAGAAATCATCTAGAACATGCTCCAGAATCGAAAAAATAAGCTCAAAATTATCAGGACTACTAAGTACTGCCCACCCCCAAACTTAGACTCAACATTGTCCTCAATGTAAAAGAAAATAATCTAAAGCATGCAAGAACAATGACAAAATGAGTGAACAATACTGGCCTGATATGAAGGGAAAATCGCTTCATTCGAGATCCATGAGATGGGACAAAGAGAGCACCAAAACGATCGAGGTCCTGCAAAACGGGAACGAGATTTAAATGGCACTCAACTACCTATACTAGAATGAAAAACAATTAAAAAGAAACTTGGGTTGCCTCCCAAGAAGCGCTTTCTTTAACGTCTTTAGCTAGACGAGGGTCAAATGGTTAATCAATTATTGCACGAATCCACGCCGACAACCTTGGTGAGCACCCACTCCAACGGATCCCTGTTTAACATCACTTCTTGAAAGTCATCAATCAAATTATCCATATCATCTACAAACATACCTTGGCTCATTTTGCAGGGGTATTTCAACACTTTGCTCATGTCGAAAGTTACCTTTTCGTCTTTTACCTGAAAAGATATCTTTCCTTCCTTCACCTAAATGGAAGCTTCCCCTGTGGCCAGGAAAGGTCGCCCTAGGATGATGGGAATGTCATCGTCGCCCTCCATATCGAGCACCACGAAGTCTGCAGGAATTAAGAATTTATCTACCTTTACCATGACATCCTCTACTATACCTCTAGGGTGGGTGATGGAGCGATCTGCTAATTGAAGAGAGATTCCTGTGGGCTTTAGTTCCTTAAGACCTAGTGTCCTGTACACATAATAAGGCATCAAGTTAATAGAGGCACCTAGATCACATAATGCCCTATGAAAATAAGAACTACCAATAGTGCAGGGAACAGTAAAACTCCCTGGATCCTTCAACTTGGGTGGTAGCTTCTTGTGGAGTGCATTACTGCACTCTTCTGTCATGCATACAGTTTCAGGGGCCTCGAACTTTCTTTTGTTGGTTAAGATCTCCTTCATGAACTTTGAGTAACTCGGTATTTTCTCCAAGGCATCTGCAAAAGGAATGGTTATTTGAAGATTTTTAAATAAATCGAGAAATTTAGAAAACTCAGCATTCAAATTTTTCTCCTTGAAACGTTGAGGGTAAGGAATCTGATTCAGGACAGATGGAAGAATTGGACTCGAGGTCTTTGCAGCCTCCTGTGCAGGTGTATCTTCCTTGTCTTCATTTTCTAGTGATTCTTCATCCTCATCGTTGTGGCGCCTTACAGGTCCTCCCAAATTCTTTCCACTCCTCAGACTTATAGCTTTACATTGCTCCCTAGGATTCACTTCTGTGTCACTGGGGAATTTCCCTTTATGTAGTGCATTCAGAGAGGTGGCTATCTGACTCATCTGAACTTCTAGGTTCTGTATAGCCTTCCCATGTCCAGAAGCAATGCCTTCCATTTTCTCCTCCAACTGAGTCGTCCTCTTATTCGATTCAGCAATGAAAGCTCCAATCATGTCTTCCAAAGATGGCTTCTTTTCTGTTGATTGAGATGTGGAAGCATAGTTCGAAGATGGCTGCAAAACATTCCTATTGTTAGCATATGAAAAATTCTCATGATTCCTCAAACCTGGGTGGTAATGTGTAGGTAATGAGTTATGCATGTGATTGCTGCCCTGGTTGTACCCCCGGTTGTTTACATAGTTGACTTGCTCCATGCTTAAATCTCCTCCATATTGTGGATGTTGGGCAGCTGCTAATGAGGCAATCGAAGAATTGTTCCCCAGACCTGATAATTGAGACAAAGCGTTAGTCAAAGAAGCCATCTGTGCTTTTAGAGCATTTACCTCATTGATTTCATATATTCCAGCCACTGGCTTTGTAATTGAGCGCTCGGTGGGCCACTGATAGCTAGTGGTCGCCATCTCCTCAAGTAGATTCCTTGCCTCCGTGACTGTCTTTGATAAAATCGTTACTCCAGCTGCTGCATCCAAGATTGTTTTCGTAGTTCCGTTCAGTCCATTGTAAAACAACTGTATTTGCAGCCAGTCAGGATAACCGTGCTGTGGGCATCTTCTGAGCAGCTCCTTGTATCGTTCCCAAGCCTCGAACATTTGCTCACATTCAAACTGCCTGAATGTCCCAATCTCTGTTCTAAGTCTGGCAGTCTTGGCTGGTGGAAAAATTTTTGTAAGGAAAGCTTGGGCCAGCTCGTCCCACGTGGTGATACTCTGAGGCTCTAAGCTCTCCAACCAATCTCGAGCTTTGTCCTGCAAGGTAAAGGGAAACAAACGTAAGCGAATAGAATCGTTGGATACACCATTAATCTTAACAGTTCCACATAAAGCAAGGAAAGATTTTAGATGTGAGTTTGGGTCCTCTGTAGGATGTCCTCGAAAAGCACTATCCCTCGCCATCTGAATCAGGCCAGTTTTTAACTCGAAATTATTTGCAGCGATGGGTGCATGAACTATTCCAGAGCTCTCTGCAGGGAAGACAGGTTTAAAGTAGTCCCTGATAGCCTTTTGCTCCTCTGCTTGTTCACCCGCCATTTGTTGATTTTGCATTTCTCTTTGAATTTGACGATTTCGTCTGCAGGTACGCTCTATCTCTGGATCAAAGGGTTCCAAATTCTCCCTAGCTCTGGGCATAAACCAAGTGAACCTGAACAAAATACAACAAGACCAAAGTAAAAAGTAAATAAAAGACAAAATTAAGAGTAAAAAATAAGAATAAACACAAAAGAGGACATATATAATTTTCCAAATATAGATTATCTACACTAATTACACTCTAAATTAAAATTAAGCATTTTTACCACAATATTAATTAAACTAAAATACGCCAATCCCCGGCAACGGCGCCAATTTGATAAAGAGCTTGTCGAAGGCTCTATCAAATAAAATTATTAACCAGACCTTTACAATTTGTAGTAGTAATGGCCAGGGTCGATCTCAGGGATTGGATTTCTTAGATTAATTAAGTACTACAATTACCAATGCTCAATTTTATCTAGAGAACCTAACTTTAGATTTAAACAAGATTAAACTAAATTAATTATTTACAAAGGTTGGAGACATTTAGAGGGAACCTTCTTGAAACAATGATTTAATGTCATAAAACTAATTTGATCTTATAAAAGAGATAACTTACGTAAATAACAATTATAAGCCAATAAAATATCCAATTTATTAGTTGACTTTTTCAAGCTCAACTAAACATCATGCTTAGTGATAAATCAACATTTCAGTCTATTTTTATAACTAAACATGGTATTGAATCAATTCTATTGTAACTTCTATTAGCAAAAATTTCATTCCCATGCAAACATTCACTAATAGTTATACATTCAGATCTAAATTTGAGTTCTTCTTTTTCAAGCAAAACCCCCAATTTTATCAGAAATAAACATTGGCCAAACGATTAAACAATACTTTCTAGAATGCATAAATAACTTGCTACAATATAAATGTCTCTAAAATTAAACCAAATAAGTGAAAATAAATCAAGTTTAAGACCTTTGATCTCTACGAAAACTTAAGCAACATCCAAAAACAACAACTACAAAATAAATAAGGAAGAAGGGAAGAATTCTCTGACGCGTGCCACACTCGTTCCCGTCGTGAAACACCGCGATCTCGAGCCTTGAATGTCTTCCTCAGCTCTCAAAAGTGCTCCCTTCGTCCCAAATATGATGTAGAAATCGATTCTAGACTGGTCCCTCTCCAAATGGTCTCCCCCAAAATCGAAGCCATAATATTGTATTTATATCCTTGGGACAGCGTCGAGACGCTGTACCCTAATTCGTATGAAAAACACGGAGAGTCGAGGTAGCGTTGAGACGCTGTAGACAGCGTCTCGACGCTACAGACGGAAATTCTCTTACTCTTATAGCGTCTCGACGCTGCTTCTGCGGGAATTCAAGATTGGAAGGCTTCACTTATAGCGTTGAGACGCTATGGACAGCGTCTCAACGCTATCCTTTCGGGCTTTCTCACTTGTAATACTTCTTTTACTTATCTTCTTTGCTCCAAAGTGTGTCTTTAAGCTTTAATTATGGTCCAAAAAGCCCGGTTAGCTCCAATTGCTAAAAATCTACAAAATAGATAAAAAATGCATGAAAGTTCACTGTAAACATATAAAACCAACACAAATCTAAGCCTATAAATAGCACACTTTTGAGTGCTATCAGTATCACGTTCTCTCTTTTCTGAATGGGAATGGGATGGGGTATATATAAGAGAAAAAGGGCAAGAAGATGAGTGGGGCCCACAGAACTCAGATATCTCTGCAGATTTCAGGCGAATGTGCGCTGGGCAGTGGTTCTCATATGACATGCAATTTATTGTCCGCTGTGTGCCTGCAATTGTACAAATACACTGCTCCACTACTCGTTCTCTTACAATCTCAATGCACGTCGTTCTCGATCCCATCTTCACGTCGCTGTCAAACTCATTGCCTTAAAGGATTTGCAATTCTAACGCTACGCCTTGCTCTTCTTACCTCGTGCTTCCTCTACTTGCAACATGCCACTAGAAAGACATCAACAAATCATTTAATATAGAAAATAGATGATTTAGGCATGCGTCAAAGGCTTGAGCACGCCATTATGTTAGGATTTATGCCTTAAAGCCTCGTAATTAATGATTTATTTAATAATTAATAATAATTTTGATTATTTTATTTGCAATGTAATATTTTTAATTATATGAAGAATCCATGGTTATTAGTGTAATCTTGAACAATATGTAATTGACATACGAGAGGATCATGTTCAAGAAATAACCTAAAGAGTCGTAGTATATGGATAAGGTTGGGTGCCTTATCCTAGTAGCACTATTTATACGACCCCTTTGTAATAGTTACAAATGATTTGATACAAATCATTCATGCATAGACATGTGAGTGGGGGTATCTTATATAATGAGTTTGTGTAAGACTGGACCACGAGATATTTAATCTCTCTTTATAAATTCGTTAACTGAGAAGATTAATGGTGGGTTTTTCTCTGGGGAAAACAAAGCGCAAGTGCACGCTGTCCAACAAAGAATATATAGAAGTATTCCAAGTATCAAACCCAAGGGAACAGTTAACAAAAATCTTTTCAGTTTACAACACAAGTGCTTTCAAGTTGCAACCGAAGGTAACCAAGTAAATGAAATATTTTGGGGTTTTTGTGCAATGAAAACGAAGAAAACTAAATAAAAGATAGGAAAAACAGTAATGAGAAGTAGGGAATTCAAATCTATTTCAAACCTAATGAAATATGCCCACCATGCGCCCACAAACTTGCTTAATTAGGTTCGGCTATTTCAGAGATTCTGCCTCTTGCGCTCACATACTGCCTCTTTCGAGTTCTGTGCAATTCAGACAAAATGCTACTGAAATGGGCTCGCAACCTACCCTAATCTGCAATTAACACCATGAATCGAGTTCAATACCTATTCAGCCCCTTTGTAAGTGCTTTTAGGAGACTAAGCAATTAAACCATATGTCTATGGCTAGTTTTAACTTAGGTAAATAAGGAACACGACTCAATGATTCTAAAGGTTTTTTTCCTATGTCTAGGTACAAAAAGCGAAGTTCTATGTCTAGACTCTTCTCCTATATTGCTTTTATGAAAATGCGTGCTCAATCCAACCCTTTCAGTATTGAATCTCACACAAACTATGTTAGCTCAAGTGATCAGTTTAAGTAACAATGAAACTTAAACTCAATAAAAGCAAATGATGCTAAATGTTAAACAAAGTTACTTGCATCACATGGAGGGACTTATCTCCTTTTTAGGGTATCCACTTCATTGAATCTCTTCCAAGGATTTAGCTACTCATTGAAAAGAAAACTAAAGTGCAAAAAATAAAAATAAAAATTGAATAAGAAAAGATAAACTTCATTGAATTATAATGCGAATTGGAACAAAGCTTGAATTACAATTTGAAGAATTGAAATGTAAATAAGAACATAAACTTACAACTTGAATGAAAGAATAAAAACAGTAGCTAAACTTCTAAAGAAAGACAGAAAGTACAAAAACTTAAATGAAATCAATAAAGAACCCGAAGTTTGTTCCTTCTTTCTAACTTTGTTCAACCTCTTTCGAGGAGAACAAGTGCTTACACTCCCTTCTTTCTAAGCTCATGTCTGAATGAAGTCTAAACAAAACGTGGGGGAGACTCAATATGGCGGCTGAAAGAAAAATTGCAGAATTTGGGGTAGAAGATAGAAATCTAAGCTCCCCTTGGAATGGAAGCTTGAGTCGCCTTTTATAGACCTCACGGTCTATGGTTTGCTGCCAAGATCAGTGTGGATAGGCTTGACCGATCATATCCCTTGATACTCGGAGATTTGATTGAGAATATTTGATTTTATCTGCAAATCTCGCGAATCTGGGAAAATCTGCCGAAAAGGTCCAGATGCGGCGCATAGTTGAGCGCAATTGTGTTATTGTCGAAATGGCCTAAATGCGGCTGCATAGTTGGGCGCATTTTGAGCTTTTCCTGCAACAGTTGGAATTTGGCTTCTGCTCTCAATTGCTGGCGCATCCTAGTCGCATATCTCTTGCATCATCTTTCTTTTGCCTCAGTTGTGGCCAGAAAGTGGGCACTTTTGGGTCCTTTTTTAGCCTCTACACAAAACCAACAAAAATTAACACTTTCTTAACAAAAATTACTCTAAATACACCTAAAAACTTATGTTTATCAAATCAAGACTTCAGACACATGCAAAACTTGTTTTTACTTAAATTTGCCCTAAATGACATGAATTATAACATTAAACACTCGCTTTCTAAGCAAATAGCTTAGTTTTTAGAGCCAAATAACACTCATAAATGAGCATTATCAATTAATATTTCACTAGGATTATCATATGCGACTCGATCTTAATCTTAAGTGAGTTATGAACTTCTGCCTGTGAAGACTTGTCCTTTGATTTGCATGGGTGAGGGTGGATTTTCTAGCTGATTCAATATGCTTACCATTTTGGGGACTTGACCAAATGGGGAGTTGGGAACATAATCTCACAAGATGGAATCCACTCATTCGCTTATAGGGTAAGTAAATAAGTAGCTCCCTTAAGTGCTGATTTCGGGACTTGAACAATGGGGCTCCACCCTCTCACTGGCCCGAGAAGGACTTAGTTTATGGTTAGATCATAAACAAATAGTTTATTAGAGGATCAGTGGAATTTAATGTGGAAGATGTAATTACGGGGGTAAAATGGACTTTTGACCCAGCTATAATTACGAACAACTCGTGACAGATTGACTTGCAAGTAGTGATTATATCAATGGACACCACTTGTCCTACAGTGCATAAGAGTGCAACTCTAGCTCTATAGTGGAGTGACCTATAGTTAATGAATGAAAATTAATTAATTAAATACTTTAATTAATTGATTTTGTGCATTGGAGCTTATAATCTGTGGGCCAATAAGGTCCCCTTGCTAACTCATATATACAAATAGGGATCAAGTTCATTGAAATAAATTTTGAAATGTTCGAACTAAAATTTAATATATTTGATATATTAAATGAGGAAAAACATATTTATTGTATATGTGTCATTAAATATTAAAGAAATTATTAATGTATTAAGATACATTAAGGAAAATATATTTATTAGAATTGAATTAGATTCAAATAAGGAAATAGATGTCGTAAAAGAATTTGGAAAGGTTTGAGTATGATTCAAATTGGTTAGATAAATATATTTTAATATATTATTTAATTATTTTTCCTAACTATAAATAGGGCCCTAGGGGTGAACCTTTGTGTGCATTCCAAATAAGAGAAATAAACTCTAGAGAATTCTCCCCTCATTCTCTCATTCTATTTTCTAGAAGGTTCCCACAAACCTCTTTGGTCATTTATTCAAGTCATAGCAAGGAAGACTTTGTGAAAGTCTTGGAATTCAACCTCATTGGAGTGGTAGCACAAGGAGAAAAAGACGCTCCAAAATATTCTCCATATTATTTTCAAGATATGTTTTGCTTAACCTTAATTTTTATTGTTTAATTCTAAATAAAATCAAAGTCGATTCCAACGTTTTCGTTGTGAGTTTAATTTGATTATTCCCTTCAATTGGTATCAGATCGCCCTTTGATTTTGATTTTGAATTAAGGTTTTGTATGGTGGGTTTTTTAATATCATATATGTGATATATGTGATTTGCAAATTGATTGTTTAGGCTACTTGGTATTAGCTTTATTGCTTTGATTAGATAAATTATAAAGCCCAAAAGGGATAGGATTTGTTGTAAATGTTGAAAAGAAAACCCAAAAGGGTTAGGATTTGTTGTAAATGTTGAAACGAAAATACAAAAGGGTTAGGATTTGTTGTAATTGTTGAAAAGATCCTTCAATTCAAATGTGTTTCTTGAAGCTGACAGCTGCGATTGAAAAATTAGGATTTCTAAATCCTAAATTTGGAATGGTTCAAACAAGAAAAGGTATTGAAGACCAAGATATACCTTGGATTTAAATCATTGTAATTTAAACTATCTTCAATTTCCTAGGATATGCCAAATATGTCGCCGGTCAATTTTACTGTTTTTTTTAATTTAATTATGCATAAAGTATGTCATTTAGTTTAAAATCCCACCATAGGTTAAGCATGATCATGCATCTTAATTGTTTTTTAATATAATTGTTGTATTTTGAAAATTTGATTAAGTTGTTTCCTAAGAGAATTAAGATGTTTACCTAATTAGTGTATATTTTCCATATCTTTGAATATATTTTTTATATTTGGAAAATTAAATTAGGATATTTCCTTTCATAAATGAAATCCATGTTTTCCTAATAGGATTAGGATATTTCCTAATGAGATTGGGGTTTCCTTAAGATAAAGATATTTTGATTCATGCTTTAAATAGTTTAAAATTTGAATTGAATTTATGTTTATTTGTTTCCTAATAAGATTATATTTTTTCAAAATACGATTAGATCTTTTAATTTCCTAATAAGATTAGGTCTTCCATAAATAAAGATAATTTAATTCAAAGATAAAACAGTTTAAGATTTGAATTTAATTTATCTTTTATTTTCCTAATAGGATTAGAATAAAATGTCTAGGATGATATTTTTATTTGTTTTAAAGAGTTTAAAATGGTAGAATTTCAAGATTATTCATAGAGTGAATTAGTTTTTAATAGGATTAAAAACATTACTTAAATTAACTTATGTTCATTAATATAGTAATTAATAGTTAATTTAAGAGTAATGAATTTGAAATAAAAAATTACTATAAGGGAACTTTGACTATGGAAGGTTCTATCTAGACTGCAGTATTTAAGCTGACCGCAAGGGAACACCTCTAACTAGAAATTGACAATGGAGTTGAATTAGTCAAATTTGATTAATTTTATTTAATTTTATTAAGTAGGCTGATAATGTGATTAGTTTTAAATAGTTTAATACACTTGACAATTCACATTAAAATTAATCTAACCAACATAAGAGTTATGAAATGGTAGATTGGAGAATTTAGATAAATGAGATTAGCCTAATTTGTCTAAGTAATAGAAAACCCTATGTCAAAATACTTAGTAGAAGGACATATGTCAAGATATCCTACGGTCTCTATTATTGATTCACATTGTGAGATTCATGTGGGGCCTCGAGGCAGCTTTTGGACTGTCCTCCTAACGAAAGGTGTTTGCATGGATCAATATCAGGGTGAATCTTTTGTGAAAGTATTGTAGAAAGTGCTAGAAGGAAATGTGTCAATATATCCCATGGTCTCCATCATTGGTTTACACTGTGAGATTCATGCGGGGCCTCGTGGTGGCTTTTGGACCGTCCCCCTACGGAAGGTGTTTGCATGGGTCAATATTAGGGTGAACTCTTGAGAAGTATGGGATTGTAGGTTGTTTCCAATACTTAACTTACCCTATGGCAACACTTGTTGGGATAAAACTACATGATCTAAAATGATGGATCACACTTACAAAGGGCTTATTAAGTTTGTTAATGATGTCCTTGACCAAACTAATGGTAACTAAATATTACAAGAATAAGAATTATTCTGGTATAAGACTTGGTTGAGATTGTCTCGATTTAGTGAAGGAACACTTGACCTACCCTACGACGGCACTTGTTCTAACTCACTAAAGTAACATAGCATTAGAAATGATTTATAGGGTTCATTTTCTAAATTGTTTGATTTCTATGCTAAAATTGAATGGATAATTGATTGAATGATGTTAAATAATATGTTTTATATATTTCAATATTATGACTATTTCTCTCAAATTTAATTTTATTATTAATAAGTCGAAGTTGAGAAAAAATTATTATTTGGAAAAGCAACATTAACTAATTTTGAGTTTGTCTTTATTGAGAAATGTTCTCAAAACCTGTTGTCAATGCTAATCGAATTGTTCGTGAAACACATGATTAATTAATCGAAAGTACACAGATAACTTGTACATATCTCATAGTTGACATGCTAGATGTCAAGCTTAGAAGATAGAGAAAATGACGACAACATATGAGATGTTGAAGTAAATAAAAGTTAAATTTAGATAATTGTCTAAATGATCTCGAAATTAAGTAGTACAAAAATCCAAGAAAAGAAACCAAATTATTGGAGCTATATAAAAGGAAATAGTTACTAAATTAGGCAAGAAAGTCGTAATTAGAGGAATTTTTAAGAAACCTTCATATATATATATATATATATATATATATATATATATATATTAAAGTAAATTTGATATGCTAGATTTTTTGTAGATAATAAATAACGCCACATGGATAGTTGAGGCAAGTGCACCTATCAAGATTTATTTATTTTATTACATTTAATATGTAATTCGTGGAAAATACTTAACATGTAGAATAGTTTCTACATGTTGGCACCAAGAAGCCCTTCTCAGTTAGTGTACTGGGAGACATTAAGATATCATTAAGTAAAAATTGTTACTTAACGCTGAATATGATGTTTTTAATAACCATAAGACAAATTCAATTTCTTGAACTTTTAACTACAAATGTTTATGAAATAGTAAATGTTCATTTATGAAATGAATTTTGGCAATTGTTTTGTGTGTCCAAAAATTCCAAGGTGATTTAATCAATAAAAGTTTTTTAATTAAAACTGATTCTCAAGCTTTAAATTTTGTATTAGAAAAAGACATAAAAACCTAGTTTCTAAACAAATTTCCGCAAGATGGCAAACAATTCTGTCTTGCTTTGATTTTCAAATTCTGTCTATAAAAGGGACTGAAAACCCATTGGCATATTATCTCTCAAGAGAACATCTCTCTCCTCTCTCAAATAACTCTCTCCCTACTCATTCTTCTGAGAGAAAAAACCATGAGTGATTGAAAAGGAAAGGCGAAAGCCTCCTCTTCCTCTTCTCAAAAAGGAAAGACTTCTGCCTCTTCTTCATCTTCAAAACCTACTCCAATGAAGTTAGAGTAGTATGCTCTTCCTGATGAAGACTTTACTCAAGTTAGAACACGTTCCTAACGTCGTTCTACCTCCATCCTCATCATAGATGGAGGACAAACAGTGTTACCCTCTGTAACACAACCCTCTACTCAATCAGTTGCTAGGTCATCTACCTACAACGAAGTCCTATCTCCAGCACCAAGATTTATTCCAAAACCAGTAACAACTGGGTATTTTCAAAAACCATTTGTACTTCAAGAAATTCCCATTGAACCCAAATGGGATTCAGACAGCTTTGCAGAGCTAACCTCTCAAATTTATCTAGGAGAATTCAATTTCATGCCGGATACTTTACTCAAAACTCGAACTTATTATGAATTGATCCTTATCGATTCAAAATCAGCCGACATTACTCATGTTACTGATCGGAATAATCTGATAGTCGTCGCTTACTCAAAACTCAAGATTTTCAGAGTCCTTAGTCCAAAAAAATGGAATCAAAAAAGTCTATACGGAAAAGAATTTTTTCGTTACATTCAATCCACCTTCTTACTCATGCAAGGATTACGTTAAAGCTTGGACCGCTGTATTATGCCTTTGAATACAATTGGAAGTCTTTTTATAGACCCCAGACTCCAAATACAATTGAAATTAATTGAGTAAAAGATAAGGATGAAAGGATAAGACAGAACTTATCTCAATCATCTTTATGAAAAACGTGTAAAATAATTACAATTAGACAAAAGTTGCCTCAAAACTTAAACGTGTAAAATATTACAAACTAAAAAGTCAAAAAGCCTATTGTACTAAAAGTCTAAACCTAAAACTTAAAAAGTCAAAAAGTCTATTGTCTAAAAAGTCTAAACCTAAGGTCTAAAAAGTCTTAGTATATTTATTACATAAAGACAAAGCATATAAAAACAAATTTGAAAAAGGAAAAAGATAAGTTTGAAAAATGAAAAAGAAAGTTTGAAAAAAGTGGAGCTTGTAGGATGGTGGAGAAGGTGGATGTGAAGATGGATGTGGACTGGTTTCTACATCGTATCTTTTCTTTAATAAAGTAGCTTTATCAAATTCGTTGTTGTCGTCTTCTTGTAGCAAATTTTATTCTCGTGATTTGTTTTCTCTCGAGCAAGGAGGCAAGGAAGCAAGGGTAGAGCTTACCAATGGCCTTACAACACTACCTGTAACACTCACCCGCAACAGTCTCCCGTGACAGTCCTCTGCAGCAGGTCCTCCGAGAAACTTCACCAGTTGGATAATTTGTGAGCGGATGACGATTATTTCTTCTTGTGTCTTTTGTTGATGATGCATAAACAATATTTACTACTGAATTCATAACTATTTACATGGAATTCAGTAATTCTGTACATACAGAAAGAATTTACAGAGAAATAAAATGTACAAGAAGAATAATATACAAACATTCTTCTTCTTATTATTATTATTATTATTATTTTTTAACGGTTCGACGGGAACCTAGCAGTCCTTTTAGGAGAAGGAACTCCATTTGATAAAATATATCTGCTTGCAGATAGTAACTTAAGTAATATTTGAATAAATTCGTAGTTTAACGTTTTTGCGGACTGTCCATAGTTTAACGATGTTTCGGTTAATTGATAGTTTAATGACTATTTCGGTCCAATAAACAATGATTAAGGATCACTGAGGTTTATTTCGTCTTCGTCTTCGTCGATGACGGAAAAAGGTGGACAAGACGATTTATTTGAATTGGAAGTTCTCTAAATGAAAACTCTTTGAAGATCTGCCTCAGTGGCAGTCTGAGCAAGTGAAGCCAGAAGGGCTACCTTGTTCTTTTTAAATTCTTGCTAGTTAGTTTTTGAAACATCTTGATAGTGTGGTGTTTCTATAAACCAACTTTTGATTATAGGAAGTGAAACCTAGGATACCGAGAATTTTTCCCACCATTCCACTTTAAGGGTTTTGATCAAATATTTAATATTTGGCTCAAAGTTTTGAGTAGATAGATTCCAGCAAAAAATCCATGGAATCTGGAAGTGGATTGAAAACCAAAAGGTTAAAGGAAGCAAATTCTTGAATATATTTTGACAAAAATAATGGAAAGATTCCTGAACAGGAGTTGGGAAAATTTCCTCGCAGAGGCCGAAATTTTTCCACCAGTTGATAAACCAGTTTGGAAAATATTGTTTGTGCGCCTGTCTGTAAAATTGAATAAACCATGAATGGTTAAAAGCTTTGTACCATAATACAGCGGTTCAAGCTTTAACATAATCCTTATATGAATAAGAAGGTGGATTGAATCTAATGGAAAAATTCTTTTCCGTATAGATTTTTTTTGATTCCATCTTTTTGGATTAAGGACTCTGAGAATCTTGAGTTTTGAGTAAGCGACAACTGTCAAATTATTTCGATCAGTAACATGAGTAATGTCGGTTGATTTTGAATCGATAAGGATCAATTCATAATAAGTTCGAGTTTTGAGTAAAGTATCCGACATGAAATTGAATTCTCATGGATAAATTTGAGAAGTTAGCTCCGCAAAGCTATTTGAATCCCATTTGGGTTCAATGGGAATTTCTTGAAGTACAAATGGTTTTTGAAAATACCCAGTTGTTACTGGTTTTGAAATAAATCTTGGTGCTGGAGATAGGACTTCGTTGTAGGTAGATGACCTAGCAACTGATTGAGTAGAGGGTTGTGTTACAGAGGTTAACACTGTCTGTCCTCCTTCTCTGATGAGGATGGAGGCAGAACGACGTTGGGAACGTGTTCTAACTTGAGTAAATTCTTCATTAAGAAGAGCATACTACTCTAACTTCATTGGAGTAGGTTTTGAAGACAAAGAAGAGGCAGAAGCCTTTCCTTTTTGAAGTAAGGAAGAGGAGGCTTTCGCCTTTCCTTTTCGATCACTCATGGTTTTTTCTCTCAGAAGCTTGAGTAGGGAGAGAGTTATTAGAGAGAGGAGAGAGATGTTCTCTTGAGAGATAATATGCCAATGGGTTTTTAGTCCCTTTTATAGACAGAATTTGAAAATCAAAGCAAGACAGAATTGCTTGCCATCCTACGAAAATTTATTTAGAAACAAGGTTTTTTACGTCTTTTTCTAATAAAAATTTTGAAGCTTGAGAATCAGTTTTAATTAAAAAACTTTTATTGATTAAATCACCTTTGAATTTTTGGACACACAAAACAATTGCCAAAATTTCTTGTTTTATTGTTGAATAATTCTTTTGAGTACTATTCTACACTCCCGTGTGGAAACGTACTATTGATTCCTTCTTATCGAGACACTGTTTAAGGATTCCTCCATATCTAATGTCTGGCGCATTTGTTTCTACGATAAGATCTGATTTTTCGTCGATAAGACTTATGCAAGGAATGCTTTTGACTAAATACTTGATTATTTGAACAGTGTGCGTGTGCTTATTTGTCCAAGGAATAGTTTCTTTCTTCAACCTATGGAGAAGTGGTTTGCAAATAGGTTGAAGATCTTTGATAAAATCTGATACATAATTTAGACACCCTAAAAATCTCTGTAGCTGGGTTTTATCTAAAATTTCATCTGGAAAATTTTGAGTAAATTCTAGAGATCTATGTATTGGCCTGATTAATCCTAAATGGATATCAAACCCTAGAAATCTTACTTGAGTTTGAAAGAGTTTGAGCTTTGCAGCTGAAACAACTAAACCATTATGTTTAATTGTTTGAATAAAACTCTTTAAATGAGAACAATGTTGATCTATAGTTGACGAAAAGATTAAAACATCATCAATATAGATAATTGCAAATTCTTGAATGAGTTCCAAAATATCATTCATGATCTTCTAGAATTCGGATGGAGCGTTCTTGAAGCCAAAAGGCCTGACGTTCCATTCGTATTGACCAAAAGGTACATTAAATGCTGTTTTGTACCTATCTTGTTCGACAATCTGAATTTGTCAAAATCCTGATTTCATATTTTATTTTGAAAACAATTTTGCATTTTAAATTCGTTTGAGTAAATCATTTTTGTTAGGAATTGGATACCTAATCCATTCCAAATTCTTGTTTAGGGGTTTGTAGTTTATTACCAGTCTTGGAACTCCTCGATCCTTTTCGGCCTGGTTGTTGACGTAAAATGTTGCACAAGACCAAGGGCTCTTAGATGGTCTGATCAGCTTCCTTTTGAGTAATTCATCAACTTCCTTCTGGCAATGGCTTAATAATTCAGAGTTCATCTGGATTCGGTTTGCCTTAGTCGGAATGTTTGATTCCTTGAAGTTTTTCTCATATGGTAAGGTAACCATATGTTTCTTCCTTGTCCAGAAAGCATCTGGATGAGTGGAGCAGATTTGTTCTTCAATATGCTTTTGGATAATCTGGATTCTTTTCTGAAGTCCAGGTTCTTTGTGCTGGTTTTCAACCTTCTTAAAGCTAACTTCTTCCTTTAGGAAATCAATCTGCTTTTCTTTGAGGCTGGTTCTTTTAATCACATTGAGATCATCCTCTCTTAATGGATCAATAAATTTGAATAAAATTGTCTTTTCAAGGACGGTTGATACAATTCCTTCATCGGTTACCTGAAAAGGATATAATTGAATAATAAAAGGTGTACCTAGAATCACTCTTTGATTCAGGTCCTTGATGAGTAAGAATGAAGTCGCGAAACAAATTCTGTAGTTGCAAATGTGAACTTTAGGTAGCTTGTGCTTTATGAATAATGGTTGACTATTTGCTCCTCTCAAGGTTTCGATTGTTTTTTCGAAATACCTTGATGGTATAAGTTCTTCATGAATGTAGTTTTGATATGCGCCAGAATCTACCACGGCTACTGCATTAAGTTTGAAGTCTTGTATCCTTAAGGATATTTTGATGTACCATTTTTTATATTGAAATCTTTGTAGAGTTGACAAAAATGATGTTTCTTCTGGAGAAGGTTCTGAAGATCCTGCTTCGTCTCATTCGCTGGTTTCTGAGGAAGTTGCATGTTTTGATTGAATCAGTGCGACTTCAACAGCTAATTGAGAAAGATCCTTTTGATAATCTAAACGAAGTTGTTTTACTTCATATTTGAATTGATTTATTTTAACTTTTAAGTCTGAAACTTTGACTTCTCTTTTTTTCTTCTTGAAAAGTGCATAGACGTCTTCAATCGAAGGATATTCAATAGTTATTAAAGAATCTTCTTCTCCATGTTTTACTTCCTCTTGGAGAGAAGTCTTCAATCTGTTGAGAATTCTCTTCTTGAGAGCCACGTCTGTGATGTTGCTTGCAGCTTCAAAAAGTAACCCCTGGTCTTTTGTTAAAACATTTATGCAATTAAAGAAATCACATAATCGTTTACCTTTGCATTCAGGTTTATGAATAGCTTGAATTTCTCCTTCTGAAGAAGAGTAAGAATCCGACTCTTCTTGCAAATAAAGAAGTTGTCCTTCGTATTCATTTAAATCATATTCTAACTCTTCTGAATCTGTTCGGAGAATATTGAGTAGTTCAGCTTTAATATCTTCATCAATACTAAGCTCATTGATTTTCTTCTTAGCGGGACACTTTGGAGCATAGTGCCTATATCCTCTACATTTGCAGCATTGGACTTTTGAAGAATCTCTTCTGGCAAATTTCTTTTCTCTGGGATTCTTCTTATCATAAGAAGTTTTTCGATAAGGATATTGTGGATGAGATCTATACACAGTTGATCTCCTGTTGTATGTCCTTGAGTAGTAAGTCTTGGGTTTTCCAAGTCTTTTCTTTGCCCTTACTGATGGAGGCTCAATATGGTTTTGATAAAAATATGTCTTGCAGAATTGTCCAAACTCTTGCTTCCTTTCTCGAGTTTTGTTCTGCTTCTCGATCCTTGCAACTTCGAGACATTGTTTTCCAGCTTGGGTTATAACGAATTGACAGATTTCGCCATAAGTGACCTCGTCCCAAGGAACATTTCCTTTGTAGAATTCCTGGAGAAAGATCATTAATTCCGAGCTGAATAATTTGGGCAGTCCAATTATAAATCTTTCTTTCCAGAAAGGACTATTGGTGTATGCTCTCTTGTAAACTTCTATCATAAAGGTATCTTTATACCATTGGAAATTTTGGAGTTTTGGGCAGGTTAGTTTTTGGAGATATTCTCCTGCCTACATCTGGTATTCCTTATCGTCTCCAACAAAGTTTTTGACTATTGTGAAGCATAGGGTTATGACTGCATCGTCTTTTATGTCTCTGCTTGTTGGAATACGAGGTGGTATTGCCGGTACGTCAATAGACATACCAGTACCACTTTGTGCTATGAAGTAGTTGCCTCTTCTCTTCTAGGCGATTTTGAGGAGGAGTCTCCTTAATCAATTGGAGATCTATGAGTAATAATTTTTTTTTCTTTCAGCTTCTATGAAAGTAGTTAACCACCATCCTCTTAGTTGTCCAGTAAAACCGACAACCAAAAGGCGAGTGCTATCATGATCATTATGTCCTTTTGAATTGTATGCTACGTTCGCAACAAACATTTCCTGGACAACTCCCATGATCAGATATTGAGAAAGACCATAAATATTCCATTCATAAATGGATTGACCTTCATATGATGAGTGTTGAATAAAAGATCTGTCTTCAATAAACAAATCTAGATGAGTAGCCCTTGGATAATAAGTCCTTGGGTTGCTCTTTGAATACTGCTTTGAGATCCTATTAATTTCTTTAAGATCTTTTTCATCAGAGATAGCATTATGCTGCATGGCATGAATCAAGTCTTTTATTTCTACGTCTTTTAGTACGTTAATTTGTGGGCCTTTTCCACTTAACTTGGCAAGTTCTTCATGAATTTTTCAAACATAACTTGCTCTTTTCTTTTGAGTAAAGGGATGGACCCCTTTGATCCCTACAAAGGCCTGGTAGAGGGTCTCTTACTATAGGAATTTCTGATGTGGTAGCAGAAAATCCCTTGTGGGTGCTGGATGAAGTGAAAACCTTTTCTTCAACTCTACACATTTGTTTTGCCATTGTAGACAGAATTTTGTTTGTATAGTTGTTTTGAAGATGAACTCCTCTGATTCCTTTAGAGGGGTTCTTCTCTTCTTCACTCGAGGATATTTGCTTGAATGGAGCAGCAATAATTATATTACCCTCAGAGCTTCTGAATTCTATCTGCTCTAGCGGTGGATGAGTATCTGAGATCTCTCCATCTGATGTTTTCCAGAGAGTTTCTTTGAGAGTATTCACTTCTTGACTATAGCCATTTTGATTAGCGAACCACTTAAAGAAAGGAATATTTCTTTCCAGTTCTTCCATGGTAGAGATCCATGTTTTCTTGAAATTTTCTCCTTCTTCTGCATCGTATGCCTTAAAGAAGAATTCTCTAGGAATTTTTCGTTTTTGGTCAAGAAAATTCTTTTTAGACTTTCCATATTGACCTTGAATTCTTCATATATGACATTAAGCTCATTGAATTGGCTTGCCGAGTCCATATCTGTTTGAGTAGGTGAGCTTGGCCTTACATACCTACTTTCTAGTATGCGCGGGTTGAAATCCACTAAGTTGATATTCACAGAGAGATCTTCTCAATGGTTCTTGTTGTTCGAGATTTGTTGAGGATGAAGCTTCTCCTCTAAATTCCAAAACACTTTGCCTTGAAGGGGAAAATTTTGAAACCTTTGGACCGGTTGGCAAAGGTTGTTGGAAACTGATCTCAACAGATCCATCTGGGTGTTTAACTAATTGAGTAAGTTGTTTTGGTTTTGGTGCTGGAGTTGCTACAGCTCTTTCCAAAACCCAGTGAGATGTCTTGGTGATGTCTTCCCAGGATAATCTTCTTGGAGTCTCTACGTTGGCTCTCGTAGTATAGGCTTCTATGAGTATTGTTGTTCCTCTAGGGGAAGCTCTTAGAGCTCTGGGTGCTATATGAGTCTTCATCAAGCAATAGCAAATTCTGAATATATTTACGAATCCATGAGTTTATGGTTCTACATTCAAATCTTTGAAGTGGACATCAAGAATCAAAGATTTGAGTATGTTGGGATCTCTTAAAGAAAGAGAATAGTGCGGATAGTAATTGAAATAGGCTGGACCATTTTTCAGATTTGTTTCAACCATTCCCATAAGCGAGTCCTAGAAATTTCTGAACCTCTTGTCCCTGAGAGTTAGAAAGACAGGAGTATTCAAACCAATTCTGAAAAGTGGCTTAATTGCTACCTGGACTACACCAAGGTGTATGAATGAGTATTCTTCTCGGTGTTGTAGTATTAAATCCCTTGTGAAGATATTCAATGATTCTGGGTTGTCTTTTATGGCGATAGTGTTTTCCATAATCTTGACTCCCCAATTTTGAGTAAAATTGAACGTATTCCTGTAGTAGATCGTTTTTGGATCCAACTGAGGAATACTCCAATTGGCAAGTTGCTCTTCAATGCGAGCTATTTGGAGTAATTCATTCAAATTATTGAGTAAATCGACATTCTTCTCTGCCTTGTGAGCGGCTTCATTTTGAGTAGATGATTCTCCAGGAATCATTTGAGTACTAGAACTGGCGCCATCGTTTTGAGTATCTTTGAGTAACTTCTTTAGAATCAAAGATTTGAGTAACTTTGACATTATTTCATAAAAATCAAAATGTTTTTGAAGATAAAAATAATATTGCTTTAACACAATATTATCCTTCAAACTTCTTCTTCTTCACGAACTGCTCGTCTGCATTGGGAACACGCGACTTGCCAACTGTCTTACTCCTTGCTGCCTGGAACACCGAACGCTTACAAACGCTGCTGTCGGACAGGCTGACGGAATGATTAAAGATGAAGAATTAAGAAGAACAATATTGAATGAAATAAATATTGAAAATTTTCTTTTAAAAATAAAAAGATTAATATCAATTAATCTCTAAATATGCAAAAATTTGAAACAATGGAAGTTGCTTCAAAGATTGGAGTATTATTGAGTATGATGGTTCTGATACCAATTGCTCCCTAATCCCACAATCTTGAAGGAGATTGCTAAAAGGATAGGAGAATAGGATCGAAATTGATTTACAGGAAGGCTTAGGAATAGGAAAGCTTAAAGAGATTTTTACTTCTTCTCTTTTGCTAGCTTATTCACTTATGCCTTTGAATTTAATTTGGAAGTCTTTTTGTAGACCCCGGTGTCCAAATACAATTGAAATTAATTGAGTAAAAGTTAAGGGTGAAAGGATGAGACAGACCTTATCTCAATCATCTGTAGGTCCATAAGGTCTCCTTGGTTGCTCGTATAAACAAATAGAGATGAATTTTGTTGAGAGAAATTTTGAAATGTTGGAATTAAAATTTAATATATTTGATATATTAAATGAGGGAAAACATATTTATTGTATATGATGCATTAAATATTAAAGAAATTATTAATGTATTAAGATACATTAAAGAAAATATATTTATTAAATTTGAATTAGATTTAAATAAGGAAATAGAAGTCGTAGGAGAATTTGAAAAGGTTTGAATATGATTAAAATTGGTTAGAGAAATATATTTTAATACATTAGATATTCAAATATATTATTTAATTATTTTTCCTAGGCCACTATAAATAGGGTCCTAGGGGTGAGCCATTTGTGTGCATTCCAAATAAAAAAAAGAAACTCTAGAGAATTCTCCTCTCATTCTCTCATTCTATTTTCTAGAAAGTTCACACAAACCTCTTTAGTCCATTGTTCGAGTCATAGCAAGGAAGACATTGTGAAAGTCTTGGTATCTAACTGTTGCTTAGCAGAGTGTATGCAATTTCAGAATGAAAACACCCTAAATGTGCAAGTATACACAATCTAATGCAGCAAGTGATAAGTATTTTTATATCGTTCTCCTCAGGGACTAGTTATGTTGATTTTTGCAATGCCTAAGCTGATTTTAGTTAGGTAACAAGAATTAAACATCAAATGGTGCAATGAAATTAAAAGAACTAAGGAACAAAAGTAAAATGGTGCTGAAATGCTGGAACAACAGGAAAAACAGTAAATAAACTGGGACTAAACAGATTCTGTGAAAAGGGATCAGGATTAGGGGTAAAATCTTGCTTCATCAAACTAAATGCTACAGCATAGATCATGCTTCAACACTCAATGCAGCTTTCCATAATTTCCAAAAATCAATGATTAATTCCCATTAACCTCTGAAATTAAGCCCATAACTGCAAACATTAGGTGGGTTACCATCCCTAGTGTCCCCAATTACCTTAGAGCATGCTCCTAATCAGAACTAATGCTATGCCATGCAATCAGTTCATCTCTCCCTTTCCCAAGTTTAAGAAAAACGCAGCTTAGATAAGTTGGCTAGACAATTCCAAGCTAAAAATTAAGCACACAAGGCATAGGAGTGAAGATTATGCAAGTCTACTGTTTCATTCAGCAAGAATCAACAATAAATCCCCTAATCACTCACCCAAGGGGTGATTAGTTCATACTTAAAAGAAAAGACAGCAACATATAACAGTAAGAAAAGTCTAAAATAACATTCTAGAAATTGTCTTTAATATTGAAATGCAGGAAAATAAAGAAATACTGTAGAAACTAGGAGAAATTGACAAGAAAGGGTGTTGGGCAGCTCCTTTATGGCAGATTTCCCTCCTTTCCAGAAGTGGATCACCTCCCAAGAAAGGTTCTTCTTCTTCTTCTCGAAATTCAGCCCCTCCAAATGTCTAATCTCCAAGCTCTTCCACCAAAAATGGCAAACTAGGGCTTTATACCTCTCCTCTTCTTTGAAATCAGGGCTGAGTGGACACTTTTAGACTAATGGCAACACCTCATTCGTTTAAATCAGTACAGGTGTTATAAATTGTCCACGTCAATTAATGAAATAATTCCCACATGCGTTTTCTGTAACTGATCTCAGGTAAATGCTCCAGCTTTAATAATGTTTTATCAAACACAACCATTGCTCCAGCAATCTTGACCTTCCATCAACAGCAAAGCTCTAGCATTACAGGTTAAAGTTTCCAGACTTAGCCATCTTTACCTTCAGCACTTGGCCTGCACAAGTCACAAATAGCACCTTTAAGTAATATTATGCCTTAAAAAGCTCAAAAGTGCTTTTCACATGAGAATGAACTCCTTTACTACTAAGTCATCAATTTAGAGAGGCTTATAAGTACAAAAGTACCTAAAATAGTGCTTTTAAGTCACAAAATCTTCACTAAAACCCCCTAAATAGCTCTCATTCTAAGAGCTATCACTAACCTCATTGGAGTTTGAGCATAGGAGGAAAAATACCCTCTAGAATATTCTCCATATTATTTTCAAGGTATGTTTTGCTTAACCTTAATTTTTACTGTTTAATTCTAAATATAATCAAAGTCGATTCCAACACTTCCGCTGTTAGTTTAACTCGATTATTCCCTTCACATTCAGTATGCCTCTCTATTTAGCAATTTCAACACGTGATTATGCCTTATTTCAATGTAATCCCATCACGTCGGGGCATCCAATAGTCATTTTCAAGTGCGTAAATAACTTGCATTCATAAGTTATTATATGCTTTATTTAGTTGTTAAAACTTAGGAATATTGAATATAGAAATTACTTACTAGTGTGATGCTTTGGACTAGTGATAACACTAAATTAGTGCTATATTTATTCCTTATTTTAACTAGTTTTACTCTATAATTGTGAGCTTTTAAGTTGATTATTTGCTAATTTTAGGAAACTGAGCATTTGAGATCGAAATTGGTGATTTTGGAGCATTGGGTGACTTGTGGAGGTTCAAAGAACTAAAAATGGAGCTAAGTATGGAGAAGAGGAGCTTCACAAGCGCTCTTGGACGAGGGGATGGCGTCTTGAAGCTCAAAATGGCATTGAGACGATGTCCATATTGTTGAAACCCAAGACCTAGCGTCGAGATACTGTCCTGTGGCGTCTCAACGGTAGAAGGAGGCGCGTGCCAGGACTTTCGTCTGGAGCATCGAGACATTGTGCCTAGCTTCTCAATGTTGATAGCATACTGCATTAAATTCATTGTTTCAGGATTGGTTTTAGGAAGGCCATTTAGGGTTGTAGACCTCATAAATCAATTCCTACCATCTTTGGGGCTTGTAGATACATATTGGAGGTGTTCAGGAGTGGATCTGGAGGCTCAATAGCACATATTTCATGGCAGAAGTTGAGATTTTGGTGTCGATAGGTTTTGTATATGTTTCTCCCCTATTTTCATGTATCTATCTGCTATGAATTAGAGGATTATGTGTTGTTTAATGACTAAGTTGGGCTAACTTTGTATTTAGGGAATTAGAGTACGGTTAGGTTTGTTTTTTTGATGTAGTCGATACTATTTCCATGTAATTTACCTGTTGAATTGCATTTAGTTGGATTGTGCTTATTGCTCCTTGTTAATTGGCCATTAACACACTGAGTTAGTCATAAATTGATCTCGATAGAGAATGTTTAGGTTAGACATAATTCAATTAACGCCCCTAGATTGCATAAGTGACATACGAACAACAATTGAAGGGTGAGGCTTAAGATGAGTGGACTTAATCTAATTAGCTAATTAATTAATGTTAAGAACACTTAGGTAATCGATTATTTAAGCGTGTTCGAATGAGGCCAGCAAGATAATTTGACTGGTTTAGCTCTAGGTCTATGAAATCGACAATGTCTAATTAAATGGCAGGTTAGATTCTCATAAAAGCAACCTAAGAGTGCTTGGTTCCCTTAATTTCCCCTTTTGGCATCTCCCATTTATCTTGCTTTCTAGGTTTAGTTGTTTATTTTCCTATTTACTCTTGCTCTTCGTTCTCTAAATAAGGTAAAGTGAGGTTATTCGCAGTACTTAAGTGAATTAAAAATCAATATCTGTGGATAAGATACTCGGTAGGAATACTGTTTTATTATTATTTTGATTGCGTGCACTTGCGTATACATCGATCAAGTTTTTGGCACCATTTCCAGGGATTGGTTTATTTTAATTCAATTAATATTGTGGAGAAATTGCTTGCTTAATTTCGAGGTTTATTATTTTTTTTTATCTTGCTTGCTTTTGTTTTTTACTTTGAGTCCTAGTTCATGGTTTCAGGTTATGTACTTATCTAGTGTTCGATTGAGCGTGTTTTTAGTATTTTATTGATTTAGATGGCTTCTAATTGATTTGGGTGGCCCGTGAGGGAACCTGAGCCCAAAGAATAAACATCATCTTGTAGTTCTTTTTCGTATAGTTATCCCACAGTTAATATGAGCATTTTAGTGAGGATTATGGGTTTCATGGTTATCCAATGCCTAATTATTATCATACTGAATCGATGAGTTATGAAAATCTCATGTATGGTAATGATGAGTGCATTTGGACCTAGGAACTATGTCCCAATTATTTTCAAGAAGCCCAAGTAAAGGAAGAGACTTCAGACATTAAGGGAGGATCGTGAAGTGGAATCCACTTCCATAGGATGTCCAGTGAGTCATTTGATCACTATTCACTTATAGCTTTACTTGAACCTAATTCTTTTGATTCGATTGAGTTTGAGCAGTCGAGGGAGTCGATTATTGATATTAGGGATGAGCTAGAGAGTTTAGATGCACACCAAGATCGAGTTAGTGAGGATGAGCCTATCTTAGTTTAGGAGGATCAGGAAGTAAAGTTTGAGGTTGTAAGAACTTTGTTTGTTCTATCTTTTGATTCTTCTCATTATCTCGAGTGTTCTTCTTCTTATTTTCACAAGTCAATGTATGAGTCTTTGTATTTTGATCATTCTCATTTTATGCTTCTATTATTCAAAAATACCAATAATATTTATGCTTCAGGGTCTTATGAAAAGCTTGTGTTCCTGCTAGTTTTGGCATGTTTTGTAGATTCGAGGAAGAGCGGATCAAAGAAATGGGAGAGTTCTTGCAAGGCAACCCAAAGGTTTGTTATTATTTTTTTTCTAGTTGTTTAGTTTTAGTTTGCCTTTGTTTTTGTTTTAGTGGATTAAATAGCCCATTCTCTTTTTTACAACTCCTTTTAGTGTTGGCAATTGATCTTGTTCGTTAGTGGAGATCTCTTCAATTCAGGGAAGTAACGTTACCACTCATAGTTTTTATTTGTCCTTTTTGCTTGTTGATTGCATTATTCAAACATTAAGGACAATGTTTGATTTAAGTATGGGGAGAATGGGCTACGTTGTTGTTGATATTATGGTCTATTGTTGAAGTATTTTGTTGAATTTTGAGATTGTGTTGTAGTGTTGTTTTAAGATTTTGTATGCTCTGGTGAATATGAAATTTCATGACTTGTGCTCTTTAGTGGATTGTTTGTGCACATGTATTGTGGTATTTGAGCATGTTAAAATCCGGGTAAATTTAAAATTTTGGCTTTGGATTCTTTGCAAAGGTTGAGCACGTAACCTAGTGTTGATTAGTTGAATATTTACAGGAGTATTACGTTCTCCATATGTTTGTTGTGCCTCGACAGGCTTAAGGTTTTTAGAAGGTGACCTTACTTGGTTTTTGGTAATACTATGTTTAGGAGTTTCACATCTATTTGCCTATTGTGAAAAACATGAAAAATCAATTGGAAAGAAAAGAAAGAAAAGAAAAAAAAGAAAAAAAAAGAATGTTGTTGCGCTTATTGTCCTCAAGGGTAAAAAGAGTTGTCCCTGTTGTGATTAAAGGCTACTCATTGAGCGAGTACTCTGGGTAAGGGTCTCTGCAATAGATGTGCGAAAGCTACTACCTTTGGGTGAATAAAAAAAATATTTATGTGATGGACATTCAATAAATTCAGACATCCTAGTTTAGTTTTACCTTCGATTTGTGTAAGTTAGCTGGATATGGCATGTGTAGAGGGGGAAGATGAATGGAGGATAGTATAATATTACTCTGGGTTAGTAAACGAGTCATTATTTAGGCTATGCACATACACACACAAAGAGTTCAAAGTTCCTTTTAAATTGCTCGTGCTTTAAACATGATCTCATTCAATTGTTCTTGTTTTGTAATTCCACCTTTGAGACCATTGAGAATTGAGTCACTATTGCATGCAATTTTCTTATGCATTTATCTTTTTAGTGGGAGTTTTATTTTGTTTTGCTCTGGACTAGTAAAAGCTTAAGTGTGGGGCTATTTGATAGCACTAAATTAGTGCTATATTTATTCCTTATTTTAGCTAGTTTTATGCTATAATTGTGAGTTTCTATGTTGATTATTTGCTAATTTCATGAAATCGGGCATTTAAGACTGAAATTGGTAATTTTGGAGAATCAAGTAACTTATGGAGCTTAAAAGGACTCAAAATGGAGCTAATTACAAAGATGAGGAGCTTCACAAGCATTCTTGGCCAAGGGGATGGCGTCTTGATGCTCAAAATGGTATTGAGTGCCGTCCATATTGTTGAAAAGTCGAGCACTAGCATCTCGACTCCGTCCTATTACGTCTCCAAGCTAGGAGGAGGCTTGAGCAAGGATTTCCATCCGGTGTGTCTCGACGTTGAAGGATGTGCGCGTTATGGAAAAAGTGCGTTCAGCACAACGTCGAGAAACTATGCCTAGCACTCGAGCTATATCGCAGACCGCATTAAATTCATCATTTTGGGCCTGATTATGAGGAGGCTATTTAGGGTTTTAGACCTCAAACATCTATTCCTACCCTCTTTGGAACTTGTAGATGAGGATTGGAAGTGTTTGGGAGCGAATCTCGACGCTCATGAGTGTGGATTTCAAGTCAGAGTTGGGATTTTGGTGTCAACAAATTTTGTATATGTTTTCTCCCCTCTTTTCATGTATCTATCTGATAGAGGATGTTTCGGTTAGACTTAATCCAATTAACGCCCCTATATTGCCTAAATGATATAGGAACAACAATTGAAGGGTGAGGCTTAGTATGAGTGGACTTAGTCTAATTAGCTAATCAATTAATGATAACGACACTTAGATAAGCGATTAGTTAAGCATGTTCGAACCTGGCCAATATTATAGTTTGACTGGTTTAGCTCTAAGTCTATGAAATCGACAAGGTCTAATCAGATGGAAAGTCAAATTCTCATCAAAACAACCCAAGAGTGCTCGATTCCCCTAATTTCCCCTTTTGGTATGTCCCGTTTATCTTACTTTCTAGGTTTAGTTGTTTATTTTCCTGTTTGCTCTTGCTTTCTGTTCCCTAAATAAGATAAAATGAGATTATTCACGGTACTTAATTGAATTAAAAACCAATCTCTGTGGATACGATACTTGGTAGGAATACTGTTTTATTATTACTTCGATCTTGTGCGCTTGTTTGTACACTTATCAATTATTTACCCATACGACAATGTAAAGGGGAGAAAGTGTAGTCGTTAATTATACACAAAGTTGAACAAATTGAAATTCTTGCTCATGTATTGAAACAGTTACCTACACATCTACAACATGCTTTCTTGGGAGAGTCTTCTACTTTTCATATTATTATATCTGCAAATTTGTGTAAACTATAATAAGAAAAATTGCTTAGCATTTTACATCCGTACAAGTCTACTTTAGGATGATCTATTAATTATACTAAGGTATCAGCCCTTCGATTTTGATGCATAAAATTTTGATGGAAGATACCTTTAGTCTTTTTGTAGGACACCAAAGAAGACTGAATGAAGGAATGAAGGAAGTGGTAAAATTTGAGGTGCGAAAACTTTTGAATACAGGAATTATTTACGCTATTTCTGATAGTCCTTGGGTGAGTCTTGTGCAGGTGGTGCCTAAAAAGGTAGGGATGACTGTCATTAAAAATGACAAAAAAGAAGCCATCTCTATAAGGACTATACTGGGTGGCGTGTTTGTATAGATTATAAAAAATTGAACAAAGCCATTAGAAAGGACCATTTTCCTCTTCTATTTATTCATAAGATGCTTACCAAATTTGCATAATTCCTTTACTATTGTTTTCTTGATGGTTACTAATGTTACAACCAGATTGCAATTGCTCCTGAAAATCAAGAAAATATGGCATTCACCTGTCCTTAATGTACTTATGATTTCAAGAAATGCCATTTGAACTGTGCAATGCCCTTGCCACATTTAAGCGTTGTATGATGGCAATCTTTTCAAACTTTGTAGAGCAGATTATGGAAGTCTATATAGGCAATTTTTTTAGATTTTGGTTCTTCATTTGATTCTTGCCTTGTGATTGATGATTGAAAGGCCAAGTACATGTTGTCTCTAGTAATATATTGAAGTACTCCAAGTGTCGAACCCGAGGAAACGAATGTAGCAACACTCTCAATTCACAACAAATACCTCCTCTAATTACAACCAGAAGTAACCAAAGGTAGAGAATTTGTGGAGTTTTGTAAAAGATGAGTAAACGACACTGCAATTGTAGAAACAATGATGAGAAATAGGGGATTCAATTCTATCTCAACCCCAAGGAATATGCGCCCACCATGTGCCCGCAGCTTGCTCAATTAGGTTCGGCTTATTCGGAGATTGCTACCTATATGTGCTTGCATCTGTCTCTTTAAAATTTTGTATGGTTCGAGTAGAATGCTTACTGAATTGCACCCACAACCTACCTTAACCAACACTTAACAAAGTGAATCAAGTTCAACACTTATTCAACCCTTTTATAAGTGTTATTAGGAGCCTAAGAAATTAAATACATATGTCTATTGTTAATTTATGACATTGGTAAATGAAGAACACAACTTCTTATGATTCTAAAGGTTTTTGCCCAATTTCTAGGTACAAAAAATGAAGTTCTATTTCTAAATTCTTCTCCTATATTACTTGTATGAAAACAAGTGTTCAATCCCACCTTTTCAATATTGAATTTCACACAAACTATGTTAACTCAAGTGATCAGGTTAAGCTAAAAATGAAACTTAAACTCGATAAAACCAAACAATATTAGATGTTGAACAAACTTACTGAACTACATAGTGGGGCTTTCTTCCTTCGTAGGGTATCGACTTCATTAAATCCCTCAAAGGAGTGTAGCTCATAATGGAAAATAAACTAAGAGTGAAGATGACAAGAAACAAAATAGAATAAAAGAATTTTAACTTCATTGAAAATAATAATCTTAAATACACTTTGAAGTATGTAACTGAGAAAACAACACAAGAGCACGATCGAAGTAATAATAAAACGACACAAGAGTACCGAGTATCGTATCCCATGAGGAAATGAAATTGGAGTTTTTTTATTTAATTAATTCTTAGGAATACTGGAAATTGGAATTAGTTACGGTTAAAACTAAGGATAAAAAAATGCTTGGAAAAACAAAACAAAACTAGAAAGCAATTAAAAGGGTTGGAGATACCAATTCAAGGGGAAGTTTAAGAGATCGAGCACTATTAGGCTACAATTTTTGGAATTGAACATGCCATTTAATTAACTCTTGCTATTTTCATAAGTGATAGCATGCATAAATGTGCTATTTTTAGGCTTAGGTTTTTGGCTAGTTTTGCCATGAGTTTGTGTGCTTTCATGTATTTTTATGTTTATTTCTCATAAATCGAGCATTTGGAGCAAAACCGGAGAATTGTGAGATGGGTGGACAAATTTGAGCAACTTAAGGCTATATTTGAAGATTTAAGGGTTGAAGAAGAAGAACAAGGCATTTGGACCCGAAGGCATAGCGTTGCAACGCCATTTGAGAAGCCTCTCGACCTTGAAGAACTGCAAGCATAGCGTTGCAATGCTACTCAAACAAATTTTTTCCTTCTTTATTAAATTCGAAGGGACAGCTTGCCACTTTGTCTCAACATTATAAAAGGGAAGTTTGTATTTCGAGCTAAGAGAGCTGTTTTGAGAGCCCAAAAACCCTAAACTCAATTCAAGCATTGTCTAAGGACATAGAAGAGATCTTTGAAGAGTCGAGGAGGAGACTCAAAGCTCGAGATCGTGGACATCACGTCGGAGACGAGTGTTGGCATGTGACCTAAGTTTCTTCTCTATTTCTTTTACTTTTCTTTTACATTTAGGAGTTCTTGTGGGCTGCACTTATGTTGTAGCTATGTGTTTAGACCCTTGCTTGGTTGTAGTTGTTGAACATTTGGTTGATTTTTAGTTTAATTTATATATTGACGTCTTTTATGCATCTCTTTATATTTTCTTAACCTTTGGCCATGGTTTTGCATGTTTAACTAAATTTAGCTTGAGAGAGTTAGTTAGTTGTAGAATACTAGATGCATGACTAGGTTTAATTTATTGCACAAGAGTGAGTAGATTAATTTTAAAAGCCTTAAGAGAATCGCCTAATGCCCTGTTTAGCAATAGAAATAGATCGAGACGTTGATTTATTACTAGGCATGAGTTCATTGAGCTTGAAAGAGGATATTGATAACTTAGTAATTCTTGGTTTAAAATTGTTAATATGAAATCAAGTTATTAATCAATTCAAGTTGGGCTTAAGGTAATCAACCATGCTTGTTTCTCAAAATTGGACTCCAAAGCATTTACATATTAGTTTAGATTTTATTTGTCTTTTCAATCAAATCAAAGTTAGTTTTCTGTAAATAAAATTAGGCATCATTAACTGTGGTACTTAATTACTCTAAGAACTCCAATCCCTGTGGGTGACATTGGCCACTATTACTGTAAAATATTTAGAGGTCCTGTTTTATAAATTTAATCTTGATAGGACCTTCAACAAGTCGTCTATCAATAAGTCCAGAGCTAAACCAGTCGAAATCTCCTATCGGTCTCATTTGAACAAGCTTAATTAATTGCTTACCTAAGTGTCCTTACCATTAATTGATTAATTAATTAAGATTAAGCCCACTTATATTAAGCCTTGCCCGTTAATTGTTATTCTTTTGTCACTTGGGCAATTTAAGGGTGTTAATTGAATTAGGTCTATCCTAAATTCTCTCTTCCAAGCTCAATTTAGGACTGTGATCAACTCATTAATGGCTAATTAACAAGAGGCATTAAAAACAATTCAACTAAATAAAATATAACAAAGCAATTAAATGACAATAATATCAATTACACCATAATCACAATACTAAAGTGCTCTTAACCCTTAAACTAATAAAATCAGCCCATAAACATATTAAGAAAGTACATGCACAACAGTCTTCCAGCCCTAAGAGACATGCAAAGGAGGAAGAAAACAAAAATAAAGACCGTTGGCACTGAATTCTTGACTCTCACCTTGAATCCCCCGCTCTTGAGCCTCGAAAATCACTCCCAAATTCTCCAATTCTTGCTACACGGGTCACAAGAATGTATGAAATTGGGATTTGGCCAAAAAACCATAAAAAGGTCTCTCTAATTCAGCTCAAAATGAATAAATATATAGTTCTTTTCGATGCAGTGTCGAGATGCTAGACACAGTGTTTTGAAACGCACCGCTTCAATAACCCGTGCACCCTAGCGTCGGGCAGCATCGTAATGCTTGGGATGGAGTACCTTGCACGCATGACTTTCTAGTGTTGAGACACCACAAGACAACCTTTCAATGCTTGCCCTCGATTTTGCATAATAATATATGGCATATTGACGCCAACCTCTCAGCCCCATTTGCTCATGCAGTGCCTCATCAACTCTTTAGCCTCCAAAATGTCTCCATTTATGCTCCATATTCAATGCGAATACTCCAAATTCACCAAATTACTCCCAACTGCTCGGTTTCCTAAAATATATGAAAAATACACATAAAAGCTGACATAATGACGAAAAAACTAGCTAATAAATGGGCATAAATATAACACTAAATTAGTGTTATCAGAAAACAACTACTAGAATGAAATGTTGATTGAAATCACAACTACTAACTTGAAACTTTCAACTAAAATAGAGCTGACACAATAAACTTAATGAAAGGAATAATCGAATTAAACTGAAAGTGGAAGCGTTGGATTGTCTTTGATTTTATTTAAAATTAAACTAAAAAAATAAGATTAAGCAAACTTAGAATAAATATGGAGATATTTCAGGCGAGTCTTTATCTCCTCCACAAAGTCTTCCTGGCTATGACTTGAACACATAATCAAGGCTGGTAGGAGCCTCTTGAAAGGAAAGGAGAGATGAGAACTTTAGAGAGAATTCTACAATTCTCTATAGAAGAGTCGTGTCTCTTATGAAGAATACACACAATGGCTCACCCTCATGGTTCTATTTATAGTGGCCTAGAGCAAATAATTAAATAATATATTTTAATATCAAATATATTAAAATATATTTATCTAACAAATTTGAATCTTATTCAAACCTTTTAAATTACCCTACTATTTCCTAATTTGAATGTAATTCGAATTTAATAAATATATTTTCTTTAATGTATCTTAATATGCTAATGTTTTCTTTGATCTTTAATGTATCATATACATTAAATATGTTTTTCATGATTTAATATATCAAATATATTAAATTTGAATTTGAACATTTCAAAATTTTCTCTCCACCAAATTGATCCCTATTTGTTCATATGAGCTAGCAAGGGGACCCTATGGACCTATAGATTATAAGCTCCAATGATACAAAATTAATTAATTAAACTCTTTAATTAACCAATTTTCATTCATTAACTCTAGGGTCACTCCACTATAGACCTAGATTTGCACGCTTATACATTGTAGTTGTTCATCATTATAGCTAGGTCAAAAGTCCGTTTTACCCTTGTAATTTTGATAGCATGCATAAATGTGTTATTTTTAGGCTTAGTTTTTTGCTAGTTTTGTTATGATTGTGTGTGCTTTCATGTATTTTTATGTATATTTTGCATAAACTGAGCAATTGGAGCAAAACCGGAGAATTGTAAGATATGTGGACAAATTTGAGCAACTTAAGGCTATATTTGAGGATTCAAGTGGTGAAGAAGAACAACAAGGCATTTGGAGCCGAGGGCATAACGTTGCAACGCCCTTTATAGCGTTGCAACGCCATTTGAAGAGCCTTTCAACCTTGAAAAACCAAAGGCATAGCTTTGCAACGTTACTCAAACAAATATTTTCCTTCTTTATAAAATTCGAAGGGACAGTGTTGCAACACTGCCCCTAGCGTTGCAATGTTGTCTCGACTCTATTTAAGGAACTTTTTCATTCTTGCAAAGGGATTCGTTTTGGAGAGACCTAAAACCTATTTTTGATAGAAGCACTATTTGGAGGACTAGAGAGCATATTGAAGAGCTAAGGAGGAGACTCATGGCTCAGGATCGTGGGACATCACGTCGGAAACGAGTGTTGGCACACATCGTCCAATTTTTGTCTATTCTCTTTACTATGTGTCTTTAATTTTAGGATTTAGCATATTGTATTTGAATGTATTCGAGTATTATATACTCATAGTTTATTGCATTATTGTTATAAGACTATGTTTGATTTATTGAATATGTTTGTAACGTCTTTTATGCATCTTGAATTAATCTTCTAAGCTCCCGGCAATAGCTTTGTATGTGAAGTTAAGTTTAGCTTGAGAAAGTAAATTTAACTAAGGACTTAGATGCATAACTATGATTGATCTATTGCATGAGAATGAATAGGTTAATACTAGAAGTCATTAAGAGAATTTTATAATGTCATGTCTAGTTGTAGAAATAGACCGAGAGGTTGATTTACTCCTTGCATGAGTTCAATTCGGCTCGAGATAGTCAATTGAATATTTTAGTAATTTTTGGCTTAGGACTGTTGCATGCTTCATAATTCTTTAGTCAATTTCATAGTTGTGCTTCATGAATTGCAATTAACAAATGTCTCTCTAAAATTGGATTCCAACCTTGTACATGATAGTGTAGGTTTTATGTATTTGTCAAAAGAATCAAATCAAAGTTAGTTTTCTCTAAATAAAATCAGGCATAATAAACGGTGGTACTTAATTAATCTAAGAACTCCAATCCCTGTCGATGAGCCTGACCACTATTATTGCAAAATATTTAGAGGTCTGGTTTTTATAAATTTAATCTTGATAGGACCTTCGACAAGTCCTTTATCAAATTACATCTTGTACTTTATGTTCTACTGAAATGAACAATTTGTTTATGATCCAACCATAAATTAAGTCCCTCTCAGGCGATGAGAGGGTGGGGCCGGATTGTTCAAGTCCTAAAATCAACACTTAAGGGAACTACTCATCTACTTACCCTATAAGGGAAGGAGTGAATTCCATCTTGTGAGATTATGTTCCAAGCTCCCTATTTGGTCAGGGCCCCAAAATGGTAGGCTTATTGAATCAGCTACAAAAGCCAATCTCACCCATGCAAATCAAAGGACAATTCCTAACAGACAAGAGTTCATAACTCACTCATGATTAAGATCGAGTCGAATATGATCATCCTGATGAAATATTAATCTTCTCAATTAACAGATTTATAAAGAGATATTAAATATTTTGTGGTCTAGTCTTATACAAACTCATTGTATAAGATACCTCCACTTATATGTCTCCACATGAACGATTTTGATTAAATCATTTGTAACTATTACAAAGTGGAGCGTATCAATAGTGTTACCAAGATAAGGCACCTAATCTTATCCATATACTATGACTCTTTAGGTTATTCTTGAACATGATCCTCCCGTATGTCAACCACATACTATTCAAGATTACACTAATAACCTTGGAATTTTCATATAATGGATAATATTATATTGCAAATAAAATAATTAAACTAATTATTAAATATTAAATAAATCATTAATTACGAGGCTTTATGACATAAATCCCAACACTTAGAACAGAAACAACAACTAAACTTAAAGAAAGCAGTAAGTACAACTCAATGAAAAATAAGTACAAAAAGAACCTATGCTTGTTCCACCTTTCTAACTTATCCAACCTTGTTCAAGGAGAACAAGTACTTACACCTCCTTCTTTAGAATTTAGTGTTTGAATGGAGTATGAAAAAAACTTAGTGGAGACTCGAAGTAAAGGTTTGAAAGAAAGAGAAAATGGTAGAAAAAGTAGAATTTGAGCACTCTTGAAATTGTAGCTTTGGCCACCTTTTATAGACTTCAAAGTCTAGGGTTTGCTGCAGAGAGTAGTGTGAGAAAGATTGGTCAACAAAACTCCTTGATTTAAGGGTGGAAAATCTTTTCAAAACCTACCATCTGAGATTCCTGAACATTCTATCGAATTAGGTCTACATGCAGCTGCATGCTTGGCACAACCTTGCTACTTCGACACTTAGCCAAATTCCTGCACTTGTTCTTTAATTGTGGTCACAATCCTAGCACATCTGAGTCCATTTTCAGCTTCTACACAAAAACAATAAAATTAATGTTTTCTTAACCAAAAAAGCCTCTATTTAAATAAAATCGAGCATGATAATTCGTGGTCATGAAATGAATTTAAAAATCCTAAATCCCATGGACGGCACTCGACACTCGTAATCACTATATTATTACTTGACCTGTGCACTTGTAGATTGCAAAATTACACGCATCGCTTGATGTCTGGATGTGGTCGGCAAGGTCCTCATTGTCGGAGTTGAAGTTGGGTGGCTGTTAGAGAGAGATTGTGTCAGAGAGGAATGGCTAAACACTAGAGATAGTCTTTTAAACTTTTTTTTGTGGTCAACCTTGTGAGGATTATAATGGCTTGAGCATTCCGTATTTATAAGTTTGCGAAAAGTCAGAGAACAACATTTTGAATTCGATGATGTCATCCTATTTTTTTTGTTTGACCCATAAATTATGATCGAATCTTACTTATCAATTTGCAATCGCATCTTACTCACTCAAGATTAAGATCGAGTCACATATGATCATCCTTTGAAATATTAATCTTCTCAATTAACAGATTTATAAAGAGAGATTGAATATTTCATGGTCAGGTCTTATACAAACTCATTGTATATGATATGTGATAGCACACAAAATTTGCTATCCCTAGGTTTTAGTCTTTATAGCCTATTCAACGTTTTTCACGAATTGTGGAAATTTTACTTTTTGAATTGGAGCAAAACTAGAGATTTTGGAGATACCATGGTGAGTATGGAGCTAATGGAACATAAATTGAGGAGCCATGTGAAGCAAAAAAGTAAAAATGAGCCAAGAAACTCGAGGGCATAGCATTGAGATACTGCCAGTAGCATTGAGATACTGCCAGTAGCATTGCTCGGTATAATCCTGCAGATTGAGCAAGGCCAACCTCGTAGCATAAAGATGTTGCGATCTAGCATCTCTACGCTACCTTTCCTATTTTGAAAATGCACGCTTTTGGAAGGATAGCGCCTCGACGCTGCAACCTAGCGTTGAACCTAGTGTCTCGATGGTGTCACAATTTCTATAAATACATCATTATTTTCTTGCTGAAAGAGGGAGCCATTTTTGGAGAGATCAAAACCCTAAACCAATTTCTACACTATCTTAGGAAGCTGAGGACCACTCTTTGGAGCTGGAGGACGAGAGTTCGAAGCTTGAGATCGTGACGTGCATCGAGAACGAGGATCAACGATGAATTAGAGTTTATCTTTCCCTTTTAGTTTGTAGTTTTTCTTTTGGATTTCGTACTAAGCCTAGATTTTTGTTTTGTGGTAATGAGTGGCTAGACTTTTATCTAGGGGAATGATGTAGGCACTGAACTAGATGTTGTAGTTATTAATTTTGAATTGATTTCATGACATAGCTTTGTATGCATTTGTGTTCTTAATGCTAGCATTCTTTTGGCCAAATTTTACTTAGTTTATTGGCTTTAATTGTTGCTTGAAAAATAATCAATTAGGGCTAGAACATTCAATTGCTTATCTATTTGTAAATCCTTGTATGAGAATGAAGGGCTCTCTTAGAAGCATCACATGAAGTAACTTAAAGTTTAGACAGACATGTTAGACTTATAAAGTTGCATGAGTTTAAATTGAGCTTGAATAAAGTCTTTCGATCTTTTAAAACTTCTCTCTCATTGTTGTGCGTGATTATTCTTGAATTAAATAACTAAAACATTAGTTTAGTTGGTGAAGTCAATTTCCTAGGCGTTTTTTCCTTGCAGTTCATCTTTTTTAATTGTTTTGTTTGTCACTATTTTCTAAAATCACTATTCTTTAAATAAAATTGTATGCTAGTTATTATAATAGTCATTTGATTTAGAAATCTCATTCTTGTGGACGATACTTGCACTTAACCACTATGTTAAATTTGACATTGTGCACTTGCGGCTTTGCATGGTTACAAAAATCTCGCAACAAGTTTTTGTCGCCACTACAGGGGAATGGCAGTTATTTAGATCAATTGATATTGTGGAAAAAGCATCTAGTCTTAGTTTAGAGTTTTCTGTTGTTTTCATGTTTTCTTTATTATTATTTGTTTTTTTTTTTAGGACTTGAGTAATGTATGCGAAAGGATAAGGAGGCATTTCTTACTCCTTTTGACTCTAAAGTCGAAAGAACCTGCAAAAGAATCCAAAGAAAGAGTAAAGCTCCAGAAGAATCCATGGAGAATTAAGGAGAAGAGGAAGAACCAAAGACCATAAGGGACTATTTCTAGTCTGTCAACAACTTTGTGTTAAAGACAGACCTTATCTAGATGACAAGAGATAGTGCATTCAAAGGACTTGGCATTGAGTATCCTAATTCTAATCTGCAAAATTTTTTGGAAATTTGTGGCACTGTTAAATTAAATGGTATTTCTGCTAATGCCCTTCGCTTACGCCTTTTTTCATTTTCTCTGCAAGACAAGGCAAAGAATTGGTTGGGATCTCTAAAACTTGGGGGCAACACCACTTCGTAAGAACTAGACCATGCATTCCTAACCAAATTTCCACCAGCTAAGGCCACAAAGCTTGGGACAAAGATTGGAATGTTTAAACAATTCAATGGTGAGTAGTTGTTCGAGCCATGGAAAAGGTATAAGGAGCTACTGAGGAAGTACCCTCAGCATGGGTACCCTGACTAGCTTCAAGTCCAGTTGTTTTACAACAAGTTCATGGGCAACACCGAGACGAATCTTATGCGGCAGCTGGAGACATTACTAGAAGAAATGGCAGCCACAAGTTACTAGTGGCGAAATAAACATTCAATGAAAGGAATAGTTGTTTGCCTCTACAAGGTGGATGAAGTAAGTGCATTGAAATCTCAAATGGCATCACTAACTCATGCTTTGTCTAAACTTGCAGGAACAGGAACTCCTCAGGTAATAACTTCCATAGCAGCAGCACGATCCTTTCAAGTTGGTGGAGAATCTAATATCGAGCAAGCCCATTATGTCAACAACAAAAATTCCAACTATGGAAGACAGCATATGCAAAAGAATCTTCCATCTCACTACCATCCAGGTTTGAGAAATCAGGAAAATTTTTCTTATGCTAATAATATGAATGTTCTGCACCCTCCTTCAGGTTATGCATCCACCTCCCATCAAGTTGA